>JASDDO010000019.1:623403677-624689873 GCA_030015575.1 Agapanthus africanus
ATACGAAACATTCCGAATTACTTATAGTGTAAGATCACATCACATGCAAACTTAGAAAAACAAACAACACCTGAAACACCAAACCCAGTGCCTGGAACACCCTGAAAATTTCAAGCAAACCCAACATCAAATGGCCGGCCACCTCGGAATATTTGCACTTTTGCTCGACCAAAATCTGAGCAAACTCCCTGAAATTTCCATGGTGTTCATGATATATCCCATATATCATTCTGCAACTGTTTAAAAAAAATTTGAGGACTTTTTAAAATCGACAAAAACTAGAGTTTCGTGTTGCAAGTTTCGAAGTATTTTAAGTTTCGTAATCTTAACAAAATCCGTCAAATTTTCTAGCATGGATCTGATACCACTGAAGGGTTGCCTAGCACGGCAGCAAGGTTTCGGGAGGCATCGTCCATGCCAATTTTAAAAATTTTCCGCTCTAGCTATCCCTAACATATAATCGTTTACTAGAAATCCGACGGAATGAAATGCAAACAACTTTGCAAGTAAAGTGAACAAGGAATACAACCTTTGTAGACTGGTCCTTCACTTCATTAGCTCCATATAGTAGTCTCTTCGCTGTGATCATGAAGTCCCGGACTCTAGAGAGGCTCCCATAAAGAAATGAACATGCTTGCATCGAAGTCTTCGAGAACGAAGATGATCTACGTCGAGGATACACTAACCCAAGCTATCTCTTCACTAATTGTAGAATTAGTGAAACAAACACCCTATACTAAATGGAAAGTAGTAGAGGATGATGAAGTAGGAAGTGGGTTCACTTTAGATTTATTTTTCTCACTATTTTTCATCACTTGCTCAAGTCAAGAGAGCAAAAAAATCAATGAAGAAGAAGAAACTCAAGTGAAGTGATGAAGAGAATGAATGAGGTTAGAAATACAACCATGGGTTAATCATGTCATGCTTAACCCTTGTAGAGACTTAACCATGAGCTAGGGTTAAAGGTTAGGTTAACAGATATCTTAGAAATATCCAAAAGGGTGGACTTAGTCAACTATGATAAATATCTTAGCATAAATCCAAACATTTTGAATTATCTATGAATAAAATGTAAACCCTAATCTTAACCCTAGCATGGTATAAGTCTCTCATGTCCATGTTGCATGTGTAACCTAGCATGTTACAATTATACATATCACATATATATAATTTAGTAACAAAAGAAAAGAATACAATAAACATGTATCACATATATGTTAAAAGTATCCAAAGTGAGAAATGAAATCTTAAGTGAACTAATATTAGTTAATGTAATGTAATATATTAAATATATAATTATACATTAAATTATTAAATCAACTCTTGATTTAATAATCCAGCTATATTTTATATAACCGACTAATATCAAATGAATGAACTTATCGAATCAGCACTTGATCCAATAACCCGGCTATATCATATATAACGGACCGATATCACATGTCATGAGAATAGAATACGGTATCACATATCGTATTAATCTCGGTCCCGCACATATCACATATGTGCTCCTACTCCGTTTCGCTTGAGCCAGGAAACCTCTGTGTAGGACTCTAAAGACTCGTCAATACGCCGGCAGTAGGTGATGATCATATCAAACACCTACAAGCCGCAAGCGGTCTGCTAAACGTAACGGCCACCCGGGTATTGAGCGATCAGAAGATCAACAAGCAAGCTTGTCTATACTCCTGTGAATCCAATCAGTAACACTACCGTACAGTCCGGTCTCTTCGTCTGATATGTCGCAAATCTTGTCTAGGGGGTGGTAAACGTCAGACCCCAGTAACTCGATAAGTCGTGTCTATGTGAGGCTCATAACGGGTCGAGAAACTACAGATAACACTTACCAGTATATCTCTGAAGCAGCCCTGGCCAAGGACTTCCTGTTATAGCCAATCGAGCACAGCGCAACATCACCCCCTAATACCGGGAGAGACGAAACCCCTCCTATCGCACATTGCCTCCATGTGATTCGGAACTGTACCCAAAAGCCACCGTTTTGCACGTTCTCTTGAACGTGGTAAGGTGGAAATCAAAGCACAGTGGGAATCACACAAGACTCTATGACGATCTCGGGTCTACAGACTAACATGTACCAGTGTCACCAGAGAACTGCCATCTGACGTGAGGTATAATACCATCTAGGAGTTCTCGGCGAGTCCGTCCAGTGTACCCAGTCTCCACTGAGCACCCGTATACTATCTCTGATGTCAAACACCAATGGATATGGGATTATCCATCGCCCATTTACATGGGTCGAGAAGCTATACGGTAGTCTACTCTTGTATATCGATGCCCTGTCTCAATGCACCCACGACTAGGAACATTTGAAGGATGTACTTACCGACTACTCTGTCCCCACTAATATGATCTGCACCATAATCCCGGTAGTCAAGTACTAATCCTAAGGGCTTTATCAACATGTAATATAGAGACAATCAGTGTACATGTTAAGATAAAGAGTAACCAGATAGCATACTATCATGTCAAGCAAGAAAGTCCTCCCTATATATGTTCAAGCATCCACTACAATATACATCATATGTATAGTAATGGCCTCTAGGGCATACATATAACTAACATATTACACACCATACTGGGTACACAAAAACAGTTATGTAACAACAAAATATGTCCACTCGCCAATCCAAGGTGATATTCCCCTACTGCAACTGCGTCCACACTGGCTCCATTGCCACCCTTGAGGGTCATATCACCTTTATTCAAAACCCTACGGCTTCTCAGTGCCTGCAAAGAATTATAGATGTGAGATCCTGATCCGGTATCCAATATCCAGGAAGCAGAGTTTATGGAGAAGCAATTTTCAATCACGAACACACCTGAAGCCGAAGCCACAACCTGCTTCGTGTCCTGATTCTTGGCCTTTAGGGCCCTGCAGTCCTACTTCCAATGACCTTTCTTCTTCTAATAGAAGCACTCATCCTTTCCCTTTCCCGCCACCTTCTGCACACCTCCCCTCGGTTTGGTAGGGGCCTTCTTCTTCCCCTTGGCCTTGGCCTTGGATCTAGAAGAAGAAGATCCTCCAACAATCAAAGCGGGTGTTTCCTTGCCCTTTTTCAAGGTGCCTTCTGGCATCCTCAACATGTTGATGAGCTCAGGAAGTGTAACTTCCATATTGTTCATATTGAAGTTCAATATGAAATGGGCATAGGTGGAGGAAAGGGACTGGAGGATCAAGTCGATGTACAACTCATTTTCCAACGTGGTTCCCAGGTCCGCGAGCTCTTCGATGAGAGAAATCATCTTCAGGACGTGGTCCCCGACAGATGATCTGATGGCCAACCTCGCTTGAAAAAGCTTCTTCGAGGTCTCGTATCTTGCGATACGAGATTGCTCTCCATTTAACTCTTTAGTATGGAGGATGATGGATGCAAGTTCCATCTTCTCGTGCCGCCTCTGATGTTCATTGTCCATGGAGGCCAGCACGAGGCACTTGGCCTTCGCGCAATCAAGATCTTAGGTCTTACGGAACTCAATATCCGCAACCGAGGATGCTTGACCGGGAATAGGGGAGCTTTCGCCGTGAGGACGTATGCAACCATATCATAAGTAAGGGCCATATGGACATTCCTAAGCCAGTCTTTATAGTTTGGCCTAGCGAGTTTATTTTTATCTAATATGAGCTTAAGTCCAGTCATGGTCACTGCAATTTAAGAGAGGAGAAAAGAAACACTCAGCATATGTTCTTGAAAGTTTAGATTGGTTTTTATTTTATCTAAACAGGATGACTCCCACTGTTTCCTCGAATTCTTCTCCAAACCCTAAAAGAAGAATTAGTCAGGATTAATCGCACGTCACAATACTTGCTTAACCATTTGGCCAGGCTAGTGTCGGTACTTCGAGGGAGGTTTTCCAACGCTTTCGTGAAGTTCCTTAATTATATAACCTCTTTTTCCTAGAGGCTTAGCCCCGCTAACACCGTTCTAGACACCTACTTGGTTTATAGCATTGATTGTTAAGTGAAATTGTTTCCCGAAGAGTAGCGGATACTAACAGTAGGATCAGGACCCAACTATCATTGTGTGATGAATCTGAAGGAAGCCTACCAAAAACACTGTAACATTTCATAAAATATAAAATATTATTTTTGGAATTTAATATTAAAATAATATATTTCCCGAAAACTGCCCGATTTGCGAAATTGGGGTTTTCGAAAAAGGGTATAAATATATACCAATAATTATGAAATAAATGGAAATTAAAATGATTTATTCATTTAATAATATATTTAAAGGATTTGGCATTTTAAAAATTTATTATATGCAGTTTCGATAAAAACCCGATTAGTGCACTGCTAATCGCGATTAGGCCAAATCCGTGTTTCTACAGTTTTCATGGCTAGTGCACCATGTTATGTTACACTTGGTTACATGTTGTTGCATTTGTGTTGTTTTATGGGTATTATGTGATTTGGTTTTGAAATTTAAAAGAGAAAAGAAAAAGAAATGGCAAAAGGGTAATTTAGTGAAAAGGGTATGATTGGAGAGAGAGAGAGTGTGTGAATAAGTGAGGGGGGCTGCTGCCTAATCTTTTCCCCCATCATTTTCCTCCTCCTTCTTCATCTTCCTCCAACCCCACTTCCCTCCACTTCAAACCCTAGATCCATCTCCAAATAATCCCCAAAACCTTATACTCTCTTCACAAAAATTAATCCCCATCTCTTCCTCTACACATTGAACCAAGCAAAGTGGAATTTTGACGACAATGGGGAGCTAGGGCTGTCTAGAGTGGCTTGAATGAGGTATAGCTTCTTCCATTTAGCTAGTTTTAAGCTTCTTTCTATTCTAGTTTAGTTTAGAGATAGTTTGGTGGTGATTTATGGAAATTGGAAAATCCTAGTGAGGGTTTGAGTAAAGTTGTGGATTGGTGATGTTTGGGTGGCTGTTGAGTGGCTGTTTAAGACATGAGAATGAGTATGGGAAACCAAAATACGGATTTAGGATTTGAGTTCATGCCAGTCTGTGGGAATAAAGGGTGTGCAGGGAAATCTGGAGCAACCCGGGGGATTTTTGAGAGTGCCAAACAATACCAGGGACCTAGATACACTACCAGGAGACCACTCTACGAAGACGAAGCCCATAGGAGCCTAGGAGGCTGAGGTGGCCGGATTTTGGGGGTAAGTGGACGGCCACTTGGTGGCATGGGGTGTCGGGGTTGGTCCAGTAGCTCATATACATCATATACAGCACCATAGACTTGTTTGTGCAACTCCTTTTGGCCTGAGTCAAAATCTGGGAGCTTTTTAGTGTGAGGCTATGTTTTCCGTATTTTGAAATGCTAAGTTTTGATATGTGGGTTTGTATTTGGTTATTGGATGTTTGTACATCAACAACAAGGGTGGTTTGGTTGATTTTGTACGCGTAGGCCATAAGTTCTGACCTATGAGCAATGCGCGTACCGTTTTGGATTTCAGAACTTGATTTTAATAGCGTGGCGATATGTGTTTTTATTGTAGGTACCTTCACGTGGATTCCGAGGCGACGGAGCATGGCGTCATTGACTTCGGCAAGCGAAGACCAAGGTGAGTGGATCTATATCCACGGGGCAAGTCGGGTGGATGGCATATAGCACCCCCGCACACTTTGATGGAAACCGATTGTTGCATAGAATATGGTTAAGGGAACCTTATATAGAAAACTATAAATAGAATTAAAAGAAAGTTAGTGAAACCATATTACAAATTAAGGATAGTTAGAAGTGATATGATACGACTAGTAAATGATGACGGAACTTGAGAATGAGATTGACGATATTGCTGTTTAGGGTGCTATAGGACTAGATAGCCGACGTAGATGTGTTATCCGAACCATACCTATTTCCAAACTAAAGAATCGTATGCATCTTTTAAACATATACCTTGAGAGATGTTACGGATTTTCAAATGATATATTTTCCTTAAAAACACCGAAAACCCTACTTTCAAAACTACGATTCGCATCTTTCAAAAAACTGTTTGTATGGTTTGGGTGTGTTTATTAGATTAGATACTTATGTTTTTAGTAAAGGTAGAATGAATATGTGAAATTGACTTGATGTGGGATATAAATGCGATAAAAGAATATAAGACGTAATATGATGATATATGTTGGTATACGGATGCGAGTCGATTGAGATGATTGATACCTTACTGGTCTCCTGATATGAGATTGTTATGGATGTGACTTGGGGCCTAGGTACGTGGATATATATATTTATATATATGCTGAATCATGTGTGATATGTCGTACGAAACGTTAGGTCCGTACCCCCCATTGTCGCATAGGTCGATAGGATCCCTAATAGCTTAATGCCGCCGTACGATGATTTTCCGTACGTGATGAGTTTGACTTGATGATTGATCCATACCTTTGACTAGAGGATTTCGTACGATAGATTATACCGTACGTGATGTTGTGAGGCTGGATGCCGATTGATAGATTCACCGACTTGGTCATGTTAGATACGTATACCCGTCAGCATTTGCATATGATTTACCTTATGCCGCATTCATGTTACTCGCATTGCATTACTTATACCTGTGCTAGTACACTTACACCATTATCGATGATGCGTATGTTACACTTACACAGATTTGCCGGCTCACACACTTCATCATCGATAATTTCCATGTCACTACACAGTAGGATTGCTGCATCATGATATGACCCCTTACATAGTTTACTTGCTATAGTTACATATGCACCTTATACGATGTTGCATTTGACTTGAGGGAAATTGGGAACCGCGGTATATATTTAAAAACGTGAATCATTTTAAAAGAGCGGTTTTCCCTGATATTGTCGCATCATTGTTCCATGTTGCATGATATACGGATATGCTTACATTTCTATCATATGTCGCATACATCATGCTTTATGATTTTACGCATTGAGATATGCTGTTTTCATGAGATTTCTGGATTTGAGAACCGTGGCGATTTCAAAAGAAAGCATGTACTGTTTTAAAAACTCGGTTTCTCTTGATATGATATTTCAGTACGTCCACCATGTGTTTTCTCGGTTCTGAGAGCGACATGTGAAACCCAATTCGAGGAGGCGGATGAGGCCGATTGCGGGTACATGGTGGACCCGGTATAGTACCCCGGGGCAAGAAAGGGATGCTGTGTATACAGACGGTGAGCCTGGCAGAGGGACTACTACCTACCGATGATTGGTTGGACCTGGCGGATATCCAGAGGATACCGACCGGAGTCGAGAGATGATATGGGCCGATCCGGACTGACGGAGCCCGTGGGCCTATCCGGACTGACGGAGCCCGAGATATGAGGATTTACGTGTCGATGCTGGACACGGGTTTCATGATGTTTTCGGGTGTCAATGTTGGATACTCAGGTTCCATGATTTTGATGTGTCGCGAGGGACACCATTGAATTATATTCTCATACTTTCATGCACACTCCTTTATGATATTTACGTGCATACAGACATTGATCATATGGGTGGACGAGATCCACAAGCATACATGCGTTGATTATACTGTTGGATGTTATCCACATCCTTATAGGCATTGACTACCTTGTTGGCACATATACAGACCCGGTCACCCTAGATATCATAGTATTACCTTTATGATATAGTTGACCTAGGAGTCGTTGTTTATTCGATTTCTATCTGTTGATATTTTCTACTCACGAGTTGGCAATTCACCCCCGTTGTGCCACGGTTCTTGCAGGTTGACCGCTTGGATCAGTAGCGGCTTCGCTGGCACACAGTTGCATTCGGGTGTTTTGCATTGGTAGGTGGGACATTTGTATCGTACCCACTCTTGTATTTTCTATTTCATATTGTATCTAGTCAACTCCATCAATCAAAATTAGTAAATTGTATAAGCAATAAGACTTAGTGGGATTGTGGTTGCGAGACTTAGGGCGAGGGGTTTTCCGCTACTTGTGGTTTTTATGTCTTTCTTTCCTTTATCTTTTGTGGTGATCTTCACCGTTGGGCATCATATACTTATTTATATTGTCTTGCATGGTTGTGATCCGCCGTTTGGTGAAGAGCTAGCTCCCGCTTGGGGATGCCTTCATCATTATCTTGTATATGTGGTTTTGGATCAAAATATATAAAGGAGGTGCAGCCCAAATTTTTAAAAAGACGAAATATGTTTTCAAACTAGTAAATTCCACTTGCATTTTCATGTCCCTTTTCTATGCATTTTAAGAAAACTTGATCTCATTATACCTTTATTTCAAAACTTCACCTCCTTTATTTTCTTAAAAGGTTTAGATTTCTGGGTTTCAGCTTACTTGAATTACGTTACGCCTTTAGACGTTGCGTGATTTAAGTGCTGGTCATGAGCTAATATTTCAGGTCGTGACAAAACACCACACTCAAGAAGGTATGCAACACTAGCAAGTTTCCTTTATGTTTGAAACTCCCGATGTGATTTTTGCCTCGTGCGCTTATAACCTTGACGAAGGCCAAAACATTATAAGTCGAAAGTCAGGTTCTACCCATCATTATCCAGATTAATCTAGACCTATTCGTACAAGCCCTTGACGAAGGTCAAAACAGCTGTATGCCTGTCCTAGATTAATGCATCTATCTAAGATAAGCACCTACCAGCTACCAAACACTATGTCTTGGCGAAGGTCAAAACACATAGCATGAATACTAGTAGATACCTATCTGAAATGACGGAGGGCTACGGCTGGTTTTCTGGCGAAAAAACCGTTAACGTATTGAACTTGATATAGTCTAAGGAACCTGATAGCTTTTGAAAAGGAGTGGTTTAAGCTCCGCTTTTAAAATTGCTTTTTGAAGAAAACCGAGTGGTTTTATAATTGTTCCAACGACATCAGATTTTAGGTTTATTTTCATTCATTAATTAGAATTAATGTGGTCCCATCAATTAACCTTATCATTGCAGCAAAAGAAACGAAAATACAACGTACTCTTATGCCATCCGCATTCGCCATGGGGCCCCGTCATCACCCGTTAGGTTACTTAACTAACGACAGAGTGGGGGCTGGACTAGCGCGGGTGCAAAACATAAGCAACGCCTACTAAATATCATATATAGATATATACATTCGTCTCACGCAATAATAGGCATTCCAGATCACAGATAAACATATTGGATATACTATGAATTCCGCACTTCGTTTAAGCTCATAACGAAAGATGGATTCCATTGTCGTGGTGAATAGCCAAACCCCACCCTAGACCCCTACAGGTGCGGCAAACTACCCGCCAAATTCCCGAAGTGAAGCAGCCTCTCTCAACAAAGTGAGTAGGCCACTCGGCATTCAAAGAACCCCGTAGTTTGTGCACCCCACCTTGGGTCTATCCTAGGAGCAAAAACAATAAAAGAAAATAGTACAACGATGGCTACAACCTTAACCCGGATGTGCCCCGCAAAATAATATTACATCACTTTTACAAATTACATTGAATGAAAGAAAAAAAAAACACTCATCTCACATCCCCCGGCTACTCATCATCGACGATCCAATAAAGTTCATATACACAAACCAACATCACAGATATGTGCAACCCCAACTAACCAACATATAGCGGTTAGCGGAAGTTTACGAACACATATATCAATACATATAACAACTGAAACTTAAACGACACTAAAATTACGACTTCGAAACACTCTGAAATTGCCCCAGTAAAAAGTTAACAGTATAGTCAAAACTGGCAAAATCAAACATCACCTGAAACCCTAAATCCAAGAGAGAATAACACAGAACAAATTTCGACGCAATCCTACACTTTTGAAAGGGTGAGGCGAGGGAAAATGGGTTTTTGGCCGGCCATGCTACAGTGGAATTGCATCGTTTTTGTTGTGTGTTCATTTCACAAGTAAAGGAGCACTCTGCAATTGTTTTAAAAAAAATTTAAGGCTCTGCAAAAATTGAAAGAAACTTGGATTCATGTTTCGTAGTTTCGGAGTTATTTCAGTTTCGTAATTTTATACTTCGAATCTGTTAGCTAGGGTTTAATTAGGCTCTAATACCGGTGTAAGTCTATGTAGCACACCCCACGTGTTAGCGGGGAAGCGGAATACATCAAAAACGATTTTTCTCACATCAAAAAATCATGTTTTGCTTTGCAACATAGAATTTATCCACTTTAGGATCTTGATTAAACCTTAACTAGTAAAAGCTAAACTACAAGAGGGCGTTAACTACTCGGTTAAAGTGTTATACCCTCGTGTCAAATCCTACGGGTCTTCAAGTGGTTCTTTTCTCCTTGGATCGAGCTTCAAGTTTGAACTCCTTTCTTTGGCTCCTCCGAAGCTTCCAACGAACTCGGTTGACGGTCTTCTTTAAGTAATAGAAGATCCACCCGAGGGCCTATGGTCAAGCTCTAACCTCAAGTGAGGTAACTTAGTGATCTAATGTGATAGATGAGATTACTAAGTAGATTTAGAGTGTGATCTATGGCTTATTTAGTCTCAAAGCTCAATGGATCACAACACATGTAAAGGGATGAGCTTGAGGGAGAAGGAGAGCAAAACCTAGGAGAGAGAATGAGAATGTGATAATGATGTAGAGAATGAGATGAGAGAATGGCTAAGTATTGTGACAATAATTCAAGCATGGATTATTTTAGTCTCAAAATAATCAACCATGCTTGAATAGAAACTCCAAATGAATAAACAATAAACAAAGCCATGCTTTCAACCCATTCCTCAAGTGTCTTCTAATTTCCACCTCATTAATCCTTTATCAAAAAAGGATAAATCAATAATGAGGTGTCTCCTTCTAGAAGCTCATTCTTATGAAATTACAAGAATGCCCTCACCGTATATACATACCCGTATCCGTATTCCGAAAAATACGGATACACAGAGACAAGTATAATCCAATAGTACAATACTAGGATCCGGCTTAAACCAAAGCCCACTAGTATTATCCTTCAGAACATCATTCGTGTAGCCAGTACACGTATGCAATCGAAACCCTGCCGTAAGACTATACGGCCTCTATATCGTCTCGCCTTCCAGGGAAACCCTCTGTGTGGGACTCTAAAGACTCGACAGTACGTCGGCAGTGGGTTTAACCATAAGTCCGTCCGTGGCACTAGCTGTACGTAACAGCAACCCAGGTACATGTTAAAAAGGAGACGACTGTCACGACCCAAATTAGGCACATGACCGGCACTTAGACCACGTAACGTCAACAGGCGTAACGCAATTTAAGTAAGCCGAAAACCCAGCAATCTAAACCATTACAAGAAGTTAAAGATATAAACATTTGGAAATCTCAAGCAAAACTTTAAAGCTTAAGTTTGTTTTCTTAAAAATTTTGGCAGCACCTCCTTTGTAAAAACTAGCCCCGAACGGGTACAAACATAAGATTTAAGTATAGCATCCCAAACGGGAGCAAATCTCGCCCAAAGGCAGAAACAACCACCACAAGCAGATATACGACGCCGTAGCAAAGATATAGATAATATAAATGAAACAGGATACTAGTGATAAGCAACATAGTAAAGGCTGGCTCACACGAGCACGACACCCCGAGTTACAAGAATATACAACATCGATCCTCACAACTCGTCTCTAAGTCAATAAATGAAGGTGGTAGATGGAGAGTACTAGATACAAAAGATATACAATGAACATCATCGAATAACCGCAAATCCACCTATAGCAAAAGGCCTCACAGCCAACCATAGCGGTATCCGCTGAAATAGGTACAAAAAGACGCCCTGCCGCGACTACTCTGAGGGTCAAACCTGCAAAACACTGTGGCACAACGGGGGTGAGTTGCCAACTCGTGAATAGTAAATAACATCATACTGTAATCGCAAGTATGCACGAACAGCGATAATCTATCATATGCAATCTGATAGCATAAGTATGGCAGTATGGATATGCAGCAATCATGATCAAGGTACACCACCAGGGTACTACATCTACATGAATCAAATGCATATCAAGTAAAATCCTGAGTGTGGGATAAATAATAAACCACACGCGTAAACCATCAGCATGGAAAAACCCCGGTGTCCATCAACGACACCCCAAATCCCAAAATCCTCAGGCGCCGTCACTCATACCGGCCCTCATATCCGTACATCTCATGGAACCTGAATGTCCAACATCGACACTCGAAACATCATGAAATACTCGTGTCCAACATCGACACTCAAATCCACATATCATGGGCTCCGTCTATCCGGATTGGCCCGCAGGCTCGGGTAGTACGAATCGGCCCATATCCATCTCACGACTCCGGTCGATATCCTCCGGATAACCGCCGAGTCCAAAACTATCACCGGTAGGTAGTAGTTTCTCTGCCAGGCTCATCGGTTAATCCTTCGACATACCTTTCTTGCCCCGGGTACCATACCGGGTCCACCACGAACCCGCAAACGGCCTCATCCACTCCTCGCATCGGGTTTCTAACACAAGTCTCAGAACCGAGAACACTCATGGTGAACGCATCGAAATATCATAACAAGATAAACCGGGTTTTCAAAACAATATACATTTCTTGAAATATCCCCACGGTTCTCAAATCCAGAAAATCACATGAAAACCATATCTCAATGCGTAAATCCATGTAATATGATGTATACAACATAGAACAGTAATATGAGCATATCAAGGGAAAATCGCTATTTAAGTGCATCAAGTTATTAAATATACCATGCAGTTCCCCATTCTCCAAAATCCAACGCAACATCATATAAAGGTGAACATGTAGTTATAGCAAGGTATATGTGTAAGCATATAGGTATGCATGTATACTATATTTCATATGCGCAATCGCACAAGAATCAATGTCTCCATTGTAGGGTTTCTAGGCACTCTCAAGAGGTCTCACAAGGCATTAACCATGCCAATTTCAAAGATTACAGTGCCGAGAAACTCTAATACGGATCGTTAACTAGAATATTAGGCGAAATAAATGCGAATAGTTAACAACTTAACTAATAGAACGGAAATACAACCTTTGTAGATCCGGTCCTCTATCTCCATAGCTCCGCAATGAAGTCTCCTCGCTGTCCAAATGGAAACCCGGGCTCTAGCGTCGGCTTCATCGGAGAATGGACGGGCTAGGTCATCGACTACGCTGCCGAAGATGATCTACGTCGAGGCATCACTAGATCAAGCTCCACCTTCACCAAGCCATGAAAACTTGTGAAGGAAACACACTCTACTACTTGGCAAGAGGTAGAGAATGAAGAAATAGGAAGTGGGTAGACTTTAGAATTGGATTTCTCACTCTTTTTCATCAATCACCATTGATGAAGTCTAGGTTTTCTTCTTGAAGAAGAAGAAGAAGAAGATAGAAATATTATGATAAGTTATTTTAAAAAATAGAAAATCAAAGAATACTTATCATAAACCAACCATGGTCAATTGTAGAGACTAAACTAAGGTTAGGTGAATGGTTAGGTTAGGTATGAAGACAAAATGGTCACTTTGGTCAAAGCTTCATGAAGCTTCAATGAAAAACAAAACTAGCAACCATTTTCTTTTCTTTTGCCATTTCTTTTAATCCAAATTACAAAGATAATAAAAATGAATAAGTGCATAAATGGATCAAATGAAACCCTAACCATCAACTAACCATGGTTTAATCATACACTTAACCAAGTTAGCATGTATCATCAAACATGATACAATCATGTGCACAAAAGTATATCATATATACAACTTGTGCAATGCAAGTGAGAAAATCCATTTAAAGTGAACCAATATTAGTTAATGCAAAGTAATATATCAAATATATAATTATACATCAAATCATTAAATCAACACTTGATTTAACGATCCGGTCATATCGCATATAACCGACTAATATCCAATGTATCGGCTTATCGAATCAATCCTTGATTCGATAACTAGGTTATATCGCATACAACCTTTCGATACATTCATCGCGAGAATAGAATACGGTATCACATACACGCATTATTCTCGGTCCCGCACATATCTCATATACGCTCCTATTTCGTTTCGCTTGAGCCAGGAAACCTCTGTGTAGGACTCTTAAGACTCGTCAATACGCCGGTAGCAGGTGATGATCATATCAAACACCCGCAAACCGCAAGCGGTCTGCTAAACGTAACGGCCACCCGGGTATTGAGCGATCAGAAGATCGACGAGCAAGCCCGCTCACACTCCTGTGAATCCAACCAGTAACACTTACCGTACAGTCCGGTCTGATCGTCTGATATGTCGCATATCTTGCCTAGGGGTGGTAAACGTCAGACCCCAATAGCTCGATAAGTCGTGTCGATATGAGGTCTATAACAGTTCGAGAAACTACTGATAACACTTACCAGTAAATCTCAGCAACCCTGGCCAGGGATTTCCGATTACAGCCAATCGAACACAGTGCAACATCAACTCCCTATACCGGGAGAGACGAATCCCCTCCTATCGCTCATTGCCTCCATGTGATTCGGGACTGTACCACAAAACCACCGTTTTGCACGCCCTCTTGGACGTGGTAAGATGGAAATCAAAGCACAGTGGGAACCATACAAGACTCTATGACGATCTCGGGTCAACAGACTACTCTGTACCAGTGTCACCAGAGAACTGCCATCTGACGTAAGGTATAATACCATCTGGGAGTTCTCGGCGAGTCCGTCCAGTGTACCCAGTCTCCACTGAGCACCCGTATATCATCTCTGATGTCAAACACCAATGGATATGGGATCATCCATCGCCCATCTGTATGGGTCGAGAAGGTATACGCTAGTCTACTCTGGTATATCGATGCCCCGTCTCGATATACCCACGACTAGGGACTTTGAAGGATGTACTTATGGACTACCATGTCCCCACTAGTATGATCCGCATCATAGTCCAGGTAGTCAAGCACACATCCTAAGGGCTTTACCAACATGTAACAGAGAGACAAACAGTATACACGTTAAGGTAAAGAGTAACCAGATAGCGTACTATCATGTCGAGCAAGAAAGTCCTCCCTATATATGTCCCAGCATCCACTACAATATACATCCTATGTATAGTAATGGCCTCTAGGGCATACATATAACTAACAATCTCCCACTTGCTCTAGGGCCATCTGTAGCAGTGGTTGTAGTATCTCATACTCAACCATCCCATAAAAGTCTCTCTCTGGGAAAATGCCTTTGTGAGTGGATCCGCCGTGTTGTCCTCTGAGTCTACTCTCCTAACCTCGATCACCCTGGAGATCAACCATCTCCATGATCAGGTGATACTGCCTTAGAATATGTCTGGATCACTGATGGGACAGACGTTCCTTGGCATAAGCCACAACTCCATTGTCACACAATGGGAGGAACAAAGTTCATCTCATGAACCAATATACATCCAGACTGCCTCTTTGGTAGCATCTTAAATAGCGATGTATCCTGCCTTTATCGTCTAGTATGCCACGGTATCTATCTTGGAACTCTTCCAACATACCGTCCCTCCACTGAGGGTAAAGACAATGCCTGTGACTGACATTCAGTCGTCTTTATCACCCTGGAACACTTCCAGTGATTCTTCCCAGGATCGATTGATACCATCTCACTGCAACTAGTGAGATTCCTAGCATCCAATTACATCTATCTCATAGATGAATATTTAGGATTTAGGAGGTATCACTTTGATCCTATATGGAGAATCCTTGTGATAAGCGGAAATTGACCGAGCGTAACATAGGAAACTACTTTCTTATCAAGAGTATGTCATCCACGTACTCTACGAGGATTATCACCATACTCCCTACTACCTTTTTGTTTATACAAGGTTCATCTACCATTTTGATGATGTCAAACTCTTTGACTACTTCATCAAAACAGACGTTCCAACTCCGCGATGCCTGCTTTTTCCTATAAAGCATCTTGCACACGTTTCCGCTGCTCCCACTGTCTACGAGCCCCTCTGGCTGTGTACTTACAGACGTTCTCTTCTAAAACATCATTTAGAAAAGCTGTCATGACACCCAACCACCAGATATCGTAGTCATGGTATGTAGCCGTGGCAAGTAGGATCTGGATGGACTTAAGCATAGCTACTTGAAAAGGTTTCATCATTATCCACGCCTGGTTGATGACGAAAACCTTTAACAAGTCTAGCTTTGAAAGTCTCAACTTTTCCATCTACACCAAGTAATCTTCTCAAGATTTACTTGATCCTGATGGGGATTTAACCCTTCAGATATAGCAGCCAAAGTCCATACTTTGCTGGTGTACATGGATTCCATCTCAGATCGCTAAGCATCCAGTCATTCTTACAGAGTCCCACTCCTGATGGCCAGCTTGAAACTAGTTGGGTCATCATCTCATGATGCAATCCTCACTCCCACTGTCATAGAGAAACCGAAGTATCTCTCAGGTGGGTGAGGAACCCTACTAGATCGGCGGAGAGGCTGAGGTTCGTTGGTAACTATTGAATCCTTCGGTTCTGTCAAATCATCAGCTGCAGTTTTGTATAGCTGGAACCTTTCCAGTTGTACATAACAGACCTTGCCTCGAGCTTGTCCGGATTATGCTTTTCAGACATAGGCTGGACAACCCCAAATCTTAACTAACTTAAGAGATGGGCTCTTCCCTTATCATATCAAATATGAAGTGGTAGGCAACTGATTTGATTTGAACCCTATTCAATAGGTATGCATCTTCTCAAGTGCATAATTCCCAAAAAGGAAATAGGTAACTCAGTAGTACTCATCATAGAGCACACCTTATCATATAGGGCGAGATTGCTCCGCCCCGATATACCATCGTGCTATGGTGTATACGGAGGAGTAATGCTGAGAGAGAATCTCATTCTCCTTTAGAATAGTCCAGGAAATCCATGCTCAAGTATTCTCCTCCCTGATCACATCAAAGGACATAATACTTATACCCTTATTGGTTCCCTACTTCTAACTTATATTCTGTGAATATCTCAAAAGGTTCGGACATGTGTTTCAACAGGAACATATGTCTGAATCTTGAGAGATTATCAGAGAATGTAATGAAGTACAAAGAACCAGTCCTGGCATGTGTAGACAGGGGACCTTACATACATCAACATGTATCATCCCAAGAGTTTACTAACTCTTTCTCTGTTTCCAATAAACAGAGCTGAGGTCATTTTATCTTTGTGACATGACTGGCAAGTTTCACAAGATGTAGATTCAAACTGATTTAAATATGCATCTTCATGTAACTTCAGCTAGTCGGGTCGCATTGATATGACCTAGTCTACAATGCCTCAAGAAGGATTCGTTCATTTCTGAACTCTTCCTCTTTTGTGTGTTCAGTATACTAAAGAACTGTAGTTTGATTTAGAACATCAATGCTTTTAGATAACGTGCCTGAACCGATCAACTTTTGATATAGGAAATGTTCAAAACATTATCCAACAATACAAAATTTTATCATTTCTTTACTAATAAAGAGACAGATATGATTTTGTATATCAGGTTCGGTATCTAATAACATTCGTTCAGAATCAATGTAGTGGTAATACAGGGTGACAGTGACCAACAGACTTGGCTGCAACACTTGCCCCGTTTTCTGCCTCATGAAACTTATCACCCGTTCTCAGTTTTTCTACCTTTCTGTAGCCCTATGTAACAAATTACATATCTGGGATCCTGATCTGGTATCATATACCCAGGACGTAGAGGATACGGAGAAACAGTTCTCTGTAATGAACACACCCGAAGATGATGCATCAGCATGCACTTTCTTCGTTTGGGCGGCACGGGAATTCTGGTAATCCCCAATTTCTTGCTCTGTCTTATAACAATTATAAGTTGGAGCGGGACCAACGTTCTCCAGCTCAGTATAACAAGCGGGTTCGGTCAATATTCCGTATTATTATCTTGATTAAGGCGTGATATGGTCGCTACCTGGAGAGAGAGAGAAGAAAACACTCAGCGTGCGCTCTTGCAAGAATAGATTGGTTATTATTTTATCTAATCAGGATGGCTCCCACTGCTTTTTATCAAATCTTCCTTCAAACCCAAAAAGGAAAGACTAGCCGGGATTAATTACACACTACAAGTTCGCCAATCTTTCAGCCAGGCCAGTGTCGGTACTTTGAGGGAGGTCCCCCGTGCTTTCGCACGAACCTAATTACAGTAAACCTCATTTTCCCAGAGGCGTAACCCCGTTGACACCTTTCTAGACACTTACTTGATCGGCTAGTTGCAATGTGTAAAACTCTCCCAGGAGTAACAATTACTCGCAGCGGGTATCGGGATCCAACTATCTCATAGAAGGTATGCAATCTCATTGCAAATTTCAACACTTGAAATTCCCGATAATTTTGCCCCTAACGTGCTATGACCTTGACGAAAGCCAACAAACCATAGCCCGCTAGTCAAGTTCAACCCGTACATTTCTTGATTGAATTAAACCCACCCGCACGACCCTTGACGAAAGCCAACAAAGCCGCACGACTACCCTAATCCAATCGCATCGTATGCTGGCAGATAAGCAGCATATAGCTACCGCACACTGCACCTTGACGAAAGCCAACAAATGCAGCACGAATACTATATACAACTTATCTGAAAAGACGGAGGGCTACGACAGGTTTTTCTGAAAACCTATTGCGTAATGAACTTGATATCGTTGTAGAATCAAATGATTTTGAAATGGAGTGTTTTTGAGGCTTTTCTAGTTTTGCTAAAGGAGTCACTCCCGGTGAAGGGATCGTCGGTCCTTTCCTCGTCGAATGAGGTGCGGGATATATCACATATATCACTGTGCAAAGCAAAAACTCTTAAAAGCAATCAAAAGACAAACCGAGTGTGTAGCATCTGCCAGTTATTGCTAAAGGAGTCACTCCCGGTGAAGGGATCTCGGTCCTTTCCTCATCGAATAAGGTGCAGGATATATCACATATACCTCTGTGCAAAGCAAGAACTGTAGCTACCCTTTTTATTTTGAAATTCGATTCTACAACATCTTAGGTTTCTTTTATTTCATTAATCTCATTAATGAAGTCCCATCATTTATGTACCTAAACATCACAGATAAATACGACGTACACTTATGCCATCCGCATTCGCCTCGATGTCCCCTCGTGCACCGTTAGGTGAGGTAACTAACGGCAGAGCGGGGCAGGGCTAGCGCGGGTGTAAAACATAAGTAACGCTTATATAATATATCATATATACTATATAAAGTATCCATCACAGAACATATCATATGATCACATCACAGATATCGCAGCAGAAGAATCATATGAAATATTGGATATACTAGGACGTCCGTGTTTTCAATACGAGCCAGTATAAAACACGGATTCCACGGTCGCGATGAATAGCCAAACCCACACCCCTAGACCCCTACGAGAGTGGCAAGCAACCCTACCAATTCTAGAGTTAGCAGACCCGGACTCGACTCCTCGAGTTGGTCTCCCACCGGACTCTAGAACACGGTTACTTGTGCTCCCCTCCTTGGGTCTATCCTAATGCGGAAAAGTAAATAATATACAACAATGGTGACACCATCCTCAACCCGGAAGTGCCCCAATAAAAGAATATTACATACATTGAATTTTACATGAATGAAAATAAAAACTCTCATCTCACATAAAACCCCCGGCTATTCAAAACACGACGATCCAATATAACATATCCAGCAACACATAACATCACATGTCATCAACGTAAGTAAATATGCGCATCCCAATTGTCGTTGACATATAGCAACGAAACCGGCGATATCACATATTATACTTACGGTCACAGAAAAGAAAGTGTAAAACTACAACAGTTGGAATCCGCAATCTGCATAGACATCGCATGCCTAATCAAATGAATTCCTTAGACATCGCATGCCTAACAATTATAAACCCCGCATTTTAGTCTCATTATCGAAAACTCTTTTCAATATTAAGTCGGGCAATTCAACAAGATTTCCGACATCCTGATCGAATGCTTGTCGCAAACTTCAGTAGACAGCCGCACCCCCGATACCATCGACGAAGTGCACCAAGGCGAAACACCGCTACCGCGAGCACCCGGACGGATGCTTTCGGCGACGGGGTTCTCCTATAGTCACTTGGTCGGGGCCTAGGGGTGTAGCTGTCTATTAAGTTTACTCGGCGAGTATCCGCGTACGCTACGTGATTGCGACGGACTTTTGATCACATCAAAATTCCGTGGCAACCGATCAAGTGAGACTAAAGTGCTGTGTTTATAACATTCATTCAGTTATCACATAACTCCTTGTGAATTCCAATTATTGTATCACATTCCGAATAAGATAGAAAATGTTAAACTTTCCGATCGAACAATCGAACACCCAAGTTTTCCCGATACAGCTCAACACATGAAATAAGTCTAAAAACATTCAGTTCATGCCTCAGTACCAACGGTCCAGCCGTAGAAGGGTCAAGCCAACACCTCACATGTGGCACGCCGTACTGCCCCAAACCCGAAGGTTCAAAGGGCAGTTCAAGACGGTCACATAATCGAGTTAAGCTTTGTTGTCTTCTAGAGGGACCATCGCGTTACTTGCACTACTTAGAACGTTTTTAAACCTCGGAAAAATCCAACACTTGGAAATTTTCCGGCAGGGGAAAAGTTAGGTATTTATATCCGGTCGAACCTTTTAACAAATTCTATAATTATCCGGAAAAACACATAGACAAAGTTTGATACTCCGATCGAAACACCGAGTCCCCAATACAACCCAGAAAATTCAACTCTTGAATAAATATTAAAAATTCCCAGAAAATCCAGCACAATAAAATAGGAATTACTGTGCAAAAATGGTTGGCTGATTGGACATATTAGCCGCGGAACCGCCGCAGAAGCCATGCTTCTGCCGCGGTTCCGCCGCGCTTTGGAGGAATCATGAGTACGGGCTCCACAGTAATTCTTCAAATTCCCTGCTGATTTTTCTGCATATTTTTAATATCGAAAAATCCCTGTTTTTGAAAAAAGTCCAGAGAGCATTTTTTGTGTTAGGGTTTCGGTTCGTTCGGGTTTCAAACATCGTCTACGCATCGCCTAAGGCTCTAGCTAGGCTCTGATACCACTGTAGGGTTCTTAGGCACTCTCAAGAGGTCTCACAAGGCATTAACCATGCCAATTTCAAAGATTACGGATGCCGAGAAACTCTAATACGGATCGTTAACTAGAATATTAGGCGAAACAAATGCGAATAGTTAACAACTTAACTAATAGAACGGAAATACAACCTTTGTAGTGTTAGTTATATGTATGCCCTAGAGGCCATTACTGTACATTGGATGTATATTGTAGTGGATGCTTGGACATATATAGGGAGGACTTTCTCGCTCGACATGATAGTATGCTATCTGGTTACTCTTTACCTTAACGTGTATACTGATTGTCTCTCTGATACATGTTGGTAAAGCCCTTAAGATGTGTACTTGACTACCTGGACTGTGATGCGGATCATACTAGTGGGGACATGGTAGTCCATAAGTACATCCTTCAAAGTCCCTAGTCGTGGGTATATCGAGACGGGGCATCGATATACCAGAGTAGACTAGCGTATACCTTCTCGACCCATACAGATGGGCGATGGATGATCCCATATCCATTGGTGTTTGACATCAGAGATGATATACGGGTGCTCAGTGGAGACTGGTTACACTGGACGGACTCGCCGAGAACTTCCAGATGGTATTATACCTTACGTCAGATGGCAGTTCTCTGGTGACACTGGTACAGAGTAGTCTGTTGACCCAAGATCGTCATAGAGTCTTGTGTGGTTCCCACTGTGCTTTGATTTCCATCTTACCACGTCCAAGAGGGCGTGCAAAACGGTGGTTTTTGGGTACAGTCCTGAGTCACATGGAGGCAATGAGCGATAGGAGGGGATTCGTCTCTCCCGGTATAGGGAGTTGATGTTGCGCTGTGTTCGATTGGCTATAACCGGAAATCCCTGGCCAGGGTTGCTGAGATTTACTGGTAAGTGTTACCAGTAGTTTCTCGAACTGTTATAGACCTCATATCGACACGACTTCGCTACTGGGGTCTGACGTTTACCACCCCTAGGCGAGATATGCGACATATCAGACGATCAGACCGGACTGTACGGTAAGTGTTAATGGTTGGATTCACAGGAGTGTGAGCGGGCTTGCTCGTCGATCTTCTGATCGCTCAATACCCGGGTGGCCATTACGTTTAGCAGACCGCTTGCGGCTTGTGGGTGTTTGATATGATCATCACCTGCTGCCGGCGTATTGACGAGTCTTTAGAGTCCTACACAGAGGTTTCCTGGCTCAAGCGAAACGAAATAGGAGCGCATATGAGATATGTGAGGGACCGAGAATAATGCGTGTATGTGATACCGTATTCCATTCTCGCGATGAATGTATCGAATGGTTGTATGCGATATAACCTAGTTATCGAATCAAGGATTGATTCGGTAAGCCGATACATAGGATACTAGTCGGTTATATGCGATATGACCGGATCGTTAAATCAAGTGTTGATTTAATGATTTAATGCATAATTATATATTTGATATATTACTTTGCATTAACTAGTATTGGTTCACTTTAAATGGATTTTCTCACTTGAATTGTGCAAGTTGTATATGTGATATACTTTTGTGCACATGTTTGTATCATGTTTGATGATGCATGCTTATTTGGTTAAGTGTAAAGAATTAAACCATGGTTAAGTTGATGATTAGGGTTTAGCTTTTTCATTTATTTATTTGTTTATTCAGTTTGGAAAAGCATAAAGAGAAAATGGTTTCTTCTTTGTTTCTTTCTTGAAGCTTCTTGAAGACTTTGACCAAATGACCATTTTGTCTCATACTTAACCCTAACCATTCCACTTAACCATGATTCATTCTCTACACTTGACCATAGTTTGATTATGATAAGTATTCATTTTTCTTTTCAATTTAAATGAACTTATCATATTCATTCTTTCTTCTTCTTCTTCTTCATCACATGAAGAAAGCTTGCTACAACAATGGCAACTTGAGAAAACAAGTGAGAAATCCAATTCTAAAGTGAACCCACTTCCTATTTCTTCATCCTCTACCTCTTGCCAAGTAGTATAGGGTGTTTTCTTCACAAGTTTTCATGACTTGGTGAAGTGGGAGTTTGATCTAGCGATGCCTCGACGTAGATCATCTTCGGCACGAAGCCGACGATCTTGCCCGCCCATTTCTCCGATGAAGCCGACGCTAGAGCCCGGGTTTCCATTTGGACAGCGAGGAGACTTCATTGCGGAGCTATGGAGGTGGAGGACCGGATCTACAAAGGTTGTATTTCCGTTCTTTTAGTTAATTTGTTAACTAGTTGCATCGCATAGCCTATTTTTCTAGTTAACGATCCGTATTAGAGTTTCTCGGCACTTGTAAAATTTGAAATTGGCATGGTTGATGCTTTGTGAGACCTCATTAGAGTGCCTAGGAACCCTACAGTGGTATCAGAGCCTAGCTAGAGCCTTAGGCGATGCGTAGACGGAGTTTGAAGTCCGATTAAACCGAAACCCTAACATAAATTTGCTCTCTGGACTTTTTCCAAAAATTGGGTTTTTTCCAGATTAAAAATATGCAAAAAATTCAGTAGGAAATTCTAAGAATTACGGTGCAAAAATTACCTAATGATCTTTCTAAAGTGCGGCGGAACCGCGGCATTAGCGTGCTAATGCGGCTGTTCCGCGGCTATTTTGTTTCTTCTCCCATTGAATTTTGCACAGTAATTCCTATTTTGCAGTGCTGGTTTTCCTGGGATATTTTTTTTTCCTGAACTCAAGAGTTGAGTTTTCTGGGTTGTATAGGGGACTCGGTGTTTCGATCGGATTGTCTAATTTTGTCTATATGGCTTTCCGGATATTTTAGAATATGTTAAAAAGTTCGATCGGATATAAATACCCAACTTTTCCCCTGTCGGGAAATTTCCAAGTGTTGGATTTTTCCGTGGTTTAAAGACGTTCTAAGTAGTGCAAGTAACGCGATGGACCCTCTAGAAGACAACAAACCTTAACTCGATTATGTGACCGTCTTGAACTGCCCTTTGAATCTTAGGGTTTGGGGCAGTACGGCGTGCCACATGTGAGGCGTTGGCTTGACCCTTCTACGGCTGGACCGTTGGTACTGAGGCACGAACTTAATGTTTTTAGACTTGTTTCATGTGTTGAGCTGTATCGGGAAAACTTGGGTGTTCGAATGTTCGATCGGAAAGTTTAACATTTTCTATTTATCTGGAATGGGATACAATAATTGGAATTCACAAGCAGTTATGAGATAACTGAATGAATGTTATAAACATAGCATTTTAGTCTCACTTGATCGGTTGCCACGGAATTTTGATGTGATCAAAAGTCCGTCGCAATCACGTAGCGTACGCGGATACTCGCCGGGTAAACTTAATAGACAGCCTCACTCCATAGCCCCGACCAAGTGACTGTAGGAGAACCCCGTCGCCGAAAGCATCCGTACGGGTGCTCACGGCAGCGGTGTTCTGCCTTGGTGCACTTTGTCGACGGTATCGGGGGTGCGGCCATCTGCTAAATTTTGCGACGAGCATTCGATCATGATGTCGGGAATCTTGTTGAATTACCCGACTTGACATTGAAAAGAGTTTTCGATAATGAGACTAAAATGCGGGGTTTATAATTGTTAGGCATGCGATGTCTAAGGAATTCATTTGATTAGGCATGCGATGTCTATACAGATTGCGGATTCCAACTGTTGTAGTTTTACACTTTCTTTTCTGTGACCGTAAGTGTAATATGTGATATCGCCGGTTTCGTTGCTATATGTCAACGACAATTGGGATGCGCATATTTACTTACGTTGATGACATGTGATGTTATGTGTTGCTGGATATGTTATATTGGATCGTCGTGTTTGAATAGCCGGGGGTTTTTATGTGAGATGAGTGTTTTTCATTTCCATTCATGTAAAAACTTGTATGTAATATTCTTTTATTGGGGCACTTCCAGATTGCGGAAGATGTCACCCTTTGTATATTATTTACTTTTCCGCACTAGGATAGACCCAAGGAGGAGGGCACAAGTAACCGGGTTCTGGAGTCCAGTGGGAGACCAACTCGAGGAGTCGAGTCCGGGTCTCCTAACTCCAGAATTGGTAGGGTTGCTTGCCGCTCTCGTAGGGGTCTAGGGGTGTGGGTTTGGCTATTCATCGCGACCGTGGAATCCGTGTTTTATACTGGCTCGTATTGAAAACACGGACGTCCTAGTATATCCAATATTTCATATGATTCTTCTGCTGCGATATCTGTGATGTGATCATGTGATGTTCTGTGATAGATACAGTATATAGTATATATGATATATTATATAGATGTTACTTATGTTTTACACCCGCGCTAGCCCTGCCCTGCTCTGCCGTTAGTTACCTAACCTAACGGTGCACGAGGGGACATCGAGGCGAATACGGATGGCATAAGTGTACGTCGTATTTATCTGTGATGTTTAGGTAACTTTAATGATGGGACTTCATTAATGTGATTAATGAAATAAAAGAAACCTAAGATGTTGTAGAATCGAATTTCAAAAATAAAACAGGTAGCTACAGTTTTTGCTTTGCACAGCGGTATATGTGATATATCCTGCACCTTATTCAATGAGGAAAGGACCGAGATCCCTTCACAGGGAGTGACTCCTTTAGCAATAACTGGCAGATGCTACACACTCGGTTTGTCTTTTGATTGCTTTTAAGAGTTCTTGCTTTGCACAGTGATATATATGATATATCCCGCACCTCATTCGACGAGGAAAGGACCGACGATCCCTTCACCGGGAGTGACTCCTTTAGCAAAACTACAAAAGCCTCAAAAACACTCCATTTTAAAATCATTTGATTCTACAACGATTTCAAGTTCATTACGCAATAGGTTTTCAGAAAAACCTGTCGTAGCCCTTCGTCATTTCAGATAAGTACTAGTTAGTATTCGTGCTGCGGTTGTTTGGCATGCGTCAAGGCGTAGTGTACGGTAGCTAACTAGTGCTTATCTGCTAGCATATGATGCGATTGGATTAGGGTATTCGTACGGCGTTGTTTGGCATGCGTCAAGGGTCGTGCGGGTGGGTTTAATTCAATCAAGAAATGTACGGGTTGAACTTGACTAGCGGACTATGGGTTGTTTGGCATGCGTCAAGGTCATAGCACGCTAGGGGCAAAATATTATCGGGAATTTCAAGTGTTGAAATTTGCAATGAGATTGCATACCTTCTATGAGATAGTTGGATCCCGATACCCGCTGTGAGTAAGAGTTACTCCTGGGAAAGTTTTACACATTACAATTAGCCAATCAAGTAGGTGTCTAGAAAGGTGTTAACGAGGTTACGCCTCTGGGAAAACGAGGTTTACATTAATTAGGTTCGTGCGAAAGCACGGGGGACCTCCCTCAAAGTACCGACACTGGCCTGGCTGAAAGATTGGCGAACTTGTAGCGTGTAATTAATCCCGGCTAGTCTTTCCTTTTAGGGTTTGAAGGAAGATTTGATAAAAAGCAGTGGGAGCCATCCTGATTAGATAAAACATAACCAATCTATTCTTGCAAGAGCGCACGCTGAGTGTTTTCTTCTCTCTCTCTCCTGGTAGCGACCATATCACGCCTTAATCAAGATAATAATACGGAATATTGACCGAACCCGCTTGTTATACTGAGCTGGGGAACGTTGGTCCCGCTCCAACTTATAATTGTTATAAGACAGAGTAGGAAATTAGGGATTACCAGAATTCCCGTGCCGCCCAAACGAAGAGAGTGCATGCTGATGCATCATCTTCGGGTGTGTTCATTACAAAGAACTGTTTCTCAGTGTCCTCTACGTCCTGGGTATATGATACCGAATCAGGATCCCAGATATGTAATCTGTTACATAGGGCTACAGATAGGTAGAGAACTGAGAACGGGTGATGAGTTTCATGAGACAGAAAACGGGGCAAGTGTTGCAGCCAAGTCTGTTGGTCACTGTTACCCTGTATTACCAATACATTGATTCTGAACAAATGTTATTAGATACCGAACCTGATATACAAAATCATATCAGTCTCTTTATCAGTAAAGAAATGATAAAATTCTGTATAGTTGGACAATGTTTTGAACATTTCCTATATCAAAAGTTGATCGGTTCAGGCACGTTATCTAAAAGCATTAATGTTCTAAATCAAACTACAGTTCTTAGTATACGGAACACACACAAGAGAAAGAGTTCAGAAATGAACGGATCCTTCTTAAGGCATTGTAGACTAGGTCATGTCAATGCGACCCGACTAGCTGAAGTTACTTGTAGATGCATATTTAAATCAGTTTGAATTTACATCTTGTGAAACTTGCCAGTCTTGTCACAAAGATATAATGACACCAGCACTGTTTATTGGAAACAGAGAAAGAGTTAGTGAACTCTTGGGATGATACATGTTGATGTATGTAAGGTCCCCTGTCTACAAATGCCAAGACCGGTTCTTTATACTTCATTACATTCTCTGATGATCTTTCGAGATTCAGACCTATGTTCCTGTTGAAACACAAGTCAGAACCTTTTGAGATATTCACAGAATATAAGTTAGAAGTAGAGAACCAATACGGGTATAAGTATTATGTCCTTTGATGAGATCAAGGAGGAGAATACTTGAGCATGAAATTCTTGGACTATTCTAAAGGAGAATGAGATTCTCTCTCAGCATTACTCCTCCGTATACACCATGGCACGATGGTATATCGGGGCGGAGCAATCACACCCTATATGATAAGGTGTGCTCTATGATGAGTACTACTGAGTTACCTATTTCCTTTTGGGAGTTATGCACTTGAGAAGCTGCATACCTATTGAATAGGGTTCAAATCAAATCGATTGCCTACCATTTCATATGAGATATGATAAGGGAAGAGCCCATATCTTAAGTTAGTTAAGATTTGGGGTTGTCCGGGCTATGTCTAAAAGAAAAATCCGGACAAGCTCGAGGCAAGGTCTGTTATGTAGAACTGGAAAGGTTCCAGCTATACAAACTGCAGCTGATGATTTGAAAGAACCAAAGGATTCAATAGTTACCAACGAACCTCAGCCTCTCCGCCGATCTAGTAGGGTTCCTCACCCACCTGAGAGATACTTCGGTTACTCTATGACAGTGGGAGCGAGGATTGCATCATGAGATGATGACCCAACTAGTTTCGAGCTGGCCATCAGGAGTGGGACTCTGTAAGAATGGCTGGATGCTTAGCGATCTGAGATGGAATCCATGTACACCAAAAAAGTATGGACTTTGGATGCTATATCTGAAGGGTTAAATCCCCATCATGAGCAAGTATATCTTGAGAAGATTACTTGGTGTAGATGGAAAAGTTGAGACTTTCAAAGCTAGACTTGTTAAAGCTTTTCGTCATCGACCAGGCGTGGATAATGATGAAACCTTTTCAAGTGGCTATGCTTAAGTCCATCCAGATCTTACTTGCCACGGCTACATACCATGACTACGATATCTGGTGGTTGGGTGTCATGACTGCTTTTCTAAATGATGTTTTGGAAGAGAGCATCTATAAGTACACAACCAGAGGGCTTCGTAGACAGTGGGAGCAGCGGAAACATGTACAAGATGCTTTATAGGATAAAGCAGGTATCGCGGAGTTGGACCATCTGTTTTGATGTGTTAGTCAAAGAGTTTGACATCATCAAAATGGTAGATGAACCTTGTATAAACAAAAAGGTAGTAGGGAGTATAGTGACGATCCCCGTAGAGTACGTGGATGACATGCTCTTGATAGGGAAGGAGTTTCCTATGCTACGCTCGATCAATCTCCGCTTATCACAAGGATTCTCCATATAGGATCAAAGTGATACCTCCTAAATCCTGGGTTTTAGATCTATGAGATAGATCTAATTGGATATTAGGATTCTCACTAGTTATAGTGAGATGGTATCAATCGATCCTGGGGAGAATCACTGGAAGGGTTCCAGGGTGATAAGGACGACTGAAAGTCAGTCACAGGCATTGTCTTTACCCTCAGTAAAAGGACGGTATGTTAGAAGAGTTCCAACCTAAATACCGTGGCATACTAGACGATAAAGGCTCGATACATCGCTACTTAAGATGCTACCAAAGAGGCAGTCTGGATGTATATTTGTTCATAAGATGAACTTAGTTCCTCCCATTGTGTGACAATGGAGTTGTGGCTTATGCCAAGGAACGCGCGTCCCATCAGTGATCCAGACATATTCTAAGGCAGTATCACCTGATCATGGAGATGGTTGATCTCCAGGGTGATCAAGGTTAGGAGAGTAGACTCAGAGGACAACACGGCGGATCCACTCACGAAGGCCGATTCCCAGAGAGAGATTTTTATGGGATGGTTGAGTATGAGATACTGCAACCACTGCTACAGATGGCCCTAGTGTAAGTGGGAGATTGTTAGTTATATGTATGCCCTAGAGGCCATTACTGTACATTGGATGTATATTGTAGTGGATGCTTGGACATATATAGGGAGGACTTTCTCGCTCGACATGATAGTATGCTATCTGGTTACTCTTTACCTTAACGTGTATACTGATTGTCTCTCTGATACATGTTGGTAAAGCCCTTAGGATGTGTACTTGACTACCTGGACTGTGATGCGGATCATACTAGTGGGGACATGGTAGTCCATAAGTACATCCTTCAAAGTCCCTAGTCGTGGGTATATCGAGACGGGGCATCGATATACCAGAGTAGACTAGCGTATACCTTCTCGACCCATACAGATGGGCGATGGATGATCCCATATCCATTGGTGTTTGACATCAGAGATGATATACGGGTGCTCAGTGGAGACTGGGCACACTGGACGGACTCGCCGAGAACTCCCAGATGGTATTATACCTTACGTCAGATGGCAGTTCTCTGGTGACACTGGTACAGAGTAGTCTGTTGACCCGAGATCGTCATAGAGTCTTGTGTGGTTCCCACTGTGCTTTGATTTCCATCTTACCACGTCCAAGAGGGCGTGCAAAACGGTGGTTTTTGGGTACAGTCCTGAGTCACATGGAGGCAATGAGCGATAGGAGGGGATTCGTCTCTCCCGGTATAGGGAGTTGATGTTGCGCTGTGTTCGATTGGCTATAACCGGAAATCCCTGGCCAGGGTTGCTGAGATTTACTGGTAAGTGTTACCAGTAGTTTCTCGAACTGTTATAGACCTCATATCGACACGACTTATCGAGCTACTGGGGTCTGACGTTTACCACCCCTAGGCGAGATATGCGACATATCAGACGATCAGACCGGACTGTACGGTAAATGTTACTGGTTGGATTCACAGGAGTGTGAGCGGGCTTGCTCGTCGATCTTCTGATCGCTCAATACCCGGGTGGCCGTTACGTTTAGCAGATCGCTTGCGGCTTGTGGGTGTTTGATATGATCATCACCTGCTGCCGGCGTATTGACGAGTCTTTAGAGTCCTACACAGAGGTTTCCTGGCTCAAGCGAAACGAAATAGGAGCGCATATGAGATATGTGAGGGACCGAGAATAATGCGTGTATGTGATACCGTATTCCATTCTCGCGATGAATGTATCGAATGGTTGTATGCGATATAACCTAGTTATCGAATCAAGGATTGATTCAGTAAGCCGATACATAGGATACTAGTCGGTTATATGCGATATGACCGGATCGTTAAATCAAGTGTTGATTTAATGATTTAATGCATAATTATATTTTTGATATATTACTTTGCATTAACTAGTATTGGTTCACTTTAAATGGATTTTCTCACTTGAATTGTGCAAGTTGTATATGTGATATACTTTTGTGCACATGTTTGTATCATGTTTGATGATGCATGCTTATTTGGTTAAGTGTAAAGAATTAAACCATGGTTAAGTTGATGATTAGGGTTTAGCTTTTTCATTTATTTATTTGTTTATTCATTTTGGAAAAGCATAAAGAGAAAATGGTTTCTTCTTTGTTTCTTTCTTGAAGCTTCTTGAAGACTTTGACCAAATGACCATTTTGTCTCATACTTAACCCTAACCATTCCACTTAACCATGATTCATTCTCTACACTTGACCATAGTTTGATTATGATAAGTATTCATTTTTCTTTTCAATTTAAATGAACTTATCATATTCATTCTTTCTTCTTCTTCTTCATCACATGAAGAAAGCTTGCTACAACAATGGCAACTTGAGAAAACAAGTGAGAAATCCAATTCTAAAGTGAACCCACTTCCTATTTCTTCATCCTCTACCTCTTGCCAAGTAGTATAGGGTGTTTTCTTCACAAGTTTTCATGACTTGGTGAAGTGGGAGTTTGATCTAGCGATGCCTCGACGTAGATCATCTTCGGCACGAAGCCGACGACCTTGCCCGCCCATTTCTCCGATGAAGCCGATGCTAGAGCCCGGGTTTCCATTTGGACAGCGAGGAGACTTCATTGCGGAGCTATGGAGGTGGAGGACCGGATCTACAAAGGTTGTATTTCCGTTCTTTTAGTTAATTTGTTAACTAGTTGCATCGCATAGCCTATTTTTCTAGTTAACGATCCGTATTAGAGTTTCTCGGCACTTGTAAAATTTGAAATTGGCATGGTTGATGCCTTGTGAGACCTCATTAGAGTGCCTAGGAACCCTACATGTAGATCCGGTCCTCCACCTCCATAGCTCCGCAATGAAGTCTCCTCGCTGTCCAAATGGAAACCCGGGCTCTAGCGTCGGCTTCATCGGAGAATGGACGGGCTAGGTCATCGACTACGCTGCCGAAGATGATCTACGTCGAGGCATCACTAGATCAAGCTCCACCTTCACCAAGCCATGAAAACTTGTGAAGGAAACACACTCTACTACTTGGCAAGAGGTAGAGAATGAAGAAATAAGAAGTGGGTAGACTTTAGAATTGGATTTCTCACTCTTTTTCATCAATCACCATTGATGAAGTCTAGGTTTTCTTTTTGAAGAAGAAGAAGAAGAAGATAGAAATATTATGATAAGTTATTTTGAAAAATAGAAAATCAAAGAATACTTATCATAAACCAACCATGGTCAATTGTAGAGACTAAACTAAGGTTAGGTGAATGGTTAGGTTAGGTATGAAGACAAAATGGTCACTTTGGTCAAAGCTTCATGAAGCTTCAATGAAAAACAAAACTAGCAACCATTTTCTTTTCTTTTGCCATTTCTTTTAATCCAAATTACAAAGATAATAAAAATGAATAAGTGCATAAATGGATCAAATGAAACCCTAACCATCAACTAACCATGGTTTAATCATACACTTAACCAAGTTAGCATGTATCATCAAACATGATACAATCATGTGCACAAAAGTATATCATATATACAACTTGTGCAATGCAAGTGAGAAAATCCATTTAAAATGAACCAATATTAGTTAATGCAAAGTAATATATCAAATATATAATTATACATCAAATCATTAAATCAACACTTGATTTAACGATCCGGTCATATCGCATATAACCGACTAATATCCAATGTATCGGCTTATCGAATCAATCCTTGATTCGATAACTAGGTTATATCGCATACAACCTTTCGATACATTCATCGCGAGAATAGAATACGGTATCACATACACGCATTATTCTCGGTCCCGCACATATCTCATATGCGCTCCTATTTCGTTTCGCTTGAGCCAGGAAACCTCTGTGTGGGACTCTTAAGACTCGTCAATACGCCGGTAGCAGGTGATGATCATATCAAACACCCGCAAGCCGCAAGCGGTCTGCTAAACGTAACGGCCACCCGGGTATTGAGCGATCAGAAGATTGACGAGCAAGCCCGATCACACTCCTGTGAATCCAACCAGTAACACTTACCGTACAGTCCGGTCTGATCGTCTGATATGTCGCATATCTTGCCTAGGGGTGGTAAACGTCAGACCCCAATAGCTCGATAAGTCGTGTCGATATGAGGTCTATAACAGTTCGAGAAACTACTGATAACACTTACCAGTAAATCTCAGCAACCCTGGCCAGGGATTTCCGGTTACAGCCAATCGAACACGGTGCAACATCAACTCCCTATACCGGGAGAGACGAATCCCCTCCTATCGCTCATTGCCTCCATGTGACTCAGGACTGTACCCAAAAACCACCGTTTTGCACGCCCTCTTGGACGTGGTAAGATGGAAATCAAAGCACAGTGGGAACCACACAAGACTCTATGACGATCTTGGGTCAACAGACTACTCTGTACCAGTGTCACCAGAGAACTGCCATCTGACGTAAGGTATAATACCATCTGGGAGTTCTCGGCGAGTCCGTCCAGTGTACCCAGTCTCCACTGAGCACCCGTATATCATCTCTGATGTCAAACACCAATGGATATGGGATCATCCATCGCCCATCTGTATGGGTCGAGAAGGTATACGCTAGTCTACTCTGGTATATCGATGCCCCGTCTCGATATACTCATGACTAGGGACTTTGAAGGATGTACTTATGGACTACCATATCCCCACTAGTATGATCCGCATCATAGTCCAGGTAGTCAAGCACACATCCTAAGGACTTTACCAACATGTAACAGAGAGACAAACAGTATACACGTTAAGGTAAAGAGTAACCAGATAGCGTACTATCATGTCGAGCAAGAAAGTCCTCCCTATATATGTCCCAGCATCCACTATAATATACATCCTATGTATAGTAATGGCCTCTAGGGCATACATATAACTAACATCCATGTCACTAACCAATATAACATCACATATGTATATGTGTTGTGCGTGTCATAGAAATTACCGATAGTGTTGTGTAGCATACAATTAGTGCTCGTGCAACATGAACTGTCAATAATAGTGCAGTGTCCGAAGGGGTACAAGTCCAGGCACAACAAATAATAATATGCAATGAAGTTCATGCACCATCTCTATATGTGCATATAAATATGCGGCTAATATCATATCATATCTAGCCCTGATGCTTAACGCCATACGGGAAATTTCCTCATAGATGTTAAATCTACTAACCGACGATCTCAAGCTAGGTAAATCCAATCACCTGCTTCTCTTTCTTCGCAGCGTTCGAAGTCCCCGCCTGCGATCCTATTAACACAAAACATAACAAGTGCAACTCAGAAATCGACCAATATTACGTACAAACTACGTTTAACCGACGCACCAACTCCAATCCAACTCTCAAGTGTTCGCCTAGTGGCTAACGTGTATAGCAACACCCCGAAACCAAACCAAGTGCAGCAGCTACACCAGATCACGAACCGTGTCAGAAAACGTAATGCACGTAGTCAAAACACTAGATTATAGCAAAGTGATCCCAGATTTTGTATACTGTCAAAACATAAAAATCCAGCAGCACCAAACACCTCTAAACAACTGAAGACAGTTACCCTACAACACACAAGCCCCAACTCCCCCAAAGGACCGAGGTCGCCGGATTTTTCCTTATTGTCGCCGGTCAAAACTGATAAGGTGGGATTCGTGCTTCAGGTGTACACTCAGGGTCACTAGTACATAACTACTACATTGCTAGATTTTACTGTACACACTCGGGGTCACAGCAGATCACAGAGACTCCAATATGACACTAAAAAATACGATATGTGCATAAAACTATACCTTTAGTGTTCTAAACCACAACTACAAGGCAACACAACAATATAAACACCTAATTATCAGTTAGAGGTCATTACCTATCCACTCTTACTCAAAAATCCAATCTTTCCAAGCATCAAGTCAACTTAGTGGCTAAGTCAAAGACTTGAGAAGTGTTTTAGTGGTGTTTAATGAAGTTTTGCAAGGTTTTGTGATGAAGTAGTGAGGGTTTCAGTTGAGAGAAGAGAAGAAGAAGAATAATAGAGAATAATAGAGTGAGGTGAGAATGAGGGATTGAAATGAGAGTTGAAATGAGATAAGGATGAGAGGGTAAGTGTAGGGTGAGTGTATCCTTACACTTACTCTCTCCCTCACTTCATAAATGCAAGCATACTTCCTCCATGAGTCACCTTGCCACCTCCATCATTCCAAAACAAGTGGATAACCATCATAACAAAGGCTAAGTGCAAGGTTAACATGGCATGGATTTATTTAAGGTGCCATGGCTACTAAACAAGGTTAACACTAAATAACCCCCATGCAAATATGCACAAGTGTGTGCAAGCCAAAACAAATAATAATAAAATAATGATTAATCTTAATAAAATGTGAGAAAACTATTTTGGTAATCTTTTAATTAAAAACCCGCATTATCGCTTAATTAACACTAATCGCATTCTAAGATGTTACAATCTCCCCTCCCCCTTAAAGAAATTTGTCCCCGAATTTAAAATTCTTACTAAACGTACCTTCAAAGAGATGAGAGAATTTCTTCCGCATCTCGCTCTCGGCCTCCCAAGTGATCTCCTCATTAGTCTGGCTACTCCAAAGAACCTTCACAGATGGCAAGACCTTTGATCGAAGTTTCTTCACCTGCCGCTTCAATATAACTACCGGCTGCTCGGTGAACGAAAGATCACGCTCTAGCTGAACGGTCTGGTGCTGAATTATGTGAGAAGGATCATGAAGGTATATACGAAGCATCGACACATGGAATACGGGGTGAACAACTGGAAAATTGGGCGGGAGCGCCAAACGATAGGCAACGGTACCAACCCGCTCAAGGATCTCAAAAGGACCTACAAATCTGGGACTGAGCTTCCCCTTCTTCCCAAATCTCATCACGCCCTTCATCAGAGAAATCCCTAGGAATACATGATCCCCCACTGCGAACTCAAGTCTACGACGACGACGGTTGGCATAAGACTTTTGTCTGCACTGGGCTGCTCTCATCCTGTCCTGAATCAGCTGGATCTTCTCCGTAGACTCCTGAACTAGCTGGGGTCCCAAAATCCAACTCTCGCTGAGTTCGGTCCAACAGACTGGCGATCGACACTTCCTATCATACAAAGTCTCAAAAGGTGCCATCTGAATAGTCTCCTGAAAGCTATTGTTGTAGGAGAACTCAATCAACGGTAAGTGACGGTCCCAACTGCCACCAAAATCAAGCACGCACGCACGAAGCATATCCTCTAGAGTCTGTTTAGTCCGCTTTGACTGACCATCGGTCTGTGGATGGAAAGCGGTGCTAAAGCTCAAACGGGTACCCAAAGCTTCCTGAAGCTTCTGCCAGAGACGGCTAGTGAACTGGGTGCCCCTGTCGGATACGATGCATGTGGGAACGTCGTGCAAAAGCACAATCTCATCTATATACAACTATGCATTCTGAGCATAACCAAAAGTGGTCTTCACTGGATGGAAGTGAGCCGCTTTCCTCATCCGGTCAACAATCACCCAAATGGGGTCATACCCCCGACTGGCCCTGGGTAGACCCACAACAAAGTCCATGGAAATCTGCTCCCATTTCCATTCAGGAACGGGTAAAGGCTGCAACTCTCCATCCGGTCTCTGACGCTCAGCCTTGACTTGCTGACAAGTCAGGCACCTCGAAATGAAGTCCGAAACATCGCACTTCATCCCTTCCCACCAGTAAATGTCTCTCAAGTCACGGTACATCTTGGTGGAACCTGGATGAACGCTAAAGGCTGACTGATGTGCCTGCTCTAGGATCTCGCGTCTCAACCCATCAGTATCTGGTACACATAAGCGAGTCCCGTAACGTAGCACACCCTGGTCATCAATCATGAACTCTGAATCTGTACCTGCCGAACAAGCTCAAGAATCTCAGACAAACGGGCATCACTGGGCTACGCCCAACAGATACGATCAAGTAGAAGTGGACGGACGTGGACGTGAGCAAGCTGTCCCCCAGTGGAAGTGAACTCAAACTGTACTCTACCATCGCACAAGGTCTGCCAATCAGCAGAAGACTGTCTCTGAACTGCGCTCAACTGGGACAAGCTACCCCCGGGCCTACGACTCAAAGCATCAGCTACCACATTCGCCTTACCCGGGTGATAAAAGATCTCGCAATCATAATCCTTCACAAGCTCCATCCACCGTCGCTATCTCAGATTCAGATCCCGTAGATGGAAGATGTACTTCAAACTCTTGTGGTCCGTGAAAATCTGACACGACTCCCTGTACAAGTAGTGTCTCCAAATCTTCAGCGCAAAGACCACCGCGACCATCTCAAGATCATGAGTGGGATAGTTCTGCTCGTGTGTCATGACCCGAAATTTGGCACGTGACAGCACTTAAACCACGTAACGTCTACAGACATAACGCAATTTAAGTAAGCCGAAAACCCAGAAATCTAAACCATCAAAAGTAGTAAGTGATAAGAACATTGTTAAAAACTATTGGGAATCTCGAGTAAAAATCTTTAAAACTCAGGTTTATTTTCTTAAAAATTTTGGCAGCACCTCCTTTGTAAAAACTAGTCCCGAAACGGGTACAAACATAAGATATAAGTAAAGAAACATGTGATATAAATAAAGCATCCCAAAACGGGAGCAAATCTCGCCCAAAGGCGGAAACAACTACCACAAGAAGATATACGACGCCGTAGCGAAGAAATAGACAATATAAAAGAGATAATCAACATAAGAAAAGGGCCCGCTCACACTAGCACGATACCCAGAGTCACAAAATAATATACAATATCGTCCTCACATCTCATCTCTAAGTCAATACATGAAGTAGTATATGGAGAGTACTAGATACAATAAGATATACAAAGAACATCATCGGATAACCGCAAAACCCACCTATAGCAAAACTGCTCACAGTCAGCCGTAGTGGTATCCGCTGAAAAAAGATACGATAAGAAGAAGCCCTGCTGCGACTGCTCTGAGGGACAACCTGCAAAACACTGTAGCACAACGGGGGTGAGTTGCCAACTCGTGAATAATAAATAACATCATGCAGGTAATTGCAGGTATGCACGTACTGCGATAATCTATCACATGCAAACTGATAGTATAATATAGCAATATGTATATGCAGCAGTCATGAAAGGTACTCTATCAGGTACTACTAATACATAAAGCAATGCATATCAAATGAAATCCGAGTATGGGATAAAACATATCATCATCACGGAATCCTCATCGTGGAAAAAAAAAAACCAGTGTCCATCAACGACACTCCAAATCCCAATACCTCATGCACCGTCACTCTGATCGGTCCTCATATCGTATAAATCTCATGGAACCTGAGTGTCCAATATCGACACTCGAAAATATCATGAAAACTAGTGTCCATCAACGACACGTAAATACTCATATCAAGGGCTCCGTCTGCGGGATCGGCCCACGGGCTCCGGCAGAACGGTCGGTCCATGTCCATCGCATAACTCCGGTCGGTATCCTCCAGATATCCGCCGAGTCTAAATACTATCACCGGTAGGCAGTGCTCCCCCCTTGCCGGGCTCAATACCATCATCTGCGATCTTCTTACCCCCGGGGTACCTTACCGGGTCCACCATGTACCTACACACGGCCCCATCCAACTCCTCGCATCGGGTTTCTAACACAAGTCTCATAATCGAGAAAACTCATGGTGGACGCATCGAAATATCATATCAATGAAATCGGGTTTTTCAAACAATGCATAATTTCTTGAAATACCACGGTCCTCAAATCCATAAAATCACATGAAATCCATATCTCAATGCGTAAATCCATGAAATATAATATATGCAATATAAAACAGTAATATGAGCATATCAAGGAAAAACCGCTATTTAAACGCATCAAGTTATTAAATATATCATGCGGTTCCAAATTTATCCAAAGTCAAATGCAACATCATATAAAGGTGAATATGTAGCTATAGCAAGGTACATGTGTAAACATGTACGTATAGCAAGGTATATGTGTAAGCATGTAGGTATGCATGTATGCTATATTTCATATGTACAATGGAATAAAAATCAATGTCTCAATGTCACTAACCAATACAATATCACATATGTATATGTGTTGTGCGTGTCATGGAAATTACCGACGGTGTGTGTGTAGCATACAATTTGTGCTCGTGCAACATGAACCGTCAGTAATAGTGTTGTGTCTCATTAATACTATGTCCATATGCAATAGGAAAATGAGGTATGCAACAATGGTACACATGCACAATCAATGTCCATATACTTATAACTAATAATCATGTCATTAAATCTAGCCCGGATGCATAACGCCATACAGGCGATTCCCTCGTAGATGTTAAGCCTACTCACAGATGATCTTGAGCTAAGTAAAGCCAACCACTTGCTTTCCCTTCTTCGCAGCGTCCGAAGTCCCCGCCTGCGATCCTAAAATCATACAACAATCATAACAAGTTCACATTAGAAATCGACCAATAACACGTACAAACTACGTTTGACCAGCGCACCAACTCCAAACAAACTCTCAAGTGTTCGTCTAGTGGTTAACGTGCGTAGCGACACCCCGAAACCAACCCAAGTACAACAGCTACACAAAGTACACGAACCGTGTCGGATAACGTAACGCGCGTAGTCGAAACACTAGAAACAAGCAAAGTGATCCCAGATTTTGTATACTGTCAAAACATAAAAATCAAGCAGTACCAAACACTCGAAAACAACAGCAGACAGCTACCCTACAAAACCCAAGCCCCAACTCCACCAAAAAACCGAGCTCACCGGAATTTCCCCAAAAGTCGCCGGCCAAAACCGATCAGATGGGGTTCGTGCTTCAGGTGAATGCTTAGGGTCTCTAGTACATCACTACTACATTGCTCGATTTTCCAGTATACACTCGGGGTCACAGCAGATCACAGACATCCTATAATGACACTAAAAATACGACATGTGCACAAAACTATACTTTTAGTGTTCTAAATAACAACTACAAGGCAACACAATAATAAAAACATCTATTTAACAGTTTATAGGTTATACATATCCACACTTGCTCAAAAGATCCTAGCTTTCCATGCTTCAAGGGATCCTAGTGGCTAAAACATAACTTGAGAAGGGTTTTAGTGAGGTTAAATGAATGTTTTGCTTGGTTTTGTGAAGAAGTAGTGAAGGTTTCAGTTGAGAGAAGAGAAGAAGAAGAATTGAGAATGAGATAAGAATGAGAGAGAATGAGAGTGTGAGGTGAGATAAGGATGAGAGGGTGAGTGTACCCTTACACTTACTCTCTCCCTCTCCATCATTAATGCAAGCATGCTTATCCATGAGTCACCTTGCCACCTCCCCCCATTCCAAAACAAAAGGATAACTCACACACAAAAATCTAAGTGCAAGGTTAATCATGGCATGGATTAGTTTAAGGTGTCATGGCCACTAAACAAGATTAACACTAAACAACCCTCATGTTAACATGCACAAGTGTGTGTAAGCAAAAACAAATAATAATAAAATATTGATTAATCTTAATAAAATGCGAGAAAACTATTTTGGTAAACTTTTTACTAAAATCCCGCATTATCGCTTAATTAACACTAATCGCATTCTAAGGTGTTATATCGTGCTTCTTCAGCTGCCTAGAAGCATAAGCAATCACTCTATCATGTTGCATCAGTACACAACCGAGCCCCACTCGCGAAGCATCACAGTAAACGACAAAGCCGCCCGATCCAGAAGGCAAAGATAGAACTGGTGCAGTCATCAACCGAGTCTTCAACTGCTGAAAACTCTGCTCGCATGCGTCGGTCCAAAGAAAAGGAACCCCCTTCCGGGTCAGTCCGGTCAGCGGTGCAGCGATACTCGAGAAATCCTGCATGAAACGGCGGTAATAACCAGCTAAGCCCAAAAAGTTGCGGACCTCTGTCACGGATACAGGTCTGGCCAAAGCTGTACAGCCTCGATCTTCCTCGGGTCCACACGAATACCGTCTCCCGTCACCACATGACCCAGGAAGTCAACCCTATCAAGCCAAAATGCGCACTTTGAGAATTTAGCATACAGCTGGTGCTCTCTCAAAGTCTGCAAAGCAATCCTCAAGTGCTACTCATGCTCCTCACGACTCCTAGAGTAGACCAAAATGTTATAAATAAACACAATAATAAACTGGTCGAGGAACGGCCTGAAAATCCGGTTCATCATATCCATGAACGCTGCTGGGGCATTGGTGAGTCCGAACGAAATCACCAAAATCTCATAATGCCCGTAGCGCGTACGAAAAGCAGTCTTCGGAATGTCATCATTCCGAACCCGCAACTGATGATAGCCCGATCACAAATCAATATTAGAAAAATGTTTCGCACCCTGGAGCTGATCAAACAAATCGTCAATGCGAGGTAAAGGATACTTATTCCGCATCGTAACTCGGTTCAATTGACGATAATCAATACACAACCTCAAACTGTCGTCTTTCTTCTTGACGAACAAAACAGGAGCTCCCTAAGGTGAAACACTCGGACGCACAAGTCCCCTATCAAGCAACTCTTGCAATTGATCATTAAGCTCTTTAAGCTCCGCCAGGGCCATCCGGTAAGGCGATATAAAAATAGGCCCCGTGCCGGGAATCAGATCAATGCAAAATTCAATATCGCGCTCTGGCGACAAACCAGGTAACTCATCGGGAAAAACATCGGGAAACTCTCGCATGATAGGAACCCGGTCCAACGACTCTATTGTGGCTCCAGTATCATGAATGAAAGCCAAGAATTCCCGACATCCTCTCCTCAAAAGCCGACTAGTATAAAGGGCCGAAATCAAACTGTGAGGGGCGGCACCACGGTCCCCCTGCACAACAAGAACTGACTTGTCGGGAAAACAAAACCTAATTGTCTTCTCGCGGCAGTCCACAGACGCATAGCAAGCAGCTAACCAGTCCATGCCTAGGAGAACGTCGAAGTCCAATATATCTAGAAGGATCAAGTCGACGGACGAATCTCTATCTCCAATCCGAACGGCACACGACCGAAACACATGTCGCGCAACAAAAGAATCGCCAACAGGAGTAATCACAACAAGCGACTGATCTAGCAAACACGACTCTCGGCCCAACCTCGGCACGAAGTGTGTAGAAACATACGAGTGTGTAGATCCCGGATGAAACAAAACGTGTGTATCAAAAGAACATACAGAAAGAGTACTTGAAACCAATGCATTGGACGCCTGCGCGTCCTGATGAGTCAAGGTAAACACTCGAGCCTGCCCTCTACCGGCGACTGGCTGACCTCCGCCTCTGCCACCCTGTCCTCTTGGAACAAAACCACCGTGACCACGACCTCTCTGAGTATGGGTCTGACGAGGAACAAAAACAGGCATAAAAGGCAACGCTCTCTGAGGTGGAGAAGGAGGTAAGGTAACATATGGTACAGCTGCCTCGTCCTCAAGTGCCTCAGTACAATCTCTGACTCGATGATACAAACTCCCGCACTTGAAACATCCAGATGAAAACTGACCCTCCTAGGGATAAAAGCTAAATAACTGGCCCCATCCCAAGCTTTCACTACCCCCAGTACCTGAACGGAATCTGTCACGGCGTCTAAACGTCTGTCTCCGTGATAATACACCAGTATGAACCCTCTTCGGTTCCAGAACAACCGACGTCTCAGAAAGACGCTCCTCAACCAATAGGGTCGTATCAACTGTTGATGCATGTTCCCGCCAAAAATATCTGCGCAAAAGAGCCCAAGTTATCAAATGGCAGCGATACGCTTAAGAAAATGCGAACCAATATCTTCCGGCCTGTATTTTGGATAAACTCCCGAAGGAGAAACAGCTAAATTCTGATGTTATTGAAAAAATCTCGAAAAACCCTTCGATTTGATATATTATGGGCTTCATAATTCATCCGGGATCAAAAGTTATGAGCAAATATGCTATGCACTGTTCCCTGATTAAAAAATCAGGAATTACCTCAATGAGGTATCACGTGCTCACACGTGATCAATGGTCACGTGTTCACACGTGATAGTTAAAACATGAATAAAAACAAACGGCTGAAGAAGGACCCAATTGGGGGTCACGTGCTCACACGTGACCAATGGTTACGTGTTGACACGTGATAGTTAAAACAGAAATAAAAACAAACGGCTGAAGGAAATATCTCAATGAGGTATCACGTGCTCACACGTGACCAATGGTCACGTGTTGACACGTGATGGTTAAAACTGAAGCATAAATAAACGCTGAGAAAAGGACTCAATTGGTGGTCACGTGCTCACACGTGACCAATGGTCACGTGCCAGCACGTGACTGGCTTCGAAAGCCTTACAGTTAATAGAATTAAATTCTAAAAACTTCTAAATCTTTCCAAATGGAAAAGGATTATGGGGACCGTTGGATTAAAGATCCAAGGGTGATTAAATATCGCCAATTTATGGAAAAATCTTAGACAAGGAAATATTTCCCCTAAATCTCACCGAAAATAACAAACATAATATTTTTGGATTTAAAATCCAACGGTGAATAAAATTCACTGAATGATCTAAAGGATCATATTAATTATGAAAACAAACAAAATCTTTCAATGAAAGATATACTAAACAAATTGATTCTTTTCTTTCTCCTATAAATAGGAGCCAAGAAGAAAAGAGAAGGGATCTACTTTTTTTTTTGAGAGAGAAGAACAGAGAGAAAAAAGAGAGGAGAATTTAATTCTCAAGAGAGAAAAAAAGAGGAGAAAAGAGAAAAAGAGACAGAGAGAGATATAGAGCCATAGAATCTTGAAAATTCAGAAGGAAGAATTTGATTCTTTGCAAAAGAAAAACCCTAGGTAAGAAAAGGGAGGCGTCAAAAAGAGAATTTAATTCTCAAAAGAGTTTAACTCTTATATAAAGAAAAGAACTTAGTTCTTTCTCTGGTTGAGGATCTGCAAAGTGCACATCTCCTCATGAATTGAGAATTTAATTCTCATTGGGTTGAGATCCTGCCATGCAGATCTAAAACATAGAGAAGGAATTGAGTTTTGAGAATTTAATTCTCACAGAATTATAGGAATTTAATTCTTTTAAGATAAAATTAGGGTTCAACCCTAGGAATTTAATTCCTTCAGAATGGACAGAACTAGGGTTTAACCCTAATTGAGAACTTAATTCTCTCAAACTCACAGGAATTTAATTCCCTTAAAAAAGAAATTAGGGTTTAACCCTATACCAGAATTTAATTCTTTACATATATGGGGAATTTAATTCCTACTGAAAAGAAATTAGGGTTTAACCCTATCTAAGAATATAATTCTTCAGAAGAAAATAGGAATTTAATTCCTCTAAAGTTTATTGCTAGGGTTTGACCCTATGAAGAATTTAATTCTTAAAAGATGAATAGATCTTTAAAACATGCAAAGAACCAGAGTCACGTGCTACCACGTGACCCCTGTAAAGATCCATAAAAAAGAACTTTGAGGCAACGCCAACCGTGCCCCACGTGACCCCTGAAGGATACAAAGAAAAAACAAATAGAAGCTATGGGCGCCCTCACGTGCTACCACGTGACCCATTGGCAAAAGCTTTAACAGTTAAAAACCCACATTCCCATCACGTGACAGCACGTGATGCTCTAAGAGCAATTATAGAAAGTATCAATACTTTTGGTAGGATAAAATAAGGGGAATCAGGGCGCTCTCACGTGTCCACACGTGACCCCTCTCTCCTTAGTGTTTAACACTAATTTGAAGACTTTGTTCCCAGTGTTTAACACTGATTTTCTTAGTGTTTAACACTAATTTGAAAACTCTATTCCCAGTATTTAACACTGATTTTCTTAGTGTTTAACACTAATTTGAAATCTCTGTTTCCAGTGTTTAACACTGATTTTCTTAATGTTTAACATTAATTTGAAATCTCTGTTTCCAGTGTTTAACACTGATTTGCTTTGGTGTTTAACACTGATTTGCTTTGGTGTTTAAAGTGTTTAACACTGATTTGCTTTAGTGTTTAACACTAATTTGAAAGCCCTGTTGCTAGTGTTTAACACTGATTATCTTTTAGTGTTTAAACACTAACTTGTTAATCTTATTCCCAGTGTTCAACACTGTTGGTCTTTAGTGTTTAACACTAGCTTTAGCCCAATTAGCTAAGTTGCTAGAGGCAAAGCCTCTCCTTCAATGAACCAACAGAGGGCCAATATTCTAAACATGATTGGACTTAGCCCAAGCTGGCCATAAGTCCTCAATTCAAACTTAACTGGGCTAATGGGCTCATAATATAATTAATTGGTCTTAGTTCCAAATTAGGCCAAAGATTACTTAATCTACCTTGGTTCAAGGGTACATCTCTTTGCTCCTTTGATACTTGGCATTGTAATTTCTCAACGTCTTCAAAGAGGTGACGGGTCCCAATGGCCACACATTGATACGGACTGTGGGGTCCTTAAACTCATGGATTATGATGTCCTTAACCTTGACCGTGATGTCTTAAAACTAACATTGGACTGTGGAGTCCTTAAATCCACGGACTATGATGTCCTTAACCTTGACCGTGATGTCTTAAAACTAACATTGGACCGTGGGGTCCTTAAACTCATGGACTATGATGTCCTTAACCTTGACCGGGATGTCTTAAAACTAACAACGGACTATGATGTCCTTAACCATGACCGTGATGTCTTAAAACTAACGTCGGACTGTAGAGTCCTTAAATCCACGGACTATGATGTCCTTAACCTTGACCGCAAAAACTAACATTGGACCGCAATGTCCTTAAACTACCTATTGACCGCAATGTCACTAAACTAAACAATAGGGCCTTCCCCTTAATTGCTCTCTTGTTGGATCTAAATGATCCCGTTAAGTTGATCTCAGTCTAAAACTAGACTAACGTATCCTTAACAAACGTTTGAGTTGATCTTAGCCTCAAATATGGCTAACGTATCCTCAAACCAAAACCCCAAATCCAAATCTAAGTAAATACGGATTTGGACTAGTCCACGCCCTACGGGCGACGACATAACTCAGTCTCCGTATACAATCCACGGGCAACCAAACACAAAACAAACACATACGACACGAAGTGATCATCTGGAGAAGGAGAAAGTTGTTACCGCAATGCGGTAGCGTAATTAACTGCAGGGGCTTGCGCCTGCAGGGAAGAGCGTCCCCACAATCAAAAACCCCTCAAGCGAGGGGGAATCTGACGAAGTCTGCTACATCGGACGCATCCATTTAAACCTTCGATACATGGTGTCATAAATCAACTTGGCATCTTCGGAGAGGTAGACGGATAGCACCAATTAGCATCTGCCCCGAATTTCAGGCAAGACGTCTTTCGCGCCGTCTTTCGGAGGGGAACAGATTCTGGCACGCCTGGTGGGACCTTTTTCTCTTTCCACTCCACACTTCGTGTGTCGTCTTCGCGAACGAATCGCGGTTTGTTAATGGTTTCCTTTGGGTTTCAAGTTACTAAGATTTGGTATTTTTCCTGGTGCAGAAATCAAGCATCAATGGCCTCCAACTGCTCGAGCTGCTCTAAATGCCAATGCAACCGACGCTCCGCCTCACCTGGAGGTGTAGCCTATGGGCCTCAAGCGGCCTCTATCCTTGCCATGCCGGTGGAACAGGTGACTCAGGCCACCACCGGTCTGTTTTTCGGGACCATGCTCCCACCTACAAGCTTCGCCATTCCAGTGCCCGCACCGGAAGCGCAAAAGAAGTCGGTCTTCGATCGGCTCACTGCTACAACGGCCCCTCTCAACGGGTCGTCCAATATCAAGCCGGTAGCCTCGGTCCTTACCAGGCTGAACCTGAACTTTAATGGGCCTGCCAAGAAGCCCGTGACCCCTGACATGGCCATCGCAAAGAAGACAGCCATCTCCATTCCTGAGGTCGTCAAGACGGCTTCTCCTGCTAAAGAGTCGGTCTTCTTAAGGCTGACTATTCCGGCTCCTGCTTCTGCTCGAGGGTCTGTTTTTGACAGATTGAACATCGCCACTCAAAAGACGTCAGTCTTCAAGAGGCTGACACCAGCGGCGTCTCATCCAGACAGGAGGCAAGACGAAACTATCCCCATCACCGGACCAGCCCCAACAGCTCGACACGCTCCACATCGTCACTGGCGCCGAGTAAAGAAGGCCGGGGGCAACTCTCCCTCAGGGCTAACTCCACCGGCTCCAATGGTGGAAGTTAATGTTGTTGTTCCAACTGGGAACAACTTTGAACCGCTAAGGAGGGTACGCAAGAACTCTCCGACTGCCACGCTAAAAAGATCTCCTCCACCTGCGGAGAGTATTACAGATGCAAAGCCGGAGCAGCCCCCTCAACGGTTGTCCTCCAAAATTTACAAGATCTGGCGACGGGTTCAGGACTCGATAATCATTCAAGATCACTCTCACCGGCAAAAGAAGGTGAAAGTTCAGGAAGAAAAGAACCATCCTGTCAAACCCCAAAGGACGACAACCACTTGGGTGCCCGCTGCAACGGCTCCCTCAACGTCGATTACTCAAAAGAGAGGAAGGACGGAGAAGGTCCCTACGCCTACAGCTAATGTCAAAGACAGTAAGCCTAAACGCCCTAAGTCTGGGGGCATGGTGGTGCACACCGTTTACATGGCATCCGGGAAGGCGGACAGCCGTACATCTACAGGTCATCGATCGCTCACGCGATCGGTGACTAAAGCTCAAGAGCAGCAGCAGAAGCTCTAATAAATGATGAATGCGATGGCCGCACTCACTGGGCCAAAAGAAAGCCCCGAAGCATCCTCGGATCAACGCCAGGAGCAGGAAACTGACGCTGAATTCCTTCGCAGGATACTGGAAATGAAGGATAAAGAGGCTGCGGAACAAGCAACCAATATAAAGCAAATAGCCCTTCTGTTCCAGGACATGGTGGGTATGATGATCCAACAAGATCCTCCTGCTGAAGATCCTCCGATCGTCCTTGAAGATGACAGGGGAGAAACGTCAAATCCTCCACCGGCTCTGTCAACAGCCAAGAAGGAAACAATCTCCAAAGTTGACTTGGACGAATATATAGCTCAGCAGATACGGGTTCACCAGGCGACTGAGGCAGCCGGTCAAGTTGTCAGAACAGGGCGACCATATCCGAGCTGGTATGATCAGATCAAGTACCCGCCGGGCTATACAATATCGAAATTCCATGTCTACAAGGGGACGGGCAATCCCCATCAGCATGTTGCCCAGTTCAGGGCGCTTTGTGGCAACACGGGCGGCGACGATAAGCTCTTGCTTCGCCAATTCGTCGGCAGCTTGTCAGAAACAGCTTTCGAATGGTATTCTGAACTCCCGAACGATTCCGTCAAGACGTTCGCTGAAATGAAGTTGCTATTCACTCAGCGATTCGCGAGCGCCAGCGAACGCACCCCGATAACGGCATTGATTAATGCTAGGGTGAAACCAGACGAGACGTGGGTCCAGTACGCTATACGCTGGCGAAACTTGTGGTCGAAATGCGAACAACGCATTGAGTAAGCGCCTGCGGTGGGCATGTTCGTGGGTACCCTAGATCCTCATGCAACTATCTCACAGTTCATGATGTTCTTTAAGCCAACCATGTTCCAGGCTTTGATCGACAAGCTGGCCCAGATGGACCAGATGGGTCACAAACCGTCTCCCCCGAAGCCGGAACCTCGGAATGACAAGGGTAAAGGGAAGGCAACCTTCGTTGCGAACGCTCAGCAGCAACCCAATGCCCCAAAGCAAGCGGATCAACTGGAAGAAAGACGGCAGTATTATAATGAGAAAATGAAGCGCCCCTACTCATTCCCGCGGGATAAAACGAAAAGGCTATTCGAGCTAGCAGTACGCAACAGGCTTATCAACTTGCCAAATCCAAGACGACCGCCGCAACCCAGTGAGGTGAATAACCCCAATTATTGCCCTTACCATCAAACGGTAAGCCATCCGATTGAGGATTGCTTCGTCATCAAAGGATGGATTGAAGATCAGTACCTACAGGGCAAGTTTGCGCTGTCCGAGAAGTAGAAGGTGAACCCGCCACAACCGGACACTCCTAAGAAGACGGACACACCAGGGGAAACTTGTTCTTTCATTGAAGAAGCTCCATAGGAAATCGTGCTTTCAGAAAAAACCAAAAGAATACTGAATGAGCTCCAGACATGCCCGGCGATCAAGTGGAAGAACCCGCTGGAACCCCAGATCATTGAAAGGATGCTGAAGCCACGCCCAACTCCAAAGATCGGTGGTGATGGCCCAAGTACTCACACCCAGCCGTCAAAACCTTCGAAGAAGAAGAAGAAGAGATCCAAAAAGCCCGTGAAGCCTGGCGACAAGCGCACGGACTTACAGAAACAGATTGACGCGCTGGAGGAGTACAATCAAAAGGCGCGGACACCCATCACACTCTAAGAGTTCCTCAACCACGTCTTTCAGGAGGAAGATTGTAGCGTTTTGAAAATCGTTTCGGTGAAATTTCGAAAAAATCGGTAAAATAAAGGGGTTTTCTGTAAAAAGTCAAAATACAAATATCTTATTATAAAAATTAAATATACATATTCTAGCTATGTAATTGCTATTATTTGGTGTTTATTGAGCCGCTGGTGAAATTTCAAATTTTCTGAAAAAAATATTATTTTATTATTATTTTAAGCCGTCACTAATACATTTAATTAGGGAAAATTACAAATTGGAATGAGTTGAAACAAATTTTGTGCATCATAAAACTTTAAATAAAAATTTATCATGTGGTTTTTGGAACGAAATCATTTTCCAAAACGGTTTAGAAATTATTGAAGAAAAAAGGCTTTTTTTTAGCGTAAATGGATGTTTGGGGTATTGTATTTATCATTTTTCATCACCCCACACCCGTGCCCACACCCACACACCCCCACTTACTTCTCCCCTTAGCTAAATTCAGCAGCCCCCATTTTTTTCCCCACTTGAATTTCAAAGGAAAGGAAATGAAAGAAAAGAAAAGAAAATGGATAAATTAGTTAGACTTTTGACCTTGAATTGACTTTGACTTTCTCCCCATTTTTCTCCACCTCCCTCTCTCTCCTCCCCCACTCATTTTCTGGCCAAAATCTGAACCCCAACAGCCCTTCATTCTTCATCTCCTTCTCTTTAAAAAAGTTCTTCAAAAATGCTTGAAAAATCCACAAAAAATCAAGCAAAAATCCAAATCAAAATCCACCTCCTACCCATTTTCCCTCATCTCCTTTAGCATGGATCTTGGTGCAAGGATTTCAAAATGGAGGTCTAGAATTCAAGTTTGATCATGGTTTATGAGGTATAACTTTTGACCCATTATTCATTTTTTTGATTTAAATTCCTTAATGAAGCTAATTAGGTGTTAAATTGTGGGTTTAATTGAATGTTTGGAAATTCAATTGGGAATTTTGAATTGAAGCTAGGGTTTGAATTAAATTAGGTTCTTTATCATTAGCTTATGATTGTAATGAGAGGATTAACATGTAATTGAATGCAAAATCTAATTTGGTTACTAGTTGCTAATTTGTTAGTTTAAAAATGGTGATAATTATGCTAAATTGCTAACTAGGTTTTAGAAATTAAATAAAAACGTGGGATTAAAATCTAGTTAGGATTTTTAGCACATCATTAAGGTTTCCATGAGTGGTTTAACCATTTAATATATGCAAAACCAAGTTTAATTGTAAAATTGTGAATTTTACAATAAAAAGTGTTAAAATTGATATTTTTGCAATCTAGGATTTTGGAAATTATGCAAATTTATGTGATTAAATTATGGAAATGGTTTTATGACTTATTTAAGTTATTTAATAAGTATTATGGCCGCTAGAATTGTTTAAACATCGAGTTTTGCACTAAAACGGGTAATTTTGCTTGCTAGTTTTTCGGAAAAACGGCTTTTAAAGTGAATTTGGGGTTTTTGTGAGTTTTAACCTAGTTTATATTAAAATTAGTGTGCGGGAATGTGCAAATGAGTGTGATTGGATTTTTCTCGATGGTTTGACGTTTGTACATCGACATCGAGGGTTGGTTTGACTATTCTTGCATGCGTAGGCGATAGGTTTGGACCTATGCGTGATACGCGTGCCGATTTGATTTTCGTATGCCGTTTCGATTTCGAATTTAGTTTTAATGCGATACGGTGCGTTATGATATGTAGGTACCCCATGTAGACTTCAAGACGACCAGCAAGCGCGTGGCGACGTCAGCACCGGCGAGCGAGGACCAGGTGAGTAGATTTATATCTACGGGGAGAAGTCGGGTGGATGGCGTATAGCACCCCCGCAGTTCATGGTGATGTATACGGACACGTATACACATATATATATATATTGGTTATATATTGTTTGAGTTATTGATGATAAATATGGATATTTGGTGTTCTTGGATGATTGAGTGTCGCGAAACCCTAGAGTAGCGGTCGCACCACACTTGCACACACCCACCCATACTTGCATACTTTCTTCTTTCTTTTGTGCTTATTCGGGAATATATAGTTATGTGTTCACATAGGTATGGGACTGTGTGTTCACATACGGATTTGAGGATAGTACTTGGGATTTATGATGAGTCGATGAGATTTGATTTGAGGCCGTGAGATCGGTGATATAGCGGGGTTCGTATTTGAGATACGACATGACGTTGTAGCGGGTCCTTGACGTAGTTTTTACACACGTGCATGCATACTTAGGCGATATCAGTATTGTACTAGACGTAGATCAGTACCAGATCATAATATTGATAAAGAGGATACCAGGTGAATAGTATGATGAATGTGATTTTGACCCGTACCCAGAATTGGAGGATGCCGTACGACGGATTTACGTACGAGCTATATCTTGATGATTGATCCGCACTCTTGACTTGGGATGTCTGATTATAGATATGGTATCGGATATGATATTATTGAGGCGGGATCACCGACTAATATATATACAGGTATGTATATGTATCGACTCAGACGTTAGGCGGTTTCCTTACCTGTAGTCCAGCTTGTTAGCTTAGCCCTTTAGCTTAGTTTAGTTGTTAGATTAGATTCGATTCTTACCTATTTCAAAGCTTACGAATCATGCGTATTTTAAAAGACAGGTCAAGGGATTCTACGGATATTTCAAAAAACGTATCTTTTCTTAAAAACACCGTAGCCCCTATTTTCAAAACCCCATGATTCGTGTTATTTCAAAAGGCACCATTTGTAGGACTTATATTAGATTAGTGCAGATTAGTTATAGTTGCGTCTAGTATTCAGCTCCCGCTCATTTTTACTGTTCGCTCCGCATCGCATACTTATATTATAATTTCTTATTGCATTATTAATATCATGCTGTTAGGACACCAGCACCATTACCGATGACGCGTATATACCACGTACACTTATTTGCCGGCTCACACACATCTTCATCGGTAATTGACATGTCACGAACACTTTAGAAAATACTATTTCATTTGACATAGGTTGTTAGCTAATAGTTTAGACATGATATTGGTGTACTTGCCTTATATGCTAGTTAGACATTGTAGTTATTGCCTACTACTTCATGCATGTTATTATTCACTGTTGTGTCGCATTCATGGATTCTCATGCCTATATTCACTGTTTACATGCTATTGATGACTTGGATTCGGATTTCATGAGATTTCTTGGATTTGGAGGAAAACCGCAAAAACATAAATAAACCTTTTCTCCCTTTTAAAATAAAAAGTGCGGTTTTTCCATGATGTATGAGTCGTCCACTATGAGTTTGCTGATGGATTTCGAGACCCGATTCGAGGAGTGGAGGAACCGTTTCGGGTACATGGTGGGCCCGGTATGGTACCCCGGGGGAAGAGGAATGTGGTGTTGACGTTGAGCCTGGCTGGGAAGCACTACCTACCGGTGATATTACCCGACACGTCGGATATCCGGAGGATACCGTCGTGGTCTTGAGATGGATGGTAGGGGCCGGGCTGGACTGACGGCGTCCTAGATATTGAGATTGAGACATTGATATTTCGAGACATTGAGATTTATGTTTTGTGTCGATGCTAGACACTGTTGATACTGATTTCATTTATGATACCTCAGTTTAAAAATACAAAGGAAATCTCACTAATTTATGAAAACAGTTCTTCATTTACATGTATTCTGTTTTCATGCATTCATACCTCATTCATATGATATATTGCTACCTGAGGCACTGACACGGGCACATGAGATTACACTCAGGTTAGATATTTACCCTAGCCTTGTTATAGGCTACGTGTTATTCCTATATTTGAGGACATATTATGATCATTGACCTAGGATTGCGTTATTTATGCGATTTCTGTGCGTAGATGTTTTTCTATTCACGAGTTGGCAACTCACCCCCGTTGTGCCCCAGTTTCTTGCAGGTTTTGCAGTACAGGTTTCATTACGGCTTTGCGGGCTCAGTTTCATTCGGGTGACTTGCTAGTAGGTGGGTTTTTCTTGTATCGTACCCATCATATTACCTTGTATAATATTATTCAGTTGTATCTAGTAAATTCCATCAACCAAACATGTATTTATTGAGATAGAGACCAGTGTTGTTTATTCTTTCGACCTTAGAGTCGCTCGTTATATATTTGGTGGTTTTGAGTTTCCTTTTGAGTTTTGATCCTCGCCGTTGGCGTTGAATATTATATTGCTTGTGTGGTTGTGACCGTCGATTGACGAAGAGCTAGCTCCCGCTTGGGGATGCCTTTTTCTTGATTTCGTATACTATTCATGTTGTATCCCGTTTGGGGGCCAGTATTTACAAAGGAGACTCTGCCGAAATTTTCAGTAAATTTTTGATGTTTTTAAAAACCGCATAATTCGGCTTATGCTATTGAAACTACTTGCTTTAAGTTGGTTTTTCCTGCACTCTACTACTTTTTTTGGTTTGGATTTCTGGGTTTTCGGTTTACTTAGATTACGTACGCCTCGAGACGTTCGTAGTTTAAGTGCCGGTCATGTTCCATACTTTCGGATCGTGACAAAGTTGGTATCAGAGCGTTAGGTTTTACCTTCGGAGCGTAGGATGACCCTTGGTTGATGGAATAGGTGACTAAAGTAGAGTGACGTACCGTTGGTATGTTCCGCGGCATATTTACGATACGCTACTCCACTTATGAAGCCTTAGGATGTACATTTCCTTGTTCAGTATTATATTCCTTCCTGATCTAGCCTCATCGGTACCAGTTTGGTTTTGCTACTACGGTTACGGGCAGGGAGAGCTACGGCTAGAGTTGCGGTCAGCACAAGCTCGTCACGAACGAGGACTGACCAGGGCGAAATTCCGGCGACATACGATTGCAGAGATGTGTCTTTTTACTGTGTTTCCGCGCCACGAGCGATTGGCGGATCGCCTTTATGAGGTTACTCGGAGGTGCTGATCGACACTAGAGGATTGAGCCAATGATAGAGGCCAGCCAGATTTTGATGACCGTTGGTGTGTTGCTTACTCCTGATGATTGAGGCACCGTTCAGCATGCAGACGAGTGAGCCAGTTGTTGCTGCGAGCGACGAGATATCGCCCCATATATTGGAGCTATTGCAGTACAGATTGTACTAAGAGATGATAGAAGGTCGCTAGTCACCCGAGGATGAATGACTAGGACATGTGGTTCGTTCGCCTACCCGATGAAAGGTCATCAGATAGATTGATTCCAGCTAGAAACGACTTCACGCAGAGACGTGAGGGTCGACAGAGACGATCGAATGTCGGAAACCTATTATTCCAAGTTTAAAGTAGTCGGAAAGACATGCAGGCAATTCTATGGTCCCTCTAGAAGAATGAAACCCTAACTCGACTTAATGACCGTGTGAAAGCCTTTGAACCTTCGGGTTTGCGGCAGTTCTACGGCGCCATTAGTGAGGCTTGGGTTTGCCCTTCTACGGCTGGACCACCGATGCTGTGGTATGTATTCGATACTATTAAACTGTACCAAGATGTTGAGCTCTTGGGGGATTATGAGGTTTTGACGAATCGATCGAATGGTTCGACTTAATTCGGATGCTAGGTGGTGAGATGCATTTCTTGGGAGACTCCCGATACGAGGATAACCGTTGGAGCTCAGTCCATGTAGCCATGATGAGACGATTCCGAAGCAGTCGACATTAGAGAAAGTGGAGTAAAGAGGTCCGTACAAGATCTGGATAAGACGACGTTCCACTCCGCCGACATCAGAGATGCGATACGCATGCCGAGGAAGAGTACTGGATATACCTTCCAGAAGGAGTCGCGATGGGTATGCAGCCGTTCTGGAGCAAGATGCAGATATAGGAAAGGACGATGACTTCCGGACAGTTGGCAGAGACGAGACATGGAAGAGACCATGAGCAGGATTCCTTCCAGGACACTGCTGCAATGATACTTGCACCCAGAATCAGATGTGTCACGTATATTCAGAGAGCCAGAGGCCGACGCCAGTAATACGCTGTCTTACGAGTGGTCGCGATGATTGACCAAGAGATGACCAGAGAAGTGCCAGAACGGAATCGTCCCCGTTAGCACACCTGACAGGCCGATGAGCCGATGGACCGAAAGATTGGTAATTCACAGTGAAGACCTTGACCCAGGAGTGGTCATTGTTACGCACACCAGCAGGCCAGAATTCATGATCATCGACGAGACGTCCCACTAGTGACCGTGACAGTTGGCCGAGATTCTTAGAGGATGCGCTTGAGCAGTACTATTCCGCCATTATTGATTACAATGTTTTGGGTGATTTATTCGTATGATTTGATTTTGATGATTGAGGATTTACGATCTTTGCACAGTGTTGCACTTGATATCGTTTTCGTGCTTTAGTTTCACATGTTTGTGATTTTACGGTTTTAAACAGTTGAGTTGGTTTTGTGCGTATGCATGCACACGATTTCGTTCCTACACTCGGTATAGTTTATATATGCTTGCAGTGCAGTGATACGCCTTTTGTGTACTTAGATGCACTGGACTTCGATTTCGATTGTGATACTCGATATTTGTTTTGTGCACCTTGTGCACCTGATTGATTTTGCGCACGTTCGGCGCTTGATATTGGATTTCATGATTTCGTACACGATGGATGCACCTGATTTGGATTTTCGCGCATGTTGGGCGCATGTTTTGAAGGGTGATTTTGGTGCACACCCAAGGCACTAAATCGAGATTTTTTTCGTGCATGTCGGATGCACTTGATTTTGCTGTCAGGCACACATGTTGCCTACGACAGATGTTTCGTGCACACCCGATGCACTTAGATATTGTTTCTGTACGCATGTATGGCACATTCATGGATTTTGATTTCCGTACGCACCAGACGCACGTAGTATTCATGTGCATATTTTGGGATTGATTTCTTATAGAGCAGTACGTTTTTATGATATTGCTATATGTTTTCGTACTGAGCAGGACTAGTCAGAGGACAGTACCTGAATATATTTTGCATGCATTGATAGTTATTGAAGGGATTTCCAAAAAGCGAGCAATAGCCTCAGTATTTACCTACGTGTCTGATATGACACGAAATGTTTAAAACAAGGAGACCCTTCTAAATTGTTTCCAAAACGGTGGAACGTACATTTCAAACAAAGGTATATATGTATATAGCTATTTTCTTATGATAGACGTCCGCCACTGTGCAGTGTTATACGCGTTGCACAGCGACTTAAGAGATTTGGCATGCATTTCCTTCAGATACTTACAGATATAGATTCGATGTTTACATGTATAGTTTCGAGTTATATCATATTGGTTTGATTTGGATTTGGCATTGATGTCTTCTCCATGACTCCGATGATTGCGGGATGCTTGACGGAGTATTGATTTGAGTTATATACTCATTTTTTTTCAAGCGCATGCACTGCGCTACGATTTGTTTTATGTATTTACAGTTTCGGAGCCCCGACGACTTGATGGTTTTTCTTAGATGTTTTAGTATTTGGGGAAGTTTGAATTTAAATTCGGGGACCGAATTTCTTTAAGGGGGGAAGATTGTAGCGTTTTGAAAATCGTTTCGGTGAAATTTCGAAAAAATCGGTAAAATAAAGGGGTTTTCTGTAAAAAGTCAAAATACAAATATCTTATTATAAAAATTAAATATACATATTCTAGCTATATAATTGCTATTATTTGGTGTTTATTGAGCCGCTGGTGAAATTTCAAATTTTCTGAAAAAAATATTATTTTATTATTATTTTAAGCCGTCACTAATACATTTAATTAGGGAAAATTATAAATTGGAATGAGTTGAAACAAATTTTGTGCATCATAAAACTTTAAATAAAAATTTATCATGTGGTTTTTGGAACGAAATCATTTTCCAAAACGGTTTAGAAATTATTGAAGAAAAAAGGCTTTTTTTAGCGTAAATGGATGTTTGGGGTATTGTATTTATCATTTTTCATCACCCCACACCCGTGCCCACACCCACACACCCCCACTTACTTCTCCCCTTAGCTAAATTCAGCAGCCCCCATTTTTTTCCCCACTTGAATTTCAAAGGAAAGGAAATGAAAGAAAAGAAAAGAAAATGGATAAATTAGTTAGACTTTTGACCTTGAATTGACTTTGACTTTCTCCCCATTTTTCTCCACCTCCCTCTCTCTCCTCCCCCACTCATTTTCTGGCCAAAATCTGAACCCCAACAGCCCTTCATTCTTCATCTCCTTCTCTTTAAAAAAGTTCTTCAAAAATGCTTGAAAAATCCACAAAAAATCAAGCAAAAATCCAAATCAAAATCCACCTCCTACCCATTTTCCCTCATCTCCTTTAGCATGGATCTTGGTGCAAGGATTTCAAAATGGAGGTCTAGAATTCAAGTTTGATCATGGTTTGTGAGGTATAACTTTTGACCCATTATTCATTTTTTTGATTTAAATTCCTTAATGAAGCTAATTAGGTGTTAAATTGTGGGTTTAATTGAATGTTTGGAAATTCAATTGGGAATTTTGAATTGAAGCTAGGGTTTGAATTAAATTAGGTTCTTTATCATTAGCTTATGATTGTAATGAGAGGATTAACATGTAATTGAATGCAAAATCTAATTTGGTTACTAGTTGCTAATTTGTTAGTTTAAAAATGGTGATAATTATGCTAAATTGCTAACTAGGTTTTAGAAATTAAATAAAAACGTGGGATTAAAATCTAGTTAGGATTTTTAGCACATCATTAAGGTTTCCATGAGTGGTTTAACCATTTAATATATGCAAAACCAAGTTTAATTGTAAAATTGTGAATTTTACAATAAAAAGTGTTAAAATTGATATTTTTGCAATCTAGGATTTTGGAAATTATGCAAATTTATGTGATTAAATTATGGAAATGGTTTTTATGACTTATTTAAGTTATTTAATAAGTATTATGGCCGCTAGAATTGTTTAAACATCGAGTTTTGCACTAAAACGGGTAATTTTGCTTGCTAGTTTTTCGGAAAAACGGCTTTTAAAGTGAATTTGGGGTTTTTGTGAGTTTTAACCTAGTTTATATTAAAATTAGTGTGCGGGAATGTGCAAATGAGTGTGATTGGATTTTTCTCGATGGTTTGACGTTTGTACATCGATATCGAGGGTTGGTTTGACTATTCTTGCATGCGTAGGCGATAGGTTTGGACCTATGCGTGATACGCGTGCCGATTTGATTTTCGTATGCCGTTTCGATTTCGAATTTAGTTTTAATGCGATACGGTGCGTTATGATATGTAGGTACCCCATGTAGACTTCAAGACGACCAGCAAGCGCGTGGCGACGTCAGCACCGGCGAGCGAGGACCAGGTGAGTAGATTTATATCTACGGGGAGAAGTCGGGTGGATGGCGTATAGCACCCCCGCAGTTCATGGTGATGTATACGGACACGTATACACATATATATATATATATATATATATTGGTTATATATTGTTTGAGTTATTGATGATAAATTTGGATATTTGGTGTTCTTGGATGATTGAGTGTCGCGAAACCCTAGAGTAGCGGTCGCACCACACTTGCACACACCCACCCATACTTGCATACTTTCTTCTTTATTTTGTGCTTATTCGGGAATATATAGTTATGTGTTCACATAGGTATGGGACTGTGTGTTCACATACGGATTTGAGGATAGTACTTGGGATTTATGATGAGTCGATGAGATTTGATTTGAGGCCGTGAGATCGGTGATATAGCGGGGTTCGTATTTGAGATACGACATGACGTTGTAGCGGGTCCTTGACGTAGTTTTTACACACGTGTATGCATACTTAGGCGATATCAGTATTGTACTAGACGTAGATCAGTACCAGATCATAATATTGATAAAGAGGATACCAGGTGAATAGTATGATGAATGTGATTTTTACCCGTACCCAGAATTGGAGGATGCCGTACGACGGATTTACGTACGAGCTATATCTTGATGATTGATCCGCACTCTTGACTTGGGATGTCTGATTATAGATATGGTATCGGATATGATATTATTGAGGCGGGATCACCGACTAATATATATACAGGTATGTATATGTATCGACTCAGACGTTAGGCGGTTTCCTTACCTGTAGTCCAGCTTGTTAGCTTAGCCCTTTAGCTTAGTTTAGTTGTTAGATTAGATTCGATTCTTACCTATTTCAAAGCTTACGAATCATGCGTATTTTAAAAGACAGGTCAAGGGATTCTACGGATATTTCAAAAAACGTATCTTTTCTTAAAAACACCGTAGCCCCTATTTTCAAAACCCCATGATTCGTGTTATTTCAAAAGGCACCATTTGTAGGACTTATATTAGATTAGTGCAGATTAGTTATAGTTGCGTCTAGTATTCAGCTCCCGCTCATTTTTACTGTTCGCTCCGCATCGCATACTTATATTATAATTTCTTATTGCATTATTAATATCATGCTGTTAGGACACCAGCACCATTACCGATGACGCGTATATACCACGTACACTTACTTGCCGGCTCACACACATCTTCATCGGTAATTGACATGTCACGAACACTTTAGAAAATACTATTTCATTTGACATAGGTTGTTAGCTAATAGTTTAGACATGATATTAGTGTACTTGCCTTATATGCTAGTTAGACATTGTAGTTATTGCCTACTACTTCATGCATGTTATTATTCACTGTTGTGTCGCATTCATGGATTCTCATGCATATATTCACTGTTTACATGCTATTGATGACTTGGATTCGGATTTCATGAGATTTCTTGGATTTGGAGGAAAACCGCAAAAACATAAATAAACCTTTTCTCCCTTTTAAAATAAAAAGTGCGGTTTTCCCATGATGTATGAGTCGTCCACTATGAGTTTGCTGATGGATTTCGAGACCCGATTCGAGGAATGGAGGAACCGTTTCGGGTACATGGTGGGCCCGGTATGGTACCCCGGGGCAAGAGGAATGTGGTGTTGACGTTGAGCCTGGCTGGGGAGCACTACCTACCGGTGATATTACCCGACACGTCGGATATCCGGAGGATACCGTCGTGGTCTTGAGATGGATGGTAGGGGCCGGGCTGGACTGACGGCGCCCTAGATATTGAGATTGAGACATTGATATTTCGAGACATTGAGATTTATGTTTTGTGTCGATGCTAGACACTGTTGATACTGATTTCATATGATACCTCAGTTTAAAAATACAAAGGAAATCTCACTAATTTATGAAAACAGTTCTTCATTTACATGTATTCTGTTTTCATGCATTCATACCCCATTCATATGATATATTGCTACCTGAGGCACTGACACGGGCACATGAGATTACACTCGGGTTAGATATTTACCCTAGCCTTGTTATAGGCTAAGTGTTATTCCTATATTTGAGGACATATTATGATCATTGACCTAGGATTGCGTTATTTATGCGATTTCTGTGCGTAGATGTTTTTCTATTCACGAGTTGGCAACTCACCCCCGTTGTGCCCCAGTTTCTTGCAGGTTTTGCAGTACAGGTTTCATTACGGCTTTGCGGGCTCAGTTTCATTCGGGTGACTTGCTAGTAGGTGGGTTTTTCTTGTATCGTACCCATCATATTACCTTGTATAATATTATTCAGTTGTATCTAGTAAATTCCATCAACCAAACATGTATTTATTGAGATAGAAACCAGTGTTGTTTATTCTTTCGACCTTAGAGTCGCTCGTTATATATTTGGTGGTTTTGAGTTTCCTTTTGAGTTTTGATCCTCGCCGTTGGCGTTGTATATTATATTGCTTGTGTGGTTGTGACCGTCGATTGACGAAGAGCTAGCTCCCGCTTGGGGATGCCTTTTTCTTGATTTCGTATACTATTCATGTTGTATCCTGTTTGGGGGCCAGTATTTACAAAGGAGACTCTGCCGAAATTTTCAGTAAATTTTTGATGTTTTTAAAAACCGCATAATTCGGCTTATGCTATTGAAACTACTTGCTTTAAGTTGGTTTTTCCTGCACTCTACTACTTTTTTTGGTTTGGATTTCTGGGTTTTCGGTTTACTTAGATTACGTACGCCTCGAGACGTTCGTAGTTTAAGTGCCGGTCATGTTCCATACTTTCGGATCGTGACAAAGATAATGGAGAGAGCTCGTCGGATGAATCCGAGGGATACGTGGCGAGTTGTCATGTGATCTCCCACTCATTTACGGATGATGAAAAAACTCCTGGCACTGAGAAACTGGGGGCAGAGCCTGAACCGGAGCTTGTATGGCCGTCAGAAGAAATGATCGACGCTTTTCTGGATGAGATTCGTTTGAAAAGTAAAGCCGATCGGGAGCGTGAGATGGCCGCATCAGAAGGAGCTAAACGTAGGCGACTAAACGAAAGAGTCGAAGCACTCCCGCCAGATCAAAAGACGTCCGATGCGGATAAAAACATATTCAAGACGAGGAAGAGGTTTGCCAAAGCCATATCAATGGGAATGGAGCTACCACCCTCGGAAGAAAACATGCTCAATGGAGCGAAGAGGCACCCTAATTACTGCTCATATCATCGGAAGATTTCACACCCCACTGTGGAGTGCGACGCTTTTAAGATATGGTGGCAGGGATATGTGGCTCACCGGCAACATTTTAAGCGAATGAAACGTAGAACTCGTCGGGAGCAGAGAAGTACAACCGAAGGGCACAAAATAACTACCGGTAACTGTTACATGGTGAATGCCGGAGGATCACAAGTTCTCACCTTTGGGAGCGACTCTGATGAGGAAATGGTTCTGGGCCCTCTCTTTAATGAATCCATCTTAGGGAAAGAGGAAGAACCAGGGCCTGCGAAAACATTCAGCTGCGCAATCGCACGCTTCCCGAAAAGAACCTCGGACCCACAACTAGAAAAGATAAGGGAAAGGAAAAGGTCGCTGAGGATATCGCCTTAGATGACCAAGTCATGAAAGAGCTGACTGCCAAGGACCCGCCCAAGAAGAGTAAGGTGGACTACAACGTCCTAGCTGTCACGACCCGAAAGTACGGAACATGACCGGCACTTAAACTACGAACGTCTCGAGGCGTGCGTAATCTAAGTGAGCCGAAAACCCAGAAATCCAAACCAAGAAAAGTAGCAGAGTGAAGGAAAACCAATTTAAATCAAGTAGTTTTAATAGCATAAGCCGAATTATGCAGTTTTAAAAACATCAAATATTTCCCGAAAATTTCGGCAGAGTCTCCTTTGTAAATACTGGCCCCCAAACGGGATACAACATGAATAGTATACGGAATAAAAAAAAGGCATCCCCAAGCGGGAGCTAGCTCTTCGTCAATTGACGGTCACAACCACACAAGCAATATAATATACAACGCCAACGACGAGGATCAAAATTCAAAAGGAAACCCAAAACCACAAGAAAACCACAAAAATATAACGCGCGACTCTAAGGTCGAAGGAATAACATCACTGGTCTCTATCTCAAAATAAATACATGTTTGGTTGATGGAACTTCTAGATACAACAGAATAATGATATACAAGATATATAATGGGGGTACGATACAAGTAAACCCACCTACTAGCAAATCACCCGGAAATGGGAAGCAGTGCCAGCAAAGCCGTAATGAAACCTGTACGGCAAAACCTGCAAGAAACTGGGGCACAACGGGGGTGAGTTGCCAACTCGTGAATAGAAAAACATCTACGCACAGAAATCGCATAAATAACGCAACCTAGGTCAATGATCATAATATATCCTCAAATATATGTATAACATGCAGCCTATAACAATGGCTAGGGTAATATCTAACCCGAGTGTGATCTCATGTGCCCGTGTCAGTGCCTCAGGTAGCAATATATCATATGAATGAGGTATGAATGCATGAAAACAGAATACATGTAAATAAAGAAACTGTTTTCATAAATTAGTGAGATTTCCTTTGTATTTTTAAAATGAGGTATCATAATGAAATCAGCATAAAACAGTGCCTAGCATCAGCACAAAATGTAATCCCAATATCTCGATATCTCTGTATCACAGTCTCTGTACCTCAATATCTCGAAATCTCAATGTCTCAATCACAATATCTAGGACGCCGTCAGTCCAGACCGGCCCCTACCATCCATCTCAAGACCACGACGGTATCCTCCGGATATCCGACGCGTCGGGTAATATCACCGGTCGGTAGTGCTCCCCTGCCAGGCTCAACGTCAACAACACGATCCTCTTGCCCCGGGGTACCGCACCGGGCCCACCATGTACCCGAAACGGTTCCTCCACTCCTCGAATCGGGTCTCGAAATCCATCAGCAAACTCATGGTGGACGACGCATACATCATGGGAAAACCGCACTTTTTATTTTAAAAGAGAGAAAAGGTTTATTTATGTTTTGGCGGTTTTCCTCCAAATCCAAGAAATCTCATGAAATCCGAATCCAAGTCATCAATAGCATGTAAACAGTGAATATATGCATGAGAATCCATGAATGCGTCATAACAATGAATAATAACATGCATGAAGTAGCAAGTAATAACTACAAAATCTAAACTACTAGCTAACAAGCTAAGTCAAAGCAATAATATTCTCTAAAGTGTACGTGACATGGCAATTACCGATGAAGATGTGTGTGAGCCGGCAAGTAAGTGTACGTGGTACATACGCGTCATCGGTAATGGTGCTAGTGTCCTAACAGCATGATATTAATAATAGGATATGAATCATAATAAAAGCATGCGATGCGGAGCGAACAACAATAATGAGCGGGAGCTAAATACTAAACAATGGTGCCCTTTGAAATAACACGAATCGTGGGGTTTTGAAAATAAGGGCTACGGTGGTTTTAATAAAGGATACGTCTTTTGAAATATCCGTAGATCCCTTGACCTGTCTTTTAAAATACCCACGATCCGTTAGTTTTGAAATAGGTAGAAATCTAATCTAGTCTGACAACTACACTAAACTATACGGCTGAACTAAAGGTAAGGAAACCGCCTAGCATCTGAGTCGATACATATACATACCTGTATATATATTAGTCGGTGATCCCGCCTCAACAATATCATATCCGATACCATATCTATAATCAGACATCCCAAGTCAAGAGTGCGGATCAATCATCAACATATAGCTCATACGTAAATCCGTCGTACGGCATCCCCAAATCTGGGTACGGGTCAATATCATATTCATCCGGTATCCTCTTTATCAAAGATCATAATCTAAAGTACTGACCTAGGTCTAGTACAATACCGATATCATCAATATAGTCATGATCTGGCTACTGATCGACAGTCTCGTACAAACTGATATCATCAGCACATATCATCATCAAGGGGTATACATCGCCCAATACGGCCTAGGATCAATATCCTAGCATACCATATCTCATATCACGATCACATGTCGACCATTTTATTTATAACACTATTCACCCGTATCGTCGCTCAAAGATCCGCTATAACATCAGGACGTATCTCAAATACGAATCCTGCCAAATCACCATTCTCGCGGTCTCAATCAAATCTTATCGACTTATCTCAAATCCCAATTACTATCCTCAATTTAGTATGTGAACACATAGTCCCATACCCATGTGAACACATAACAATATAACCCGATATAAGCACATGTGAAAGAAGAATGTATGCAAGTATAGTATGTGTGTGTAAAAGTGGGGTAACCTCTACTCTAGGGTCTCGCAACACTAAATAATCCGATCACACCCTAAATCCATCTATATCATTGCTAACACCAAACAATACATATAATCACTATGTGTGTATACGTATTCGTATACATCACCACGAACTGTGGGGGTGCTATACGCCATCCATTCGACTTCTCCCTGTAGATACCAGAGAAGTGTGAAACCCTCGATCTCCTGTTTCCTCAAGTCCGTGACTCTAGATTCCCTCGCAAAATTCACACACAAATCGTTAAATATGCAATTTGCAGTTTTGTTTTAATAATGATATGAATCGTCTAAGAATTCAACACAAATAGTAAGAATAAAAAATTACGCACGTATCCCCGGCAACGGCGCCATTTGATTGGTAGGAAAAAGTGTTTGTTTGTAGTTAACCGCAATCAATAACGGTGTCGCGCGTAGCTAGACCGAGATGAGTACGGATCGTCCTCTGGGAAACGTGGAACCTTTTACTCTTACTTTAGATGTGTTGAGAAGGAGAGGAGGGATAAATAATTTTATAGAATGGTTTCTAGATCTACGTTAAACAAGAGTGTAAAATATAGATCTAGATTATTTCAAGGATGTAGTTAATATAATAAAAGGGCTTGTAGGGTTCGTTAGGATTTAGTAGTTATGGATGATTAATTAAAAGTTACCATTTTTATCCTTTAATAGATTTATAACTAGAACGACGGTGATGCGTGTAGATTAGGGTTTCTGGAGGGAAAAGGAATCCCACTCTTAACCCTTATCTCGACACGGAACTCCGTTCATTATCTAGCCTTTACCAAAACAATCATTAATCTAATCTCTAATCGCGGTCGGGACTAACAAAGAATTGTTAGCGTGCCCGATTAGGATGTTAATAATTCTTTTAATAAAGTTCATAAACTTTATAGGACTTAAAAAGGGTTTAGGGATTTTCATCGTTCATTAGCCTACCCTAATCCTACGAACCCTAACAAGCGGAGAATTACTCGCGCATGTTGGGAGAAAAAGAGATGGAGAGAAAATGCATAATTAAACGACGAAGAAATAGAATAAGAAGAAGAAAGCTACCTTTATTAATCAACAATATCAAATTCACTTTGATTCCTTAGAAAATGATTACAAAAACCTAGTTTGCTTATCGATCTCTTCTAAGGAGGTAGATGAACCATTGATGATCAGCCTGGATGCGTGAGCCGTCTTGGACTTCGTGATCTCGTCGGCTTGATAGCTTTTCCAAGAGGCCCTCGGTGCCCTTTTATAGTGCAAAGCCAGAATCTTTTAGTTGGAAACTTGGTAAAATTCAGCAGAGATTTACTCCACAAAATTTTAGCACACAATCTCTCTAGATTGCCGCGGATCCGCGGCCAACAGGGGGGTTTGGCCGCGGTTCCGCGGCCAATGGTGAGGATCTATTCACCAATTTTCTTAGGCTCTCTGATTTTGACATTTGGCAATCCTAGGCATCTTTAGAATTCAGAAATCTTCTCTCGGTTGCTTCCAGACTTGGTCTCCAAGTTTTGCTTCTTAATTTGGCAAGTTTTCTTCAACAAATTGATTTGTTTGATAAATTCTTCATAACAACTTGGAAATATTCTGCATAACAACTCAAATAAGATTTTAGTAGACTTTGTTCTACTAGGATTAGGTCAATAATATTTGCATATATTTTCCTACCAAATGATAATTAAAATATATTAACACATGGAAAATAATATTTTTACACATAAACCCTCATATGTATAATATATTAAAATAAAGTCCATTTTTAATATAAAAATGGTAGGAAAAATGTAATACAAATGTGCAGTTTTATCAACTGAACAAATACCCCCAAACTTATCTTTGATCGTCCCGAGCAAACTAGTTTATTCAAGAGGAGAAAAAGAAAGGAGAAAACTAAGCACACTTTCGTAGGCATACACGATTGCACTGAGCACGTGCAACAAGCCGTTAAACCTCTAGGTGTCCCTAGTAGGAGGAGTGTTGTCTCCTGAGGGTTTTCAGCGGATTACACCCACAAAATCCAATAACAAAAGAAAGATGGTGAAATTTACATATAAAGATAAGAACCATAAAAGAAAGACTTTGAAAATAAGAGTTTCCAACTATACTAGCTTTTCAGTTATCATGAGCCCTATCTTAATAGTCATGAAAAAATGTTAGAAATCACATCATCCCTCAATAAAACATCGTCTTTATTCTTCATTCCTACCTTTCATCCAAACATTGATCATATAACCCCACGTGTGTGTAAAGAACATCCCTACACTCGGAGAATTCAATTCAAGCTATCATACTCTTGTCCATCTACCTTAATACTTTTTAATTTGATGAATATTTAGATTTGCTCACACATTTTCATGCGACCGTTAATATTTCTTGAGGTACTAACCGACCGATTACTCATGTGCTTGCTGATTAGGTGATAATATTTTCCTCGTCTTGCACCACCTAAGGCTTAGCAGTGACTCCCAGACCAGTTGGCCTTAGGGCACTAGGTGAAGAGGCACCCTCGCTATATTTTTTTATTGCTGCCTTGGCGATACAAAACCAGTGTTCATTTTTTTTTCTTTTCACCATTTTTATATTTTCTTCATTTTTTTTATTTCCTTCATACTTTGGCTTTTAGACAAGAGCATTTCAAGGTATCCTCTACTATCCCGAGTTTCACGACGTGTGTAAGTGCAAATAGTAGGGTATCAACATTCAAATGTTTGGCTTCCAGAATAGAAACTATTTTTCAGATTTATTTTTATCCTCAGATTAGTGACTTCCTTCATCTTACTAACCCTTGGGACAACAGCTCATAACTACTTATTACCAGTTCATTTAAGAAAACTTCTAATTTTCTTGGTTTTCTTAAACTATTCCTATCTTTCATATATAATTTTTCACTTTCTATTCTTTTATTATCAAAAAATTTTAAATTTTTTTTTTTTTTTGAAAATGTTGTGCTTATGCAAAATATGATGCAAATTGATGTGTAAATAAGCACAAACCTCCCCCAAACCTGTTTACAGCAGTGTCCTCACCGATGTCATCCGTTAAGCTCAAAAACCTGTAGACTTGGGAGGAAATTATTAATGGGGGCAAGAATATATAAAAGTGAAAATCCTCCTCCAAACTTATTTTAGGCTCACAATTTTGTAAAAATCATTTTCTTTCAAGAGCCAAAATATACCACCACCCCAAACTTGAGTTAAACAATTTTAATCTTTTAAAATCACAAGAGGGGTCAAGGTTATTGGTCAATGCCAAGCTTTTCAAAGACCGAAGGTCAACACCAACCATTCAAAAATTTTATCGATGAAGTACCAAGGTTGGTGGAAGAATATGTCACCTTTCGACAAGAAGAAGTGGGGAGGTGATAAGAGGTGTAATGGAAAAGGATTGCGTCTCAATTTGGAGAGACGACACAGTGATAGTAATGATGGATTACTCGCATTATCATGATTGTCTAAAAGAAGGGGTGGAGGTCCAATTTCTGCATCTTGGAGTTGATTTATCTCAACACCCGTGTCTTGTAAAAATGCGAGTTCATCAGCGAAAATTTCCTCAAAGCTTTCATCGATACCCCGAAGAATAATGTCATCAGAAAAAATGGGGTGATCGTCCGACTCTATAAAAAGTTCCTCATCAGCGTTAGATGTTGACCCGGACAACTCGGTGGAAGAGTCCGTGTCAAGCAACAACATATGAAAAGAGTCAGAATTATGAGGTTGATCATATTCGCTGCTGTCGACATCCATTAATTCGACAGAACACACATGAGCATAGGGTTCGGAGGGTTCACTTCCCAACTTGTAAATGTTAAGCTTAATTGACTTCTTTCCAAAGGATAGGGTCATAGAGCCGTTTCTACAATTGATTACTGCGTTGGAAGTGGCCAAAAAGGGTCGACCGAGTATCACGGGGATTTGATTGCGTGGGTTTGCCACAGGTTGTGTATCTATAACGATAAAGTCCACAGGGAATATGAACTCCCCGACTTTGATTAACACATCCTCTAACTCACCCCTAGGTTGGGTGATAGATCGATCGGCCATCTGAAGAGTGCAATGCGCAGGTTTTAACTCTCCGATCCCTAATTGCTCATAAACAGAATACGGAAGCAAGTTAACACTAGCACCTAGATCGAGTAGAGCACGATTGATATTTTTACCCCCAATAGAAATTGAAATTGTAGGACTTCCGGGGTCCTTTCGTTTCTTGGGTAGTTGTTGTGTAAAAGCAGTGCTTACATTACTCGCAAGAAAAACTTTTTTAGGTACTTGAACTTTTCTCTTCCTAGTGCACAAGTCTTTTAGGATTTTCGCATATGACGGAACTTGTTGAATAGCATCTAGGAGAGGAATGTTTATGTTAACTTGCTTAAAAATTTCCACAATCTTCTCCATTTGTGGACTTGGTCTGTTGCCCCTTAACCTGTTTGGATAAGGTGCTTTATCAATAAGGGTTTGGTCCAACATTGGAGAGGATTGTAGGGACGGATTCGATCCCAAAACTGGAGTAGGAATCGACTTAGATAGATTTGGCGAAATGGGCGAAGGGTTCGAGCCTTGGGGAAAACGGAGAATAGGATCGGGTGAAGGTGGGAGACTGGACGAATTAGGGGAAGAAGAAAAAGCTGGGGTATCATTGGTGTCACTATCATCGCATTGCTCACCCACTCGGTTATTCAGCACTCTCCCCGATCTCAACGTGGTAACAACACTCACATTATAACTTTGTGAATGGCCAGGATTCGGTAGAGGTTGAGATGGGAGTTTCCCTTTCTCTCTCGCACTCATTGCGGCGTTTAACTGTGCGATTTGGTTTTCTATTGATTTAATACTCTCACCATGGGAGGAGGAGTTTTTCGTTAGGGCATCAATAGAAGACCTCATCTCAGCCGAAATTTGCATGGATTGTTTCATGAACATATCCAAAGTTTGTGCAAGTGAGTTGTCAGTACCGGCCACTTGTGGTGTAGAAATGTTGGCCGGATTTTGGAAATTCTGTGACTGAAAGGGGGGCTAATTCTGTGGTTGTGGTTGCTGTGGAGGAGGTCTTTGATAATTGCTTTGTTGGTTTTGATTCCAAGTAAAGTTAGGATGATTCCTCCATCCTTGATTGTACGTGGAAGAATAAGGGTCGTTTCTAGGTCGCTGCTGAAAAGCAGCATTAGCTTGAAACGAAACATTCAAAGGACATTCTTCCGTTAAGTGTGAAGGATCCGAACAGCAACCACAGATGGTCTTAGGAAGCGTGACCTGATTTAGGGAGAATGATGAGAACTTGTTTTCAATAGCGTCGAGTTTCTTTTGTATCGCTGCCATTTCGGCTTTTACTGCGATTGAAACATCGAGCTGGTGAATACCCCCCTCAGTTGAAGGTGGTCTTACGCTTTCCCACTGCAACGTGTGTTCAGCAAGGTCTTCCAGATATTTCCACGCTTCACCGTCATCTTTAGACATGAAATTGCATTAACACGTTGTTTCAAGCATCTGCTTTGTCGCTGGATTAATGCCCTCATATATAATCCGACATAAATCCCATCTTTGTATTCCGTGATGAGGACATTGGACAAGCAGATCCTTGAAACGTTCAAAGCACTTCCAAAATGGTTCATTGGGAAGCTGGGTGAACTGGTTGATCTCGCTCCTAACACGGGCGGTCTTATGGTTTGGGTAAAACTTCTTAAGAAATGCTATTACGAATTCATCCCAATTAGTGATAGAGTGTGCGGCAGTATTATAAAGCCATTTTTCTGCCAAGTAGCACAATGTGAATGGGAGAAGACGTAAGCGCATAGCATCTAAAGTCAATTGTGAAGTACCCATCATTGCGCATACGTTTTCGAATTTGGTGATGAAAACGTACGCGTCTTCCGCCTCAAGCCCGTGAAATTTGGGCAGCAGGTTGATATAGTGGGGTTTAATTTCGAAATTATCCCCGTTAGGTGGTGGAAGAGATAGACAAGTAGGAAGGGGACCACGAATAGGATAGCATCTTTCTTGGAGAGAGATGCGCGGTGGATTCTGCTCACCTACGGGCGGTGGTAGCGTGGTGTTATAATTAGATGGAGTGCCGTCCATCACGGTCGATGTGGTGTGTGGTGGGGGAAAAGAAGATGAAGAAGTATCGACTTCGGCGTCGATAGCAGGAACGCGGACAAGACGGGCACTAGGATCCCGTGTCCATCCGAGCATGCACTAAGGCGGTTTAGTGCAAGTGGCAGTGTGTGTGTGATTTTAAAATTGGCTTGTTTTTGAAAAAGTGGGACTCAAGACAAATCACCCTAAGATGCACAAGCAACCCTAGAACTAAGGTCACCTAGGTCCAGTCTCTAGACCGCTCCTAGACTTCCACAGGACAAGCCGCAGGATAAATCCTCTACCGCCTCCGTACTACCCTTGTAGCCAGGTAAATGCCAGGTAAGTGGGAAGGAACCACGTCGTGGGCCTAATTAAAAACCACTAGCCTTTGTCACACTTGCCTAGGCACTACAAAAGTAATGCGGATAAACGATAGATTACCCACGACCTTCCTCTGTCCTTATTGAGCGCGACAGTCCTTAGAGTCTGGTCTAGATATTTTTTAAATTATTGAAGGGTTGATCTATATGCTCGGTTTGTGATTTGTGGGGCTTAGGAAGGGTGATGAAATCCCCACCTAATCTTGATTTGGTCTTTACCCCTTAAAGTCCGTATTAAATATGCAAAACAAAACCAATCACAAAACTTTTGCAAAAAGATTTTTTAGCGGCGCAATTTTGCAAAGAATCCTGCAGAAAATAGATTTTATTGGATTTGAGGAGAGAGAGAAAGAGTTAAGAAAGATACCAGAGAAGTGTGAAACCCTCGATCTCCTGTTTCCTCAAGTCCGTGACTCTAGATTCCCTCGCAAAATTCACACACAAATCGTTAAATATGCAATTTGCAGTTTTGTTTTAATAATGATATGAATCGTCTAAGAATTCAACACAAATAGTAAGAATAAAAAATTACGCACGTATCCCCGGCAACGGCGCCATTTGATTGGTAGGAAAAAGTGTTTGTTTGTAGTTAACCGCAATCAATAACGGTGTCGCGCGTAGCTAGACCGAGATGAGTACGGATCGTCCTCTGGGAAACGTGGAACCTTTTACTCTTACTTTAGATGTGTTGAAAAGGAGAGGAGGGATAAATAATTTTATAGAATGGTTTCTAGATCTACGTTAAACAAGAGTGTAAAATATAGATCTAGATTATTTCAAGGATGTAGTTAATATAATAAAAGGGCTTGTAGGGTCCGTTAGGATTTAGTAGTTATGGATGATTAATTAAAAGTTACCATTTTTATCCTTTAATAGATTTATAACTAGAACGACGGTGATGCGTGTAGATTAGGGTTTCTGGAGGGAAAAGGAATCCCACTCTTAACCCTTATCTCGACACGGAACTCCGTTCATTATCTAGCCTTTACCAAAACAATCATTAATCTAATCTCTAATCGCGGTCGGGACTAACAAAGAATTGTTAGCGCGCCCGATTAGGATGTTAATAATTCTTTTAATAAAGTTCATAAACTTTATAGGACTTAAAAAGGGTTTAGGGATTTTCATCGTTCATTAGCCTACCCTAATCCTACGAACCCTAACAAGCGGAGAATTACTCGCGCATGTTGGGAGAAAAAGAGATGGAGAGAAAATGCATAATTAAACTACGAAGAAATAGAATAAGAAGAAGAAAGCTACCTTTATTAATCAACAATATCAAATACACTTTGATTCCTTAGAAAATGAATACAAAAACCTAGTTTGCTTATCGATCTCTTCTAAGGAGGTAGATGAACCGTTGATGATCAGCCTGGATGCGTGAGCCGTCTTGGACTTCGTGATCTCGTCGGCTTGATAGCTTTTCCAAGAGGCCCTCAGTGCCCTTTTATAGTGCAAAACCAGAATCTTTTAGTTGGAAACTTGGTAAAATTCAGCAGAGATTTACTCCACAAAATTTTAGCACACAATCTCTCTAGATTGCCGCGGATCCGCGGCCAACATGGGGGTTTGGCCGCGGTTCCGCGGCCAATGGTGAGGATCTATTCACCAATTTTCTTAGGCTCTCTGATTTTGACATTTGGCAATCCTAGGCATCTTTAGAATTCAGAAATCTTCTCTCGGTTGCTTCCAGACTTGGTCTCCAAGTTTTGCTTCTTAATTTGGCAAGTTTGCTTCAACAAATTGATTTGTTTGATAAATTCTTCATAACAACTTGGAAATATTCTGCATAACAACTCAAATAAGATTTTAGTAGACTTTGTTCTACTAGGATTAGGTCAATAATATTTGCATATATTTTCCTACCAAATGATAATTAAAATATATTAACAAATGGAAAATAATGTTTTTACACATAAACCCTCATATGTATAATATATTAAAATAAAGTCCTTTTTTAATATAAAAATGGTAGGAAAAATGTAATACAAATGTGCAGTTTTATCAACTGAACAAACACCCAAAACCATTTACACTAATTTCACCAAATAAGCCTCTTTTCTTCAATAATTTCTAAACCGTTTTGGCAAATGATTTCATTTCAAAAACCATATGATAAAATTTTATTTAATGTTTTATGATGCACAAAATTTGTTTCAACTCATTCCAATTTGTAATTTTCCCTAATTAAATATATTAGTGACGGCTTAAAATAATATTAAAATAATTAATTTCGGAAAAATTTTCAGAAAATTTGAAATTTCACCAGTGGCTCAATAAACACCAAATACTAGCAATTTCATAGCTAGAATATGTATATTTAATTTTATAATAAAGATTTTTGCATTTTGACTTTTTACAGAAAACCCCCTTATTTTACCGTTTTTTCGAAATTTCACCGAAACGATTTTCAAAACGTTACACTAGCGCACCTGAGGAAGCTACCCTCGCAGCTCAGCATTCTTGACGCCCTCTTATTATCAAAAGAAGCGAGAGATTCATTAATCAAGGCGCTGCAAGAGCCCGAGCAATTCCAAGCCTTCCTCGCCGAAGAAAGGATGAAGGATGAACTGGAAGAAGTGCGCACAGCCGATGTCACGTTCGGTGATGAAGACCTTCTCCTTGGGACGTACAACCACAATCATCCCTTATAAGTCTCTGGATATTGATCCTGGTTGATAATGGATCCTCCGTCAATCTCCTTAATGTACAGGTGTTGAAGGAAATCTGCATGAGCGTTCAGCACCTCGCTCGTGATAAAATTACCATCTCCGGTTTCGATTCTCAGTCATCACGGACCCTCGGATCGGTGATACTAACATTACGCTTCGGGCTACTCGTCACGGACATTAAGTTTCACGTCATTGACACCAAGACCTGCTACAACGCCTTGCTCGGTCGTCCTTGGTTACACGAGTACAACATCATCCCTTCTACGCAATATCAGTGTATGAAGTATTTCAAGGATGGTCTTGAGTATACCGTAACAGGTGAGCTAAACCCATTCTCCATGAACGAAGTCCGTAAGTACGAAGATGCAAAATACTTTTTGCCAGATTTCGAGGACACAGAGAGGTGTCGCAAACTGGAGAACAAAGCCGCCGCCACCATTCCTATTTTCGGGAGTGATACCGAAGAAGAAGAAGAGATGGTTTATGCTGGGCCTTCTCAACGCAACAACTCGGGACCGTCCGCCCCCATATTGATCTTCGGAAGTGACTCGGAAGATGAGGTTAATGCTGTGTTCTCCAGTCGGCCGTCAATACAAGAATTCCCTGGTGGCGATCAGAGTTTGCAAATCACCATGATTCCGCGGGAGCACTACAAAGATCTTGACGCGCTTGAAGCTTACAATGTGCAAGACCTGCAGACATTTTACGTCCCTCCCAGGCGAAAAGGTGAAAAGGCGATCCTATTTTACCGATCCACGGAAACAAGGGTGGAGAACGAAATCTGGCATGGCGCGGATTCTACCCTCAACAGGCTCCAACCCATCCGTTTGCCCAGATATTACACGAACGGACTAGAAAGGCTATTGAAGCGCCAATGGGTACCCTTAAAACAGACCATTCAACAAGCTCGGTTCTACAACAGGATTTAGGATGTCCCTGGGACTCAGCGCAAATTGCCCAATGGGAGAATGGAAACGCTTGGGCTTGGATATGTGAGATCCGGGAAATGGGAACGAGTCCACGATAGCTACGCCATATATAACTTCGATGAAGAAGAGGACGCCCTGTCGGGAAACGCCGACCCCTTATCAAAACTAGATCCCGCAATCAAAGTGTCGAGTCCGTCATTTGAAGAGCAAATGGACAGGCTTATCAGGAAAGCGGGTCAAAAAGCTCGGGACGACCATAATCGCGAAATGGCCATCTATGAGAAAGCCAGGACGCAACGCCTTCTTCAACAGGCTGCAAAAGAAGAAGATGCTCCCCCGTGTCAACCTGCTGTGCAAAAGGCCCGACGCAGAGGCAAAAATAAGTCAAAGAGCAGGAAAGGGATTCGACAACGACAACGTGGGATCAAAGAGTCATGTGATCGAGAATTGCACGGTACGGATTTTCCCCTCATGAAGAAGATGAGTCGAGCGTATTCTTTCCCTCAAGACAAGACGAAGAAGATACTTGATCTCGCTTTAAAACATCGAATGATTACACTTCCGGAATCTAAGCACCCCGAGCAAGCTAACGAAGTCTCGCATCCAGGCTATTGCTCTTATCACCGAGCCATAGGGCACCCTATCGAAGACTGCTTCACCTTTAAGAACTGGATTGAAGATCAGTATCAGCTCGGCAAGTTTGCTCTATCCACCAGCTGGAAGGTAACGCCGCCATAAAAGCACGAACCCAAAGCCACAAGAGCAGAACCAGATCCACATCAGTCTTGAAAGCGAGTTCGTACTTGTCATATGATAGCAATATCAAAAGGGGAGCCCGAGAATATGGATGACCTTCCTTGGTGCTTCGAAAACATTGACGACGAGGTAATTTCAGAATTTCCACCAGCACCGAAAGAGCTGGAAGATGGAATACACGCCACTGCCGATAACCTCAAGAAAATTGAGTTGGGGACGACGAACGACCCGCGACCGACATTCGTCAGCGAGCTGCTATCTGAAGAAAGGGTGGCTGCGTTAAAAGACGTGCTTATGCAGCATAGAGATTGCTTCACATGGAGCTATTCCGAAATGCCAGGACTGGATCCAGAAATAGCTGTCCATAAATTAGCAATATCCCCGGACGTCAAGCCAGTCAAACAAGCACCGAGAAGAATGCGGCTCGAGCTTGAGATGAGCATCAACGCCGAAATCAAGAAGCTGATCGACTCTGGGTTTATCCAGGAGGTTCAGTACCCTTATTGGATCGCCAACATCGTCCCGGTAATGAAGAAAAATGGGACGGTGCGCATATGCGTGGACTTCCGGGATCTCAATAAAGCCTGCCCGAAGGATGATTTCCCAGTGTCAGTCACCGAGCTGATGATAGATAACACGTCCACTCATGAGGTTTTCTCCTTCATGGACGGCTCATCAGGATATAACCAGATAAAGATGCATCCCGAAGACCAGAAGCACACCGCTTTCCGGACCCCTCTGGGAATATTCTGCTACAAAGTTATGCCCTTCGCTCTAAAGAACGCCGGTGCCACCTATCAGAGGGCCATGACGAAGATCTTCGATGACCTCATACATGAAATCATCGAATGCTATATCGACGACCTCGTGGTGAAAAAAAGCAAATCATACGAGGAGCATTTAGAGCATCTGAAGACCGTATTTCAACGCCTTCGACAATACAACTTGAAGATGAACCCTCTCAAATGCGCGTTCGGGGTATCCTCAGGCAAATTCCTAGGGTTCATTGTCCGGCACCGGGGTATCGAGATAGATCCGTCAAAGATCAAGGCAATCATGGAAATACCACCGCCAAGGACTCTCAAACAATTGCGGTCTATCCAAGGGAAGCTCGCGTACATCCGGCGATTTATAGCTGACCTTTCAGGCAAGTGCCGCCCTTACATTCACCTGATGAAGAAGGGAACCCCGTTCGTCTGGGATCACAAATGCCAAGGCGCACTGGACGAGATCAAGCAATACCTGCAGAACCCGCCGGTGTTAGCTGCTCCAGTCAAAGGAAAGCCCCTTATTCTTTATACAACCGCCCTCGAAGGTTCTTTGGGCGCATTATGGGAACAAGAGAATGACCAAGGGAAAGAAAGAGGTGTCTATTACTTTAGTCGAGTTCTACTGGGGGCAGAAAGCAATTATTCTCCCATCGAAAAGCACTGCCTGGCACTGATCTTTGCGATAACGAAACTCAGACACTATGCGTTGGCGCACAAAGTCCGCCTCATATCGAAGGTGGACCCTCTTAAATATTTGATGTCAAAAGCCATATTGACAGGGAGACTCGCTAAATGGGCCCTACTCTTAATGGAGTTTTCGATAACCTATCAGCCTCTTAAGGCAGTGAAAGGCCAAGCCATCGCCGACTTCCTCGCTGAGCACCCGATACCTGCCGACTCTCCTTTGAATTGCGAGCTGCCAGACGAACATGCGTTTGACACGATCAACGGAAGTGGTACCCGATGGGAACTTTACTTTGACGGAGCATCCTCCATGAAGAAGCGCAAACAAAGCACCCCCATAATCAAATCAGGGGTAGGCCTCATCTTCGTGACCCCACAAGGAGGGATAATGCGCTTCGCCTTCTCCTTGACAGAGCCGAGGACGAATAATGAAGCTGAATACGAAGCTTTGATAGCAGACCTCGAGATCGCCATCGACATGGGGATTGAGAACCTCCTGATATACGGAGACTCCCAACTGGTCGTTAGTCAAGTAAACGGCGACTACCAGACGTGCAAGCTAGAGCTGGTGAAGCATGGCGAGAGAGTACAGCGACTGTTGACCCAAATTCCCTACTATATGCTGGAAAGCATACCGCGTGCAGAAAATAGCAAGGCGGACGCGTTAGCTAAGCTCGCCAAAGAACTGGCCGACGAGAACATCGATGACGTAAGAATCATGGTACAGAGCCGTCGGGTCCTCACACCAGCAGAAATATCTCCGGAATCATCTGAGGAAAAGGAATCAACCGAGCAAATGGCTATGCAAATAAAGGACCAAGAGAAGGTTGAAGATTGGAGAGAAATCTTCATAGACTGCTTCAAATCCCGTCGAACGCCTGAAGATGCGTCCTCAAGACATCAGCTTACGAAACGAGCTCTGTCTTTCGCCTTCGTCAATGATACCATGTACAAGAGGTCGTTTGATTCTCTGTGGTTGAGATGCCTGGGACCTGACAAAGTGAAAAGAGTCATTCAGGAAGTTCACGACGGACTCTGCGGTTCTCACCAAGCAGGCCCGAAGATGAAGTTGAAGATTAAACGAATGGGCTACTATTGGCCCACGATGATTCAGGACTGCCTCGAATATGCGAAGCAATGCCATGAATGCCAGATTCATAGAGACTTTATCCATCAGCACCCAAATCCTCTACATCCAACGGTGGCTAGCTGGCCGTTCGAAATGTGGGGAACTGACATAGTCGGCCCTATCGAACCAGTATCGTCCAGGGGACATCGTTTCATCCTAGCGACCACTGATTACTTCTCCAAATGGGCAGAAGCAGTGCCACTGAGGGAAGTGAAGACGGAAAATATCCTCCATTTCTTCAAGACACATGTCATTTATCGGTTTGGAACGCCAAGACGGATCATCTCCGATAATGGGCCAGCCTACAGAAGCCACAAGATCAGTCGCTTCGCGCAACAGCATAATATAGATTGGAGATATTCCTCGGTTTATAATTCCCGAGCTAACGGTCTAGCCGAGGCTTTCAACAAAACCTTGACAAAGATCGTGAAGAAGACGGTGTCCCGAAACAAAAAGGACTGGCACGAGAGACTGCAAGAAGCTCTTTGGGCGTATCGAACTACGTTCAAGACGGCCACGAACACAACGCCATACGCATTGGTATTCGGTACGGAAGCAGTACTCCCCCTCGAGATAGAGTTAGCCTCTCCACGAGTGGCAGTCCACTACGAGCTGACGGACGAAGAAAATGCTCACCTTCGGCTTGAGGAGCTTGATGCCCTTGATGAAACCCGGCTCATAGCGCAACAAAATCTGGAGGCTTACAAAGCAAAGATGATGCGCTCATACGAAAGATTGACTAGGCCAAGGACATTCCGCCAAGACGAACTCGTGCTAGTGGTCAAAAGACCTATGATCCCCAATCGTGCTAAACGAGGGAAATTCGAGCCGAATTATGAAGGCCCGTATATTACAGACAAGGTCTACCAGGGTGGAGCCTATCTACTCATGGACATGCATGGTGAAAGGCCTTTCAGGCCAATAAACGGTCGCTTCCTGAAGAAATACTACGCTTGACGAGTCACGGCCTAGGTCAATGATAGATGACGACGACTATGTCCGCTCGCTATCTTCCTAAGCCTAAACTCTATAAAGTAGTGATAGGCCTTCTTTAACAACGGACCGAAATGTCCTTAAACTAACAACGGACCGAAACGTCCTTAAACTAACGACGGACCGAAACGTCCTTAAACTAGCAATGGACCACTATGTCCTAAAATTAGCTGTTGACCGAGATGTCGATAAATTACGGTGGATTGCAGCATCTCAAAGCCGATATATAAAAAAATATATATATATATAAAATATAATAATAAAAATAAAAACGGTATGTCCATAAGCAAAACGGGCACGGATGAAAACCTGAAAGGGCTCCGTCAGTAAAAACAGCAGGGCTACCGGCGAGTGTTTGTGAAAACCCGAGAGGGCACAACCTCGTTAAAGGACACTTGCAGGGTCCTCACGACCTTGTAAGGAGAAACCACTCGCGTCAGATCCTTACGACTCACAAGGGAGCAACACACTTAGGAGTCCTCACGATTCCTAAGGAGAAATTGCACTTGCGAGATCCTCACGACTCGTAAGGAGAACTCTCTTATGAGACCCTCACGGCTCATAAGATTTGAAAGTCTTAAGTTACAGAAACCTGAACCTGTTCTTAAGCAAACCCCCCAACCTTCGACATTGCCCTACAAGCGGCTCAACGTCGACCCTTGTATACAATCCATAGGCTGTAAGTCCATGCTACCTCTCCCGGTACTTTCGGGCATGCGGAATTTGGTGAAAAACAATTTTCTAGAGATGGTAACATGGACTCAAAACCCGGATCTTTGTTAAACATCTAACTAACAACCTAACTAGGAGTTGTTAACTACTCGGTTAGGGGGTTTATACCTTTCTTATCTTGAACTCCTTCGTCTTCAAATCTCGATGGTTGTCCGAATCGGCTTCTCCCCGTCGTCTCCTTGCGCCGAAGATCGATCCACCTGAAAGCTTCAACCTTTGGCTCCTTCTTCAATCTTTGAAGAAACTAGTTCACTCGGTTTGCTAAACCTTGTGAACTAGAGTGAGTAGAGAAGAGTTTTGTTGGGATTTTATCTATGGTTCTTGGTTCTCAACACATGAGACAAGTGAACCATAGACTCAAGAGAGGGAGAGCAAGAGGAGGAAGATGAGAGCTCAAGAACAAGAGAGAGAATGAAAATGATAGAATGAGAAAAGACTTTTCTCACTTGGCTCTCATAATCCAAAACCATCATCACAAAAATAGTAATCAAGTATTGTGTAAAATGGTTCAAGTCAAAATGGCTAAATCATTTCATGCACTCATATTGCACAAGAGAACAAGCAAGTGAAAAGTCTTTGCTATAAAATGATAGCCATTGTCATCATGATGGTCAACTAGTCCAACCTAGTCAACCGGTCAACAAAGTCAACAAGTCAACAAAGTCAACCCCTCAACAACCATGTCACCACAATACTTAATTAATATTATTGTTAATCATATATCATATTCTCATTAGGGTTGAGCAAAAAGTCAATAGTCAACAGTCAACGGTCAACAACCCTAATGAGAATCCTCTGCCTCTGTCTCTCCGCCAACTGTGCATACACACCCGCATCCGCGTTCCGAGGAACACGAATACAAACTGGATAAAACCAATCCCAATACGTACACTAGGATCTGGCTTAAACCAAAGCCCGCTAGTGTAAACTGTCCGAACACTAAACGTGCAAAAGTGCACGGATGCGACTGAACCCTGTCGCAAAACCATGCGACCTGTCGCAAAACCATGCGACCTCTAATCTTTTGCCTAAAGGCGAATAGCTTTCTGTGTGGGACTCTAAAGACTCGACACTACGCTGGCAGTGGGTTTAACCACAGACCGCAAGCGGCACTAGCTGTGCGTAACGATCCCCAGGTAGATGCCGACAAGAAGACTGACGAGGTGAAACCCATCTGAACTCCTACTGAGCCTGAATGTGACAATCTCCGTACAGTCCGGTCTGTTCGTCTGATACATCGCATGGCGGGCCTAGGGGGCGGTAAACGTCAGTCCCCTAATAGCGGTACAAGTCGTGTCGGAGTGAAGCCCAAAATACCCTGAGATAACACTGGAAGCCTACCAGTATATCTCGTTTGCCCTGGCCAGGGACTACTCGTGTAATGGCTCTCCTAGACACAGCGCGATGTCAACCCCCAATACCGAGAGAGACAAATCCTGTCTAACCGTCACTGCCTCCAAGTGCTTCGGGACTGCACCCAACTACCACCTGTTTGCACGACTCATTTGAGCCGTGGTAGGGTAGTAATCAAAGTACAGTGGGAACACACTCGAGGCGAAGTGACAGTGTCAAGTCAGCGGACTAAGCTGTACTCATGTCACCTGGGAACTGATAACTGACGATAGGTATAATACCAACCGGTCAGTTCCCGACGAGTCCTGTCCAGTGTACTCGTAACCTAACGAGCACCCGCATACTATCTCCAGTACGACGTACTAACGGCTGTGGGACAGACCGTCTCCCACACTGGGACGAGAAGCGCATGCGCTAGTCTACTCCGGAGTATCGATGCCCTGTCTCGATAGTCTTGCGACTAGGGACCTGCATAAGGATGTGCTTATAGATTACCCAGCCCCACTAGTGTGACTGCCATCACAACGCTGGTAATCAAGCAAAGATCCTAAGGGCTCCACTAATGTGTATAGGTGATATACTAAAATAAACACAAGTACACATTGAAGTAGAAACAAACCAAGTAGCATACTACTATTTTGAGCAAGATTGTATATACAAGGTGAATATCCCAAGCTTCCATTAAGTAATATACAAACTAGTATGATACAGTAATGGCCTCTAGGGCATATACACTTACATAGGCGCGAATAAACATTTCCCTACCAAAGTCCCATCCGTCACTAGGGATATGTCTACACGGTGAATAACCCATATAAGTCCTCTCGACTTATGAGGAGAAAACACTCTTGTAAGATCTTTACGACTTATAAGAGAACACGCACTTAGGAATCCTCATGATTCCTAAGGAGAAAACACACCTACGAGATCTTCACGACTTGTAGGGAGAAATACCTTTATGAGACCCTTACGGCTCATGAAGTCAAAAGCCTTAGTCGACAGAATCCTAACCCTGTTTACTAAGCCACCTTTGTTCGACATCGACAGAGGCAAATGATGATTTGCTCCTGGCAATATCCCAGTTGTAGCGGTGCTGATGCCGAAATCGGTGTCTAATCCTAAGCTTGCAGCAAAAAGCTGGCAAGCCATGCATGCATACGAAATAGCCGAAATGATGGGGCAACTTGCAAACAAAACCAGCAAGTAAAAAAAATGTATGCATGCAAAATAGCCGAAATGATTGAGCAATTCGCAATAAAAAGCAGCGAGTAAAAATAAAATAAATAGCCGAAATGATTGGGCACCGCGAAAAAGAGCCGAAATGATTGGGCAATCGCGACCTTCGCGATATAAAAAACTGAAATGATAGAGCATCGTGGAAAGAAATAAAAAAATGAATGAATGCAATTTATGCCCTACAGGTGATGTTACATCAATCCCTGTATACAATCCAGGGGCGCAAACAAAGAAGGAATCACACTCATCCTCCCCAGGTTTCCTCAGAAGAAGAAGCCAAATCTCGACGGCTCATAGATAGCCGAGAGGGCATCTCAACATTCGGCTCATTACAACAGACGCAATATCAAGCAAAGCGGAACAGCGACAACCCCCACTTCCATGACTCGGCGGTGCACAGATAACCAAGAGTCAAATCTCGACTCCGCAAAATGCGGATAAAGCAAAATTCCTGGCTACGTGGAACGCGGATAACGTCACTTCTGACCCCGTGGAAAACGTCCAGAGCGGATCCTGGTCCTCGCAGAGCACGGCAGTGAACCCGTGTGAAGCATCCAGAGCGGAGCCTAGTCCTCGCCGAACACGGCAGTGAACCCGTGGGAAGCATCTAGAGCAAAATTCCTGGTTACGTGGAACGCGGATAACGTCACTTCTGACCCCGTGGAAAACGTCCAGAGCGGATCCTGGTCCTCGCAGAGCACGGCAGTGAACCCGTGTGAAGCATCCAGAGCAAAATCCCTGGCTACGTGGAACACGGATTATGTCACTTCTGACCCCGTGGAAAACGTCAAGAGCGGAACCTGGTCCTCGCAGAGCACGGCAGTGAATCCGTGTGAAGCACCCAGAGCGGAGCCTGGTCCTCACAGAACACGGCAGTGAACCCGTGGGAAGCATCCAGAGCAAAATTCCTGGTCACGTGGAACGCGGATAACGTCACTCTTTGACCCTGTGGAAAACGTCCAGAGCGGATCCTGGTCCTCGCAGAGCACGGCAGTGAACCCATATGAAGCACCCAGAGCGGAGCCTGGTCCTCGCCGAACACGGCAGTGAACCCGTGGGAAGCATCCAGAGCAAAAATCCTGGTCACGTGGAACGCGGATAACGTCACTCTTTGACCCCGTAGAAAACGTCCAGAGCGGATCCTGGTCCTCACAGAGCACGGCAGTGAACCCGTGTGAAGCACCTAGAGCGGAGCCTGGTCCTCGCCGAACACGGCAGTGAACCCATGGGAAGCATCCAGAGAAAAATTCCTGGTCACGTGGAACGCGGATAACGTCACTCTTTGACCCCATGGAAAACGTCCAGAGCGGATCCTGGTCCTCGTAGAGCACGGCAGTGAACCCGTGTGAAGCATCCAGAGCGGAGCCTGGTCCTCGCCGAACATGGCAGTGAACCCGTGGGAAGCATCCAGAGCAAAATTCCTGGTTACGTGGAACGCGGATAACGTCACTCTTTGACCCCGCGGAAAACGTCCAGAGCGGAGCCTAGTCCTCGCAAAGCACGGCAATGAACCCGTGTGAAGCATCCAGAGCAAGCAACGGACTGTGGAGTCCTTAAAGCCACGAACTATGATGTCCTTAACCTCGACCGCGATGTTTTTAAACTACGGTACCCCGGAGAACATCCAGAGAGGAGCCTGGTCCTCGCCGAACACGGCAGTAAACCCGTGGGAAGCATCCGGAGCAACCCTTAACTCCGTGAAATGCGGATAAGGACAACTTCACCCATCACTTGCGGGTCCTCACGACTCGTAAGGGAGTAAATTCTTTTGTGAGATCCTTACGACTTTCAAGAGAAAACAGGCACTTAGGAATCCTCACGATTCTTAAGGAGAAACCACACCTATGGGATCCCCTCGACCTGTAGGGAGAAAAATTCTTTATGAGACCCTCACGGCTCATAAAGTTGAAAAGTCATAGGTGAAAGATCCTAACCCTGTCTCCTAAGCCATCACTGCCCTACAAAGAGGTCAAGATGGACTATCTACGGGCCACACTCCCCGAAGTCAAACATTGATAATGAGGGAAACAATCATTTATGAGTCCTCTCGACTTGTAAGGGAGATAATTCTCTTGTGAGATCCTTACGACTCTCAAGGGAAAACGCACTTAGGAGTTCTCACGATTCCTAAGGAGAAAATACACCTATGAGATCCTCTCGACTCGTAGGGAGAAAAAACCTTCTTGAGACCCTTACGGCTCATGAAGATGAAAGAAGTCTTAGGTTATAAGAACCCTAAACTTGTCTCATAAACCATCAATTCTATTACCATGCGTAACTCTGCACTACTTCACCCACGTACATACTTACGTGGGCAAAGTAGTGGGGGCATTTGTTCCCGCCAAAAATTTCTGCGCAAAAGAGCCCAAGGTATCAAATGGCAGCGATATGCTTAAGAAAATGCGAACCAGTATTTTCCGGCCTGTATTTTGGATAAACTCCCGAAGGATAAACAACTAAATTTTGATGTTATTGGAAGAATCTCGAAAAACCCTTCGATTTGATATATTATGGGCTTCATAATTCATCCGGGATCAAAAGTTATGAGCAAATATGCTATGCACTGTTCCCTGATTAAAAAATCAGGAATTACCTCAATGAGGTATCACGTGCTCACACGTGATCAATGGTCACGTGTTCACACGTGATAGTTAAAACATGAATAAAAACAAACGGCTGAAGAAGGACCCAATTGGGGGTCACGTGCTCACACGTGACCAATGGTTACGTGTTAACACGTGATAGTTAAAACAGAAATAAAAACAAACGGCTGAAGGAAATACCTCAATGAGGTATCACGTGCTCACACATGACCAATGGTCATGTGTTGACACGTGATGGTTAAAACTGAAGCATAAATAAACGCTGAGAAAAGGACTTAATTGGTGGTCACGTGCTCACACGTGACCAATGGTCACGTGCCAGCACGTGATTGGCTTCGAAAGCCTTACAGTTAATAGAATTAAATTCTAAAATCTTCTAAATCTTTCCAAATGGAAAAGGATTATGGGGACCATTGGATTAAAGATCCAAGGGTGATTAAATATCACCAATTTATGGAAAAATCTTAGACAAGGAAAGATTTCCCTTAAATCTCACCGAAAATAACAAACAGAATATCTTTGGATTTAAAATCCAACGGTGAATAAAATTCACTGAATGATCTAAAGGATCATATTAATTATGAAAACAAACAAAATCTTTCAATGAAAGATTTACTAAACAAATTGATTCTTTTCTTTCTCATATAAATAGGAGCCAAGAAGAAAAGAGAAGGGATCTACTTTTTTTTTGAGAGAGAAAAGAACAGAGAGAAAAAAGAGAGGAGAATTTAATTCTCAAGAGAGAAAAAAGAGAGGAGAATTTAATTCTCAAGAGAGAGAGAGAAAGAGGAGAAAAGAGAAAAAGAGACGGAGAGAGATATAGAGCCTTGGAATCTTGAAAATTCAGAAGGATGAATTTGATTCTCTGCAAAAGAAAAGCCCTAGGTAAGAAAAGGGAGGCGTCAAAAAGAGAATTTAATTCTCAAAAAGGTTTAACTCTTATATAAAGAAAAGAACTTAGTTCTTTCTCTGGTTGAGGATCTGCAAAGTGCACATTTCCCCATGAATTGAGAATTTAATTCTCATTGCGTTGAGATCCTGCCATGCAGATCTAAAACATAGAGGAGGAATTGAGTTTTGAGAATTTAATTCTCACAGAATTATAGGAATTTAATTCCTTTAAAATAAAATTAGGATTTAACCCTAGGAATTTAATTCCTTCAGAATGGACAGAACTAGGGTTTAACCCTAATTGAGAACTTAATTCTCTCAAACTCACAGGAATTTAATTCTCTTAAAAAAGAAATTAGGGTTTAACCCTATACCAGAATTTAATTCTTTACATATATGGGGAATTTATTTCCTACTGAAAAGAAATTAGGGTTTAACCCTATCTAAGAATATAATTCTTCAGAAGAAAATAGGAATTTAATTCCTCTAAAGTTTATTACTAGGGTTTGACCCTATGAAGAATTTAATTCTTAAAAGATGAACAGATCTTTAAAACATGCAAAGAACCAGAGTCACGTGCTACCACGTGACCCCTGTAAAGATCCACAGAAAAGAACCTTGAGGCAACGCCTCACGTGCCTCACGTGACCCCTGAAGGATACAAAGAAAAAGCAAACAGAAGCTATGGGCGCCCTCATGTGCTACCACGTGACCCCTTGGCAAAAGCTTTAACAGTTAAAAACCCATATTCCCATCATGTGACAGCACGTGATGCTCCAAGAGCAATTATAGAAAGTATTCAATACTTTTGGCAGAATAAAATAAGGGGAATCAGGGCACTCTCACGTATCCACACGTGACCCCTCTCTCCTTAGTGTTTAACACTAATTTGAAATCTCTGTTCCCAGTGTTTAACACTGATTTTCTTAGTGTTTAACACTAATTTGAAATCTCTGTTTCCAGTGTTTAACACTGATTTTCTTAGTGTTTAACACTAATTTGAAATCTCTGTTTCCAGTGTTTAACACTGATTTGCTTTGGTGTTTAACACTAATTTGAAATCTCTGTTTCCAGTGTTTAACACTAATTTGAAAGCCCGGTTGCTAGTGTTTAAGATTGATTATCTTTTAGTGTTTAAACACTAACTTGCTAATCTTATTCCCAGTGTTCAACACTGTTGGTCTTTAGTGTTTAACACCAGTTTTAGCCCAATTAGCTAAGTTGCTAGAGGCAAAGCCTCTCCTTCAATGAACCAATAGAGGGCCAATATTCTAAACATGATTGGACTTAGCCCAAGCTGGCCATAAGTCCTCAATTCAAACTTAACTGGGCTAATGGGCTCATAATATAATTAATTGGTCTTAGTTCCAAATTGGGCCAAAGATTACTTAATCTACCTTGGTTAAAGGGTACATCTCTTCACTCCTTTGATACTTGGCATTGTAATTCCTCAACGTCTTCAAAGAGGTGACGGGTCCCGATGGCCACATATTGATACGGACTGTGGGGTCCTTAAACTCATGGACTATGATGTTCTTAACCTTGACTGTGATGTCTTAAAACTAACATTGGACTGTGGAGTCCTTAAATCCATGGACTATGATATCCTTAACCTTGACCGTGATGTCTTAAAACTAACATTGGACCGTGGGGTCCTTAAACTCATGGACTATGATGTCCTTAACCTTGACCGGGATGTCTTAAAACTGACAACGGACTATGATGTCCTTAACCTTGACCGTGATGTCTTAAACTAACGCCGGACTGTGGAGTCCTTAAATCCACGGACTGTGATGTCCTTAACCTTGACCGCAACGTCTTAAAACTACCTATTGACCGCAATGTCACTAAACTAAACAACAGGGCCCTCCCTTAATTGCTCTCTTGTTGGATCTAAACGATCCCGTTAAGTTGATCTCAGTCTAAAACTAGACTAACGTATCCTTAACAAACGTTTGAGTTGATCTTAGCCTCAAATATGGCTAACGTATCCTCAAACCAAAACCCCAAACCCAAATTTAAGTAAATACGGATTTGGACTAGTCCACGCCCTAGGGCGACGACATAACTCAGACTCCGTATACAATCCACGGGCAACCAAACACAAAACAAACACACACGACACGAAGTGATCATCTGGAGAAGGAGAAAGTTATTATCGCAATGCGGTAGCGTAATTAACTGTAGGGGCTTGCGCCTGCAGGGAAGAGCGTCCCCACAATCAAAAACCTCTCAAGCGAGGGGGAATCTGACGAAGTCTGCTACATCGGACGCATCCGTTTAAACCTTCGATACATGGTGTCATAAATCAACTTGGCATCTTCGGAGAGGTAGACGGATAGCACCAATTAACATCTGCCCCGAATTTCAGGCAAGACGTCTGTCGCGCCATCTTTCGGAGGGGAACACTGCATATGTATCACAATCCTGTGTGCTGATAGCGAGGAAAAACTGGGTAAGCAAGTCTCGAACAAACCTCTTGATCCGCATCTCCTCAATAGCTACCAAATACGAAGCATAAACATATAGCTCGGTAAACTGCACATCGTACTCTGCCACCGTCATACCCGGAGTCTGACGCAACGACTCAAAACTACGCGCTCGAGCATCCCTGACGCTCTGTGGAAGAAAACGGGCAAGACACACCGTCACAAACTCAGCCCAGGTCATAGAAGAAAGACCTGTTGCTCTGCCCTTCTCTAAAGACTCGCACCACTTCTGGGCAAGACCCTCCAGACGAAAACTCGCGAACTCTACCCATCTCGCGTCGGAGCATCTCAGCGAACGACATATCCTGGCCATCCGATCGATAAACGACTGGGGATCCTCAGCTGCATCGGTACCAGTGAAAACCGGAGGCTTCAGCCTCAGGAACTCCGATAATGATATGGTGATAACCTCTGTAGCTGTAGGTACAACTGCCGGAACAGTAGGCACCATTGCGGTCCCCGCAACAGGTGAGACAATCTCCTGTCGCTGCGCTCGACTGGCCTCAACCAACGACCCTATCATCTGGCGCATATCCTGCATACCGGCCTCAAGCCTAGCAATACGTTCCATCGAAGGTGGATCAATCTGCTCATGTACAACGGGCGTACCGCCCTGGTCAGTCCTCGTCTCAGACGAGCCAACTCTGACCAAGGCCCTCATGGCCGCTCTCTGCGCCCTCATAGTCTTCGGCAACATAAAGGCTGGAAGTGGAAACAGGATTCGATAAGAACAAAGAAATTGAATCACAAAGATGTATATAATCACGGAAGGAATAGGTCCTAAGGTCACTTAGGCGAAATACCGTGTCGTATGTATGCCGCGGAACATACACACGCTACGTCACTCTGCTTAAGCCACCTACTCCATCATACCAAGGTCATCCTACACTCCGAAAGGTAAAACCTAGCGCTCTGATACCAACTTTGTCACGACCCAAATTAGGCACATGACCGGCACTTAGACCACGTAACGTCAACAGGCATAACGTAATTTAAGTAAGCCGAAAACCCAGCAATCTAAACTATTACAAGAAGTAAAAGATAGAAATATTTGGAAATCTCAAGCAAAACTTTAAAGCTTAAGTTTGTTTTCTTAAAAATTTCGACAGCACCTCCTTTGTAAAAACTAGCCCCGAATGGGTACAAACATAAGATTTAAGTATAGCATCCCCAAACGGGAGCAAATCTCGCCTAAAGACGGAAACAACCACCACAAGCAGATATACGGCGCCGTAGCGAAGATATAGACAATATAAATGAAACAGTATACTGGTGATAAGCAACATAGTAAAGGCTGGCTCACACGAGCACGACACCCAGAGTTACAAGAATATACAACATCGATCCTCATAACTCGTCTCTAAGTCAATACATGAAGGTGATAGATGGAGAGTACTAGATACAAAAGATATACAATGAACATCATCGAATAACCGCAAATCCACCTATAGCAAAAGGCCTCACAGCCAACCGTAGCGGTATCCGCTGAAATAGGTACAAAAAGACGCCCTACTGCGACTACTCTGAGGGTCAAACCTGCAAAACACTGTGGCACAACGGGGGTGAGTTGCCAACTCGTGAATAGTAAATAACATCATACTGTAATCGCAAGTATGAACGAACAGCGATAATCTATCACATGCAATCTAATAGCATAAGTATGGCAGTATGGATATGCAACAATCATGATCAAGGTACACCACCAGGGTACTACATCTACATGAATCAAATGCATATCAAGTAAAATCCTGAGTATGGGGTAAATAATAAACCTTATGCACAAATCATCAGCATGGAAAAAACCCGGTGTCCATCAACGACACCACAAATCCCAAAATCCTCAGGCGCTGTCACTCAGAGCGACCCTCATATCCGTATATCTCATGGAACCTGAGTGTCCAATTTGACACTCGAAACATCATGAAATACTCGTATCCAACATCAACACGCAAATCCACATATCATGGGCTCCGTCTGTCCAGATCGGCCCGCGGGCTCCGGCAGTACGAATCGACCCATATCCATCTCACGACTCCGGTCGATATCCTTCGGATAACCGCCGAGTCCAAAACTATCACCGGTAGGTAGTAGTCCCTCTGCCAGGCTCATCGGCTAATCCATCGACATACCTTTCTTGCCCCGGGGTACCATACCGGGTCCACCACGAACCCGCAAACGGCCTCATCCACTCCTCGCATCGGGTTTCTAACACAAGTCTCAGAACCGAGAACACTCATGGTGGACGCATCGAAATATAATAACAAGAGAAACCGGGTTTTCAAAACAATACACATTTCTTGAAATATCCCCGCGGTTCTCAAATCCAGAAAATCACATGAAAACCATATCTCAATGCGTAAATCCATGTAATATGATGTATGCAACATAGAACAGTAATATGAGCATATCAAGGGAAAACCGCTATTTAAATGCATCAAGTTATTAAATGTTGGATATATGTATGCCCTAGAGACCATTATATATATAATAGATTCTTGGACGTGTATATATGTATATAGATGACTTTCTTGCTCGACATGATAGTATGCTATCTGGTTTACTTTATCTTAACATGTTCATTTGATCATGCATCTTATTCATTTGGTACATGTTGATAAAGCCCTTAGGATATTTGCTTGACTACTGGGACTATGATGCAGATCATACTAGTGGGACACTTGTAGTTTATAAGCATATCCTTTAATTGTTCCTAGTCGTGGGTGTATCGAGACGGGGCATCGATATTCCGGAGTAGACTAGCGTATACCATTCTTGTCCCATATGATGGGCGATGGATGATCCCATATCCATCTGGTGTGGTGACACCAAAGATTGTATGCGGGTGCTCAGTGGAGACCGCGTACACTGAACGGACTCGCCGAGAACTCCTATGTGGTATTATATCTATCGTCGGATAGCAGTTCTCAGGTGACTCTGGTACAGGTTAGTCTGTAGACCCAAGATCGTCATAGAGTCTTGTGTGTCATCCCACTGTACTTTGATCTCCACCCTACCACGGCTCTACTGAGTCGTGCAAACAGGTGGACTTTGGGTACAGTCTCGAGGCACATGGAGGCAATGAGCGATAAGAGGGGTTTCATCTCTCCCGGTATTGGGGGTTGATGTTGTGCTATGCTCGGTTGGCTATAACAGGAAGTCTCTGGTCAGGGCTGCTGAGATTTACTGATAAGTGTTAGCAGTAGTTTCTCGATCTGTTATGAGCCATACACCGGCATGAGTTATTGAGTTATTAGGGTCGACGATTCCATCCCTAGACTCGATATGCAACATATCTGACGAGGAGACCGGACTGTACGGTAAGTGTTGCCAGTTGGCTCGACGGGAGTTTTGACAGTTTCGCTGGTTTTCTTCTGATCGCTCAATACCCGGGTGGCCGTTACGTTTAGCTGACTGCTTGCGGCTTGTGGGTGTTTGATATGATCATCACCTACTGCCGGTGTATTGACGAGTCTTAGAGTCCCACAATGAAGTTTCCTAGCTCAGGCGAAACGATGTGGTGTGCATATGAGATATGCGTGGGGACCCGATTAAATGCGTGTATGTGATACCGTATATTTAATCGGGCGTTTTTCTATTGGTCGGGTCGTATGTGATATGACCGGTTTGTTAAATTAAGTGTTGATTTAACATTTGACTTTTAGAACAATTCTTTATTTAAACCCTTTTTCTAAATAGATGTATGCATGCATGTATGCACATGTTGATGTGCATGGACACATACATACATACATTGTATCATGGTTGTTGATACAATGGATGGTGGCAATGCAAGACTCACATGGTTGTGTGTGTGTGTGTGTGTATTTTGAGTTAAAGTTAAAGATAATTCACTCATAGTTGATATTTATCTACTTTGACTAAACTTCACCTAACTATTAACCATGAGTTAATTTTCTTTTAGCTTTTGAACTCAATTGTAAATATCTAGATATTTACTAACCATGGTTTGAAGTGAGAATGATATAATATTGTTTATTCATTCTCATCTTCATTATTATTATTATTCATCATATCATTATCTTTTGAGAAAAGCTTAGCCACTATTATCTTCTTCTTCCTCCAAGCTCTCTTGATATTTCTAAAGAGTGGGGTTGATAAAAAGAAAGGGTTTTGATTATAGAATACAAACCACCTCATCATTCTACACCTCTCTAGCCCATTTGTGTATGGTGTTTTCTATACTTCTTTCATACATCAAGTAAAGCAAGGAGCTTTGGGCAAAGAGACTTCGGGTGGATCATCGTGGACGAGGAAAGCCTCTAGCGATCCGTTCCAAACTCTCAAAGGTCCAAGGAGTCACCAAGGAAGGTCTACAAAGGTTGTAATCTCTTTACTTAGTGATAGTTTCTTATTTGTATATGATACTTTGCTTGTTACCCTAAATATTCTTGTCAAAGATTCATGGTTAGTTTGCTTTGCACCTCTCTAAATTTTAAAGTGGCATGTGTGATGTTTCCAAACCCTAGATTAGGTGCAAGGGAAACCCAACATTAAGTATATCATGCGGTTCCCAATTCTCCAAAATCCAACACAACATCATATAAAGGTGAACATGTAGCTATAGCAAGGTATGTGTGTAAGCATGTAGGTATGCATGCATGCTATATTTCATATGCGCTATCGCACAAGAATCAATGTCTCCATGTCACTAACTAATATGATATCACATATGTATATGTGTTGTGTGTGTCATGGCAATTACCGACAGTGTGTGTGTAGCATACAATTAGTGCTCGTGCAACATGAACTGTCAATAATAGTGCAGTGTCCGAAGGGGTACATGTCCAGGCACAATAAGTAATAATTTGCAATGAAGTTCATGCACCATCTCTATATGTGCATATAAATATGTGTCTAATATCATATCATATCTAGCCCTGACGCTTAACGCCATACGGGCGATTTTCCCGTAGATGTTAAATCTACCCACCGACGATCTCGAGCTAGGTAAATCCAATCACCTGCTTCCCTTTCTTCGCAGCGTTCGAAGTCCCCGCCTGCGATCCTATTAATACAAAACATAACAAGTGCAACTCAGAAATCGACCAATATCGTATACAAACTACGTTTGACCGACGCACCAACTCCAATCCAACTCTCAAGTGTTTGCCTAATGGCTAACATGTATAGCGACACCCCGAAACCAAACCAAGTGCAGCAGCTACACTAGATCACGAACCGTGTCGGATAACGTAACGCGCGTAGTCAAAACACTAGATTATAGCAAAGTGATCCCAGATTTTGTATACTGTCAAAACATATAAATCCAGCAATACCAAACAACTGAAGACAACTACCCTACAAAACACAAGCCCCAACTCCTCCAAAGGACCGAGGTCGCCGGATTTTTCCCTATTGTCGCCGGCCAAAACCGATAAGGTGGGGTTCGTGCTTCAGGTGTACACTCAGGGTCACTAGTACATAACTACTACATTGCTAGATTTTACTGTACACACTCGGGGTCATAACAGATCACAGAGACTCCAATATGACGCTAAAAAATATGATATGTGCACAAAACTATACCTTTAGTGTTCTAAACCACAACTACAAGGCAACACAACAATATAAACACCTAATTATTAGTTAGAGGTCATTACCTATTCACTCTTGCTAAAAAATCCAATCTTTCCAAGTTTCAAGTCATCTTAGTGGCTAAGTCAAGACTTGAGAAGTGTTTTAGTGGTGTTTAATGAAGTTTTGCAAGGTTTTGTGATGAAGTAGTGAGGGTTTCAGTTGAGAGAAGAGAAGAATAATAATAATAGAGAATAAGAGAGTGAGGTGAGAATGAGGGATTGAAATGAGAGTTGAAATGAGATAAGGATGAGTGTAGGGTGAGTGTATCCTTACACTTACTCTCTCCCTCACTTCATAAATGCAAGCATGCTTCCTCCATGAGTCACCTTGCCACCTCCCTCATTCCAAAACAAGTGGATAATCATCACAACAAAGGCTAAGTGCAAGGTTAATATGGCATGGATTTATTTAAGATGCCATGGCTACTAAACAAGGTTAACACTAAATAACCCACAAGCAAACATGCACAAGTGTGTGAAAGCCAAAACAAATAATAATAAAATAATGATTAATCTTAATAAAATGTGAGAAAACTATTTTGGTAATCTTTTAATTAAAAACCCGCATTATCGCTTAATTAACACCAATCGCATTATAAGGTGTTACACCGACGAGCGAACTCATCCGAAACCCCAACTGAGCCTATCCGTGACAATCTCCGTGCAGTCCGATCTGTTCGTCTGAGAGTATCGCATGTAAGGTCTAGGAGGGCGGAAAACGTCAGACCCCTAATAACCAGACAAGTCATGTCGGTGTGGCTCAAGACCATCCGAGAATCTACTGGTCCGACCACCAGTAATTCTCAATCAGCCCTGGCCAGGGACTTATGGTAATGACCAACCGATCACAGCGCAATATCGACTTGCTATACCGGGAGAGACGAATCCCCAACAGTCACCCGCTGCCTCCATGTGGGTCGGGACTGTACCCAATTAAAACCTGTTTGCATGTCTCCTTTGAGCCGTGGTAGGGTAGTAATCAAAGCACAGTGGGAACTCACACGAGAAAAATGACGACCTCAGGTCGACAGACTATCTACACTCATGTCACCAGAGAAATGCTATCTGACGCTAGGTATAATACCAACTAGTCAGTTCTCGGCGAGTCCTGTCCGGTGTACTCACACCTAGTGAGCACCTGTATACAATCTTTGGTGCACTTCACCAATGGTTGCGGGACCAATCCATAGTCCTTCGTCAGGGTCAAGATATGTATACACTAGTCTACTCTTAAGTAACGATGCCCAGTCTCGATACTCCTACGGCTAGGGGCGCTTTTAAGGATGTGCCTTTTGACAACCCAGCTCCCACAAGTATGATCGCCATCACAACGCAGGTAGTCAGGAAAAGATCTTACGGGCTTTATCAACATGTATATAAGATATGAAATACAAAGTAAAACACATCACATGTTAAGATAAAGACAAACCAAATAGCATACTATCATATCAAACAAGATTGTCATGTACATATATATCCCTAGTATCCTGTACAATGAAGGCCTTTAGGGCATACGTATCCAACAGGATGAGACGGTGGCGGATGAGCGCAGTCTTGATATCGTCCCTACATCACAGTTGACTCAGATGACTTAGAGTGGCGTAGCAGGACCATCACAGCAAGCCCCACGGAAGAAGAAGAAGAGGCAATACTACAATTTTATGTGACGTATGATATATTATTTATGAACTTTGTAGCATCCAGAATATATTTTGTTAGCTTCTTATTTGTGTGGTTGTGTGTTTATATTTTATGTGATATATTTTCTACTGTGTAATTCCACCCTTCGAGGTAAGATTTTTTTGGAGCCGTGTATGGCTTGTATTACTCCGGGGTGGAGAATATTATGTATTTATGAAAATATATCAATATTTATAAAGGAAATGCTGTCCATTTTATTTCAGAATTTATCCGTTGCTAAAATTCATCATAAACTATGAAAACCAAAATTTTTGAATTTAAATTCTATTTCATTCGTCGATAAATGAAGATCTGTTCAATGGTGGGGAAAGGGGGGGAAATGACATCAGCATTGGAGCTTAGGGGTTCAGGGGAGCAGCAACAGTGACTTTGGTGCTCAGGGGTTCAGTAGGGGAGCAGCAGCAGATGAGGAAGAAATGAGGGAAAACATTACTTGTGATAGCGTTTTCCCTTTAGGGAAAACGCTATTTATATTAGCTATCACAAATAACGTTTTCGTTTGAGTCTCTGAGCAAAATTTTCTTCTTCTATGTGTCTCTGTGTTCGGATGTGTGTGTAAGTACGCTATTTGGGATAGCGTATTCGATAGGAAGAAAAGGCTATCCTAACCAGCTTTTTTTCTGACGTGGCATCTCAGAACCACTCTTTTCTTCTGGCCTCCTAAAACCATGTTGGAATTATTTACGTTTTGGGTCATCTAGAGATTTAATTTATTTGATAGGGTTAATTAGGAAAAAAAATCCACAAATTAAGCTTTTGGGCAAATTCGTAGGTCCCGGTGTCCTGTGTGTTGTGTTGTGTGTTAGCATACGGTGTACATGGAACGACGATCATCATAAATTTCTGCCGTGATTGCTCTCTTTTTCTCCATTGCATCGTATCCTTAGGGCCTGTTTGTTCGCAAGATTATGAAAGAATTGGATTGTGATATCCAAAAAAATCAGAGGAGTCCACAATTTTGTGTTTGGTTATAGAATTTGGATTTATAGGATTTTTTTTGTTTTTTATGGGAGGCCCACCACAAAAAAGGATCCTTGAATCCTCAAAATTTTGGAGAATTTGTAAGGATTTGACACTATTCATTGTACACTTTTAGATGGGGTCCGGGATACCTTATTTATTTAATAATCCTCTCTCTATTTATCTCATTTTAAAATTCTCAAATCTAAATTCCACTTTACAATGATTATAAGGATGTACAAATCCAATACTGAAAATCCAATACCAAATAAACAATAAATCTCCAGAAATTTTCAATCATGCTGTTTTGGAATCCAAATTTCATAATGTTGCAACTAAACAGCCCCTTAAGATCATCATCAATCACAAATCTCGCCTTCAGATCATCGTTTGGATTCACTCTCGATTTGGTAATCAATCAATTCTCACGACTCAAGTCAGCTCTTTTTTTCTTTTTCTCTTGGGGATCTGCTATACTTTTTGGGGATTTAGCTCTCATTCTTGGCGATTTGATCTATAAGCTTGGGAAGTACTTTGCGCTTGCAGAGAAAGGTTTGATTTTTCATCAAATCATTTTTGGGTATAGTGAAATTTTTGTGCTATGATTCACGCCGAATAAGGATTAATCAATCGTTCAAGCTCTAATGCTTGAATCCATGCATTAATTTGGTTGATTATATGATTCAGAATCAATAGTTTTCTAGAGAGTTGCACAAGTGATGTGCGGTGTGCGTGGAACAGCGATCATCATACGTTTCTGCTGTGATCGCTCTCTTTTTCTCCATTGCATCGTATCCCTAAGATCATCGTCAATCACATATCTTGCCTTCAGATCATAGTTTGGATTCACTCTCGATTTGGTAATCAATCAATTCTCACGACTCAAAATAGCTCTTTCTTTCTCTTTCCCTTGGGGATCTGCTATACTTTTTGGGGATTTAGCTCTCATTTGTGGCGATTTGATCTATAAGCTTGGGAATTACTTTGCGCTTGCAGAGAAAGGCATGATTTTTCACTCTCTCACACACACCAGATCAAATCATTTTTTGGTATAGTGAAATTTTTGTGCCATGATTCATGCCGAATAAGGATTAATCAATCGTTCAAGCTCTAATGCTTGAATCTATGCATTAATTTGGTTGATTATATGATTCAGAATCAATAGTTTTCTAGAGAGTTGCACAAGTGTTGTGCGGTGTGCGTGGAACAGCGATCATCATAAGTTTCTGCTGTCATCGCTCTCTTTTTCTCCATTGCATCGTATCCCTAAGATCATCGTCAATCACATATCTTGCCTTCAGATCATCGATTGGATTCACTCTCGATTTGGTAATCAATCAATTCTCACGACTCAAAATAGCTCTTTTTTTCTCTTTCCCATGGGGATCTGCTATACTTTTTGGGGATGTAGCTCTCATTTGTGGCGATTTGATCTATAAGCTTGGGAATTACTTTGCGCTTGCAGAGAAAGACATGATTTTTCACTCTCTCACACACACCAGATCAAATCATTTTTTGGTATAGTGAAATTTTTGTGCCATGATTCACGCCGAATAAGGATTAATCAATCGTCAAGCTCTAATGCTTGAATCTATGCATTAATTTGGTTGATTATATGATTCAGAATCAATAGTTTTCTAGAGAGTTGCACAAGTGATGTGTATGCAAAATGCTATGAGTATATACTAGTAATTTATGTGTTGTCATCAAAAAGAGATTTTGAACACTTCCTATCAACTCAAAACTCGTATAATATTTGTACATTTAAGAAGGACCAGAATGGGCTACTAATTGAAATTGAAGAGGTGTAAAATAAGGAGCAAACTAAAAGCATATCTATAAGATACTATATGCTGGAAATTAGAAGAAGATTGTGATTGGAATCTATAAGAACTAGCATAAGTTACGGAGAGAAGTTTAAGCTATTAGATTGCCTTATAGATTAAGCAGGACACACATACAGAATAGGGTTAGAGAGCATGGATGTCTTTCTGTCAAAAACCCATCCATTGTGTCTGTCAGGATGGATCATGAAGTAAGTATAATTTAGAAATGGGATTTTGTGTGCCTTGAGTCTCCTACCAAGCGACAATCGCTTATCTGATTTATACATGTTCTTGAAGATTTTCGTCCTTGTGTCTTTGAAGGTCTCACATGTTGATTGGAGATTTGAATCTTTCTAGTTACTTAAGTAGATCATGAGTTTAAAGATAGGTCATTGCACGACATGAGTTGAATTCATGTGTTAGCCTTTGAGTATTTCCAGCTATACTTCTAGATTGGTCCGGATAAAATAGGATAAGAAGTAATTCTTAAAAGTATGATTTCTATGAGTTTACATGCTATCATTAATTTTCTATTTCTCTCTCTATGAAGTAGCTAAAATTAAAGTATGGCTAAATTGAAAGATGGAATAAGCTTTCGGAATATGAACTTCTTGTAGTAGTATAGTATGGTTTTTGGTATTAAAAAGGTGTTAAAATGTCATGTATCCAAGTAGTTCCAATTATAGTTGTTAAAATATTACGATTCGATGCGATTCGGACAAGCTCTAGTACATATCGCAAGGTTGTATCGGATTATGATTGAATCATACGATTCACGATTCGTATCATACAATTTGATAAGATTTTATGATTCACAATATTATTTCGGTAAATGGTCCGGGTTTGAATTTTTGGGTAGGTCTGAATTTTGAGTCATATAACAATTTTCTAGTTTCATTAACCCCAAATTGGCAAAATCCTTACTTTTCCAATCTTTTCTCAGTCTCTCCATCTCTTTCTCAGTGACAATCCTTCTCGCCTTCAAGTCTTTGACCCGACGCCTCGCTCTCGACTTCCTTGCTGAATTGTCCTTGTCTCAACGCCTGACAATTGACTAATTATCTTAATTTCTATGATTAACAACATATTCATATGACTTTATTGACTCCATATATTCTTTGTTGGATTTTGCACATATATAAGTGTATTATGTCAGTTGCATAATTAACTAAATACTATATTTTATATAACGTATTGTCTTATATTGCTAATCAACACACACACTAGTCATGTGCATGTGCTACGCACGTGAAAAATTTATAAGAAATTTTTGTTCTTGATTATCTATTATGTTATTAGCGAAAACTATGTAGCGTTTGAAAAATTAATTGATAAATAGATTTTTAGTTGAGAAAAAAATATAAACATGTTGATAGGCTATAATTAGATATTAATTATTGCATTTTTAATGAAAGATCGGAGAAAATAGATTGCAAAATTGATTTACTAAACTTTAAGTTTTAAAATCAATTATTTCCTAGGATATAAGGTGATGAAATTCTTACAAGATCAATTGGCATCTATAAATTATTTATTTTATGGGCTTCCAATCTTTGTTCTTCTTCTATTAACCGGATGATTTCTTGTTTATATATTGATAGTTTAATAGATTTTCCATAAAAAATAAAAATAAAAATATTCATGCTTAAGTAATTACACATAAGGATATCGTAATGCCAAAATTTTATTAGTTAATATACATACAAGAGAATAGTGGATGCATATATTATCAAGAGTAAAAGTATATTCGTTAATAGAATAAACGATAATTAACTATATAATAATCAAAGACATATAGAAGTTGACTGGCATTTCAATGAAAATAGAAAAAATATAGAAAAGGGAAAAGAAATCATTAACTTCTCTTTTATATATATATATATATATATATATATATATATATATGCGTGCGTGCGCTTTTACACATATGGATGACTAATCAACAATGTTTTCAATATTGTATACATCCATTTATTTCTTATTAATAAAGGGATCATACATGAGTACAAGTATAAAGAAAAGATTAAGAAAAACAAGGAAACCTAATAATTACAAGACTTTATACATATAAGTCCTTGTGATCTGCATGGATGAACATGAGCCATAGTATTTTTGATGAAATTATAGCACACCTTACAGCTTTATTGGTGTATAACCATTGCTCACCAGGACACCAACGACTCGAAAAACAAAAATCAGATAGAATAGTAAGCTGGAATAAAAAAACCGTGTTATAGTTTCTTCTTCAAATGTAAGGTTAATCAAAACCAACATTGTGGATTGTGGGCTTCTTGATCACATGAATACCCTATCAACATCTCATAATCGAGTTACGTGGATGCGCTCCAATAATCTACCAACTCGATTTTGGTGCCCATTTCGTAGGTTATTTCAAGTTCCAGATGTGCTTAAAGTGTAAGCAAAACAAGAATGGTCGGACCTTAGTAGGAGAATATGAGGATGGGGACTAAAAAGAAGAAAAATTATGGTAATATTTGGATACACATGGGAGAGAACTCAGAGATGGATGGGTTATATATAGAGGTATTAAGAAAATTTGATGGATTCGATTGCTTGCAAATTTATCAGACATAATTGAATATCTTTGTAATTTTTATGAAGAATGCGAGATGATTAATATATTTCAATTAAGTATTAAAAAGAGCACGAAAGGCTCCCGGTTATTTATAAAATTGAATGTATAAAACATAATGTTTTTTTTAGTAATGAACCATCAGTGGAGAGAGAGTAATAAAACTTTTGTAGATGCTGGGAAGGGAAAAGTTAAGAGGATCATTTTAACACTAATGTTGAAGAGAAGCAACTCCATATCATATATGAATCCAATATCAAGTATTAATTTTAGCAATTAGTTTATTGCTAGCATCATGGATTGCCTCTTGGGATTCTTGTTCATGAGTTTTTCATAAAAAAATAAGTGATCTTATATCAATTATCTATTTTTTATCACGCATATAAGAGATAGTAATATAACCCAATAAATAGAAGTTAATAATAAAGACAATGGTAACATAAAATAGAGTACTTTAAATATTACCACTCCATTTTAACTTTAAATATACACTAAAAGAATTAATTTTATAAAACACATAAGATTGTCCACTATAAAAGGAGTTTGAGATTAAAAAAGGACTACCAAAAGAGGACTACGAAACTTTTTTCTTATTTTCACTTAGTAGAGTACTATATATATAATAAGTCTTATTGCTTTGATTTTGCACAAACGGATATCATGTCTTACTATTTACGATTCTATACAATACAATTCATAAGAAAAACGATATACGATTCATATCATGATTTGACAACTTCCAACAAGCTAACATTACTATTGGTCTGGAAGATCTTAACATAAGGAATGGAGCTAATATCTGGGAATTCCGTTAACAATCATAATGATATAGCATCATGATGATTGTTGATAACTTGATATTGCGATGCATAATTTTCTTTGAACTACATTCATCCTTTAAGAGAACTAAAAATATTAACAGGACCATCTTGTAAGTTTTTTAAATTGGTTCAGTTCTTATTGTATATGACACAGTGATAAATGCTACCTACATATAGCTATATAGTGCTGGGCGCAAGCAGCTGCCATGACGAGGAAAGTAGATCAAGCTATATGGTTGCTCGATATTGACTTCATAATATTCTTCAAAGGGGTGTTCTTGTAAACTTTTAATATATTTCTGGTTGTTATCTTTTTCCCATCATCATTAGTAACAAGAGCTTACAACAACTTTGCAAGATTGTTTCCTGGATTATATAAATATATTTTATTTACATCATATTTGAGGAGATGTCCTTTAAATAGAGTAAAATGGTAGAAGATGATTCAAGGGCTCTGAAGTTTGGGATAAAACTTTGGTTGTTGTTTTACATCATCGATAGTGTTGCAATTGTATTTTTTCTCTTTGTGAAATAACTTGTTCTTGTGAAGCGATTGCTTTGAGAATACCGGAAACCCGATTCATTAGGTGCTGAACAGTTATATATATTTTCATTTTTATAAGTTATCATATTATTTTAAGCTTTTTGAATCGGCAGTTCTTCATCTTGTTGCCTACTCCTGTTTCAGTTAGTCTCTTGCTAATGATTAACTAAATAAGTGTTATGTGAACTCCTCTGATGATAACATTCTTCCTCAAATTATGTTCTACTTATGCTTGGGAGCATCATGTTTTACCTTAATAGGATATGCAATGTACTCAGCTGTCACACTTACGCGCCTCACTGCTGACATATTTATGTTACTGGTCCTTCTAATTGCACCATGCATCACAATTTGGTAATTATGGTTGTTGATGCATTATAACCAGAAACTGGATACTTGGCATCTTTGTTAGGCCATGTGATGTTTACTGTTTGAATGCAAAAACAAACAGTTGGCTTTAGTTTATTTACCGTAAATTTTGTCGCAAGAATAAGTTATATAGTTTTAATGGTTATAAATTTTTTTTCTTTCTGACAAACAGCAACAACCTTTTGCAAATTGCAGAAGTCTCTTATTGCGAATATAAGGTAAGGGCCAACAAAGAAAACTATTGGTAAATGGCTAGCTCTGCAAAAAATATGGAGCCTGCATTTCATGGAGCTGGACAAAGAATGTATCCTATTTATAAATATAACATGGCTCATTCTTCCTTCATAGTCTTGCCATATTCTCTAAGCATTGCCTATTATTTTGGCTTACAAGTCGCTAATCATATGCTTACTGGTCATGCTAGCAAGTATCTCATTGATTACTTACATGACGTAGTGGTATGGAGATTTGGCGAATTGAAAATTTTCAACCAGTTCCTTTGCTAAAATCTGATCATGGTAAATTCTATTCAGGAGACTCTTACATTATTTTACAGGTAAAGATTGTCAATTCATCTTGTATTACTGCCACCTGTTCATGTTTTTTTTTGTTTTTGTTTTGCATAGAAGTATTTGTATAAGATGCTTTTGAATGTACCTATGTCCATGTCTGTGCTGTAAAGGTCTTATCTCATCAATGGGGCTTATGTTGCACGAATTAATTTAATTTTCAATTCAAAGCTTCTAGTTAAGGAGAAGATAATCCTTGGGTAGGTTGATCACCTATATAGAACTTGTTAAGGGTCACATCCTATTTAAGAGGTCAATCTTTTATTGGCAAAACTTATCAATACAAAAATGGGTAGCAAACTCTTGATCTATACAATGCTATGTAATTGATAGAGAAAATGTATCAGACATGAGATGAAGATATCTTTAAAGTATGTCTAGCTTAATTTTTCAATCTGTTTACTGTAGATCATAAAATTAAGATCGACTTGATTTTATATTTTAACAGTTTACTTTTGATGGCGATCCCATCAATTTTCTTAAAAATTAAAAAATTTCGAAAATTCGAGAATTTGCCAATGCCTCGTGACTTTTTTTTTATATCTACTGCTTCTCAATAACTGTTTCCAAATCTATACCTTGATAATTCGGAAATTATAAAATGCCTTTGGAAGAGTTCCAAACAATTTATATTACGTATAAAAGTAGTTTATGCGGGATTAAACAGAAACAGTAATCCTCTGGAATTCATTCAAAATTATGTCAATAAACATATCGAAAATTATGTTAACAAGCATATTATATCATTTCATCAGACTAAGCAGCATGTATGTCACAGTGACATTGTATCTGGAATGGGGGCTACTGTTTCTTGTCAGGTCTTTTAATACTCTTTTTGAAAATATTCAATTTCTACAGTTGGCCGTAGAATGTATTCCCATCCAGAATTCTGACTAGCAATGAGTATGCATATCTCACTTCGACATGGTGTCTGTTTTCAAAAATAATTTATTCTGTGGATTCTTAAACCTCACCCTAATCTGAAGTAGTGAGCTTTGGTCTTTGACTTGCATCTATAATGTAGTCACACATTGCAGCACCCTTACAAGTGTAATTTCAGCTTTCATATTTTGAATACTCCTCTCTTATAGAAAGTAGCGTTAAAGAAGTAGATGTACTGGAGGTCCTTGATGCTATATATGTTCTCTCTTTATACTTGAGGTGCTAAGATAACCTTAAGGCATTTCTAATTGGGAATAATATTTTTGATGCATGTAAGCTGTTAATTGTAAGCTTAATGCTCTATAAGTAGAAACACCTATATAATTTTTTCTTCTCTCGAGATACCTTCTTATAAGCTTGATGCTCTAATTCATGTAGCTATCTCCTGATGATTTTGGAAGATATTTAGCTGCTTCCCATCTTTCATCGTGTCATTCACAATTTATTGATGCAGACAAGTGCTGGAAAGGGTGGTACATTCTTCTATGACATACACTTTTGGATCGGAAAAGATACGAGCCAAGTAAGTTTCTTTGTTTTGTCATGCACATTCAAAGATAGCTGATACTCTTTGGCATCATTTTTATAAACTTTTATAGGATGAAGCTGGCACTGCTGCAATCAAGACAGTTGAACTTGATGCAGTCCTTGGGGGACGTGCAGTTCAGCACAGGGAACTTCAAGGTTATGAATCCGATAAGTTTTTGTCCTATTTCAAACCGTGCATCATCCCGTTAGAAGGTGGCATTGCTTCTGGATTCAAGAAGCCTGAAGAGAAAAAGTTCGGAACACGCCTGTATGTTTGCAAAGGAAAACGAGTTGTCAGATTGAGACAGGTTCAAGGACTCATCTTTTATTTCTTTGGGATATCATATGTTAAAAATTTTCGTAGTAGGAGGTAATCGTCTGTCTTTGTTATGAGAATCATGGTGGAGCAATGCCTCATAGTGTTAGAAGGTCTACAGCTTGCAATGTGTAGGTAGCTAGTGGTGATATTGCATTTTTGACTTGTGTAGGTTCCTTTTACTCGATCTTCTCTTAATCATGACGACGTCTTTATCTTGGACACTGAAAGTAAGATATATCAATTTAATGGTGCCAACTCCAATATCCAAGAAAGAGCTAAAGCTTTAGAAGTAATACAATATTTGAAGGAGAAGTATCATGAAGGAAAGAGTGATGTTGCAATTATTGGTAAGTCACTATAATTACAGATACTTGTGAAGATACCCATGATATTATATCATTTAATTTCCTTCTGCTCTGGGAAACGTTAGATGATGGAAAGCTTGAAGCAGAGTCTGGTTCAGGTGAATTTTGGGTCCTTTTTGGGGGCTTTGCACCAATTGGAAGAAAGACTGTTTCTGAAGATGATGTCACAGCGGAGGCTACTTCAGCCAAGCTTTATAGGTGATTTGTTAATGTCAACTGAAACATGCAAAAGCTTACATTATTCTGGATGATGAAATATGTTATTTATAGGTATAGGAAAACATGGGACTTTTCTTAAGTATTTTTTCACCTGTGAATCATCCTTTCAAACATGCTCTTCTAGCATCACTACTTGATTCCCCACACAACTGTTGTGCATGATTTGATGATATTATACTACCTAATCAAATGGATTTAATTTCTAAACCGAAGGACTTCTTTAAGAAGTCACATAAGCATGCATGATGCTACTTATGTAAATGGTATATATTTGTTTCACAACATCAACAAGAAGACAGTGCCCCCAAATTTTTGGAGTTGGCTATATAAATTCTTTTTGATTATAGTTCCTTTTTACTCTGTCAAGTGACATCTCCTCAATTAAATTGACTATCAACATATCTTTCATAACTATCTCAATCCTTGTTTGTTTAGGTCTACCCTCAACGCTCATTGCACATGTCTTTTTGCAATTGTCTCGATCCCTGTTTTTTGTCTACCCTTAGCTCTCGTGTGCATTAACTACAATATTGTCACAAATTTTGATTAGAGCAACCATCTCAATCAATTATCCCCTTATCCCTCATTTTATCCTCTATGGGTTTGACCCAAGGTTGCATGGACACGGACATAACACGATGCGAAACGACACAAAAAATCCCAAAATATAGGATACAGGGACACGGAGATACATACATACATATGTACGTACATGTATAGTTTTATAAAAGAAATAAAAATCAAACGACTACTACAACATAAGATAAGTTCACAAGTCTTACATTTATATAGACACATCATAATAACAACATACAATCATATGCCATTCTTCAAATTTAACACCAATAATATCCAAAATATTAGATGATAAGATAAGTGATGACCAAGTTTTTCATAAAAAGTAAAACATCCAAAGGAGACATTATAAAATTCATCTTTAACATACTAACGACATGTATAAGACACATAGGACGTACGTAGGACACACATGAAATACATACATGACACGTGTACAATGTGTCCGATACATGTTGTGCAAGTGTCGGCATCTCATGTGCTGGACACGGACACGCCAACCCGTCAAACTTGTCACACCCATTGCTTATCTAATGTTTTGTATTTTTGGCACTCATCTATCTCAACATTTTCATTTCAACTACACTCATTCTTTGGAGATGCTCTTACTTAATTATAGTGGTGGAACCATAAGAAATGAGCATATCCTATATATAATAATTTTTTTAAGGAGTTGGTGATACCAAACCAAAAGCAAAACCTGCAAATAAATGTATTTTGTGCAAGCATTCTTTTGGTTGCTTCCAAATCCACTTAAAAGAATACTCAGTCCTTAACATCCTGGAACTACTATCATTTTGAATTGTTTAATCTTTCACTCTAAGCGTTTAGTGCAATGCTGCCTTCAGTTACTTATTTATTTTTGATATGTGCTATAAAAATTGATGTTCTATTTTATGCCTAGAACTCTTCATATCTGATAATTATTGTTTTCACTGTCATTGAAAAGAGGAAAGTGGACTGTTCGTAGAGGTGTTTCCATGTACCGGGATCATGGAAGAGATCTGGTTTAATTCATCCTGTCAACATGTGCGAGGAACTGTAACTCACTAGGGGAGAGATCTGCCTTATAATTCTAAAAGAAAAAGGAAAATTTCCTTGATCACTATGCATTAAAAATAGGACTAGTAAAAGTTCTTACGAAATGCATTCCTTTTTAGTCGCTTCTCCTTCCATTCCCCCCCTAGAGTTTGAAATGCCTTTTTCCCTCAGAGCTTAGAAGTATATAACTACATTGTATGTCTTTTGACTTTTTTCCATCATTATGATTTTTTTCCTACTGTAAAAGCAGTACGTTGTATTTATCCCTACCAAATAGACATAATAACACCATTTTTTACAAACATAATTATAGAAATATAATGTAAACCACAAGTCTGCCACTCAGCCCTATGCTTAGAGCTTGGGTTGAATAGCGGTGGTTAAAAAAAGGAACTATATGTACCCAACATTAGTTGGGAAGAAATAGTAATGCAATAAAGGCAGGTAATATAACTAATATTAAACAAATCATGAAAACAACCAAAATTATATAAATGAAGATTGAGATAGAAATAGAGAATAGGAGAGAGCAATATTTCAGATATTCTACAATTTTTTTGGTTTTAGATTCTATCTGCTTAAAGAAAGTCAGAGCAGGCTCCTTTGATAGTGTCCCAAACATCCATCACTGTATGGGGGACTGATCCCTGCATGCATTCATTTGATTGGGTGGGTGGATCCCAACCAACAGACCCTCCATAAAAGCATGTGGAGAGAATCCAAATCCCCCCTTTCGTAATTTTCCAGTTTTTTTCCTTCATTTTTTTCATTTGTTATTTTTTTTTATTCTCTGTTCATATCTAAAAACACCAAACACATGTATGGCCGCTTGTGACTTATGCGGCATGCGCCAATTCAGCATATGCTATCAGATTCTTCATTCTTGGACATTCGGTATATACTCTTTAAACAGTCGCATTGCATCATTAGTGGTTAGAGCATTGGGTATTGGTATATGTGATTTTATTGGAAGCATGGAGATTTCAGTCGTGTTTTCATGAATTTATTACTATTTTTAACATAAGATATTCTTAACTAATCTTGAAAAGCTACTTAAACACCTGGCCCATTTAATGAATGGGTTTCTTGTCAGATCGGGTAACCTGTTTATAAATGATTTGGTTTCTGGTAGACATCTATCACCCAATTTTTAATCAGGTTGGATTTGGGTCAATCATAATCAAGTAGGATGTCACCCTCCTCAGTGCAAGCCCAATCCAACCCAAACCGCAACAAGAAGGAAAAAGTTTTGTTGGTTATCCTGGAAACAATCAGGGGGCACAAGGGTGTCAAATTTGAGGTCAACTGGGCTGTTACAATATTCAATTTATTTAAATATCACATTTCATATATTTATTGAGACAAAATGAGTTGTATGAATCAATAAATTACGTTGTTTTCCCCACTTCAGTATCAATGATGGCCAGATGGAGTTGGAAGATGGCACACTTACTAAAGCTATGCTGGAAAATAGTAAATGCTATTTACTGGATTGTGGAGCTGAAATTTTTGTTTGGGTTGGACGGATAACACAAGTGGATGACAGAAAATCTGCCCGTAAAACTGTTGAGGTAGAAAGGAAATTTCTGTTTTGACTGAGATGGTTAACTAGCAATAACTGTTTATTTCAATCATTGTCCAGGAACTTATTGCCAACGATAGACCCAAGTCAACTCGCATAACTCGAGTTATTCAAGGATGTGAGACACATTCTTTCAAGTCCAACTTCGAATCTTGGCCAGTATGTTCGGGAACAGGGATGACTACCGGAGAGGAAGGAAGAGGAAAAGTGGCAGGTACCTTCTGTCTTTTACATTAGTGACAGTAGCACATGCCTTTAGTCCTTTATGTAATCAATGAATGGTCAGTTCTGTGCTTGCTTGTGAAAATAACATCTGCTCCATGTTTTGTAGCTCTATTGAAGCAACAAGGAATTGATGTAAAGGGAAGCACAAAAGGTTCTCCTGGCAACGAGGAAATCCCTCCTTTACTAGAAGCAGGTGGCAAGCTTGAGGTTTGAAAATCCCGTATCATCTGCATATAATATGAATATCAAACATAACAATGTTTCTGGAATACTCCACTCAAGTTCTATAAGCAGATAGCTGACTCTTTTGCATATCTTTCAGGTGTGGCGCATTAACGGTAGTGCCAAAAGTCCACTTCCTGGGGAAGATATTGGCAAATTCTATAGTGGAGATTGTTATATTGTTCTATATACATATCATTTGGGTGACAAGAAAGAGGAATACTTCTTATCATGTTGGATGGGGAAGAATAGTATCCAGGTAAAATTTAGCTAAAACTTCTTACAGAAAGGATGTTCTTTGTATTGATTACCAACGTGAAGGGTATATTGCAATTTCTAATCATCCAATGCATGCTTCTCCTCATAGGAAATTCCACTGGGTTTTGTTTCTGGACCTGTTCAAATTATACTTAGTTTCACACTGATAAGTAAAGAACCTCACACTAATAAGTAAAGAACCGACGCTTGGCAGACATGCACCCGCATTTTGATGATCAATACATGTCTAATATACAAAGATTAATCAGCTACATGGATTTATATCCATGTATTAATATCTGTCATGCCATTTCCCCGAATCTTGATATGAAAATTTTGCATGTCAAACAGAGGTACCTCCGTCATCACAAGACAAGAATGTCATTGTTAGAGAGCATGGTTAAACTTCACGGCGACTGAAGTCTTGGTTTGGGCTCATGCTTAAGTACATGCATCAAATGCTTAATCTAAGGGCTGAAATATATTATAGTTAGCGTAGATCAAGAAGAGTCGGAAGAAGGCCTTAAAAGCAATCAACAATATACCGCTATCCTTGAATTCATTGTAGCTTCAAACTCCATAACAGCCATCATCGCTTTCCTAACATTTCCATAAATGTCTTTAATGAAATATATAAACAAATAGAATTGCAGCATTTTATGGCGTATATTGGAGACGGAAGAAGAAAACTGAAATTTTCAGCTGTCAGAACCTGTCCCATTTTGAAAAAATAATTGTACCCTTTGCCTGAAACTTTTGCATCTATAATATGTCAGCTTCATATTATGTTGTTATTTTATCACGTCTTTCACTAATGTTGGCGTTCTTGTAGTTGATTGGATCCCTGCCAATCCTTGGAAATATACTTGTGTATCCTCCATATATCGACTTGCATGCACTTTCTGTTTGGAGATGCTTACTTCTACTGTCTGAATAATGAGAAAGCTGTTGTTTGACACCTATGAGTCTCATTCACTTGGTGCGAGCTGACAAGGGCCACAGGATCAAATTAGTCATGGCCTAAGTGGGCTTCACATCCATCATAATACACTTCATTGCAAAGCTTCAATTAGTGATTCTCATATGCTGAATCCTATAACTGAAAATGAAAATAATAGATTAGTAACTAGGAAAATGATTGGGGCACAGCCAACCCCTTAATGCTCAGCGATTAGTCTTTGAAGTTTTACTTGTTATATGTCGAAATTTCTTATTGTTTGCCCATACCTTTATAAAATTTCTTATTCTATAAGGTCATTGTTTAGGACTGATATTACTGATTTAGTTCAACACTTTGTTATCAACAGCACTATCAGCAAATATGTAGTCAGAACTAATTATTACTTTGTGATCTTATCACGCTGTGTTTCTTATATCGATAATCTATATTGTCGAAAATATAATTTTCCATATATTGTTTTCTTAATCCTTACAACGTAATTGTCTGCACCTGTAAATTAATCCTTGTCTCTTGAAAAAATGGCTGTATTTTCAAATTTCCCCCCCTCTTCATGTGGACCTTTCAGTTAATGTTAATTCTTTTTCTAGGATGAGCAAATAATGGCTACTCGGTTAGCCAACACAATGTGCACCTCCTTGAAAGGTCGGCCTGTTCTGGTATGTTAAAGTTATTTTTAAAATAGAGTAGAGTAAAACACATGGGCTTTTAATGATAACTGGGTTCCAACAATAAAACTCAAGCCTTATTGAGGTTTGGCCAACTTATATTTTATACCCATGTGTTTCTTTTATTGTTTTCAATGTGGGACTATCTTTAAAGTCCCATCATTTGGTTTTTTACTTTCAACATGGTACTTGCTCAGTTTTGTTTATTCTAATTAAATGCAAGATGTATTTTGCTTGAGGCTTGATTCCCACAGAGCTTTCTTGCAGGGTCGCATTTTCCAAGGAATGGAATCACCACAGTTTATTGCACTTTTTCAGCCCATGGTTGTTTTGAAGGTATTATTTAATTAATTTATTGGTCTGTTTCCCTACTTTTATATATGAAAGCGGTCCTTCCTACATGATACTCTTATTTACAGATCAAATAAAGTTGACCAGGTGATGGTTACCCGCCTCTCTAATTTTAACTTAACTGCAGGGGGGAATCAGCTCAGGTTTCAAAAACAACATCATTGAAAAGAATTTGAATGACGATACATACAAATCTGATGGCATTGCACTATTTCGGGTATCTGGTACTTCAGTCCATAATAACAAAGTAGTTCAAGTTGATGCGGTGAGCTTACAAGTTTTATACTATTCTTACCATTCTTCCTGACCTATATATATATATATATATATATATATATATATATATATATATATATATATATATATATAAGCAATGTCCATGTTAACCCATCGAACGTAGCAGAGATGATTTATTAGTTTTGTACATTCTTAATTCAGAAAGGAGAATGGATGCACATTGGTCCAGAAATATAGAGCTCGTCATAATCATGATTCTGTCATCTTCTTTATGGTTCAGTATAAGTACCTCCATTGGTCATACCATGTAGTCGATACAAATTACTAGAAGCCAGTGGTCCCCTGCTTAATCAGTTTCTATCATTTTCCTCTTAAAAGCAGAGAGAAAAAGCAGTTTTTTTTGGCATGCCTGCTTGTTCTTACGGCTTCTTTCATGTGAGAGGCGGTGATAAAGAGAGTTGACTACAGTTTCAACTCAGTCCCCTATCTCTAAGAACTCAAGTTTTTATGTGTGCCTGGCTTGAGCATATGTCACGTATGACAGTGGAGTAGTGCAGTAATTCATGCTTTATAGTTAATTGAGACTGGAAACCTGTTGGTCAGTGTATTTTATTTTATTTTTTGAAATCAACCCCCTTCGGGGATCGAATTTGCGACCTCTCCAATGAGAGGAAATTGGTACCAACTGAGCCAAGCCCAGTTGATTGTCGGTCAATGTAGGTCGCACCTAACTCTAGGTGCATTGCGTTATGCTGACCGTAGCTTGAGCATGTTGTATTGCCATAAGGAAGCTCTAACACTAGGTCCTATAGACAGGGAGTTTAATCAAGTGACATTAATAGATGATAAAAACAAACATATATGATGTCATGGATTTATAATGGTTTTTCTTTGACCTTTTTATATGGCATGCCAGGTACTCTTGTGGTAGACCTAATTACTTAGACGGGCACCTTTGTGTTCTATCCTCAGTACTAGAGTTCCTCAGTTCAAATAGGCATAACTTATCTCAATTTCTAGATTTTTTCATGCATACTTTCTGTATTTAATGTCTTCCCATTTTTTGAAGAAGTCAAGTTTGTCAATTGTGTTGAGCATTATGTTCATCTAGCAGTTATGTTTGTTGCTTATGAACATAGTCACATAATTCGCGAATTATTCGCCGAATTCGCGAATTTTTGATCAAACGAATTAATCTCCGAATTAATCGCCATTGCCGAACTGGCCGAATTATTCGCGAATCGAATAATTCGCGAATTATTCCCGAATTATGTGAAAAAACAGCGAATAATTCAAAAAACAGCAAATAATTCACAAAATCAAAACCTAGCGTCTCATATATTAATTTATTGCTCGAAATCCTTCCCGAACATTTCCCGAACACTTACCGAATCTTTCCCGAATACCTGCTGATTTTTTCCGAATAGTTCTCCGAATCCGAATTTTCGACCTCGCCGAATTATTCCCGAACGACGAATTTGTGACTATGCTTATGAACAGGGTTTATAGTACTCTTTTCTAAGAATCTACAAAAATATTATGGATGTAAGTTGGCTCGATTCGCGTCTAATTTATGTATCATTTAGGTAGCAGCTTCCTTATGCTCTGCTGACTGTTTCCTGTTGCAATCTGGGAATACTCTATTCAATTGGCATGGCAGTTCTAGTACCTTTGAACAACAGCAGCGGGCTGCAAAACTAGGTGAACTTTTAAAGGTATATTTTCAGAAAATATTTCATTTTCCACTATTTTTCATGATTCTCTCTAACACCAATCTTATACGATATGAGCTTATAATTATGCGTATTTATGTCCATGACTCCTTAGGCTCTATTTCTTGTTTCTGAGTGCTTCTTTTTCCAACTATTTTCTTACGTTAAATTATTAAGAAAAATAGAAAAAAGACTAGTAGGAATGATAAACGTCCAGCACACACTAAAAATGTTATTGAAAATTGCATGAGTGACAAAATTTGACATCAAAATCACACAGCTATTTTTGTATGACCCATGAAACAACACCTCTAGCAAAAACCATCAGTAATGTTTATTTAAAAATGAAAAGAAGATTACTAAAACACAATAACGCTGTTCCAGGCTGGGAAGTGTGACCAATTCACACACCTATTCTAGCTACCTAAACAAATGTTAGTTTTTGACAGTCAGAAGTCCATCTATTATTTTCCAATTAAAGTGTTTGTGATCACTGCAAATTCAAATGCTCAACATCCTTTAAGCATAGCAAACTCTTTTACATCCTTGTGAGCGAAACAAAGGCACTCCTTTCTTTCCTTTTAGGATGTTGACAAACCATCCTCCTGGCTAACGTAAATGTGAATTTTTTTTTCCAATAGAAGATAACTTTGAATTTTATCTTCTCTTTTTTGTAAGAAATATGGATTTTTCCATATATGCCCTCAAAATTTGCCTAATTTCGTATATTTCCCTTCATTTCATATTTCAATATACCCCCTTAAAACTTTATCGTCACTCAAAAAATGCCTTTCTGTCCAAAATGTTAACTAGGGTTCATTGTTAACCTAACTATGGTTGGATCTACTAATTTCGTTCCATCATTTCCAAATTAAACCCAAATTATAGAAAAATTAAATAAACCTAAACCCAATTTCTCAAATTAAACCCATCTTCTTTGATTACCCTTTCCGTGGCCAAAACACATTTCAAATAAGAGTGTTCTTTGCAAAAGAAATAAAAGAGTATTGTTTGTGAATAAATGGGTTTGGAAAGAAGTATGTAGAAGATGAAGAGCAAAGTGGTGAAGGGAGAGATGACCAATAGATTCTTCGTCCAACAACCACACATGAAATCCCGATCCCTTCTTATTATTCATTTAAGGTTGGATTTGGAAATTAAGTTTGGGGTTTTGAGATCAACACTTGTAATTGGAGAACAAAGCTTGAAAAAGAAAGAGCAAGACTTGAAAATGGACTTAGGAAGAATAATTTGGAAATGAACAGAAGAAATGTAGAGGAGTTGAAGAGAGAAGAAGGTGAGAGCGAAATGTCTTGATGGGTAATTTTGTTATTTTTCCTGCCCTACTAACAGCTTAACAGTCATTGACAGAATACTTCCTATTTATTCCGAATTAAATTAGCTAGAGGGTTTTTCAGTTTAACTTAAATGTTTTGAGGGGAAATCATGGAAATATGAACTAAAATGGGGGATATATGAATAAATCTCCCAAAATATCCAAAACTAATTTCAATCTTGTATAAATTTTTCTAACGTCTTAGTGTAATTATGATTGTTATAAACTTTTATATCTTGAAGTTGGGACTTCAATGCCTTTTCCCGAATATGAAGCAGCAAGATTTACATTTTACATTCAAATATAATTTACTTTGGTTTTTTTATCGCCCCCTTAACAATTCAATTTTCTACTGTATTTTAACTTTTGAGCCCACAGCCTGGGGTTGTGCTGAAGCATGCCAAGGAAGGAACAGAGAGCTCTGCATTTTGGTTTGCTCTTGGTGGAATGCAAAGTTTTACCACTAAAAAGGTTACAAATGATTCTGTAAGAGAGCCTCACTTGTACACCTATTCCTTTAACAAAGGTTGGTAATCTGCGCGTAATGATAATCATATATTTGATAGCATAAACATGTCTATCCCTATTTTTAATGCCTTTCACTCTGTTCTGTGTATCGGAATATCTAATGAATCTGGATGGCATGATTTTTTTGACGTACTGGTGATTACCCAGGAAAACTACAGGTTTGCTATCCCGTTCTTATTGCATTGTAAATTGTGATATTTGTGTTGGGTCTATGTTCTCTCATCTCTCTCTCTCTCACAGGTGGCTGAGGTTTTCAACTTCTCTCAAGACGATTTATTGACCGAAGACATCTTAATACTCAATACTCATGCGGAGGTTTTTGTTTGGGTTGGTCAATCGGTGGGTCCCAAAGAAAACCAAGAGGCTGTTAATATTGGCCGTGTATGACTACTTGATTATATCTATCTATGCTGTGTTATCAATTTTATGATGTCCTTAATTTATCAAATACATTTTCCAGAAATACATTGAGCTTGCAGCTGCTCTTGAAGGGTTATCTCCTGATGTACCACTTTACAAAGTCTCTGAAGGGAATGAACCATGTTTCTTCACGACATACTTCTCCTGGGATGGAACAAAGGCAACTGTATGTCTGGCAACTTATAAATTTTATTTTCATGTTCTGTTGCAAAATTATGCATAATGCTGATGGCTTGTGTACAACAACATAAAATCAATATTTCCTTTAGACAAAATAAAAGATAGGAATATTAGGGGAAAAGGAGCATACGTTGCCACCATAGAAATTTTCTACACTGATGGCTCTAAAAGTCAACCATCCATCGATTTTATTCTGTACGGCACCGGTCCTCTTACTCATCATGTTCTTAAATATGTGTATGTTTAGGATAAAGAGTTACTTAGTGATTAAGAATAAAGAGTTACTTAGTGGTTAAGAAAGAGTTGCGTCGTAGTCAAGAATAAGTTATTAAGTAGTAAATTAAGGATAATTTAAATATTTTAGTCATTCAATGTAATTAAAAAAAGGGTATATTGTCAAAAAACCCTAAGCACTTTTTCCCGCTATCAAAAACCCACTAGCCTCGAAGCGGTAATCAAAACCCTCCGAATTTTTTTTCAGTTGTCAAGAAACCCCTTAACCGTGATATCTAGTAGTTGCATATTATATCTAGTTTCCTGCGATATCTAAGCAGTTGCCTATGATATCTGAACCGTTTCCTGCGATATCAAAATAGTTTGTATGAATTGATTAGATATAGCAGGCTACTATGTAGATACTGCAGAAAAAATTTCAGGGAGTTTTGACTATCACTTCGAGGCCAGGGGGCTTTTGACAGTGGGAAAAAGTGTGGTTTTTTTGGGTCAATTTACCCTTAAAAATACCCTAGTTATTTTGTTATAAATAGAGGCAAATCGAAAAGAAAACCGGTTTTTTTTTGAAAAATATTTCAGAAAAAGAATTTTTTTTATTTATTTAACAAATTCCCTTCTACTTTTCGTTTTTTCTTATTATGTTCTCTTGTATCATATTCTTCAATAAATCATGTTCGTCGAACCCCCGCTTATCAAGTGCATAGTAGAAAATAGCGTGCTACGTAGGACGTAGCATAAATAGCACGCTACATAGCATATTAAGGGTGAGGGTTGTGGTAGGCTTGTGACAACCAACATAAAACTTTGTCACATTCTATGACTATGACATAGCATATTAAGGACTATTTCGCTACACAGCGTTGCACGTGGCGTGAATATACCTTAGCTTACACCATTTTTAGAGATAGGTTACGTTTTATAATTTAAGCTATGGTGCATAGGGCTTTTAGTGGGTATTTCTTAAAAAAAATCCTACCTAAATCCCTTGAATCCATAAACAAAAGTATTCAGAAACTCAAATTGATCATCACCGCTCTATCTCCTTTTCCCCCATTTCTCTCCTAAATCGATCTTCCCAACCACGCTCATCCAAGGCCTTGTCTTATTGTTGGCCTTTGAGGCCATCGCCTACCTCTTTCGAGGCTTTATTTGATGCCATCAATACATATATGACGTTTTAAATACTCAAGTTATTTTTGCTTATGTTATTTTGTTTTTTAAATACTTAAAGTTGATTGTCGATTTATATATTATAGATGGGTATATAACGTTCTTGTGAACTATTGAAGACGGATAGAAGTATAAACTCATGAATTAAATATTAGGAAAATTGTTGTATGCCAGTGCTCAGAAGTTACTAAGATTTTTGGAAAAAAATATTTCTTAGATTTTTGGAAAAAAGTAATTCTTTTATTTTTACTATTTTTTGATATTAGTATAACTATATTAATGTTTTTAAATTAAAATATCAATAAACTCCGTAGCCTAGGCTACACGTTACGCTATTTGGGTTTCTTCCTATTTGGCAGCGGAGCACTATGCATTACGCTATCGCTATTTTCAATATTGGTCAAGTGTTGCATTTTAGGTCTTCAACAGTCTTGATAAACCTAGTACAACTTGATTCGAGAGTTGACAAGCACTCAGCATCATCATATTGGCATATAAATTTAGGTATAGATCTTTATATTATAATAAGGGCTTTTTACCAAAAAGCCCTTCGATACTACTCCAATTACTAAAGTTCCTCCTCATACTTCATATTTATTTAAAAGACCCTAATACATTTAAATTTCACTAAAAAACTCTCTAACATGCCAAAAAAGAGAATCTATATAGCATCTTTCACTGCTTCGTTAGGGGGTTAACGATGAGTATCGGGCTAGGATTTTAAAACACCCTAGCCCATATCGCAAAGTTCCTAACTTTTCCTCCAAATTGGTTTTAGGGTTAGGTTTCGATAAAAAATCTCTCAAATTAATGATGAAAACCGACCCGTCTTTCTCAACCTTATCCAGTAGCGAGCTTGTTGAATGTCGTGTTCTCTTCAATTGCAAAATTCTAGTTAGTGGACGATCTCATTTGAAATGAGTGATTCATTAGTTACGCTGAGACCCAATCTTTAATTATGAGAGGATTTGAGTTTTTTGGGGAGAAAGACCTACCTAAATACCTAAAATGTAAGAGAGTGGTTCAAGTTCAAGTTCGAGCTCCATCTTTCTAATGAGACGCTAATTTTGGATGAAAAATTAATGAGGGGTTTTTAGTGCAATTTAAATGTACAAGGGGATTTTTAAGTAAATATGAAGTATCGGTGTGTGTTTTAGTAAATAGCTAAGTATGAAGGGGCTTTTTAGTAAAAACCCTTATAATTAATTGGGTTGGATTTTTTATTAATAGTTTTGTGTAAATTAACATTTATATGAATTGGTAATATTTCAGTTGAACTCTTTCCTAGAAATTAAAAAATAAATTTCACTAAAATTCCATGCACAACATCACTTTCAAGATGCTTGTCAGTCACTTTGTAAATTACAAATAACTTAAAGACTAAATCGTAGTTTTAAATGCATGATAAATATCACATTTACATTTTTTCAATAAACTTAATTGTGATAAATACCATTAACTTAGTAAGTTGGAATAAAATACAATGAGCTATCGACCGTAAATAAATCACATGAACTTAGGATGGTGCAAAACAAAAAAAAGCATAAACTTGTTAATTGTAATTAATTACCATGAACTTAATTATATTGCAAAAAATACCATAAACTTAGTTAATTATAAATAAATACCATGAACTTATGTTTATTGCAAAAAATATCTTAAGTTTAGTTATTTAAATAATTACCATGAACATAGTTATATTGCGAAAGAATACCATAAGCTTAGTATATTGTAAAAAAAACCGTGAATTTAGGTTATCATAAATGATTTCCATGAACTTAGTACATTGTAAAAAAACATGAACTTAGATGATTGTAGATAATTTCCATCAATAGTACACTAAAAAAATACCATGAACCGGAACCTTCTGAAACTATTATATTTAGTCTCTTAATTTTTACTTGTTTTGAAACAACTATTTAGATTATGTACATCGCCGAAACCGAAACTGAAACCGAAACATGAACCGAAACCAACCAAAAAACCTACTGAAACTTTTCAGAAATGAAAAGTCCGGAAATGAAACCAAAACCGAGTTTTCAAACCTTGGTTTTTTCGAGATAGAGAGAGAGCCGCACCAACGTCGCCGTTGTTGCAGTCGCCGCTGCCAGAGAGAGCAACTAGGGGTTTTTTTCGAGAGGAAGGGGGGTCTCGGGTTGGGATCACGAGACGGTGTCAGGGGGTCTCAGGTGGGGATGCTGTGTTTTATTTCTTTTTTGTGGGCCATCATCTTGGGGGCAGGCCTGTTCCTAAATTATTTAATCGATAGCTTGGGGACAGCTTCAGTAGCAGTGGCTTCTGAACTTTGACAGTTTGCATGGCTTTCATGGTATTTAGAGAAGATTAGTAAATTCAGTCAACTCTGGAGTGTTTTAAACATGGTTATCAAGGATGTGCCCAGGTTATTCTTCCAAAAGAAATTGGATCATTGGGTGTTTACTTCGTACAGTTAAGGGTGCATTACTTTATTCCCTTGCATCAATTTATGTATGTTGCTTTGTGTGTCATCTACGGATCAGGTGCTTGGGTCTAGGCGAGACCAGCTGGGTTGGTTTGATTAATCTAAGTTGCATTCTCAAATTGCATGCTCTGGTCCTCTAGTTATGTGGCGCAAGATAACTTCATGCTAATCTTTATTTCGAACTTAGTAACTTCTCACATTCTATATTGAGTTCCAGCAGTTAACTTTACCTTATATAAATATTGTGAAGTAAACTGGTGGAGATGACAACATTTACATCGCGTTTATGAGTACAAAGCGTTTTTGCAAAGAGTTTGAAAGGAACATGCAGCATGTTTTTGCCATGTTCTTTAACCATTTCTTGCAACCAATGCATCAACAAATTTCTGTATCTTATCAACTTCTAAAGAAAAGATCTTGTGGATAAATATTTAATATATGTTGTGTGCAAATTTAATACTTAATTTTATTCTCATGAAAATAGGTAAAAGGGAATTCATTTCAGAAGAAGCTCTCTCAGTTATTTGGAACATCCATTCGTGCTCCAGAGGTAAATAATTATCTGTATCGTTATTAATCTGGGAAAGTAGTTATCCATTGCATCAACAATATATTTACAATCTCACATAGTTAAATCTTAGTGGCATGTTTGATTTAATATGCTCTTCCACAAATTGAATTTAATGTCGTGGCAGTTTGAAGTTATTGACATATGCTCTGCATTTGAAATTACATTATTTCAATAAAATCATATATCTGCGCGCGCATATGTATGTATGCATAGGCTTAATTCTAAAAAACCACCAAATTTTTTGGCCCAGTTATGAGAAACTACCAAATACACTCAAAACGACGAGAAACTACCACAACTTTCAGAAACTAAAAGAAACTACCCGACTTTCAGAAACTGCAAAAAAACTACCACAAAACTTTTAAAAACTACGAAAAAATACCGTAACCACGTTTGCAATATTTGCAAGAGACTACCACAAAACTTTCAAAGTGGTAGTTTCTTGTCATTATGATAGTTTTTGGTAGTTTCTTGTAATTGGGCCAAAGTATTCGGTTGTTTTTTTTGAAATTAATCCATATATATGTAGTGTGTGTGTGTGTCTATATATATATATATATATATATATATATATATATATGGTGAGATGAATAAGTTTAAAGTGAGATGGAGAATATCGGCCGTTGGATGAGAATCAATGGTTAAGATTAAATCCTAGTTTAGTGAGTCATCTTTGGTCCTCCTGTCCCAACAGGCTGTTTTTCTTCCTTCCTCTCCAGAAATCGCTACCGACTCTCTCTCTCTCTCTCTCTCTCTCTCTTATCCATGGCTTCTCTCCATGCTTCTCAAGAATTGCACATCAATCTATTTTTATCTCAGGTAAAATATTGAAGATGTCACAAGCATGGTTCATCTCCAATAATTTCATGTCACTTTTGAATTGGGCATCAACTTACAGAAACTTCTTAATTGTTCATAGCCTCCTCAAAAATATCCATTTCATACGTAACTAATGTGATATATTATCTCATTTGAGTACAAAGCAATTGACAGGGAAAAAAGGTTCTATACAAGTACAATCAAACGAATTCAAAAAAATTAGGATATGGAAGCTGCTTTTGGTTGGGCTCTTCAATGCAACTTCATCATTATTGGTAAATTTTCCATGTCAAAATTTAATGGCAAGTAATTTATATTGGCCGCCAAAAACCAAGGAATGAATTTGTGGTCATGGTCATCGTCATCAACCACTAACAAGGGAGAAATTGGGCGAGAGAGCTATGTGGAAGGAGAGAATAAAGAGATGGGCGGTTTCTGTTGAGGGAGCAGAGACATGGATATGGGCTGCGTGGGTTCCGATGAGGGAACGTGTTGGGTTTCCTAGCATCCTGGTCACCTACCGTGGCCGTTGCGGAATGAAAAACTTTGGCTTTTAAAATTTTGGCACTAGAAAAGCATCCTAGAATCTAACCAAATATCGAAACTAGCAAACTAGAGAAGTCTAGCTACTGTGATAAGAGGTTATACCTAAGATACGCGTACTTCGGGTTTTCACTCCTCTTCTTAAACTCCTTGAGGTCTCCTAGATCAATCTTACTTGATGGCCTTCTTGATTCTAGATGATCCACCCGAGAGTTTATGATCCAAGCTTAGCTTCACTAATGAAGTAACTCAGTAACCTAGTTTGCTAATCTAGGTTAGTAAGGAGATGTAGCGTATTTCTCTCTCTCTTCCACTCTTGATTCTCAACTCATGAGATGGTAGGGAGGAAGATGAAGGACGAACTCAAGAAAGGCGTGAGAGGAGAGAAGCTCATGGTGAGAAATGAGATCAAAACTTGTATGAAAAATAATGACCATGGTTTTATATATCTCAATTTTCCAATATAAAATCACAACCATACTTGAATAGGTTGCACAAATGAATATTCAATTCATTTGTCAACACTATTGAAGTATGGTTCTTACCATTCTCATTTTATCACCTTTACACCTCATTTCCATTTAAAAGAATAAATGGATAAATAAAAAATGAGGTGTCCACCTTCTAGACTGTTTTCTGTGTAAATACGGAATACACTCTACCGTATATACATACCCGTATTCGTACCAAAATACGAATACCCAAGAGATAGAATAATACTACTAATATAATACTAGTATTAAATCAATATCTGATCTAACGAACCGACTTAATCCTAAACCCGCTAGTATTATCAACCGTCCAATCGAAAACCTGGATAACACTAGAATGTACATATATATGTAAATTATTAAATCAATACCCGATTTAATAATCCGGCTTAATCCTAAGCCGGCTAGAATTATCATTCAATCAAAACCCTGCACGTATAAATATACGGCCACTACATCGTTTCGCCTGAATCAGAGAAACCCTCTGTGTGACTCGAAAAATTTGACAGTATGTTGGCAGTGGGTTTAACCACAAGCACGTCAGTGACACTAGCTGTACGTAACGGCTACCCAGGTACCTGTCGAAAAGAAGGCCGACGAGCAAGCTCATTCGGACCCCTACTGAGCCTATCCACGACAATCTCCGTACAGTCCGGTCTCTTCGTCTAAGAGTCCGGTCTCTTCGTCTAAGAGTAAATCATACTGGGTCTACGGTGTGGTAAACATCAGACCTCTACTGACCCGATAAGTCGTGTCGACTTGATTCAGGACCGATCCGAGAAACTACTGATCTAACCATCAGTAAATCTCAACTGTCTTGACCAAGGTCTTATGATTCTGGCCAACCGGACACAGTACGATATCGACTCCCAATACCGGGAGAGACGAATCCTTGACAATCACTCACTGCCTCCATGTGGCTCGGGACTGTACCCAATCAAAACCTGTTGATAGGGTCGTGATCAAAGCACAGTGGGAACTCACACGAGACAAATGACGATCTCAGGTCCGAAGACAAACCTGCACTCATGTCACTTGAGAACCGCTATCAGACGATAGGTATAATACCATCTAGAGGTTCCCGGCGAGTCTGTCCAGTGTACTCACCCTCAGTGAGCACCTGTATACAATTTTAGTTGATCACACCAATGACTGTGGGACCAACCACTGCCCCTCGTCGGGGTCTAAAAACGTATACACAAGTCTACTCTGGAATATCGATGCCCAGTTTCGATACTCCTGCGACTTGGGACCTTTAAGGATGTGCTTATAGACTGCCTAGCTCGCACAAGTATGATCGCCATCATAACGCTGGTAGTTAAGTAAGATCCTATGGGCTTTATCAACATGTATCCGCTATATGTGATATCGAGTATAACATATACACATGTTAAGATAAAGCCAAACTACTGTATCGAGTCTTTATCAATATGTGTAAGCAATATATAGCAACAAGAGAAAGAAATACACATTAAGATAGACATCTCAAATAATATATTATATACAACTGAGCAAGATTATCCTGTACATACATATCTCTAGTATCCTATACAATACAGGCCTCTAGGGCATACATATCAAACAATCTTCTACTTGCATTAAGGCATATAATTGGCGTACCGAATACTCAACGTCTGCTCTAGTGCCAGTTGTTGGCGTATCGTATACCCAACATCTCAAAAAGTCGCTCAACTGCGTTTGAGGGAGGGTCTTGGTAAATGGATCCACCGTGTTGTCTTTCATATCTACTCTCCGGATCTTGATCTGCCGACGATCGTTATAGCCCCATTGTTATTGCAATACAAACATATTGGATTAACAATGGACGGAACCACCTCAAGTTCAGTAATGAACTTAATCATCCAGACCGCTTCTTTTATGGCATTGTTGGCAAGCAATGTATTCAGCTTCCATCGTCGAGTCTGTGACGGTGTCTTGTTTGGAGCTCTTCCAACACACCGCCCCTCCATTGAGGGTAAACACAAAACCTGAGACAGACTTGCTATCATCCTTGTCAGTTTGGAAGCTAGAGTCGGTAAATGACTCGATTTGGAGGTCTCCATTACCTTAAACTAAGAACATCTTCTTAGTCCTCCTCAGGTACTTGAGAATGTTTTTCACAGCTGTTCAATAATTCTCACCTTGGTTCGACTGATACCGGTTTACCACACTAAGCGAGTATGCTACATCTGGTCTGGTACACAGCATCACATACATTATAGATCCTACCGCCGAAGCGTAGGGTATAGTACTCATGCAAACTCTCTCCTCATCAGTCTTGATAGACATCTCTTTGGATAGGGTGGTTCCGTGCAATGCGGGTATATTACAGCATTTGGAATCTTCCATACTAAATCTCTTTAGTATTGTCTCTATATATCCGGACTGGGAAAGTCTCAACAATCTCTTAGATTTATCTCTGTAGATCTTAATCTCCAGAATGTAGGAGGCATCACCCATGTCCTTCATGAAGAACTTTTGTGACAAGAACAGGTTGACCGATTGTAGCATAGGAATCCTATCAAGAGAATGTCGTTCACGTACAGGACTAGAAATATGACAGTTCTTCTTACAATCTTCTTATATATACAAGGCTCATCTTCGTTTTTGATGAAGTCAAATTCCTTGATTGTCTCATCAAAATAGATGTTCCAGTTCCGCAACTCCTGTTTTAATCCATAAATAGATTTAAACAAGTTGCACACCTTCCAGTTGCTCCCACTGTACGAATCTCTCCGGCTGATCCATATAAACGCACTCTTCTAAATTTCTATTTAGAAAAGCCGTTTTAACGTCCATCTAGTAGGCATCAATGGCAAGTAAGATCCGAATGGATTTTAGCATAGCCACTGGAGAAAAGGTTTCGTCATAGTCCATTCCTGGTTTTTGACGAAAACCTTTTGCAACAAGTTTAGCCTTATATGTTTCCACCTGCCCATCTGCACCGATCTTTTTTTTGAAGATCCACTTGCATCCAACGGGTTTTATCTCAGGAGGAGCAATATCCAAAGTCCAAACTTTGTTGGTGTACATGGACTCCATTTTGGATTGCATAGCATCAAGCCTTCTGTTCAAAACTAGTAGCATCATTTTCTTCTAAGATGCAATCCTTTCGATCCCCATCTATGAGAAAATCGTAGTATCTCTCGGGTGGACGAGAAATCCTATTAGACATGCGGAGTGGCCAAGGTTCGTCCGGGATTATTGAATTCTCTGGTTCTACCAAACCTTCAGTTTCAGTTTGTGGTTTCAGAATTTCTTCCAGTTCTATTGTGCTCCCACTAATTTTTTTGCAAGAAATTCCCTTTCCAAAAAGGTGGCGTTGCGAGACACAAACACCTTCTGTTTCTCAGTGTGGTAGAACAGATATTCTAGCGAATTCTTTGAATATCCCACAAACTTACAAAGAATCGATCGTGCCTATAGTTTATCCAGATTTTGATTTTTAATGTAAGCTAGACAATCCCATATCTTAATGAATTTAAGATATGGTTTCTTACCACTCCATATTTCATATGGAGTCTTACACACAGATTTGGATGGAACCTGATTCAATAAGTATGCCGCTGTCTGAAGCGCATGTCCCCAAAATGAAAGATGCAGATCAACGCTACTCATCATGGAGCAAACCATGTTCAATAGGGTACAGTTCCTCCGTTTCAATTCACCGTTGTGCTGTGGTGTGTATGGAGAAGTAAGTTGAGAGAGAATACCATTCTCTTTTATGTATTCTAAGAATTCCATGCTTAAATATTCCCCTCCTCTATTAGATCTGATGATCTTGATACTTTTGCCAGTCTGGTTCTCTACATCGTTCTTATATTGTTTGAATTTCTCAAAAGGTTCAGATTTGTGTTTCAAAAAGTACACATGTCCGAACCTAAAGAGATCGTCACTGAATGTAATGAAATACGAGAACCCACCCCTCGCATGTATAGACATTGGACCATATACATCATTGTGTATGAGTCCTAAGAGCTCTGTAGCTCTTTCTCCGTATCCGGTGAACAGAGTTTTGGTCATCTTTCTTTTGAGACGACTGAAAAGTTTCATAGGATGAAAATTCGAACGGATTTAGATATCCATCCTTATGCCACTTAGTCTTTTTTTACCGATATGACCAAGTCTACAATACCACAAGAAAGCTTCGTTTGTATCTGAACTCTTCCTCTTACGTGTGTTTTGTACATTGAAAACCGTGTTTTGATTGAGAACATAAATACCATTACACAGTGTACCCTCTGCAACCAATACCTGATTAAGGTAAATGTTCATGATATTTCTATCTAGAACAAAGTTATATCCATCTTTATCAAGTAAAGAAACTGATATGATGTTGCAAAGTATGGAAGGTACATAGTAAAAATTGTTCAAAATCATAGTGTTGCCGTTTGGCAACATTAGGTGATATTCTCCGACGGCAGCAACATCAACTTGTGCTCCGTTCCATACTTTGAGGGACATATCACCCGGTTTAACCATTCTACTTTTTCTCAGTCCTTGTAATAAATTACAGACATGAGATCCTAATCCGGTATCTAGTACCTAGGAGGTAGGGTTGGCCGAAAAATAGTTTTCAATAACAAATACACTCGAAGATGCATTAGAATGCTTCTCCTTCAATAGGTTCATCTGGAATTCCTTACAGTCCTTTTTCCTTTATCCATACTCGTGACAGTTGTAATAAGTTAGAACCGAACCGACGTTCCCCAGCCCAATATAATAAGCTGGTTCGGTTAAGTCAAACATTTTATTATCTTGATTAGAGCGTGAAATGGTTGTGTCACGACCTAAATATGGTACGTGACCGACACTTAAATCACGTGACATCTAAAGATGTCGACGCGGTCCAAGTAAGCAGAAACCCGGAATCTGAACCCTTTTCTTTTTGAAAACAATGGAGGTGAAGTTTTAAATAATCATCAGATGGAATCATTTTAAAATAACCATTTGATTTTAACTAAATATATTTAAAGAGCATCTATGACATTTTGAAATTCGACAGCACCTCCTTCATAGATTTTGCATAAAAACCCGATACAACATAATAATAAAATAGCATCCCAACGGAAATTAGCTTCCATGCCCAAACGGCGGAGCAACCACGCAAACGATATAAAAAGTCGACTCCAATGAGTGCGACATCACAACACACAATTTCTAAGTCTCGCTTCTAAGTCCACAATCTACTATTTCTAAGTTGATGGAGTTCTTACTAGATATAAGAATATATGAATAACCAAGCGTGAGTACGATATAATAGTAACCCACTTACTAAGCAATCACCGAAAGGAGTGTGTGCCTAAGCCGCTGATAATCCAATGGGTAAAATCTGCAAGAAACTGTGGCACAACGGGGGTGAGTTGCCAACTCAGTGAATAATAGTACATCACATGGTAGAAATCGAAATGCACGACGATACCTAGGTCATAAGTATAGTACTATCATAATCTGTACTAATATGATATATGATATGCATATGTATCGTAAATACAACATTATCTATCATGCGATCCCAAAGTAGAACATATCAAATGTAAATGACTTGTATATAGGTATAAAGCCAAAGGTAGCCGAATATATATATATATATATATATATATATATATATATATATATATAAACCTCTTCTTTAAAAATAGCCGCTGAATAGATATGTCACGGTATAAAAGCAGACGCGATAGTATAAAATAAAATAGGTATCTTAAGATATACGTCCTACTGTTTTGGTGAAAAATGTTAAGAGGTTTACAATTTAAAAATCCCAGTGTCATATCAGACATTTCAAAATAATGAGACTATAGCTCGTGTTTGAATTCCTTTTTATGTATATGAATGCCCGTAACAAGATATGCAGGTACTGTCCCCCGGATCAGTCCTGGTCGGCTACAATACTCATAACAATATACCTTAATGATAGCAACATATCAATATATATGGATGTCCAGTATCGACACCCCAAAATCAGAGATCCCTCGTGTCGATCACCGACACGCAAATTCTCAAATCTCTCGTGTCCATCATCGACACACAAAGATACCGTTGACACCATCTCAATAGATGATCGCCACCCGATATACCTGGTCCCGGTCGGTATCCCCTGGATATCCGCCGTGCCTAAATCGAACCCCAGTCAGTATGCCCTGGATATCTGCCGTGCTCATCTCTATCTCCGGTATCGAGTATCCTTGCTAGGCTCCCCGCCTCAACTGCGGCTATCCTGCCCCTCGGTCTCGATAGAGTCCACCATGTATCCGACTGTATATCTTCCCCACTCAGTCTGGATAAGTAGCAAGTCCAAAACCGTATAGCTCCCCCGCTCGGTTCAGAATAAAACAATCAGAAAATATCAAGCTCATGGTGGACGTCAACTCATCATATCCAGAATTATCAAGTAAAGAATGAGAATACTTGCATAGATCATTCTGATATATTATATATATACATATATAACAGTGTCCTATACCACTGATATATATCATCAAAAATAAAACATCCAGAAAATCCATAAGAATCAATATAAACATCCATAATACTGGTATTCGCAATACGCAACAGGTAATAAAGGAAGACCGTGTAACTGAATCATACAGGTACAAAGATATCAATTCTACTGTGTCATGGCACTACTAATGATGTGTAGTGTAGCATACGCATCAGTGTTCGTGCAGCATGGCAATCATTGGTATTTGTTCAAGTGTTCTAAAAGTGTAATAGCCTACTCATATCAATATCTACATACGCATTACATAACATAACGGTTCTACAGTGACATGACAGTACCAATGAGATGTGGTGTAACATATGTATACGTGTTTGTGCAGTATAGTACTCATTGGTAGTTGTGCAGAGTGTTCGTATTACGGAAACGCATAACATTGATAATTTTAACGCGAACATGTAAAGTAAATCTAAGCGTAACTTATAAATTTAACTGCTTGCTATGAGCTATACCATTATCTTTGAAAATGAACGAAACGTTTGTTTTGAAATTAGGAAGCTGCCTTGGATTGAAAAATGGATATTTGTTTTGGAAATTGGCATTGCATCTTTGTCTTTTATCATCAGAAAAGGGAAGCGAGTCGTTAGTTTTTAAAAGAATATATTTCACTCAAGTATTACGTTTTAAAACGAAATAAAACCTTATCTTACGAGTCTAAAGGAACTGAGCCGTTTTTCGGCATACGAACTCATCACCACCAATACGGTATAATTCCTCGTATAATATTTCACATTATCACTATATCTAAATCATTTATAGTACGGCATGATCCTTCGTACCAATTTACCAAACCATAAGTAAATTACATGCAAATGAGTATCATGCTAGATACAAATTAACTCCAATATCCACATCTTGAATAATTACTAAAACTAACTATACATCATAATACTATTTATAAGGTTGCGGGGGTGCTATACGCCATCCACCCGACTTCCCCCGTAGATGTAAATCTACTCACCAACTTGTCGAGCTCATCGATCCACGATTGCTATGTCCGCCAACCCCGTCTCGGAAATCTTCGCGATTGTACCTATAATCGTAGTTATATCATATCGACGTAAATATCATATCAAAATCCAAAACAACAAGATAGGCACCCATAGGTTAGAACCTACAGTATACTACCTAACCCCAAAACGACAATATGCCACTGAAATTAACGTACGAACGTCGATATTTCAGTTGCAGTACAAAATACGAAAACCCCGTATCGGAATATCGGAAACTTCATAAAACCTTTATTAAAACATTCCCAGATTTCACTGTATGAATATTAGGACAAATCAAACAATACAGTAACTCATAAAATACCAAACTAAAGCTACAGAAGAAAAACCAACACTAACCAACCTAGGGGGCCGGCGTCGCCGGATATTTGATGATTGTCGCCGGATCAATCATGGAGTTATGGGCTCGGGCTTTAAGTTTAGTCTTCTAGTGGTCTTATGATACTTTTGGTCTTGTTAGATTTCCTAGTGGTTATACCTAGTGGTTCCAGATTCAATTATACATCCACAGATATCATAAAAGTTTCATGTTTTTGACACTGCACACAAAAACAGATATTGAACAAATTTGATATTTGAAAAGAAAAAAAGAATTATACCTATGAAGATGATTCACAAAAGAACACCAGCTCAAGAATTGTATGATGGAAGCTCATAGGGATAGGGGTTGCTCAAGCCTGAAGATGCGAACAACTTTCATGAAAGAAATCATGGCTTTTCTCTCTTGATATGAAGAACACTTAGAACTTTCAGTTTGGAGCTTGAAGTAGCTATGTTTTGTTCAGTTTAGAATAACTAAAAGAATTATAAGTGTGGTGATAAGATAAGGTTGGAGGTGTTAGGATTTGTGTAGAGAAAGGAAGAGGTGTCAACCATGAGGTTGAGGTGTAGTGTTGTGAGGGAATGATGCAAAGTGAGAAGGAGGTGTAAAATTTGAAGGAGGAGGTGGAGGGAGTTGAGCATGGGTGAGGATGTGGTGTTGTGAGGGTTTAGCCTAGGTTAAAATATAACAATCATTAAAAGAATTATCAAAATATCATAACCTTTCATGTTACATTTTAAATCCATTTTACAATTTAAATTCATGTAACATAAAAGATATGAAATGATAAATCTATCACTTAAATGTCATTAGCTTAATGAAAAATACAATGTCATGTTAAAATAATTAAAATATCATTTTTATGACATCACACACTTTTATTCATATTTACCGAAATAACTACATTTTTATGGATATAATTCCGGTACCAAAAGTTGTATGTGATATCACTTTTATAAACTCATTATTTTTATATTTAAAATTATAAATTAATATTTATAATTTTCCAAAATGTTATAGGTTGCTACCTGGAGAGAGAAAAGAAACACTCAGCGTGCGCTCTTACAAAATTGGATTGGTTATTAATTTATTTAATTAGGATGGCTCTCACTGTTTTTTCGAATTTTTCTTCAAATCTTGAAAGGAAAACTAGTCAGAATGATTCGTACTTTACAAGTTCACTAACCGTTCAGCCAGGTGAGTGTTGGAACTCTGAGGAAGGTTCCCCGTGCTCTCGCACGGACCTAATTAAAATAAACCTCGTTTTCGCAGAGGCATAACCACGTTAACACTTTTCTAGACACCTAATTGGTTAGCTAACCGTGAAGTGAAAAATATCTTTCAAGAGTAATCCTACTCATCAGTGGGATCGGAATCCAACTATCATCGTGTGATAACTTAGATGGAAGCCACTCTAGTCACCACACTCAAGAAGGTATGTGACACTAGCAAGTTTCATGTATATTTGAAACTCCCGAAGTGGGTTTTGCCCCTAGGGCCTAAGTGACCTTGATGAATAATCAACAAATCAAAATAGTCCTAGTCAAGTTCAATCCGTCATTATCCAAGATTGCATTAGACCCACCCACATGACCCTTGACAAATAATCAACAAAGTCACACGACCGTCCTAACCAATTGCATTATCTATGCTACAGACAATCATTACTTAGCTACCGTTCACTACGCCTTGACGAATAATCAACAAACGCAGCACGGATACTAAGTAGTGATTATCTGAAACGACGGAGAGCTACGGCTAGGTTTTTGGCGAAAAACCCATTAACGTAATGAACTTGATATCGTAGTTTTTGAAAAGGAGTGGGTTAGGCTCCGCTTTTGAAAACCAGTGATTTTGAAGAAAACTGAGTGATTTATAGTAACGTAAACTTTCGCTCAAGAGGTCACTCCCCATGAAGGGATCTAGGCTTTTGGCTTCTCAAATGAGGTGCTGAATAATCCTAACCGAATACCACTATACAAAGCAAAAGAATACGGCTATAGTTTTTCGAAAAGTGGTTCCGACAACATCTTTTAGATTTCTTTTTCGTTGCATTAATTAAAATTAATATGGTCCCATCAATTAAATCCTATCACACCAGAAAAGAATGAAAATAAAATGTATGTATATGCCAGCCACATTCGCTATGGGGCCTCGTCATGCACCGTTAGGTTAACTAACGGCAGAGAGGGGGCAAGATTAGCATAGATGAAAAACATATACATTTACTAGTATATATAAATATATATATATATATATATTACCATTCGTCACAGGCATAATATAAGCAATATCACATAACAGCAATAAGCAACATGGAATAACGGATAATTAAGGAGCCTCGGTTTTCATTTGAGTCGCAAATGAAACTCGACGTTCCTCGGTAGTGCGGATAGCCCGTGCAATGAAGAACTTAGACTTCCACGAGTGCGGCAAGTTACCCGCCAATTCCGGAAGTGAGGCAACCCCAATCAACAAAATGAATGTGCCACCCAACGCTTTACGAAATCTGGTAACTTGAGCACCCATCCGTGGGTCATCCTATACCCTTACGAGTGCGGCGAATATCCCGCCAATTCTAGAGTTAGGCCCCTTCCGTCTCAACGCCATGAGATGCGGGCCCGTTGCCCTTTAGAACCCGGCTATTCGAGCACTCCTCCGTGGGGTAATCCTAGTACAGAAAAGAAAAATATATATACAAAAGGTGGTATCGACCTCAATCTGGCCGTGCCCCAATAAAAGAATATACAAACCGGCAGAGACGGCTGTCCACATGTAGGATGCTCGTCCTGTAATAATGAATATACAAATAAATCTAAACTGTACCACTACCATTGCACTAGGGGCTATCTAACACGACAATCCGAATAAACCATCACAGATATAAACATCACAACAGTATAAGCAAGTATGTGCAACCCCGTAATAGCAAATAGATGACGTTTGAAAACACATACACCACATCACAGAATCAACGATGCAAAAGTTTCAAGTTCTAAACTTTTCGAGTTGCCCCAAAGCAGAGATAACACTAAGTGAAATTTGGGACAAATCAAATAACACCAAAAATCCCAATATCCAAAACCCAAGACATAGAATGAAAACGAGGAGAAGAGGCCAACACAAAACCTCCAGTAGCGGGAGTTTCAACGATTTGGGTGGTTTTTGTATGGCCGTTCTTTCTCGTTTTCATTATGTGTGACTAGCATGTTAAGAGCAAGTCTCTGTGCTTGTTTAAATTTTTTTCAGAGACTATAAAATTTTGAACAGAGAACGGGGTTTTGAAAATCGTAATTTTTCGGTTTTGAAATTAATGCATCGTCTACTACTAATTTCTAATGCTTAGGTGGTTTTGATATCATGTTTGGTTTCTTAGTGCCCTGGCAGCTTACTGCGGCAGCTGCGGAATGAAAAACCGACTTTTAAAACTTTGGCGCTAGAAAACACATCCTAGAATTTAAGCAAACATCAAAACTAGCAAACTAGAGAAGTCTAGCTACTGTGATAAGAGCTTATACCTAAGATACATGCTCTCGTCTTCACTCTTCTTCTTAAGCTCCTTGAGGTCTCTAGATCAACCTTGCTTGATGGCCTTCTTGATCCTAGATGATTCACCCGAGAGTTTATGATCCAAGCTTAGCTTCACTAATGAAATAACTTAGTAACCTAGTTTGCTAATCTAGGTTAGTAAGATGTAGTGAGTTTTGTAGTGTATTTCTATCTCTTTTCCTCTCTTGATTCTCAACTCATGAGATGGTAGGGAGGAAGATGAAGGACGACTCAAGAAAGGCGAGAGAGGAGAGAAGCTCATGGTCAGAAATGAGATCAAAACTTGTATGAAAAATAATGAACCATGGTTTTGTATATCTCAATTTTCCAATATAAAATTACAACCATGCTTGAATATGTAGCACAAATGAATATTCAATTCATTTGTCAACACTATTGAAGCATGGTTCTCACCATTCTCACCTCACCATCTTTATACCTCATTTCCATTTAAAAAAATAAATGAATAAATAAAAAATGAGGTGTCCACCTTCTAAAATGTTTTCCTTATAAATACGGAACACTCTACCGTATATACATATCCGTATTCGTACCAAAATACGAATACCCGACAGTACGATGGTAGTGGGTTTAATCACAAGCCGTCAGCGGCACTAGTTGTACGTAATGGCTACCCATGTACCTGTCGAAAAGAAGGCCGACGAGCAAGCTCATCCTGACCCCCACTAAGTCTATCCGTGACAATCTCCGTACAGTTTGGTCTTTTCATCTAAGAGTATCGTATACCGGGTCTACGGGATGGTAAACGTCAGACCTTTACTGACCCGATAAGTCGTGTCGATTTGGCTCAGGACCGATCTGATAAACTATTGATCTAACCATCAGTAAATCTCAACTGTATTGACCAAGGTCTTATAGTTCTGGCCAACCGGACACAGTGCGATATCGACTCTCAATACCGAGAGAGACAATTCCCTGACAATCACTCACTACCACCATATGGTTCGGGACTGTACTCAATCAAAACCTGTTTGCACGACTCAGTAGAGCAGTGGTAGGGCAGTGATCAAAGTACAGTGGGAACTCACACGAGACAAATGACGATCTCAGGTCCGAAGACTAACCTGTACTCATGTCACTTGAAAACTGTTATCTGATGATAGTTATAATACCATCTAGAGGTTCTCGGCGAGTCCGTTCAGTGTACTCACCCCCAGTGAGCACTTATATACAATCTTAGGTGATCACACCAATGGCTGTGGGACCGACCACCATCCCTCGTCGGGGTCTAGAAACGTATACATAAGTCTACTCTGGAATATCGATGTCCGGTCTCGATACTCCTGCGACTTGGGACTTTAAGGATGTGCTTATAGACTGCCCAACTCGTATAAAGTATGATCGCCATCATAATGCTGGTGGTCAAGTAAGATTCTATGGGCTTTATCAACATGTATCCGCCATATGTGATATCGAGTATAACATATGCACATGTTAAGATAAAGTCAAACCATAATAGTATACTACCGTATCGAGTCTTTATCAATATGAGTAAGCAATATAAAGCAACAAGAGAAAGAAATACATATATTAAGGAAGAGACATTTCAAATAATATACTATATACAAGTGAGCAAGATTGTCCTGTACATACATATCCCTAATATCCTATACAATACAGGCCTTTAAGGCATACATATCCAACAGAACGGGCCAACCAACTAGAGAGGTAAGAAGGGGAAAGAAAACTAAAATGATCTCAACCATTGATTCTCAGCCAACAGCTGATATTGTCCATCTCACTTTAGACTTATTCATCTCATCATCTCACCATATCATTCCTCTATATATACATGCATATATATGTATATATACATATGTGTGAGTTTCTATATATGTATATGTATAGATATATAAACATGTATATGTATATATGCACATACATGTATATGTATATATAGATGGGTGAGGCTAATTTACTTCCATGGCATAACCAACTTAGTCATGCCTTGTAGTTATGCCTTGTGGACAGTTACTCCATTTTCTCTTTATTCATGGATGAAGCAGGGGTTGTTTTTGTCATTTACAAGGAGATATAAAGTAGAGAATCGTCTAAAAATCCTATGGGATTTTCTATCTTCAAAAAATTCTATGAGATTCTCTCCTTGTATTAATCAATTGCCTCGTTAATTACATGATTCTCTACTTTATCTCTTCTTGTAAATGACAAAAACAACCCCTACTTTATCCATGGATGCAGAACAAATGTAGTAAATATCCACATTGCATAACGAAGCTGGTTATGCACTTAGAGTAAATTAACCTTACTCTATTTACATATATGTATGAACAAACATGTGCACACACACTTATATGTAGGAGGTGCTCTATTGCAAACTGGTTCCCGTTTTTTAAAATCAGGAACTCTCGGTCTACTACATATTTGAATGATCCGATCCGTTCAAGTGGATCACCCTACTTTTAAATCTATGTGTATGAAAAATCAAATGATTTGAAGTCTTCTAACCAATGCATTGGAAGAAGTTTATGTTGTATTAGTGAAAGACGTTCAAATATGTTTGTATGTATGTGTAGTGTATATTTAAGGGTATACACATATTTTATCGATAAACTTCATCCGATGTATTGGCTAGAACGGATCAAATTGTTCAGATATGTCATAGATCAAGAGTTCCTGTTTTTAAAACCACGAACCGCCTTGATTTTTCAAACACATATTTAAGGGTAGGGTGATCAACTTGAACGGATCAGATTGTTCAGATATGTCATAGATCAAGAGTTCCTGTTTTTAAAACCACGAACCGCTTTGCAATAGGGCAACCCTCCCTGTATGTATGCGTATGTATATGTATGTGTATGTATATGTATACACTGAAACATTTACATATATGTATGCACATACACACGCACTCAGATATATAAATATGTAGGAATTGGAAACAAACGCTGTCTAGTTTTTAGCAATTAGATTCATTTTGGGATTTGTGTAATCAATTATGAAGAAAAGCTTTCATTTATATTAATCATGATATCATTGTTTGCACAATACTTAAAGCATATTTTATAGCTAAAAATATGATAGGATTTGTTTTCAAATACTATTTAGTAGAGCATTGTCTCACTCTGTCTCCACACACATAGGATGTGAAGTATAAGGTGGCAAGGTAGGAAATTTCCTATATTGGTGGCTTGATAAGTCTACCAGCCGTCGACTTGTTGGATGATCGACACATGCCATATTGATCTTCATTCCCTGAACTATGCGTATGCCAATTTTCATGTCATTTGGACACTCTTTTGCCCATTCACTTAGCATTGTAAAATGTTCTATTATTGGAAAACCGTTAATTTTGCAATCATCAGATGCATGGACGAATGCTATTCAATTCACATGATAAATCCACGGATGGTTGACCTATCAAGCCACCAATGCAGGAAATTTACTGTCGTGCCACTCCATTTTCATATATATATATATATATAATAATGGAGAAAATGTGCCATATGAGGAAATTTTCTCCTATGGCGTCGAAAAAATACACTCCATTTTTTCCAACAATCGGCATATATCATCTTCATCTTCATCATCTAAGATATGGATACACCAAATTTTATGCGATTCTACCACTTTTTCACCGTTGATTTAGTGGGTGCGAAACTAACGGTTTACCGACAATAGAACTTTTAACATTGCTAATCCAATAGTGAAAAAGTTGAAGAATCTCGTGAAATTTGGTGTATGCCCATCTTAGATGATAAAAATGATGATGATGGATGCCGACCGTTGAATAAAATGTTGGAAGCTGTATTTTTTCAACACCGCCTAACGAAAATCCTTCCTAAAGCCTCTTTTCTCCATTATTCTCATATATATATATATATATATATATATATATATATATATGAGAGTGATCTATTGCAAACCGGTCCGTGTTTTAAAAAAAACGGGAACTCTCTGTCTACGACATATTTTAACGATATAAGCCGTTCAGGTTGATCACCCTGTAGGGTTTCTAGGCACACCCATGAGATTCCACAAGTGATCAAACATGGCCAATTCAAATTTTTCATGTGCCTAAGAATCCTATGCAAGATCGTAACTAGAGGATAGGCGATAAAGATTGTAAGTTAACAACTTTAACTTAAAGGAAAGTGACTACAACCTTTGTAGATCCGGTCCTCCACTTCCTTAGCTTCGTGACGATGTCCCCTCGCTGCGATCGTCGGATCCCGAACTCTAGCGTCGGCTTCATCGGAGAAATGGGCGGGCTAGGTCGTCGACTTCGATGCCGAGGCAACTCAAGATCAAGCTCCAACTTCACCAAGTCATGAAACTTGTGAAGAAAACACCCTATATTACATGGAAAGTGGTAGAGGATGAAGAAATAGAAAGTTGGTTCACTTTAGAATTGGATTTCTCACTCTTTTTCTCAAGGCACCATTGAAAGCTAGAATAGTTTCTTTTTCTTGAAGAAGAAGAAGAAGAAAAAGAATATGATAAGAATTATGAAAAGGGAAAATAAAGTCATTCTTATCATTTTAGCAACCATGGTTTAGTGTAGAGAATAAACTAGGGTTAGGTGAATGGTTAGGTTTAGGAAAGAAACAAGAATGGTCAAAGCTTCTTGAAGCTTCAAGGAAACAAACAAAAGAATCAACCATTTCTTTTCTTGCCCAAAATTAAATAAATAAAATAAATAGTTAAGAAAAGATAACAAAACCCTAACCATTCACTTAAACATGGTTTAAACTAAACATACACCCAAACTTGCATGTATCATCAAACATGATACAATCAAGTGCACAAAAATATATCACATATACAATGTGCACATCAAGTGAGAAAATCCATTTTAAGTGAACCAATATTAGTTAATGTAAAGTAATATATCAAATATATAATTATACATTAAATTATTAAATCAACACTTGATTTAATGATCCGGTCATACTGCATATAACCGACTAATATCATGTGTATCAATGTATCGAATCAACATTTGATTCGGTAACGCGGCTATATCACATATAACCGTCCCATGATACATATCGCGAGAATAGAATACAGTATCACATACTGGTATTATTCTCGGTCCCGCACATATCTCATATGCGCTCCTATTTCGTTTCACTTGAGCCAGGAAACCTCTGTGTAGGACTCTAAAGACTCGTCAATACGCCGACAGCAGGTGATGATCATATTAAACACCCACAAGCCGCAAGCGGTCTGCTAAACGTAACGGTCACCCGGGTATTGAGCGATCAGAAGATCGACGAGCAAGCCCGCTCACACTCCTGTGAATCCAACCGGTAACACTTACCGTACAGTCCGGTCTGTTTGTCTGATATGTCGCATATCTCGCCTATGGGTGGTAAACGTCAGACCCCAATAGCTTGATAAGTCATGCCGATATTAGGTCCATAACATTCGTGAAACTACTGATAACTCTTACCAGTATATCACTACAACCCTGGCCAGGGATTTCCAGTTATGGCCAGTCGAGCATAGCGCAACATCAACCCCCAATACCGGGAGAGACGAATCCCCTCCCATCGCTCATTGCCTCCATGTGAATCGGGGCTGTACCCAAAAACCACCTGTTTGCACGACTCAGTAGAGCCGTGGTAGGGTGGAAATCAAAGCACAGCGGGAGACACACAAGACTCTATGACGATCTCGGGTCAACAGACTAAGCTGTACCAGTGTCACCTGAGAACTGCCATCTGACGTGAGGTATAATACCATCTGGGAGTTCTCGGCGAGTCCGTTCAGTGTACCCAGTCTCCACTGAGCACCCGCATACCATCTCTGATGTCAAACACCAATGGATATGGGATCATCCATCGCCCATCACATGGGTCGAGAAGATATACGCTAGTCTACTCTGGAATATCGATGCCCCGTCTCGATATTCCCACGACTAGGAACATTGAAGGATGTACTCATGGACTATCCAGGCCCCACTAGTATGATCTGCATCATAGTCCTGGAAGTCGAGTACACATCCTAAGGGCTTTATCAACATGTAACAGAGAGACAGAAAGTATACATGTTAAGATAAAGAGCAACCAGATAGCATACTATCATGTCGAGCAAGAAAGTCCTACCTATATATGTCCCAGCATCCACTACAATATACATCCAATGTACAGTAATGGCCTCTAGGGCATACATATAAGTATCTCCCACTTGCACTAGGGCCATCTGTAGCGGTGGTTGCAGTCTCTAATACTCAACCATTCCATAATAGTCTCTCTTTGGGAAAAAGCCTTCGTGAGTGGATCCGCCGTGTTGTCCTCTGAGTCTACTCCCCCAACCTCGATCACCCTAGAGATCAACTATCTCCATGATCAGGTGATGCTGCCTCAGAATATGTCTGGGTCACTGATGGGACCAGGGTTCCTAGGCCAAAGCCTCTCTTCCATTGTCACACAATGGTAGGAACCTAGTTCATCTCATGAACCACTATACACCCAAACTGCCTCTTTGGTAGCATCTTTAATAGCGATGTTACCAGCCTTTATCGTCTAGTTTGCCACGGTATCTAGCTTGGAACTCTTCCAACATACCGTCTCTCTACTGAGGGTAAAGACAATGCCTGCGACTGACATTCAGTCGTCCTTATCACCCTGGAACCTTTCTAGTGATTCTCCCCAGGATCAACTGATTCCATCTCACTACAACTAGTGAGAATCCTAACATCCATTTAGATCTATCTCATAGATCCAAAATCCAGGATTTAGGAGGTATCATTTTGATCCTATATGGAGAATCTATGTGATAAGAGGAGATCGACCGATCGCAGCATAGGAAACTCCTTTCCTATCAAGAGTATGTCATCGACGTACTCTACGAGGATCATTACCATACTCCATACTACCCTTTTGTACATACAAGGTTCATCTACCATTTTGATGAAGTCAAACTCTTTGACTACCACATCAAAACAGATGTTCCAACTCCGCGATGCCTGCTTTATCCTGTAAAGTAACTTACACACGTTTCCGCTGCTCCCACTGTTTACGAAGCCATCTGGCTGTGTTCTTATAGACGTTCTCTTCTAAATCATTATTTAGAAAAGTAGTCATGGCACCCAACCACCAGATATCGTAGTCATGGTATGTAGCAATGGTAAGTAGGATCCGGATGGACTTAAGCATAGCCACTTGGAAAAGGTTTCATCATTATCCACGCCTGGTCGATGACGAAAAACCTTCAACAAGTCTAGCTTTGAAAGTCTCAAATTTTCCACCTACACCAAGTAATCTTCTCAAGATATACTTGCTCCTGTTGGGGATTTAACCTTTCAGATATAGCATCCAAAGTCCATACTTTGTTGGTGTACATGGATTTCATCTCAGATCGCTAAGCATCCAGCCATTCTTATAGAGTTCCTACTCTCGATGGCCTGCTCGAAACTAGTTGGGTCATCATCTCATGATGCAATCCTCACTCCCACTATCATCAAGAAACCGAAGTATCTCTCAGGCAGGTGAGGAACCCTGCTAGATCGGCGGAGAGGCTGAGGTTCGTCGGGGACTATTCAATCCTTTGGTTATATCAAATCAGCTGCAGTTTTGTATAGTTGGAACCTTTCCAGTTCTACAGAACTGACCTTGCATCGATCTTGTCCGGATTTTACTTTTGACATAGGCCGGACAATCCCAAATCTTAACTTACTTAAGAGATAGGCTCTTCCCATACCATATCTTATATGGAGTGGTAGGCACTGATTTGATTCGAACCCAACTCAATAGGTATGCAACTTCTTAAGTGCATAACCCCAAAAAGGAAATAGGTAACTCAGTAGTACTCATCATAGAGCACACCATATCTAATGTGGTGTGATTGCTCCGTCCCGATACACCGTTGTGCTGTGGTATATTCAGAGGAGTAATACGGAGAGAGAATCTCATTCTCCTTTAGAATAGTCCAAGAATTCCATGCATAAGTATTCTCCTCCCTGATCTTATCATAGGACGTAATACTTATACCCGGTTTTTGGTTCTCTACTTCTAACTTATATTCCGTGAATATCTCAAAAGCTTCGGACTTATGTTTCAACAGGAACATATGACTGAATCTTGAGAGATTATCAGAGAATGTAATGAAGTACAAAGAACAGATCTTGGCATATGTAGACAGGGGACTTTGCATACATCACCATGTATCAGTCCCAAGAGTTTAACAACTCTTTCTCTGTTTCCAATAAACAGAGCTATGATCATCTAATCTTTGTGACATGACTGGCAAGTTTCACAAGATGTAAATTCAAACTGATTTAAATATGCATCTAAAATGTAACTTAAGCTAGTCGGGTCACATTGATATGACCTAGTCTACAATGCCTCAAGAAGGATTCGTTCATTTCTGAACTCTTCCTCTTGTGTGTGTTCCGTATACTAAGAACTGTATTTTGATTTAGAACATCAATGCTTTTAGATAACGTGCCTGAACCGATCAACTTTTGATATAGGAAATGTTCAAAACATTATCCAACAATACAAAATTTTATCATTTCTTTACTTGTAAAGAGACTGATATGATTTTGTATATCAGGTTCGGTATCTAATAACATTCGTTCAGAATCAATGTACTGGTAATACAGGGTGACAGTGACCAACAGACTTGGCTGCAACACTTGCCCCGTTTTCTGTCTCATGAAACTTATCACCCGTTCTCAGTTCTCTACCTTTCTGTAGCCCATGTAACAGATTACATATCTGGGATCCTGATCCGGTATCAAATACCCAGGACGCAGAGGATACTGAGAAACAGTTCTTTGCAATGAACATACCCGAAGAAGATGCATCATCATGCATTTTCTTCGTTTGGGCGGCATGGGAATCCTGGTATTCCCCTATTTCCTGCTCGGTCTTATAACAATTATAAATTGGAGCAGGACCAACATTCCCCAGCTCAGTATAACAAGCGGGTTCGGTCAATACATCCATATTATTATCTTGATTAAGGCGTGATATGGTCGCTACCAGGAGAGAGAGAAGAAAACACTCTGCGTGCGCTCTTGCAAGATTAGATTGGTTATATATTTTATCTAATCAGGATGGCTCCTACTGTTTTTATCAAATCTTCCTTCAAACCCTAAAACGAAAGACTAGCCGGGATTAATTACACTCTACAAGTTCGCCAATCTTTCAGCCAGGCCAGTGTCGGTACTTTGAGGGAGGTTCCCCGTGCTTTCGCACGGACCTAATTAAAGTAAACCTCGTTTTCCCAGAGGCGTAACCCCGTTGACACCTTTCTAGACACCTACTTGATCGGCTAATTGCAAAGTGCAAAACTCTCCCAGAAGTAACAATTACTCGCAGCGGGTATCGGGATCCAACTATCACATAGAAGGTATGCAATCTCATTGCAAATTTCAACACTTGAAACTCCCGATAAATGTTTTTACCCCTAGCACCTATGACCTTGGCTAAGGTTGTTGGATATAGTGCCCTCAAAGTCAATTATTGGATCGCAGGCACGTGATTGCAATGATTGCGGAGGACCTATACCGGTAGAACAGTCTTACTCGAGATGATAGTATGCTATCTGGTTTGCCTTTATCAGTCGTGTATAGGTTCAGGTGACTGATCACGATTACATTTTGATAGAGCCTTTAGGATCTTGCTTGACTACCAACAGTATGAGGGCGATCATATAAGTGAGAGTTGGGTGGTCTATAAGCATATCCTTAATAGTGGTCCCTAGTCGTGGGAGTTTCGAGACAGGGCATCGATACTCCGGAGTAGACTAGTGTATACAGTTGAGACCCCAACGAGGGGCGGTGGCCGGTCTCACAAGCCACTGGTGTCAGTTGGATCACCTAAGATGTATACAGGTGTTCATTGGGTTGGAGTACACCGGACAGGACTCGCCGGGAACCTGCTAGTTGGTATTATACATATCGTCAGATAGCAGTTCCCTGGTGACATGTGTACATGTTAGTTCATCGACCCGAGGTCGTCATTTGTCTCGTGTGAGTTCCCACTGTGCTTTGATTTCTACCCTACCACGGCTCAAAGGAGTCGTGCAAACAGGTAGTTTTTGGGTACAGTCCCGAGCCACATGGAGGCACGTGAGCGGATCGGCAGGGGATTCGTTTCTCCCGGTATTGGGGGTGGAGGTCACGCTGTGTCTAGGAAAGCCATTACACCAAGTCCTTGGCCAAGGCAAGTGAGATTTACTGGTAGGCACTCCAGTAGTATCTCAGGGTGTTCAGGGCTTGTCTCCGACACGACTTATACAGCTATTGGGGGTTTGACGTTACTAGCCCCCTAGGCCGGATATGCGATACTCATAGACGAACGGACCGGACTGTATATACATTGTCACTGTTAGGTTCAGTAGGGTTTCTGGATGAGTTCGCTCATCAGCCTCCCTTGAGGTCAGTCCATGGGCAACCGTTACGCACAGCTAGTGCCACTGACGGCTTGTGGTTAAACCCACTGCCAGGGTACTGACGAGTCATTAGAGTCCCCCACAGACAGTTTCCCAAGTTCGGGCGAAACGTTGTAGAGACCGTATGGTTTTATGGCAGGGTTCGGAAAATGCACGTGCGTTTACGCACGTGTTATATTTCGGGCAGATAATACTGGTGGGATTTGGTTTAAGCTGGATCCATGTATTATACAGAGTAGATATAATATCTTTGTCTCAGTTGCATTTGTATTCGGTCGTAATACAAATGTGGGTATATTTATACAGTTACGGGGTTATCCTGAAATTCGTTTCGGGATCACTTTTGGAAGTTGCCAGTTTCCAGTTTTCTATCACCCGTATTTAATATTTGGTTAAATACGGATTTATCTTTTCTTGAGATGAGTGTGGAAGCTTCTAGAAGGTTCTAGAAGAGGTGAGGTGTTTAGTGAGTCATGGTTGCATTTAATGATTCCATTAATGCATGATGACTTGGCTAATGACTCATCATTTTCATTAATTGTGTTCACACTTTGTGTTCACACTAGATATTTTTCTTATTGTCACCTCTCCCTCTCCTACACTCACCCCCCTCTATATATGTGGCCGGCCCTCCTCCTCTCTCATTCACTCTCACTTTGTAGAAAAGAGGAATGGTTGTTGTTTAAAAGATTATGATAGTTTCGGTGTATGGAATTTCACAGCTCATTTCATTCCATCACCCGATTCCCATGGCAACTTCATTAACCGTTCGTCCATGGTTTTGGACGAAGCGAGACAAAGTCTTCTATTCATTCTCTACATCAATCTTGGTCATCTCTTCTAGCAAACTTGATGACCGAGTTGCCTCGAGTCAGAGGCGGGAGCCCGTTTAAAGATCCGATGACGTGGTGCCACCTGGATGAGGAGATCGGAGATCGACGAGATTGGAGCAGCCGCAACGGAGCGTGGGATGATGGTTAAAAAACGAAGGACTCGGATCGTTCGGTATAACCTTTCTTCCCTCTTTGTAGATTGTTAGTTTAGCGTTAATGGCAGATCCGGGTTTATAGTATGCGATAGCGCCGGTTATAAAAGTTTTTGTTCCGCATTTTGGCGTCTGAAAGACCGCCGGGCGCTACCGTAGACTTACATGGTATCAGAGCCACGCCATTAAGCTTTACTAACTTGTGCTAACGCGTTTAAAAGATCGATCGAACGGATTTTCAAAAATCACAATTTCTAGTTTTAAAGTTTCTGTTAATTTTCAAACTGGTCTAAAAATCATTTTGACCATACCAGAAAATCAAGCAGGGTTTTTGAGGAATACTGTAGAAATTCGACCAAGTGATTCCACTGTTCCGCCTCGGATCCACGGTCCAAACTAGGGTTTGACCGTGGATCCGCCGCAGGAAAGTGAGATCAATTGCTCAATTTTCTACAGTGGATTCTATGTTGGAAATTGTGGTTTCTGGAACTGTTTTTTTGGGCCTAGTGTTTTTTACTGTACAGCAGATTTGCGTGGGGCCCACTTCGGGAAATTTAGTCGATCGAAATTTAAACGTGTTAGTTTACAGTGCTTACATTATATCTCCGACCGTGAATGTCATTTGATCGGTAAACCGCGTCTGATTGCTATAGTTCTTTCAAACGGGTTTGCGAACGTGACATTCGCGTTGATGTTCTGTGTTGTGCTGTTGCGGATTTGTCGTGGTGGATAGCAGTGTGCAATGGTAGTGCAGTTTGAGTTTATTTGTACATTTGATATTGCGGGGGCGACCGTCCAACATGTGGACTGCCGTCACTGCCTGTTGTATAATATTCTTTTGGGACACGACCAGGTTGAGGTCGATGTACCCGTTGTACATATTTTTCATTTCTGTACTAGGTTTTACCCCGCGACGGAGTGCACGGATAGCCGGGTTCTAGAGGGCAACGGGTCTGCATCTCATGGCTTTGAGAGGCAGAGGGGCCTCACTCTAGAATTGGCAGACTATTCGCCGCACTCGTAGGGGGTACAGGTTGACCCAAGGAGGGGTGCTCAAGCTACCGGATTTCGTGAAGTGCAGGGTGGTCCATTCACTTTGCTGTAGGGGGCTGCCTCGCTTCAGGTTTTGGCGGGTAACTTGCTGCACCCGTAGGGGTCTAGGTTTCATTGCACAGGCTATCCACACGACAGGAAAACGTCGGGTTTCAGCAGCGGCTCTGTGAAACTCGGGGATCCCAGATTATCTGTATTGTTATGTGATGCTTATTACTTTTCTGTAATGTTGCATATTATCCCGCCTGGAGCGATTATTGTATATTGGTTTATATACTATTAAATGTTGTATATGTTTTACACCCGCGCTAGTCCAGTCCCCGCTCTGTCGTTAGTTAAGTAACCTAACGGGTGATGACGGGACCCAGTAACGAATGCGGATGGCATTTACGTACATTTTATTTTCGTTCTTTTCTGGTGTGATTATTGATGGGACTGCGTTGATTCTGATCAATGCAAAGTAAAACAAACATGTTTGGATGTTGTTGGAACAATTTAAAAAGTGTTATTACAAAGTCGTTTCCTTTTGTTTTGCACAGTGGTATTCGGTTGGAATATCCTGCACCTCATTCGACGGGGCAAGGGCCGATATCCCTTCACCGGGACTGACCCCTTGGGCAGAAGTTTGCGTTAGGGTAATAACTTCACTATAGTCGATTACATGTTGCTTTGCATCGCGGTATTCAGTGGAATATCCTGCACCTCATTCCACGAGGAAAGAGCCGAGATCCCTTCACCGGGAGTGACCTCTTTAGCAAAGGTTTTCGCCACTATATTTTATAAAAAGCTATCAGGTTCCTTCAACGAGATCAAGTTCATTACGTTAAAGGTTTTTCGCCAAAAACCAGCCGTAACCCTCCGTCATTTCTTATGGATGGTCAGTAATATTCAAGTTATGTTTGTTGGCTTTCGTCAAGGCATAGTGTTTGGTAGTTGCTGGGGTATTCATTTGTTGCATAGATAGATGAGTTGGTTTGGGACAGTCGTATTACCTTGTTGGCTTTCGTCAAGGGTATGTACGGGTGGGTTCGAATTAACAAGATAATGACGGGCAGAACTTGACATGTGACTTATGATTTGTTGGCTTTCGTCAAGGTTATAAGAACATGGGGTAAAAATCATATCGGGAGTTTCTAAAGAAACTGAAACTTGCCAGGCATGCGCATACCTTCTGGAGTGTGATAACGTGAGTGGATTCCGTCACGTTATCATGCAATGAGAGTTGGATCCCGATTCCCACTGATGAGTTGGTTTACTCTTCGGGTGATCCCGATTGATTCTTCTTTTAGGTTTGGAGGAGAATTTGACAGTACAGTGGGAGGTTTCCGGATTAGATAAAGTGATAACCATTCTGATCTAGGTTAGAGTGCACGCAGAGTGTTTCTTTTCTCTCTCTCTTTGGCAGCGACCTTTGACCGACCCTAGACTATGACTCAGTGACCAAGTTGACCGAACCTTCTTAAAATACTGGCTTTTGGATTGTCTAAGTTGCACAAGTCATTGCTACTCCTTCTTTCACCCTTTGCATTTCTCAGAACACCCGTATTACTACGGACATCCACTTTCTATTGGATGGATCCATCGTATGGTTATATACGAACTCGAAGGGGACTCCTTCGAGGATGGATCAAGGTTCAGGAGAAATAGAATTGGTTTATTCAGTTGTCTTTTATTATCACCTTCTCTCAGGTTGCGAGGGCTCCTTAGTTTAGGAGAGTACACCTATTACGCTTATTGGATAGTTTATTCCAAAACCATAGGCAGGTGCCGAAAGGTAGGGAATGAAGAAAAACCAATTAGCCTAAGTAGGGTGTACAGAAGGTAATATGTAAAGACAAAATAAAGGGATTAGAAAGTGGGCAAAGTAAGTTGCGACTGTTATCATTCACGACCAAACCGCGACTTCTTCGCCACTCCTATTTCACCTTTGCTAGAATAAGGTATTATTCAGTTGTCTTTTATCATCACCTTCTCTCAAGTTGTGAGTATTCCCTTGGTTTAGGAAGGTACACCTATTATGCTTAACTGGATAGTCTTCTTCCAAACCATAGGCTGGTGCCGAACGGTAGGGAAGGAAGAAAAACCATTTAGCCTAACGATGGTGTACAGAAGGTAACAACTAAAGACAAATAAAGGGATTTGGAGAGATGACAAAAGAAATATACGGTTAGAGTCATTAATTGGATTATGGAAGAGGCATTACTATGTATAACCGGGATACCCCTACGAAACATTTTCATGTTTCAGTGCATTGTTAATGGAAAAACTGTTTTTTTCGATTAGATACTTACTCCAGGGTGTGTATTCACCAGGTTTCATTCTCATATCTGTATGGTTTTACAGATGATGAGTGGGAGGAAGTTATTGGGAATTAGGTGATTATCCTCATTATATCGGAATTCGTTGTAATTGGTGATATTTGAGGAAATCGCCTGGGTACAGTTTTCAAGCTACGACGCACTGGTTTTTGCGTTATTCAACTCAGCGGACTTATACAGAGTATTGTATGTTGTCCAGTGTCCATCAGGACAAAGGGGGTAGGTTCCTCGTACTATGTTCTGTTTACTTATGACTTCTCTAGTTTTTAGACAAGTGTTTCGTAGAAAATACAAGGTCTAAGTTTTGAGAAGTTGTGGGTATAAGAATAAAGTAGAGAACCAGATGTCGCAAGTATCGGGATTTCTTCAAACAGATCGAAGATGTAGATACTTATGATTGGTATTCAGATGATAGTAAAAGTTTTGAGAAACTTGTTTCTCTTTCGGGTTACTCATAATTAGATGGATTTCTAAGTTGAGTAATGCCGATTAGCCTCTTTCCATTAAAGTTGATATGCACTGGAGACAGCTGCATGATTAGAATCTGGTTCCAATTAAATAAGTGCCAAAGTTTCTATATTGGATATAGAATGGTTCGTATCTTAACGATATTAAGGTACGGGGGAGTTGTCCGGCTTACGCTTAAAACCAGACTCTGGATAACTCAGGGCACGTTTCTGTAATGGCAGTTTGTGGGTTGGCCCAGGCTATGACGAGGGGTGACTTTCTACCATCTGGGAGATCAATAGTGATATTGTTCTTGACTCGCCACAGTTTTAGTAAAATGGATTTTTTCAGAAAACAGTAGTGGGAGTATGGTAGAACTGGAAGTGATTCCAGAACCGTAAACGATTACGGAAAATTTAATAGGACCTAAAGATTCAATCAGGTTTGACATTCCATTAGCCACTCCGCAGATATGGTAGGTAACCTCAGACACCCGAGAGGTATTCCGGTAGCCTCAAGGACGGTGACAGGGAGATTTCTTATCTACCCAGACTTGACACTACTGTTGTTCCAGGCTATGAGACCCCGGTAGGAGGGTTGTTGTGGTCAGTGGGAGCAGCGGAAGCGTAGTGGACAAGTAGCTTATGTCTATTTATAGACTATAGCAGTTATAGCGGAGATTGATCATCTAATTTTGATGTGACAGTCATGGGTTTGACTTCATCAGAATATGTGATGGATCTGTTAAGAAGGTAGTAGGGTGTGATGTCTTGGTTTTTGGATGACATACACGGAGTAGGAAGTAAAATTCCTATACTACGATCGGTTGTACTGTGGTCGTCACACAGTTGTTTCTCCAGACAGGATATGGATATAATATTTGACATTCTGGTTTCTAGATCTATGGTTTTAGATCTGGATTTGGGTAGTTTCCCAATGTGCGTACTTTGGACAGTATTCTAATGGTTTTTGGAATAGATGACTCCTGGCATGGTGGTGTACCTGCAGGTGATGGAGTCACCCTCTCTAAAGGTGTCTTACAGACTAAAGGGGAGAGGGATGTGCATGATTGGCAGATCACTTGCTTAGGCAATTGAGTCGATCATGAGATGTCAAGTACCACACCGGATGTTGTTTTTGCACTAGATGCGATAAGTTTGTATTAATCCAATCCTGGAGAAACATAAGGAAGCAGTTTTAGAACATAAATGGTTATTCTACGGATTTGATGACGGCAGCCTCCTTCGGGAGACGGTTATCATTCCAGGCTTCAAAGGTGACATGGATGATAGAGTGATTGTCAGAGTTATAGTTTTCCCTCTGACGAAGAGGGACAGTATTATGGACAGGTGGTCCAAGAAGATACTGTGGGAGGCATGGTGCAGGATACTGATTAGGTTCAGTTATCGATACAGTCTAAGAAGTTTGGATTTGGAGTTCATTTATGAACTGGGTCCCATCAGATATCCAGACATATTCTAAGACAGGTATTACTCAATTCGGGAGATGGCTTTCTCCGCGAACTTGAGATTAAGAGAGACATAGAAAGAAACTTCAGGGCGGATCCACTCACTGAGGCTATTTCTTTAACACAATAGGTTTTACAAACGGGGTTTTTGTGAAACTGGATTAGTAGAGGAGTTGGGTGTTGGTTTCACATGGGCTGTGAGTACGCGACATCGCAATAATTAGCCTTAAGTGCAAGTGGGAGATTGTTGGATATAGTGCCCTCAAAGTCAATTATTGGGATCGCAGGCACGTGATTGCAATGATTGCGGAGGGACCTATACCGGTAGGACAGTCTTACTCAAGATGATAGTATGCTATCTGGTTTGCCTTTATCGGTCGTGTATACGTTTCAGGTGACTGATCACGATTACACTTTGATAGAGCCCTTAGGATCTTGCTTGACTACCAACAGTATGAGGGCGATCATATAAGTGAGAGTTGGGTGGGTCTATAAGCATATCCTTAATAGTGGTCCCTAGTCGTGGGAGTTTTCGAGACAGGGCATCGATACTTCGGAGTAGACTAGTGTATACAGTCGAGACCCCGACGAGGGGCGGTGGCCGGTCTCACAAGCCACTGGTGTCAGTTGGATCACCTAAGATGTATACATGTGCTCATTGGGTTATGAGTACACCGGACAGGACTCGCCGGGAATCTGCTAGTTGGTATTTATACATATCGTCAGATAGCAGTTCCCTGGTGACATGTGTGCAGGTTAGTTCATCGACCTGAGGTCGTCATTTGTCTCGTGTGAGTTCCCACTGTGCTTTGATTTCTACCCTACCACGGCTCAAAGGAGTTGTGCAAACAGGTAGTTTTTTGGGTACAGTCCCGAGCCATATGGAGGCACGTGAGCGGATCGGCAGGGGATTCGTCTCTCCCGGTATTGGGGGTGGAGGTCGCGCTGTGTCTAGGAAAGCCATTACACCAAGTCCTTGGCCAAGGCAGGTGAGATTTACTGGTAGGTACTCCAGTAGTATCTCAGGGTGTTCAGGGCTTGTCTCCGACACGACTTATACAGCTATTGGGGGTTTGACGTTACTAGCCCCCTAGGCCGGATATGCGATACTCATAGACGAACGGACCGGACTGTATATACATTGTCACTGTTAGGCTCAGTAGGGTTTCTGGATGAGTTCGCTCATCAGCCTCCCTTGAGGTCAGTCCATGGGCAACCGTTACGCACAGCTAGTGCCACTGACGGCTTGTGGTTAAAACCCACTGCCAGGGTACTGACGAGTCATTAGAGTCTCCCACAGACAGTTTCCCAAGTTCGGGCGAAACGTTGTAGAGGCCGTATGGTTTTATGGCAGGGTTCGGAAAATGCATGTGCGTTTACGCACGTGTTAATATTTCGGGCAGATAATACTGGTGTGCTTTGGTTTAAGCCGGATCCATGTATTATATTAGAGTAGATATAATATCTTTGTCTCAGTTGCATTTGTATTCGGTCGTAATACAAATGCGGGTATATTTATACAGTTACGGGGTTATTCTGAAATTTGTTTCGAGATCACTTTTGGAAGTTGCCAGTTTTCAGTTTTCTATCAGCCGTATTTAACATTTGGTTAAATACGGATTTATCTTTTCTTGAGATGAGTGTGGAAGCTTCTAGAAGGTTCTAGAAGAGGTGAGGTGTTTAGTGAGTCATGGTTGCATTTAATGATTCCATTAATGCATGATGACTTGGCTAATGACTCATCATTTTCATTAATTGTGTTCACACTTTGTGTTCACACTAGATATTTTTCTTATTGTCACCTCCCCCTCTCCTACACTCACCCCCCACCTCTATATATGTGGCCGGCCCTCCTCCTCTCTCATTCACTCTCACTTTGTAGAAAAGAGGAATGGTTGTTTAAAAGATTATGATAGTTTCGGTGTATGGAATTTCACAGCTCATTTCATTCCATCACCCGATTCCCATGGCAACTTCATTAACCGTTCGCCCATGGTTTTGGACGAAGCGAGACAAAGTCTTCTACTCATTCTCTACATCAATCTTGGTCATCTCTTCTAGCAAACTTGATGACCGAGTTGCCTCGAGTCAGAGGCGGGAGCCCGTTTAAAGATCCGATGACGTGGTGCCACCTGGACGAGGAGATAGGAAATCGACGAGATCGGAGCAACCGCAACGGAGCGTGGGATGATGGTTAAAAAACGAAGGACTCGGATCGTTCGGTATAACCTTTCTTCCCTCTTTGTAGATTGTTAGTTTAGCGTTAATGGCAGATCCGGGTTATAGTATGCGATAGCGCCAGTTATAAAAGTTTTTGTTCCGCATTTTGGCGTCTGAAAGACGGCCGGGGCGCTACCGTAGACTTACAAAGGTCAACAAATCATAAGCACCAGTCATGTTCCACCCGTCATTTCGTGATTAATTAGACCCACCAACATGACCCTTGGCTAAGGTCGACAAAGCCACATGACTGTCCTAACTAATCGCATCATATGCGGTGTAGGAAGACATCACTTAGCTACCGTACACTGTGCCTTGACTATGGTCAACAAACACAGCACGAATACTAAGTACTCTACTTCCTAAAATGACGGAGGGTTGCGAATGGTTTTTATGAAAACCTTTAACGCTCTGAACTTGATCTCGTTGCGGAATCAAATGGTTTTTAAATGGAGTGTTTTCGAGCCTTTTCCAGTTTTGCTAAAGGGGTCACTCCCGATGAAGGGATCGTCGGCCCTTTCCTCGTCGATGAGGTGCGGGGATATATCATATATATCTCTGTGCAAAGCAGAGACTATAGAAGCAATCAAACGACAAACCGACGGTTTGTAGCATCTGCCAGTTATTGCTAAAGGAGTCACTCCCGGTGAAGGGATCTCGGTCCTTTCCTTATCGAATAAGGTGCAGGATGTTCTACAAGGAACACCGCGATGCAAAGCAAGAACTGTAGCTACCTGTTTTATTTTGAAATTCGATTCCACAACATCAATTAGGTTTATTTTCTTTCATTAAATCTCATTAATGAATTGTCCCCATCATTTAAGTCCACCTAAACATCACAGATAAATATAACGTACGCTTATACCATCCGCATTCGCCTCGATGTCCCGTCTGCATATTTTTAATTCACAAAAATCCACAATTTTCAAAAATGTACAGAGAGTGGATTTTGCATTAGGGTTTCGGTTCGATCGGACTTCTAACTCCGTCTACTCATCGCCTAAGGCTCTAGCTAGGCTCTGATACCACTGTAGGGTTCTTAGGCACACCCATGAGGTTCCACAAGTGATCAAACATGGCCAATTCAAATTTTTTCATGTGCCTAAGAATCCTATGCAAGATCGTAAACTAGAGGGATAGGCGATAAAGATTGCAAGTTAACAACTTTAACTAAAAGGAAAGTGACTACAACCTTTGTAGATCCGGTCCTCCACTTCCTTAGCTCCGTGACGATGTCTCCTCGCTGCGATCATCGGATCCCGGACTCTAGCGTCGGCTTCATCGGAGAAATGGGCGGGCTAGGTCGTCGACTTCGATGCCGAAGATGATCTACGTCGAGGCAACTCAAGATCAAGCTCCAACTTCACCAAGTCATGAAACTTGTGAAGAAAACACCCTATACTACATGGCAAGTGATAGAGGATGAAGAAATAGGAAGTGGGTTCACTTTAGAATTGGATTTCTCACTCGTTTTCTCAAGGCACCATTGAAGCTAGAATGGTTTCTTCTTCTTGAAGAAGAAGAAGAAGAAAAAGAATATGATAAGAATTATGAAAAGGGAAAATAAAGTCATTCTTATCATTTTAGCAACCATGGTTTAGTGTAGAGAATAAACTAGGGTTAGGTGAATGGTTAGGTTTAGGAAAGAAACAAGAATGGTCAAAGCTTCTTGAAGCTTCAAGGAAACAAACAAAAGAATCAACCATTTCTTTTCTTGCCCAAAATTAAATAAATAAAATAAATAGTTAAGAAAAGATAACAATACCCTAACCATTCACTTAAACATGGTTTAAACTAAACATACACCCAAACTTGCATGTATCATCAAACATGATACAATCAAGTGCACAAAAATATATCACATATACAATGTGCACATCAAGTGAGAAAATCCATTTTAAGTGAACCAATACTAGTTAATGTAAAGTAATATATCAAATATATAATTATACATTAAATTATTAAATCAACACTTGATTTAATGATCCGGTCATACTGCATATAACCGACTAATATCATGTGTATCAATGTATCGAATCAACATTTGATTCGGTAACGCGGCTATATCACATATAACCGTCCCATGATACATATCGCGAGAATAGAATACAGTATCACATACTGGTATTATTCTCGGTCCCGCACATATCTCATATGCGCTCCTATTTCGTTTCGCTTGAGCCATGAAACCTCTGTGTAGGACTCTAAAGACTCGTCAATACGCCGGCAGCAGGTGATGATCATATCAAACACCCACAAGCCGCAAGCGGTCTGCTAAACGTAACGGCCATCCGGGTATTGAGCGATCAGAAGATCGACGAGCAAGCCCGCTCACACTCCTGTAAATCCAACCGGTAACACTTACCGTACAGTCCGGTCTGTTTGTCTGATATGTTGCATATCTCGTCTAGGGGTGGTAAACGTCAGACCCTAATAGCTTGATAAGTCATGCCGATATTAGGTCCATAACATTCGTGAAACTACTGATAACTCTTACCAGTATATCACTACAACCCTGGCCAGGGATTTCCAGTTATGGCCAGTCGAGCATAGCGCAACATCAACCCCCAATACCGGGAGAGACGAATCCTCTCCTATCGCTCATTGCCTCCATGTGAATCGGGGCTGTACCCAAAAACCACCTGTTTGCACGACTCAGTAGAGCCGTGGTAGGGTGGAAATCAAAGCACAGCGGGAGACACACAAGACTCTATGACGATCTCGGGTCAACAGACTAAGCTGTACCAGTGTCACCTGAGAACTGCCATCTGACGTGAGGTATAATACCATCTGGGAGTTCTCGGCGAGTCCGTTCAGTGTACCCAGTCTCCACTGAGCACCCGCATACCATCTCTGATATCAAACACCAATGGATATGGGATCATCCATCGCCCATCACATGGGTCGAGAAGATATACGCTAGTCTACTCTGGAATATCGATGCCCCGTCTCGATATTCCCACGACTAGGAACATTGAAGGATGTACTCATGGACTACCAGGCCCCACTAGTATGATCTGCATCATAGTCCTGGAAGTCGAGTACACATCCTAAGGGCTTTATCAACATATAACAGAGAGACAGAAAGTATACATGTTAAGATAAAGAGCAACCAGGTAGCATACTATCATGTCGAGCAAGAAAGTCCTACCTATATATGTCCCAGCATCCACTACAATATATATCCAATGTACAGTAATGGCCTCTAGGGCATACATATAACTAACACACCCTACCCTCATATATATATATATATATATATATATGAAAAATCAAAGGATTTGAAGAGCTCTAACCTATGCATCGAATGAAGTTTATGTTGCATTATTGAAAGACGTTCATTTTTCACCCATCGATGCATAGGTTAGTGGACTCTAAATCTTTCGATTTTTCTTACACATACATTTGAGGGTATGATGATCAACTTGAACGGCTCGGAACGTTAAAATATGCCGTAGATCGAGAGTTCCCGCTTTTAAAAAACACGGAACGGTTAGCAGTGGAGCACTCCCCTATATATATATATATATATATATATATATATTATGACTTTGAGACCGACACTCGAACAAAAAACATTTTATTCATCAAATAAACGAATAGCTAGGAAGCACGAATATATGAAATTGGTTCATTAATTCGTGTATATTATGACTTTGAGACCGACACTCGAACAAAAAACATTTTATTCATCAAATAAACGAATAGCTAGGAAGCACGAATATATGAAATTGGTTCATTAATTCGTGTCGGACACGGATTCGGATTCGAGCCCGTCGCATGCCGGACACAAATTTCGTGTCGTGCCTAAAATTCAGCGGCTGTCACTTGGATGTGTGAGGACTGTTGGAGATAGTGCCCTCATAGTTAATTATTGGATCGCAGGTACGTGATTGCAATGATTGCGGAGGACCTATCCCGGTAGGACAGTCTTACTCGAAATGATAGTATGCTATCTGGTTTGTCTTTATCAGTCGTGTACATGTTCAGGTGACTGATTGCATGTTACACTTTGATAGAGCCCTTAGGATCTTGCTTTACTACCAACAGTATGATGACGATCATATACGTGAGAGTTGGGTAGTTTATATGCATATCCTTAATTGTGGTCCCTAGTCGTGGGAGTTTCGAGACAGGGCATCGATACTCCGGAGTAGACTAGTGTATACAGTCGAGACCCCGACGAGGGGCGGTGGCCGGTCTCACAAGCCACTGGTGTCAGTTGGATCACCTAAGATGTATACAGGTGCTCATTGGGTTATGAGTACACCGGACAGGACTCGCCGGGAATCTGCTAGTTAGTACTATACCTATCGTCAGATAGTAGTTCCCAGGTGACATGTGTACAGGTTAGTTCATCGACCTGAGGTCGTCATTTGTCTCGTGTGAGTTCCCACTGTGCTTTGATTTCTACCCTACCACGGCTCAAAGGAGTCGTGCAAACAGGTAGCTTTTGGGTACAGTCCCGAGCCATATGGAGGCACGTGAGCGGATCGGCAGGGGATTCGTCTCTCCCGGTATTGGGGGTGAGGTCGTGCTGTGTCTAGGAGAGCCATTACACTAAATCCATGGCCATGGTAGGAGATTTACTGGTAGGTACTCCAGTAGTATCTCAGGGTGTTATTGGGCTACACTCCGACACGACTTATACTGCTTCTGGGGGTCTGACGTTACTAGCCCTCTAGGCGGATATGCGATACTCATTGACGAACGGACCGGACTGTATATACATTGTCACTGTTAGGCTCAGTAGGGTTTTCTGGATGAGTTCATTCATCGGCCACCCTTGAGTTTGCTCATCCGTCTCCCTTGAGGTCAGTCCGTGGGCAGCCGTTACGCATAGCTAGTGCAGCTGACGGTTTGTGGTTAAACCCACTGCCAGGGTACTGAAGAGTCATTAGAGTCCCCCACAGACAGTTTCCCAAGTTCGGGCGAAACGTTGTAGAGGCCGTATGGTTTTATGGCAGGGTTCGGAAAATGCACGTGCGTTTACGCACGTATCAGTTTTCGGGCAGATGATACTGGTCGGCTTTGGTTTAAGCCGGATCCGAGTATTATTTTGAGTAGGTATAATATCTTTGTCTCAGTTGCATTTGTATTCGGTCGTAATACAAATGCGGGTATATTTATACAGATACGGGGTTATCCTGAAAGTCGTTTCAGGATCACTTTTGGAAGTTGCCTGTTTCCAGTTTTCTATCAGCCGTCTTTTAACATTTGGTTAAAGGCGGATTTATCTTTTTTTGGATGAGAGTGAGTCGTGCTTCTAGAAGGTTCTAGAAGGTTCTAGAATTTGTGACAAGGCTAAGTGACTCATGCTTTGATTTCATTACATTCTTGTTTTGCTTAAGATCTTTATGCTTTGTTATTAAAGCTTTTTGTTTTCCTTAAGATATTTTCTTCATGATAAGCTTCATCTTAAGGTCACCACTTGCTCCTACGGTCACCTCCCTCCTTCTATAAAGTGGCCGGCCCTTTCTCTCCTCCTCACTTCACTTGATGTTTCATTTTGGTTAGAAAAGATTATGATAGTATTCGGGGTGTATGGAATTTTACAGTTCATTTCATTCCATCACCCGATTTCCACGGCAACTTCATTAACCGATCGTCCACGGATTTGGACGAAGTGAGACGAAGTCATCTACTCATTCTCTACATCAATTCTTGGTCGTCTCTTTTGGCAAACTTGACGATCGAGTTGCCTCGAGTCATAGGCGGGAGCCCGTTTAAAGAATCGCTGATGTGGTGCCACCTCGACGAGGATATCGCACATCGACGAAATCGGAGCAGCCGCAACGGAGCGTGGGATGATGGTTGAAGAACGAAGGACTCGGATCGTTCGGTATAACCTTTCTACACTCTTTACAGTTTGTTAGTTTAGCAATAATGGCAGATCCGGGTTAAAGTATACGATAGCGCCAGTTTAAAAAGTTTTATTCCGCATTTGGCGTCTGTAGACGGCCGGGGCGCTAGCGTAGACTTACAGTGGTATCAGAGCCTCACCATTTTGCTATGCTAACTTGTGCTAACGCGTTTAAAACTTCGATCCGACCGGAAATCGAAAACTGCAAAAATCCAAGCCGACAGTTTCTGTTGTTTTTAAACGGTTTCAAAAATTAATTCTGTATGTCTCAGAATACTGTGCAGGCTTTTATTAGAACGACGTAGAAATTTGGGCACGTGATTCGATGAGACTGCCGCGGAAACGCGGTCAAACCATAGGTTTGACCGCGTTTCCGCGGCCAAACAGTGAGCTCGTGGTCCCAACTTTTTACAGTGGGTTCTTGGTTAGATTTTGGGGTTTTTGGTAAATATCGTTTTGGCCCAGATTTTGTTACTGTTCACCAGTAAGCCGTGGGGCCCACTTTTTGATATTTGGTCTTTGGTCGATCGAAATTTAAACACGTTAGTTTACAGTGCTTACATTATATCTCCGACCGGGAATATCATTTGATCGGTAAACCGCGGCTGATTGCTATAGTTCTTTTAGACGGGTTTGCGAACGTGACATTCGCGTTGATGTTCTGTGTTGTGCTGTGATGTTGCGGATTTGTCGTGGTGGATAGCAGTGTGCAATGGTAGTACAGTTTGTGTTTATTTGTACATTTGATATTGCGGGGCGAGCGTCCAACTTGTGGACTGCCGTCACTGCCTGTTGTATAATATTCTTTTGGGGCACGATCAGGTTGCGGTCGATGTACCTATTGTACTATTTTTCATTACTGTACTAGGTTTTACCCCGCGACGGAGTGCACGGATAGCCGGGTTCGGGAAAGCAACGGGTCCGCATCTCATGGCTTTGAGAGGCAGAGGGGCCCCACTTCAGAATTGGCAGACTATTCGCCGCACTCGTAGGGGGTACAGGTTGACCCAAGGAGGGGTGCTCAATCTACCGGATTCCGTGAAGTGCCGGGTGTTCCATGCACTATGCTGTGGGGACTACCTCGCTTCAGGTTTTGGCGGGTAACTTGCCGCACCCGTAGGGGTCTAGGTTTCATTGCACAGGCTATCCACACGACAGGGGAACGTCGAGTTTCAGCAGCGGCTCTGTGAAACTCGGGGATCCCAGATATCTGTATTGTTCTGTGATGCTTATTACTTTTCTGTAATGTTGCATATTATCACGCCTGGAGCGATTATTGTATATTGGTTTATATACTATTAGATGTTGTATATGTTTTACACCCGCGCTAGTCCAGTCCCAGCTCTGTCGTTAGTTAAGTAACCTAACGGGTGATGACGGGATCCAGTGACGAATGCGGATGGCATATACGTACATCTTATTTTCGTTCTTTTCTGGTGTGATTATTGATGGGACTGCGTTGATTCTGATCAATGCAAAGTAAAACAAACCTGTTTGAGTTGTTGGAACAAATTTAAAAAGTGTTATTGCAAAGACGTTTCCTTTTGTTATGCATAGCGGTATTTAGTGGAATATCCTGCACCTCATTCGACGGGGCAAGGGCCGATATCCCTTCACCGGGACTGACCCCTTGGGCAGAAGTTTGCGTCAGGGTAATAACTTCACTATAGTCGATTACATGTTGCTTTGCATCGTGGTATTCAGTGGAATATCCTGCACCTCATTCCACGAGGAAAGAGCCGAGATCCCTTCACCGGGAGCGACCTCTTTAGCAAAAGGTTTTCGCCACTATATTTTAAAAAGCTATCAGGTTCCTTCAGCGATATCAAGTTCACTACGCTAAAGGTTTTTCGCCAAAAACCAGTCGTAGCCCTCCGTCGTTTCTTATGGATGGTCAGTAGTATTCAAGCTATGTTTGTTGGCATACGTCAAGGCATAGTGTTTGGTAGTTGCTGGGTATTCATTTGTTGCATAGATAGATGAGTTGGTTTGGGACAGTCGTATTACCTTGTTGGCATACGTCAAGGGTATGTACGGGTGGGTTCAAATTAACAAGATAATGACGGGCAGAACTTGACATGTGACTTATGATTTGTTGACATACGCCAAGGTCATAAGAGCATGGGGCAAAAATCGTATCGGGAGTTTCTAAAGAAACTGAAACTTGCCAAGTGTGCGCATACCTTCTGGAGTATGAGTAACGTGGATGCATTCCATCACGTTATCATGCGATGAGAGTTGGATCCCGATTCCCACTGATGAGTTGGTTTACTCTTCGGGTGATCCCGATTGATTCTTCTTTAGGTTTGGAGGAGAATTTGACAGGACAGTGGGAGGTTTCCGGATTAGATAAAGTGATAACCATTCCGATCTAGGTTAGAGTGCACGCAGAGTGTTTCTTCTCTCTCTCTCTTTGGCAGCGACCTTTGACCGACCCTAGACTATGACTCAGTGACCAGGTTGACCGAACCTTCTTAAAATACTGGCTTTTGGATTGTCTATGTTGCATAAGTCATTGCCACTCCTTCTTTTACCCTTTGCATTTCTCAGAACACCCGTTTTACTACGGATATCCACTTCCATTGGATAGATCCATCGTATGGTTATATACGAACTCGAAGGGACTTCTTCGAGGATGGATCAAGGTTCAGGAGAAATAGAATTGGTTTATTCAGTTGTCTTTTATTATCACCTTCTCTCAGGTTGCGAGAGCTCCTTGGTTTAGGAGAGTACGCCTATTACGCTTATTGGATAGTCTTATTCCAAACCATAGGCAGGTGCCGAAAGGTAGGGAATGAAGAAAACCAATTAGCCTAAGTAGGGTGTGCAGAAGGTAATATGTAAAGACAAATAAAGGGATTAAAAAGAGGGCAAAGTAAATTGCGACTGATATCATTCACGACCAAAACCGCGTACTTCATCGCCACTACTATTTCACCTTTAAAAGAATAAGGTATTATTCAGCTGTCTTTTATCATCACCTTCTCTCGAGATACGAGTACTCCTTGGTTTAGGAGGGTACACCTATTATGCTTACTGGATAGTCTTCTTCCAAACCATAGGCTGGTGCCGAACGGTAGGGAAGGAAGAAAACCATTTAGCCTAACGATGGTGTACAGAAGGTAACGACTAAAGACAAATAAAGGGATTTGGAGAGATGGCAATAAAATATACGGTTGAAGTCATGAATTGGATTATGGAAGAGGCATTGCTATGAATACCAGGATACCCCTACGAAACATTTTTCATGTTTCAGTGCATTGTTAAAGAAAACTGTTTTCCCGATTAGACACTTACTCCAAGGGTATGTATTTACCAGGTTTCATTCTCATATCTGTATGGTTTTACAGATGATGAGTGGGAGTAAGATATTGGGAATTAGGTGATCATCCTCATTATATCGGAATTCGTTGTAATTGGTGATATTTGAGGAAATCGCCAGGGTACAGTTTTCAACCTACGACGCACAGTTTTTGAGTTGTTTAACTCAGCGGACTTATACAGAGTATTGTATGTTGTCCAGTGTCCTTCGGGACAAAGGGGTAGGTCCTCGTACTATATTCTGTTTACTTATAACTTCTCTAGTATTTAGGCAAGTGTTTCGTAGAAATACAAGGTCTAAGTTTTGAGAAGTTGTGGGTATAAGAATAAAGTAGAGAACCAGGTATCACAAGTATCGGGATTCTTCAAAGAGATCGAAGATGTAGATTCTTGTGATTGGTATTCAGATAATAGTGATGGTTTTGAGAAACGTATTTTCTCTTTCAGGTTACTCATAATTGGATGGATTCCTAAGTTGAGTAATGCTAATTAGCCTTTTTCCATTAAAGTGATATGCACTGGAGACAGCTGCATGATTTGAATATGGTTCCAATTAAATAAGTGCCAAAGTTTCTGTATTGGATATAGAATGGATCGTACCTTAAAAGATGTTAAGGTACGGGGAGTTGTCCAGCTTATGCTTAAAACCAGACTCTGGATAACTCAGGGCACGTTTCTGTAATGGCTGTTTGTGGGTTGACCCTGGCTATAACGAGGGTTGATATTCTACTATTTGGAAGATCAATAGTGATATTGTTCTTGACTCGCCACAGTTTTAGTAAAATAGATCTTTTTCAGAAAACAGTAGTGGGAGTATGATAGAACTGGAAGTGATTCCAGAACCGCGAACGATTACAGAAAATTTAATAGGACCTATATATTCAATCAGGTTTGACATTCCAATAGCCACTCCGCAGATTTGGTGGGTAACCTCAAACACCCGAGAGGTACTTCGGTAGCCTCAAGAACGGTGACAAGGAGGTTCTTATCTATCCAGACTTGACACTACTGTTGTTCCAGGATATGAGACCCGGTAGGAGGGTTGTCGTAGTCAGTGGGAGCAGCAGAAGTATAGTGGGCAAGATGCTTATATCTATTTATAGACTTGAGCAGTTATAGCGGAGATAGATCATCTAATTTTGATGTGACAGTCATGGGTTTGACTTCAATCAGAATAAGGGATGGATCTGTTAAGAAGGTAGTAGGGTGTGATGTCATGGTATCTGGATGACATACACATAGTGGGAAGTAAAATTCCTATACTACGATCGGTTGTACTCTGTTCGTCACACAGTTGTTTCTCCAGACAGGATATGGATATAATATTAGACATTCTGGTTTCTAGATCTATGGTTTTAGATCTGGATTTGGGTAGTTTTCCAATGTGGGTACTTTGACAGATATTCTAATGGTTTTTTAGAATAGTTGACTCCTAGCATGGTAGTGTACCTGCAGGTGATGGAGTCACCCTCTCTAAAGGTGTCGTATAGACTAAAGGGGAGAGGGATGTGCATGATTGGCAGATCACTTGCTTAGGCAATTGAGTCAATCATGAGATGTCAAGTACCGCACCAAATGTTGTTTTTGCACTAGATGCAATAAGTTTGTATTAATCCAATCCTGGAGAAACATAAGGAAGCAGTTTTAGAACATTAGTAAATGTTCTACGGATTTGATAACGGCAGCCTCTTTCGGGAGACAGTTATCATTCCAGGCTTCAAAGGTGACATGGATGACAGAGTGATTGTCAGAGTTTTAGTTTTCCCTCTGACGAGGGACAGTATTATGGACAGGTGGTTCCAGAGGATACTGTGGGTGGCATGGTGCCGGATACTGATTAGGTTCAGTGATCCATTCAGTCTAAGAAGTTTGGATATGGAGTTCATTTATGAACTAAGGTCCCATCAGATATCCAGACATATTCTAAGACAGGTACTACTCAATTCGGGAGATGGCTTTCTCCGCGAACTTGAGATTAAGAGAGATATAGAAAGATACTTCTAGGCGAATCCACTCACTGAGGCTATTTCTCGAACACAATAGTTTTACAAACGGGCTTTGTAAAACTGATTAGTAGAGGAGTTGGATGTTCGGTTTCACACGGGCTGTGAGTAGTCGACATCGCAATAATTAGCCTTGAGTACAAGTGGGAGATTGTTGGAGATAGTGCCCTCATAGTCAATTATTGGATCGCAGGTACGTGATTGCAATGATTGCGGAGGACCTATCCCGGTAGGACAGTCTTACTCGAAATGATAGTATGCTATCTGGTTTGCCTTTATCAGTCGTGTACATGTTCAGGTGACTGATTGCATGTTACACTTTGATAGAGCCCTTAGGATCTTGCTTTACTACCAACAGTATGATGACGATCATATACGTGAGAGTTGGGTAGTTTATATGCATATCCTTAATTGTGGTCCCTAGTCGTGGGAGTTTCGAGACAGGGCATCGATACTCCGGAGTAGACTAGTGTATACAGTCGAGACCCCGACGAGGGACGGTGGCCGGTCTCACAAGCCACTGGTGTCAGTTGGATCACCTAAGATGTATACAGGTGCTCATTGGGTTATGAGTACACCGGACAGGACTCGCCGGGAATCTGCTAGTTAGTACTATACCTATCGTCAGATAGCAGTTCCCAGGTGACATGTGTACAGGTTAGTTCATCGACCTGAGGTCGTCATTTGTCTCGTGTGAGTTCCTACTGTGCTTTGATTTCTACCCTACCACGGCTCAAAGGAGTCGTGCAAACAGGTAGCTTTTGGGTACAGTCCCGAGCCATATGGAGGCACGTGAGCGGATCGGCAGGGGATTCGTCTCTCCCGGTATTGGGGGTGAGGTCGTGCTGTGTCTAGGAGAGCCATTACACTAAATCCATGGCCATGGTAGGAGATTTACTGGTAGGTACTCCAGTAGTATCTCAGGGTGTTATTGGGCTACACTCCGACACGACTTATACTGCTTCTGGGGGTCTGACGTTACTAGCCCCCTAGGCGGATATGCGATACTCATTGACGAACGGACCGGACTGTATATACATTGTCACTGTTAGGCTCAGTAGGGTTTTCTGGATGAGTTCATTCATCGGCCACCCTTGAGTTTGCTCATCCGTCTCCCTTGAGGTCAGTCCGTGGGCAGCCGTTACGCATAGCTAGTGCAGCTGACGGTTTGTGGTTAAACCCACTGCCAGGGTACTGAAGAGTCATTAGAGTCCCCCACAGACAGTTTCCCAAGTTCGGACGAAACGTTGTAGAGGCCGTATGGTTTTATGGCAGGGTTCGGAAAATGCACGTGCGTTTACGCACGTGTCAGTTTTCGGGCAGATGATACTGGTCGGCTTTGGTTTAAGCCGGATCCGAGTATTATTTTGAGTAGGTATAATATCTTTGTCTCAGTTGCATTTGTATTCGGTCGTAATACAAATGCGGGTATATTTATCCAGATACGGGGTTATCCTGAAAGTCGTTTCAGGATCACTTTTGGAAGTTGCCTGTTTCCAGTTTTCTATCAGCCGTCTTTTAACATTTGGTTAAAGGCGGATTTATCTTTTTTTGGATGAGAGTGAGTCGTGCTTCTAGAAGGTTCTAGAAGGTTCTAGAATTTGTGACAAGGCTAAGTGACTCATGCTTTGATTTCATTACATTCTTGTTTTGCTTAAGATCTTTATGCTTTGTTATTAAAGCTTTTTGTTTTCCTTAAGATATTTTCTTCATGATAAGCTTCATCTTAAGGTCACCACTTGCTCCTACGGTCACCTCCCTCCTTCTATAAAGTGGCCGGCCCTTTCTCTCCTCCTCACTTCACTTGATGTTTCATTTTGGTTAGAAAAGATTATGATAGTATTCGGGGTGTATGGAATTTTACAGTTCATTTCATTCCATCACCCGATTTCCACGGCAACTTCATTAACCGATCGTCCACGGATTTGGACGAAGTGAGACGAAGTCATCTACTCATTCTCTACATCAATTCTTGGTCGTCTCTTTTGGCAAACTTGACGATCGAGTTGCCTCGAGTCATAGGCGGGAGCCCGTTTAAAGAATCGCTGATGTGGTGCCACCTCGACGAGGATATCGCACATCGACGAAATCGGAGCAGCCGCAACGGAGCGTGGGATGATGGTTGAAGAACGAAGGACTCGGATCGTTCGGTATAACCTTTCTACACTCTTTACAGTTTGTTAGTTTAGCAATAATGGCAGATCCGGGTTAAAGTATACGATAGCGCCAGTTTAAAAAGTTTTATTCCGCATTTGGCGTCTGTAGACGGCCGGGGCGCTAGCGTAGACTTACAGGGACATGGGTTGGATACGTCTTAAATTTGTTTTAGCGGGTTTAACCGTTATCAAGCTAATTCCCGTTTCCAACAATAAACCCTGAATCCATAATTCTTTCCAACAATAAACCCTGAATCCATAATTCTTTCTCACCGTTGGAGTCAAAATAAAAGAGGGTAAGCACTCACCAATGCAGACTGTCTCTCCATGCACACTTTATCACTAAATCCCTAATTCCTCAGCAAAGCCGCCTCCCCTCTCCGACAAGAGCTGCTACCCTCTCTCCTCCGCCTCCATCGACTACCATCGCCCCACCTACGACCTACTACCCGCTCTTTCTCCTCTTATTTGGCCACTTTCTCATCGTCGAACAAAACCCCCTTCTTCGAAATCGAGCCCCTTTCTCCTTGCTATGAACAAGAAGCCTTTTTCTTCTCTTTCGGCTCTTTCTACTCAAGTGTAGCCTGAGTGAGGCTCACGTCTATCTCTTGCTACTTTGCTCAATTTCTTCATTTAAAGGTGATAAAAAGAAACCGTAATCTTTCTGGGATTTGTTCAATTTAACATCAATTTGCTGATTTTTCAGTTTTTCATTGCTATTTTATCAGTTTTTCTATGAGTTGTATCTTCTTTACTGAAATCATAATTCAATTTTTCTATTATTTATTAAATTTCTATGCCGAAATTATCCTTTTTTCTCTGAAATTATGTTGAAAATTGTTGAAAATTGCTATATGGTTTTTGCTGAAATCATTTTAAATATAATTAAGATAATGCTGAAATCGTATGGGTTATTTGTATGCTTGGTGTATGTATATGTATGTGTGTGCGCATGCGCGCGTGCATGTGTGTGAAGCTGTGTCCCCGTATCCTATATTTTGGGACTTTACCGTGTCGCATCGTGTCGTGTCCCGTATCCGTGTCCATGCAACAGTGCAACCTAGGCGAATAGGCCAACAAAAGATGTGCATTCACTTGCATGTGCAATCTGCATATTCACTTGCCTTTACTTCTTTTTCTGCAATCCGGGCAAATAGAACCTTCTCTCAGTTGTGCATGTGTAATCTGCATATTCATTTGCATTTACTTCTTCTGTTACTGGAGAAGGTTCCAAAGAGATGCAACAGTGAGTTGGAAGTCTCAAAAACTTTTACATTCACTTCATACCAGAAGAGATACAGAGTCCACATGTCAACGCTTGACATGGTTACATCTCACTTCACTACAAGAAAACGTGTAAAATACTTTACTTCAATCTCATGTAACAACCATGACACCACCCATGTTCATCACCACATGAAACATGCTAAATTCCATCCATAACTATCCAAAACATTGTATTAAATAGCAGCAATGTCAAAAGGAAGACAATATCAACCAATAAACGTACAGATCTTCTTATAATTGTTCTGTCTAGAAGCATATTAGGAGTGCATGCTTAATATGTATATACTGCTTTTGTAATTGTCCATCTTTTCTTAAAATTATTGACTCGATAATCTACCAATGTTTTTTTGTGAGTTATTCTAGTGATCGACTCTCTCTGTTTCTTTTACTAGTCCCTTTTCCCTTTTGCACGCTTATTAAGAAGAATTTAACTACTATAAAATCTAACATATCATATAACTGAGAAATTCCTAATTTAACCTTATAATAGACTTCATTTTTTCTTCCAATCAGGGGAAAATTTGGGACTTCATATATGAAGTTCATTGGTTTTAGAAGCATGGAGTACAACATGCTTTGTGATATTTTAAAGAGACTAGTAATACGAAAAATTAAATAGGAAAAAAGGACTAATCATAAGAAACAGAGTGAGTATATATTTATTCAAAAGAACAGTTGTCTATTAACTTTTCTTTAACGTCCAACAATGGATGTTAATTAGTTCAGGGTTTCATAATTTTCATCATGTTCTACAGTCTCACGACAAATCAAACACAACCCATGGCGGACCCCGACAAAGGGCAGAAGCTTTAGCAGCTTTAACTTCTGCATTCAATCCTACAAGCAATGTTCTGCAGTCCAACAATAAGTTGAACACTTCAACCGAAGGTGGACCGAGACAAAGAGCAGAAGCTCTAGCAGCTTTAACTTCTGCATTCAATCCTTCGAGCAATGTGCTGCAGTCTAACGATAAGTTGAACACCTCAACCGAAGGTGGACCCAGACAAAGAGCAGAAGCTTTAGCAGCTTTAACTTCTGCATTCAATCCTTCGAGCAATGTGCTGCAGTCTAATGATAAGTTGAACACCTCAACCGAAGGTGGACCCAGACAAAGAGCAGAAGCTTTAGCAGCTTTAACTTCTGCATTCAATCCTTCGAGCAATGTGCTGCAGTCTAACGATAAGTTGAACACTTCAACCGAAGGTGGACCCAGACAAAGAGCAGAAGCTTTAGCAGCTTTAACTTCTGCATTCAATCCTTCGAGCAATGTGCTGCAGTCTAACGATAAGTTGAACACTTTAACCGAAGGTGGACCCAGACAAAGAGCAGAAGCTTTAGCAGCTTTAACTTCTGCATTCAATCCTTCGAGCAATGTGCTGCAGTCTAATGATAAGTTGAACACTTCAACCGAAGGTGGACCCAGACAAAGAGCAGAAGCGTTAGCAGCTTTAACTTCTGCATTCAATCCTTCGAGAATTGTGCGTAATACATATACATGTTATTAGGACTTGTTAAGAGCATATATTAGTGTGTTCAGCAATTTATACCATTCATGACATGCTGCAGCCTAGAAGCAAGTCTTGTGATTCAAGCCAAGGTGGGTACACTCAAAGAGCAGAAGCATTAGCAGATTCAAGCCAAGGTGGGTACACTCAAAGAGCAGAAGCATTAGCAGCCTTATCTTCTGCATTTAATCCTCCTTCTAGAGAAAAAGCTGTAGCTCCAAAGCCAGCTCGATCAGCCCAAGGGTCACAGAGAGCAGCTGCAGTTGCTGCATTGTCTAATGTATTGACTGCTGAACAAGAGAGGGAGCAATCTGAAGCCGTCAAAGGCCGTTTAAGCCAAGGTTCTTCCCAAGATGCGCCTGCTTCTGGTAATTTATATCCTTGCTGTGATAATGTTTGATAGGACTAAGCATATTACACTACTCACTATTATGTCCCTAATCAAAACATTTTATGAGACTTAAACATCTTCTTTTATGTATCTTGTGTCATACAATTGTGATGCTTACCACCATTCTGACAGTATTAATGGCTGGTTGGATCATATGTTACTTACATGACACATAAACTATAGGAATCTGATAGATGGTAGTTTAGCAAAACCAGTTCATGATAGCATTGTGTAAATATAGAATAATATATGGTAGTTTGGTGACAAACAGATAAAGTTCATGAATTAGATGCTATTTATCAGAGTTAACCCTTATGCCTCAGTAATTAATAGCAATCCGACTGCAATAGATGCTTGTAGCTGCAATTGCCTTCAGATTTTTTGTTAAAAGTCCGCAACCGTATGTGTTGACAGAAGGGACAAGATACTCTTTTCATGCTATCTATCTGTCTCTCTCTCTCTCTCTATATATATATATATATATATATATATAGTCCTAATAGATAGACATGTATTTGTTTTGAACCCATGTCACGATCAATTGATTAGGAGAATATTATTGTTATGTTTGTTACTAGTTATTTTTTGGTTTTACCATGGGCTACATGTAAGAGCACACCGAAGAATCCTGCTGCATCCAAATGCTAAAAACTAAATTAGGATGAAATCTCGTGTCCAAGACTTATATCCATATGGTACATCCTTTTCCATAACTCCTAAATCAGAGACGAAAAAGGGTGATGGAAATGTTTTTGGTCAAGAAATAAAGAGAAACCATCAGTTTCCAAAAAGCATTGCATTGCTTCTGCATCGAGTAGTTTCATATTGATGATAACGGTATGTCAACCATAGTTGCTCTTCCTTGTTTTGCATTTTTTCAGCCTTCATTATCATTATACTACTATAAAGTTGGGCCATCTAGGGAATCTTTTCCCAAAACACTATTTTTCCCCTTTCCTTTTATATCCTTGCCTTTTCATTGTATTCTTTTTCCTACCCATTTCCAAATGCCCCATATGACGCCCCCCAAAAACATATTTTGTGGGTTTTTCTATTTGTTTGGTTTTCAATTTTTTTCTTCGTTCTTTTTTATTTCCTTAATTTATCTTTAGATCCTACGACGAGCAATGATTTGATATTGATTTTGAAAGAAATTCTGATATATTTATTTTTTTCACGAAAACCAGTAGTATTTTTTTTTTATCTTCATACTTTTTAATAAAAAATCAAGCATAATAGAATAAAATATGAGCATAATAGAATAAAATATGTTTACTGGATAATCCATACTTTACAGCTGCTTATAGATATTGTAGTTACTTTAAAGGTGGTGCTCATGTTTCATTATTTAAATAATTATCAATGTTCCTTTAAAAAATTAATTATCAATGTTTAAAATTTTATGGAGTGCTTTAAAAAAAATCATAATATGGATTTATTAAAATGAAACTAAAACTAATTTTCTATGTTTTTAAAATGGGTATTAACTTCTTGACAAAATAAATGTATATTGATTTTCTATTTACTTTTTCAATTTTTTCAGAAATATCTTGAATCATTTTGATCACACGCGTTAGTAACGCGTGGGGTCAATTTCTTGTTTCCATAAAAGTAGACATTTTACCATAGGTAAATTATAGAAATCCCCATTAAATTAGAAACATGAATTATCATATCCTCTTTTAACGTCGCCGCTGCCCTTTGAGAACCATGCCGCTGCCGCCTCTCGTCCACGCTTACCGCTACCTTCTCTTGTCTAACTAGTCATGCCTCGCCTAACTTGCTTTTCCTTCACCACCGCCGCCTCTCATCCTCACCGCCTCCAAGCACGCCAATGCTGCCTTCAAGCATGCCACCGCTGCCTTCTAACCATCTCCACCGCCGCCTCCAATCAGTTCGCCTCCTTTTATAATCAGTCCGCTGTTGCCTCTCATCCTCTCACCGTCTCTCTACGCTGCCGCCTTCCATCCTTTCACCGTCTCTTTACGCCGCCTCCTCTCATCCTCTCTCCTTACCAGCCATGCCTCAGCCACTCTTATCCAACATCCCTACAGCCACCGCCTCCCACTAGAGATAACTACAACGCCGACACCTTTTGCTATCATCCCTCGGGCTACAACCATCGCCACTGCTCGCGCTGCCGCTTACAAAAACCATACATCCCCAATCTCACAAATACATGTAATTTAGCATGGAAAGAAGGTAAAACTTGAGGCGATTTGGAGAGGAAGGAAGAATCTGCAGACTCTTTCATCCTTCCCATTAGATTTCCAGATCTTACAAAAATATGTGTTATGGGTTCACTTTCAAGAGTCATGCCCAGGAGGAATTTCTTATTGAAGATAAGGATGGGTGGAATTTGGTCTCCAAAAAGAAAAAGGCTAAACCTTATCTTCCACCGCAGCTTTTGCTCAAGGATCATTACTTGTGGTGCGGAAGAAGAAGGCATATGGCAAAAAAATGTTTTCGTCCGTCAATTTGTTTCAGTTATGGAGAAACGGGACATCTTATGGGATTTTGTCATCAAAGTGAATCATTTTCCTCAGAATTATGATCAGGTGAAAAACTCTTCGAAGAGTTCTCATCCTCTCAAAGACGTGCCTAAGTTATTTACGGAGATGAATCAATCCATAGTTGAAGGCTACAAACAAGAAATTTGGGTTCTTTTCTATTGTTAAGGGGGACATTTCTGCTAAAAGATTGGTGGTGGAACATAACAAATTGTGGACTTCTTATGAGTGGGTTGTGCATGAATACAAACCTAACATATTCTTAGCAAAATTCGGGTCATATTAGCACATGCATGAAGTGGTAGCTAAAGGAATTATCAAAACAAGTAGTTTTTTCTTTTGTTGTCAAATAGTGGAGCTGGACCGAGGATTCAATTCTTAGAAAATGTGAGAAGAAAGTCTGGGTTAGGTTGAAAGGTTTACCACCATTTCCGGTTTCTTTCAAGGCTATGGAAGCCGCTATTAAAGGTCTTGGGAACCTTATTTTACAGGGCAGCCATGGTCGGTTCTCTTTTAACGCTCATATTGTTCAAATAGCAGTTGAAGGGCAAATAATTCCGGATGTTTGTGATCTTCTTATGGAGGGTCATTTGCATATGATGGATGCCATTCTTCTTGATGAATAACCATCATCCACCAGGTCCTATAATGAAGAGAGGAATTCGTCGCTATGGCCGCTGGTCATGCAAAAAATGTCTTTTCAAATATTTTTTTGGAAGGACGCGGTGTTGATGGTGGTGGTAAGAATAAAATTTTTACTGAGCAGTGGTGTCCAAAAATTTATTTAAAAAGTATTATGAAAGTATGGCGAGTTGTCCTTGATCTAAAGAGGATGTAGCTCATACTTCACGAGATGAGCATTCAAATGAATCAATTTTGGTTGAGGATAGAAAAAAACAAGGTTTCTGAGGTTGGCGAAGGATCGAATGATTCGTTGTCCGGAAAAATGCATTAAACATTAATATGATGTTGCAACCTCTCGAGGTTTTTCTTAGTTCCGTTCAAGTTAACAATAATTACAGTTTTCATTTTTCAATGAGAGTTGGCGGATCATAGTGATGTTTTCTTTAATGATTTCATTCAACGTTATCTTGATGTTTTCTCCTAGCACAAGGGGGATTGTGGTCAAGTTTGTTTTGGCACAATTAAGTCGAAACATTCAAAAGGTCATGGCTTTGTCTGAAGCTCATTGTGAATTGCTAGATGAAGCTTAAGTGGATGGGATGGCCTTAACAATTCCGTCAGATTCTCTTATTGCCGAACTAATTTCAGTTGCTCCATTATTTAAGGATGGTTCATTCTTTATCGGTGGACAGACAAATGAGCAAGTTGAACAAACTATTTCTTCAACTAAAAGAAGACGAGCGACGTCTGTCACCTCTGTTCGAAGATTTTATAGACTTAATGAAAAAGCTTCTACTCCTGTCATGACTTGAGCTACTAAGCTAAAAAAGAAGTTGAGTTTAGAATCTAGTTGCCTTGATAAATTGGTGACTTATTTAGATCAAGAGGAATGTTAGACTTTTTTGGCTTCTGCAATTCTAAATATCTTTTTAACAAAACCTTTGATGTTCAATTGAATGGAAATAGTGAGGTGTGTAGGTTTAATTTTTTATTTTTATGCACAACCTTTTGATGTCTTTAAGAAGACTAGGTTTTTGGAGGTGGATAGATTAGAATCTTGATTTCTCCATATTGTTTCGTTCGTGGGTTTTTATTTCTATCCTAGTGAATATTTGTTCATGGGTGTGAGGGGTTTAAGGGATTTAGATAAAAGTAGTGTGCAAAGGAATTTTATCAAAAGCATGGTTAGGATATTTGTTGCTTTCAAGAAACCAAAGTTTCTATGCCAGATTCTAATTTGTTACGGTCCATAGAAGGAAGATGCCTCAATTGTTTGCGTGTGCTTGATTCTGTTGGTTCTTTTGGAGGTTTGTTAACAGGATGGAATTCTACTAAGTTTGAGTTGGAGTTTGAATTTTTTGGTAGATTTTCATTAACAACTAAATTCAAAGGAATGATGGACGAACATATTTCATCGTTACCAATATCTATGGCCTCCATTTGGCCAAAAAAATCTATGGCCCTTGCAATAAAATTGATAGTCCATGTTCTTAGGAAGAGGTGAGATCTTGCTTTAATAAATAGCGATTGGTTGTTTGGGATTTCAATGTGGTTAGATTCATCATGGAGAAATAAAGGAAAATCTGCTTCATTTTCATATAAGAATTCTTTCAATGAATTTGCTAGAGATTTTAAATTATTTGCAGTGCCTCTGAATGGTAGATCTTTTACTTAGTCAACTATGATAAAAGATCCTACTCATGTAAAATTCGACAGATTTTTGTTCTCTGATGAATGGGAGAATACCTTTCCACTTTCTAATTGTTCCGGGCTTCCTCGTACATTTTTCATATCATTGTCCTATTGTGCTTGATAGTAGAGAATCTTATAACAAAAATAAATATTTCGTTTTGAAAAAGTATGGTGGGAAAAATATTTTTTTTTGAATTGGTTGTATAGTGGGCCGACTGTAATAAAGGTGGAAGTATTGCTGAATAATATGTTAACAAATTGACTCATATTAGAGATAATTGGAAAAAATGTAGTTGCAATTGTTTTGGTAATATCCTTAAACGGAAATTGCAATTCTTGAGCACTATTAGTGAGCTTAATGGAGAAGAGGAATTAAATCGATTGTTTGAAGCCGATTTGTCAAAGGAGAATTTCTCTTCAGAATGATTTATTGGCAGTTTACAAGAAAGAAGAAATTACGTGGAGGCAAAGATCGAGAGTGCAGTAGTTGAGGGAAGTTGATTGTAATTCCCATTTCTCATTTAATTACAACGGAAGGGAACAATTTTAACACCATCAACAATATCTCGGGACAAGGACTAGAAATTAATGGTCGGGAACAAATCAGTAAAGTATTCAATAATCATTATTGTAATATTTTTGGTAAACCTCATGATAGACTATGCAGTTTACAATGGACTGAAACCTATGAATACTGTGAATGGTGTTGCTGAGGAACCTGAGAATTATTTTTCAGAAGTGGAGGTCAAGGCAGGAATATTTGATTTAGCAGGAGATAAAGAGTCCAAGCCTCAACAGGTTTCCTCTAGCATTCTTTTAAATTTTCTGGTAAGTAATAAAAAATGACTGTATGGAAGTATTCAAGGATATATATGATGACAACGATGAATGTTTTAAACTTAATGATGCTTTTATTGACCTGGTTCCTAAATAGGAACGTGCTAATGAAATGAGCCATTTCAGACCAATCAATTTACTGAATTCAATTATAAGATCTTCATAAATGTTCTTGCTAATAAACTACGTCGTAAAATGAATATTTTAGTTGACAAAAACCAGTTTGCATTCACCAAAGGAGAGCTATTTTAAACTGTGTTGCACAAGAAATTATTCATGACTGTCAAAGAAGGGATTAAACTGGGCTGAAATTAAGATCGACTTTGAAAAAGCATTTGACTCGATTCTTTGGGACTTTGTTAATGATGTGCGGCGGCGAGAAGGTTTGGAGCTAAATGGAGATAATAGGTGGCATTTATATTTGCCGGAAGTTATTTTTGTTTATATTATTAACGAAAGCAAAGAAAAGTTATCTTGTTGGAGAGGTTTGAGACAAAGGGATTCATTGCCCTCATTGTTATGTTGGGGTTCCTAGCGTCCTGGCCGTCGACCGCGGCCATTGCGGAACGAAATTTTTTGGTGTTTAAAAATTTGGCGCTAGAAACAACTACCTAGAATCGAAACCAAACATGAAATTAGCAAGCTACAAAGAGATTAACTACTGAGATAGAGGTGTTATACCAAAAGATCCGTGTCCTTCGGTCTTCTACCCTCTTCCTTAGCTCCTTGAGGTCTCCTTGATCGAGCTTGGCCGCCGGTCTTCCTCCGTCGAAAATGATCCATCTGAGGAATGCGGTTCATGACTCTAACTCCACACTAAAAATCTAGTGGAGCAACTAAGGACTCTAGGTTGCTAATCTAGAGTGTCTAGTGATGTAGTGTGTTGTTCTTAGTGTATTTCTATCTCTTTTCCACCCTTGATTCTCAACTCATGAGATGGTAGGATGGAAGATCAAGTAGAAGTAGGAGGACCTCAAGAAAGGCTAGTGAGGAGAGATGAGGCAAATGGGGAGAAAGTTTTCATAAAAAAACAACCAAGTGTTCATCCTACATCCCAAAAATGAGAGTATGATATGAAGCATGGTTTTGTAAAAACCATTTTCCAAATAAAATAAAGCAACCATACTTGAATAATTTACACAAATGAATTTTCAATTCATTTGTCAACACTATTCAAGCATGGTTCTCACCATTCTCTCTTCACTACCTTTACACCTCATTTCCATTTAAATTAATAAATGGATAAACCAAAATGAGGTGTTCACCTTCTACAATGTTTTCCGTATAAATACAGAATACACTCAACTGTATATACATACCCGTATTTGTATCAAAATGCGAATACCCAAAGAGATATAATAGCACAAAGAACATAATACTAGAATAAACATATCGAAATATATATACGTAAATTATTAAATCAATATCTGATTTAATAATCCGGCTCAATTCTAAGCCGGCTAGTATTATCAACCGTCCGATCGAAAGTCCGGATAACTAGTACAATCATTCGATCGGAACCCTGCACGTATCAAAATACATCTACTACACCATTTCGCTTGAACCAGGGAAACCCTCTGTATGGGACTCTAAAGACTCAACAGTATGCCGGTAGTGAGTTACTGGATAAATCCATAACCACAAGAACGTCAGCGGCACTAGCTGTACGTAACGGCTACCTGGGTACTTGTCGAAAAGGAAGGCTGACGAGAAAACTCATCCGGATCCCTACTGAGCCTATCTGTGACAATTTCCGTACAGTCCAGTCTCTTCGTCTAAGAGTATCGCATATCGGGTTTAGGGGGCATATCGGGTCTAGGGAGTGGATAAAGTCAGACCCCTAATAACACGATATTTCGTGTCGGTATGAAGCCTATCACCCACTGAGAAACTACTGATCCAAATCAGTAATTCTCGTCCACATTGGCCAAGGATTTCTGGTGATGGCCACCCGTGCATAGCGCGACATCAACCCCCAATACCGGAAGGGAAAAATCCCCGACGATCCGCTCACTGCCTCAATATGGCTCGGGACTGTACCCAACTAAAACCTGTTTGCACGACTCCTTTAAGCCATGGTAGGGTAATCAAAGCACAGTGGGACTCACACACGACAAATGACGATCTCAGGTCGAAGGACCAACCTGTACTCATGTCACCTGAGACCTGCTATCTGACAATAAGTATAATACCAACAAGTATGTTCTCGGTGAGTCTGTCTAGTGTACTCACTCTCAGTGAGCACCTGTATACGATCTTAGGTGCGAAAGACCAATGGCTCTGGGACCAACCATCGCACTCGTCGGGGTCTAGAAACTTATACACCAGTCTACTTCGGAATATCGATGCCCGGTCTCGATACTCCCACGACTAGGGACATTTAAGGATGTGCTTATGGACTACCCAGCCCCCATATGTATGATCGCCATCATAATGCTGGTAGTCAAGTAAGAATCCTATGTGCTCTATCAACATGTAATAGTGATATGTAATACCACATAATGCATGTACATGATAATAAAGACAAACTAGATAGCACACTATTATTTTGAGTAAGACTGTTCTACCCGTATAGGTCCTCCCTCAATCATCACAATCGCGTGCTTGCGATTACAATAATTGACTTGAGAGTACTATATCCAACAATCTCCCACTTGCACTTAAGGCTAATTATTGCGGTGTCGTATACTCACGGTCTATGTGATACCGAACACCCAACTTTTCTACTAATCAGTCTTGCAAAGCACATTTGTGAAACTATTGCGTTCGAGAAATAGCCTCGGTGAGTGGATCCGCTCCAATCTTTCTATCTTTATCTCTCTATATCTCAACTTCGCGGAGAAAGACTATCTCCCGAAATGATCGAAACATGTCTTAGAATTTGTCTGGATATCTGATGGGATCTAGTTCACAAATGAACTCCAAATCCAACAAACTTCGTAGACCGTATTTTCCACTGAATTTAATCAGTATCCTGCGCCATGCCTTCCTCAGTATCCGCTTGGACCACCTGTCCAACATATTGCCCTTCAAAAGAGGGAAAACTATTAACCCTGACAGCCACTCTATCATCCAGGTCATCTTGGAAGCTTGAAATGATAACCGCCTCCTGAAGGAGGCTGCCGTTATCATATACCAAGAACATCCACTTATGTTCATAACTGCTTCCCAATGTTTCTTCAGGATTGGATTAATATATATGCTCATGGCATACAATGCAAAAGCAATATCTGGTGTGGTACTTGACATTTCATGATTGACTCGATTGTCTAAGAAAGTGGTATGTCAATCATGCAAATCTCTCTCCTCACCAGTCTAGAAGACATCTCTTTAGAGTGGGTGACTCTATCATCTGCGGGTACACCACCACGCCAGGAGTCGTCCATTCTAAAACACTTTAGAATAGTGTAAAGTATCCAAATTGGGACACTTTCCAAATCTAGATCTAAAATCATAGATCTTGTGATCAGAATCCCTGATATTTTATTCAGATCCTATGTGGAGAAATACCTTGTGACAACCACAGTATAACCGATCGTAGTATAGGAATTTCAATTCCTATAAGGAGTACGTCATCCAAATACCAGGACATGACTCCCTACTACCCTCTTATCAGGTTCATCAATTGTTCTGATGAAGTCAAATTCTATGACTGTCATATCAAAAACAGACGATCTATCTCCGCTATACTTGCTTTAGTCTATAAATAGACATAAACTACTGGCCTACCACGTTGCCGCTGCTCCCACCGACTACAACCATCCTTTGACAGAGTCATATACACGTGCACTTCTAAAGCTAATTTAGAACGGCGTTATATTCATCCACCTGCCAGATCTCATAGTCTAAGACAACAGTAGCGACAAGCTCGGGTCATCAAAAATCTCCATGTCACCGTCTTTGAGGAGACCGAAGTACCTCTCGGGTGGTGATGTTACCCACCATATCTGCGGAGTGACTAATGGATTGTTGAATCCAATTGAATTTTTAGGTTCTACTAAATTTTCAGTAATCGTTTGTGGTTCTGGAATCATTTCCAGTTCTACCATACCCTCACTTGTGTTTTCTGAAAAAAAAATCATTTTACTAAAGAGGTGGCGAGTTAAGAACAATATAACTATTGATCCTCCAAATGGTAGAATGTTAACCCTCGTTAAAGTCCGGGATAACCCACAAACTGCCATTACTGAAACGTGCCTTGAGTTTATCCAGATTATGGTTTTAAGCATAAATCGGACTATTCCATTTACCTTAACATCGTTAAGATATGAATTCATTCTATATCCAATATAAAAACAAAGACACTAATTTAATTTGAACCAGATTCAAAAAAACATGCAGCTGTTTCCAGTGCATATCGACTAAATGGAAGAAGGCCAAGCGGTATTACTCATCAAGGAGCGTACCCACGGATGAGTAACCTGAGAGAGAAGCAAGTTCTCAAATATATTACTTACGACGGAATACCTAGCTTGAGTATCTACACCTTCGATCATCCCGAAGAATCCTGATACTTGCAATGTATGGTTCTCTACTTTATTCTTATATCTATAACTTCTTAAAATTTGGATCTTGTATTTCAACGAAATGCGTGTCTAAAACCAGAGAAATCATAAGTAAACAGAATATAGTACGAGTACCAACCCCTTTGTCCTAATGGACATCAGACAACATATAATACTTTGTATAAGTTCTCTGAGTTTAATAACTCAAATCTTGTGCATCGTAGGTTGAAAACTGTATTATGTTTAAGAAGAATTACACCGTTGTTGAATGCACCTTACTTAACCATCAACTGATATAGGTAAATGTCATAAACATAATTCCAAAAAGTTATATCTCACTTTATAAAATAAACTTACAGATGTATCAGTTTGAAATTGGTGCACAACAACGGATATTCAAAACCAAATATTTGCCGTTAGGCAAAAACCAGGTGATTTCCTCAAATATCATCAATTACAAAGAATTCTGATATTGGGGATCTAATCACCCAATTCCCAATATTCTACTCCCACTCGGCATTTGTAATGCCATACAGGTGTGAGAATAAAGTCTGGTAAATACATACCCCAGAGTCAGAATCTAATTGGGAAAGCAGTTTTCAATTAACACCGCACAGTAAGACTGAAACATGAAAATGTTTCGAGGGGGTGGCCGGGTATTCCTAGTAATGCCTCTTCCACCATACAGATTCATGACAGTAGTCGCAATTTTCCTTACCCTCACCCCAATCCTTTTATATATCTTTATTTCTTATTTTCTGTACACCATACTTAGGCTAATTGGTTTTCTTCCTTCTCTACCTTTTGACATTTGTCTAAGGTTTGAAAAAAAACTATCTAATAAGCGTAATAAGTGTACTCTCATAATACTAAGAGCCCTTACAACTTGAGAGAAGGTAAAGAGAAAAGACAACCGAATAATTTATTCAATTTCTACAGAATCGGAAACCATTCTCGAACTGAAACAAGTTTTTTCGAGTTTGTATCCAACTATACGATGGCGTACCCAAACAATATGGATCATCGTAGTGATACAGAGTGTTCTGGAGAAATGCAAGAAGTTGAAGTGGCAGGGATATATGCGACTTTTTTGTGAATCATGACAATCCAAAACCAAAGTGTGTAAGAAGGTTCGGTTAATTTGGTTCATGAGTTTTAGTTTAAGGTCAGGTCATGCTCGCTACCAAAGAGAGAAAAGAAACACTCAACATGCACTCTAATCTAGATTAGATTGGTTAATCATTTTATCTAATCAGGATGGTTCCCACCGTTTTCTTGAATTCTCCTTCAAACCCTAAAAGGAGAATTAGTCGTGATCATCTGAAAATCACCCGATGAGTAATACCTACTCATCAGTAGGAATCGCGACCCAACTATCATCGCATGATAACTTGATGGAAACCATTCAAGTCACCACACTCCAGAAGGTATGCGCATGCCTAGCAAGTTTCCTTTATATTTGAAACTCCCGATATGGTTTTTACTTCTAGGACCCAAGTAATCTTGACTGAGCCAACATATCAAAGAGTCCTAATCAAGTTCAACCCGTCATTATCTTGATTGCATCAAACCCATCCGTACGAGTCCTTGACTGAGCCAAAATGACCGTATAACTGTCCTAACCAATCGCATCACCATGCAACAGAAAATCACTTCATAGCTACCGAACACTACGCCTCGGCTGAGCACCACAAACGTAGCACGAATACTAAGCAATACTAATCTGAAATGACGGAGGGCTACGGCTGGTTTTTGGCGAAAAACCTTTAACGTAATGAACTTGATATCGTTGAAGGAACCAAGTGGTTTTACAAATATATAGTGGTGTAAACTTTTGCTAAAGAGGTCAGTCTCTATGAAGGGATCTAGGCTCTTTCCTCATCGAATGAGATGATGGATATTCATAACCTAATACCGTTGTGCAAAGCAAAAGAATCGACTATAGTGAAGTTATTACAAAGACGTAAACCTTTACCCAAGAGGTCACTCCCTATGAAGGGATCTCGGCTCCTGACTCGTCGAATGAGGTGCTGGATATTCATAACCGAATATCGCCGTGCAAAGCAAAAGGAAACATATGTAATGTCAGTTTTCAAAAATTGGTTCCAACATCATTTAGGTTTATTTTTTCTTGCATTAATCAAAATTAACGCAACCCCATCAATTAATCCCTATCACACCGGAAAAGAACGAAAATACAATATACGTATATACCATCCGCATTCACCACGGGGCCCCGTTATGCACCGTTAGGTTACTTAACTAACGGCAGAGCGGGGGCTGGACTAGCGCGGGTGCAAAACATATACATCTACTAGTATATATATAAATATATATAACATTTGTCACATGCATGATATAAGCAATATCACAGAAAAACGATAAACAAAACAGAATAACGGATAATCTAGGAACCCCGGGTTTCATTTGAGCCGCAAATGAAACCCGACGTTCCCTAGTCGTGTGGATAGCATGTGCAATGTATAACCAAGACCCCTACGAGTGCGGCAGTTACCCGTCAATCCTAGAAATGAGGCAACCCCAATCAACAAAGTGAATGGGTCACCCAGCACTTCATTGAATCCGGTAACTTGAGCACCCCCCGTGGGTCATCCTATACCCACATGAGTGTGGCGAATAGCCTGCCAATTCTCGAGTGAGGCCCCTTTCGTCTCAACGTCATGAGATGCGGGGCCATTGCCCTTTAGAACCCGGCTACTCGAGCACTCCACCGCGGGGTAATTATAGTACAGAAAAGAAAAACATATATACAATGGTGACATCGACTTCAACCCGGTCGTGTCCCAATAAAAGAATATACAAACTGGAGGAAACGGCAGTCCACAAGTCGGACGCTCTTCCCGCAATAATGAATATACAAATGAATCAAAATTGTACAACTACCATTGCACTAGAGGCTATCCCACACGACAATCCCTCCCCGCGGTTGGTTTTACGTGGTATCACTTGGGAATATTCCTTTTATGTTACTTTGCAACCGTTTGAAACCAAATAAAAGACCAAAATGACCTTGAACAATCATGTCTTCCCCCTCTTGAATGTTGTAGATGGGTTAAGGTTAGAGATTTCCCCCCGATTAAAAGCTTTGGCTTTCCATTACACAAAATTAGAGTTCCACTCAACCAGATTCTTATACTTCGATGAAGGAAAGATTTCTCATGTGGCTGGTGTATTCTTTTAGTTTTCAAACCTTAGAGTTCTCTTTTTATTATTTTGTTTAAATCAAGTGGTTTGCCTTGTTCAATTGATGTTCTCGGTGATTTGAAATAAGATTAATGAGGTCAAATATAAATTCTATACAAGTTGTACATGTCAATTTTTTTAATCTACAAGTATTGATTCTTAGAAGTTGAGCAAATAGTGAGATCTTCCACTGAACTAAATTAGAGCTTCTTTCATATAATTGGGGCATTCTTTGAAGCTCGAAATGAGGGAAATGGATTTTTATGGTTTTATTTAAAGATCGACGAGAATTGAAGAAGGTAGTAAGGAACTTGGAGAAGAATGAAAGAGTACCTGAGAGAGATGGTGAGAAAGGAGGTTTTTTTAAAGCAATCTTAACCCTAGTGAAACTCAACCAACTCCAAATTAAGAATAGATCGAAAAGGATAACGGGGGGTGTTTTTTGAGTAACGGAAAACTTTTGGTGGTGATATATAGAATTACGGATTTTTTGGGGTGAATTTTGGAAATAGCATATTTTTTTAGGGTGATATGTCAAAAATTCCTATAAATAAATAATGGAATTATGTTAGATATTCAATTTACTTTCAAATTTTTGAGACCCTTAATTTCTAGAAGAAAGAGAACTGTCGATTCGACAGAGCTTGGTGAGACATTTACAAGCCCGAGCGAATCTGTCAGACTCCGATATGCCATCGGGGACGATTCGTGTGGCATTTACAAGTATCCATGCAACTATCTCTTTGATCCCAAATGAGAAATGTGGAAATTGTCTTAGACTGTACACAATCCAATCAATGTATAGAGCTCTAATTTGTTGAACATGAGTCCTTTTAATTTTCTGTAGACTGCTAAAGTTTTTCTTAATGTTAAGTTAATATGGTTGGTTGCTCGGAAAAGAATTCTAACTTATCAATTGCAAAAAAGTGGCATTAACTATGAAATATGCACCCTCTCTGTTTCTCATTTAGAGAAAGTTGTCAACATAATTTTTTTGAAGACAATTTCACAACAAGCCCTTAGGATTGGATAATATCCGCTTTGCATTTATCCTCTTCTTCTAAGACTTCGGAAGATTGTTGGGATGGATAGAGTAGAAGGAATATCACTGATAGTTTGAGGGTTTATTGAGGCTGTGCTGTCATGACTTTGATATGGTGCCTATGGAAAGAAAGAAATCAAAGAAATTCTTGCGGTGTCTCTAAATATGTTTTGGACGTTCATAAATAACTGAAATTTTCCTTTCAATCTTGGACATAGGCCCTTGGATTATCAAAGAAGGTTTAAATGAAACATGCTGGAAATGCTACCGATTTTGTTGAAATTTATTTACGTTTGTGTTGCTACCAGGCTATTTGACATACTTCTTGACTTGAGCTCTATTTTTTCCCTATATGCCACCCCTAAAACTTTGATATTCCATACATCACCCCCAAAATATATAAGTTATTCCAAAAAATCACCCTTAAAACATACAAGTTATCCAAAAAACATTCTCAAAACATTGTCATTATCTAAAAGTCATCCCTAACCATACAAGTTATTCAAAAAACATTGTCATTATTCAAAAATCACCTCCTTTTGCTTCCAGTGTCAATTTTTTTAAACTCAAATTGTATTAGCTTAACTTAGGTTGTAGGTTAGAAAATCACAGTTAGCTTATTTCTCTCTTATTCTTTTCTCTTAAGGTCTCTTTTCCCCCCTAAATTCACTTTATTCAATCCGTCAGCATAAAATCCTTGATTTCTTGACAAATCCAAACTAGACTTCACCTTGCACCATTAATGTTAGAACAAAGGTTGTTTTCATTGGTAAGGATTATTTCATCTGAAAATTGGCTCAGGGGAGAAGTTTTGATAACTTACAAGTTTTTACTTTTAGAGTGATATATGGAACATCAAAGTTTTGGGGGTGAGATTTAGAAATAGCTAAAGTTTTAGGGATGATATATAAAAAAATTGTATTTTTGTTACATGTAACATTTGTAACTTTTAAAAAATCTTGGTCAATAAAATTTCTTTTTAGGGAGGGATCTCCTTGATCCCATCCTTTTATATCAAAAAAGAAAAAAAATAGAAACCCCCATTAGCTTTTATTGTTTTCCGATAAAACTACTTAACTTTATAAATTCATATAACAATATAGGAATGCTGCTTAAAATTATGGAGAAGGGAAATGGAAGTTTGATGGTGATATATTTATTTATAAAGCTCAACTATTTTACCTAATAAACAATAACTTCATGGGCTCTAGTATAATTTACCCCTTTAACGTGTAATCCCTTAGGCTGTTAGTCTAGTATAAAAATTTATGGGGTTTAATTTGATTCTCTCTTTTGGTAGAGTGTTAGTATAATTTACCCTTTTGCCAGAGTTTTAGTATGATTTGGTCTTAGGCTTGATGGGTTTAATATAATTTACCCTTTTTCGATTAATCCCTTAACTGTTAGCTTGGTATAAAATTTGATGGGGGTTTAGTATAATTTAGCTTTTTTCCAAAATGTGTAATAATTTAGGTTAAAATTTGATGGGGTTCAGTATACCTTACCCTCTGTCCAATGAGTAATCTCATAGGCTATCAGTTTGGTACAAAATTTGATGTGGTTCAGTATGGTTTACCCTCTTTCAAATGTGTAATCCCTTAGGCCGTCAGTTTGAAATAAAAATTGATGGGGTTTAGTATAATTTACCCTTTTCCCGTGAGTAATCCCTTAGACTGTCAGTTGGGAATAAAATTTTTTTGCGGGGTTGGCGGGGTGGGGGGGGGGGGTTATAGTATAATTTACCATTTTCCCAATGTACCACTGTTAGTTTCCTTATAAGATTTGGTTATAATTTTCTGCAGATGAGGTGAAAAGCAAAATTTCCAGCCCCATGACGGGGGATGTTGTAGAACAAGTAACTGGAGTGCCCTTTGAAGCTTTAGAAGATGAAGGAATAGGGGATGATAGATCATTCTCCGAGACCAAGGGGATGGAAGAAGCTGAGGTAATAGATGATTCAGAGACAATAGATGAGAATGAAGGAGACGAGGGTGAGGGACAAATGTACAGTTACGAACGGCTAAAATCCAATTCCAGTAATCCAGTGAAAGGAATCAATAACAAACAAAGAGAGGTTTGTCCTTTAAATGCTCCTTTTATCTTTTTCTATACTATATTTTTTTAAGCATCTCATGGTGGTTAGCCTAAATAAATGTGTCCCTAAAGTGACTCCAAACAAAGGAGTCCGCCTAAAAATCTTATGGTAGTTAAACCAAAATGGATGATCCACATTGCTCAAATGCTCTGCATGATCTAAAAAATCATTTGAATTGAACATTTATAAACTCTCAATCAAGTGAAGATTTATGATCTATTATCGGTAAACCGTTCATTTTACCATCATTTGATTTATTGTTGAGAAGTATCAAAATTGCATGAGACACACACACACACATGAGAATAATGAAACAAAGAGGCCCTAGGAGGGATTTTCATTAGGTGACGTCGAAAAAATACACCTTCCAACATTTTATTCAACGATGAGCATCCATCATCATCTTCATCATCTAACATGGGATACACCAAATTTCATGTGATTCTACCACTTTTTCACCGTTGAATTAGCAATGTAAACAGTTCCATTGTTGGTAAACCGTTAATTTTGCACCCACTGATCAACGGTGAAAAAGTTGTAAAATTACATGAAATTTGGTGTATCCAAGATGATGAATGCCGATCGTCTAAATAAATCGTGAAGGGTGTTTTTCGATGCCATAGAAGGAAATTCCCTCCTATGGCACATTCCCTCCATTATTCTCATACACATACACACGTGTGTGTGTGAAGGAGGAAAGAGGCTCTAGGAGGTTTTTCGTTAGGTGGCGTTAAAAACTACATCCTCCACCATTTTATTCAAATTTAGTGTATCAACATATTTGATGATGAAGATCAACATGAAAGGTGCTGATCGTCGAATAAAATGGTGGAGGGTATAGATTGTTTACGCCACTTGACGAAAAAGCCTCCTAGGGCCTCTTTCCTCTATTATTCTCTTATATATATATATATATATATATATATATATATATATATATATATATATATTGGGAGATGATCCTAGAAGGCCGGTACTCATTTCTTATTTTGAGACCAAACTTTTAAACATAAGCCTGTATTTTTCCCCGATCCGTAACTGTCACTTTGATCTATTTGTATTAGTTAGGTTATGTATGAAGCTTTATTAAATTTGGAGACCTTTAACACATCCATCAAGCGATCTTGTTTTTCATTCATCATAAAGTCGTCAATTTGTAGTCTATTTGATGGATTAGTTAGATGTCTCTAAATCTTGTAAAATTTGATACATAACATATCTAACATATATAGATCACGATAATCGGTACGGATTGGTGGAAAACACGACGTATTGTGTGTTAGAAAAATGGATCTCAAAATAAGAAATGAGGCCGGATCTCATAAGATCAGCTCCACATACACACATATAGGGGTGCTTTATTGCAAACCACTTTGTGTTTTTTAACAACGGGAACTCCCGATCTACGACGTATTTTAACGATCTGATCCGTTCAAGTTGATCAACTTAATCTCAAATATATGTGTGAAAAATCAAATGATTTGAAGACCTCTAGCTTATGCATCGGTGAGTGCAAAATGGACGCCTTTCGATAATACAACATAAATTTCATTCGATATATAGGTTAAAGATCTTCAAGTCCTTTGATTTTTCATACATATATATTTGAGAGTAGGGTGATCAACTTGAACGGATCGGATGGTTAAAATACGTCGTAGATCGGGAGTTTCCATTTTTAAAAAATGCGGACCGATTTGCAATGGATCACACACATATAAGGAAACGGAGTACACCGTGGTGCCTCTAAAATTCAACCATCCGTCGATATTTTCGACGACCGGCTCCGATCATGTTAATCTACTTGTCCTTAAATATATGTTTACCGGTGCTCATGCCATTTGATTGCTTTTTGTCCATTCATATAGTGTTTTGAAATGTTCCATTGTCAGCGATCCATTAATTTTGCAATCATCCGAAGCAAGGACGAATAGTGTGCAAATGAAATAAAAATTGGTAGACATATTTAAGGACATGGAAATCAACATGGCCGGAACCGATCACCGAAAATATCGACGGATGGTTAACTTGTAGAGATGCCACAGTAGGAGATTTCCTACCGTGCTACGGTATGCTCCGTTTCTCTCTCCCCACACACACTAGCGGATAACCCTGCGCGTTACGCGCATAATCATACATAGGCATGGATATTAAAAAAATAAAGTCAATTAATTTACCATGTAATAAACATCATAGAGATATATGATAAGTCATTAATATTTGGGTAAATTATAATAAAATACCATTAACCATCTTTTTTGTTCAGTAAAATTCCTTAAATTATTTTATTTACAATAAAACGTCTTGACTGCTAATATTAAGAGAATTTTACTGCATTAAATCTACTTACAAAAATAGTGTAAGGTACTTTAGTGTAATTAAAAACTTTAAAAGATATTATTTTAAAAATCTTGATACTTTAGGGTATTTTAGCGTAATTTACCTTTAATATTTATATCCATTTTTTTCCTCTATATGGATAAAATTTATATTACATTGTCAATCTTATTTTGATCAATATCGAAATAAGGATTGTAAGAAGGATATGTAGAACATTTTCCCATTCTCCATGGTTAATTTCTAATGGGAAGTCATGTGCAAATCCATAAAGAGACCCAAAATGCCCCCAAATTTATTTGAAAGCTAGATGACTTCATTTGCACATTTGAGACTAAGAAATTGTTAAGGGCAAATATGGAATAACAAAAAATGGTGCCTTTTGTCCTATTAAATCCTAACTTTATACTATATTATAGATATAGATAGATAGATAGTTAGATTATAGATAGATAGATAGATGGAGGGCAAAGGTCCTAGGTGGAAAGCCCTCTTATAGCGTTGAAATAAGTACACCCTCCATCGTATTTTCGTCCATCGGTACCGTCCACCTTGATCCTTATCATTTAAAATGTATATACACCAAATTTCATGTGGTTCTAACTAATTAGAGATTCTTATCATTCCAACATTTTTTCTAACTTTCATGAAATTTTGTTTATATACATCTTAGCCGTTAATTTTGGGAACCCATTAATTTTGGAACGTGGTTCCACCCTCTTCATGTGGTTACATTAAGTTGGAATAACATGTGATTCCATAAGTATATACATTAAGTTCAAATTAGCCCATCCTTGTCAGTTAATTTGGAAAACCATAAACGTTTTTTTCTAACTTACACAAGTATATACATTCTAAATATGTTCTATTATCGGAAAACCGTTAATTTTGAACCCACTAATTCAACGATAAAAAATACTAGAATAACATGAAATTTGGTATATATACATCTTAGTTGATAAAGATGAGAATGACATGTGCCGATCAACGAGAAAAGTGTTGGAGAATAGATTTCTTGCGACACTATAGGAGAAAATCCTTTCCTAATGCCTTTGTCTTCCATTATTACTCTCTCTTTCAGTCACACATATATAGAGGAATGATCTTATGAGAAGCATCTTATGGTAAGAGCAATGAGAGTAAGCAATTACAATCACTGGATTATATTTCACGGTTGAGATCATTAATTGATTTTAAAAGTAAATATCAAAAAATAGAAACTAAATCTTAAGAAAATCTTTGTGATTCTCTCCCCCCTTCTCTTCCCACTCACCCACCTTCCTATGTAAATGACTAAGCTTTCTCTCCATCTCTATATCGAGAGAAATAACCATCGGGTTTCAACAAGGAAACACCGTAGACATTAATTGGACCTTGTATAAACCTATGGGATGCTTTGTAATTCCTATTGAGACATCTTCTTGCAATAAGTTAAAAAGATTTGAATTGAATTTAAGTAGATTATGAATAGCCCTTGTTGCTATAAGGCGGCTTCTTGTGTTCTTATAATCAATTAAATTTGAGTTTTACTATGCTTTCTCATCTGTTTAAGCGCTTTTGATAATCACCAATGGAACCATTCTTTTAGTTATTAAGGTTTCCGGTTTTTCTTTTACTTCCAACGTTGAAATGCAGGGGTAAGTAATTTAGAGAGAAAAGGATTCTAACAGATTTTGTTATTGATTTTACAATATCTAAAAAAATATTACACTATTTAATCTTGATCGTGAAATATAATTCAGTGGTTGTAATTGCTTCCTCTCATTGCTCAAATCATAAGCTGCTTCTCATAGGATCATTCCTCTCTCTCTATTATATATATAGAGAGAGAATAATGGAGGAAAGAGGCCCTAAGAGGGTTTTTTCGTTGGGTACCGCAAAAAAATTCATCCTCCATTTTTTCTTCCGATTGGCACTCGTCATCATCATCTTGATCATCTAAGATGTCGATACATCAAATTTCACGTGACTCCACTTTTTCACCGTTGATTTAGTGGGTGTAAATTTAACGGTTTCTCAACATTAGAACTTTTTACATTGCTAAATCTACGGTGAAAAGATGTTAGAATCATATGAAATTTAGCGTATCCACATCTTAGATGATAAAGATGATGATGGATGCCGATCGTCGAATAAAATGGTGGAGGGTGTAGTTTTTTGACATCGCCTAACGAAAAAGCCTCCTAGGGCCTCTTTCCTACATTATTCTCATATATATATATATGTATATATATGGGAGCGACTATTTTACTCCCTAGGTGTACCTAAGTTACACCCGCCATGAAATATCCTAATAAATGAAATTTTTTTCATAATCGGCTCCGTGCATATATATATATATACAGTGCAAATTCGGTAGGGTGGGTTCATGTTTTTTAAATTCACGATATTTTTTAGGACGTCTGATGGATGATACGTTTCGATCAAGCTGATCAACACATCATAGATAGTGTGTATACAAAATCGACTTTGTTTGGAAATGTTTTACATATGCTACAACTAATTTTAAAGTTATAAAAATTCTACGGCTAAAATAATTTCGTATGTTTATGCATATATATGCACTTCCAAACCAAGTGATTTTGTAACCACACAATTTTGGATGTGTTAATTATCTTGATCGAAACGGATCTTCGATCGGACGTTCCAAAAATAATATCTTTAATTTGAAAAACATGACCCAGCCCTAGCGGATCCTCTCTCTCTCTCTCTGTGTGTGTGTGTGTGTGTCATGATGATGGTTTGCGCCCATTTAGATTGTCCATTATATGATTTTAGGTCAATTAATCAGGTTGCAACCTAAGAACCCAACTTAAGAACAATTTACACCTTTGAAGGTCATGTGGACATATATTTAGTTGTCATTTGGCATTGTCTCCTAAAAACAAAGAATAGATTTTTTTTTATCCTAGTCCAAAAATATGAAATTAAGAATATATTATAAAAGTTAATTTTAATAATTAGTTTTTATAAATATAAATCTGATAACAAGTGAGCTTCAATTATTTTCTTTGCTTATAAAAATAAATAATATTATCATTCTAAAATAAAATTAAACTCTAATATCTTTTTGTTGCACAAGCAAATCATGTCTTGGAAACCAATTTATATTTTATTTGAAGTGTTTTCAAGAAATATAATATTTTTTGTAGACTTATCTTTCCGAGGACGAGTTCGAGACAGTTTTCGGGATGACTAAGGAGGTGTTCAATCAGCAACCCAAGTGGAAGCAAGAAATGCTGAAAAGAAAGCTTGATCTCTTTTGACTTCATGTAGCCCAAGATATAGAAAACAAGATAAGGAAGAAAGAAATAAAATTATAAAAAAGAAGGGAGAAAAAAACGAGTTGAACCTTTTCTTTTCTGGATTTAGTATATATTTTGTTATTTGGGATGATGGTGAGCGGCGATGAGTAATAATTTTGCAAAAATACAGAAGTTAATTCTTTTATTTGTGGCGGGCATTGTAGTCCCATATATTTGTATCCCTTGATTTAGCAAAATGAATAAGCTGTATGATTTTATTGTGTATCAAATTGAAGCAAGAATCTCGCTTCGTTTTATGTTTTATTTTTTTAACCTCTTAATAAAGGTCTGCAGCATAAGGTTTCAAGCAGTGTATTTGCATCTTATTCAAAGTTGGTGTATTTGATTCTTCTTATTATGTCTTTTGATGATACATATATTTGAAGTCATCGCTTAGTCTATGAAGACATGATCAATCTATATCTGTACTGAATGAATATATATGAAGAACCGAATCAATTAGATTAATCATTTCAGTTAGTGATATCTAAATGATTTTTTTTTATTGTTCGGGGGTCTTGCATTTTTTGAGCTCTCAGCCGACCCCTATTTAGTGTTCGAAGCTACAGAGTTCTCACTTGCTCTTAGAGCGACCTGCATTCATGTATAGTAGTAACATGGTGAGTTTACGGCAAAATCTCATTATGCATTGTTGGAAAAATCTACATAAATGGAGTGGGATGCTTCTTTGCTTGCTGCTGTAGTTTAAGCCTCGATTTCACCATTTTTCAAGGCTGCAACATTTCAAGAAGTGAGATCAACTGGTGGTCTTAATGAAAAGCAACAACTGGTTGAAAGTTCTAGTTCCGGTCCGATGGATTTCACAATCGTCTTTTGATCAAACAAGATTGTTTGAGGATTGGCTGCAAGAAAAGAAGTTGTATTTTTTTTGCAGTTTCATTAAAGTTTATTTTAATGAAACGGAGATGCTATTTTAATCAGGAAAAAAAAAAAGAACTTGTGTTTTACTTGGATCCAAAATTTTCATTCCCTGTCTGGCTTGGTTGTATCAGCGTTTATAGTCTGGAGGCATAGGTTATGCAATTCTGATTTGCAAAATTCTATCTCAAAAATGTCAATCTCAGGACCAAAATGAACTTTTGAGTTTAGATAACCATAGTTAAGGTTGCCCCACGTACATAATTATCTCTACTATTGCTGACATTGCTTGCTCTTTTCTTTATAAAAATCAAAGAAAAAAGAATAGAATTTCCATATATATTACATTGCAATAAATTAGAAATAGAAAAAAAATCGCATGTTCTACCAATATCCCTAAAGTTTTCTCATCCAACAGGTTTCTCTCTCAAAAAAAAAAAAAGAGAGAGAAAAGAACGCTCAAATAATATTTTCTTAACAATATCCCATCTTGATTATAAAAATGACATGTTGCAAGAAACTTCTCATAATTTTGAAGAAAAATGCAACATTTATAATTTTATTATTCTAAAATAATGAAATCTTTTCAAACACTTAAAATTTTTAGGGAAAAATGGTTTTAAATCCCTAGTTTTGAAAAGTAACAGGTTTAGGTCCATGGCACAAAAAAAGTTGTGAAAAACTCTCTATATTTAAAGATTGTGTTTTAGTCCCTATAGTACATTTATTATTGTTTTATACCAACACTGCCATTTCACGTAAACTACTATATTTAGCTTTTAAAATACTATAGTTATGTTTCAAAGTGCTCCATTTATGTTATAAAGTATTGCATTTATATTGAAATATGTAAAATGTAATAGATATAGTGCATTTGTACTGCATTTGTGTTAAAATACCACATTTGACATGAAATTGTTACATTTTTTTTAGTAAAATCACTATATTTATTACATTTGACATATTTCAATATAAATGCAGCACTTTAGAAGATTAATATAGTTTTTTAAAAATAATAATTTAAAAGGTAAATGTAGTAGTTTACCTGAAGGGTCAGCGTTAGTATAAAAAATAGTAAATGTACTATATGGACTAAAATACAAGAATCTTTAAGTTTAAGGAGTTTTTCATAAATTTTTGGGTCAGATATCTAAACCTATCGCTTTTCAAAGTTAGGGACTTAAACTATTTTTCCAAAAAATTTATAGTAAGATTTTTTAATAACCTCCATTGTTCAACTAAAATTTTATAAAATCATCTAAAATGTTTTTCCATGAGAATACCATATTTATAAGAGCATTCCATCGTGCAAAATTCTAATACTAGATAGATGTGTACACACCACACACTTGATATGTATACACACACACAAATAAAGAAATTGTTAAATAAAAAAGGTTTATATAAACAACATAATGGTTGCTTTAAAGTATTTGTGATATTCCGAGTCTGAAAGCTTGATCGAATGTATTTATCTTTATATCTCTGCTATTTAGCTCAAAGACCAGGGGGATTACGTGTCATTCTCACATTCAATTCAAATGAAATATTCAGAAAGACGAGAAAACTCCTTAATTCTCAAATGATGCACATCATCAACTTCTTGCACATGCATCCTCATCGTCGACGTTTTGCATGTGTGTATATGTTAGCATCATAAACAAAAGATTTGAAAAGTTCTCAGGCCATGTTGCGCTTTCATATAGAACTGATATTTTGAAACTAAGGATTTTTTTGGGACTTTCATTGGAACTTGGACTTTTTCTTAGGATTGTGGAACCGCTAGAATTGAGAACTATGACTTTACTAGAACTTTTTACTTATATCCATTCATTTTATTTTATATCTGTCGTAAAATATTAAAATTTTATGCATGCATCCTATTTCATTTTTTATATGACATCTTTATTTATTTATTTATACTATTTTCTAGTAAACTTAATTAATCAGTATATATGTTTTATTAGTTTATATATAACAATTAGTGAAAAGGATACTATTTTAGAAATAATTTAAATTAATAATTAGTAGTATAAATTATATTAGTATCATGTCAAACCAAAATAACATTACTAATAATATATTATTCATGATATAATTAAAAGTTGCATTTAATTAAATAGAAAATATCAAAGATTTATTAAATCAAAATGGTTTCAAAGATTATAAAATTGGCCAAAATGCGGGAAACCCTCCTTACTTTTACTTGAAAAGCAGAAAACCCCTTAAACTTGAAAAACAAGCATTTTACCTCAAAATTTTAACACCATCAATTTTTTTGCATGTTTCCGGTATTGCTCTTCAAGCCTTTTTTCCTCCAATTATTCCAACATTTTCTTCTTTAATTTTTTATTTCCCCCCTTCAAAACTTGTTAAATCATCACATCTTCTCTCTTCTCCGAAGAATGAGCATGAATTCAAGAAAGTATGAATTGGAAAAGATAAAGAAAAAAGAAAATGTTAGTTTATTAATTAAATTTATCTTAGGGGTACCTTTGGAATAAAAAATCATATGGATGGAAAATTAACTCCGTTAGGGTTTTTTGGAATAAAATGCTTGTTTTTTTGAGTTTAGACAGGTTTTCTGCTTTTTTTGCAAGAGTGAGGAATGTTTCCTGCATTTTAGCCTATAAAATTCATAACATCAAATAAATTTCAGTTACACACAAATATTGAATCCATAATAATGTGTTTTCCATCGGTCTACATAACAGCTGCTATGGAATCTTTCCAAACTCCTATAGCTATTTTATATGTCCGTTGACTTTGTAGATCGTTGTTCTTATGAGAATCAACATCAAGAGATGCAACGTTTTGCGGAGATTCTTTAGAAATATCAGAAATATCAAAATTATCGTTTGATTTTTCCAACTTAAAATTTTTTGTAGTCTGACATGTAAAGACCATCCTTCTTTTTTTTTTTTTTTTGTGTTGTATTGAATCCAGGAGTGTGTCCTGAAAATAGCTTGTTTTGAAAATGGCAAACATATGACAAAGATACCTTTCTAACGTAAGATCTTTATTAATACATAATAAATAACTATATAACCCATCAGTACAAATAATAAAAACAATTCTTTAAAATTACATGATTTAATTAATATTTTTTTAATGGAAGAAGTATATAATAAATATAAAAACATTAACCTACCAATAAGCTTGGATACATGCATGTATGGAAAATATTTGATCACATTAGCTTTGTTTTATATCAATTAAACAAACAAGAATAATAATGATATGAACTAATTTTTCTTTTGGTATTGTATGCTTGGAAATACAAATAGATTAGGCATAAAAAAACATGTGGCTCACATTACAAATTAAACATAGTATAATTAAAATAAGATGTACAATTTTCCAAATATTTATGTAAAGACTGCTTTTTGTAAATACTTTAATAAAGATCTTTTAAATATTTTTCTTGGTATCATTGCAAAATTTTTAAAATTCTTTTGAATAAAAAAAATTGTAAAACGGTTGTTTTATATTAAAAACTATTTAATATAATTTTAGGTAATTTTTAATAATTTAATTTAATTTTTAGAAAGGAAAAAAATATTTTATGAAATATTTTTATGGAAAAGGAAATTAAATTTAGTGAAAATTGTTACAAAATAAAGAAAATAATTAAATATAATTTCTTTGAATTTCTCCACATTTTCTGAATTTAAAAAAGGTAATTTTTGAAAAGAAAATCGATTTTTTTTTGAATAATAAAACGGTTAGGATTTTTGCAGATTTTCGAAGATTTTAATAGGATTCTGCGGATGGATAAGATTTGGTTTGGAGCCCTTTAAACAGGCTCCACCTTTTCTCTCATATCTCACATTTCTGATATCCAAATAATTTCAGAAAAATTCCTGTGCAATCGTCTCTCGATGATCTACGCATAAGTACCAGTGAAGGGTGCTAGAAAATCCAAGGAGGGAGTACTATTAGTTACGAGTTGTTGGTTCGTGTTGGTAAATCTCCGTCAAGAGATAGGATTTCGTCTCTCCTCTTGATCTCAACAAAATGTTAGGAATATATATGCCCTAGAGGCCATTATTGTATGATATAGTGGATGCTTGGACATATATATAGAGGACTTGAAAGGTTATACTAACGCCCTGGCTATCATTCGAGACCGATTGCGGAACAAAAATTTTACTACGATTGAAAACTGGCGCTAGAATAACCCTAAACCGGATCTACTATAAACCTAATTAGCAACTAAAGAAGCTATCTACTATGAAAAGAGTTTATACCAAAAGACTCGAGTCCTTCGGGTCTTCACTCCTCTCCTTTAGCATGCTCCTAGTGGCCTCCATGATTGAGCTTGATTGACGGCTTCCTCACATCAAAGATGATCCACCCGAGAGTGTCTACTTTGAGCTCCTACCTTTAAACCAAGGTAACTAGGTTACCTAGTATGCTAATCTAAGTAGCCTAGATGATGTAGAGAGTGATTAGGATTTGTTTAGTCTCTTGAACCTTAGGATTCTCAACTCATGAGACATGTTAGGGTAAGAGGAAGAAGAAGAGAGCTTGGAGGAGAGAGAGAGTGTTGTAGTAAGCATAATAAGAATAGAATGATGAATGACTAAGTCTTGTGACTAATAAAGCAAGCTTCCCAAAATAACAATAAAAAATTATCTTCACCACAAAATATCTAGATATTTTCCACAAAATATCTAGATGCCATCTTACCTCAATAGTAATCCATGACTCACTAAGTGAGTCACCATGTAGCCATACTTCATTCAATGAATGATAACACCTCACCTATTAGGAATATATATGCCCTAGAGGCTATTATTGTTGATATAGTGGATGCTTGGACATATATATAGAGGACTTTCTTGCTCGACAAGATAGTATGCTATCAGGCTACTTTTATCTTAACATGTAGACTGGTATTTATACTGTCTGTCTCTTACATGTTGATAAAGCCCTTAGGATATGTACTTGACTACCAGGACTACGATGAGATCATACTAGTGGGGCCAGGGTGGTCCAAAAGTACATCCTTTAATCAGTTCCTAGTCGAGAGAATATCGAGACTAGGGCATCGATATTCCAGAGTAGACTAGTGTGTATGTTTCTTGTCCCTTAGAGGGCGATGGTTGATCCTACAACCATTGGTGTGTGACATCAAAGATTGTATACAGGTGCTCATTAGAGAATGGGTACACCGAACAGGACTCGCTGAGGACTCCAATGTGGTAGTATACCTATCATCAGATAGCAGTCCTCTGGTGACACTGGTACAGGTTAGTCTGTAGACCCGAGATCGTAATAGAGTCTTGTGTGGGTCCCATTGTGCTTTGATTTCCTCCCTACTAGGCTCAAGAGGAGTTGTGCAAACAGGTGGATTTTGGGTACAGTCCCGAGTCACATGGAGGCAATGAGCGATAGGAGGGGTTTCGTCTCTCCCGGCATTGGGGGTTGATGTTGCGCTATGCTCGATTGGTTATAACTGGAAGTCCCTGGCCAGGGCTGCTTATGAGATTTACTGATAAGTGTTATCAGTAGTTTCTCAAACCGTTATAGGCCAGACATCGGCACGACTTATCACGTTACCGGGGTCTGACGTTTACCACCCCTAGACATGATATGTGACATATCAGACAAAGAGACCGGACTGTACGGTAGTATTACTGATAGGCTTCATGAAGAGTATGAACATGCTTGCTTTTTGATCTTCATATCGCTCAATACCCGGGTAGCCGTTACGTCCAGCTAGTACCGTTGACGGCTTGTAGGTGACTGATATGATCATCACCTACTGCTGGTGTATTGACGAGTCTTTAGAGTCCCACACAGAAGTCCCCTGGTTCAAACGAAACGAAATAGGACACATATATGATATGTGTGTGGGCCTGATTAAATACGTGTATGTGATACCGTATTGTAATCTGGCAGTTATCTGTTATCGATTTGGTTATATGTGATATAACCAGATTGTCGAATCAAGTGTTGATTTGATAATGTGATATACAGATAAATGATATTAGACGGTCGTATGTGATATAACTGGATTATTAAATCAAGTGTTGATTTAATAATGTAATATATATTATATTTGATATAATTATATCTTTGTTGGATATAGTGCCCTCTAAATCAATTATTGGATCGCAGGTACGTGATTGCAATGATTGAGGGAGGACCTATACCGATATGAAAGTCTTGCTCGAGATGATAGTATGCTATCTGGTTTGTCTTTATCATCATATACATGCTTTAGTTCACTATTGCATGTTAAATAGAGCCCATAGGATTCTTGCTTGACTGCCGGCAGTATGATGGCGATCATATACGTAAGAGCTGGGGTCTATAAGAACATCCTTAAAGTGTCCCTAGTCGTGGGAGTTTCGAGACAGGGCATCGATACTCCAGTATAGACTAGTGTATACAGTAGAGTCCCCGATGAGGGGCGGTGGCCGGTCTCACAAGCCATTGGTGTCAGTTTGTTCACCTAAGATGTATACAGGTGCTCATTGGGTTATGAGTACACCAGACAGGACTCGCCGGGAACTTGCTGGTTGGTATTATACCTAGTGTCAGATAGCAGTTCCCTGGTGACATGTGTACAGGTTAGTTCATCGACCTGAGGTCGTCATTTGTCTCGTGTGAGTTCCCACTGTGCTTTGATTTATACCCTACCACGGGTCAAAGGAGTCGTGCAAACAGGTATTTTTTGGGTACAGTCCCGAGCCACATGGAGGCAGTGAGCAGATCATCGGGGATTCGTCTCTCCCGGTATTGGGGGTGAGATCGCGCTGTGTTTAGGAGAGCCATTACACGAAATGTAAGTCGATGTACAACACCCCAATACTTGTGGGGAGGCGGAAATTTCAAAAACGAACTTGTTTAGTGAACGAACATCGACTAACCGCTTGAATCGAAGCTAAACTATAAATAACCAAACACAAAGTGTTTCTAAACTACTGTGTTTAGGGATTATACCTAATGAACCAACTCCTTCGTCTTTATGATCTCCTTGTTCTCCTCGGCCTTCTCTAGGTAGTAGACGATCCACCCGAGAGCAAAACTCCAAGCTAAACCTCTAAACTTGAGGCAACTAACCTTCTTGGATTGCTAATCAAAGAAGCTAGGATGAAATAGAGTGATGGTTATGGATTGATTAGTCTTACTAACCCTTGTTCTCAACTCATGAGAGGGGAGGATTAGTCTTTGAAGAGGGAGAGCTTGAGGAGAGAGAAGGTGAGAATGAATATCAAATGAGAATAGTAAATCTATCATAATAAATATGAAGCATTCTTATTTATGAGAAAAAGAATAATACATAATGAATAAGCATGCTTCACAAATATCTAATGGTGATTCATTGTCATGACTCACTAAGCATTTATCATGCATTAATGATATGCATGAATCACCCTCATGACTCACTAAACTCATTTAATGCAAATGACACCTAAACCTCCTTAGTCACCACCTTCTAGAAGCTTCTCGAGTAATTACGAGAACGCCCCTCCGATCCGTAAAAATACGGAAAAACTTTAGACTGTAAAAATCCAATAACCGGATACCAGTAACTGGCTTAAACCAAAGCCGACTGGTAAAAACTGTCCGAAAGTCGTACGCGCGTAAACGCACGTATGCGTCCGAACCCTTGTCGTAAAACCATACGACCTCTATATCGTTTCGCCTGGAATAGGAAACTCTCTGTGTGGGACTCTAGAGACTCGACTACTACGCTGGCAGTGGGTTTAACCACAGACCGCAAGCGGCACTAGCTGTACGTAACGGTCCCCAGGTAGTTGTCGATAAGAAAGCCGATGAGGAAACCCATCCGAACTCCTACTGAGTCTGATGTGACAATCTCCATACAGTCCGGTCCGTTCGTCCAAGACTATCGCATATCGGGCCTAGGGGGGCGGCAAGCGTCAGTCCCCTAATAGCGGTATAAGTCGTGTCGGAGCGAAGCCCATTACACCCTGAGAAACTACTGGAACCTACCAGCAAATCTCGCTTGCCCTGGCCAGGGACTTTGCGTAATGGCTCTCTGACACAGCGCGATATCTACTCCCAATACCGGGAGGGACGAATCCTGTCTAACCGCCACTGCCTCCAAGTGCTCGGGACTGCACCCAACTGCTACCTGTTTGCACGACTCATTTGAGCCGTGGTAGGGTAGCAATCTAAGAACAGTGGGACACACTCGAGGCGAAGTAGCAGTGTCAAGTCTGCGGACTATGCTGTACTCATGTCACCTGGGAACTGCTCACTGACGACTGGTATCATACCAACCAACAGTTCCCTATGAGTCCTGTCCGGTGTACCCGTAACCTAACGAGCACCTGCATACTATCTCCAGTACGACGTACTGACGGCTGTGGGACAGACCATCTCCCCAACTGGGATGAGAAGCGTACACACTAGTCTACTCCGGAGTATCGATGCTCTGTCTCGATAATCCAACGACCAGGGACCAGAATAAGGATGTGCTTGTAGACTACCCAGCCCCCACTAGTGTGACTGCCATCACAACGCTGGTAGACAAGCAAGATCCTAAGAGCTCTATCAATACGTACACTCACATATTAAGATAGAAAAACCAAGTAGCATACTACCATGTTTAGCAAGACTGTTATACACATGTGAATATCCCAAGCTTCCATTAAGTAATATACAAACTAGTATGATACAGTAATGGCCTTTTAGGGCATAAACACTAACAATCTCCCACTTGCACTAGGGCCATGTACTGGCATATCGTAGACCGATGATCTCGAGTAGCCTCTCGAACTGAATCTGAGGTAGGGCCTTCGTGAATGGATCAGCAATGTTCTCTTCAGAAGCAACTCTCCGAACCTCGATCTCCTGATGATCAATGATCTCCCTGATCAGGTGATACCGCCTCAAGATGTGTCTGGACTTCTGATGGGACCTTGGTTCCTTTGCTAAAGCTATAGCTCCGTTGTTGTCGTAATACAGAGGTATTGGATCAACTATGGTAGGAACCACCTGAAGTTCTGTTAGGAACTTCTTCATCCAGACTGCTTCTTTTGCGGCATCGCAAGCAGCTATATACTCCGCTTCCATCGTCGGGTCAGCAACGGTGTCCTGCTTGGAGCTCTTCCAGCACACCGTCCCTCCATTGAGGGTAAAGACATAACCCGACATGGACTTGGAATTGTCCTTATCACTCTGAAAGCCGGAATCAGCAAAGGCCTCTAACCTGAGGTCTTTTCCGCCGTAAACCAAAAACATCTCCTTAGTCCTCCTCAGGTACTTGAGAATGTTCTTTACTGCTATCCAGTGCTTCTCCCCTGGGTCTGACTGATACCGGCTTACCACGCTCAGTGCGTAAACTACATCTGGTCTGGTACACAACATCGCATACATTATAGAGCCTACCGCAGAAGCGTAGGGTATAATAGACATGCGTTCCCTTTCCAAATCAGTCTTGGGAGACATCTCTTTGGAGAGGGTGATTCCGTGACAAGCCGGTAGATTACCGGGCTTAGAATCTTCCATACTGAATCTTTTCAGTACAGTGTCGATATACCTGGACTGCGAAAGTCCCAACATCCTCTTGGATCTATCACGATAGATCCGGATCCCCAGAATGTAAGAGGCATCACCCAGGTCTTTCATGGAGAACCTGTGTGACAAGAATCCTTTGACAGATTGTAGCATAGGAATGTCATTTCCTATCAATAGAATGTCATCCACGTACAAGACGAGGAATACGACACTTCTGGCTACAACTTTACTATATATGCACGGTTCATCTGGATTTTTGATAAAGTCATATTCTTTGACTGTCTCATCAAAACAGATGTTCCAACTCCGCGATGCCTGCTTCAGTCCATAAATGGACTTAAGCAGCTTGCATACTTTCCCGCTGCTCCCACTCTGATTGAAACCCTCTGGCTGATCCATATAGACGCTTTCTTCTAAATTTCCATTCAGAAAAGCCGTCTTTACGTCCATCTGCCAGATTTCATAATCATGGAAGGCAGCAATAGCAAGAAGGACCCGAATGGATTTGAGCATAGCCACTGGAGAAAAAGTTTCGTCATAGTCCAAACCAGGTCTTTGACGAAAACCCTTTGCAACAAGTCTAGCCTTATAGGTTTCTACCTGTCCATCTACACCAATCTTTTTCTTGAAGATCCATTTGCATCCTATGGGTTTTACCCCATCTGGAGCAAAGTCCAAAGTCCATACTTTGTTGGTGTACATGGACTCCATTTCGGTCCGCATTGCATCTAGCCATCGTACCGAGTCGCCGCTCTGGATAGCCTGCTGGAAGTCAGTAGGTTCATCATCATCTATGATGCAATCCTCTCTATCCCCATCTATGAGAAAACCGTAGTATCTCTCAGGCGGATGAGACGGCCTACTACTCCTGCGGAGGGGTGCGGGAATGTCCTGTTCTTTTTGAACTACTGGTTCTACCAAACTTTCAGTATTAGTTTGTGGTTCTGGAATTTCTTCCAGTTCTATTTCGCTCCCACTTGATTCCTTTTCTAAAAACTGATGTTCTAGAAAATGGGCATTACGAGAAACAAATACCTTTTGTTCCTCTGCGTAATAGAATAGATATCCCCTGGAGTGCTTTGGATATCCCACAAAACTACATTTTACTGATCGTGCCTCGAGCTTGTCCACATGCTGCTTTTTAATAAAAGCTGGACATCCCCAAATCTTTATATACTGTAGATGGGGTTTCTTCCCGCTCCACATCTGATATGGAGTGGTAGGCACAGTCTTGGTAGGAACCATGTTCAAAAGATATGCCGCTGATTCTAGTGCATAACCCCAGAAAGATCGCGGTAACTCAGCATTACTCATCATGGATCGTACCATATCCAATAGGGTTCGATTCCGTCTCTCCGATACACCGTTATGCTGTGGAGTGTATGGAGGAGTAAGCTGAGATAGAATTCCTTTCTCTTTTAGGTAACCTAGGAACTCGGCACTTAAGTATTCTCTACCTCGATCAGATCTCAGTGTCTTAATACTTTTGCCGGTTTGGTTTTCTACTTCATTCTTATACTCTCGGAATTTCTCAAAAGCCTCGGATTTATGTTTCATCAGATAAATGAATCCGTATCTTGAGTAATCATCCGTGAAAGTAATGAAATAGGAAAAACCACCTCTTGCATGTGTAGACATTGGACCGCATACATCGCTGTGTATGAGTCCTAAGAGCTCGCTCGCTCTTACTCCTTGTCCAGTAAATGGAGTCTTTGTCATCTTTCCTTTGAGACAAGATTGACAAGTGTCATAAGTTTGATATTCGAACGAGTCCAAATATCCTTCTCTATGCAACTTAGTCAACCTTCTCTCATTGATGTGACCCAGTCTACAATGCTATAAGAAAGCTTTATTTAAATCTGGAGACTTTCTTTTTAGTGTGTTCTGGACATTGAAAATTTGGAGTTGGTTTAACACATATATGCCGTTATTTAGAGTACCGGACCCAATCAAACCATGATTAAGGTGGATGTTAACAACATCTCTTACAAACGTGAAATCATAACCTTTATTTGATAACAAGGAAACTGATATGATATTACACGTTAAGCTTGGTACAAAATAACAGTTATGTAAAACCAAAATATGTCCACTCGTCAATCCTAGGTGATAATCCCCGACGGACGCAGCTCCCACGCTAGCTCCGTTAGCAACCCTGAGGATCATATCACCTTCCTTCAGCACTCTACGGTTTCTCAGTGCCTGCATTGAATTGCAAATATGAGATCCTGATCCGGTATCTAATACCCAGGAAGTAGAGTTGATTGACAGACAATTCTCAATTACAAACACACCTGAAGTCGAAGCCACAGCTTGCTTCGGTTCCTGGTTCTTGGCGTTCCACGCCTTGCAATCCTTCTTCCAGTGCCCTTTCCTGTGACAATGGAAGCACTCATCCTGGCCCACTACCGGTACCGAAAACTTTTTCTTTCCCTTCCCTCCCACCTTACTAACACCTCCTCTAGGTTTGGGTGCGGCCTTCTTCTTCCTTCCTTTGGCCCTAGCCTTGGACCCGGAAGAAGATGCACCGCCAACAAACATAGCGGGTGTTTCCCTTACTTTCTGCAAGGTGCCCTCTGCACTCCTTAACATGTTCAGGAGTTCCGCAAGTTCAACTTCTTTTCCTTGAAGGTTGAAGTTGAGGATAAACTGGGCGTAGGTGGGAGGAAGGGACTGGAGAATGAGGTCTGTATAGAGCTCATTATCCAAAGTCGTCCCAAGGTCTGCGAGCTCTTCAATATAGCCGATCATCTTTAGGACATGTTCACCTACCGATGACCCGACAGCCAACCTCGCTCGAAACAAGTTCTTAGAGGTCTCGTATCTTGCTATACGAGATTGCTCTCCATAAAGTTCCTTTGTATGGAGAAATATGCCATCTAGGGACATATCCTCGTGCCTCCTCTGATGTTCATTGTTCATTGAGGCAAGCACGATGCACTTGGCTTTCGCGCAATCTAAATCCCAGGTTTTGCGGATTTCCTTATCCGCATTGCTGGATTTGGGACCAGGGACAGCAGGTGCCGTAGCGGTGAGGATGTACCCCAATTTGTCATAGGTCAAAGCCATTTTGACATTCCGCAGCCAATCTTTATAGTTTGGCCCTGTCAGTATATTTTTCTCTAAAAGTAACTTAAGTCCAGTCATTTTCAGGGTTGCTGCAATTAGGAGAGAGAGAAGAAAACTCTTTAGCATGATGCTCTTGCAAGTTTAGAGTGGTTTTTAGTTCATCTAAACTGGATGGCTCCCACTGTTTCTCGAATCCTTCCTCAAACCATAAAAGAAGAATTAGCCAGGACTATTCTCACCGTACAATACTTGCTTAACCGTTCAGCCAGGCCAGTGTCGATACTTCGAGGGAGGTTTTCCAACGCTTTCGCGAAGTTCCTTAATTAAATAACCTCTTTTCTCTGGGGGCGTAACCCCGCTGACACCTTTCTGGACACCTACTAGGTTTATAGCATTGATCGTTAAGTGACGAATCTCCTGATAAGTAGCATATACTCACAGTAGGATCGGGATCCAAATATCATCGTATGATAATGTTGAAGGAATCCTACCAACATTCATCAAACTCCAAATGGTATGCATCTCTTTGCAAATTTCAGTTTCTTTTGAAATTCCCGATATATATTTTTGCCCCATGCTCTTATGACCTTGGCGTTAGGTCAAAATGTCATAAGTCACATGTCAAGTTCTACCCATCATTATCTTGTCAATTTGAACCCATCCGTATTTATCCTTGACGTTCGGCCAAAATGATAATACGACTGTCCCAAACTAACTCATCTACCTATGCAACAACTGAATACCCAGTAGCTACCAAACACTATGCCTTGGCGTTAGGTCAAAATACATAGCTTGAATACTGCTGAATACCCAGATGAAATGACGGAGGGCTACGAATGGTTTTGGCGAAACCGTGAACGTAGTGAACTTGATATAACCGAAGGAACCTGATAGCTTTTAAAAGGAGTGGTTAAAGCTCCGCATTTAAAAATATCTGTTTTTAAAATTAACCGAGTGGTCTCTTTTAAATTGTTCCAACGATTTAAACTTTGGTTTGTTTTTCTTTGCATTATAGATAATGCGTCCCATCATTAACCTATCATTGCAGAAAACAATAAAAATACAACGTCCTCTTATGCCATCCGCATTCGCCACGGGGTCCCGTCATCACCCGTTAGGTTACTTAACTAACGACAGAGCGGGGGCTGGGCTAGCGCGGGTGTAAAACATAAGTGACGTCTAAATAGCTATCATATATATAGATATTTTACATTCGTCTGACGCAATGATATACATTCCAGAACACAGATAACCAATATTGGATTTGCAAGCAATCTGTATTTCTTTTGAGCCTGCAAGAAAAGACAGATTACACAGTTGTGATGAATAGCCGTTACGCCACCCTCGACCCCTACAGGTACGGCAAACTACCCGCCCGGCAGTTTGTGTACCCCACCTTGGGTCAGTCCTAGGAGCAAAAACAGTAAAATGAAATAATACAACGGTGGCTACAACCGCAACCTGGATGTGCCCCGCAAAAATAATATTACAACAAATTACATTTACAACAAATGAATTAAATAATAACCCATTGCTAAACCCCGGCTATACACCACAACAGTCCAATACAGTTTATATGCACAAACAGATATAACCATTACAGAAATGTGCAACCCCCTGCCAACCGACATACTAGCAGTTAGGGGAGGTTTACGAACACATTAAACAATCACAGATATAATCCAACATGCAAATACTGTACAATTTCGATCGATTAAACATCTTTAATATTGCTCCAAAAACTGCTCTGTAAACTGGAAACCTGAGCAAAATTAAAATATTCCAGAAAACCCTAAATAACACAGAGAACCACCACAATAAAAATGGGTCCCTGAATCGTCCAAACGGCGGCGGATCCGCGGCGGCAACAGTGCTATGCGCCGCGGATCCGCGGCTCAGTAGACGATTCAGGGCACCAAATTTTTTGTGTGTTCTTCTGGTGTCTTTTCAAGCTCTCTGAACTTCCCTGAAAAATTTTTGGACTTCATTTTAAACTCGACAGAAACTTGACAGTTTTAGGGTTTTCCGGCTTCGTTTTTCCGTTCGAAATTCGTACAAATTTTCAATTAAGTTATTTATTGTTTAGCGAGGCTCTGATACCACTGTAAGTCGATGTACAACACCCCAATACTTGTGGGGAGGCGGAAATTTCAAAAACGAACTTGTTTAGTGAACGAACATCGACTAACCGCTTGAATCGAAGCTAAACTATAAATAACCAAACACAAAGTGTTTCTAAACTACTGTGTTTAGGGATTATACCTAATGAACCAACTCCTTCGTCTTTACGATCTCCTTGTTCTCCTCGGCCTTCTCTAGGTAGTAGACGATCCACCCGAGAGCAAAACTCCAAGCTAAACCTCTAAACTTGAGGCAACTAACCTTCTTGGATTGCTAATCAAAGAAGCTAGGATGAAATAGAGTGATGGTTATGGATTGATTAGTCTTACTAACCCTTGTTCTCAACTCATGAGAGGGGAGGATTAGTCTTTGAAGAGGGAGAGCTTGAGGAGAGAGAAGGTGAGAATGAATATCAAATGAGAATAGTAAATCTATCATAATAAATATGAAGCATTCTTATTTATGAGAAAAAGAATAATACATAATGAATAAGCATGCTTCACAAATATCTAATGGTGATTCATTGTCATGACTCACTAAGCATTTATCATGCATTAATGATATGCATGAATCACCCTCATGACTCACTAAACTCATTTAATGCAAATGACACCTAAACCTCCTTAGTCACCACCTTCTAGAAGCTTCTCGAGTAATTACGAGAACGCCCCTCCGATCCGTAAAAATACGGAAAAACTTTAGACTGTAAAAATCCAATAACCGGATACCAGTAACTGGCTTAAACCAAAGCCGACTGGTAAAAACTGTCCGAAAGTCGTACGCGCGTAAACGCACGTATGCGTCCGAACCCTTGTCGTAAAACCATACGACCTCTATATCGTTTCGCCTGGAATAGAAAACTCTCTGTGTGGGACTCTAGAGACTCGACTACTACGCTGGCAGTGGGTTTAACCACAGACCGCAAGCGGCACTAGCTGTACGTAACGGTCCCCAGGTAGTTGTCAATAAGAAGGCCGATGAGGAAACCCATCCGAACTCCTACTGAGTCTGATGTGACAATCTCCATACAGTCCGGTCCGTTCGTCCAAGACTATCGCATATCGGGCCTAGGGGGGCGGCAAGCGTCAGTCCCCTAATAGCGGTATAAGTCGTGTCGGAGCGAAGCCCATTACACCCTGAGAAATACTGGAACCTACCAGCAAATCTCGCTTGCCCTGGCTAGGGACTTTGCGTAATGGCTCTCTGACACAGCGCGATATCTACTCCCAATACCGGGAGGGACGAATCCTGTCTAACCGCCACTGCCTCCAAGTGCTCGGGACTGCACCCAACTGCTACCTGTTTGCACGACTCATTTGAGCCGTGGTAGGGTAGCAATCTAAGAACAGTGGGACACACTCGAGGCGAAGTAGCAGTGTCAAGTCTGCGGACTATGCTGTACTCATGTCACCTGGGAACTGCTCACTGACGACTGGTATCATACCAACCAACAGTTCCCTGTGAGTCCTGTCCGGTGTACCCGTAACCTAACGAGCACCTGCATACTATCTCCAGTACGACGTACTGACGGCTGTGGGACAGACCATCTCCCCAACTGGGATGAGAAGCGTACACACTAGTCTACTCCGGAGTATCGATGCTCTGTCTCGATAATCCAACGACCAGGGACCAGAATAAGGATGTGCTTGTAGACTACCCAGCCCCCACTAGTGTGACTGCCATCACAACGCTGGTAGACAAGCAAGATCCTAAGAGCTCTATCAATACGTACACTCACATATTAAGATAGAAAAACCAAGTAGCATACTACCATGTTTAGCAAGACTGTTATACACATGTGAATATCCGAAGCTTCCATTAAGTAATATACAAACTAGTATGATACAGTAATGGCCTTCTAGGGCATAAACACTAACACGAAATCCCTGGCCAAGGCAATCGAGATTTACTGGAAGGTATTCCAGTAGTATCTCAGGGTGTTCTGGGCTGCTCTCTGACACGACTTATACAGCTATTGGGGGTCTGACATTTATAAGCCCCCTAGGCCCTATATGTGATACTCATAGACGAATGGACTGGACTGTACGGATATTTTCACTGTCAGGCTCAGTAGGGTTTCTGGATGAGTTCGCTCGTCAGCTTCCCTTCCAATCAATACATAGGCAACCGTTACGTACAGATAGTATCTCTGACGTGCTAGTGGTTATACCCAGTGCCAGTGTATTGATGAGCCATTAGAGTCCCCGACAGACAGTTTCCCATGTTCGGGCGAAACGTTGTAGAAGCCGTATGTTTTTATGGCAAGGTTCGGAAAATGCACGTGCGTTTACGCACGTGTCATATTTCAGGCAGATAATACTGGTGGGCTTTGGTTTAAGCCGGATCTGATTATTATACTGTGTTGATATAATATCTTTGTCTCAGTTGCATTTGTATTCGGTCGTAATACAAATGCAGGTATGTTTATACTGTTACGGGGTTATCCTGAAATTCGTTTCAGGATCGCTTTTGGAAGTTGCCAGTTTCCTGTTTTCTATCACCCGTATTAAACATTCGGTTTAATACGGATTTATCTTTTCTTGGGTGAGTCATGGTTCTAGAAGGTTCTAAATTAGGTGACTCATGGTTAGCATTTAATGATATGATGATTCATAGTTAAGCATTAAATGAAATGGTGATGTGTTGTTATGAATCACCATTTTTGCATTTAATGTTTTTTAGTGATTCATTCATTCATTAAGTGAAGAGATAAGATCTTGTGCTTATGATCACCCCCTCCTCTCTCCTACACTCACCTCCATCCTATATTATTGTGGCCGGCCCCTTGTGGGAAAAGAAGAGGATTAATTCATTTGGCAAAAGCTTATGAAATTTGCTTCATGGAAATTTCATATGTTGATTTCTCATTTCACCCGATCCAAAAAGGCAACTTCATTAACCGTTCGTCCATAGCCTTGGACGTAACGAGACAAAGTATTCTACTCATTCTCTACATCAATCTTGGTCATCTCTTTTAGCAAACTTGATGATCGAGTTGCCTCGGTTCAGAGGCGGGAGCCCGTTTAAAGATCCGTCGACGTGGTGCCACTTAGACGACAAGACTGGAGATCGAGCGAGTTCGGATCAGCTGCAACAAAGCGTGGGATGATGGTTGAAGACCAAAGGACTCAGATCGTTCGGTATAACAATTCTACTCTCTTTACAGTATGTTAGTTTAGCGTTTAATGGTAGATCCGGGTTATAGTATGCGATAGCGCTAGTTGTAAAAGTTTTTGTTCCGCATTTGGCGTCTGTTAGACGGCCGGGGCGCTACCGTGTACTTACAATTTTAACTAATATCATTAGTTCACTAAATATTTTCTTATATATATATATATATAGCATGGTATGATTTCTATTTTTGAGAAAAATAGAAATGAGGAGGGAAATGAGAGCATGGTTGCAAGCATGGGCTTTATATTTGTTTATTCATCTTGACTCACTATTCAAGTATGGTTGCAATTTTATATTGTAAAATTCTATGCTTGAATGAGTGGGGGTCAAGAGTTGCCATTCATTCTAAACACTTAGCCATTTTCTTGACTTACTCCCATGGTTGCTCTCTAGCTTCTTCATCCTCCTTATTGCCATGGTTCAAGCTTCAACCCTCACATGTGATGTGAACCATGAAGCTTGAACACAAACTTGTGAGCCTTAACATCCCCTACTTCACCATTCTACACTTGACTAGCGATCGAGTATAGCGTGTTTACTACGCTAAAGAGTTTAGTGTAGATGTAGCTTGAGTTGGAGGGACTTCGCGTGGATCATCTTCGGCACGAAGGTCATCGGAGGAAGCTCGTCCAAAATCTCAAGTGGAGCCTAGTGGAGTCACGGGACTACTATACGGAGCATGTGAAGTGAAGGACTCGATCTATGAGGGTATAGCCATCTTTCATTTCTTTTAGTTTTACAAGATATCAAAACTAAACCATAATCACCTAGCTAAAGATCTTGGATAGTCTAGCTTAGCACCATAAAAATTTGAATTTGGCATGCTTGATGCCACTTGGACCCTATGGTGGTGTTAGGGTAGACTTTCATGGTATCAGAGCCAAAGCTAGAAGATTAGACGATGTTATTAGAAACATGAAACCGAAACAACTCCGAAACTGCAAACCCGAACACCAAGTTTCTGTCGATTTTTTAAAGGTCTCTAAAATTTTTTTAAACAAGTGCAGAATATTATATGTGATGTAAGTAGAACACCACAGAAATTTGAAGGCAAAACTCCAAAATTGACCCGGTGAGAATGCTAAAAAAACCGGCCTCACCTTTTTTTTTTGTTGCAAAAGACCTTCAAATTTTTATGGTGTTCTGATCTCTTGGTTTTAGGGTTTCAGGTTATGTTTTTTTTTTCCAAAATTGCATGTGATGTTAATTTTGTTAAGGGGCTAACACAGAGTGTTCCGTATTCGTAATTATTACATCGTTTCGGGTTTATGTTTGATATGGATGCAGTAGTTAGGATCCACATTAAATTAGTTTTATGAAAACTAGTTTGTTTGTAAATCTAGTGTTTTAGTCTCGGATAATCGGTTGCCACAGAGTCTTGATTCGGATCAAAACTCCGTCTCAATCGCGTATTGTACGCGAATTCTCGCCAAATAACTTTGCTAGGTTGCCACTCCCCATTGCCCCGACCAAGTGACTGTAGGAGAATCCCGCTGCCAAAAGCATCCACTCAGGTGCTTGCGGCCACGGTGTTCCGCCTTAGTGCACTTCGTCGATGGCATCGGGGGTGCGACCATCTACTAAAGTTTTTGACGAGTATTCGATATTGTAGTCGGGAATCTTGTTGAATCCCCGACTAAGTGATTGAAAAGTGTTTTCAATTTGAGACTAAAATACAAGATTTATCTGGTTAGGCATGAAATTCGGAATATGAGATATTCCGGGTTTATGATGTCTAAGGATATGCGGATTCTAATTATTGCAGTTTTATATTTCTTTTCTGCGATCGTAAGTGCAACACGTGGGGTATACCAAATCTCGTTGCTATATGTCAACGGAATTTAGGATACGTGTATTTACTTACGTTGATGATATGTGTTATTATGTGTTGCTGATATGTTTTATTGCATCGTCGTGATTGAATAGCTGGGAGTTTTATGTGAGATGAGAGTTTTTCATTTTCATTCATGTAAAATCTGTATGTAATATTCTTTTATTGGGGCATTTCCGGGTTGAGGATAATGTCACCACTGTTGTATATTATTTATTCTTCCGCATTAGTATAGACCCAAGGCAGGGAGCACAAGTAACCGGGTTCTAGGGTATAGTGGGAGACCATCTCAAGGAGTTGAGACCGGGTCTCCTAACTCTAGAATTGGTAGGATTACTTGCCGCTCTCATAGGGGTCTAGGGATGTGGGTTTGGCTATTCTTCATGACAGTGGAATCCGTATTTTACATTACTGGCTAAATTTAAAACACGGAAATCCTAGTATATCCAATATTTCATATGCTGCTTCTGCTGCTTGGTTCCGTGATTTGATCATATAACTACGTGAGGCGAATGCTCTATTATATATATGATATATAATAAACGCTGCTTATGTTTTGCACCTGCGCTAGTCCAGCCCCCGCTCTGTCGGTAGTTAAGTAACCTAACGGTGCATGACGGGGCCCAGTGGCGAATGCGGATGGTATAAGCGTACGTTCTATTTTCGTTTCACTTTTCTGTAATGTTTAGGAAACATTAAATGATGGGACTTCATTAATGAGATTAATGAAAAGAAAGAAACCTAAAGATATTTTAGAATCAAACTTTTAAAAAGGGTAGCTCTAGTTTTTTCTTTGCATAGTGGTATTCCTTGATGAATATCCAACACCTCATTCGATGAGGAAAGATCCGAGATCCCTTCACCGGGAGTGACCTCTTTAGCGAAACTAGCAAACGCTACAACCTACTCGGCTTTGTTTTTGACAGCTTCTCTAGTTCTTGCTTTGCATAATGGTATTCCTAAATATCCTGCACCACATTCGATGAGGAAAGAGCCAAGATCCCTTCACCGGGAGTGACCTCTTTAGGGAAACTAGCAAAAGCCTAAAAAACACTCCTTTTCAAAATCATTAGATTCTACAACGATTTCAAGTTCATTACGCTCATGGTTTCTTAAAAACCTGTGTAGCCCTCCGTCATTTCAGATAAGTAATATTTAGTATCCGTGCTGCTTTTGTTGACCATAGATAAGGCGTAGTGTGCAGTAGCTAATTAGTGCTTGTCTATAGCATGTGATACGATTGGATTAGGGTAGTCGTGCGGCTTTGTTGACCTTAGCCAAGGGTCGCACGGATGGGTTTAATTCAATCAAGAAATGACGGTTTGAACTTGACTAGCACTTTTAATTTGTTGACCATAGCCAAGGTCATAAGTTGCTAGGGTTAAAAAACATTATCGGGAATTTCAAGTGTTGAAATTTGCAATGAGATTGCATACCTTCTATATGATAGTTGGATCCTAATACTCACTGCGAGTAAAAGTTACTCCTGGAAGAGTTTTTGCACTTTACAATTAGCTAATCCAGTAGGTGTCTAGAAATGTGCCAATGGGGTTATGCCTCTAGGGAAACGAGATTTATTTTAATTAGGTCCGTGCGAAAGTACGGAGAACCTCCCTCGGAGTATTGATATCTGCCTGGCCGAACGATTGACGAACCTGTAGGGTGTAATTAATCCCGGCTAATCTTACCTTTTAGGGTATGAAGGAAGATTTGATAAAAACAGTGGGAGCCATCATGATTAGATAAAATAACCAATCTAATCTTTCAAAGAGCGCACACAATGTGATTACCCTTCTCTCTTATAGGGTTCCTAGGCACACTCAAGAGGTCTCATAAGGCATCAACCATACCAATTTCAAATTTTACAAGTGCCGAGAAACCCTAATACGGATTCGTTAACTAGAGATTAGGCGATAACAACAACTAGTAAACTTATTTACTAATAAGTGAACGGAAATACAACCTTTGTAGATCCGGTCCTCCACCTCCATAGCTCCGTGATGAAGTCCCTCCGCTGTACCCATCGGATCCCGGACTCTCGCGGTGGTTTCATCGAAAGAATGATCGGGCTAGGTCGTCGACTTCGATGCCGAAGATGATCTACGTCGAGGCAACACAAGATCAAGCTCCCACTTCACCAAGTCATGAAACTTGTGAAGAAAACACCCTATACTACTTGGCAAGAGGTAGAGGATGAAGAAATAGGAAGTGAGTTCACTTTAGAATTGGATTTCTCACTCTTTTTCTCAAGATGCCATTAATGGTGGCAAGCTTTCTTCTTGAAGAAGAAGAAGAAGAAGATGATAATATGATAAGTATTTAAAATAGAAAACAAAATGATACTTATCATAATATCAACCATGGTTAGGTGTAGAGAATTAACTAAGGTTAGATGACTGGTTAGGGTTAGGAGAAGAAGACAAGAATGGTCACTTAGTCAAAGTTACATGAAGCATCAAGAAGCTTCATGTAAGAAAGCAACCATTTTGTTTTCTTTTCTCTTTTTCTCAAAAAAGAATAGATAAATAAATAAGTGAAATGAAACCCTAACCATTCACTAAACATGGTTTAAGTCTTTACACAAATCCAAGTTTGCATGTATCATCAAACATGATACAAACAAGTGCACAAAACTATATCATATATACAATGTGCACATTCGAGTGAGAAAATCCATTTAATGTTAACCAATACTAGTTAATGCTAAGTAATATATCAAATATATATATAATTAAACATTAAATCAACACTTGATTTAATGATCTGGGCATATCGCATATAACCGACTAGTATCAAGTGTATCAATGTATCGAATCAACACTTGATTCGGTAACTCGGCTATATCACATATAACCTGTCGATGATACAAATCGCGAGAATAGAATACGGTATCACATACACGCATTATTCTCGGTCCCGCACATATCTCATATGCGCTCCTATTTCGTTTCGCTTGAGCCAGGAAACCTCTGTGTAGGACTCTAAAGACTCGTCAATACGCCGGCAGCAGGTGATGATCATATCAAACACCCACAAGCCGCAAGCGGTCTGCTAAACTTGTTAGTGTATATGCCCTAGAGGCCATTACTGTATCATACTAGTTTGTATATTACTTGATGGAAGCTTGGGATATTCACAGTTGTATATACAATCTTGCTCGAAATGGTAGTATGCTACTTGGTTTGTCTCTGCTTTAATATGTGTATGTGTTTCTTTTAGCATATCGCTGGTATACATATTAGTAGAGCCCTTAGGATCTTTGCTTGATTACCAGCGTTGTGATGGCGCTCACACTCGTGGGAGCTGGGTGATCTATAAGCACATCCTTATATAGGTCCCTAGTCGTTGGACTATCGAGACAGGGCATCGATACTCCGGAGTAGACTAGCGTATGCGCTTCTCATCCCAGCGTGGGAGACGGTCTATCCCACAGCCGTCAGTACGTCGTACTTGAGATAGTATGCGGGTGCTCGTTAGGTTACGAGTACACTGGACATGACTCGTCGGGAACTGTTGGTTGGTATTATACCTATCGTCAGTTATCAGTTCCCAGGTGACATGAGTACAGCTTAGTCCGCTGACTTGACACTGTCACTTCGCCTCGAGTGTGTTCCCACTGCACTTTGATTACTACCCTACCACGGCTCAAAGGAGTCGTGCAAATAGGTAGTTTTTGGGTGCAGTCCCGAAGCACTTGGAGGCAGTGACGGTTAGACAGGATTCGTCTCTCCCGGTATTAGGGGTTGACATCGCGCTGTGTCTAGGAGAGCCATTACACGAGTAGTCCCTGGCCAGGGCAAGCGAGATATACTGGTAGGTTTCCAGTTTTATCTCAGGGTGTTCTGGGCTACACTCCGACACGACTTGTACCGCTATTAGGGGACTGACGTTCACCGCCCCCCTAGGCCCGCCATGCGATGTATCAGATGAACAGACCGGACTGTACGGAGATTGTCACATACAGGCTCAGTAAGAGTTCGGATGGGGTTCACCTCGTCAGTCTTCTTATCGACATCTACCCGGGGACCGTTACGTACAGCTAGTGCCGCTTGCGGTCTGTGGTTAAACCCACTACCAGCGTAGTGTCGAGTCTTTAGAGTCCCACACAGAGAGCTATTCGCCTTTAGGCAAAATGAGTAGAGGTCGCATGGTTTTGCGACAGGGTTCGTTCACATTCGCGCACTTGTGCACGTTTGCTGTCCGGACAGCTTATACTAGCGGGCTTTGGTTTAAGCCGGATCCTAATATATGATTTGGGATTGGTTTTTCTCATTGTATTCGTGTTCCTCGGATCACGAATACGGGTGCGTATGCACAGTTGCTTGAGACAGAGGGAGAGGACTTTGATTAGGGTTAATGATTATTGTCATTTTATTAACCCTAATGCTTTTGTGTGTATTATTGTTAATTGATATTAGTTTAATAATTGTGCATGGTTATGGTTGTTGACCATTTGACCCACCTTGACTTGTTGACCTTGTTGACACTTTGACCATCATCATTTCATTTGGAAGATGCTCTTTGATCCTTGCAATTTGCATTAAAAATGAAATGATAATGGTCATGTCTTGATTTAGCCATGACAATTATCTCACTAATTATCTAATTACAATAATTCACATATATGAGAGAATGCTTCATATTATTCTCTCATTCTATCATATCCTTTCTCTCTCTTGTTCTTCCTCTCCCTCAAGCTCTCTCCCTCTCATGTGTTGAGAAACACTTGAGCTTGAGAAAAACCCTCTCTTGATCATCTTTACTCTCATCTAGGGTTCAAGGACCAGCACTTCTTGCACCCTAGTTACTTCTAGCTTGAAGTTGAAGCCAAAGGTTGAGGTTTTGGGTGGATCTTTCTTCGACGTGAGAAGACGACCAAGGTGACCTCGTTCCACCACTCCAAGGAGCAAGGAGAGAAGGACTTAAGGCCCAAGGTATAACCTTTCTAGCACTTAGCTAGTTACTAGTTAGCTTTAGCAAGTTTTTGTTTAGCAAAGATCCTTCTAGCTCTAGTCCATGTTGCCTAAGCTCATAAAAATCCGATTTTTAATCCGTTTTCCGCCTCCTCGCAAGCACCGGGATGGGCAACGTGGACTTACAGTGGTATCAGAGCCTAACTAAACATAAACTAGCTAGGTAGTGAAGTGTGTCGAAGTTCGAAACGGAAAAATCGAAAAACCAAAACATCAAAACCCTAGTTTTCAGTTAAAATTTTTTCTGGTCAAAACAAAATTTGTTATACTCCAAAAATCATCTCAGGGTTTTGTAAAGATAGCCACAAAAAACGATCAAGTGAATCGACCAACGTGCCGCGGTTCCGCGGCAATAGCAAGCTATTGCTGCGCAACCGCGGCCGTCTTGGCTCTTCACTTGGTCGAGTTTGGTGCAGTGTATCTCTGGCTTGGTTTTAGGATTTTTAAGATGGTTTATATGTGCCCAGATTTTCCAGAATAGAAATTTGTTTTTGGGGGCCTATAAATCCGTATTTTTTCCGAACTTCAATACACTTTGACTAAAAGGTTATATCTGTGATGTTTACATGTATTGAACGTCGGCTAATCGCTATATGTCGATTAGTCGGGGTTATACATATCTGTGATCTGTGATTGATACTGGTATGTGTATATGAATGGGTTGGATTGTCGCGGATGAATAGCCAGGGTGGATGTGAGATGAGTGTTGCTTTTTCTTTCATTCATTGTAATATGTAAATTGATGTAATATTATTATTTGTTTGGCCGCACAACCGGGTCGGGGTTGTAGCCGTCATTGTATAATTCTTTTTACTGTTTTTGCTCCTAGGATAGACCCATGGAGGGGGTGCACAAACTACCGGGTATCTCGAAGTGCCGAGTGGCCTACTCACCGTGGTGAGGGAGGTTGCTTCGCTTCGGGTACTTGGCGGGTAGTTTGCCGCACCCGTAGGGGTCTTGGGTGGGGTATTGGCTATTCACCGCGATCGTGTAATCCGCTTTTCGTTGCAGGCTCGAACGGATTGCGGATTCCTAGTATATCCAATGTATTCATCTGTGATCTGTAATGTCTATCATTGCTATATATTTATATATGATAACTATTTAGGCGTTGCTTATGTATTACAGCCGCGCTAGCCCAGCCCCCGTTCTGTCGTTAGTTAAGTAACCTAACGGGTGATGACGGGGCCCCGTGGCGAATGCGAATGGCATAAGCGTACGTCATATTTTGGTTGTTTTCTGCAATGGTAGGATTAAATGATGGGACGCATTAAAAGAACTAATGCAAGAAAATAAACCAAGTAAAAGTCGATTGGAACACTTTGAAAACCACTCGGTTCTTTTCAAAATTAAACTTTTAAACGCGGAGCTTGAACCACTCCTTTTAAAAGCTATCTCGTTCCATCGATTAGATCAAGTTCACTACGTTCACGGTTTCGGCAAAACCATTCGTAGCCCTCCGTCATTCCACATGAATGGTCAAAAAGTATTCAAGCTATGTATTTTGTGTTAGTTATATGTATGCCCTAGAGGCCATTACTGTACATTGGATGTATATTGTAGTGGATGCTGGGACATATATAGGGAGGACTTTCTTGCTCGACATGATAGTATGCTATCTGGTTACCCTTTACCTTAACGTGTATGCTGATTGTCTCTCTGTTACATGTTGGTAAAGCCCTTAGGATCTGTACTTGACTACCTGGACTATGATGCGGATCATACTAGTGGGGACATGGTAGTCCATAAGTACATCCTTCAAAGTCCCTAGTCGTGGGTGTATCGAGACGGGGCATCGATATACCAGAGTAGACTAGCGTATACCTTCTCGACCCATACAGATGGGCGATGGATGATCCCATATCCATTGGTGTTTGACATCAGAGATGATATACGGGTGCTCAGTAGAGACTGGGTACACTGGACGGACTCGCCGAGAACTCCCAGATGGTATTATACCTCACGTCAGATGGCAGTTCTCTGGTGACACTGGTACAGAGTAGTCTGTTGACCCGAGATCGTCATAGAGTCTTTGTTAGTTATATGTATGCCCTAGAGGCCATTACTGTACATTGGATGTATATTGTAGTGGATGCTGGGACATATATAGGGAGGACTTTCTTGCTCGACATGATAGTATGCTATCTGGTTGCTCTTTACCTTAACGTCTACACTGATTGTCTCTCTGTTACATGTTGGTAAAGCCCTTAGGATGTGTGCTTGACTACCTGGACTATGATGCGGATCATACTAGTGGGGACATGGTAGTCCATAAGTACATCCTTGAAAGTCCCTAGTCGTGGGTGTATCGAGATGGGGCATCGATATACCAGAGTAGACTAGCGTATACCTTCTCGACCCATACAGATGGGCGATGGATGATCCCATATCCATTGGTGTTTGACATCGGAGATGATATACGGGTGCTCAGTAGAGACTGGGTACACTGGACGGACTCGCCGAGAACTCCCAGATGGTATTATACCTCACGTCAGATGGCAGTTCTCTGGTGACACTGGTACAGAGTAGTCTGTTGACCCGAGATCGTCATAGAGTCTTGTGTGGTTCCCACTGTGCTTTGATTTCCATCTTACCACGTCCAAGAGGGCGTGCAAAATGGTGGTTTTTGGGTACAGTCCCGAATCACATGGAGGCAATGAGCGATAGGAGGGGATTCGTCTCTCCCGGTATAGGGGGTTGATGTTGCGCTGTGTTCGATTGGCTATAACAGGAAATCCCTGGCCAGGGTTGCTGAGATTTACTGGTAAGTGTTACCAGTAGTTTCTCGAATTGTTATAGACCTCATATCGACACGACTTATCGAGCTATTGGGGTCTGACGTTTACCACCCCTAGGTGAGATATGCGACATATCAGACGATCAGACCAGACTGTACGGTAGTGTTACTGGTTGGATTCACAGGAGTGTGAGCGGGCTTGCTCGTCGATCTTCTGATCGCTCAATACCCGGGTGGCCGTTACGTTTAGCAGACCGCTTGCGGCTTGTGGGTGTTTGATATGATCATCATCTGCTGCCGGCGTATTGACGAGTCTTTAGAGTCCTACACAGAGGTTTCCTGGCTCAAGCGAAACGAAATAGGAGCGCATATGAGATATGTGCGGGACCGAGAATAATGCGTGTATGTGATACCGTATTCCATTCTCGCGATGAATGTATCGAATGGTTGTATGCGATATAACCTAGTTATCGATTCAAGCGTTGATTCGATAAGCCGATACATTGTATACTAGTCGGTTGTGTGCGACATGACCGGATCATTGAATCAAGTGTTGATTTAATGATTTAATGCATAATTATATATTTGATATATTACTTTGCATTAACTAGTATTGGTTCACTTTAAATGGATTTTCTCACTTTTTGTGCACATTGTATATGTGATATACTTTTGTACACAAGATTGTATCATGTTTGATGATACATGCTAGTTTGGGTTTGTGTAAAGAATTAAACCATGGTTACTTAAGTGGTTAGGGTTTCATTTCCTTTTCTCATTTATTTATTTCATTTATTCATTTTGAAATAAATAAGAATAAAGAGAAAGAATGGTGGCTTTATTTGTAGTTTAGTTGAAGCTTCATGAAGCTTTGACCAAAGTCCACCATTCTTATCTCATTCTTAACCCTAACCATTCAACTAACTTTGGTTAATTCTCTACACATTACCATGGTTAGATTATGATAAACATTCCATTTATTTTCCATTTTTGGAATAACTTAATATAAGACTTTCTTCTTCTTCTTCATATTCTTCTATGAAGAAAGCAAGCTCCATCAATGGTGATTGATGGAAATGAGTGAGAAATCCAATTCTAAAGTCTACCCACTTCCTATTTCTTCATCCTCTACCTCTTGCCAAGTAGTAGAGTGTGTTTTCTTCACAAGTTTCTTGACTTGGTGAAGTCGGAGCTTGATTTAGCGATGCCTCGACGTAGATCATCTTCGGCATGGTCGTCGGCGACCTAGCCCGTCCATTCTCCGATGAAGCCGACGCTAAAGCCCGGGAATTCACTAGGACAGTGATGGGACTTCGTTGCGGAGCTATGGAGGTGGAGCACCGGATCTACAAAGGTTGTATTTCCGTTTAACTTATAGTTAAGTGTTAACTAGTTTCATTTTCGCCTAGATTTCTAGCCAACGATCCGTAGTCTAGGGTTTCTCGGCACCATATTTTTTAAAATTGGCATGGTTGATGCCTTGTGAGACCTCCTTAGCGTGCCTAGGAACCCTACAGTGGTATCAGAGCCTAGCTAGAGCCTTAGGCGAAGTCTAGACGGAATTTGAAGTCCGAACGAACCGAAAACCCAACCCGGAAAATGCTCTCTGTCCTTTTTTCAAAAACGTGGATTTTTCCAAATTAAAAATTGCTAAAAAATTCAGCAGGGAAATCTAAGAATTACGGCGCAAAAAGTTTCTCGTGAACAGTACAAACCGCGGCGGAACCGCGGCAGAAGCCCGGCTTCTGCGGCGGTTCCGCGGCAATTTGCTGACGTCACCCTTCACTGTTTGCACAGTAACTCTTATTAAATTATGCTGGATTTTCTGGGAATTTTTAATATTAATTAAAGAATTGAATTTTCTGGGGTTGTTTTGGGGATTCGGTGTTTTGATCAGAGTATCAAATTTTGTCTGTGTGGCTTTCCAGATAAATTTTAGAATATGTTAAAAAGTTCGACCGGATATAAATACCCAATTTTTCCCCTGTCGGGAAATTTCCAAGTGTTGGATTTTTCCGTAGTTTAACGACGTTCTAAGTAGTGCAAGTAACGCGATGGACCCTCTAGAAGACAACAAACCTTAACTCGATTATGTGACCGTCTTGAACTGCCCTTTGAACCTTCGGGTTTGGGGCAGTACGGCGTGCCACATGTGAGGCGTTGGCTTGACCCTTCTACGGCTGGACCGTTGGTACTGAGGCACGAACTGAATGTTGTTAGACTTGCTTCATGTGTTGATCTGTATCGGGAAAACTTGGGTGTTCGATTGTTCGATCGGAAAGTTTGACATTTTCTATTTATCCGGAATGGGATACAATAATTGGAATTCACAAGAAGTTATGAGATAACTGAATGAATGTTATAAACATAGCAGTTTAGTCTCACTTGATCGGTTGCCACGGAATTTTGATGTAATCAAAAGTCCGTCGCAATCACGTAGCGTACGCGGATACTCGCCGGGTAAACTTAATAGACAGCCTCACTCCATAGCCCCGACCAAGTGACTGTAGGAGAACCCCGTAGCCGAATTCATCCGTTCGGGTGCTCGCGGCAGCGGTGTTCCGCCTTAGTGCACTTCGTCGACGGCGTGGGGGGTGCGGCCGCCTACTGAAGTTTGCGACGAGCATTCGATCAGGATGTCGGAAATCTTGTTGAATTGCCCGACTTGAATATTGAAAAGTGTTTTCGATTTTGAGACTAAAATGCGGGGTTTATAATTGTTAGGCATGCGATGTCTAAGGAATTCATTTGATTAGGCATGCGATGTCTATGCAGGTTGCGTATTCCAACTGTTGTAGTTTTACACTTTCTTTTCTGTGACCGTAAGTGTAATATGTGATATCGCCGGTTTCGTTGCTATATGTCAACGACAATTGGGATGCGCATATTTACTTACGTTGATGACATGTGATGTTATGTGTTGCTGGATATGTTATATTGGATCGTCGTGTTTGAATAGCCGGGGGTTTTTATGTGAGATGAGTGTTTTTCTTTTTCATTCATGTAAAAGCTTGTATGTAATATTCTTTTATTGGGGCACTTCCAGGTTGCGGAAGTTGTCACCGTTTGTATATTATTTACTTTTCTGCACTAGGATAGACCCAAGGAGGGGAGCACAAGTAACCGGGTTCTGGAGTCCAGTGGGAGACCAACTCGAGGAGTCGAGTCCGGGTCTCCTAACTCTAGAATTGGTAGGGTTGCTTGCCGCTCTCGTAGGGGTCTAGGGGTGTGGGTTTGGCTATTCATCACGACCGTGGAATCCGTGTTTTATACTGGCTCGTATTGAAAACACGGACGTCCTAGTATATCCAATATGTCATATGATTCTTCTGCTGCGATATCTGTGATGTGATCATGTGATGTTCTATGATAGATACAGTATATAGTATATATTATATATTATATAGGCGTTACTTATGTTTTACACCCGCGCTAGCCCTGCCCCGCTCTGCCGTTAGTTACCTAACCTAACGGTGCACGAGGGGACATCGAGGCGAATGCGGATGGCATAAGTGTACGTCGTATTTATCTGTGATGTTTAGGTAAATTAAATGATGGGACTTCATTAATGGGATTAATGAAATAAAAGAAACCTAAGATGTTGTAGAATCGAATTTCAAAAATAAAACAGGTAGCTACAGTTCTTGCTTTGCACAGCGATATATTTGATATATCCCGCACCTTATTCGATAGGGAAAGGACCGAGATCCCTTCACCGGGAGTGACTCCTTTAGCAATAACTAGCAGATGCTACACACCCGGTTTGTCTTTTGATTGCTTTTAAGAGTTTTTGCTTTGCACAGTGATATATATGATATATCCAGCACCTCATTCGACGAGGAAAGGACCGATGATCCCTTCACCGGGAGTGACTCCTTTAGCAAAACTAGAAAAGCCTCAAAAGCACTCCATTTTAAAATCATTTGATTCTACAACGATATCAAGTTCATTACGCAATAGGTTTTCAGAAAAACCTGTCGTAGCCCTCCGTCATTTCAGATAAGTAGTAGTTAGTATTCATGCTACGTTTGTTGGCCTTTGTCAAGGCGTAGTGTGCGGTAGCTGACTGGTGCTTATCTGCTTATGCATATGATGCAGATTGAGTTAGGGTAGTCGTGCGACCTTGTTGGCCTTTGTCAAGGGCCGTGCGGGTGGGTTTAATTCAATCAGGAAATGACGGGTTGAACTTGACTAGCATCCTATGGTTTGTTAGCCTTTGTCAAGGTCATAGGAGGTTAGGGGCAAAATATTATCGGGAATTTCAAGTGTTGAAATTTGCAATGAGATTGCATACCTTCTATGTGATAGTTGGATCCCGATACCCGCTGCGAGTAATTGTTACTCCTGGGAGAGTTTTATACATTACAATTAGCCGATCAAGTAGGTGTCTAGAAAGGTTTCAACGGGGTTACGCCTCTGGGAAAACGAGGTTTACATTAATTAGGTTCGTGCGAAAGCACGGGGGACCTCCCTCAAAGTACCGACACTGGCCTGGCTGAAAGATTGGCGAACTTGTAGTGTGTAATTAATCCCGGCTAGTCTTTCCTTTTAGGGTTTGAAGGAAGATTTGATAAAAAGCAGTGGGAGCCATCCTGATTAGATAAAATAATAACCAATCTATTCTTGCAAGAGCACACGCTGAGTGTTTTCTTCTCTCTCTCTCCAGGTAGCGACCATATCACGCCTTAATCAAGATAATAATACGGATTATTGACCGAACCCGCTTGTTATACTGAGCTGGGGAACGTTGGTTCCGCTCCAACTTATAATTGTTATAAGACAGAGCAGGAAATTAGGGATTACCAGAATTCTCGTGCCGCCCAAACGAAGAGAGTGCATGCTGATGCATCATCTTCGGGTGTGTTCATTACAGAGAACTGTTTCTCAGTATCCTCTACGTCCTGGGTATGTGATACCAGATCAGGATCCCAGATATGTAATCTGTTACATAGGGCTACAGATAGGTAGAGAACTGAGAACGGGTGATAAGTTTCATGAGGCAGAAAACGGGGCAAGAGTTGCAGCCAAGTCTGTTGGTCACTGTCACCCTGTATTACAATACATTGATTCTGAACGAATGTTATTAGATACCGAACCTGATATACAAAATCATATCAGTCTCTTTATTAGGAAAGAAACGATAAAATTTTGTATTGTTGGATAATGTTTTGAACATTTCCTATATCAAAAGTTGATCGGTTCAGGCACGTTATCTAAAAGCATTGATGTTCTAAATCAAACTACAGTTCTTAGTATACGGATCACACACAAGAGGAAGAGTTCAGAAATGAACGAATTCTTCTTGAGGCATTGTAGACTAGGTCAGATCAATGTGACCCGACTAGCTAGAGTTACATAAAGATGCATATTTAAATCAGTTTGAATTTACATCTTGTGAAACTCGCCAGTCATGTCACAGAGATAAGATGACCATAGCTCTGTTTACTGGAAACAGAGAAAGAGTTAGTGAACTCTTGGGATGATACATGTTGATGTATGTTAGGTCCCCTGTCTACATATGCCAGGACTGGTTCTTTGTACTTCGTTACATTCTCTGATAATCTCTCAAGATTCAGACATATGTTCCTGTTGAAACACAAGTCTGAACCTTTTGAGATATTCACAGAATATAAGTTAGAAGTAGAGAACCAATGAGGGTACAAGTATTATGTCCTTTGATGAGATCAAGGAGGAGAATACTTGAGCACGGAATTCCTGGATTATTCTAAAGGAGAATGAGATTCTCTCTCAGCATTACTCCTCCGTATACACCATTGCACGATGGTATGTCGGGGCGGAGCAGATACACCCTATCTGATATGGTGTGCTCTATGATGAGTACTACTGAGTTACCTATTTCCTTTTTGGGAGTTATGCACTTAAGAAGCTGCATACCTATTGAATAGGGTTCCAATCAAATCAGTTGCCTACCGCTTCATATGTGATATGGAATGGGAAGAACCCATGTCTTAAGTTAGTTAAGATTTGGGGTTGTCCGGCCTATGTCTAAAAGCAAAATCCGGACAAGCTCGAGGCAAGATCTGTTATGTAGAACTGGAAAGGTTCCAGCTATACAAACTGCAGCTGATGATTTGAAAGAACCAAAGGATTCAATAGTTACCAACGAACCTCAGCCTCTCCACCGATCTAGCAGGGTTCCTCACCCACCTGAGAGATACTTCTGTTTCTCTATGACAGTGGGAGCGAGGATTGCATCATGAGATGATGACCCAACTAGTTTCGAGCTGGCCATCAGGAGTGAGACTCTGTAAGAATGGCTGGATGTTTAGCGATCTGAGATGGAATCCTTATACACCAACAAAGTATGGACTTTGGTTGCTATATCTGAAGGGTTAAATCCCCATCAGGAGCAAGTATATCTTGAGAAGATTACTTGGTGTACATGGAAAAGTTGAGACTTTCAAAGCTAGACTTGTTAAAGGTTTGCATCATTGACCAGGTGTGGATCATGATGAAACTTTTTCTAAGGATCTATGCTTAAGTCCATTCAGATCCTACTTGCCACGGCTACATACCATGACTACGATATCTGGTGGTTGGGTGTCATGACAGCTTTTCTAAATGATGTTTTAGAAGAGGGAGTCTATAAGTACACAGCCAGAGGGCCTCGTAGACATTGGGAGCAGCGGAAACGTATGCAAGATGCTTTATAGGATAAAGCAGGCATCGCGGAGTTGGAACGTCTGTTTTGATGAAGTAGTCAAAGAGTTTGACATCATCAAAATGGTAGATGAACCTTGTATAAACAAAAAGGTAGTAGGGAGTATGGTGACGATCCTCGTAGAGTACGTGGATGACATACTCTTGATAGGGAAGTAGTTTCCTATGCTACGGTCGATCAATCTCCGTTTATCACAATGATTCTCCGTGAAGGATCAAAATGATACCTCCTAAATCCTGTGTTTTAATCTATGAGATAGATGTAATTGGATGTTAGGATACTCACTAGATGTAGTGAGATGGTATCAATCGATCCTGGGGAGAATCACTGGAAGTGTTCCAGGGTGATAAAGACGACTGAATGTCAGTCGCAGGGATTGTCTTTACCCTCAGTAAAGGGACGGTATGTTGGAAGAGTTCCAAGATAGATACCGTGGCATACTAGACGATAAAGGCATGATACATCGCTACTTAAGATGCTACCAAGGAGGATGTTTGGGTGTATATTGGTTCATGAGATGAACTACGTTCCTCCCATTGTGTGACAATGGAGTTGTGGCTTATGCCAAGGAACGCCGGTCGCATCAATGATCCAGACATATTCTAAGGCAGTATCACCTGATCATGGAGATGGTTGATCTCCAGGGGATCGAGGTCAGGAGAGTAGACTCAGAGGACAACACAGCGGATCCACTCACAAAGGCCTGTTCCCAGAGAGAGACTTTTATGGGATGGTTGAGTATGAGATACTTCAAACCACTGCTACAGATGGCCCTAGTGCAAGTGGGAGATTGTTAGTTATATGTATGCCCTAGAGGCCATTACTGTACATTGGATGTATATTGTAGTGGATGCTGGGACATATATAGGGAGGACTTTCTTGCTCGACATGATAGTATGCTATCTGGTTGCTCTTTACCTTAACGTGTACACTGATTGTCTCTCTGTTACATGTTGGTAAAGCCCTTAGGATGTGTGCTTGACTACCTGGACTATGATGCGGATCATACTAGTGGGGACATGGTAGTCCATAAGTACATCCTTGAAAGTCCCTAGTCGTGGGTGTATCGAGATGGGGCATCGATATACCAGAGTAGACTAGCGTATACCTTCTCGACCCATACAGATGGGCGATGGATGATCCCATATCCATTGGTGTTTGACATCGGAGATGATATACGGGTGCTCAGTAGAGACTGGGTACACTGGACGGACTCGCCGAGAACTCCCAGATGGTATTATACCTCACGTCAGATGGCAGTTCTCTGGTGACACTGGTACAGAGTAGTCTGTTGACCCGAGATCGTCATAGAGTCTTGTGTGGTTCCCACTGTAAATTGATTTCCATCTTACCACGTCCAAGAGGGCGTGCAAAACGGTGGTTTTTGGGTACAGTCCCGAATCACATGGAGGCAATGAGCGATAGGAGGGGATTCGTCTCTCCCGGTATAGGGGGTTGATGTTGCGCTGTGTTCGATTGGCTATAACAGGAAATCCCTGGCCAGGGTTGCTGAGATTTACTGGTAAGTGTTACCAGTAGTTTCTCGAATTGTTATAGACCTCATATCGACACGACTTATCGAGCTATTGGGGTCTGACGTTTACCACCCCTAGGTGAGATATGCGACATATCAGACGATCAGACCGGACTGTACGGTAGTGTTACTGGTTGGATTCACAGGAGTGTGAGCGGGCTTGCTCGTCGATCTTCTGATCGCTCAATACTCGGGTGGCCGTTACGTTTAGCAGACCGCTTGCGGCTTGTGGGTGTTTGATATGATCATCATCTGCTGCCGGCGTATTGACGAGTCTTTAGAGTCCTACACAGAGGTTTCCTGGCTCAAGCGAAACGAAATAGGAGCGCATATGAGATATGTGCGGGACCGAGAATAATGCGTGTATGTGATACCGTATTCCATTCTCGCGATGAATGTATCGAATGGTTGTATGCGATATAACCTAGTTATCGATTCAAGTGTTGATTCGATAAGCCGATACATTGTATACTAGTCGGTTGTGTGCGACATGACCGGATCATTGAATCAAGTGTTGATTTAATGATTTAATGCATAATTATATATTTGATATATTACTTTGCATTAACTAGTATTGGTTCACTTTAAATGGATTTTCTCACTTTTTGTGCACATTGTATATGTGATATACTTTTGTACACAAGATTGTATCATGTTTGATGATACATGCTAGTTTGGGTTTGTGTAAAGAATTAAACCATGGTTACTTAAGTGGTTAGGGTTTCATTTCCTTTTCTCATTTATTTATTTCATTTATTCATTTTGAAATAAATAAGAATAAAGAGAAAGAATGGTGGCTTTATTTGTAGTTTAGTTGAAGCTTCATGAAGCTTTGACCAAAGTCCACCATTCTTATCTCATTCTTAACCCTAACCATTCAACTAACTTTGGTTAATTCTCTACACATTACCATGGTTAGATTATGATAAACATTCCATTTATTTTCCATTTTTGGAATAACTTAATATAAGACTTTCTTCTTCTTCTTCATCTTCTTCTATGAAGAAAGCAAGCTCCATCAATGGTGATTGATGGAAATGAGTGAGAAATCCAATTCTAAAGTCTACCCACTTCCTATTTCTTCATCCTCTACCTCTTGCCAAGTAGTAGAGTGTGTTTTCTTCACAAGTTTCTTGACTTGGTGAAGTCGGAGCTTGATTTAGCGATGCCTCGACGTAGATCATCTTCGGCATGGTCGTCGACGACCTAGCCCGTCCATTCTCCGATGAAGCCGACGCTAGAGCCCGGGAATTCACTAGGACAGCGAGGGGACTTCGTTGCGGAGCTATGGAGGTGGAGCACGGGATCTACAAAGGTTGTATTTCCGTTTAACTTATAGTTAAGTGTTAACTAGTTTCATTTTCGCCTAGATTTCTAGCCAAAGATCCGTAGTCTAGGGTTTCTCGGCACCATATTTTTTAAAATTGGCATGGTTGATGCCTTGTGAGACCTCCTTAGCGTGCCTAGGAACCCTACAGTCTTGTGTGGTTCCCACTGTGCTTTGATTTCCATCTTACCACGTCCAAGAGGGCGTGCAAAACGGTGGTTTTTGGGTACAGTCCCGAGTCACATGGAGGCAATGAGCGATAGGAGGGGATTCGTCTCTCCCGGTATAGGGGGTTGATGTTGCGCTGTGTTCGATTGGCTATAACAGGAAATCCCTGGCTAGGGTTGCTGAGATTTACTGGTAAGTGTTACCTGTAGTTTCTCGAATAGTTATAGACCTCATATCGACACGACTTATCGAGCTATTGGGGTCTGACGTTTACCACCCCTAGGCGAGATATGCGACATATCAGACGATCAGACCGGACTGTACGGTAGTGTTACTGGTTGGATTCACTGGAGTGTGAGCGGGCTTGCTCGTTGATCTTCAGATCGCTCAATACCCGGGTGGCCGTTACGTTTAGCAGACCGCTTGCGGCTTGTGGGTGTTTGATATGATCATCACCTGCTGCCGGCTATTGACGAGTCTTTAGAGTCCTACACAGAGGTTTCCTGGCTCAAGCGAAACGAAATAGGAGCGCATATGAGATATGTGCGGGACCGAGAATGATACCAGTATGTGATACTGTATTCGATTCTCGCGATGTGACATTGATCGGTTATATGCGATATAGCCGGGTTATCGGATCAAGTGTTGATTCGATAAGTTGTTACTATTGATACCAGTCGGTTATGTGCGACATGACCGGATTATTGAATCAAGTGTTGATTTAATGATTTAATGCATGATAATATATTTGATATATTACTTTGCATTAACTAGTATCGGTTCACTTTAAATGGATTTTCTCGCTCAGATGTGCACATTGCATATGCGATATGATTTGTGCACTTGCTTGTATCATATTTGATGGTGCATGCAAAAATGGTTAAGTATAAAGAATTAAACCTTGGTTAAAGGAATGGTTAGGGTTTATTATTTGTTATTCATTTATCTTATTTAATTATCTTTTTATTTTTGATAAATGAATAAATGAAAAGATAATGAGGAAAATGGTTGCTTTCTTTTGATCATTCATGAATCTTCATGAAGACTTTGACCATTTTGTCTCATGCTTAACCCTAACCACTTCAATTAACTCAAGTTAATTCTCTACACCTAACCATGGTGAGAATTATGATAAGAATGGATTTTTCCTTTTATTAATATTCTCATCATAATATTTATCTTCTTCTTGCTCTTCTTCTTCTTCATGAAGAAGCTTGTCTTCATCAATGGCATATTGAGCATATGAGTGAGAAATCCAATTCTAAAATCTACCCACTTCCTATTTCTTCATCCTCTACCTCTTGCCAAGTAGTAGAGTGTGTTTCCTTCACAAGTTTTCATGGCTTGGTGAAGGTGGAGCTTGATTTAGCGATGCCTCGACGTAGATCATCTTCGGCATGGACATCGACGACCTAGCTCGCTTTTTCTCCGACGAAGCCGACTCTAGAGCCGGGATTCCTTTTGGACAGCGGAGACGACTTCGTTGCGGAGCTATGGAGGTGGAGCACCGGATCTACAAAGGTTGTATTTCCGATATCCCATTAGTTAAGTGTTAACTAGTTAGCTTTTTCGCCTAGATTTCTAGCCGACGATCCGTAGTCGGGTTTCTCGGCACCGTTAAAATTTTTATTTGGCATGATCGATGCCTTGTGAGATCTCACTAGGGTGCCTAGAAACCCTATAGTGGTATCAGAGCCTAGCTAGAGCCTTAGGCGAAGTCTAGACGGAATTTGAAACTCGATCGAACCGAAACCCTACCCGAAATATGCTCTCTGGACTTTTTCCGAAAATGCGGATTTTTGTGTATTAAAAATGCCTAAAAAATTCAATAAATAATTATAAGAATTACTGTGCAAACTCAGGCGAAAGATTCATCTAAACGGCGGCGGAACCGCAGCAGAAGCCCAGCTTCTGCGGCGGTTCCGCGGTCCCCTGGTGACGTCATCACATCTTTTCTGCACAGTAATTCCTATTTAATTATTCTGAATTTTCTGGGAACATTTAAAATTTATTCCAGAGTTGAATGTTCTGGGTTGTTTTGGGGATTCGATTGTTCGATCGGATTATCAGATTTTGTCTATGTGGCTTTCCGGATATTTTACAATATGTTAAAAAGTTCGACCGGATATAAATACCCAATGTTTCCCCTGACGGAAAATTTCCAAGTGTTGGATTTTTCCGAGGTTTAAAGACGTTCTAAGTAGTGCAAGTAACGCGATGGTCCCTCTAGAAGACAACAAACCTTAACTCGATTATGTGACCGTCTTGAACCGCCCTTTGAACCTTCGGGTTTGGGGCAGTACGGCGTGCCACATGTGAGGCGTTGGCTTGACCCTTCTACGGCTGGACCGTTGGTACTGAGGCACGAACTGAATGTTGTTAGACTCATATTTCATGTGTTGATCTGTATCGGGAAAACTTGGGTGTTCGATTGTTCGATCGGAAAGTTTAACATTTTCTAATTATCCGGAATGTGATACAATAATTGGAATTCACAAATAGTTATGAGATAACGGAATGAATATTATAAACATAGCAGTTTAGTCTCACTTGATCGGTTGCCACGGAATTTTGATGTGATCAAAAGTCCGTCGCAATCACGTAGTGTACGCGGATACTCGCCGGGTAAACTTAATAGACAGCTTCACTCCATAGCCCCGACCAAGTGACTGTAGGAGAACCCCGTCGCCGAAAGCATCCGTTCGGGTGCTCGCGGTAGCGGTGTTCCACCTTGGTGCACTTCGTCGACGGTATCGGGGGTGCGGCCGCCTACTAAAGTTTGCGACGAGTATTCGATCAGACTGTCGGGAATCTTGTTGAATTGCCCGACTTGATATTGAAAAGTGTTTTCGATAATGAGACTAAAATGCGGGGTTTATAATTGTTAGGCATGCGATGTCTAAGGAATTCATTTGGTCAGGCATGCGATGTCTGAGTTGGTTGCGGATTCCAACTGTTGTAGTTTTACACTTTCTTTTCTGTGACCGTAAGTGTAATATGTGATATCGCCGGTTTCGTTGCTATATGTCAACGACAATTGGGATGCGCATATTTACTTACGTTGATGACATGTGATGTTATGTGTTGCTGGATATGTTATATTGGATCGTCGTGATTGAATAGCCGGGGGTTTTTATGTGAGATGAGTGTTTTTCATTTTCATTCATGTAAAAACTTGTATGTAATATTCTTTTATTGGGGCACTTCCAGGTTGCGGAAGTTGTCACCGTTTGTATATTATTTACTTTTCCGCACTAGGATAGACCCAAGGAGGGGAGCACAAGTAACCGGGTTCTGGAGTCCAGTGGGAGACCAACTCGAGGAGTCGAGTCCGGGTCTCCTAACTCTAGAATTGGTAGGGTTGCTTGCCGTTCTCGTAGGGGTCTAGGGGTGTGGGTTTGGCTATTCATCACGACCGTGGAATCCGTGTTTTATACTGGCTCGTATTGAAAACACGGACGTCCTAGTATATCCAATATTTCATATGATTCTTCTGCTGCGATATCTGTGATGTGATCATGTGATGTTCTGTGATAGATACAGTATATAGTATATATGATATATTATATAGACGTTACTTATGTTTTACACCCGCGCTAGCCCTGCCCTGCTCTGTCGTTAGTTACCTAACCTAACGGTGCACGAGGGGACATCGAGGCGAATGCGGATGGCATAAGTGTACGTCGTATTTATCTGTGATGTTTAGGTATATAAATGATGGGACTTCATTAATGTGATTAATGAAATAAAAGAAACCTAAGATGTTGTAGAATCGAATTTCAAAATAAAACAGGTAGCTACAGTTCTTGCTTTGCACAGAGGTATATGTGATATATCCTGCACCTTATTCGATGAGGAAAGGACCAAGATCCCTTCACCGGGAGTGACTCCTTTAGCAATAACTGGCAGATGCTACAACCCTAGGTTTGTCTTTTGATTGCTTTTAAGAGTTTTTGCTTTGCACAGTGATATATTTGATATATCCCGCACCTCATTCGACGAGGAAAGGACCGACGATCCCTTCACCGGGAGTGACTCCTTTAGCAAAACTAGAAAAGCCTCAAAAGCACTCCATTTCAAAAATCTTTTGATTCTACAACGATATCAAGTTCATTACGCAATAGGTTTTCAGAAAAACCTGTCGTAGCCCTCCGTCATTTCAGATATGTACTGGTTAGTATTCGTGCTGCGTTTGTTGACCTCTGTCAAGGCATAGTGTGCGGTAGCTGATTAGTGCTTATCTGCATAAGCATATGATGTGATTGATTTAGGGTAGTCGTACGACCTTGTTGACCTCTGTCAAGGGTCGTGCGGGTGGGTTTACTTCAATCAGGAAATGACGGGTTGAACTTGACTAGCAGCCTATGGTTTGTTGACCTCTGTCAAGGTCATAGGACGCTTGGGGCAAAATATTATCGGGAATTTCAAGTGTTAAAATTTGCAATGAGATTGCATACCTTCTATGAGATAGTTGGATCCCGATACCCGCTGCGAGTAAGAGTTACTCCTGGGAGAGTTTTATACATTACAATTAGCCGATCAAGTAGGTGTCTAGAAAGGTGTTAACGAGGTTACGCCTCTGGGAAAATGAGGTTTACATTAATTAGGTTCGTGCGAAAGCACGGGGGACCTCCCTCAAAGTACCGACACTGGCCTGGCTGAAAGATTGGCGAACTTGTAGTGTGCAATTAATCCCGGCTAGTCTTTCCTTTTAGGGTTTGAAGGAAGATTTGATAAAAAGCAGTGGGAGCCATCCTGATTAGATAAAATAATAACCAATCTATTCTTGCAAGAGCGCACGCTGAGTGTTTTCTTCTCTCTCTCTCCTGGTAGCGACCATGTCACGCCTTAATCAAGATATTAAAACGGATATTTGACCGAACCCGCTTGTTATACTGAGCTGGGGAACGTTGGTCCCACTCCACCTTATAATTGTTATAAGACAGAGCAGGAAATTGGGGAATACCAGATTTCCCGTGCCGCCCAAACAAAGAGAGTGCATGCTGATGCATCATCTTCGGGTGTGTTCATTATACAGAACTGTTTCTCAGTATCCTTTACGTCCTGGGTATGTGATACCAGATTAGGATCCCAGATATGTAATCTGTTACATAGGGCTACAGATAGGTAGAGAACTGAGAACGGGTGATAAGTTTCATGAGGCAGAAAATGGGGCAAATGTTGCAGCCAAGTCTGTTGGTCACTGTCACCCTGTATTACAAATACATTGATTCTGAACGAATGTTATTAGATACCGAACCTGATATACAAAATCATATCAGTCTCTTTATTAGTAAAGAAATGATAAAATTTTGTATTGTTGGATAATGTTTTGAACATTTCCTATATCAAAAGTTGATCGGTTCAGGCACGTTATCTAAAAGCATTAATGTTCTAAATCAAACTACAGTTCTTTAGTATACAGAACACACACAAGAGGAAGAGTTCAGAACTGAACGAATCCTTCTTGAGGCATTGTAGACTAGGTCATATCAATGCGACCCGACTAGCTGAAGTTACATGTAGATGTATATTTAAATCAGTTTGAATTTGCATCTTATGAAACTTGCCAGTCATGTCACAAAGATGTAATGACACCAGCTCTGTTTATTGGAAACAGAGAAAGAGTTAGTAAACTCTTGGGATGATACATGTTGATGTATGTAAGGTCCCCTGTCTACATATGCCAGGACTGGTTCTTTGTACTTCGTTACATTCTCTGATAATCTCTCAAGATACAGACATATGTTCCTGTTGAAACACAAGTCCGAACCTTTTGAGATATTCACAGAATATAAGTTAGAAGTAGAGAACCAAAACAAGGGTATAAGTATTATGTCCTATGATGAGATCAAGGAGGAGAATACTTGTGCATAGAATTCCTGGACTATTCTAAAGGAGAATGAGATTCTCTCTCAGCATTACTCCTCCGTATACACCATAGCACGATGGTATATCGGGGCGGAGCAATCTCACCCTATATGATAAGGTGTGCTCTATGATGAGTACTACTGAGTTTCCTATTTCCTTTTGGGAGTTATGCACTTGAGAAGCTGCATACCTATTGAATAGGGTTCCAATCAAATCAGTTGCCTACCACTTCATATGTGATATGGAAAGGGAAGAGCCCATCTCTTAAGATAGTTAAGATTTGGGGTTGTCCGGCCTATGTCTAAAAGCAAAATCCGGACAAGCTCGAGGCAAGGTCTGTAATGTAGAACTGGAAAGGTTCCAGCTATACAAACTACAGCTGATGATTTGATAGAACCAAAGGATTCAGTAGATACCAACGAACCTCAGCCTCTCCGCCGATCTAGTAGGGTTCCTCACCCACCTGAGAGATACTTCTGTTTCTCTATGACAGTGGGAGCGAGGATTGCATCATGAGATGATGACCCAACTAGCTTCGAGCTGGCCATCAGGAGTGAGACTCTGTAAGAATGGCTGGATGTTTAGCGATCTGAGATGGAATCCTTATACACCAACAAAGTATGGACTTTAGTTGCTATATCTGAAGGGTTAAATCCCCATCAGGAGCAAGTATATCTTGAGAAGATTACTTGGTGTAGATGGAAAAGTTGAGACTTTCAAAGCTAGACTTGTTAAAAGTTTGCATCATTGACCAGGTGTGGATAATGATGAAACCTTTTCAAGTAGCTATGCTTAAGTCCATCCAGATCCTACTTGTCACGGCTACATACCATGACTACGATATCTGGTGGTTGGGTGTCATGACTGCTTTTCTAAATGATATTTTAGAAGAGAGCGTCTATAAGTACACAGCCAGAGGGCTTCGTAGACAGTGGGAGCAGCGGAAACGTGTGCAAGATGCTTTATAGGATAAAGCAGGCATCGCGGAGTTGGAACATCTGTTTTGATGGATTAGTCAAAGAGTTTGATATCATCAAAATGGTAGATGAACCTTGTATAAACAAAAAGGTAGTAGGGAGTATGGTGGTGATCCTCGTAGAGTACATGGATGACATACTCTTGATAGGGAAGGAGTTTCCTATGCTACGCTCGGTCGATCTCCGCTTATCACATGGATTCTCCATATAGGATCAAAATGATACCTTCTAAATCCTGGATTTTGGATCTATGAGATAGATTTAATTGGACATTAGGATACTCACTAGTTGTAGTGAGAAGGTATCAACCGATCCTGGGGAGAATCACTGGAATGGTTCCAGGGTGATAATGCCGACTGAGTGTCAGTCGCAGGCATTGTCTTTACCCTCAGTAAAGGGACGGTATGTTGGAAGAGTTCCAAGCTAGATACCGTGACATACTAGACGATAAAGGCAGGATACATCGCTACTTAACATGCTACCAAAGAGGTTGTTTGGGTGTATATTGGTTCATGAGATGAACTACGTTCCTCCCATTGTGTGACAATGGAGTTGTGGCTTATGCCAAGGAACGCCGGTCCCATCAGTGATCCAGACATATTCTAAGGCAGTATCACTTGATCATGGAGATGGTTGATCTCCAAAGGAGATCGAGGTAAGGAGAGTAGACTCAGAAGACAACACAGTGGATCCACTCACAAAGGCCTGTTCCCAGAGAGAGATTTTTATGGGATGGTTGAGTATGAGATACTACAACCACTGCTACAGATGGCCCTAGTGCAAGTGGGAGATTGTTAGTTATATGTATGCCCTAGAGGCCATTACTGTATATTGGATGTATATTGTAGTGGATGCTGGGACATATATAGGGAGGACTTTCTTGCTCGACATGATAGTATGCTATCTGGTTACCCTTTACCTTAACGTGTATGCTGATTGTCTCTCTGTTACATGTTGGTAAAGCCCTTAGGATCTGTACTTGACTACCTGGACTATGATGCGGTTCATACTAGTGGGGACATGATAGTCCATAAGTACATCCTTTAAAGTCCCTAGTCGTGGGTGTATCGAGACGGGGCATCGATATACCAGAGTAGACTAGCGTGTACCTTCTCGACCCATACAGATGGGCGATGGATGATCCCATATCCATTGGTGTTTGACATCAGAGATGATATACGGGTGCTCAGTAGAGACTGGGTACACTGGACGGACTCGCCGAGAACTCCCAGATGGTATTATACCTCACGTCAGATGGCAGTTCTCTGGTGACACTGGTACAGAGTAGTCTGTTGACCCGAGATCGTCATAGAGTCTTGTGTGGTTCCCACTGTGCTTTGATTTCCATCTTACCACGTCCAAGAGGGCGTGCAAAACGGTGGTTTTTGGGTACAGTCCCGAGTCACATGGAGGCAATGAGCGATAGGAGGGGATTCGTCTCTCCCGGTATAGGGGGTTGATGTTGCGCTGTGTTCGACTGGCTATAACAGGAAATCCCTGGCCAGGGTTACTGAGATTTACTGGTAAGTGTTACCTGTAGTTTCTCGAATAGTTATAGACCTCATATCGACACGACTTATCGAGCTATTGGGGTCTGACGTTTACCACCCCTAGGCGAGATATGCGACATATCAGACGATCAGACCGGACTGTACGGTAGTGTTACTGGTTGGATTCACTGGAGTGTGAGCGGGCTTGCTCGTCGATCTTCAGATCGCTCAATACCCGGGTGGCCGTTACGTTTAGCAGACCGCTTGCGGCTTGTGGGTGTTTGATATGATCATCACCTGCTGCCGGCGTATTGACGAGTCTTTAGAGTCCTACACAGAGATTTCCTGGCTCAAGCGAAACGAAATAGGAGCGCATATGAGATATGTGCGGGACCGAGAATGATACCAGTATGTGATACTGTATTCGATTCTCGCGATGTGACATTGATCGGTTATATGCGATATAGCCGGGTTATCGGATCAAGTGTTGATTCGATAAGTTGTTACTATTGATACCAGTCGGTTATGTGCGACATGACCGGATCATTGAATCAAGTGTTGATTTAATGATTTAATGCATGATAATATATTTGATATATTAATTTGCATTAACTAGTATCGGTTCACTTTAAATGGATTTTCTCGCTCAGATGTGCGCATTGCATATGCGATATGATTTGTGCACTTGCTTGTATCATATTTGATGGTGCATGCAAAAATGGTTAAGTATAAAGAATTAAACCTTGGTTAAAGGAATGGTTAGGGTTTATTATTTGTTATTCATTTATCTTATTTAATTATCTTTTTATTTTTGATAAATGAATAAATGAAAAGATAATGAGGAAAATGGTTGCTTTCTTTTGATCATTCATGAATCTTCATGAAGACTTTGACCATTTTGTCTCATGCTTAACTCTAACCACTTCAATTAACTCAAGTTAATTCTCTACACCTAACCATGGTGAGAATTATGATAAGAATGGATTTTTCCTTTTATTAATATTCTCATCATAATATTTATCTTCTTCTTGCTCTTCTTCTTCTTCATGAAGAAGCTTGTCTTCATCAATGGCATATTGAGCATATGAGTGAGAAATCCAATTCTAAAGTCTACCCACTTCCTATTTCTTCATCCTCTACCTCTTGCCAAGTAGTAGAGTGTGTTTCCTTCACAAGTTTTCATGGCTTGGTGAAGGTGGAGCTTGATTTAGCGATGCCTCGACGTAGATCATCTTCGGCATGGACATCGACGACCTAGCTCGCTTTTTCTCCGACGAAGCCGACTCTAGAGCCAGGATTCCTTTTGGACAGCGGAGACGACTTCGTTGCGGAGCTATGGAGGTGGAGCACCGGATCTACAAAGGTTGTATTTCCGATATCCCATTAGTTAAGTGTTAACTAGTTAGCTTTTTCGCCTAGATTTCTAGCCGACGATCCGTAGTCGGGTTTCTCGGCACCGTTAAAATTTTTATTTGGCATGATCGATGCCTTGTGAGACCTCACTAGGGTGCCTAGGAACCCTACATTTTGGCCAAAGTCAAGGCATAGTGATTGGTAGCTATTGGGTATTCATGTGCAGCATAGATAGATGCGTTGGTTTGGGACAGTCGTGCTGCCATTTTGGCCAAAGTCAAGGGTAGGTACGGGTGGGTCCAAATTAACCAGGAGAATGACGGGTAGAACTTGACATGTGACTTATGATATTTTGCCCAAAGTCAAGTTCATAAGAGCATGGGGCAAAAATCCACATCGGGAGTTTCATAAGTACTGAAACTTGCTAGCGTTGCATACCATTTGGAGTGATGATTCTGGTAGGATTCCTTCGGTTTTATCACGCGATGATATTTGGATCCCGATCCTACTGTGAGTATATGCTACTCCTCGGGAAAACTCTCACTTAACGATCAATGCTATAAACTTAGTAGGTGTCTAGAAAGGTGTTAGCGGGGCTACGCCCACAGGGAAAAGAGGTTACTTAATTAAGGAATTTCGCGAAAGCGTTGGAAAACCTCCCTCGAAGTACCGACACTGGCCTGGCTGAACGGTTAAGCAAGAATTGTACGGTGAGATTGATCCTGACTAATCCTTTCTTTACGGTTTGAGAAGGGATTCGAGAGACAGTGGGAGCCATCCAGTTTAGACAAATTAAAAACCACTCTAAACTTGCAAGAGCATCATGCTAAAGTGTTTCTTTTCTCTCTCCTAATTGCAGCGACCATTCAACATGACCGGACTTAAGTTATTACTAGATAAAAACATATTGACAGGGCAAAACTACAAAGATTGGCTCAGGAATGTCAAGATGGCAATCACTTACGACAAGTTGGGGTATGTCCTTACCACCAAAGCTCCCCCTGTCCCAGGTCCCAAAACCAGTGTCGTAGATAGGGAAATCTACAAGACCTGGGAAATAGATTGCGCGAAGGCCAGATGCCTCGTACTTGCCTCGATGGACAACGAACATCAGAGGAGGCACGAGAATATGGACCTTGAGTCCATATTTCTTCATACAAAAGAACTGTATGGAGAGCAGTCTCGTATCGCAAGATACGAAGTGTCGAAGAAGTTGTTTTCGGCAAGGTTGGCCGTCGGATCATCGGTAGCGGAACACGTGCTTAAGATGATTGGCTACATTGAGGAGCTCGCGGACCTTGGGACCACGTTGGAGAATGAACTCTATACTGATTTGATTCTCCTGTCCCTTCCTTCCACTTACGTCCAGTTTATTCTTAACTTCAACATGCAAGGAAAGGAGGTTGAACTTTCCGAACTTCTGAACATGTTGAGGAGTGCTGAGGGCACCCTACAGAAGGGTAGGGAGACATCCACTTTGTTTGTAGGAGGATCTTCCTCTTCTAGGTCCAGGGCGAAAGCCAAGGGCAAGAAGAAGAAAGCCCCCGCCAAACCAAGAGGCGGTGTCGGTAAAGTGGATACGAAGGGAAAAGGAAAAGCAACAAAGGTAGCGGGAAAGCTGGTGGGGAAGGAAGAATGCTTCTATTGTCACAAAAGTGGTCACTGGAAACAGGATTGCAAGGCTTGGAAAGCCAGAACACAGGATTTGAAGCGAGTTGCAGCTTCAGCTTCAGATGTGTATGTTATTGAAAACTGTCTATCAATAAACTCTACGTCCTGGGTATTGGATACCGGATCAGGATCTCATATCTGTAATTCTTTGCAGGCGTTGAGAAAGCGTAGAGTTTTGAAGGCAGGTGACATGACCCTCAGAGTTGCGAACGGTGCTAGCATGGATGCTGAGGCCGTGAGGGACTATCACCTGGGATTGTCGGATGGACATTTTTTGGTTTTGCGTAGTTGTTATTATGTACCAAATGCAACCTGTAATATCATTTCTGTATCTTTATTATCTAAAGAAGGTTATGAATTTGCATTTGTAAGTAATGTAGTGAACATTCACCTTAATCAAGTTTTGATTGGGTCAGGTACATTGAACAACGGTATATACGTATTAAACCAGCCACAGATTTTCAATGTCCAGAATACACACAAAAGAAAGTCTCCAGAAATCGATAAAACTTTCTTATGGCATTGTAGACTGGGTCACATCAATGAGAGAAGGTTGACTAAGTTACATGCAGAAGGATATTTGGATTCGTTCGAATATCAATCGTATGCAACTTGTCAATCCTGTCTCAAGGGAAAGATGACAAAGACTCCGTTCACTGGACACGGAGTAAGAGCGAGCGAGCTCTTGGGACTCGTACATAGCGACGTGTGCGGTCCAATGTCTACACATGCACGAAGCGGTTATTCTTACTTCATTACTTTTACGGATGACTTTTCAAGGTACGGTTATGTCTTCTTAATGAAACATAACTCCGAGGCTTTTGAAAAATTCCAGGAATATAAGAATGAAGTAGAAAAACAAACAGGCAAAAGTATCAAGGCACTGAGATCTGATCGAGGTGGTGAATACTTGAGTGCCGAGTTCCTGGGTTACTTAAAAGAGAATGGATTTCTCTCTCAGCTTACTCCTCCATACACTCCGCAACATAACGGTGTATCGGAGAGACGGAATCGAACCCTATTGGATATGGTACGGTCCATGATGAGTAATGCTGAGTTGCCGCGATCGTTCTGGGGATATGCGCTAGAATCAGCTGCATACCTTTTGAACCGAGTTCCAACTAAGACTGTGCTACTACACCATATCAGATGTGGTGTGGGAAGAGACCCTATCTTAATCACATTAAGACATGGGGATGTCCAGCTTTTGTAAAAAAGCAGCATGCGGACAAGCTCGAGGCACGCTCAGTACAGTGCAAGTTTGTGGGATATCCAAAGAGCTCCAAGGGATATTACTTCTATTGCGAAGAGGAACAAAAAGTCCTTGTTTCTCGCCATGCCCACTTTCTAGAACACCAGTTCATAGAAAAAGAATTAAGTGGGAGCGCAATAGAACTGGAAGAAATTCCAGAACCACGAGCTATTACTGAAAGCTTGGTTGAACCAAAGGGTTCAAAAGATCAGGACATTTGATTGTTATCTCTTTGTGTGTGTTTAAGAATAATGAATAAAATTCACAATCAAAGAATTATATTTGACCGCAATCAACTACGGTGTCAGTTGTGGATCGTAAGCGAGTGCGGATCGTCCACAGGGATTGTGCGATTCGTTTCAATGTTTAATTTGTTTGAATCGAAAAGTTAATCGAAAAGAAGAGAAAAGAAAACATGATTCAAGAGTTTATCAATTGATTCAGGTGTCACGATGTTTAATCAAGAATCAAGAAACTGATAAACAATCAAGAATTGGGTTTCGATAATATTTCCAACCAAAATGTCAAGAGTCTAAATGAGGCTCGTAGGAATCGATCGGATCTATAGACGTGATGTAATTTCAAGATTTCGTGTTCTTGTCCTTCGAAGGATTGATACTAGATCGATGATGATCGACGAGAGTTAGGGCTTTCTTGATGAAACTAGGGTTTCATCTTTTAAACCCTTGTTCTTTCGTTGATGTCATTTGCATTTTAGCCTCTAGCAATTTCAAGAAACGATCGTAACTCCCCAATCTCGAGCGATATCAATCAAGAAAGCATCGCAACGAATTGGGTCGTCGATTCTTGAACTTGCTAGGGTTTACAAAACTCGTAGGATTCAAGAATCGATTTAAGATATATTACATCATCATTCTATTGATCGTCTCGACTCCTCGACGAGCGGAGTATTACTCAAACATCACAACAAGAATTATAACTAGAAATTTAGATTGACTCATGATGCAAGAATTTAAAGAGAACAAGATAAAAGAATATCACCTTTTATTTATATCAACAATTTGATTACAGTCGCTCAAGAACTACAAGGGGAAGAATTAAATTGTCGACTTGGCTTTGCTCGGCTCCGTGAGTCGCGAATCGGCTTGGACCACTTGCTCAGTTGAAGACCGGCTCGGCTCCTAAAAGGTTGCAAGGCTTCTTGCTTGAATGGGTACTCGGGATCTTGGCTTTTGATTGGAATTAGGGTTAGGGTTTCACACAAATCCTCTCACTAGATTTGTGGAAGAAGAAGATGAGATAAGAGATGAAATGGCTCTAGTTTGATACTAGATTGGGATCCCCTTTTACCCTAGGTTTAGGCTTCTATTTATAGACTTCCCAAACCCTAGGTCTAGGTTTGAAATTACAATTCCCTCCAAAAGTTTGTTGAGGAGTTTCTAGAAAGAGTTTGTTAGGAGCTAGCTTAGGTTTTAAGCTAGGGTTAATTAAGCTTGGAAACCCTAGTTTGCTGATCTGGCAGAAACCCCTGGAGTCTTCTGGAATTTGAGGTACATTTCTGAGCAGTGGGCCCTGAATGAAGCATTGTGGTACAAAGATTGATGTCTGAATCCCTGGACCCACCGCGGATCCGCGGCTCAAGTCAGCTCCTGCCGCGGATCCGCGGCTCTTTGATGGGCTTGGACTTTGGTTCTTCTGGTGAAGCTTTGTACTGGAGTTTGGGCTTTTCTCTGATGTTTTAATTTGTGATTGCTCCTTTGGATTGATACCAGATTTGAAATCATTGAGTTGGCGTAACGTTTTAGCTGTACCCTGTAAGTTTTGGCCTTTCTGCTGGATTTTCCTGCACAGATCTCAAAACAAGTGTTGCGCAATATAGAGATAATGCGATGCCATGAAATGCAGTCAATTTCCTTTATAGTGCCGGTTTTAGAATCTAACACATGCAATCTGATATTTTGCGACAGTTTTGCTAATATGTGAAATATGAATGCCGAACACTTCTATATGAATGCAAATGATGCGGAAATTGCCGGCTAAATTATGCATTATTTTCGACTAATCAAATTCCCCCAAACTTAATTTCGATCGTCTCGAGCGAACTGTTTTATTAAAAAGAGAAGGAGAAATTAAAGAAAGAGAAAAACTATCTAGCACACTTTCGTAGGCAACACGATTGCATTGAGCATGTGCAACAAGCCTTTAAACCTCTAGGTGTCCCTAGTAGGAGGAGTGTTGTCTCCTAAGGGTTTTCAGCGGATTGCACCCACAAAATCCAATAATAAAAGAAAGATCATGAATATTACATTTAAAGAAAATAATTGTAAAAGAAAAGCTTTGAAAATTAGGGTTTCCAACTAAGCTAGCTTTTCGGTTGGCATGAGCCCTATCTTAATGGTCATGAAAAGATGTTAGAAATCACTTCCTCCCTCAATAAAACATCGTCTTATTCTTCATTCCTATCTTTCTTCCAAACATCGATCATATCACCCTGCGTGTGTGTAAAGACATCCCTACACCCGGAGAATTCAATTCAAGCTATCATACTCTTGCCCATTAGCCTCAGTACTTTTTAATTAATGAATATTTAGATGAGATTGCTTACACACTTTCATGCGACCGTTAATACTTCTTGAGGTACTAACCGACCGATTACTCATGTGCTTGCTTATTCGGTGTATTTTCCTCGTCTTGCACCACCTCAGGCATAGCAATGACTCCCAGACCAGTTGGCCTTAGGGTACTAGGTGAAGAAGCACCCTCGCTATATATTTTTTTTATTGCCCTTGGTGATAACAAAACCAGTGTTCATTTTTCTCACCACTTATATTTTCTTTATTCATCATATATATTTTTTTCTTTTTATTTCCTTTATACATCGGCTTAAAGGCAAGAGCATTTCAAGGTATCCTCTACTATCCCAGGCTTTAAGACGTGTGTAAGTGCGAATAGCAGGGTAGCAACGTTCAAAATGTTTGGCTTCCAGAATAGAAACTATTTTTCAGACTTATTTTTATACTCAGATTAGTGACGTCCTTCATCTTACTAACCCTTGGGACAACAGCTCATAACTACTTATTACTAGTTCGTATAAGAAAACTTCTAATTTTCTTAGTTTTCTCAAATTTTTCTAATCTCATGGATGTAATTTTTCACTATCTAAACTTTTATTATCTTATTTATGTACAAAAAGTGTAAATATTAAAATTATTTTTATACTTGAAAATTTTTAAATTTTTATGGGTTTTGAAAATTTTTCAATTTTTATAGATTTTTAAAGAAATGTTTTGTGCTTATGCAGATGATATGCAAATGATGCGAAAATAAGCACAAACCTCCCCCAAACTTGTTTTCAACAGTGTCCTCACTGTTGCCCAATGCTATACCTACAAAACTGTAAGCCTGGGGGGAATTATTAGTGGGGGCAAAATATATAAGTGAAGAACTTCCCCCAAACTTACTCTTTTTACTCACCTTCATTTAAAAAATGATGCAATGATATACTGAACATGAAGGTGAGACGGAGGAATTTTAATCCAAATAAACTGGCTCTTGTAAGAACAAGAGCTCCTCCGTGGGGTTAGTGGAAAAATACGGCTTTAGTCTATGTCCATTTACTTTGAAAAAGGTGCCGTTTTTAACATTTTCTACTTCTACTGCCCCGTGCGGGTATACAGACCGCACAACAAAAGGTCCCTTCCATCGAGATCGGAGCTTACCCGCGTGAAGGTGTAATCGTGAATCATAAAGAAGGACTTGTTGACCAGGTGAAAATGTTTTCCTCAAAATGTTTTTATCGTGAAAAACCTTAGTCCTATTCTTTGTGATTACAGCGTTATCATAAGCTTCATCGTGGAGTTCGCTTAGCTCATTAAGTTGCAGCTTCTGAAAGTTGCAAGCAAGGTTTAGATCAAAATTTATTTCTTTTATAGCCCACAATGCTTTATGCTCTATCTCGACGGGTAAATGACATGCTTTTCCAAACACTATCCTATATGGAGACATTCCTAGGTCGGTTTTATATGCAGTTCTGAATGCCCAAAGAGCATCCGTCAATTTGGTCGACCAGTCTTTTCTATTTTTAGCAACAGTCTTCTCCAGGATAAGTTTGATTTGTCTGTTTGAGATTTCAGCCTGCCCGCTTGTTTGGGGATGATAGGGTGTAGAAAGTCGGTGGTTGATTGAGTATTTTCGCATCAGAGTCTCAAAAGATCTGTTGTAGAAATGTGTCCCATTATCGCTAATGATAGCGCGTGGGTGTCCAAATCGCGAAAAGATATTCTCTTTTAAGAACTTAATGACAACTTGCTTGTCATTAGTGCGACATGGAATGGCTTCTACCTACTTTGAGACATAATCAACCGCCAGCAATATGTACAAATTCCCGAAGGAGTTGGGAAAAGGACCCATAAAATCAATGCCCCAAACATCGAATATTTCAACAACCAAGATGGGTTGCTGAGGCATTTCATTCCTCTGGGATATTCTACCCGTATACTGACATTGTGTACAGGTTTTGCAATACTCAAATGTGTCCTTGAATAAGGTCGGCCAATAAAATCCACATTGCAAAACCTTTTCCGCTATCTTTCTGGGACCAAAGTGACCCCCACAGGCCTGATCATGACAAAATGAAAGAACACTCTTGAACTCTTCATTCGGGACACACCGGCGAATGATCTGATCATGACAATATTTAAACAAATAGGGCTCGTCCCAGTAAAAGTGTTTTACTTGGGAAAGAAAACGATATTTGTCCTGTTTTGACCAATCGCTCGGTATTAGTCCCGTGGCATGATAGTTCACAATATCCCTGAACCATGGTTCAGCTGATATACTCAAGAGTTGTTCGTCAGGGAATGAGTCATTAATCGGCAGGGTCACAGGAGAAGAAATGATGCGTGAAAGATGGTCAGCTACTACGTTTTCACATCCTTTCTTATCTTTGATAACAAGATCAAATTCTTGTAACAGTAGGATCCAACGTATTAGTCGACCTTTTGCATCTTTCTTCGCCAGAAGATGTTTTAAAGCGGAATGGTCAGTATACACAACTATAGGTGAGCCAATTAAGTAAGGCCTGAATTTTTCTAATGCAAATACAACCGCTAAGAGTTCTTTTTCTGTGGTTGTATAATTGATTTGCGCATCATTCAGGGTCTTACTTGCATAGTAAATCACGTGTGGCATCTTTTCGATGTGCTGTCCTAAGACTGCACCTACTGCAAAATCAGATGCATCATACATCAGCTCAAAGGGGTAGTCCCAGTTTGGTGATGATAAAACGGGGGCTGAAGTGAGTGAGTGTTTAAGTGAGTCGAAAGCTGTCTCGCAGTCCGAGTCAAAATGGAAGGTTGTATCCTTGGCCAGGAGAAGAGTTAAAGGTCTAGCAATTTTACTAAAGTCCTTAATGAATCTCCTATAAAAGCCTGCATGGCCAAGGAAAGATCGAATATCTTTGACGCTTTTGGGATGAGGGAGGTTTTGAATGACATCTATCTTAGCTCTGTCAACCTCAATGCCTTTCTGTGAAATGACATGTCCAAGTACTATTCCTTCTTGGACCATAAAATGGCATTTTTCCCAGTTCAAAGTCAAGTTCTTCTCTTTGCAACGAGTAAGAACAGCGTCAAGATTCGCTAGGCAATTGGAAAAAGAATCTCCAAAAATCGAGAAATCGTCCATAAAGATCTCCAAAAAATTCTCTACCATATCAGAGAATATCCCCATCATACACTGCTGAAAGGTAGCGGGAGCATTGCATAACCCAAAGGGCATGCGACTGTAAGCAAAGGTACCAAAAGGACAAGTAAAAGTGGTTTTATCTTGATCCTTTTTGGCGATGGGGACCTGATTGTAGCCTGAGTATCCGTCCATAAAGCAATAATACTCTCGTCCCGCTAAGCGTTCCAGCATCTGATCAATAAATGGTAGAGGAAAGTGGTCTTTCCTCGTGGCAGCATTGAGTTTTCTATAATCAATACATACACGCCACCCAGTTTGGGCGCGTGTCTGAATCAACTCATTTGCCTCATTGGTTATAACTGTGATGCCGGATTTCTTAGGAACGACATGTATAGGACTCACCCACTGGCTATCGGAGATGGGGTATATAATACCATTATCTAAGCATTTGACGATCTCTTTCATGACCGCTTCCTTCATGACGGGATTCAACCGTCTCTGTGGTTCTCGGGTTGGTCTGGCATCATCCATCACATGTATATGATGTTCAACTATCAAGAGACTAATCCCTTTGATGTTCGCCATACTCCAACCAAACGCCTCTTTGTTAGATCTCAATACCGATAAAAGGGCATTCTCTTGCTCTGATGCAAGAGAAGCGGATATGATAACCGGTAAAGACTCATTCTCACCTAGATATGCATATTTCAGGTGAGAAGGTAAAATTTTGAGATCTAATTTGGGCGGAGAAATGATAGAAGGAGGGATCATTGAGCGATTTTTGGATTTACAAAGAAGCTCAGAGCCTGTGAAAGATACAGACTCGGGTGGAGAAAAGTCAGAAGTGCAGGACTCAAGTGTAGAGAAAGTGTCCTCACTAAGATCATGTGTGAAATCAAACAGAGATGTGGTAATGTCATCGAGATCAGTAAAGAAAAGATCCTCAGCTCCACAACTATCGGGAGCGATCTCATGGACAGAGCACACATCTAAAATATGAGCAGAGGGTTCTGATGGCTGATTTCCAACTTTGTAGATATTTAGTTCAATGGTCATATTTCCAAATGATAAGTTCATTGAACCATTTCTACAGTTTATAACAGCGTTGGAAGTGGAAAGGAAAGGACGACCCAGAATCACCGGAATTTGGCCCCGGGGGTTTGCTACAGGATGTGTGTCGAGCACAATGAAGTCTACAGGGAAAACAAATTCCCCGACCTTTATCAATACATCCTCTAATTCACCTCTTGGTTTGGTGATAGATCGGTCTGCCATCTGGAGAGTGCAGTGAGCAGGTTTCAGCTCTCCAATCCCTAATTGCTCATAGACAGAATAAGGGAGCAGGTTAACACTTGCGCCAAGGTCTAAAAGAGCACGATTTATGTTTTTACCCCCAATCGAAATCGATATTGTAGGACATCCTGGGTCCTTTCTTTTCTTTGGAAGCTGGGGAATAAAAGCAGTGCTAATATTATTAGACATAAAGACCTTCTTTGGCACTTGGGTCTTCCTCTTCCTAGTGCACAAGTCCTTAAGAATTTTCGCATAAGCGGGGACTTGCTGAATAGCATCTAGGAGAGGGATATTGATGTTAACCTGTTTGAACATTTCTAAAATTTTCTCCATATGAGGACTCGTTCTATTAGCTCTTAACCGGTTCGGGTAAGGAGCTTTCGCAATAAGCGCAGGGTCCATCACAGGAGAAGGAAGAGGGGGTAGACGTCGTCCCAAAAGAGGTGTGGGGACCGTCTGTGGAGAACTATAAGGGTTGGGAGAAGGTGTCGAGCCTAGTGGGAAATGGAGAATAGGCTCGCGAGAAAGTGGTGTGGTAGAAGAAGAAGGATCAGAAGGAGAAGTGTGTGTGTGTGGAGAGGTCTCAGCCGGGGTGTTGATATGATTTTCAGTATCATCAATACCTTCCCCGACATGATTGTTCAGCACTCTTCCCGATCTCAACGTTGTGACGGCATTTACATTGTAATGCCCGAGATTCTGTAGGGGTTGAGAGGGAAGTTTCCCTTTTTCTCTCGCACTCATTTCGGCTTTTAGGCGTGCGATTTCAGCTTCCATCGATTTGATACTCTCAGCTTGGGACGCTGAGTTTTTCTTTATCTCACTGACGGAAGATCTAACCTCAGTCGAAACCTCTATGAAATTTGACAAAAGTGATTTCATGGTTTGAGTGAATTGAGAGAACTCGTCAGAACAGGACTTCATAGGATTAGACTGTGCAGGAGTGTTGGCCTGGTTTTGGAAATTTTGTGACTGATAGGGGTGCTGAGTGAGTTGAAGGGGTTGCTGTTGTGGTGGAGGAAGAACCCTTTGAAATTGATTCGTGTTTGGAACCGTGTTTTGAGATTGGTTTTGGTTCCAAGCAAAATTCGGGTGATTCCTCCAACCCTGATTGTACGTGGAAGAATAAGGGTCGTTTCGAGGTCTTTGAAATGCGGCATTAGAATGCTCGTGACCTTGAAACGCAGAGTTTAATGGACATTCTTCCATTAAATGAGACGGATCAGAACAGCACCCACAAACAGTTTTGGGGAGTGACACTGGGTTTAGGGAGGCTGCTGCAAATTTGTGTTCCATAGCGTCGAGCTTCTTTTGCATTGCTGCCATTTCAGCTCGAACACCTATGGACACATCTATTTGGTGTACGCCACCCCTATTCAATGGTTGGGTTCCACTCTCCCACTGTAGTGATTTTTCAGCGAACTCTTCTAAGTACTTCCAGGCTTCCCCATCATCTTTGGTCATAAAAGTACCTTGACACATGTTTTCAAGGCTCTGTTTAGTGTTTGGGTTAATGCCCTCATAAATGATTCGGCATAATTCCCATCTCGGGATGCCGTGATGAGGACACTGAACCAATAGATCCTTGAAACGTTCAAAGCATTTTGAAAATGGTTCAGCAGGGAGCTGGGCAAATTGATTCAGTTCGCTACGGATTCGAGCTGTCTTTTGTATTGGGTAAAATTTCTTAAGGAATGCAGCGACGAATTCTTCCCAATTTGTAATAGAGTGTGCGGTAGTGTTATATAGTCACTTCTCGGCTATATCGCACAAAGTAAATGGAAGAAGTCGTAGACGCATAGCATCCACTGAAAGTTGTGACGTACCCATCATTGCGCATACGTTTTCAAATTTGGTAATGAAAACGTAAGCGTCCTCAGTCTCGAGTCCGTGGAATTTGGGTAAAAGATTGATATACTGGGGCTTAATCTCAAAGTTATCCCCATTGGCTGGTGGTGTGGATAAGCAGGTCGAAAGAGGACCTCGAATAGGGTAGCACCTCTCCTGGAGAGAGATGCGGGGTGGATTCTGCGCACCAACGGACGGTGGCAGATTAGGGTTAAAGAAGTTTGATGGATTCGGATCCATCAGTGTGGGTGTGGTAGTGGGTAAAGGAAAGGTAAATGGAGAAATATCGACTTCGGAGTCGATAAAGGATACGCGGACTAAACGGGTACTAGAATCCCGTGTCCAGCCTATCTTGCACTAAAATGGGTTAGTACAAGTGGCAGCGTTGACTTATAATTAGGGGTAATGAATGCGGTGTTTGCTTTTGAAAAAGGGGCGGATTTTTGAAAAAATGATGCGACAAAACAAATGCAGCACACAACCCTAGAATCTAGTGGTCACCTAGGTCCGGCTCTAGACCGCTCCTAACTGCCAAAAAACAAGTCGCAGGATAGAATCCTCCACTGCCTCTTTGTCCCCCTGTGGCCGGATAAGTGCCAGGTAAGTGGGAAGGTACTCCACTACGTAAGTAGTGGGCCTAATTAAAAACCACTAGCCTTAGACACACTCGCCTTAGGCACCACAAGAAAACGCGGATAAGCAATGAATTACCCACGGCCTTCTCTTGTCCTAATTGAGCGCGACAGTCCTTAGAGTCTTCTCTAGATTTCTTTTAGTTAATGTGGGTCAATGCGGATGCAAGTTTTGCGATTTTCGGGGCCTAGGAAGGGTAATGAAATCCCCACCTAATTTGGATTTGGCCGTGCCCCTTAAATTTCCGTATTATAATGCAAACAACCAAGAAATCAAAATCACGCACAAATTTAATTTTGCTTTTGCGGTGCTGCGATTATTTGCAAAGAATCCAGCAGCAAAGTGTTAGTTGGAGCTAAAAGAGGAGAGAGAAGGAGGTAAGAAATCACCTGAAGCAAAAATTTCACAGAGAACCCTCTGAGGAGCCGCGTTTCCGCCGCAAATGCTCCTATATGCCGCGCTTCCGCGGTCTACGTGTGGGATCATTGAACCAAACTTCTTCAGGGAGCTTCTGTGGACTTCCTCAGCTCTCTGGTATTTTCCAAAAATTTTCTTCAATTTCCAAACAGCTCCAGATTTCCTTGCAATGAACAACAGCAAATCGTTTAGGGTTTGCACGAATTTTGATCTCAAAAACAACAATGGAATAATTCTTTCAATTCAAACTATAATATGAAACGAATAAGCGCGCGATCCCCGGCAACGGCGCCATTTGATTGTTATCTCTTTGTGTGTGTTTAAGAATAATGAATAAAATTCACAATCAAAGAATTATATTTGACCGCAATCAACTACGGTGTCAGTTGTAGATTGTAAGCGAGTGCGGATCGTCCACAGGGATTGTGCGATTCGTTTCAATGTTTAATTTGTTTGAATCGAAAAGTTAATCGAAAAGAAGAGAAAAGAAAACATGATTCAAGAGTTTATCAATTGATTCAGGTGTCACGATGTTTAATCAAGAATCAAGAAACTGATAAACAATCAAGAATTGGGTTTCGATAATATTTCCAACCAAAATGTCAAGAGTCTAAATGAGGCTCGTAGGAATCGATCGGATCTATAGACGTGATGTAATTTCAAGATTTCGTGTTCTTGTCCTTCGAAGGATTGATACTAGATCGATGATGATCGACGAGAGTTAGGGCTTTCTTGATGAAACTAGGGTTTCATCTTTTAAACCCTTGTTCTTTCGTTGATGTCATTTGCATTCTAGCCTCTAGCAATTTCAAGAAACGATCGTAACTCCCCAATCTCGAGTGATATCAATCAAGAAAGCATCACAACGAATTAGGTCGTCGATTCTTGAACTTGCTAGGGTTTACAAAACTCGTAGGATTCAAGAATCGATTTAAGATATATTACATCATCATTCTATTGATCGTCTCGACTCCTCGATGAGCGGAGTATTACTCAAACATCACAACAAGAATTATAACTAGAAATTTAGATTGACTCATGATGCAAGAATTTAAAGAGAACAAGATAAAAGAATATCACCTTTTATTTATATCAACAATTTGATTACAGTCGCTCAAGAACTACAAGAGGAAGAATTAAATTGTCGACTTGGCTTTGCTCGGCTCCGTGAGTCGCGAATCGGCTTGGACCACTTGCTCTGTTGAAGACTGGCTCGGCTCCTAAAAGGTTGCAAGGCTTCTTGCTTGAATGGGTACTCGGGATCTTGGCTTTTGATTGGAATTAGGGTTAGGGTTTCACACAAATCCTCTCACTAGATTTGTGGAAGAAGAAGATGAGATAAGAGATGAAATGGCTCTAGTTTGATACTAGATTGGGATCCCCTTTTACCCTAGGTTTAGGCTTCTATTTATAGACTTCCCAAACCCTAGGTCTAGGTTTGAAATTACAATTCCCTCCAAAAGTTTGTTGAGGAGTTTCTAGAAAGAGTTTGTTAGGAGCTAGCTTAGGTTTTAAGCTAGGATTAATTAAGCTTGGAAACCCTAGTTTGCTGATCTGGCAGAAACCCCTGGAGTCTTCTGGAATTTGAGATACATTTCTGAGCAGTGGGCCCTGAATGAAGCATTGTGGTACAAAGATTGATGTCTGAATCCCTGGACCCACCGCGGATCCGTGGCTCAAGTCAGCTCCTGCCGCGGATCCGCGGCTCTTTGATGGGCTTGGACTTTGGTTCTTCTGGTGAAGCTTTGTACTGGAGTTTGGGCTTTTCTCTGATGTTTTAATTTGTGATTGCTCCTTTGGATTGATACCAGATTTGAAATCATTGAGTTGGCGTAACGTTTTAGCTGTACCCTGTAAGTTTTGGCCTTTCTGCTGGATTTTCCTGCACAGATCTCAAAACAAGTGTTGCGCAATATAGAGATAATGCGATGCCATGAAATGCAGTCAATTTCCTTTATAGTGCCGGTTTTAGAATCTAACACATGCAATCTGATATTTTGCGACAGTTTTGCTAATATGTGAAATATGAATGCCGAACACTTCTATATGAATGCAAATGATGCGGAAATTGCCGGCTAAAATATGCTTTATTTTCGACTAATCAACATTCCCACGCCACTCCGCAGGAGTAGTAGGCAGTCTCATCCGCCCGAGAGATACTACGGTTTTCTCATTGACGGGGATAGAGAGGATTGCATCATAGACTTTGATGAGCCTACTAGCTTCCAGCAAGCCATTCAGAGCGTCGACTCGGTAAAATGGCTGGATACGGGATGTCTGTCCAGTGTACCCAGTCTCCGCTGAGCACCCGTATATCATCTCTGATGTCAAACACCAATGGATACGGGATCATCCATCGCCCATCTGTATGGGTCGAGAAGGTATACGCTAGTCTACTCTGGAATATCGATGCCCCGTCTCGATACACCCACGACTAGGGACCTTGAAGGATGTACGTATGGACCACCATGTCCCCACTAGTATGATCTGCATCATAGTCCAGGTAGTCAAGTACACATCCTAAGGGCTTTACCAACATGTAACAGAGAGACAATCAGTGTACACGTTAAGGTAAAGAGCAGCCAGATAGCATACTATCATGTCGAGTAAGAAAGTCCTCCTTATATATGTCCAAGCATCCACTACAATATACATCCTATGTACAGTAATGGCCTCTAGGGCATACATATAACTAACAGTCTCCCACTTGCACTAGGGCCATCTGTAGCAGTGGTTGTAGTATCTCATACTCAACCATCCCATAAAAGTCTCTCTTTGGGAAAAGGCCTTTGTGAGTGGATCCGCCGTGTTGTCCTCTGAGTCTGCTCTCCTAACCTCAATCTCCTTGGAGATCAACCATCTCCATGATCAGGTGATACTGCCTTAGAATATGTCTGGATCACTGATGGGATGGACGTTCCTTGGCATAAGGCACAACTCCATTGTCACACAATGGGAGGAACTAAGTTCATTTCATGAACAAATATACATCCAGACTGCCTCTTTGGTAGCATCTTAAGTAGCGATGTATCCAGCCTTTATCGTCTAGTATGCCACGGTATCTAGCTTGGAACTCTTCCAACATACCGTCCCTTTACTGAGGGTAAAGACAATGCCTGTGACTGACATTCAGTCGTCTTTATCACCCTGGAATCTTTCCAGTGATTCTCCCCAGGATCGATTGATACCATCTCACTACAACTAGTGAGAATCCTAACATCCAATTAGATCTATCTCATAGGTCCAAAACCCAGGATTTAGGAGGTATCACTTTGATCCTATATGGACAATCCTTGTGATAAGCGGAGATTGACTGAGCGTAGCATAGGAAACTCCTTCACTATCAAGAGTATGTCATCCACGTGCTCTACGAGGATCACCACCATACTCCCTACTACCCTTTTTGTTTATACAAGGTTCATCTACCATTTTGATGATGTCAAACTCTTTGACAACTACATCAAAACAGATGTTCCAACTCCGCGATGCCTGTTTTATCCTATAAAACATCTTGCACACGTTTCCGCTGCTCCCACGATTTACGAAGCCCTATGGCTGTGTACTTACAGACGTTCTCTTCTAAAACATCATTTAGAAAAGCAGTCATGACACCCAACCACCAGATATCGTAGTCATGGTATGTAGCCGTGGCAAGTAGGATCTGGATGGACTTAAGCATAGACCCTTAGAAAAGGTTTCAACATGATCCATACCTGGTCAATGATGCAAACCTTTAACAAGTCTTGCTTTGAAAGTCTCAACTTTTCCAAGTACACCAAGTAATCTTCTCAAGATATACTTGCTCCTGATGGGGATTTAACCCTTCAGATATAGCAACCAAAGTCCATACTTTGTTGGTGTATAAGGATTCCATCTCAGATCGCTAAGCATCCAGCCATTCTTACAGAGTCCCACTCCTGATGGCCAGCTCGAAACTAGTTGGGTCATCATCTCATGATGCAATCCTCACTCCCACTGTCATAGAGAAACCGAAGTATCTCTTAGATGGGTGAGGAACCCTACTAGATCGGCGGAGAAGCTGAGGTTCGTTGGTATCTACTGAATCCTTTGGTTGTACCAAATCTTCTGCTGTAGTTTGCATAGCTGGAACCTTTCCAGTTCTACATAACTGACCTTGCCTCGAGCTTGTCCGGATTTTGCTTTTAGACATAGGCCGGACAACCCCAAATCTTAACTAGCTTAAGACATGGACTCTTCCCATACCATATCTCATATGGAGTGGCAGGCTATGATCTGATTCGAACCCTATTCAATAGGTATGCAGCTTCTCAAGCGCATAACTCCCATAAAGGAAATAGGAAACTCAGTAGTACTCATCATAGAGCACACCATATCATATAGGGTGCTATTGCTCCGCCCCGATATACCATCGTGCTATGGTGTATACGGAGGAATAATGCTGAGAGAGAATCTCATTCTTCTTTAGAATAGTCCAGGAATTCCATGCACAAGTATTCTCCTCCCTGATCTCATCATAGGACATAATACTTATACCCGTATTTTGGTTCTCTACTTCTAACTTATATTCTGTGAATATCTCAAAAGGTTCGGACTTGTGTTTCAACAGGAACATAGGTCTGAATCTCGAAAGATCATCAGAGAATGTAATGAAGTATAAAGAACCAGTCTTGGCATGTGTAGACAGGGGACCTTACATACATCATCATGTATCAGTCCCAAGAGTTCACTAACTCTTTCTCTGTTTCCAGCAAACGGAGCTATGGTCATCTTATCTCTGTGACATGACTGGCAAGTTTCATAAGATGTAAATTCAAACTAATTTAAATATGCATCTAAATGTAACTTCAGCCAGTCGGGTCGCATTGATATGACCTAGTCTACAATGCCTCAAGAAGGATTCGTTCATTTCTGAACTCTTCCTCTTGTGTGTGTTCTGTATACTAAAAAACTGTAGTTTGATTTAGAACATCAATGCTTTTAGATAACGTGTCTGAACCGATCAACTTTTGATATAGGAAATGTTCAAAACATTATCCAACAATACAAAATTTTATCATTTCTTTACTAATAAAGAGAGTGATATGATTTTGTATATCAGGTTCGGTATCTAATAACATTCGTTCAGAATCAATGTATTGGTAATACAGGGTGATAGTGACTAAAAGACTTGGCTGCAACACTTGCCCCGTTTTCTGTCTCATGAAACTTATCACCCGTTCTCAGTTCTCTACCTTTCTGTAGCCCTATGTAACAGATTACATATCTGGGATCCTGATCCGGTATCAAATACCCAGGACGTAGAGGATACCGAGAAACAGTTCTTTATAATGAACACACCCGAAGATGATGCATCAGCATGCACTCTCTTCGTTTGGGCGGTACGGGAAATATGGTATTCCCCAATTTCCTGCTCTATCTTATAACAATTATAAGTTGGAGCGGGACCAACGTTCCCCAGCTCAGTATAACAAGCGGGTTCGGTCAATATTCCGTATTATTATCTTGATTAAGGCGTGATATGGTCGCTACCTGGAGAGAGAGAGAAGAAAACACTCAGCGTGCGCTCTTGCAAGAATAGATTGGTTATTATTTTATCTAATCATGATGGCTCCCACTGTTTTTATCAAATCTTCCTTCAAACCCTAAAAGGAAAGACTAGCCGGGATTAATTACACGCTACAAGTTCGCCAATCTTTCAGCCAGGCCAGTGTCGGTACTTTGAGGGAGGTCTCCCGTGCTTTCGCACGAACCTAATTAATGTAAACCTCGTTTTCCCAGAGGCGTAACCTCGTTAACACCTTTCTAGACACCTACTTGATCGGCTAATTGTAATGTGTAAAACTCTCCCAGGAGTAACAATTACTCGCAGTGGGTATCAGGATCCAACTATCTCATAGAAGGTATGCAATCTCATTGCAAATTTCAACACTTGAAATTCCCGATAATTTTGCCCCTAGCGTCCTATGACCTTGACGGAGGCCAAACTACCCATAGTCCGCTAGTCAAGTTCAACCCGTCATTTCCTGATTGAATTAAACCCACCCGCACGACCCTTGACGGAGGCCAAACAACGCCGTTCGAATACCCTAATCCAATCGCATCATATGCTAGCAGATAAGCACTAGTTAGCTACCGTACACTACGCCTTGACGGAGGCCAAACTACCGCAGCACGAATACTAACTAGTACTTATCTGAAATGACGGAGGGCTACGACAGGTTTTTCTGAAAACCTATTGCGTAATGAACTTGATATCGTTGTAGAATCAAATGATTTTAAAATGGAGTGTTTTTGAGGCTTTTCTAGTTTTGCTAAAGGAGTCACTCCCGGTGAAGGGATCGTCGGTCCTTTCCTCGTCGAATGAGGTGCGGGATATATCATATATATCACTATGCAAAGCAGAAACTATAGAAGCAATCAAAAAGACAAACCGAGGGTTGTAGCATCTGCCAGTTATTGCTAAAGGGGTCACTCCCGGTGAAGGGATCGTCGGCCCTTTCCTCGTCGAATGAGGTGCAGGATATATCATATATACCGCTGTGCAAAGCAAGAACTGTAGCTACCTGTTTTATTTTTGAAATTAAATTCTACAACATCTTTAGGTTTCTTTTATTTCATTAATCACATTAATGAAGTCCAATCATTTAAATACCTAAACATCACAGATAAATACGACGTACACTTATGCCATCCGCATTCGCCTCGATGTCCCCTCGTGCACCGTTAGGTTAGGTAACTAACGGCAGAGCGGGGCAGGGCTAGCGCGGGTGTAAAACATAAGTAACGTCTATATAATATATCATATATACTATATATAGTATCCATCACAGAACATATCACATGATCACATCACAGATATCACAGTAGAAGAATCATATGAAATATTGGATATACTAGGACGTCCGTGTTTTCAATACGAGCCAGTATAAAACACGGATTCCAAGGTCGCGATGAATAGCCAAACCCACACCCCTAGACGCCTACGAGAGCGGCAAGCAACCCTACCAATTCTAGAGTTAGGAGACCCGGACTCGACTCCTCGAGTTGGTCTCCTACTGGACTCCAGAACCCGGTTACTTATGCTCCCCTCCTTGGGTCTATCCTAGTGCGGAAAAGTAAATAATATACAAAAGGTGACATCTTCCGCAACCTGGAAGTGCCCCAATAAAAGAATATTACATACAAGTTTTTACATGAATGAAAATGAAAAACACTCATCTCACATAAAAACCCCCGGCTATTCAAACACGACGATCCAATATAACATATCTAGCAACACATAACATCACATGTCATCAACGTAAGTAAATATGCGCATCCCAATTGTCGTTGACATATAGCAACGAAACCGGCGATATCACATATTACACTTACGGTCACAGAAAAGAAAGTGTAAAACTACAACAGTTGGAATCCGCAACTTGCATAGACATTGCATGCCTAATCAAATGAATTCCTTAGACATCGCATGCCTAACAATTATAAACCCCGCATTTTAGTCTCATTATCGAAAACGATTTTCAATATCAAGTCGGGCAATTCAACTAGATTCCCGACATCCTGATCGAATGCTCGTCGCAAACTTTAGTAGGCGGCCGCATGTTTCTGTAATGGCTGTTTGTGGGTTGACCCAGGCTATGACGAGGGTTGACTTTCTACCATCTGGATGATCAATAGCGATATTGTTCTAGACTCGCCACAGTTTTAATAAAAATGGATTTTTTCAGAAAACAGTAGTGGGAGTATGGTAGAACTGGAAGTGATTCCAGAACCACAAACGATTACTGAAGATTTGATAAGGAACCTAAAGATTCAATCTGGATTGACATTCCATTGGCCACTCTGCAGATACGGTGGGTAACTTCAGGCACCCGAGAGGTGCTCCGGTAGCCTCAAGGACGGTGACAGGGAAGTTCTTGTTTACCCACAATTACCATTGCTGTTGTTCCAGGCTGCGAGACCCGGCGGGAGGATGAGTATAGCGTCGTTCTAAACTAGTTTTAGAAGTGTACGTCTATATGACTCTGCCAGAGGGTTGTCGTAGTCAGTGGGAGCAGCGGAAGCATTGGTGGACAGGTGGCTTATGTCTATTTATAGACTAAAGCAGATATAGCGGAGATAGATCATCTATTTCTGACGTGACAGTCATGGGTTTGACTTCATCAGAGTAGGGGATGGATCTGTTGAGAAGGTAGTAGGGTGTGATGTCCTGGTATTTGGATGACATACACAGAGTAGGAAGGGATATTCCTATACTACGATCGGTTATACTTTGGTCGTCACACAGTGGTTTCTCCACATGGGACTTGGACATTATATCAGACATATTGGTTACTAGATCTATGGTTTTAGATCTAGATTTTGGTGGTTTCCCAATTAAGGGTACTTAGACGGCATTCTAAGAGTATTTAGAATGGACGACTCCTGGCACGGTAGTGTACCTGCAGGTGATGGAGTCACCCTCTCTAAAGCTGTCTTACAGACTAAAGGGGAGAGGGATGTGCATGATTGGCAGATCACTTGCTTAGGCAATTGAGTCAATCATGAGATGTCAAGTACCACACCAGATGTTGTTCTTGCACTAGATGCAATAAGTTGACATTTGATCCAATCCTGGAGAAACAGTCGGAAGCAGTTTTAGAACATAAGTGGATGTTCTAGGGATATGATAACGATAGCCTCATACAGGAGACAGTTATCATTCCAGGCTTCCAAGGTGACCTGGACGACAAGGAGGTTGTCAGAGTTATAGTTTTTCCTTCTGATGAGGGGCAGTATTTTGGACAGGTGGTCCAAGGCGATACTGAGGGTGGCATGGCGCAGGATACTGATTGAGTTCAGTTGACGATACAGTCTAAGAAGTTTGGATTTGGAGTTCATTTATGAGCTATGTCCCATCAGACATCCAGACACATTCTAAGACAGGTATTGCTCATTTCGGGAGATGGGTTTCTCCGCGAACTTGAGATATAGAGAGACATGGAAAGAGACAACAAAGCGGATCCACTCACTAAGGCTATTCCTCGAACGCAATAGTTTCGCAAACGAGCTTTGTGAGACTGACTAGTAGAGGAGTTGGGTGTTCGGTATCACACGGGCTGTGAGTATGCGACATCGCAATAATTAGCCTTGAGTGCAAGTGGGAGATTGTTGGAGATAGTGCCCTCAGAGTCAATTATTAGGTCACAGGTACGTGATTGCAATGATTGATGGAGGACCTATCCCGGTAGGACAGTCTTACTCGAGATGATAGTATGCTATCTGGTTTACCTTTATCATCGTGTACTGCTTTAAGTGACCTGACAAGTCGCTATTACACGTTGGTAGAGCCCCTAGGATTCTTGCTTGACCACCAGCAGTATGAGGGCGATCATATACGTGGGAGCTGGCAGTCTATAAGCATATCCTTAAATGGTCCCTAGTCGTGTGAGTTTCGAGACAGGGCATCGATACTCCAGAGTAGACTAGTGTATACAGTCAAGACCCCGACGAGGGACGGTGGCCGGTCTCACAAGCCACTGGTGTCAGTTGGATCACCTAAGATGTATACAGGTGCTCATTGGGTTATGAGTACACCGGACAGGACTCGCCGGGAACATGCTAGTTGGTCATATACCAGATGTCAGATGGCAGTTCCCTGGTGACATGTGTGCAGGTTAGTTCATCGACCTGGGGATCGTCATTTGTCTCGTGTGAGTTCCCACTGTACTTTGATTACTACCCTACCACGGCTCAAAGGAGTCGTGCAAACAGGTTTTAGTTGGGTACAGTCCCGAGCCACATGGAGGCAGTGAGCGTATCTTCAGGGGTTCGTCTCTCCCAGTATTGGGAGTGAGGTCATGCTGTGTCTAGGAGAGCCATTACACGAAGCCCTCGGCCGAGGCAAGGAGATTTACTGGTAGGTATTCCAGTAGTATCTCAGGGTGTTCTGGGCTACACTCCGACATGACTTGTACCGCTTTTGGGGGTCTGACTTTTACCAACCCCCTAGGCCCGCCATGCGATGCTCATAGACGAACGGACCGGACTGTACGGATATTTTCACTGACAGGCTCAGTAGGGTTGTCAGGCTGAGTTCGCTCACAGACGTCCCTTTTACTCAATACCTGGTAGCCCGTTACGTATTGGCTTATACCTCTGACGTGCTAGTGGTTAAATCCACAACCAAGGTGTTGACGAGTCTTTAGAGTCCCCCACATTCTGTTACTCAGCTTTCGGGCGAAAGGTTGTAGAGGCCGTATGGAGATATGGCAAGGTCCGATCAGATACGTGCGGTATTGCACGGATCAGGATCGGACAGTTTGTACTACAGGCCGTATGGATATATGGCAGGGTTCGATCAGATACGTGCGGTATTGCACGAATCAGGATCGAACGGATATTACTAGCCGGCTTTGGTTTAAGCCGGATCCTAGTATAGTACAGTGTAGATTTTGTCTCATTGCATTTGTATTTCGGTCGGAATACAAATGCGGGTGTGTATGCACAGTATCGGGGTTTTCCTGTAATTTATTACGGGACCAGTTTTCTGGAGTTGCCAGTTTGCTTTTCGTTTCGGCCAATTTCCTTTGTATCGTTCATTGGCCGAAGTTTGGTGGAGGAGGGCTTATTTGCATTGTTGCAAATAGGCATTTGTGGATGGTGTTCTTTGCATATATTTGTTTCATGATGGTTTCATGATGGAGCCCATCCTTTGACTCTTTCTTTTCCATCATGGCTTGACTTTGTAAATCATCATGGTTGTTGATGATGAGGTTGGTGGTAGGTGGTTGAGTGTGGGCTTTGATTTGGTGATCATTTCCTTTTGCATGATAGCCTTCTCTCTCTCTCCCTTTTGTATGATTGGATGGCTCTCTCATTATCTAACTCACACACTCTTATTCTCTCCTCTACCTCACCTCTCATGGCCGGCCCAAGCATTAGGGGGGCTGTCCAAACTTTTTGGTGTGGGATTTTGCTTCATTTCATGTTGCAAAAATCCCACAAGGTCAATCTCAAAAGCTCCAAGTTCAATCCCTCCACCAAAGGCAATTCTACAACCCCAAAATGAGACACAAGTTCCACACTATATTCTACAGCAAACCTTGGGCACGTCGACTAGCCAGCTTCGTGCCCGAGTTGCCTCGGCATTGAGGTGGGAGCCCGTAAAAGAAGTAGGCGATGTGGTGCACTTCCGGCGACGATGTGGAGACCGGAGCTTCCGCAGGAGATCGGGACGACGGCGAGAAGACCGGAGGACTTGGATCAGTCGGTATATCTCTCTTCCCCATCTTGTAGTTAGCTAGGACTAGTTAATGGTTCGATCCGGGTATTAGTGCGCGGCGGTTTGCCAGTTCAAGAAAAATTAAAGTTTATCACCGCTTCCGCATTTGGCCGTCGGATTGACGGCCGGGGCGCCGCCGTGCACTTACAGTGGTATCAGAGCCTCGCCATTAACTTAGTCTAGCTTTGTTTAATGTGTTTTGCATTTCCGATCGACCAAAATTCCAAAATCTACATTTTTGCTAGCGACAGTTTTCTGTTGAAATTTTTTGGTCTCCAAAAATTTTTCAGGTTGTATAAAATTGATGTACTGGAGACCACTAGGCTACTGTAGAAATTCGACAGGGTGAATCGACAGTGGAGGCGCGGAACCGCGGCTAAAATCCCCTTTGGGCCGCTGTTCCGCCGCTCACTGTGGAGATCCCTGCACCAAATTTCTACAGTGTCTTTGTGGGCTTAAAATATGGGTTTTGGAATATTAATTTTGGGCCCAGAATTTCTTGATGTGCTACAGTAGTACTTGGGGGCCCACTTGTTAAAGTTTGATCGATCGGATATTTTAAACACATTATTTCACAGTATTTACATTATATCTGCGACCGTGAATGTCACTTGATCGGTAAATCCGGTCTAACTGCTATAGCCCGGTTAGACGGATTTGCGAACGTGACTTTCACGTTGATGTTTTGTTTTTGCTGTGATGTTGCGGATCGGTCGTGGGAGATAGCCTGGATGCAATGCTAGTACAGTTTTGTTGTATTATGTACATTTGATATTGCGGGGCGAGCGTCCGACGTGTGGACTGCCGTCACTGCCTGTTTGTATTATTATTTTGGGGCACGGCCAGGTTGCGGTCGATGTACCCGTTGTATGTATTTTACTTTCTGTACTAGGCTTACCCCGCGGAGGGGTGCACGGATAGCCGGGTTCTAGAAGGCAACAAGCCCGCATCTCATGGCATTGGGACGGAGGGGGCTTCACTCTAGGATTGGCGGGCTATTCGCCGCACTCGTAGGGGGTACAGGTTGACCCAGGAGGGGTGCCCAAGTTACCGGATTCCGTGAAGTGCTGGGTGGTCCATTCACGGAGCTGAAGGGGGCTGCCTCGCTTCAGGTTTTGGCGGGTAACTTGCCGCCCCCGTAGGGGTCTAGGATTTCATTGCACAGGCTATCCACACGACCAGGGGAACGTCGGGTTTCAGTAGTGGCTCTGTGAAACCCGGGGATCTCAGATATCTGTATTGTTTCTGTGATGCTGTACATTTCTGTGATGTTGCATTTCTTATCACGCCTTGAGCGAATATAATATATTGGTATATATATTAGTAGATGTAGTATATGTTTTGCATCCGCGCTAGTCCAGTCCCCGCTCTGTCGTTAGTTAGCTAACCTAACGGGTAATGACGGGACCCAGTGGCGAATGCGGATGGCATATACGCACATCAGTATATTTTCGTTCTTTTTGGTGTGATCAATTGATGGGACTGCGTTGATTCGGATCAATGCAAGTTAAAAACAAACCTAATCTGATGTTGTTGGAACACTTTTCAAAAAGCTGTTATTGCAAGGACGCTCACTTTTGTTTTGCATCGTGGTATTCAGTTAGAATATCCTGCTCCTCAGTCGACGAGGCAAGGGCCGAGATCCCTTCACCGGGAGTGACCCCTTGGACAAAAATTTGCGTCAGGGCAATAACTTCACTATAGCCGATTACTTTTGCTTTGCACCGTGATATTCAGTTGGAATATCCTGCACCCCATTCTACGGGGAAAGAGCCGAGATCCCTTCACCGGGAGTGACCTCTTTAGCAAAGGTTTTCGTCACTATATTTTTAAAAGCTATCCGTTCCTTCAACGATATCAAGTTCATTACGTTAAAGGTTTTCGCCAGAAACCATTCGTAGCCCTCCGTCGTTTCATATGGATAGTCAATAGTATTCAAGCTGTGTTTGTTGGCCATAGTCAAGGCACAGTGTTTGGTAGCTATTGGGTGTTCATATGCTGCATAGATAGATGCGTTGGTTTGGGACAGTCGTATAACCTTGTTGGCCCTAGTCAAGGGCTTGTACGGGTGGGTTCAAATCAACCTGGATAATGACGGGTAGAACTTGACATGTGACTTATGATTTGTTGGCCTTAGTCAAGGTCATAAGAGCATGGGGCAGAAATCACATCGGGAGTTTCAAAAGAACTGAAACTTGCCAGATATGCGCATACCTTCTGGAGTGTGATGACGTGAGCGGATTCCGTCACGTTATCATGCGATGAGAGTTGGATCCCGATTCCCACTGATGAGTTGGTTTACTCCTCGGGTGATCCCGACTAATTCTTCTTTCAGGTTTGGAGAAGAATTTGACGGTACAGTGGGAAGTTTCCAGATTAGATAAATTGGTAACCATTCTGATCTAGGTTAGAGTGCACGCTGAGTGTTTCTTTTCTCTCTCTCTTTGGCAGCGACCATTGACCCGACCCTAAAACTATGACTCAGTGACCAAGTTGATCGAACCTTCTTAAACACTGGCTTTTGGATTGTCAGAGTTGCAAACCTCATTGCCACTCCTACTTTTACCCTTTTCTCCAGGACACCCCGTTTTACTACGAACGTCCACTTCAATTGGACAAAACCATCGTATGGTTAGATACGAACTTGAAAGAATTTATTCGAGTATGGTTTCCGGTTCTGGAGAAAACGGATAGGATTATTCAGTTGTCTTTTCCTTTTACTTTCTCTCAGGTTGCGAGTACTCCTTGGTTTAGGAGATAGTACACCTATTACGCAAATTGGATAGTCTTCTTCCAAACCTTAGGCTGGTACCGACCGGTAGGGAATGAAGAAAACCAATTAGCCTAACGATGGTGTACAGAAGGTATTAAGTTAAGACAAAGAAATGGATTAGTAAGAGGGCAAAGTAAATTGCGACTGATATTCACGACCAGACCAAGTATTTCTTCGCCAATCCTAAATCACCTTTGTATTTCTCCAGGACACTCCGTATCACTACGAAGATCCCAAGTTTATTGGATAATCCATCGTATGGTTATATACGAACTCGAAAGGAACTTGTTCCAGTTCGGGGATGGATCCTGGTTCAGGAGAAATACGAATAAGGTTCATTCGGTTGTCTTTTATCCTCACCTTCTCTCGCATTGCGATTGCTCCTAGGATTAGGACAGTACACCCATTATGCTTATTGGATAGTCTTCTTCCAAACCATAGGCTGGTGCCGAACGGTAGGGAAGGAAGAAAACCATTTGGCCTAACGGGTGTGCAGAAGGTAATGACTAAAGACATAAAAAGGTATATAAGGGTTCAATACAGCTATTACATGTTAAAATGGATACGAGTGTCTGAATGGAATAAAACTATAGAGATAAATGCCATAAGCTATGTCAATATTAAAAATGTGATTAACCAGGTAAATGTGGTTATTAGGTTCGATTGCAAACTGTAGGTTCCAAGTTTAAAGATAAAAATGATATATAACAATATTGTACATGAAAAAGTGGGAAATTATCGTACCAAGTTAAGTTTACAGGTTTAGGGTATCATAATATATATGTAAATATTGTATAGCATGTAGCAAGGGGTACTTTCCTCGACGGGTCGCGAATCGGGAAAACGGAACGTTAACCGTCGGCGGGGAAAAATCGCGACGGGCGCACGGTTCACGGAATGAACCCAAACGACGAACAATGGAACCACACAGGTCGGGGTACCACGCTGGAACGTCGGGACGCGACGTCGGCAACACCGGATTCCGGCCAAGGATACAACAGTAGAAAACATCAAGACATACACAAGAAAGAAAAGGAATATAAAGAAATACAAAGAAGGAGGGAATGAGGATCTGAGAAGGGGGTGCTCACGGGATCCGTGGGACGGGTGGTGATGGTCGACCTCGTCGACGGAGCTCCGGAGGTGGCCTACGACGACAGAGGGAGAGATCTGTCGATCAAGAAACACATCATCCGAGAATGAAAGAAGAAGGGAAGAGAGGAGGGAAGTTATCTCACCGAGGGGTGCTTGCGAGGCCGGGGACACGGGGACGGGGTCGCCGGCGGCGACACACGGCGGTGCGACGGGTGCAGGGACGCGCGCAGGCCGCGTGAAGGTGCAGGGGTGCACAGGAACGTAGGGAAAGGAGGAAGAGGATGGGACGAGGCTGAGGAGGCGAGGATGGAGGTGGTAGTGGCGTCGGCGTCGGGGTTGCGGCGGTGACGGGGAACGAGGCGGCCGGGGACTGTGCGATGGGTTAGGGTTCGTGCTGTTGAAGAAAAGAAAAGGAGGAAGGAGAAATAGGGTTTATAGATATATAAGAGAGAGAGAGAGAGAGACGGGAAGAGAGAGAGAGAGATGAGAGATAAGGGGGCCCATGAGACGTAAATGATAGGAGGGGATTGGCTGAGAGGGGAAAAATGATTTGTTAGAAAAGATTTTTATACAAGATTTAAGTATGAAATATTGTTAGATTAATAAAATATGCGATGGTTAAAAATATATTAAAATTTGTGATTTCGGCGCAAAGTAAAACATTTCCAAATCGCGCCCGGGTCGGGTCCAAAAATTTGAAATTGAAATAATAGAATTTTAAGCGGGATCCGAAAGTGAAAATGAAGTATTTTATGATCAAAAAGCATACCCCCAAAACGGACACACGTACGTGCACGTAGCCATCCAAACTCGCCCGTTTCACCGAACGGGACGAGAACACGATGCACGGACGCTACAGCAGGGTTAGGGTGTCAAGTAGGCCAAAATGAATATTTTTAATTTTACTTTAGATGCCAAAATTTGTTATATGCTGAAATGAATTTGCCGGGTAAAATTTACAGTAAAATAACAATCAAGCAAGATAAGTGAAAAGAGTACCACATAACACTCAAACAGTAACTGAAATTAGTAGCATTGGGCTCGGGTGTTACAGTATTCCAGTAGTATCTCAGGGTGTTCTGGGCTACACTCCGACATGACTTGTACCACTTTTGGCGGTCTGACTTTTACCAACCCCCTAGGCCCGACATGCGATGCTCATAGATAAACGGACTAGACTGTACGGATATTGTCACTGACAGACTCAGTAAGGTGTCAGGATGAGTTCGCTCATTGACCTCCTTTTTGGTCAGTATCTGGTAGCCCGTTACGTACGGCTAGTACCACTGACGTGCTAGTGGTTAAATCCACTGCCAAAGTATTGACGAGTCTTTAGAGTCCCCCCCAGACGGTTTCTCAAGTTTCGGGCGAAACGTTGTAGAGGCCGTATGATATATGGCAGGGTTCGATCATATACGTGCAGTAGTGCACGGATCATGATCGGGCGGATCATACTAGTGGGCTTTGGTTTAAGCCGGATCTTAGTATTAGATTTCTTGGATTACTTTAGTCTCATAGCATTCGCATTCAGTCGGAATGCGGATGCAGGTATGTATATACAGGTGAGGGGTACTCTTGTGATCCGTCACGAGTTTACTTTAGTAGATGCCATTCTCTTTTTATTGTTGCAAACATTTGGATTAATGTTTGCATATGGAAATAATGAGCTCAAAATCATGATTAGGAGCATTAATTGTGACACATGCACAAGTAATGAGTCATGGTCTCTTTACGTATGCATATGTCACATTATTGATTATTTGATGTGTTGAAATGATAAGTAGAGAGAGAAAGGGCAGCCATAAGGTAATGGTTAGCTCTTGTATTTCTTTCTTAATCTCTCTCTCATTATCATCTCAACAAAAAAAAGAAAAAGAAAAGGAAACTTCTTCTTCTTCCTCTTCTTTCTTGAGCTCACTATCTCCTCACTAATGGCATCCACTAAATCCTCAAGAGACAAAGTGATCACACACATTCTCTACTTCACCTTGGACATGTCGGCTAGCAAACTTCGTGTCCGAGTTGCTTCGGACGAAGCGGGAGCCCGTAAAAAGACTCGAAGATGTGGTGCCCTTTCCGACGAGGAGACCGGAGATCGGAGATGCCGCGTGGAGCTAGGGATAGTGGCTAAAGACCGAAGGACACGGATCGATCGGTATAGCTTTTCTAACCTTTCTCTAGTTAGCTAGTTGTAGGTTAATGGTTCGATCCAGGATTAAAGTCTGCAATAGCGCCGGTTTCTAGTTTAGAAAAAGTTTTCGTTTCTGCATTTTGGCCTCGGACAAACGGCCGGGGCGCTACCGTAGACTTACATGGTATCAGAGCTACGCCATTAACCTTTACTAGCTTGCTCTAACGTGTTTAGAACTTCGATCGAACGAAATTTCCGAAACTGCATTTCCAATTCTGAAGTTTCTGTCGAATTTTTTTTGTCGTCGAAAAATTATTTTGAGTATGTCAGAAAATCATGCAGGCTTTTCTAAGAGATCTGAGAAAATTTGGTACAATGATATCACTGTTGAGCAGCGGAACCGCGGCCGTACCCACGTTTTGGCCGCGGTTCCGCCGCAGCACTGTAGCAACAATGCACCAAATTTTCTATAGTGGTCTCTGACTTGGAATTGGGGTTTCTGGTAATTTTGGTTTTGGCCCAGATTATTTTGAGTACTGGGAATTGTGCTTGGGGCCCACTTCGGGAAATTTTGTCGATCGAAAATTTTAAATATGTTAGTTTACAGTACTTACATTATATCTGTGGCCGTGAATGTCATTTGAAAGGTAAATCTTGTCTAATTGCTATAACCCTTTTAGACGGATTTGCGAACGTGACATTCACGTTGATGTTCTGTGTTGTGCTGTGATGTTGCGGATTTGTCGTGGTGGATAGCCTGGATGCAATGGTAGTACAGTTTGGTTGTATTTGTACATTTGATATTGCGGGACGAGCGTCTGACATGTGGACTGTCGTCACTACCTGTTTGTATATTATTCTTTTGGGTCACGACCGGGCTGAGGTCGATGTACCCGTTGTATATATTTTACTTTCTGTACTAGGATTACCCCGCAGTGGGGTGCACGGATAGCCGGGTTCTAGAGGGCAACGAGCCCGCATCTCATGGCTTTGAGACGGAGGGGGCTTCACTCTAGAATTGGCGAGCTATTCGCCGCACTCGTAGGGGGTACAGGTTGACCCAAGGAGGGGTGCTCAAGTTACTGGATTCCGTGAAGTGCTGGGTGGTCCATTCACTTTGTTGAAAGGGGTTGCCTCGCTTCAGGTTTTGGAGGGTAACTTGCCGCGCCCGTAGGGGTCTAGGATTTCATTGCACAGGCTATCCACACGACCAGGGGAACGTCGGGTTTCAGTAGCGGCTCTATGAAACCCGGGGATCCCAGATTATCTGTATTGTTCTATGATGCTTATTACATTTCTGTGATGTTGCATTTTATCACGCCTTGAGCGATTATTATATATTGATATATATATACTAGTAGATGTTGTATATGTTTTGCATCCGCGCTAGTCCAGTCCCCGCTCTGTCGTTAGTTAAGTAACCTAACGGGTGATGACGGGACCCCGTGGCGAATGCGGATGGCATATACGTACATCATATTTTCGTTCTTTTATGGTGTGATTAATTGATGGGACTGCATTGATTCAGATCAATGCAAGCTAAACAAACCTATTCTGATGTTGTTGGAACATTTTTCAAAAAAGGTTGTTATTGCAAGGACGTTCTCTTTTGTTTTGCACAGTGGTATTCGGTTATGAATATCCAGCACCTCAGTCGACGAGGCAAGGGCCGAGATCCCTTCACCGGTAGTGACCCCTTAGACAGAAGTTTGCGTCAGGATAATAACTTCATTATAGCCGATTACTTTTTGCTTTGCATCGTGGTATTCAGCTGGAATATCCTGCACCTCATTCTACGGGGAAAGAGCCGAGATCCCTTCACCGGGAGTGACCTCTTTAGCAAAGGTTTTCGCCACTATATTTTCATAAAAAGCTATCCGGTTCCTTCAACGATATCAAGTTCATTACGTTAAAGGTTTTTCGCCAAAAACCATTCGTAGCCCTCCGTCATTTCAGAAAGGTAGCACTTAGTATTCATGCTATGTTTGTTGGCCAAAGTCATGGCATAGTGTATGGTAGCTATTTGTTATCTTTCTGCTGCATAGATAGATGCATTGGTTTGGGACAGTCGTACTGATTTGTTAGCCAAAGTCAAGGGTAGGTATGGGTGGGTTCAAATTAACCTGGATAATGACGGGTAAAACTTGACATGTGACTTATGATTTGTTGGCCAAAGTCAAGGTCATAAGATCATGGGGTAAAAATCACATCGGGAGTTTCTAAAAAAACTGAAACTTGCCAGATATGCGCATACCTTCTGGAGTGTGATAACGTGAGTGGATTCCATCACGTTATCATGTGATGATAGTTGGATCCTGATTCCTACTGATGAGTTGGTTTACTCCTCGGGTGATCCCGACTAATTCTTCTTTCAGGTTTGGAGGAGAATTTGACGATACAGTGGGAGGTTTCCTGATTAGATAAACTGATAACCATTCTGATCTAGGTTAGAGTGCACGCAGAGTGTTTCTTTTCTCTCTCTCTTTGGCAGCGACCATAGCCCGACCCTAGACTATGACTCAGTGACCAAGTTAACCGAACCTTCTTAAAACACTGGCTTTTGGATTGTCTGAGTTGCATACCTCATTGCCACTCCTACATTTACTCTTTTCTCCAGGACACCCCGTATTATTACGAACATCCACTTCCATTGGATAAAACCATCGTATGGTTATATACGAACTCGAAGGAACTTATTCGAGGATGGTTTCCGGTTCTGGAGAAAACGAATAGGACTATTCAGTTGTCGTTTCCTTTTACCTTCTCTCAGGTTGTGAGTGTTCCTTGGATTAAGATGGTACACCTGTTACGCTAATTGGATAGTCTTCATCCAAACCATAGGCAGGTGCCGAACGGTAGGGAATGAAGAAAACCATTTAGCCTAAAAAGTGTACAGAAGGTATTAAGTAAAGACAAATAAAGGGATTAGTAAGAGGGCAAAGTAAATTGCGACTCCTATTCACGACCAAACCAAGTATTTCTTCGCCAATCCTACATCACCTTTTTATTTCTCCAGAACACTCCGTATCACTACGAAGATCCACAGTTATTTGGATACTCCATCGTATGGTTATATACGAACTCGAAGGGACTTGTTCCAGTTCGGGGATGGATTCTGGTTCAGGAGAAATAGGAATAAGGTTTATTCAGTTGTCTTTTATCGGTACCTTCTCTCGCGTTGCGAGTGCTCCTAGGATTAGGACAGTACACCCATTATGCTTATTGGATAGTCTTCTTCCAAGCCATAGGCTGGTGCAGAACGGTAGGGAGGGAAGAAAATCATTTAGCCTAAAAGGGTGTACAGAAGGTAATGACTAAAGACATATAAAGGGATTTGGAGAGATGGCAAAGAAATACACGGTTACAGTTGTGAATCTGATAATGGAAGAGATATTACTAGGAATACCCGGATACCCCTCCGAAACATTTACATGTTTCAGTTTCACTGTGTATCGTTAAAAGAAAACTGATTTCCCAATTAGCCCTTGCTCCAGGGTATGTATTTAGCATGTTTGATTCTCACATCTGTATGGTTTTACAGATGATGAGTGGGAGTAAGTTATTGGAAATTGGGTGATCATCCTCATTATATCAGGATTCGTTGTAATTGGTGATATTTGAGGAAATCGCCTGGGTTGTTTGCCGGACGGCAAATATTTGGTTTTGAATATCCGTTGTTATGCACCAATTTCAAATTGATATATCTGTACGTTTATTTTTATAAAGCGAGATATAACTTTTTGAAATTATGTCTATGACATTTACCTATATCAGTGGATAGTTAGGTAAGGAGCATTAAACAGCGGTGTAATTCTTCTTAACCATAAGTACAGTTTTCAACCTACGACACATAGGGAATGAGTTATTAGACTCAGAGGACTTATACAAAGCATTGTATATTGTCCAGTGTCCATTAGGACAGAGGGGTTGGTCCTCGTACTATATTCTACTTACTTGTGGCTTCTCTAGTTTTTAGACAAGTGTTTTTTAGAAATGCAAGATCTAAGTTTTGAGAAGTTATAGGTATAAGAATAAAGTAGAGAACCAGGTGTTGCAAGTATCAGGATTCCATCAAGGTGATCGAAGATGTAGATACTTGTATTCGGTATTCAGTTGATAGTAATGGTTTTGAGAAACTTGTTTCTCTTTCAGGTTACTCATATCTGGATGCATTCCTAAGTTGAGTAACGCTGATCGGCCTCCTTCCATTTAGTTTACATGCACTGGAGACAGCTGCATGATTTGAATCTGGTTCCAATTAAATCAGCGCCTCTGTTTCTATATTGGATATAGAACGGTTCATATCTTAACGATGTTAAGGTACGGGGAGTTGTCCGGCTTATGCTTAAAACCAGACTCTGGATAACTCAAGGCACGTTTCTGTAATGGCTGTTTGTGGGTTGACCCGAGCTATGACGAGGGTTGACTTTCTACCATCTGGAAGATCAATAGTGATATTGTTCTTGACTCGCCACAGTTTTAATAAAAATGGATTTTTTTCAGAAAACAGTAGTGGGAGTATGGTAGAACTGGAAGTGATTCCAGAACCGCAAACGATTACTGAAAATTTGATAAGAACCTAAAGATTCAATCTGGTTTAACATTCCATTGGCCACTCCGCAGATATGGTGGGTAACCTCAGGCACTCGAGAGGTACTTCGGTATGCTCAAGGACGGTGACAGGAAGGTTCTTGTTTACCCAGACTTGCCATTGCTGTTGTTCCAGACTATGAGACCTGGCAGGAGGATGAGTATAGCGTCGTTCTAAAAAAGCTTTAGAAGTGTACGTGTATATTATTCTGCCAGAGGGTTGTCGTAGTCAGTGGGAGCAGCGGAAGCATAGTGGACAAGTAGCTTATGTCTATTTATAGACTAAAGCAATATATAGCGGAGATAGATCATCTATTTCTGATGTGACAGTCATAGGTTTGACTTCATCAGAATAGGGGATGGATCTGTTAAGAAGGTAGTAGTGTGTGATGTCCTGGTATTTGGATGACATACACAGAGTAGGAAGTGAAATTCCTATACTACGATCGGTTATGCTTTGGTTGTCACACAGTGGTTTCTCCACATAAGATATAGATATAATATCAGATATTCTGGTTACTAGATCTATGGTTTTAGATATAGATTTAGGTAGTTTCCCAATCTGGGTACTTAGACAGCATTCTAAAGGTATTTAGAATGGATGACTCCTGGCATGGTGGTGTACCTGCAGGTGATGGAGTCATCCTCTCTAAAGGTGTCTTACAGACTAAAAGGGAGAGGGATGTGCATGATTGGCAGATCACTTGCTTAGGCAATTGAGTCAATCATGAGATGTCAAGTACCACACCAGATGTTGTTTTTTGCACTAGATGCAATAAGTTGATATTAATCCTATCCTGGAGAAACGTTCGGAAGAAGTTTTAGAACATAAGTGGATGTTCTAGGGATATGATAACAACAGCCTCTTTTAGGAGACGGTTATCATTCCAGGCTTCTAAGGTGACCTGGATGACAGAGTGGCTGTCAGAGTTATAGTTTTCCCTCTGACGAGGGGCAGTAGTTTGGACAGATGGTCCAAGCGGATACTGAGGGAGGCATGGCGCAGGATACTGATTAAGTTCAGTTGACGATACAGTCTAAGAAGTTTGGATTTGGAGTTCATTTATGAACTAGGTCACATCAGATATCCAGATATATTCTAAGATAGGTATTGCTCATTTCGGGAGATGGCTTTCTCCGCGAACTTGAGATAAAGAGAGACATAGAAAGAAACATCAGGGCGGATCCACTCACTGAGGCTATTCCTCGAACGCAATAGTTTCGCAAACGGGCTTTGTGAGACTGATTAGTAGAGGAGTTGGGTGTTCGGTATTACACGGCCTGTCAGTATGCGACATCGCAATAATTAACCTTGAGTGCAAGTGGGAGATTGTTGGATATAGTTCCCTCAGAGTCAATTATTGGATCACGGGCACGTGATTGCAATGATTGAGGGAGGACCTATACCGGTAGGACAGTCTTACTCAAGATGATAGTATGCTATCTGGTTTATCTTTATCATCGTGTACAGGTTTAGGTGACATTACAGGTCACTATTACACATTGATAGAGCCCTTAGGATTCTTGCTTGACTACCAGCAGTATGATGGCGATCATATACGTGAGAGTTGGGTAGTCTATAAGCACATCCTTAAAGTGGTCCCTAGTTGTAGGAGTTTCGAGACTGGGCATCGATACTCCATTAGTAGACTAGTGTATACAGTCGAGACCCCGACGAGGGGCGGTGGCCAGTCTCACAAGCCATTGGTGTCAGTTGGATCACCTAAGATGTATACAGGTGCTCATTTGGTTATGAGTACACCGGATAGGACTCGCCGAGAACATGCTAGTTGGTATTATACCTGACGTCAGATAGCAGTTCCCCTATGACATGTGTACTGGTTAGTTCATCGACCTGAGATCGTCATTTTTCTCGTGTGAGTTCCCACTGTGCTTTGATTACTACCCTACCACGGCTCAAAGGAGTCGTGCAAACAGGTTTTAGTTTGGTAAAGTCCCGAGCCATATGGAGGCAGTGAGCGGATCGGCAGGGGTTTTGTCTCTCCCGGTATTGGGGGTGAGATCGCGCTGTGTCTAGGAGAGCCATTACACGAAGTCCTTGGCCAAGGCAGGAGATTTACTGGTAGGTATTCTAGTAGTATCTCACGGTGTTCTGGGCTACACTCCGACATGACTTGTACTGCTTTTGGGGTCTGACTTTTACCAACCCCCTAGGCCCGACATGCGATGCTCATAGACGAACGGACCGGACTGTACGGATATTGTCACTGACAGGCTCAGTAGGGTGTCAGGATGAGTTCGCTCATCGACCTCCTTTTTTGTCAGTACCTGGTAGCCCGTTACGTACGGCTAGTACCACTGACGTGCTAGTGGTTAAATCCACAGCCAAAGTATTGATGAGTCTTTAGAGTCCCCCACAAACAGTTTCTACAGTTTCGGGCGAAACGTTGTAGAGGCCGTATGATATATGGCAGGGTTCGATCATATACGTGCAGTAGTGCACGGATCATGATCGGGCGGATCATACTAGTGGGCTTTGGTTTAAGCCGGATCCTAGTATTAGATTTGTTGGATTATTTTAGTCTCATAGCATTCGCATTCAGTGGGAATGCGGATGCAGGTATGTATATACAGGTGAGGGATACTCTTGTGATCCGTCACGAGTTTACTTTAGTAGATGCCATTCTCTTTTTATTGTTGCAAACATTTGGATTAATGTTTTCATATGGAAATAATGAGCTCAAAATCATGATTAGGAGCATTAATTGTGACACATGCACAAGTAATGAGTCATGGTCTCTTTACTTGTGCATATGTCACATTATTGATTATTTGATGAGTTGAAATGATAAGTAGAGAGAGAAAGGGCAGTCATAAGGTAATGGTTAGCTCTTGTATTTCTTTCTTAATCTCTCTCTCATTATCATCTCAACAAAAAAAAGAAAAAGGAAAGGAAACTTCTTCTTCCTCCTCTTCTTTCTTGAGCTCACTATCTCCTCACTAATGGCATCCACTAAATCCTCAAGAGACAAAGTGATCACACACATTCTCTACTTCACCTTGGACACGTCGGTTAGCAACCTTCGTGTCTGAATTGCTTCGGATGAAGCGGGAGCCCATAAAAAGACTCGAAGATGTGGTGCCCTTTCCGTCGAGGAGACCGGAGATCGGGGATGCCGCGTAGAGCTAGGGATGGTGGCTAAAGACCGAAGGACACGGATCGATCGGTATAGCTTTTCTAACCTTTCTCTAGTTAGCTAGTCGTAGGTTAATGGTTCGATCCGGGATTAAATTCTGCGATAGCGCCGGTTTCTAGTTTAGAAAAAGTTTTCGTTTCTGTATTTTGGCCTCGGACAGACTGCCGGGGCGCTACCGTAGACTTACACTTCCAACATACCGTCCCTCTACTGAGGGTGAAGACTAAACCCAAGACTGACTTTCAGTCGTCCTTATCACTCTGGAAGCTTGAATCGGTAAAGGAATCCATCTGGAGTTCACCATTACCATACACCAAGAACATCTCTTTAGTCCTTCTCAAGCACTTACGAATGTTCTTCACAGCTGTCCAGTGGTTTTCCCTAAGATATTTTCGATACTTACTCACTGCACCTAGTGAGTAAGCTATATCTGGTATGGTACATAACATCGCATACATGATTGACCCGTCTGCCGAAGCATAGGGTATCCCTTGTATGCGAGCCCTCTCCAAATCAGCCTCGAGAGATATCTCTTTTGAGAGAGTGATTCTTGAATAAGAGGGTACATTACCACGCTTAGAATCATCCATACTAAAAACCCTTTTAGCATGGTGTCTATGTACCTCGATTAGGACAATCCTAAATCCATTTAGATCTATCTTTATAGATCTATATCCCTAGGATGTAGGAGGCATCAGTTAGATCTTTCATGGAGAACCTTTGTGATAAGAGGTGCTTGACCGAGTGTAGCATAGAAACATCGTTTCCTATCAAGAGTATGTCATCCACGTACAATACGAGGAAGACAACCATACTCTCTACAACCTTCTTATTTATACATGGTTCATCTACCTTTTTGATGAAGTCAAACTCTTTGACAGTTTCATCAAAACAGATGCGCGATGCCTGCTTTAACCCATAGATGGACTTAAGCAGCTTTCACATGCTTCCGCTGCTCCCACTGTCTACGAAGCACTATGGCAGTGTCATATACATGCTCTCTTCTAAATCACCATTTAGAAAAGCAGTTTTGACGTGCAGTCTGCCAGATTTCGTAGTCATGGTATGCAGCAATAGTAAGTAGGATCCTGATGGACTTAAGCATAGTTTTGAAAGTCTCAACTTTTCCATCTACACCAAATTATCTTTCTCAAAGATGCTCTTGCTCCCGATGGGTTTTACCCCTTCAGGAGCAACATCCAAAGTCAATACTTCGTTGGTGTACATGGATTCCATCTCAAATCGCATAGCATCCAGCCATTTCACAGAGTCCCCACTCGTGATGGCCTACTCGAAACTAGTTGGGTCATCATCTCTATGATGCAATCCTCGCTCCCACCATCTACGAGAAAACCATAGTATCTCTCAGGTGGATGAGGAACCCAACTAGATCTGTGGAGTGGCTGCGGTTCGTCGAGGACTATTGAATCCTCCGGTTCCACCAAATCGTCAGTTATAGTTTGCTTTGCTAGAACTACTTCCAGTTCTACCTCATCGCCGCTAATTTCTTCCACAATAAATTCCTTTTCTAAAAAGGTGGCATGTCGAGAAACAAAACATCTTTTGTTCCTCAGTGTGGTAGAAGATATACCCTCGTGAATGGTTGGGATATCCTACAAACTTGCACAGAACTGACATTGCCTCAAGCTTGTCCGGATTATGTTTTTCAACATAGGCTGGACAACCCCATATCTTAACTCATTTAAGAGATGGTCTCTTCCCATTCCATATCTCATATGGAGTGGTAGGCAACTGATTTGGTCGGAACTCTATTCAAAAGGTATGCATCTTCTCAGGTGCATGTCCACGAAAAGAATTAGGCAACTCAGCAGTACTCATCATAGAGCGCACCATATCTCATAGGGTGCGATTCCTCCACCCCGATATACCGTTGTGTTGTGGTGTATATGGAGGAATAAACTGAGAGAGAATCTCATTCTCTTTTAAATAATCCCGGAATTCCGTGCTCAAGTATTCCCTTCCCCGATCATATCGAAGGACTTGAATACTTTTACCCATCTAGTTCTCATCTTCGTACTTATATTCCTTGAAATTCTCAAAAGATTCAGATTTGTGTTTCAACAAGAATACATGTCCGTATCTTGAGAGAACATTGGTGAATTTAATAAAGTACGCGGAACCATTGTTCACACCATAATATTGCATTATTATATTCCCCATTCTTATTCTTTTTATAAATAAACAGGTGCTTTTGACGCATGTCTGCTACATGTTACAGGTTACAGGGTCTTGGACATGAAACAGTGAAAACGATGTAAAGACGATGAAAATATGGACTTTTGACCAACAAATGGGAGGATCTTAGTCAAGCCTACATCGAAAGACAGTTCACAATTAACAAGGCAACGCAAGATCCCAAAATGTCAAGGCAAACGGTTAAAAAGCCATTGCAAATTGTTCACTGAAGATCTGGAACCAACCTAGAAGCCCAAATGGAAAAAGACATATATAAACAGGAAGACAAAGTTACCAGGAGACCACACCAGAAACTGCAAAGCCCAATCACTCCTTTTGGCCGCGGAACCGCGGCTAAACAGGGCCTCGGGCCGCGGTTCCGCGGCATGGTAGTGCAGTTAGGAGCGCAAAACTTTACAGTAATTTGTGGCGACGTTGACTAAGTCTTTCTAGGGCTATTTTTGTAATTTCAGACATGCGAAACAAATGTAACCCTAGGGTTTCCTATTCATTATAAATAGGAACTCTAATCATTGTAATTCCTTATGCCTCCTTTTAATAAAATACAAATTCTTTTGGAGAGCATCGGTGTTTCTTTTCCATTCAGAAATTCAGATCTGACAAACCTGCATGGATGATTGGAGGGATGCATCTGTAAGTAGATTTAATTTCTCGCCCTAGTTTAGATTTCAATTCTTTGCCCTAGGTAGATTTAATTTCATGCCCTAGGAACTTGTTTAGGGTTTAGTTTTAGGGAGGGATTTTGAGAGATGAGATCTCTCATCCCTTTCTTACCCACCAAATACTTACAATAGGACTCCATGCATACACGCACACACCGCGCCCTACGGCATCCTACCCCTCGAGGTAACGATGACACCGTAGTGTAAAGGCCCGGTTGCGCGCGTTTTCCATGGAGGTTAGGGTAAGGATCTCTAAAGGAAGGACAAGAACCTGGAGGAAGGAACACCTTCCCAAATGGATCTAATCCCCTTTATTGATAATTACCATAACTCCTCATAGATCTTCATTCGGGTATAGAAAGCGTTGAGATTTACTAGCATTTCCAAACCATCCCTAAACCTAACCCTAGCAAGAATAGATCTAGATAATCGTAAATAGAATAATTTAGGTTTTAGATTTAATATTTAATCCGAACACCCTTCGGAATTAACTCGTTAGCGCGATTAGGAGATTCAAAAAATCCCTGTGGACCGACCCGTACTCACCGGCTAGCTGCAAAGCGACGCCGTTCTTGATTGCGGGTTAGAAATAGTTTTTGAGATGAATCAAATGGCGCCGCTGCCGGGGATGGCGTAGAACTTTCCATTTCGCAATTTCGGGTTAATCATAAAATTTAAAAAAATCATAAAAATCTAAAAAAATCAAAAATATAAAAATATTTTTTTTTTGTTATTTTTGGAAGGGATACTTTGTTGTTTGAATTTTTGCAGGATATACAACTTCGGATCTGGAGATTTGCAGAAAGCAAAACAGAAAACGGGATATCGAAACGGAAGAAAGTTTTAACAACAGAACAGCCACAGGAAGATTTTGAACTGATCACCTACTTTGACCGCGAAACCACGGCCTTACCTACCTTCAGGCCGCGGTTCCGCCGCGCTCTAGACGAATTGTCATCACAGAATTTTTTGGGGATCCACGCCGACTTTACTGCTGCGGAACTGCGGTGGGAACCCCCATTGGGCCGCGGAATCGCTGCGTTCTGGTTACGACATCTTATGCAAATTTTTCTGTAAGCCTATCTTTTCTTCCTCTGCAAAAATCTCCATATATTTTCTGAAAAATGCCTGCAAGATTTTGTGAGCTTTAAAAATATATTCCCTTCCATATAACGGTCTTGTGCAGGATTTTTGGGCCCCGCTTGAACTAAATTGATTGCAAGTAATATTTTGCTGTTGCATATCTTTTCTATAAAATATTTTGCTGTTGCATATCTTCTCTCTAAAATCTTTTTGCAAAAAATTTTTTCCAAATAAAGAAAATAAAATGAAAATAAAAAGGACAAATATTTTATAGAACTTGCAAAATTCTTTAGCCGCAAATAAATCCTTGCACCACCCAACCTTCCTTCTTGTCACCTTTCTTCTTCTAACATGGATACCCCACACAATAAATCATTAGCCGAACTTTGGTATCCCGAACCTAATTTTGCGTCGTACGTTAATTTGTTCGGTCAATTTAAAAACGATCCTTCCTTGCCAAAAATTTTGTTGAAAGATCAAATAGAGGCGTCTAGGAGAAACAGTTTGACTTTTCAACCCACTTTGTGTCAACCAAGTCAACCTTCACCACCTTCGTATATTGACACCACTTCTTTAAGTCCTTCTGTCACTCCTAGGACGATGTCCATTGCTGAGCATATTGCTCTATCTCGTAGCCGATCTTTCACCCCTCCCAACACATCTAGTTCTAGGGATCAACAAGACTTTTCACCTTTTTATCCATATGTTGACCCTACCCCTGCCCAACCACCCACTTCCTACCAGTCCTACCCGACTTTCCCACCGTCACTAGACCCTGTTTCTACACAGCCTTTTGGGAGTTTCACATATCCAAACAATTTTGAATCTTTTACCGAAACCCTCTCACCACCCAAGTCTAGTTTGGAAGAGTCGTTGGAGGCTTATATTGCTGCAACAAACAAAATGGTGAGGAATGTGGAAGCATCCATGGCCGCCCTTATGCAACCGAGTGAACCGGTAGCTAGTTTCCAACTAGCTCCAAATTTTCCAATGTATGAGGAGGCGGTTGGACAGAGAGAGAATGTGAGAGGATTTCCAAATCAAACCTACCCATACCCAATTGAATCCAACAACTCCAATTTTCAAACATATGTCCAAAATGATGAGTTGTGCGACTTTGTAGTGTTTGATTTGCCAAATTGTGAGGAACCCCTTTCGAGTGAAACCGCACCTAATCCTTTCGATCTTTACACCACCACTCTAGAACCTAAATCGATACATATCCATGCTTTTGATGAGGTGTCTAAAGAAATTGATTTTCACTTGATTGAGGATATAGACGCTGGGAATATTTTGGATGATGAACCTGTCGATTTAATTGAAATTTTATGTTCAAATCATCATCCTGAGTTATTAAATGTTTCTCCCGAATCTCATATGCGTCTAGATTTTGATGATAACGGCATGGATGAGTTGAATATTGAGGATAGTATTGAGGAGAGTCTTGAGGATAATATTGAGGTTGAATCATTTTTGTTTGATGTGTCTGATTTTCCAATTCATTCTCTTGAACGTTTAACTAAATCACCCTCCCTCCTTCCCATCGTTCCGACCACGCTCGAAGACTGTGAGCTTGAAAAATTTTCCTTTGAATTTGACACAGTTCTCACAAACGATAACACCTACGAGTGTTTCACTTTTTCGGACGATGCTGATGACTCACCGCCCGAGTTTGAGTCCTTTACATTTTCAGATGAGCCATCAGACTCGGTTGATTATAGTAGTTTCGAACCATTAATGGAATCTTTCAAGTTCGAAACAGTTTACTACGGTGAGAAAGATACTCTCCCTAATTCACTCCCTTTCGTCTTTTCCATTGTTCCGACCGTACAAATGACCGTTACGCTTTCATCTCCTATACCAAGTTAGCGTACCCATGTTTTCTTGCGAATCTTGAGGGATTTGACCCCATTTCTCGACGGGTTGATAGGTTAGCGCAATCGATTTTAACACATCGGTCATCACAAACTGCGCTAATTTATTCACTCAATTTACACCCTCAAGATCGTACTCCACTTCCTTCTTCTTTTCGCCATTCTTCTCCCCCACCGAGACCATATTCTACCATTCTTCTTTCCACAGGGTCTCGCGTGCTTCTCATTTTCTTGCACCAACTATACCATTTCCACGATAAAATTTTTGAATGGTTGGTGCTAACCTTTGGCTTGTGTAAGGCCAAGCTTAAGTTTGGGGGGAATCTTGTTGTATATATATTTTTGTTTTTCTTTTAACAATAAAAATAAAAATGAAATGAAAAATGAAAAATGAAAAAGAAAAGAAAATAAATAAATAAATAAACAGGGGAATACCGGCATTTTGACCCTCTTGGTGTAGCATGACAGTGAGGACACTGTCAAGTTTAAGTTTGGGGGTATGCTCGGTACGTCTTCTTTCTTCGCATTCATTTGTACATATTTTTGCATTTGCATACTTATTTTAAAACCCATAAAAATTGAAAAAATTCAAAAATTATAAAAATTAATGTATTCAATTTTGGCCTTATTTGACTAGAGTTTGACAGATAGGTTAACTAGCTAGGAACAACTAGATCTTAGACTCAGTAAATTAAAAACCCTAAAGATAACCTTCTTTAAAGTTTAACAGTAGAAAGTATATGCCTTATAGTTTATTTAGAAATAGGCAAATTTTGGGTTCACTTCTTGGGCTAAGTCGAAACGAAGGAAAAGTATTGATGTTCTTATTAGAGTATAAGTTTGAAAAATAGTTCCTAGCTTAAGTCTAGATTCTGAAAACGTATACCCTACAATTTGCACAATCACGCACCTTGAAATTTGGAATAGTAGAAGAGACCTTGAAATGCTCTTGTCTAAAGTCCTTAGTACAATGAAAATGAAAAAAAATATATAAGTGTGAATAAAGAATAAAAAAAATGGGCACTGGTTTTTGTAATTACTTAAGGCTGCAAAAATAGAAAAATATTTAGCGAGGGTGCTTCATCACCTAGTGCCTTAGACCAACTGGTTTGGGAGTCACTGCTAAAAAGCCTTGAGTGTTGCAAGACTAGGAATTACGCTTTAAAGTGCAAACGCATCTTGTAATCGATCGTTGGTACCTCAAGAAGTATTAACGGTCGCATGAAGGATGTGTAAGTAAAATTCAATTAAGTTCACAACTAATTAGTACTTTGGACAATGGACGAGAGCACGATTGTTTGATTTGAATTTCCAAGTGTAGGGGTGATATTTACACACACGTGGGGATATGTGATTAGAGTTTAGATGAGAGAAAGGAATGAAGAATAAAACTTGTATCTTTAGTAGGGTTGATAGAAATTCCTGAGTGGAGATGTAACCCTAGAAGGAAAACTTAGGAGATGCCGAAAGCTAAATAAGTCTATAGAACATATATAATCTTAAGTTAGATGATGAGGAAGTGTGAAGAATATGGGTGGATAATTTGCGAGTCAAAAGATAATATAATTCCTTGTTAGAAAACCTAATTGGAGAACAAAAGTCAATGGGCCGAGTTGATAGGATTTTGTGGGTGTAATCCGCTGAAAACCCTCAGGAGACAACACTCCTCCTACTAGGGACACCTAGAGGTTTAACGGCTTATTGCACGAGCTCAGTGCAATCGCGTTTCCCTGCGAAAGTGTGGTTAGGATTTTAGTGAATAAAAATAAGTTTGCTCGAGGACGAGCAAAAGATAAGTTTGGGGATATTTGTTCACACCATAATATTGCATTATTATATTCCCCATTCTTATTCTTTTTATAAATAAACAGGTGCTTTTGACGCATGTCTGCTACATGTTACAGGTTACAGGTTCTTGGACAGGAAACAGTGAAAACGATGTAAAGACGATGAAAATATGGACTTTTGACCAACAAATGGGAGGATCTTAGTCAAGCCTACATCGAAAGACAGTTCACAATTAACAAGGCAACGCAAGATCCCAAAATGTCAAGGCAAACGGTTAAAAAGCCATTGCAAATTGTTCACTGAAGATCTGGAACCAACCTAGAAGCCCAAATGGAAAAAGACATATATAAACAGGAAGACAAAGTTACCAGGAGACCACACCAGAAACTGCAAAGCCCAATCACTCCTTTTGGCCGCGGAACCGCGGCTAAACAGGGCCTCGGGCCGCGGTTCCGCGGCATGGTAGTGCAGTTAGGAGCGTAAAACTTTACAGTAATTTGTGGCGGCGTTGACTAAGTCTTTCTAGGGCTATTTTTGTAATTTCAGACATGCGAAACAAATGTAACCCTAGGGTTTCCTATTCATTATAAATAGGAACTCTAATCATTGTAATTCCTTATGTCTCCTTTTAATAAAATACAAATTCTTTTGGAGAGCATCGGTGTTTCTTTTCCATTCAGAAATTCAGATCTGACAAACCTGCATGGATGATTGGAGGGATGCATCTGTAAGTAGATTTAATTTCTCGCCCTAGTTTAGATTTCAATTCTTTGCCCTAGGTAGATTTAATTTCATGCCCTAGGAACTTGTTTAGGGTTTAGTTTTGGGGAGGGATTTTGAGAGATGAGATCTCTCATCCCTTTCTTACCCACCAAATACTTACAATAGGACTCCATGCATACACGCACACACCGCGCCCTACGGCATCCTACCCCTCGAGGTAACGATGACACCGTAGTGTAAAGGCCCGGTTGCGCGCGTTTTCCATAGAGGTTAGGGTAAGGATCTCTAAAGGAAGGACAAGAACCTAGAGGAAGGAACACCTTCCCAAATGGATCTAATCCCCTTTATTGATAATTACCATAACTCCTCATAGATCTTCATTCGGGTATAGAAAGCGTTGAGATTTACTAGCATTTCCAAACCATCCCTAAACCTAACCCTAGCAAGAATAGATCTAGATAATCGTAGATAGAATAATTTAGGTTTTAGATTTAATAATTAATCCGAACACCCTTCGGAATTAACTCGTTAGCGCGATTAGGAGATTCACAAAATCCCTGTGGACCGACCCGTACTCACCGGCTAGCTGCAAAGCGACGCCATTCTTGATTGCGGTTTAGAAATAGTTTTTGAGATGAATCAACCATCCCTGGCATATGTAGACATAAGACCGCATACATCACTATGTATCTGTCCAAGTGTTCAGTAGCTCTTTCTCCGTTTCCAGTAAACGGAGATTTGGTCACCTTGGTCTTTTAGACATGACTGGCAAGTTTTATACAATGTAAATTCGAACGGATTCAAATATGCACCCTTATGGAAATTTAGCTAGTCGTGTTCCATCTATATGACCCAGTCTACAATGCTACATAAAGACTTCGTTCATTTATGAATTGTTCCTCTTGTGTGTGTTATGTACGTTTAGAACTGTAGTTTGATTCAGAACGTGTACACTGTTATACAACATACCTTACCCAATCAACACTTGATTTAGGAAAATATTCTTAATATTATTGGTATGAAATAACAGTCACTCGGAATCATTGTATTACCAGTTGGTAATACTGGGTGATATTTTCCAACTGCTTTGGCTGCAACAATTGCACCATCTTTACTACTAGAGACATATCACCCTTTCCCAGTTCTCCACTTTTCTATAGCCCATGTAACAAATTACATGTGTGAGATCCTGATCCGGTATCCAATACCCAGGACGTAGAGGTAACTGAGAAACGGTTCTTGGTTATGAACACACCCGAAGATGATGCATCAACATGCAAATTCTTCGTTTGGGTGGCGTGGGAATCCGAATATTCCCCTATTCCTTGCTCAGATTTATAACAATCATAAGATAGAGCGGAACCTAGCCCAGTATAATAAGTAGGTTCGGTCAATACATCCATATTATTATCTTGATTAAGGCATTTCATTGGTCGCTACCAGGAGAGAGATGTTAGTTATATGTATGCCCTAGAGGCCATTACTGTACATAGGATGTATATTGTAGTGGATGCTTGGACATATATAGGGAGGACTTTCTTGCTCGACATGATAGTATGCTATCTGGTTGCTCTTTACCTTAACGTGTACACTGATTATCTCTCTGTTATATGTTGGTAAAGCCCTTAGGATGTGTACTTGACTACCTGGACTATGATGTGGATCATACTAGTGGGGACATGGTAGTCCATAAGTACATCCTTCAAGGTCCCTAGTCGTGGGTGTATCGAGACGGGGCATCGATATACCAGAGTAGACTAGCGTATACCTTCTCGACCCATACAGATGGGCGATGGATGATCCCATATCCATTAGTGTTTGACATCAGAGATGATATACGGGTGCTCAGTGGAGACTGGGTACACTGGACGGACTCGCCGAGAACTCCCAGATGGTATTATACCTTACGTCAGATGGCAGTTCTCTGGTGACACTGGTACAGAGTAGTCTGTTGACACGAGATCGTCATAGAGTCTTGTGTGGTTCCCACTGTGCTTTGATTTCCACCTTACCACGTCCAAGAGGGCGTGCAATGTAAGTGCACGGCGGCGCCCCGGCCGTCAATCCGACAGCCAAATGCGGAAGCGGTGATAAACTTTAATTTTTCTTGAACTGGCAAACCGCCGCGCACTAATACCCGGATCGAACCATTAACTAGTCCTAGCTAACTACAAGATGGGGAAGAGAGATATACCGACTGATCCAATTCCTCCGGTCTTCTCGCCGTCGTCCCGATCTCCTGCGGAAGCTCCGGTCTCCACATCGTCGCCGGAAGTGCACCACATCGCCTACTTCTTTTACGGGCTCCCACCTCAATGCCGAGGCAACTCGGGCACGAAGCTGGCTAGTCGACGTGCCCAAGGTTTGCTGTAGAATATAGTGTGGAACTTGTGTCTCATTTTGGGGTTGTAGAATTGCCTTTGGTGGAGGGATTGAACTTGGAGCTTTTGAGATTGACCTTGTGGGATTTTTGCAACATGAAATGAAGCAAAATCCCACACCAAAAAGTTTGGACAGCCCCCCTAATGCTTGGGCCGGCCATGAGAGGTGAGGTAGAGGAGAGAATAAGAGTGTGTGAGTTAGATAATGAGAGAGCTATCCAATCATACAAAATGGAGAGAGAGAGAGAAGGCTATCATGCAAAAGGAAATGATCACCAAATCAAAACCCACACTCAACCACCTACCACTAACCTCATCATCAACAACCATGATGATTTACAAAGTCAATCCATGATGGAAAAGAAAGAGTCAAAGGATGGGCTCCATCATGAAACCATCATGAAACAAATATATGCAAAGAACACCCTCCACAAATGCCTATTTGCAACAATGCAAATAAGCCCTCCTCCACCAAACTTCGGCCAATGAACGATACAAAGGAAATTGGCCGAAACGAAAAGCAAACTGGCAACTCCAGAAAACTGGTCCCGTAATAAATTACAGAAAAACCCCGATACTGTGCATACACACCCGCATTTGTATTCCGACCGAAATACAAATGCAATGAGATAAAATCTACACTGTACTATACTAGGATCCGGCTTAAACCAAAGCCGGCTAGTAATATCCGTTCGATCCTGATTCGTGCAATACCGCACGTATCTGATCGAACCCTGCCATATATCCATACGGCCTGTAGTACAAACTGTCCGATCCTGATCCGTGCAATACCGCACGTATCTGATCGGACCTTGCCATATCTCCATACGGCCTCTACAACCTTTCGCCCGAAAGCTGAGTAACAGAATGTGGGGGACTCTAAAGACTCGTCAACACCTTGGTTGTGGATTTAACCACTAGCACGTCAGAGGTATAAGCCAATACGTAACGGGCTACCAGATATTGAGTAAAAGGGACGTCTGTGAGCGAACTCAGCCTGATAACCCTACTGAGCCTGTCAGTGACAATATCCGTACAGTCCGGTCCGTTCGTCTATGAGCATCGCATGGCGGGCCTAGGGGGTTGGTAAAAGTCAGACCCCCAAAAGCGGTACAAGTCGTGTCAGAGTGTAGCCCAGAACACCCTGAGATACTACTGGAATACCTACCAGTAAATCTCCTTGCATCGGCCGAGGGCTTCGTGTAATGGCTCTCCTAGACACAGCACGACCTCACCCCCAATACCGGGAGAGACGAACCCCTGAAGATACGCTCACTGCCTCCATGTGGCTCGGGACTGTACCCAACTAAAACCTGTTTGCACGACTCCTTTGAGCCATGGTAGGGTAGTAATCAAAGTACAGTGGGAACTCACACGAGACAAATGACGATCCCCAGGTCGATGAACTAACCTGCACACATGTCACCAGGGAACTGCCATCTGACGTCTGGTATATGACCAACTAGCATGTTCCCGGCGAGTCCTGTCCGGTGTACTCATAACCCAATGAGCACCTGTATACATCTTAGGTGATCCAACTGACACCAGTGGCTTGTGAGACCGGCCACCGCCCCTCGTCGGGGTCTCGACTGTATACACTAGTCTACTCTGGAGTATCGATGCCCTGTCTCGAAACTCACACGACTAGGGACCATTTAAGGATATGCTTATAGACTGCCAGCTCCCACGTATATGATCGCCCTCATACTGCTGGTGGTCAAGCAAGAATCCTAGGGGCTCTACCAACGTGTAATAGCGACTTGTCAGGTCACTTAAAGCAGTACATGATGATAAAGGTAAACCAGATAGCATACTATCATCTCGAGTAAGACTGTCCTACCGGGATATGTCCTCCATCAATCATTGCAATCACGTACCTGTGACCTAATAATTGACTCTGAGGGCACTATCTCCAACAATCTCCCACTTGCACTCAAGGCTAATTATTGCGATGTCGCATACTCACAGCCCGTGTGATACCGAACACCCAACTCCTCTACTAGTCAGTCTCACAAAGCTCGTTTGCGAAACTATTGCGTTCGAGGAATAGCCTTAGTGAGTGGATCCGCTTTGTTGTCTCTTTCCATGTCTCTCTATATCTTAAGTTCGCGGAGAAACCCATCTCCCGAAATGAGCAATACCTGTCTTAGAATGTGTCTGGATGTCTGATGGGACATAGCTCATAAATGAACTCCAAATCCAAACTTCTTAGACTGTATCGTCAACTGAACTCAATCAGTATCTTGCGCCATGCCACCCTCAGTATCGCCTTGGACCACCTGTCCAAAATACTGCCCCTCATCAGAAGGAAAAACTATAACTCTGACAACCTCCTTGTCGTCCAGGTCACCTTGGAAGCCTGGAATGATAACTGTCTCCTGTATGAGGCTATCGTTATCATATCCCTAGAACATCCACTTATGTTCTAAAACTGCTTCCGACTGTTTCTCCAGGATTGGATCAAATGTCAACTTATTGCATCTAGTGCAAGAACAACATCTGGTGTGGTACTTGACATCTCATGATTGACTCAATTGCCTAATCAAGTGATCTGCCAATCATGCACGTCCCTCTCCCCTTTAGTCTGTAAGACAGCTTTAGAGAGGGTGACTCCATCACCTGCAGGTACACTACCGTGCCAGGAGTCGTCCATTCTAAATACTCTTAGAATGCCGTCTAAGTACCCTTAATTGGGAAACCACCAAAATCTAGATCTAAAACCATAGATCTAGTAACCAATATGTCTGATATAATGTCCAAGTCCCATGTGGAGAAACCACTGTGTGACGACCAAAGTATAACTGATCGTAGTATAGGAATATCCCTTCCTACTCTGTGTATGTCATCCAAATACCAGGACATCACACCCTACTACCTTCTCAACAGATCCATCCCCTACTCTGATGAAGTCAAACCCATGACTGTCACGTCAGAAATAGATGATCTATCTCCGCTATATCTGCTTTAGTCTATAAATAGACATAAGCCACCTGTCCACCAATGCTTCCGCTGCTCCCACTGACTACGACAACCCTCTGGCAGAGTCATATAGACGTACACTTCTAAAACTAGTTTAGAACGACGCTATACTCATCCTCCCGCCGGGTCTCGCAGCCTGGAACAACAGCAATGGTAATTGTGGGTAAACAAGAACTTCCCTGTCACCGTCCTTGAGGTTACCGGAGCACCTCTCGGGTGCCTGAAGTTACCCACCGTATCTGCAGAGTGGCCAATGGAATGTCAATCCAGATTGAATCTTTAGGTTCCTTATCAAATCTTCAGTAATCGTTTGTGGTTCTGGAATCACTTCCAGTTCTACCATACTCCCACTACTGTTTTCTGAAAAAATCCATTTTTATTAAAACTGTGGCGAGTCTAGAACAATATCGCTATTGATCATCCAGATGGTAGAAAGTCAACCCTCGTCATAGTCTGGGTCAACCCACAAACAGCCATTACAGAAACATGCCTTGAGTTGTCCAGTGTCTGGTTTTAAGCATAAACCGGACAACTCCCCGTACCTTAACAACGTTAAGATATGAACTGTTCTATATCCAATATAGAACCAGAGGCACTGATTTAATTGAACCAGATCCAAATCATGCAACTGTCTCCAGTGCATGTCAACTAAATGGAAGAAGGCCGATCAGCGTTACTCAACTTAGGAACACTTCTAATTATGAGTAACCTGAAAGAGAAGCAAGATCTCTTTATCATTACTATCAACTGAATACCATTCACAAGTATCTACATCTTCGATCTCTTTGAAGAATCCCGATACTTGCTACACCTGGTTCTCTACTCTATTCAAATACCTATAACTTCTCCAAATTCGAACCCTTTGTTTCCACGAAGCACCTGTCTAAAAACTAGAGAAGTCATAAGTAAACCGAATATAGTACGAGAACCAACCCCTCTGTCCTGATGGACCCTGGACAACATACAATACTCTGTATAAGTCCCTTGAGTCTGATAACTCATTCACTGTGTGTCGTAGGTTGAAAACTGTACTTATGATTAAGAAGAATTACACCGCTGTTTAATGCTCCTTACCTAACCATCCACTGATATAGGTAAATGTCATCGACATAATTTCAAAAAGGTATATCTCACTCTATGAAAATAGACGTACAGATAAATCAATTTGAAATTGGTGCATAACAGCGGATATTCAAAACCAAATATTTGCCGACCGGCAAACAGTCCAGGTGATTTCCTCAAATATCACCGATTACAACGAATCCCGATATAATGAGGATGATCACCCAATTCCCAATAACTTACTCCCACTCATCATCTGTAAAACCATACAGATGTGAGAATCGTACCTGGTAAATACATACCCTGGAGTAAGGACTAATTGGGAAATCAGTTTTCCTTTAACTGTACACAGTGAAACTGAATCATTGAAATGTTTCGATAGGGTATCCGGTATTCCTATTAATGCCTCTTCCAGATTCACGAATGTAACCTTATAATTCTTTGCCAGCTCTCCGAATCCAATCATTGCAGCTCTAAAGTGATTAACTTGTTAACATGATTAAAATGCCATAATTGTCTTACTGCATGCTTATATGGTTGAAATCATATCTGTGACACAATTGATAAGGGTATTGCTAATTGAATGAAACTGCCTATTGCTTACTCCATTGCTTATCTCATGCTGTTGATACCCATGCTTGATTATATAACTGATTGTGAGCACACCTGTGATATCGCTTGCCTCCTGACCTGTCTTGCTATCTACACATTTGTTGACCCGACATGGTACCGTACTGCCTGACTTGACCTGATGTACCATGACCTGATCCGTTGTCTGATCTTGTGTCTAATGCCAACAAACCTGACATGTATTCCTCATGGACCGTTCCTGTTATCTATCCAGACAAACCTGTTACCTGATCCTGTGTTGGCATTAGTTTCTTGATTTCGGGATACCTGACTTGACTTGCACATATAACTTGGGGGTATGGGGAAATCAAAGGTGAAACCTGACTTGTAACTCAACAGTTCACTACCTGTCCTGAGTGTACACATTCCTGTTTTGTGCCTAGCGGCATGTCTCGGTTTCGGCCGAGAATATTGTGGCCGTGGTCCCGGGTATGTACGGGATACTATCGAGTGTACACATTCCTGTTTTGTGCCTAGCGGCATGTCTCGGCTGCAGCCGAGAATATTGTGGCCGTGGTCCCGGGTATGTACGGGATACTATTGAGTTACATCGATGATTCATCAATTTGATTTCAAAGACTTTAGAACAGAGAACCTGATAGCACAGTTTAGTTTACCCACTGCACACTACCCTGCACTGCTCTGATTTACATTATTGTTACTCTTGCTTTTTTCATGTTTATACTCGCATTGCCTGTTTATTATGTTATTACTTGATGACTTGACGCGCTGACGTCTGGGTTTTGCATGGCCCAGATTGTTCTACCCTGTTGCAGACTGATTAAGAGTTTTGCCGCTGTTAGACGAGCGGTGAGGTTCCTGTCGGTATGTAGTTTTACTCCAGGTGTTCCATTTATTGTATCTTTTAGCTTCCGCATATTGTTATCTCTTGATTCTCTTTCTCTGGCTTATGGACATGTACTAGATAGTTAGTTTACCTTCCAGTTCTTGATATCTCCACAGCCGTAATATGACTGTGGAAAGATTTTTCCTATCCACAGGTAGCATGGTTGGCTATGTCACGTGCCTACTTTAGCGTACTTTGGGAAGCGGGGAGTGACAAATACCTACCAGTAAATCTCCTGCCTTGGCTAAGGACTTCATGTAATGGATCTCCTAGACACACGCAATCTCATCCCAAATACCGAGAGAGACGAAACCCCTGCCGATCCGCTCACTGCCTCCATGTGGCTCGGGACTGTACCCAACTAAAACCTGTTTCCACGACTCCTTTGAGCCGTGGTAGGGTAGTAATCAAAGCACAGTGGGAACTCACACGAGAAAAATGACGATCTCAGGTCGATGAGCTAACCAGTACACATGTCACTAGGGAACTGCTATCTGACGTCAGGTATAATACTAACTAGCATGTTCCCGGCGAGTCCTGTCCGGTGTACTCATAACCCAATGAGCACCTGTATACATCTAAGGTGATCCAACTGACACAAATGGCTTGTGAGACCGGCCACCGCCTCTATTCGGGGTCTCGACTGTATACACTAGTCTACCAATAGAGTATCGATGCCCAGTCTCGAAACTCCCACGACTAGGGACCACTTTAAGGATGTGCTTATAGACTACCCAACTCTCATGTATATGATGTTCATATCAGATTATTGCATTTTTATACCACCCAATTTTTATCATATTGCTTATCGGTAGGTACTCTTGAGCCGTGTTTGCTAGTCAATTGCAGGATACAGATTCTCGGCTCTTAACAATAAAATTCATGGAAAAACACGACAAAATCCGGGTTCCTGCCAACCACAGATAAAACATGGATCTCCGCTCTTTATCCGTCTGTTGCCACACACCAGTTTAGGAGACAAAATGGCAAATCAAATGTCATTTTCATGCACAAGGCTCAATGGCAACACAAGATCCAAGAAATCTACACGGAGCTCGAGAAAATCATGACAAAAAGATCCACATCAAATGACCTTTTGCTCAACAGAAATTCTGAAAAAATCGTGAAGAAAATCAGAGAAAATACATATACCAGAATAAAGGGCACACAAAACCAGGAGAAACCACAAAACCTGAAGACCTAAGTCCTCTATATGGCCACGGTTCCGCGGCCTAAGCATGCTTAGGCCGCGGAACCGCGGCCGTATGGTGGCGGCAGAAGTTGGTATTTCAGGGGTAGTTTTGTCTTTTCATGTAGGGACAGATTTTTGCCCTAGGTTTTCAGTTTCCTGCCTATATATACTCCAGAACTTGCCAAAGCCAAGGGTGCATAATCTTGTATTTTTTAGAGTTTAGAATACTTGTTCTTCTTCCTCTTCTCATCTCTTCTCCATTGAAAAACTTGTAGTGAGCTTTTGTGAGTGAAGAATGATGAATAAAGAAGTTCATTTTGTTATTATACTTGTCTTGCTCTTTTTATGTTAATCGCTTGTAATCGTTAATTGATAAGTAGTTGTTGTTATTTATTGTTGTTTCTTTCATTCTCTTTTTCTTTATCCTTAAAACAACCATGATGCTTACGCTTGATCCTTGCCAAGGTGAGGTCGCAAATAGCTAGTTGTTATCTTCTAATCTCCTTCTTTCTATCTTCCTCTTTTGTTTTGTTTTCTTTTCATTATGATATGTGAGTAGTTTCATACTTGTTAGGGTAGGATAAGGGAAGTTTGAGAGAAGGAAATCTCTCTCACTCTTTCCTTGCCCAACATTTTAAATCGACTCTCGTTAATTGAACCACAATCCGCTCCTTACGGCATCCTATCCTACATGATAGCGGTGATTCCGTAGTGAGACCGGTTGTGGTTGAATTAACCGGAGGTTATGGCTAAGAGCCAAGAACGGACGGACAAGCACCAAAAGGAAGAACTTACGCGTTGGAAAGCCTAGCTTATACTCGCAAGTTCCTTCCTAGTCGTGCTAATCCCCGTTGTTGCCGATTACCGTAACACCGATATTAAGAGTGGCAATGAAAGAAGTGAGGGACTCCTAACTCAAACTAACCTAATCCTAACCCTAACAAGCTCTCTTTACATATCATTTTAACACTTAGATAATCACAAACAAATCTGGAAAACTGGACTTAACTCGTTAAAGCACATAGAAAAAGATTCCCATCTCCCTGCGGACGACCCGTACTCAACCGGCTAGCTACAAGCGAAACCGTTTTGATTGCGGTAATTAACTAAACTTGAATACGCAGAATCCCTACCAATCAAATGGCGCCGTTGCCGGGGAGACGGTAGTTTATTTCTTTGTGTAATTTCGGGTTAACTTGTGAATATAAATATAACCAAAAAAAAATATACTTTGTAAAGATAAAGCATCTTGTTATTTTTGATTAGTTTTTGTGCAAGTGTGCAGGATAATACGGAATTCGAGTTCAGTGCCAAAGACGTGGGATATTCGAAATTCAAGTTCAGTGCCAAAGACGTGGGAAGATAGACCCACATTTCGCGGCTACACCGCGACGGATCAAAACGAAGCAAACGGTCTACTGTAAAAATCTGGAACAGATACAGTAAGCAAGTCAAAATTCAGCACATCCAGACAAGCAGAGGACACCCAACAGAGCATACCCAAAAATTTCAGAAGCCCAATCCCACCATCTTGCCGCGGAACCGCGGCATAAGCCAGCTTAAGCCGCGGAACCGCGGCCGTTTGGTCTCTTCAGTGTGCCAAAATTTTTGGGTAAGTCTCTCTCCTCCTCCCCACTCCTCTGGACTCCAATAAACTGTGTTTTCTGCAGCATTCTTTGCGCAAATTCTCTTCCCCCTTCCAATAAACTGTTCTTGTGTAGGATTCTTTGCGCCACGCTAAAATAAAAATTGTTTGCAGTTGATTTGTTATCGCTTTGCATTCATTAATACGGACTTAAGGGGCTTGAAACCAATTCAGATTGGGTGGGGATTTTATCACCCTTCCCAGGACCCCAGAAATCACAAAAAGCATATGCATTGACCACTGTTAAATTAAAAAATACTAGACTCAGCCCTAAGGACTTCGCGCTCAATAGGACAGAGGACTAATTACAGGCATCGGCCATTTATCCTATCCTGACTTTGCGGTGTCTAGGCAAGTGTGACGAAGGCAAGTGGTTATTTAATTAAGGAACTTCGCGAAAGCGTTGGACAACCTCCCACTTACCTGGCACTTATCTGGCCGCAATTGGCGGAGAAGAGGCAGTTTGAGGTCCTGTTTCTAGTTTTTTGGAACAGTTAGGAGCTGTCTAGCTGACCTAGGTGACCCTAGATCTAGGTGTGATTGTGCATATCTTGTTTGTGATTGCTTAAAGCCGTAAATCCGTACTTATTTCTGTAAAGCTCTTTCTAAAAAAAAAAAGGAAAAAATAAAAAACTTTTATAAAAACTTGCCCTTTGTCGCCAAAACCCATTTTTCACCCACCACCCATCGCCTTTCTCCATTGACGTTTTCTTACCCTCACCTTCTCCGCTTTGACTATACTAAACTCGTTTAGTGTATGTCCGCTTGGACTCGGGACACTAGCGCCCGTCTAGTCCGCGTTACGTTAGTCGCTACCGACTACGCGATCGACTCAGACGTCGAAACTCCGTCCACTCCTCTTTCACCTTTACCTTTGCCGGCCAACTCCGACGTTGACCGGAATTCTGTTCATACATCTTCACCTTCACCATCACCAACCTCTTCTTCCGCGATGTCAGGATTTAATCCGAACATCTCTTTGACTACCCCTGGATTGGCTCCACCTCCTACGGAGACCAATAACCCACCACCACCGCCTGTTGTAGCGCCGCAGCGAATCGCGCTCCAGGATCGTTTCTATCCCACCCGTTCTGCACTTCCCACCTGCCTCTCTCTTCCACCGGCCAATGGGGATAATTTTGAAATTAAGCCCCACTTCATCAACATGCTTCCACGATTTCATGGGCTTGAATCTGAAGATGCCTATATCTTCATCAATAAATTTCAAAACGTTTGTGCCATGATGAAAACTACCCAACTGTCGGACGATGCTATACGTCTAAGGGTCATTCCGTTCACTTTATGCGATCTTGCTGAAAAATGGCTGTATAGCACCGCTTCCCACTCCATAACCAGTTGGGACGAATTTGTTAAAGCGTTTCTCAAAAAGTTCTATCCGAATCATAAAACCGCAAGGATTCGCAATGAAATCAACCAATTCTCTCAGCTTCCTTCTGAACCCTTCTGGAAGTGCTTTGACCGGTACAAAGACCTTCTTGTTCAGTGTCCTCACCATGGTATAGAGAAATGGCAACTTTGCCAAACCTTATACGAGGGCCTGAACCCAGCAACGAAGCAGTTGTTGGAAACCATCTGTCAGGGCCACTTCCTATCGAAATCTGACGAGGAAGCGTGGCAATTCTTTGACGACCTTGCGGAGCAAACGCTACAATGGGAAAGCACCAGACCGACTTCTTCTTCTTCTACCTCCACTTCTACCGGTCAGTCTAGGGTAGGAATTCACCAACTTGACGTCTCTATTGCGATGAAAGCTGAAATGGCTGCAATAACGAGAAAGCTGGAAGCAATAGAGAGCAAATTTTCTTCTCCTGCTCCTACCCTTGTTCTTCCCCTTCGTACCATCTGCGCTTGTTGTTCCGATCCTTCTCACTTAACTGAAGAGTGTCCTTACAATCCACCATCGCAAGGACAGGATCAGGTTAATGCTGCATTCTAGCAAAGACCGAGGAATGATCCATACTCTTCCACCTACAATCCCGGTTGGAGGAACCAACCCAATTTCGCCTGGAATCAGAATCATAATCAATTCCAAGGCAACAATTTCCAAAGGGCCCCTCCGCCGCAACAACAAGCGCAACAACAAACTCAACAGCAGTTTCAGCAACCCTTCCAACCCCAACCTTTCCAAAATCAGACGAACAACTTTGCACCCAACAATTCTTTTCCACCAAACAACTTTGTTCCGTCAAACAACGATAATGTTTCCTCGCTCGAACGAAGTCTGGAGGCGTTCGTTAAACAATCGACTCAATCCACCGCAAACATCCAGTCTTCCATTCAGTCCTTAGTGCAACACACTGCCGTACACGGGCAAAGCATCAAAACCATTGAGGCCCAGATTGCACAGCTGAATGCGGCCTTAAGCGAGCGAGAGAAGGGGAAGCTCCCGTCCCAGCCACTCCCAAATCCCGGTCACCCACAGAATGTACATGTTGCTCTTGAACAACAGAACCATAATGTGAGTGCCGTGCCCACATTGAGATCGGGAAGGATGCTGCAAAACAACATTGGCACACGGATCAACGATGACACCCCGGCCGCTTCTTCTTCTTCTTCTTCTTCGTCTCCTGCTTCTTCGTCTTCTGAGCCTATTCTCCGTTCTTCACAAGGCACTCCTTCCTCTTCTTCTGCTTTGAATGGACCCACTTCTCACTCCACGAAAACACCTGTTCTGGGATCCGTTCCTACTCCGCAATCTCTTCCACAAGCATTAGACTCAACCAATTTTAAAAACGTCCCATTTCCAAACCGGTTGAGGTCTAATAAACAAAATCCTCAAATGGAGAAGATTCTGGAGTTATTTAAGCAGGTTAACATTAACATTCCTCTTTTAGATGCTGTCCAACAAGTCCCGTCCTACACGAAAATCTTAAAGGACTTGTGCACGAAAAAGAGGAAGTCTCAGGTACCCAAGAAAGTTTTCTTGGCTAGTGCTGTGAGTGATGCCCTTACCCAATCTTTACCACAAAAACGGAAGGACCCTGGCTGTCCTACGATTTCTATTACCATTGGGGATAAGAGCATCAACCGTGCACTATTAGATCTTGGTGCCAGTGTTAACCTGCTTCCGTACTCAGTATACGAGCAATTAGGCGTAGGAGAGCTGAAACCCACGCACTGCACTCTCCAAATGGCCGACCGATCGATCACCCATCCTAGGGGTGAGCTAGAGGATGTGTTGATCAAAGTCGGGGACTTCATATTCCCCGTTGACTTCATTGTATTAGACACACAGCCTGTAGCTAACCCCCGGAATCAAATTCCGGTGATACTCGGTCGCCCATTCCTTGCAACCTCAAATGCAGTGATCAATTGTCGCAATGGTTCTTTTGGAAATATGACGATTGAACTCAACATTTTTAGGTTGGGGAATCAGCCCTCCGAACCTAACGCTCATATACTGGACGTCTGCTCGATCCAGGAGATCACCCCAGAAGAATGTGAATTCGAGGAGTTTCTGTTTGATCACGATAATCTTGACGCCACTAGTGCGTTCCTCCTCGAACCTGCTGCTGTTTCTGCGCCCGACAACGACTACGAGTGTTTCACCTTTTTAAACGATCTTAGCCGCTCGCAACCCGAGTTTGAATCCTTCGAATTTCCGGATGAGTTACCTGAACCATCCGACTCGGTCGCTTACACTCGTTTTGAACCTTTGCTGGAGTCCTTTGAGTTCGAGACTTCTGCACCAATCTTGCTTTCAATCGTTTCACCTCCGACGCTCGAACTCAAGCCTTTGCCGTCTCACCTTAAGTACGCTTACTTAGGTGAGAACGAGACCCTCCCTGTCATCATCTCGGCTTCTCTAGCTCCAGAGCAAGAGAAAGCCCTTCTCACGGTCTTGCACAGCAACAGGCAAGCTTTTGGCTGGTCCATGGCGGACATCAAGGGGATTAGTCCCCTGATCGTTGAACATCACATTCATCTGATGGATGATGCCAAACCAGCCCGGGATCCACAAAGACGTCTCAATCCAGTCATGAAAAAGGCTGTGAAGAAGGAGATCGTAAAATGTCTAGATAGTGGTATCATTTACCCTATCTCTGATAGCCAGTGGGTTATCCCTATTCATGTTGTCCCCAAGAAGTCGGGCATCACGGTCATAACCAACGAGGCGAACGAGTTAATCCCCACTCGCACCCAAACTGGGTGGCGAGTATGCATTGATTACAGAAAACTCAACGCCGCAACGCGGAAAGACCACTTTCCGCTACCTTTCATTGACCAAATGCTTGAACGATTGGCCGGACACGAGTACTACTGCTTTCTTGATGGCTACTCTGGCTATAATCAAATTCCCATCGCCAAAAAAGACCAGGACAAGACCACTTTCACTTGTCCTTTCGGCACGTTTGCATATCGTCGCATGCCCTTTGGGTTATGCAATGCGCCCGCTACCTTCCAGCGGTGTATGATGGGAATATTCTCAGACATGGTGGAAAAATTTCTGGAGATTTTCATGGATGATTTCTCCATCTTCGGCGATTCCTTCAACGAGTGTTTGCTGCATCTTGACGCTGTCCTTACCCGATGTAAGGACAAGAATCTCACTTTGAATTGGGAGAAGTGCCACTTCATGGTGCGCGAAAGTATTGTCTTAGGACATATCATCTCGCAAAATGGCATAGAGGTTGACAAAGCAAAGATTGAGGTCATTTCCAATCTACCTCCTCCCCGATGCGTCAGAGATATCCGAGCCTTCCTTAGCCATGCCGGTTTTTATAGACGGTTCATTAAGGACTTTAGCAAGATTGCTAGGCCCTTGACTCTTTTGCTGGCCAAGGATACGCCATTCGACTTCAACTCGAGCTGTGTGACTGCATTCGAGTCATTGAAACGCTCACTCACTTCTGCTCCCGTTCTTTCTTCCCCTGACTGGACGCACCCATTTGAGATTATGTGCGATGCATCTGACTTTGCCATTGGTGCCGTCCTTGGACAACACATCAACAAGATGCCGCACGTAATCTATTATGCGAGCCAAACCCTGAACGAAGCCCAACTCAATTATACAACAACTGAGAAGGAATTCTTGGCTGTTGTATTTGCTTTAGAAAAGTTCAGGCCCTACCTCATCGGCTCTCCAGTCATTGTCTACACCGACCATTCTGCTCTGCGCCATCTTTTTGCGAAGAAAGATGCCAAATCTCGGTTAATACGTTGGATCCTCTTGCTTCAAGAGTTTGACCTTGTCATTAAGGACAAACGAGGATGTGAAAACGTAGTTGCCGACCATCTCTCACGACTTCCTTCTTCGCCTTCGCTTCCAATTCCGATCAACGACGTTTTCCCGGATGAACAGCTCTTGACAGTATCTTGCGAACCCTGGTTCGCAGATATTGTGAACTATTTGGCCACGGGATTACTACCGACTAAATGGTCAAGTCAGGACAGACTTCGCTTCTTATCCCAAGTAAAACACTTTTACTGGGACGAACCCTATTTGTTCAAGTACTGTCCCGACCAGATTATTCGTCGGTGTGTCCCTGACGAGGAATTCAAGAGTGTGCTGTCATTTTGCCACGATCAAGCGTGTGGCGGGCATTTTGGCCCTAGAAAGACAGCTGAGAAGATCTTGCAATGTGGTTTCTACTGGCCACAACTCTTCAAAGACGCTCATGACTATTGCAAGACTTGCTCCCGGTGCCAACACTTGGGCCGGATATCCCGGAGGAACGAGATGCCGCTCCAACCGATCTTGGTTGTGGAGATTTTCGACGTTTGGGGGATAGATTTCATGGGGCCGTTTCCCAGCTCTTTTGGGAACTTGTACATCCTTCTCGCTGTTGATTACGTCTCTAAATGGGTCGAGGCTGTGCCCAGCCGGACTAACGACAACAAGGTTGTCGTTAGGTTTCTTAAGGAAAACATTTTCTCCCGTTTTGGGCACCCCCGAGCGATCATTAGCGACAATGGAAGTCATTTCTGCAACAAGACTTTCGAGGCCTTGATGTGAAAATATTCCATTAATCATAAGCTTTCTACGCCCTACCACCCCCAAACCTGCGGGCAGGCCGAAGTTTCAAATCGGCAAATCAAGCAGATACTGGAGAAGACGGTTTCCAAAAACCGTAAGGATTGGTCGCTGAAACTCACTGATGCCCTTTGGGCATTTCGAACCGCTTATAAGACCGACCTTGGCATGTCTCCCTATCGGCTTGTGTACGGAAAAGCCTGCCACCTACCTGTCGAAATAGAGCATCGCGCATTTTGGGCGATAAAGGAGCTGAATCTGTCTCTCGAAGATGCGGGCAGCCATCGGAAGCTGCAGTTGAACGAACTGAGCGAGCTTAGGGATGAGGCTTACGATAACGCGGTTGTCATTAAGAACCGAACGAAGGTGTTTCACGATAAACACCTTTTGCGCAAAACTTTCGTACCTGGTCAGCAGGTACTGCTTTACGACACCCGACTTCACTTCCATCCAGGAAAGCTCAGATCTCGCTGGAAAAGGCCGTATTTTGTGCGGAATGTGTATCCGCATGGCGCTGTGGAGTTGGAAAATCCAAAGGACGGTTCATTTTTCAAAGTGAACGGACACCGACTTAAACCGTACCTTAGCGCCGAACTAACAGAGGAGCTCCTGGTCTTACAGGAGCCGGTTTACCCTGCATGATCTTCCTCTGCCTACCACCAAACTTCGGTTATCCAGCCAAGAACAGTGGACACTGTTCCAAATAAGTTTGGGGGTATGTATATACCATTTTGTACATTTTTATGGATATTCTTTTTCTTTTTCTTTTTCTTAAAACCAAAAACAAAAATAAAAATTTGTGTGTATACCTAACCGACAATTTTGACCCTGCAAATGATCTCTTCATACAATGACAGTGAGGACACTGTCCAGTTTAAGTTTAGGGGTACGCTCGGTACGTATTTCTTACCTTCGCATTCATATGTATATTTTGCATCTGCATATTAAAATCCATAAAATCCATAAAAATCTGAAAAATTCCTGAAAACATAAAAACTTTTTTGTCAAGTTAGCTAGTGGGAGGACTCTGATTCAACATTTCGACGGTTTTGTTTGATAAGATAAGAATAACTAAATCTTATGTTTAGATTTTGAAAACCTGAAAGATAACTCTCCTTTGAAGTTAACTATAGCTGATATACGTCTTTACATCACACTACACGTGTCGTGAGTTTTGGAAATTAGATGACAAGTCTTTTTATGTCTAAAAACTTTTAAATGGATAAATGATTTTCTGAGGATCAAATAGGTTTGTTCAGAAATAAGTAATATCAAGAATAGTTTATGAAGTGAGTGAATATGAAGGAATGTTATTGATGCCTTAATTGGAACTAAGTCTGAAAAATAACCCATCTGGAACTTGATTGGAATGATTACACACCAAAACCCACTAAACACGTCTTTTATCCAAAAAAATAATTGAACTGCCGGCTATATCTCCGTTCGTATTAAATCATCATAATTTTCACGCCCAACTGTCTTTTGTTTGTGGACCTAGGTAACTTGAGTAATTAAGTCCGCTGGGGTGTTTCTACACCTAATGCCCTAAAGCCAACTGGTTTGGGTGCATTGGCCCAAAACTCGCTAAGAAGCCTAGAAAGTCCAGATTAAAACAAAGTCAAGCAAGCGTTCTCTCCGAGTTAAAATTCCTAACGGTTCTTTGTGTGAGAATAATCTTGATAAAAGACAGGCTTTTATAAAAATTTTAGCGGAGATATGAAGGTCTTATTCTATGATAAAGACTATTGCACGTTTACAGAGGTGTGTATGAAATGAAAACAAGAAAAAGGTGGAGTGAAAAATAAGACCTAGTTTCCTGTTAGGGAAGATAGAAATTCTGAAGTTGAAACCTTACTGGAAAACAAAACTTGAAAAATGCTTAACTCTTTATTAAACTTATGTGATCCTTTCAAAATTCTAATCTAGGCTTTATTGTGTGATATGATGACTTTATTCGATCCTTCTGAAACTTAACGACACTATTTGCACTACACTTAAAGACATATAAAATCTGTAGTTAAATAAGAAGCGAGGTGTGAAAAATAAAGGTTCGATAGTCTAGACTTAGGATAATAGAATTGTTATTTTCTGAAACAAAACTTTAGGGTTTGAATCTTAGTTATTTTACAAAACTAACTTGACCGGATTTTGTGGGTGTAATCCGTTGAAAACCCTCAGGAGACAACACTCCTCCTACTAGGGACACCTAGAGGTTTAACGGTTTGTTGCACATGCTCAGTGCAATCGCGTTCCCTGCGAAAGTGAGGTTAGAAAATTTTTTGTGAATAAATTGGCTTTGCTCGGGACGAGCAAATGATAAGTTTGGGGGTATTTGTTCATATCAGATTATTGCATTTTTATATCACCCAATTTTTATCATATTGCTTATCGGTAGGTACTCTTGAGCCGTGTTTGCTAGTCAATTACAGGATACAGATTCTCGGCTCTTAACAATAAAATTCATGGAAAAACACGACAAAATCCGGGTTCCTGCCAACCACAGATAAAACACGGATCTCCGCTCTTTATCCGTCTGTTGCCACACACCAGTTTAGGAGACAAAATGGCAAATCAAATGTCATTTTCATGCACAAGGCTCAATGGCAACACAAGATCCAAGAAATCTACACGGAGCTCGAGGAAATCATGACAAAAAGATCCACATCAAATCACCTTTTGCTCAACAGAAATTCTGGAAAAATAGTGAAGAAAATCAGAGAAAATACATATACCAGAATAAAGGGCACACAAAACCAGGAGAAACCACAAAACCTGAAGACCTAAGTCCTCTATATGGCCGCGGTTCCGCGGCCTAAGCATGCTTAGGCCGCGGAACCGCGGCCGTATGGTGGCGGCAGAAGTTGGTATTTCAGGGGTAGTTTTGTCTTTTCATGTAGGGACAGATTTTTGCCCTAGGTTTTCAGTTTCCTGCCTATATATACTCCAGAACTTGCCAAAGCCAAGGGTGCATAATCTTGTATTTTTTAGGGTTTAGAATACTTGTTCTTCTTCCTCTTCTCATCTCTTCTCCATTGAAAAACTTGTAGTGAGCTTTTGTGAGTGAAGAATGATGAATAAAGAAGTTCATTTTGTTATTATACTTGTCTTGCTCTTTTTATGTTAATCGCTTGTAATCGTTAATTGATAAGTAGTTGTTGTTATTTATTGTTGTTTCTTTCATTCTCTTTTTCTTTATCCTTAAAACAACCATGATGCTTACGCTTGATCCTTGCCAAGGTGAGGTCGCAAATAGCTAGTTGTTATCTTCTAATCTCCTTCTTTCTATCTTCCTCTTTTGTTTTGTTTTGTTTTCATTATTATGTGTGAGTAGTTTCATACTTGTTAGGGTAGGATAAGGGAAGTTTGAGAGAAGGAAATCTCTCTCACTCTTTCCTTGTCCAACATCTTAAATCGACTCCCGTTAATTGAACCACAATCCGCTCCTTACGGCACCCTATCCTACACGATAGCGGTGATTCCGTAGTGAGACCGGTTGTGGTTGAATTAACCGGAGGTTATGGCTAAGAGCCAAGAATGGACGGACAAGCACCAAAAGGAAGAACTTAAGCGTTGGAAAGCCTAGCTTATACTCGCAAGTTCCTTCCTAGTCGTGCTAATCCCCGTTGTTGCCGATTACCGTAACACCGATATTAAGAGTGGCAATGAAAGAAGTGAGGGACTCCTAACTCAAACTAACATAATCCTAACCCTAACAAGCTCTCTTTACATATCATTTTAACACTTAGATAATCACAAACAAATCTGGAAAACTGGACTTAACTCGTTAAAGCACATAGAAAAAGATTCCCATCTCCCTGCGGACGACCCGTACTCAACCGGCTAACTACAAGCGAAACCGTTTTGATTGCGGTAATTAACTAAACTTGAACACGCAGAATCCCTACCAATCATATGATCGCCATCATACTGCTGGTAGTCAAGCAAGAATCTTAAGGGCTCTATCAATGTGTAATAGTGACCTGTAATGTCACCTAAAGCTGTACACGATGAAAAAGATAAACCAGATAGCATACTATCATCTTGAGTAAGACTGTCCTACCGGTATAGGTCCTCCCTCAATCATTGCAATCACGTGCCTGTGATCCAATAATTGACTCTGAGGTCACTATATCCAATAGGAAGGGTTCTAAGCTATATACCGTAGCAGACTCGTTGATAGAGGCTAATTGCATCGCTACCAACGATGCTGCCAAAGAGGTTGTCTGGACGAAAAAGTTCATATGATGAACTTGGTTCCTACCATTGGGCATCCAGTACCTGTGTATTGAGATGACAATGAAGCTGTAGCTTTGGCCTAGGAACCCCGGTCCCGTCATTGATCCAGACATATTCTTAGACAGTATTACTTGATCAGGGAGGTAGTTGATCTCCGGGAGATCGACGTCAGGAGAGTTGACACAGAGGATAACACATCGGATCCACTCACCTAGGCCATCCTCCAGATACCATTCGAGAGACTTTTGAGACGTTGGGTATGGGATACTACAACAACTGGTCTTAGCGCAAGTGGGAAATTGTTAGGAATATGTATGCCTTAGAGGCCATTATTGTTGATATGGTGGATGCTTGGACATATATACAGAGGACTTTCTTGCTCGACATGATAGTATGCTATCGGGTTACCTTTATCTTAACATGTAGACTGGTATTTATACCGTCTGTCTCTTACATGTTGATAAAGTCCTTAGGATATGTACTTGACTACCAGGACTATGATGAGATTATATTAGTGGGGCCAGGGTGGTCCAAAAGTACATCCTTTAATCAGTTCCTAATCGAGGGAATATCGAGACTAGGGCATCGATATTCCAGAGTAGACTAGTGTGTACGTTTCTTGTCCCTTAGAAGGCGTTGGTTGATCCCACAATGTGACATCAAAGATTGTATACATGTGCTCATTGGAGAATGGGTACACCGAATAGGACTCGCTGAGGACTCCCCTGTGGTAGTATACCAATCGTCAGATAGCAGTCCTCTGGTGACACTGGTACATGTTAGTCTATAGACCCGAGATTGTCATAGAGTCTTGTGTGGCTCCCACTGTGCTTTGATTTCCTCCCTACCACGCTCAAGAGGAGTTATGCAAACATGTGGATTTTGGGTACAGTCCCGAGTTACATGGAGGCAATGAGCGATAGGAGGGGTTTCGTCTCTCCCGGTATTGGAGGTTGATGTTGCGCTATGCTCGATTGGCTATAACTGGAAGTCCCTGCCAGGGTTGCTTATGAGATTTACTGATAAGTGTTATCAGTAGTTTCTCAAACCGTTATAGGCCAGACATCGGCATGACTTATCACGTTACTGGGGTCTGATGTTTACCACCCCTAGACATGATATGCGACATATCAGACGAAGAGAACGGAATGTACGGTAGTATTACTGATAGGCTTCATGGAGAGTATGGACATGCTTGCTTGTTGATCTTTATATCTCTCAATACCCGGGTAGCCATTATGTCCAGTTAGTACCGCTGACAACTTGTAGGCGACTGATGTGATCATCACCTACTGCCGACGTATTAACGAGTCTTTAGAGTCCCACACAGAAGTTCCCTGGTTCAAGCGAAACAAAGTAGGACACATATGAAGGGTTCCTAGGCACTCTAATGAGGTCTCACAAGGCATCAACCATGCCAATTTCAAATTTTACAAGTGCCGAGAGACCCTAATACGGATCGTTAACTAGATATATAGGCTATGCGATGCTATTAGTTAACAACTTAACTAAGTGAACGAAAATACAACCTTTGTAGATCCGGTGCTCCACCTCCATAGCTCCGCAATGATGTCCCTCCGCTATCCAAATCGGATCCCGGACTGTTGCGTCGGCTTCATCGGAGAAATGGACGGGCTAGGTCGTCGACTACGATGCCGAAGATGATCTACGTCGAAGCATCACAAGATCAAGCTCCCACTTCACCAAGTCATGAAACTTGTGAAGAAAACACCCTATACTACTTGGCAAGAGGTAGAGAATGAAGAAATAGGAGGTGGGTTCACTTTAGAATTGGATTTCTCACTCATTTTCAAGAGTTGCCATTGATGGAGGCAAGCTTCTCCTTGAAGAAGAAGAAGAAGATGAAAATGTTATGATAAGTTATTTTCAAAAAGAAAATAAAAACAATACTTATCATAATACAACCATGGTCAAGTGTAAAGAATGAACTAGGGTTAAAAGGAGTGGTTAGGGTTAAGCATGAGACAAAATGGTCACTTAGGTCAAAGCTTCATGAAGCTTCAACTAGAAAACAAATCAAGCCACCATTTTCTTTTCATGCCATTTATTTTCCAAAAAGAATAAACAAATAAATAAATGAATAAATAAGTAATGGATAAACAAAACCCTAATCATTAGTTTAACCATGGTTTATTCTTTATACTTAACCAAGTAAACATGCATCATCAAACATGATACAATCATTTGCACAAAAAGTATATCACATATACAACTTGTACATCCAAGTGAGAAAATCCATTTAAAGTGAACCAATACTAGTTAATGCAAAGTAATATATCAAATATATAATTATACATTAAATCATTAAATCAACACTTGATTTAACGATCCGGTCATATCGCATATAACCGACTAGTATTCTATGTATCGGCTTATCGAATCAACCCTTGATTCGATAACTAGGTTATATCGCATACAACCAATCGATACATTCCTTGCGAGAATAGAATACGGTATCACATACACGCATTATTCTCGGTCCCGCACATATCTCATATGCGCTCCTATTTCGTTTCGCTTGAGCCAGGAAACCTCTGTGTAGGACTCTAAAGACTCGTCAATACGCCGGCAGCAGGTGATGATCATATCAAACACCCACAAGCCACAAGCGGTCTGCTAAACGTAACGGCCACCCGGGTATTGAGCGATGAGAAGATCGACGAGCAAGCCTGCTCACCCTCCTGTGAATCCAACCAGTAACACTTACCGTACAGTCCGGTCTGATCGTCTGATATGTCGCATATCTCGCCTAGGGGTGGTAAATGTCAGACCCAAATAGCTCGATAAGTCGTGTCGATATGAGGTCTATAACAGTTTGAGAAACTACTGGTAACACTTACCAGTAAATCTCAGCAACCCTGGCCAGGGATTTCCGGTTATAGCCAATCGAACACAGCGCAACATCGACTCCCTATACCGGGAGAGACGAATCCCCTCCTATCGCTCATTGCCTCCATGTGATTCGGGACTGTACCTAAAAGCCACCATTTTGCACGCCCTCTTGGATGTGGTAAGGTGGAAATCAAAGCACAGTGGGAACCACACAAGACTCTATGACGATCTCGGGTCAACAGACTACTCTGTACCAGTGTCACCAGAGAACTGCCATCTGACGCAAGGTATAATACCATCTGGGAGTTCTCGGCGAGTCCGTCCAGTGTACCCAGTCTCCACTGAGCATCCGTATATCATCTCTGATGTCAAACACCAATGGATATGGGATCATCCATCGCCCATCTGTATGGGTCGAGAAGGTATACGCTAGTCTACTCTGGTATATCGATACCCCGTCTCGATACACCCACGACTTGGGACCTTGAAGGATGTACTTATGGACTACCATGTCCCCACTAGTATGATCCGCATCATAGTCCAGGTAGTCAAGTACATATCCTAAGGGCTTTACCAACATGTAACAGAGAGACAATCAATGTACACGTTAAGGTAAAGAGTAACCAGATATCATACTATCATGTCGAGCAAGAAAGTCCTCCCTATATATGTCCCAGCATCCACTACAATATACATCCAATGTACAGTAATGGCCTCTAGGGCATACATATAACTAACAACATATGTGATATGTGTGTGGGCCTGATTAAATACGTGTATGTGATACCGTATTATAATCCGGCAGTTATCTATTATCGGTTTGGTTATATGTGATATAACCAGATTGTCGAATCATGTGTTGATTTGATAATGTGATATACAGATAAATGATATTAGTCGGTCATATGTGATATAACCGGATTATTAAATCAAGTGTTGATTTAATAATGTGATATACATTATATTTGATATAATTATATCTTAACTAATTTCATTAGCTCACGTAATATTTTCTTATATGTATATATACATACATACATACATACATACATATATATATATATATATATATATATATATATATATATATATATATATTGCATGGCATGATTTCTATTTTTGAGAAAAAAAGAAATGAGGAGGAAAATGAGAGCATGGTTGCAAGCATGGGCTTTATATTTGTTTATTCATCTTGACTCACTATTCAAGCATGGTTGCAATTTTATATTGCAAAATTTCATGCTTGAATGAGTGGGGGTCAAGAATTGCCATTCATTCTTAGTTCATTCTAAACACTTAGCCATTTTCTTAACTTGCTCTCATGGTTGCTTTCTGGCTTCTTCATCCTCCTCATTGCCATGGTTCAAGATTCAACCCTCACATGTGATGTGAACCATGAAGCTTGAACACAAACTTGTGAGCCTTAACATCCCCTACTTCACCATTCTACACTTGACTAGCGATCGAGTGTAGCGTGTTTACTATGCTAAAGAGTTTAGTGTAGAGGTAGTTTGAGTTGGAGGGACTTCGCGTGGATCATCTTCGACACGAAGGTCATCGGAGGAAGCTCGTCCAAAGCCTCAAGTGGAGCCTAGTGGAGTCGTGGGACTACTACACGGAGCATGTGAAGTGAAGTACTCGATCTACAAGGGTATAACTATCTTTCATTTCTTATAGTTTTACAAGATATCAAAACTAAACCCTAATCACCTAGCTAAAGATCTTGGATAGTCTAGTTTAGCGCCATAAAAATTTGAATTTGGCATGCTTGATGCCACTTGGACCCCATGGTGGTGCTAGGGTAGACTTTCATCACCCTCCACCTTATTAATCATTTAACTAAATGGTTAAAACAAATAATGAGGTGTTTTCTTCTAGAAGCACTCTTGCAACAAATTACAAGAATACCTCTCACCGTATATACATACCCGTATCCGTATTCCGAAAAATACGAATACAAAACAGACGAAAATAATCGAACAATATAATACTAGGATCCGGATTAAACCAAAAACCGCTAGTATTATCCGCCCGAACATCATACGTGCACAAGTACACGTATGTGATCGAACCCTGCCGTAAAACCTTACGACCTCTACATCGTTTTGCCCGAAGCAGAGAAACCCTCTGTATGGGACTCTAAGGAATCGACAGTACACCGGTAGTGCATTACTGGATAAATCCATAACTATAAGTATGTCAGCGGTACTAGCTGTACGTAATGGCTACCCGGGTACCTATCGAAAAGGAAAGCCGACGAGCAAACTTATTCGGATCCCTACTGAGCCTATCCGTGACAATCTCCGTACAGTCCGGTCTCTTCGTCTAAGAGTATCGCATATCGGATCTAGAGGGTGGTAAGCGTCAGACCCTAATAACCCAATAATTCGTGCTGATTTGGCTCAGGACCAATCCGGGAAACTACTGATCAACCTATCAGTAAATCCTAACTGCCTTGGCAAAGATCTTATGGTCCTGGCCAATCGAACATAGTGCGATATCAACTCCCAATACCTGGATAGACAAATCTCTGACAATCACTCACTGCCTCCATGTGGCTCGGGACTGCACCCAACCAAAACCTGTTTGCATGACTCAGTAGAGCCGTGGTTGGATAGTGATCAAAGCACAGTGGGAACTTGTTCATCTCATAATTTTGCATTATTATATTCCCCATTCTTATTCATTTTTGCAAATAAATAGGTGCTTTTGATCCATGTCTGTTAAATAGTTGCAGGTTACAGGTTCTCGGAACAAAACAGTGAAAATGATGAAAAGACGTTACAAAAGTGAGACTACGACCAACAAATAGAAGAATCTTTATCATGCCTACTGTTTGAAGGACAAACGAAGATCAATGAACAATTTCACAATGTACAAAGGCAGCGCAAGATTCAAGACTTCAACACGAAGCGAACGGTAAAAGTCCATAACATTATGCACTGTGGAAATCTAGAAGAAATTAGAAGACATTCTGAGAAACCAAGTGAAGAAACCAGAAGCCAAATGCAACATGAAGCAGCCCTAGAAAAACGATCCAGAGATCCTTCAATATGGCCGCGGAACCGCGGCCAAACAGGGCTTCCTGCCATGGATCCGCGGCCATACAGTACACGTGTCAGTGCGTCGGTGCGTGTCGGTGGGAGTCGGTGCATTGACCCGGTTTTTCTTAGGGTACTTTTGTAATTTTAGATATGGATCAGATGTAAACCCTAGGGTTTCTATAATCTATAAATAGGAACCCTACAGCTCTTTCTGGGGTATGCCTCCTTTTATTTATCTAATCTAGAATTTTCATTCCCCGTAAATGTTTGAAGAGTGCATCAAATAAAAAAGTAAGTTTTTCTTTATCTTGCCTTAGTTTAATTTCTTTTCTGCCCTAGTTATAAATTCTTTATCTGCCGTAGTTGTTAAATTAAAAACAAACAAAAATGAACTCGTTTATCAATTCGCTAATGAGTGAGTAGTTCCTCACTTGTTAGGGTTAGGTTTGGAGAAGGTTTGAGAGATGAAAATCTCTCACCCCTTTCTTGCCCATTATACATTTTAAATAGGACTCTATGCATACATACACACACCGCTCACTATGGCACCCTATCCCACGAGGTAGCGGCGATACCATAATTAAAGACCAGTTGTGTATGTTTTCCATGGAGGTTAGGGTAAGAGTTAAGAAAGGACGGACAAGGACCTAGAGAAAGAAACCTAGTTTCTTCCCGATCGTGCTAATCCGCTTTGTTAACAATTACCTTAACACCAAAAAGTTCTTAATTAGGGCATAGAAAGCGGTGAGAAATAATTGATTTTCCAAACTTAACCTAATCCTAACCCTATCAAGGTTTTAATCCTAATCTAAATCAACTTTAGTTTTTATTGATAATCAAACCTACCACAATTGGAATTGACTCGTTAGAACAACTAGAAAATACACAAAATCCCTGTGGACCGACCCGTACTCAACCGGCTAGCTACCAAGCGACACCGTTCTTGATTGCGGTTAATTCTTTGATCATAAATAGCGTAAGCATTTAAATCACCACGTAAAAGTAATAACTCACACAAGACAAATGACGATCTCAGTTCCAAAGACTAACCGCTACACATGTCATAAGAGAATCACTATCTAACGATAGATATAATACCATCTAGAGGTTCTCAGCGAGTCCGTCCAGTGTACTCACCACCAGTGAGCACCCGTATACAATCTTAGGTGATCACGCCAATGGTTGTGGGACCAACCACCACCTCTCGTCGGGGTCTAGAAACGTACACGCAAGTCTACTCTGGTGTATCGATGCCTGATCTCGATACTCCTGCGACTTGGGACATTTAAGGATGTGCTTATAGACCACCTAGCTCCCACAAGTATGATTGCCATCATAACGCTGATAGTCAAGCAAGATCCTATGGGCTTTATCAACATGTGGTCGACACATATAACATATGTACATGTTAAGATAAAGTCAAACCATAATAGTATACTACTGTATCGAGCCTTTATCAATATGTGCAAGCTGGATAAAACATCAATAGAAACAAATACACATATCTTGATAAAGACAACTCAAATAATATACTATATAACTGAACAAGATTGTCCTGTACATACATATCACCAGCATCCACATGTATACATATACAATAATGGCCTCTAGGGCATACATATCCAACAATCTCCCACTTGCACTAAATGCCAGTAATTGGCGTACTGAATACCCAACGTCTGCTCTGAGGCCAGCTGCTGGCTTACCGCATACCCAACATCTAAAAAAGTCGCTCGAACTGCGCTTGAGGGAGGGCCTTTGTAAATGGATCCGGCATGTTCTCTTTTGTATCCACTCTCTGGACCTCGATCTCCTAGCGATCTATGATCTCCCTGATTAGGTGATACCGCCTTATGATGTGTCTGGATTTCTGATGGGACCGTGGTTCCTTCGCTAAAACTATAACCCCATTTTTATCGCAATACAAAGGTATCGGATCAACAATAGACAGAACTACCTGAAGTTCAGCAATGAACTTCTTCATCCAGACCGCTTCTTTTGCGGCATCGCTCGTAGCAATGTATTCAGCCTCCATCGTCGAGTCTGCGATGGTATCCTGTTTGGAACTCCTCCAACACACCGTCCCTCTATTGAGGGTAAACAAAAAACCTGAGACAGACTTGCTATCATCTTTGTCACTCTGGAAGCTTGAATTGGTAAAGGACTCGACCTTGAAGTCTCCATTACCGAAAACCAAGAACATCTCCTTAGTCCTTCTTAGGTACTTGAGAATGTTCTTCACCACTGTCCAGTGGTTCTCACCTAGGTTCGACTGATACTGACTCACCACGCTTAGCGCGTAAGCTACATCTGGTCTTGTACATAGCATCGCATACATTATAGATCCTACTGCCGAAGCGTAGGGTATAATGCTCATGCGAACCCTCTCCTCATCAGTCTTGGGAGACATCTCCTTGGAGAGGGTAATTCCGTGTAATGCGGGTATGTTACTGTGCTTGGAATCTTCCATACTAAATCTCTTTAGTACGGTCTCTATGTACCTGGACTGCGAAAGTCCTAGTAATCTCTTAGATCTTCCTCTGTAGATCATGATCCCCAGAATGTATGAGGCATCACCCAGGTCTTTCATAGAGAACCTTTGTGACAAGGACAACTTGACCGATTGTAGCATAGGAATATTGTTTCCTATCAAAAGAATGTCGTCCACGTATAAGACTAGGAATACGACAGTTCGTCCTACAATCTTCTTATAAATACATGGCCCATCCTCGTTCTTGATGAAGTCAAATTCCTTGACTGTTTCATCAAAACAGATGTTCCAGCTCCGCGATGTCTTCTTTAATCTATAAATGGATTTAAGCAACTTGCACACCTTCCTGCTGCTCCCACTATCTACAAAACCTTCTGGCTGATCCATATAAACGCACTCCTCCAAACTTCCATTTAGAAAAGCTATTTTTACGTCCATTTGCCAGATTTCATGGTCATGGAAGGTAGCAATGGCAAGTAGGATCCGAATGGATTTGAGCATAGCCACTGGAGAAAAAGTTTCGTCATAGTCCAATCCTGGTCTTTGACGAAAACCTTTTGAAACAAGTCTAGCCTTATAGGTTTCCACCTGCCCATCTACACCAATCTTCCTTTTGTAGATCTATTTGCATCCAACGGGTTTTACCCCAGGTGGAGCAATTTCTAAGGTCCACACTTTATTGGCGTACATGGACTCCATTTCAGATTGCATAGCATCCAGCCACTTATGAGTGTCCCTACTGATAATGGCTTGCCTGAAACTAGTAGGATCATCTTCTTCCAAGATGCAATCCTCTCGATCCCTGTCTATGAGAAAACCGTAGTATCTCTTGGGCGGATGAGAAATCCTACTAGATCTGTGGAGTGGCTGGAGTTCGTCCGGGGTCATTGAATCTAGGGGTTCTACCAAATCTTCTGTTACTGTTTGTGGTTCAGAAATTTCTTCCAGTTCTACCGTACTCCTACTAATTTCTTTTGCAAGAAATTGCCACTCTAAAAAGGTGGCGTGACGAGAAACAACCACCTTCTGTTCCTCGGTGTGGTAGAACAGATACCCCCGTGAATGCTTAGGGTATCCCACAAACTTGCACAATACAGATCTTGCCTCGAGTTTACCTTGGTTCTGCTTTTTAACAAAGGCAGGACACCCCTATATCTTAATGTAATTAAGACATGGTCTCTTCTCACTCCATATTTCATATGGGGTGGTAGGCACCGATTTAGTCGGTGTTCTATTCAATATGAATGCATCTGATTCAAGAGCAAACCCCCAGAATGAAAAAGGTAACTCAGCATTACTCATCATGGAGCGAACCATGTCCAATAGGGTACGGTTCCTCCTCTCCGATACACCGTTGTGTTGTGGTGTATACAGAGGAGTAAGCTGAGAGAGAATTCCATTCTCTTTTAGGTATTCTTGGAATTCCGTGCTTAAGTACTCCCCTCCTCTATCAGATCGGAGGATCTTAATACTTTTGTCAGTCTGGTTCTCCACTTCCTTTCTGAATTCTTTGAATTTCTCAAAAACTTCAGATTTGTGTTTCATAAGATACACATACTCGAACCTAGAGAGATTGTCAGTGAATGTGATGAAATACGATAACCCACCCCTTGCATGTATAGACATCGGACCACATACATCACTATGTATGAGTCCCAAGAGCTCTGCTGCTCTTTCTCCATGTCCGGTGAACGGAGATTTGGTCATCTTTCCCTTGAGACAAGACTGACAAGTTTCATAAGATGAAAATTCGAACATATTCAAATATCCATCTTTATGCAACTTACTTAGTCTTTTCTCTCCGATATGACCAAGTCTACAATACTATAAGTAGGATTCGTTCATATCTGAACTCTTCCTCTTGCGTGTGTTATGTACATTAAAACTGTGTTTTGATTTAGAACATAGATACCATTAAACAATATACCTTCTGCAACCAATACCTTCTACAAGGTAAATGTTCATGATATTTCTATCAAGAACAAAATTATATCCATCTTTATTGAGTAAACAAACTGATATTATGTTGCAAACCATGGAAGGTACACAGTAGCAATTGTTCAAAATCATAGTATTTCCATTTGGCAATACTAGGTGATATTTACTGACGGCAGCAGCATCAACTTGTGCTCCGTTCCCTACTCTGAGGGACATATCACCAGGTCCAACCATCCTACTTTTTCTCAGACTCTGCAATAAATTATAGATATAAGATCCTGATCCGGTATTTAGTACCCAGGAGGTAGGAATGACTGAAAAACAGTTCTCAATAACAAGAACACCTGAAGGAGATGCAATAGTTTGCTTCTTCTTCATTGGAGTCATCAAGAATTCATGCAATCCTCTTTCCTCTACACATACTCATGACTGTTGTCATAAGTTAGACCTGAACCGACGTTCCCCAGCCTCGAATAAGAATTCGGATCGGTTAAGCGATACATTTTTTTTTATCTTGATTAGGGCGTGAAATGGTTGCTACCTGGAGAGAGAGAAAAGAAGCACTTAGCGTGCAATCTTGCAAGATTAGATTGATTATTAATTTATCTAATCAGGATGGCTCCTACTATTTCCTCAAATTCTTCTTCAAACCCTATAAGAAGAACTAGTCAGGATTAATCGCACGTCACAATACCTGCTTAATCTTTCGGCCAGGCTAGTGTCGGTACTTTGAGGGAGGTTTTCCAACGCTTTTGCGAAGTTCCTTTATTATGTAACCTCTTTTTCTTAGAGGTGTAGCCCCGCTAACACCATTCTAGACACCTACTTGGTTTATAGTATTGATTGTTAAGTGAAATAATCTCCCAAGAGTAATCCTACTCATTAGTGGGATCGGGATCCAACTACCATTGTGTGATGACTTAGATGGAATCCACTCTAGTCACCACACTCCAGAAGGTATGCTAAAACTGCAAGTTTCCTGTATATTTGAAACTCCCGATGTGGTTTTTTCCCCTAACACTTATGACCTTGACGTAGGCCAACATATCATAAGTTGTTAGTCAAGTTCAACCCGTCATTATCTTGGATTAACTTAGATCCACCCGTACAAGTCCTTGATGTAGGCCAAAATAACTTATGACTGTCTCAAATAATCTCATATCTATGCAGCAAATAAGCATTACCCAGCTACCATTCACTATGCCTTGACATAGGCCAACATACATAGCATGAATACTAGGTGATACTTGTAAGAAATGACGGAGGGCTACGGCTGGGTTTTTGGCGAAAAACCCGTTAACGTAATGAACTTGATATCGTTGAAGGAACCTGAGCAGTTTTGAAAAGGAGTGGTTTAGGCTCCACTTTTGAAAACTTTTGGTTTTGAAACAAAACCGAGTAATCTATAGTATAGACTTTTTCTCAAGAGGTCACTCGCTGTGAAGGGATCTCGGCTCTTGCCTCGTGGAATGAGGTGATGGATATTCACAACCGAATACCACTATGCAAAGCGAAAGAATATAACTATAGTTTTTCGAAATTTGTTCCAACAATATCTTTTTAGGTTTCTTTTCTTGCATTAATCAAAATTAATGCGGTCCCATCAATTAACCTATCACACCAGAAAAGAATGAAAATACAATGTACGTATATGCCATCCGCATTCGCCACGGGCCCTGTCATGCACCATTAGGTTACTTAACTAACGGCAGAGCAGGGGCTAGACCAGCGCGGGTGCAAAACATATACTACATCTACTAGTATATATATAAATATATATAACATTCGTCCCAGGCATGATATAATCAACATCATAGAATCTCAGCAAGCAATACATAGTGGTGGATAATCTTGGAGCCTCGGATTTCATTTGAGCCGCAAATAAAACCCGACGTTCCCGGTCGTGTGGATAGCTTGTGCAATGAAACCTGGACCCCTATGAGCGTGGCAAGTTACCCGGTAATCGCAGAAGTGAGGCAACCCCAATCAACAAAGTGAATGGGCCACCCAGCACTCCATGGGATCCAGTAACTTGAGCGCCCCTCCGTGGGTCATCCTATACCCCCTACGAGTGCGGCGAATAGCCCGTCAATTCTAGAATGAAGCCCCCCGTCTCAACACCATAAGATATTGGCTTGTTGTCTTCTAGAATCCGGCTATTCGTGCACTCCACCGCGGGGTAATCCTAGTACAGAAAATGAAAATAATATGTACAATGGTGACATCGACCTCAACCCAGTCGTGTCCCAAACAAATAATATACAATCCGGCAAAGACGACAGTCCACATGTCGGATGCTCGCCCCGCAATATGAATATACAAATGAATCTTAACTGTACAACTATTATTGCATCATCAAGCTATCCACCACGACAATCCAACCACAACCATAGCATAAACACAAAACATCAACGTGAATGTCATGTTCCCAAACCCGTCTAAAAGAACATATAGTAGTTAGACGAGTTATACCGCTCAAATGACATTCACGGCCGCAGATAGTAATGTATATACTGAAAATATTAAACAATATTAAAAATAACGACTTAGAAATACCCCATATTGCCCCAATATCAAAGATAACAGAATATCCAAACTTGGAAAAAACAAATAACTCCTGAAATCCTAAATCCAAGTGACTGGAACACCGAAAAAAATACGACATCAAAACTCATTACTTGGCCGTCCAGGCCAGGAAAAATGCTAATGTGGCCGGCCATGGTTTTGATTCTCGACCTCATCTTTCAATGGTGTTCTATCTACAAGCAAATGAGCACTCTGCAATAGTTTAAAAAATTTTTAGAGACTCAGAAAATTTCGACAGAAACTTGGATTTTCGTTTCGTGTTTCTGAGTTATTTCGGTTTCGTTATTTTAACATTGTTTAAACCTGCTAGTGTAGGGTTTATGGGCTGGCTATGATACCATGAAAGGTTATTCTAACGCCCTGGGTATCATCCGAGGCTAATTGCGGAACCAAATTTTTACTACGATTGAAAACTGGCGCTAGAATAACCTTAAACCGGATCTACTATAAACCTAACTAGCAACGAAAGAAGCTATCTACTATGAAAAGAGTTTATACCAAGAGGCTCAAGTCCTTCGGGTCTTCACTCCTCTCCTTTAGCATGCTCCTAGTGGCCTCCATGACCGAGCTTGATCGACGTCTTCCTCACGTCAAAGATGATCCACCTGAGAGTGTTTACTTTGAGTTCCTACCTTTAAACCAAGGTAACTAGGTTACTTAGTGTCACGATCCGAAATATTAGCTCGTTACCAGCACTTAAATCACACAACGTCTAAAGGCGTAACGTAATCCAAGTAAGCTAAAACCCAGAAATCTAAACCTTTTAAAGAAATAAAAGAGGTGCAGTTTTGAAACAAGGTATAATGAAGAAAAATGTTTTCTTACAAGCATAAAAAAGGGAACATGAAAATGTAAGTTTATCTTACTATTTTAAAACATGTTCGTCTTTTAAAAATTTGGGCAGCACCTCCCTTGTACATTTTGATCCAAAACCCCAAATACAAGATAATATAAAAGGCATCCCCAAGCGGGAGCGAGCTCTTCGCCAAACGGCGGATCCATAACCATGCAAAGCATAAATATAAGTATACGACGCCCAACGGCGAAGATCAACACAAAAATAATGAATAAAGCAAGACGTCAAACCTACAAAGTGAACATAAAACCCATCGCTCAAATCTCGCAACTACAAGTCTTGCTAAGTCTCATTACTAATACATATACTAATTTGATTGGTGGAGTTGACTAGATACAACAGAAATAATAAATACAATAGTGGCACGATCCGATGTGTACCACCTACCAAAGAAAATTACCCGAATGCAACTGTGCGCCAAAGATGCCGCTACCGATCCATGCGGTCAACCTGCAATAACTATGGCACAACATGGGTGAGTTGCCAACTCGTGAGTAGAAAATATCAACAGGTAGAAATCGAATAAAATAACGATTTCCTAGGTCAACTATATCATGAAGGTAATACTATGATATTTAGGTTGACCGTATGTAAACCTGTGCCAACAATATAAATAAATGCTAGTATGCAAGTGGATATTATCGAATAATGTAATCAATGCCAGTATGAATGTGGATCTCGTCCACTCGAAACATAGTAATAGAACATGCATGTAAATATATAAGGATATCAAGAATGTGTGTGTCCATCAATGACACACCAAAACATGTAACCTGAGTGTCCGACACCGACACTCGAAATATCAAGAAACCCGTGTCCAGCATCGACACGTAAATCCTTATATCTCAGGCTCTGGCTATCCGGACTGGCCTGCATCCATCTCATGACTCCGGTCGGTATCCTCCGGATAACCGCCAGGTCTAAATACTATCACCGGTAGGTAGTGGTCCCTCTGCCGGGCTCAACGCCATCATCTGTGACCTTCTCGCCCCGGGGTACCATACCGGGTCTACCATGCACCCGCAGACGGTTCCTCCTCCTCCTCGAATCGGGTGAAACATGTCAATCTCAGAACCGAGAAAACACATGGTGGACGCACTGAAATATCATATCAAGAGAAACCGGGTTTTTAAAACAATACATACTTTCCTTTTAAATAACCACGGTTCTCAAATCCAGAAATCTCATGAAAACAGCACATCTCAATGCGTAAAATCGTAAAGCATGATGTATGCGACATATAACAGAATGTAAGCATATTAGTAATTCATGCAATATGCATATATTAAGGGAAAACCGCTCTTTAAAATGAATTCTGTTTTAAAATATATCATGCGGTTCCCAATTCCTCCAAAGTCAAATGAAACATCGTATAAAGGTGTATATGTAACTATAATAAGTAAATTATGCAAGGAGTCATATCATGATGCAACTATTCTATTGTGTAGTGACATGGCAATTATCGATGATGAAGTGTGTTAGCCGGCAAATCTATGTAAGTGTGACATACACATCATCGATAATGGTGCAGGTGTACTAGCACAAGTATACGAAATGCAATGGTAATGACATGAACATAGCATAAGGTAAATCGGCAGCTAAAAGCTATAAGGTATACGTATCTAACATGACCGAGTCGGTGAATCTATCAATCAGCCTCCTCTAGTCAAGGGTATGGATCAATCATCAAATTAACTCATCCTGTACGGTAACTAATCGTACGGCATAATTAATCAATTTGGGATCCTAACAACCTATAAGACAAAGATGGTACGGACCTAACGTCTCGTACGGCTTATCACTCGAGATTCACAACATTATCCATATATATATACCTATCTCTCAGGTTCCATCCGTATCAATCTCAGATTATGGGACCGGCAAAGGTATCAATTATCACATATCGACTCGTATCCGTATACCAACATATCATCAAGTTATCATATCACATCGTATTTTCTTTTCATTACATTAAGTAAAATTTTATATAAACATTCTACTTTATTAATCTAGTTTCATGTTACGCTAAACTCAAAGCTTATTCTAGTGTAATTACCTATCTATAAGTCGTAATTCTCTTTCACTTTTCATATCTCTAAAGCTTTCTCATATCTCAATATATATATATATATATTCAATTACTAATATTATCACTAATTATCTTTTAAACTATATCCTTAGTTTCCTAATCTAGGTTTCTACGACTGTATCCTATAGATCAGTTTCCATTTAATATTTGCGGGGGTGCTATACGCCATCCACCAGACTTCCCCCGTAGATATCGATCTACTCACTTTGATCCTTGCTCGCCGAAGTCGATGACGCCACGCTCCGTCGCCTCGGAATCCAAGCGAAGGTACCTACAATATCCGCACATATCGCAACAGCATTAAAATCGAGTTCGGAAAACCAATACGACACACGGTGCGCTCTTAGATTAGAACCTATAGCTTATGCGTGCAAAACAATCAAACAACCCTTGTTGTTGACGTACAAACGCACAACAACCAAAAACAAATCCAAACAACAAAACCCAAGTTGACAAAATACGGAAAACATAACCAAAAGCACCCTAATGTGCTCCCAGATTTCACCCTAGGCCAAACTAGGGAATTTTGCATATAGGGTTACTCTAGATATTACCCAAGGGACTCACCAACCAAATTTCATCAAATTTCACCAAAATGTGGCCGCAATTTGCAGCCACAATGAATAAATCTACGGCCAGAATACGAGGGTAGGGGCTCAGGTTACAGGGGATGATTCATGGTTGACTGCACATCTCATGGTCAAGGGAACTTTATTTACAAAGGCCTCGGGTCATCCCAGATATCTAAATACTATCACTAAATCCACAAAAACCCGATATCGACACATCTAAAGTTCGTATTCCGGGTTCTAAACTCAGTTCCAGGTCTAGAATTTGATCTCTAGGGTCTTGTACAACCACTACACATCACTAATTCCCTACAATTTCCTAAACCCTTCTCTTGGGATTTCTAAGATCATAATTCCACACAAAATCAACCTCTAAACTACACTAGAATGCAAGGAAACTAGGAACTAAACTAAAGGAAATGAATTATACCTCATGGATGTAGCCAAGCAAAACCCCAGCTCTGCAAAGTCCTCAAAATCTAACATTGATGGGTCCAAAGTGTAGAGGGTGAAGAGAGGATAATCTTTTGTGAAGGGGGTATAGTGTTTTGAAAAGATGGATCTTGGGGTTGAAGTTGGAGGGAATGAGTTGAGGAAGAAGATGAAGATGAAAAATTATGGGGAGGAAATGAAATGGGGTGGCTGCCCCCCCTCTCTCTTCCACTTATTCTAACCTTCTCTCTCAATAATTACCCTTTTACCCTTTCTTTTTTTCCTTTTCCTTTAAATTTTAAAACCAATCACATAATACCCCAAAACACCAGAAAACAACATGTAATCAAAATGCGACATGACATGGTGCACTAACCATGGAAAACTATAGAAACACGGATTTGGCTTAATCGCGATTAGCAGTGCACTAATCGGGTTTTATCCAAACTGCATATAATAAACATTTAAAAAAAATGCCAAATCCGATAAATATATTTTTAAATGAATAAAATCATTTTAATTTCCAATTATTTTACAAGTATTGGTATATATTTATACCTTTTTACGGAAACCCCAATTTCGCAAATCGGGTAGTTTTCGCGAAATATATTATTTTAATATTAAATTCCAAAAATAGTTTTCGTGAAATATATTATTTTAATATTAAATTCCAAAAAAAATATTTTATATTTTGTGAAATATTACAATCTTCCCCCCTTAAAGAAATTCGGTCCCCGAATTTAAATTTAAACCCCCGAATTTAAATTTAAACCCCAAATACTAAAACATTTCAATAATAAACTCAAATCGACGGGGCTCCGAAATCATAGAAGATATAGAAAAGCCACAGCACATCGCGTGCGTCTAAAAACGAATACAAACTCAAAGTCGAACTCCGTCAAGCGTCACGCAAATCATTGGATTTGCATGCATATCACCGGAGTTACAATGGAGATACAAATCTTGAAATCCACTACTGAAATCTAATATGCACAGTCAAATACTATAATACATATATAGCACGCATCCTTCTTAAAACCGAATAAAACATATGCAAAATCTTTTCTAAATTGCCGTGTGATGCGTAACTCACGGCACAAGTGACGGACGCTCATTTGTAAAATAATAAATATACCTTCATATATGTTTTGATAAATATGCGTTCCGTCGTTCCAAAATATCCAAAAGGTTTTCCTTTATAACATTCATGCCGCTCGCGGACACGTAAGAAACAGCGAGACTATAGCTCCTTTTTGAAAACCTCTTGTTAAACTTATAATGCAAGCAAAGTACTCAGGTACTGTCCTCAGATCAGTCCTGATTGGCTACTACACAATGTAGTGCCCAACATGAAAACAAAGTGCTCAAAAGCAAAATCAGCCTCAAAAGGCGTGTCCAACGATCACGTGCGTCCGGTGCGCACGGAAATCAAATCCAAACACAGGTGCCACAATATGTACAAAGCAAAACTAAGTGCAGCGGGTGTGCACGAAAGCATCTGTCCAGTGCAACGGGTGTGCACGACAACAATATCTGGTGCATCTATTGTGCACGAAAATCTCAATCGTGTGCATCCGGTGTGCACAAAATCACATCTCATATCATGCACGAATAAAATCTAAATCAAGTGCATTCAATATGCACAATACCCAAAACCAAGCGCCTAATATGCACAAAATCCAAATCAAACGTGTCAGGTCCGTAAAAAGCATCTAGTGCAATAGCATGTACGAAAAATATAAGTCTGGTGTACAAATGTACAAAAAAATACAAATCTGGTGCATCAAATGCACGAAATACAAACAATACTCCAATGCGTAAAAAGTAACACTGAGTGTACCAAGGTGTACAAAGTCATAAACGTGTGCAACTGCGTGCACAAAACACATATCAATGAACTGCAAGCACATATAAGCTATACCGAGTGCAAAATCAAATCGAGTGCGTACCCCATGCACAAAATCAAATCAACTGTATGAAATCCAGGAAATCATAAAACATGTGCAACCAAGGCACAAAATCAATATCGAGTGCAATAGATATGCACAAATCATAAACCAATACAACAATGTGTAAATCGTATATCAAGTGCGATAACTATGCACGAAAATATAAATACCCAGTAGGTGCAACAATGGTGCACACAATCAATATCATAAAACTCATCATCAAAACTCAAATCCAAGCGATATAAGCGTGATACTCGGATCATAACGCAAATCGCAGCAAATGACATTGAGGTATACTTCCTATAATGTCGAAAAAAAATATTGGTGCGCCTAAAACTGGCAGAGCAAGAACATCCGCTTGCCTCCTGCTCACGGTCTGGCGTCCTCTGTCTCTGGGTGCTCATTTCACTGTGGATTACTAATCTCGCAATCCATCGGCTCTTCGGTTCAGTCAGGTGTGCTAACGGAAACGATTCCGCTCTGGCACTTCTCTGGGGATCTCTTGTCCAATTAGAATGACAACTCATAACGCAACACGTCACTAGCGTCGGCCTCTGGTCCTCTGAATACACGTCACACATCTGATCCTGGGTGCAAATCTTATTGCAGCAGTGTCTTGGAAGAAACCTGCTCAGGGTCTCTTCCGATCTTGCCTATGCCGAACTATACGGAGGCTGGTACTCTTGCCTAATCTTCTTCTCGCTTTCTGGACATCTGCGTTCTCAGCACCGCTTTTTCTCGGGAACTGGTCGTATCTCACACCTTTGTATACATATCAGATCTCTAATCTCAACGGAGAGTAGCAACAGCTCGTTGACATCTCGCACGAACCTCTTGTTCCACTCGTCTTTATTATTGTCTGCTTCGACTTCACGTCATGCTATCTGCGTACTGCAATTGTCTTGGCTACCATTAATCTGGAGTCTCTCACACGGACTTGAAATCACGAACTCGGTATCTTCATCACTCTGTAGAAGATCTCTAGCCGAACACGTCCTCAGGAACTTGTCCATTGTTGGAGTTAGTGCCCTCAGAGTCAATTATTGGATCACAGGCACGTGATTGCAATGATTGAGGGAGGACCTATCCCGGTAGGACAGTCTTACTCGAGATGATAGTATGCTATCTGGTTTATCTTTATCATCGTGTACTGCTTTAGGTGACCTGACATGTCGCTATTACACGTTGATAGAGCCCCTAGGATTCTTGCTTGACTACCAGCAGTATGATGGCGATCATATACGTGGGAGCTGGTGGTCTATAAGCACATCCTTAAAAGGTCCCTAGTCGTAGGAGTTTCGAGACAGGGCATCGATACTCCGTTAGTAGACTAGTGTATACAGTCGAGACCCCGACGAGGGGCGGTGGCCGGTCTCACAAGCCACTGGTGTCAGTTGGTTCACCTAAGATGTATACAGGTGCTCATTGGGTTATGAGTACACCGGACAGGACTCGCCGGGAACCTGCTAGTTGGTCTTATACCAGATGTCAGATAGCAGTTCCCTGGTGACATGTGTACAGGTTAGTTCATCGACCTGAGATCGTCATTTGTCTCGTGTGAGTTCCCACTGTGCTTTGATTACTACCCTACCACGGCTCAAAGGAGTCGTGCAAACAGGTTTTAGTTGGGTACAGTCCCGAGCCACATGGAGGCAGTGAGCGGATCTGCAGGGGTTCGTCTCTCCCGGTATTGGGGGTGAGGTCGCGCTGTGTCTAGGAGAGCCATTACGCAAAGCCCTCGGCCGAGGCAGGAGATTTACTGGTAGGTATTCCAGTAGTATCTCAGGGCGTTCTGGGCTACGCTCCGACACGACTTGTACCGCTTTTGGGGGTCTGACTTTCACCAACCCCCTAGGCCCGCCATGCGATACTCATAGACGAACGGACCGGACTGTACGGATATTGTCACTGACAGGCTCAGTTGGGTGTCGGGGTGAGCTTTCTCATCGACGTCCCATTTGGTCAATAGCTGGTGGCCCGTCACGTATTGGCTTATACCTCTGACGTGCCAGTGGTTAAATCCACAGCCATAGTATTGACGAGTCTTTAGAGTCCACCACAGTTACAGTTACTCAAGTTTCGGGCGAAACGCTGTAGAGGCCGTATGGAGATATGGCAGGGTCCGATCAGATACGTGCGGTATTGCACGGATCAGGATCGGACAGTTTTGTACTAGTGGCCGTATAGTTATATGGCAGGGTTTGATCTGATACGTGCGGTATTGCGCGGATGAGGATCGAACGGATTTTACTAGCCGGCTTTGGTTTAAGCCGGTCCTAGTTTAGTACAGTGTAGATTTTGTCTCATTGCATTTGTATCCGGTCGGAATACAGATGCGGGTGTGTATGCACAGTATCGGGGTTTTCCTGTAATTTATTACGGGACCAGTTTTCTGGAGTTGCCAGTTTGCATTCCGTTCCGGCCGGTTTTCCTTTGTTCTTTCCCGGCCGGACTTTTCCGATGGAGGGGGTAATTTGCAGTTTTGCAAATTACGTTTTGTGGAGGGTTTATTTGTAAAGATGAGAGCATCTTTTTATTCCTTTCTTTTCTATAATCATTTCTTGCATAAAGATTGATTTGATATGAGATGAGTGTTGATGTGAGTTTTGTGATGATAATGTTTGGATATGGTTACCTCCACCTTGATCCTACACTCACCTCCCTTCATGTTTTGTTCTTGCCCTCCACCATTTCCTTAGAAAAGGAATGGCCGGCCACTTTAGAAAATGAGGAGAGAAATTTCCATTTTTGAGAGAGCACAAATTTCTTCATCTCCTTCTTCTAGTTTTGGGGAAAAATGAAAGCACCATTTTTCCTTAGCCTTTTTCCTCCATCAAGGCAACTTAACCCCATTGAGACAAAGCGTATTCTACACTACACTATTCTACAGCAAGTCTTGGACGCGTCGGCTAGCCAACTTCGCGCCCGAGTTGCCTCGGTCAAGAGGCGGGAGCCCGTAAAAGATTCCGGCTACGTGGTGCCCTTTCCGACGACTCAGGAGGTGACGGAGATTCCGCGGGAGATCGGAGTGGAGACGAAGACCGAAGGACACGGATCGCTCGGTATACTTCTCACCCCATCTCTAGTTAGCTAGTATAGGTTAATGGTTTCGATCCGGGTAATTGTCCGCGGTAGCGCCGGTTTCCGAGCAAGGGAAAATTTTTATTCCGCATTTTGGCCTCGAGTACGAGGCCGGGGCGCTGCCGTGGCGCAACATGGTATCAGAGCCACGCCATTAACCTTACCTAGCTTGTTCTAATGTGTTTTGCATTTCCAATCGACCGAAATCCCAAAAACCACATTTTCTTTTGCATCAGTTTTCTGTTGGATTTTTTTGGTGTCAGAAAATTTTTCAGATTGTCGAAAACTACTGCACAAGACATTATAAGACCACTGAAGAATTTCGACAGTGTAATTCGAACAGTAGAGCGCGGAAGGGCGGCCAAACGCACCTTCGGGCCGCGCTTCCGCCGCGGTCTACTGTGGTCAACTTGTCAAAATTTTACGCTGGGCTTTTAGGCTTATTTTGTGGCTTTTGGGATATTAAATTTGGGCCCAGGTTTTCTGTAACTGCTACAGTATTGGTTGGGGGCCCACTAGTTAATTTTTGGTCAATCGGAAAATTTTAAACACATTATTTCACAGTATTTACATTATATCTGCGACCGTGAATGTCACTCGATCGGTAAATCCGGTCTAACTGCTATAGCCCGGTTAGACGGATTTGCGAACGTGACTTTCACGTTGATGTTCTATGTTTATGCTGTGGTGTTGCGGATCGGTCGTGGGGGATAGCCTGGTTGCAATATAGTACAGTTTTGTTGTTTTATGTACATTTGATATTGCGGGACGAGCGTCCGACATGTGGACTGCCGTCACTGCCAGTTTGTATTATTCTTTTGGGGCACGACCTGGTTGCGGTCGATGTACCCGGTGTATGTATATTTTACTTTCTGTACTAGGGTTGCCCCGCGGTGGGGTGCACGGATAGCCGGGTTCTGGAGGGCAAAGGGCCCGCATCTCAGGGCATTGAGACGGAGGGGGCTTCAGTCCAGGATTGGCGGGCTATTCGCCGCACTCGTAGGGGGTATTGGTTGACCCAGGAGGGGTGCCCAAGTTACCGGATTCCGTGAAGTGCTGGGTGGTCCATTCACGGTACTGAAGGGGGCTGCCTCGCTTCAGGTTTTGGCGGGTGACTTGCCGCGCCCGTAGGGGTCTAGGATTTCATTGCACAGGCTATCCACACGACCAGGGGAACGTCGGGTTTCAGCAGCGGCTCTGTGAAACCCGGAGTTTCCAGATATCTGTATTGTTCTGTGATGCTGTACATTTCTGTGATGTTGCATTTTATTCACGCCTTGAGCGAAATACTATATATTGGTATATATATTAGTAGATGTTGTATATGTTTTACATCCGCGCTAGTCCAGTCCCCGCTCTGCCGTTAGTTAGCTAACCTAACGGGTGATGACGGGACCCAGTGGCGAATGCGGATGGCATATACGTACGTCAGTATATTTTCGTTCTTTGTGGTGTGATCAATTGATGGGACTGCATTGATTCGGATCAATGCAAGTTTAAACAAACCTATTCTGATGTTGTTGGAACACTTTTTCAAAAAAAAAGCTGTTATTGCAAGGACGTTCACTTTTGTTTTGCATCGTGGTATTCATCTGGAATATCCTGCTCCTCAGTCGACGAGGCAAGGGCCGAGATCCCTTCACCGGGAGTGACCCCTTGGACAGAAGTTTGCGTCAGGGCATTAACTTCACTATAGCCGATTACTTTTTCTTTGCATCGTGGTATTCAGTTGGAATATCCTGCACCTCATTCTACGGGGAAAGAGCCGAGATCCCTTCACCGGGAGTGACCTCTTTAGCAAAGGCTTTCGTCACTATATTTTTATAAAAACTATGCAGTTCCTTCAACGATATCAAGTTCATTACGTTAAAGGTTTTTCGCCAAAAACCAGCCGTAGCCCTCCGTCATTTCCTACAGGTATTATTTGGTATTCGTGCTGCGTTTGTTGACCTAGTCAAGACGTAGTGTTCGGTAGCTAAGTGGTACTTGTTTGTTGCATAAGTGGGATTGGTTAGGACAGTCGTGCGGCCTTGTTGACCTAGTCAAGGGCACGTACGGGTGGGTTTAATGCAATCCAGAATAATGACGGGTTGAACTTGACTGGCGGTTTATGGTTTGTTGACCTAGTCAAGGTCATAAACCGCTTGGGGTAAAAGCCTACATCGGGAGTTTCAAAAGAACTGAAACTTGCCAGGCATGCGCATACCTTCTGGAGTGTGGTGACTTGAGTGGATTCCGTCAGGTTATCATGCGATGATAGTTGGATCCCGATTCCCACTGATGAGTTAGTTTACTCCTCGGGTGATCCCGACTAATTCTTCTTTCAGGTTTGGAGGAGAATTTGAGGTACAGTGGGAGGTTTCCTGATTAGATAAAGTGGTAACCATTCTGATCTAGGTTAGAGTGCACGCTGAGTGTTTCTTTTCTCTCTCTCTGGCAGCGACCATTGACCCGACCCTGGACTATGACTCAGTGACCAAGTTGACCGAACCTTCTTAACACTGGCTTTTGGATTGTCAGAGTTGCAGACCTCATTGCCACTCCTACTTTTACCCTTTTCTCCAGGACACCCCGTATTACTACGAACGTCCACTTCCATTGGACAAAACCATCGTATGGTTAGATACGAACTCGAAGGACTTCGAGGATGGTTTCTGGTTCTGGAGAAAACGGATAGGATTATTCAGTTGTCTTTTCTTTTCACCTTCTCTCAGGTTGCGAGTACTCCTTGGTTTAGGAGCAGTACACCTATTACGCAAATTGGATAGTCTTCTTCCAAACCATAGGCTGGTGCCGACCGGTGGGGAATGAAGAAAACCAATTAGCCTAAACGGTGTGCAGAAGGTATTAAGGTTAAGACAAAGCAAGGGATTAGTAGGAGGGCAAAGTAAGTTGCGACTGCTATTCACGACCAAACCAAGTATTTCTTCGCCAATCCTAAATCACCTTTGTATTTCTCCAGGACACTCCGTATCACTACGAAGATCCTATTTTATTGGATAATCCATCGTATGGTTATATACGAACTCGAAAGGAACTTGTTCCAGTTCGGGGATGGATCCTGGTTCAGGAGAAATAGGAATAAAGTACATTCAGGTGTCTTTTATCTTCACCTTCTCTCGCTTTGCGAGTGCTCCTAGGATTAGGACAGTACACCTTTTATGCTTATTGGATAGTCTTCTTCCAAACCATAGGCTGGTGCCGAACGGTAGGGAAGGAAGAAAACCAATTGGCCTAAAGGGGTGTGCAGAAGGTAATGACTAAAGACAAATAAAGGGATTTGGTGAGGTGGCAAAGAATTATACGGTTACAGTTGTGAATCTGGATAATGGTAGAGGCATTACTAGGAATACCAGGATACCCCATTGAAACATTACAATGTTTCAGTTTCACTGTGTACTGTTAAAAGAAAACTGATTTCCCGATTAGACACTTACTCCAGGGTATGTATTTACCAAGTATGATTCTCACATCTGTATGGTTTTACAGATGATGAGTGGGAGTAAGTTATTGGGAATTGGGTGATCATCCTCATTATATCGGGATTCGTTGTAATCGGTGATATTTGAGGAAGTCACCTGGGTTGTTTGCCGGTCGGCAAATATTTGGTTTTGAATATCCGCTGTTGTGCACCAATTTCAAATTGATATATCTGTACGTCTATTTTCATAGAGTGAGATATGCCTTTTGATATTATGTCGATGACATTTACCTATATCAGTGGATGGTTAGGTAAGGAGCATTAAACAGCGGTGTAATTCTTCTTAACCATAAGTACAGTTTTCAACCTACGACACACAGTGAAAGAGTTGTTAGACTCAGCGGACTTATACAGAGTATTGTATGCTGTCCAGTGTCCATTAGGACAGAGGGGTTGGTTCTCATACTATATTCTGTTTACTTTTAACTTCTCTAGTTCTTAGACATGTGTTTCATGGAAACACAGGGTCTAAGTTTTGAGGAGTTATAGGTATTTGAATAAAGTAGAGAACCAGGTATACCAAGTATCGGGATTCTTCAAAGTGATCGAAGATGTAGATACTTGCGTATGGTATTCAGTTGATAGTAATGATAAAGAGAAATTGCTTCTTTTTCAGGTTACTCATAATTGGAAGCATTCCTAAGTTGAGTAACGCTGATCGGCCTCCTTCCATTTAGTTGACATGCACTGGAGACAGCTGCATGATTTGAATCTGGTTCAATTGAATCAGTGCCTCTGTTTCTATATTGGATATAGAACAGTTCATATCTTAACGATGTTAAGGTACGGGGAGTTGTCCGGCTTATGCTTAAAACCAGACTTTGGATAACTCAAGGCACGTTTCTGTAATGGCTGTTTGTGGGTTGACCCAGGCTATGACGAGGGTTGATTTTCTACCATCTGACAGATCAATAGAAATATTGTTCTAGACTCGCCACAGTTTTAATAAAAATTGGATTTTTCAGAAAAAGTAGTGGGAGTATGGTAGAACTGGAAGTGATTCCAGAACCACAAACGATTACTGAAGATTTGATAAGGAACCTAAAGATTCAATCTGGACTGACATTCCATTGGCCACTCCGCAGATACGGTGGGTAACTTCAGGCACCCGAGAGGTACTCCGGTAGCCTCAAGGACGGTGACAGGGAAGTTCTTGTTTACCCACACTTGCCATTGCTGTTGTTCCAGGCTGCGAGACCCGGTGAGAGGATGAGTATAGCGTCGTTCTAAACTAGCTTTAGAAGTGCGCGTCTATATGACTCCACCAGAGGGTTGTCGTAGTCAGTGGGAGCAGCGGAAGCATTGGTGGACATCAGGCTTATGTCTATTTATAGACTAAAGCAGATGTAGCGGAGATAGATCATCTGTTTCTGATGTGACAGTCATGGGTTTGACGTCATCAGAATAGGGGATGGATCTGTTGAGAAGGTAGTAGGAAGTGATATTCCTATACTACGATCGGTTATACTTTGGTCGTCACACAGTGTTTTCTCCACATGGGACTTGGACATTATATCAGACATACTGGTTACTAGATCTATGGTTTTAGATCTAGATTTGGGTGGTTTCCCAATCAGGGTATTTTGACAGCATTCTATGAGTATTTAGAATGGACGACTCCTGGCATGGTAGTATACCTGCAGATAATGGAGTCACCCTCTCTAAAGGTGTCTTACAGACTAAAGGGGAGAGGATGTGCATGATTGGCAGATCACTTGCTTAGGTATTTGAGTCAATCATGAGATGTCAAATACCACACCAGATGTTGTTCTTGCACTAGATGCAATAAGTTGATATTAATCCAATCCTGGAAAACCAGTCGGAAGCAGTTTTAGAACATAAGTGAATGTTCTAGGGATATGATAACGGCTGCCTCCTTTAGGAGACGGTTATCACTCCGGGCTTCCAAGGTGACATGGACGACAAGCAGGTTGTCAGAGTTATAGATTTTCCTTCTGACGAGGGGCAGTATTTTGGACAGGTGGTCCAAGGCAATACTGAGGGAGGCATGGCGCAGGATACTGATTAAGTTCAGTTGTTGATACAGTCTAAGAAGTTTGGATTTGGAGTTCATTTATGAGCTAGGTCCCATCAGACATCCAGATATTCTAAGACAGGTATTGCTCATTTCGGGAGATGGTTTTCTCCGCGAACATGAGATATAGAGAGACACAGAAAGAAACATCACTGCGGATCCACTCACTGAGGCTATTCCTCGAACGCAATAGTTTCGCAAACAGGTTTTGTGAGACTGACTAGTAGAGGAGTTGGGTGTTCGGTATCACACGGGCTGTGAGTATGCGACATCGCAATAATTAGCCTTGAGTGCAAGTGGGAGATTGTTGGAGTTAGTGCCCTCAGAGTCAATTATTGGATCACAGGCACGTGATTGCAATGATTGAGGGAGGACCTATCCCGGTAGGACAGTCTTACTCGAGATGATAGTATGCTATCTGGTTTATCTTTATCATCGTGTACTGCTTTAGGTGACCTGACATGTCGCTATTACACGTTGATAGAGCCCCTAGGATTCTTGCTTGACTACCAGCAGTATGATGGCGATCATATACGTGGGAGCTGGTGGTCTATAAGCACATCCTTAAAAGGTCCCTAGTCGTAGGAGTTTCGAGACAGGGCATCGATACTCCGTTAGTAGACTAGTGTATACAGTCGAGACCCCGACGAGGGGCGGTGGCCGGTCTCACAAGCCACTGGTGTCAGTTGGTTCACCTAAGATGTATACAGGTGCTCATTGGGTTATGAGTACACCGGACAGGACTCGCCGGGAACCTGCTAGTTGGTCTTATACCAGATGTCAGATAGCAGTTCCCTGGTGACATGTGTACAGGTTAGTTCATCGACCTGAGATCGTCATTTGTCTCGTGTGAGTTCCTACTGTGCTTTGATTACTACCCTACCACGGCTCAAAGGAGTCGTGCAAACAGGTTTTAGTTGGGTACAGTCCCGAGCCACATGGAGGCAGTGAGCGGATCTGCAGGGGTTCGTCTCTCCCGGTATTGGGGGTGAGGTCGCGCTGTGTCTAGGAGAGCCATTACGCAAAGCCCTCGGCCGAGGCAGGAGATTTACTGGTAGGTATTCCAGTAGTATCTCAGGGCGTTCTGGGCTACGCTCCGACACGACTTGTACCGCTTTTGGGGGTCTGACTTTCACCAACCCCCTAGGCCCGCCATGCGATACTCATAGACGAACGGACCGGACTGTACGGATATTGTCACTGACAGGCTCAGTTGGGTGTCGGGGTGAGCTTTCTCATCGACGTCCCATTTGGTCAATAGCTGGTGGCCCGTCACGTATTGGCTTATACCTCTGACGTGCCAGTGGTTAAATCCACAGCCATAGTATTGACGAGTCTTTAGAGTCCACCACAGTTACAGTTACTCAAGTTTCGGGCGAAACGCTGTAGAGGCCGTATGGAGATATGGCAGGGTCCGATCAGATACGTGCGGTATTGCACGGATCAGGATCGGACAGTTTTGTACTAGTGGCCGTATAGTTATATGGCAGGGTTTGATCTGATACGTGCGGTATTGCGCGGATGAGGATCGAACGGATTTTACTAGCCGGCTTTGGTTTAAGCCGGTCCTAGTTTAGTACAGTGTAGATTTTGTCTCATTGCATTTGTATCCGGTCGGAATACAGATGCGGGTGTGTATGCACAGTATCGGGGTTTTCCTGTAATTTATTACGGGACCAGTTTTCTGGAGTTGCCAGTTTGCATTCCGTTCCGGCCGGTTTTCCTTTGTTCTTTCCCGGCCGGACTTTTCCGATGGAGGGGGTAATTTGCAGTTTTGCAAATTACGTTTTGTGGAGGGTTTATTTGTAAAGATGAGAGCATCTTTTTATTCCTTTCTTTTCTATAATCATTTCTTGCATAAAGATTGATTTGATATGAGATGAGTGTTGATGTGAGTTTTGTGATGATAATGTTTGGATATGGTTACCTCCACCTTGATCCTACACTCACCTCCCTTCATGTTTTGTTCTTGCCCTCCACCATTTCCTTAGAAAAGGAATGGCCGGCCACTTTAGAAAATGAGGAGAGAAATTTCCATTTTTGAGAGAGCACAAATTTCTTCATCTCCTTCTTCTAGTTTTGGGGAAAAATGAAAGCACCATTTTTCCTTAGCCTTTTTCCTCCATCAAGGCAACTTAACCCCATTGAGACAAAGCGTATTCTACACTACACTATTCTACAGCAAGTCTTGGACGCGTCGGCTAGCCAACTTCGCGCCCGAGTTGCCTCGGTCAAGAGGCGGGAGCCCGTAAAAGATTCCGTCTACGTGGTGCCCTTTCCGACGAGCGAGGAGGTGACGGAGATTCCGCGGGAGATCGGAGTGGAGACGAAGACCGAAGGACACGGATCGCTCGGTATACTTCTCACCCCATCTCTAGTTAGCTAGTATAGGTTAATGGTTTCGATCCGGGTAATTGTCCGCGGTAGCGCCGGTTTCCGAGCAAGGGAAAATTTTTATTCCGCATTTTGGCCTCGAGTACGAGGCCGGGGCGCTGCCGTGGCGCAACATCCATACCATCGGAGGAATACTCAATATTCGTCCGTTCTCGATCAATTCACAACGTATCTGGGTGAGGTCCTCTATCTGAACCTGGTCCACTTACTGGTCTCCTATCACATGATGTCCGGACGACGTTAAACTTTTCGTTCGATTTGTCAAAGTCCCATAATTCCCCGAAAGCTCAACTCTGAGCACAGTTTAATAATATCTAGTACACGTCACAGTACCTATAGACCAACCGTAGAAGGGCAAACCTAAGCCTCACTGATGGCACCACTAAACTGCCGCAAACCTTAAGGTTCAAAAGCGGTTCCACGGTCATCATGTCGAGTTAGGGTTTCATACTTCTAGAGGGTCTACAGAATTACTTGCATGTTCCTCTGAATATCTTAAACTTGGAAAAATGGGTTTCTGACATTCGTTTCGAACTTTTTAACTTTGCCTAGACAAAATGTGAATACCCTTCGTCTCGCAACTCAAGATAGACTAGCTATCATCTGTAAGTGCACGGCGGCGCCCCGGCCGTCAATCTGACGGCCAAATGCGGAAACGGTGAATAACTTAAATTTTTGCGAACTTAGCAAACCGGCACCACCGCGCACTATAACCCGGATCGAACCATTAACTAGTCCTAGCTAACTAAAAGAAAGGGAATAGAGATATACCGACGATCCAAGTCCTCCGGTCTTCTCCTGCGGAAAGTCCTGTCTCCTCCTCGTCGCCGGAAGTGCACCACATCGCCTACTTTGTTTACGGGCTCCCACCTCAATGCCGAGGCAACTCGGGTACGAAGCCGGCTACTCGACGTGCCCAAGATTTACTGTAGAATGAGTGGTGTAGAGATCCATGTCTCATTTTGGGGTTAAGGAGGTGCCATTTGGTGGAGGGATGAAACAAGAACAAAATGTGGAGGAGCTTGGGGGTTTTTGGTGCATCAAATGAACAACATATCCCCACTAAGAATTTTGGACAGCCCACCTCAAAATGTGGCCGGCCACTATCTTGTGAGGGAGGGAGTGAATGAGAGAGCAATACAATGAGGGAGTGAGTGGATCAATCATGCAAGAGGGCATCATGAAAGAATATAATTACAAGCAAAAACCACACACAACTACAACCATCAAGTCCACAAAGTCAATCCATCATGAGAAGGAGAAGTCAATGATGGTGCACATCATGAAAACCATCATGATGCCAAAAGATGCAAAGAACCCCCTCCACAAATGCCTATTTGCAACAATGCAAATAAACCCTCCTCCACCAATCTTCGGCCAATGAACGGAACAATGGAAATTGGCCGAAACGGAAAGCAAACTGGCAACTCCAGAAAACTGGTCCCGTAATAAATTACAGGAAAACCCCGATACTGTGCATACACACCCGCATTTGTATTCCGACCGAAATACAAATGCAATGAGACAAAATCTACACTGTATTATACTAGGATCCGGCTTAAACCAAAGCCGGCTAGTAATATCTGTCCGATCCTGATCCGTGCAATACCGCACGTATCTGATCGAACCCTGCCATATAACCATACGGCCACTAGTACAAACTGTCCAATCCTGATCCGTGCAATACCGCACGTATCTGATCGGACCCTGCCATATCTCCATACGGCCTCTACAACCTTTCGCCCGAAAGCTGAGTAACTGAATGTGGGGGACTCTAAAGACTCATCAACACCTTGGTTGTGGATTTAACCACTAGCACGTTAGAGGTATAAGCCAATACATAACGGGCTACCAGGTATTGACTAAAAGGGACGTCCATGAGCGAACTCAGCCTGACACCCTACTGAGCCTGTCAGTGACAATATCCGTACAGTCCGGTCCGTTCGTCTATGAGTATCGCATGGCGGGCCTAGGGGGTTGGTAAAAGTCAGACCCCCAAAAGCGGTACAAGTCGTGTCGGAGTGTAGCCCAGAACACCCTGAGATACTACTGGAATACCTACCAGTAAATCTCCTTGCCTTGGCCAAGGACTTTGTGTAATGGCTCTCCTAGACACAGCACGACCTCACCCCCAATACCGGGAGAGACAAACCCCTGAAGATACGCTCACTGCCTCCATGTGGCTCGGGACTGTACCCAACTAAAACCTGTTTGCACGACTCCTTTGAGCCGTGGTAGGGTAGTAATCAAAGTACAGTGGGAACTCACACGAGACAAATGACGATCCCCAGGTCGATGAACTAACCTGCACACATGTCACCAGGGAACTGCCATCTGACGTCTGGTATATGACCAACTAGCATGTTCCCGGCGAGTCCTGTCCGGTGTACTCATAACCCAATGGGCACTTGTATACATCTTAGGTGATCCAACTGACACCAGTGGCTTGTGAGACCGGCCACCGCCCCCTCGTCGGGGTCTCGACTGTATACACTAGTCTACTAATGGAGTATCGATGCCCAGTCTCGAAACTCCCACGACTAGGGACCTTTTAAGGATAAGCTTATAGACCCCCAGCTCCCACTTATATGATCGCCCTCATACTGCTGGTGGTCAAGCAAGAATCCTAGGGGCTCTATCAACGTGTAATAGCGACGTGTCAGGTCACCTAAAGCAGTACACGATGATAAAGGTAAACCAGATAGCATACTATCATCTCGAGTAAGACTGTCCTACCGGGATAGGTCCTCCCTCAATCATTACAATCACGTACCTGTGACCTAATAATTGACTCTGAGGGCACTATCTCCAACACTGTCGTATCTCTGCCTGAAAGCTCCAGCGATCTCAGCTCGTTCTCGTGTCACCAGAAAACACGATGGTCAGTCCTCGTCCAAGACGAGATCGCCCTGACCGCAACACTAGCAACAGCTCAATCTGCGCTCAAACCATGGTGACAGGAACCTCAAGCATGTATCGATGTAACCATATCAATGGAATGAAAGGAATCAACAGATCCTAAAATGGATGCATGATCATAAGGAGGAACGAAATCAATAAGAGTATGATCATAGAAACAAATAGAATTAAAGATGTCAATATATGTACATCCTAAGGTTTCTTAAGTGGAGTATCGTATCGTAAATATGCTGCGGAACATACGTACGGTACGTCACTCTACTCATGCTACCTACTCCATCAATCAGGGTCAGCCTATGTAAGGAAAGTTCGGGTCTAATACCCCCTGTCTAAGTCTAAGTTCCGTAAGGTCAAGCCTAGGTTCCGAATATATATAAATGCCCTAGACTCCACATAGTCAAACCTAAACTCGAACAAAGGTTAAACCTAGTGCTCTGATACCAACTTTGTCACGACCCGAAATATTAGCTCATGACCAGCACTTAAATTGTTAGTTATATGTATGCCCTAGAGGCCATTACTATACATATGATGTATATTGTAGTGGATGCTTGGACATATATAGAGATGACTTTCTTGCTCGATATGATAGTATGTTGTCTGGTTACTCTTTACCTTAACGTGTACACTGATTGTCTCTCTGATATATGTTGGTAAAGCCCTTAGGATGTGTACTTGACTACCTGGACTATGATACGGATCATACTAGTGGGGACATGGTAGTCCATAAGTACATCCTTCAAAGTCCCTAGTCGTGGATGTATCGAGACGGGGCATCAATATACCAGAGTAGACTAGCGTATAGCTTCTCGACCCATACAGATGGGCGATGGATGATCCCACATCCATTGGTGTTTGACATCATAGATGATATACGGGTGCTCAGTGGAGACTGGGTACACTGGACGGACTCGCCGAGAACTCCCAGATGGTATTATACCTTACGTCAGATGGCAGTTCTTCGGTGACACTGGTACAGGTTAGTCTGTAGACCCGAGATCGTCATAGAGTCTTGTGTGATTCCCACCGTGCTTTGATTTCCATCATACCACGTCCAAGAGGGCGTGCAAAAAGGTGGCTTTTGGGTACAGTCCCGAGTCGCATGGAGGCAATGAGCGATAGGAGGGGTTTCGTCTCTCCCGGTATAGGGAGTTGATGTTGCGCAGTGTTCGATTGGCTATAACAGGAAGTCCTTGGCCAAGGCTGCTTTAGGGATTTACTGGTAAGTGTACCAGTAGTTTCTCGACTCGTCATGAGCCTCATATCGACATGACTTATCGAGTTATTGGGGTCTGACGTTTACCACCCCTAGACGAGATATGCGACATATCAGACGAACAGACCGGACTGTACGGAAGTGTTACTCGTTGGATTCACTGGAGTGTGAGCGGGCTTGCTCGTTGATCTTCTGATCGCTCAATACCCGGGTGGCCGTTACGTTTAGCAGACCGCTTGCGGCTTGTGGGTGTTTGATTTGATCATCACCTACTGCCGGCGTATTGACGAGTCTTTAGAGTCCTACACAGGGGTTTCCTGGCTCAAGCGAAACGAAATAGGAGCGTACATGAGATATGTGAAGGACCGAGAATAATACCAGTATGTGATACTGTATTCTATTTGTTGCGCCACGGCAGCGCCCCGGCCGTCTTACCGAGGCCAAAATGCGGAATCAAAAATTTTCCTTACTTGGAAACTGGCGCTACCGCGGACAATAAAACCCGGATCGTTAACCATTAACCTATACTAGCAAACAAGAGATGGGAAGAGAAGTATACCGAGTGATCCGAGTCCTCCGGTCTTCTCGTCATCGTCCCGATCTCCCGCGATCTCCCGCGGAAAGTCTTGTCTCCATATCGTCGCCTCCTCGCCGGAAGGGCACCACATCGCCTGCGTCTTTTACGGGCTCCCGCCTCAATACCGAGGCAACTCGGGCATGAAGCCGGCAAGTCGACATGCCCAAGATATGCTGTAGAATGTAGTGTAGAAACTTTGTCTCTTGGAGTTTGTGTAGTTGCCATTGATGGATGGAGGAAGAGGTAGAGAAAATTGGTGCTTTCAATTTTCTAGCAAGAAGAAGATGAGATGAAGAATTCCTCACATAACAAAATGAACTCTCTCATTCTTTTCTCTCAAGTGAACCCTCTCTCATCTTATGAGAATGGTGGAGGAATGAAAATGCAAACCATAACAAGAAGGGAGGTGAGTGTAGGAGAAAAAGAAAGGTGACCATATCCAAACACCATCATCACAATCTCACATCAAAACACAAATCAATCCTAATCACCTTTTACAAGAAATGATGATAGAAAAGAAAGGAATAAAAAAGATGCTTTCATAATCAAACCATTTGCATGAAAACCCTCCACAAAGTGTTATTTGCAAACTTGCAAATAACACCCTCCATCAAAAGGTTCGGCCGGGAAAGAACAAAGGAAAACCGGCCGGAACGGAATGCAAACTGGCAACTCCAGAAAACTGGTCCCGTAATAAATTATAGGAAAACCCCGATACTGTGCATACACACCCGCATCTGTATTCCTACCGGATACAAATGCAATGAGACAAAATCTACACTGTACTATACTAGGATCCGGCTTAAACCAAAGCCGGCTAGTAATATCCGTTCGATCCTGATCCGTGCAATACCGCACGTATCTGATCGAACCCTGCCATATATCCATACGGCCACTAGTACAAACCGTCCGATCCTGATCCGTGCAATACCGCACGTATCTGATCAGACCCTGCCATATCTCCATACGGCCTCTACAGCGTTTCGCCCGAAAGCTTGAGTAACTGAAAGTGTGGTGGACTCTAAAGACTCGTCAATACTATGGCTGTGGATTTAACCACTAGTACGTCAGAGGTATTAGCCAATACGTGACGGGCCACCAGCTATTGACCAAAAGGGACGTCGATGAGCGAACTCATCCTGACACCCTACTGAGCCTGTCAGTGACAATATCCGTACAGTCCGGTCCGTTCGTCTATGAGTATCGCATGGCGAGCTTAGGGGGTTGGTAAAAGTCAGACCCCCAAAAGCGGTACAAGTCGTGTCGGAGCGTAGCCCAGAACACCCTGAGATACTACTGGAATACCTACCAGTAAATCTCCTGCCTCGGCCGAGGGCTTTGTGTAATGGCTCTCCTAGACACAGCGCGACCTCACCCCCAATACCGGGAGAGACGAACCCCTGCAGATCCGCTCACTGCCTCCATATGGCTCGGGACTGTACCCAACTAAAACCTGTTTGCACGACTCCTTTGAGCCGTGGTAGGGTAGTAATCAAAGCACAGTGGGAACTCACACGAGACAAATGACGATCTCAGGTCGATGAACTAACCTGTACACATGTCACCAGGGAACTGCTATCTGACGTCTGGTATAATCCCAACTAGCAGGTTCCCGGCGAGACCTGTCCGGTGTACTCATAACCCAATGAGCACCTGTATACATCTTAGGTGGACCAAATGACACCAGTGGCTTGTGAGACCGGCCACCGCCCCTCGTCGGGGTCTCGACTGTATACACTAGTCTACTAATGGAGTATCGATGCCCAGTCTCGAAACTCCCACGACTAGGGACCATTTAAGGATGTGCTTATAGACCCCACATCCCACGTATATGATCGCCATCATACTGTTGGTCGTCAAGCAAGAATCCTAGGGGCTCTATCAACGTGTAATAGCGACCAGTAAGGTCACCTGAAACAGTACATGATGATAAAGGTAAACCAGATAGCATACTATCATCTCGAGTAAGACTGTCCTCCTGGGATAGGTCCTCCCTCAATCATTGCAATCACGTGCCTGTGATCCAATAATTGAATCTGAGGGCACTATCTCCAACAATCTCCCACTTGCACTCAAGGCTAATTATTGCGATGTCGCATACTCACAGCCCGTGTGATACCGAACACCCAACTCCTCTACTAGTCAGTCTCACAAAGCTCGTTTGCGTGACTATTGCGTTCGAGGAATAGCCTCAGCGAGTGGATCCGCTCAGATGTTTCTATCTTTGTCTCTCTAAATCTCAAGTTCGCGGAGAATACCATCTCCCGAAATGAGCAATACCTGTCTTAGAATATGTCTGGATATCTGATGGGACCTAGCTCATAAATGAACTCCAAATCCAAACTTCTTAGACTGTATCGGTAACTGAACTTAATCAGTACCCAGCACCATGCCTCCCTCAGTATCTGTCTTGGATCACCTGTCCAAAATACTGCCCCTCGTCAGAGGGAAAACTATAACTCTGACAACCTCCTTGTCGTCCATGTCACCTTGGAAGCCTGGAATGATAATTGTCTCCCAAATGAGGCTGTTGTTATCATATCCCTAGAACATGCACTTATGTCCTAAAACTGCTTCCGATTGTTTCTCCAGGATTGGATTCATATCAACTTATTGCATCTACTGCAAGAACAACATCTGGTGTGGTACTTGACATCTCATAACTGACTCAATTGCCTAAGCAAGTGATCTGTCAATCATGCGTATCCCTCTCCCCTTTAGTCTGTAAGACACCTTTAGAGAGGGTGACTCCATTACCTGCAGGTGTACTACCGTGCCAGGAGTCGTCCATTCTAAATACTCATAGAATGCTGTCAAGTTACCCAGATTAGGAAACCACCCAAATCTAGATCTAAAACTATAGATCTAGTTACCAGAATGTCTGATATAATATCCAAGTCCTGTGTGGAGAAAACACTGTGTGACAACCAAAATATAACCGATTGTAGTATAGGAATATCACTTCTACTCTGTGTATGTCATCAAATACCAGGACATCACACCCTACTACCTTCTTAACAGATCCATCCCCTATTCTGATGAAGTCAAACCTATGACTTCACATCAGAAATAGATGATCTATCTCCGCTATATCTGCTTTAGTCTATAAATAGACATAAGCCTGATGTCCACCAATGCTTCCGCTGCTCCCACTGACTACGACAACCCTCTGGCAGAGTCATATAGACGTGCACTTCTAAAACTAGTTTAGAATGACTCTATATTCATCCTCCTGCCGGGTCTCGGAGCCTGGAACAATAGCAATGGCAAGTGTGGGTAAACAAGAACTTCCCTGTCACCGTCCTTGAGGCTACCGGAGTACCTCTCGGGTGCCTGAAGTTACCCACCGTATCTGCGGAGTGGCCAATGGAATGTCAAATCAGATTGAATCTTTAGGTTCCTTATCAAATCTTCAGTAATCGTTTGCGGTTCTGGAATCACTTCCAGTTCTACCATACTCCCACTACTGTTTTCTGAAAAAATCCATTTTTATTAAAACTGTGGCGAGTCAAGAACAATATCACCATTGATCTTCCAGATGGTAGAAAGTCAACCCTCGTCATAGCCTGGGTCAACCCACAAACAGCCATTACAGAAACGTGCCTTAAGTTATCCAGAGTCTGGTTTTAAGCATAAGCCGGACAGCTCCCCGTACCTTAACAATGTCAAGATATGAACTGTTCTATATCCAATATAGAAACAGAAGCACTGATTTAATTGGAACCAGATTCAAATCATGCAGCTGTCTCCAGTGCATGTCAACTAAATGGAAGGAGGCCGATCAGCGTTATTCAACTTAGGAATGCTTCCAATTATGAGTAACCTGAAAGAGAAGCAATTTCTCTTTATCATTACTATCAACTGAATACCATACACAAGTATCTACATCTTCGATCACTTTGAAGAATCCCGATACTTGCAATACTTGGTTCTCTACTCTATTCAAATACCTATAACTCCTCAAAACTTAGACCCTGTGTTTCTACGAAACACATGTCTAAGAACTAGAGAAGTTAAAAGTAAACAGAATATAGTATGAGGACCAACCCCTCTGTCCTAATGGACACTGGACAACATACAATACTCTGTATAAGTCCGCTGAGTCTAACAACTCTTTCACTGTGCGTCGTAGGTTGAAAACTCTACTTATGGTTAAGAAGAATTACACCGCTGTTCAATGCTCCTTACCTAACCATCCACTGATATAGGTAAATGTCATAGACATAATTTCAAAAGGTATATCTCACTCTATAAAAATAGACGTACAGATATATCAATTTGAAATTGGTGCATAACAACGGATATTCAAAACCAAATATTTGCCGACCGGCAAACAACCCAGGTGGCTTCCTCAAATATCACCAATTACAACGAATCCCGATATAATGAGGATGATCACCTAATTCCCAATAACTTACTCCCACTCATCATCTGTAAAACCATACAGATGTGAGAATCATACCTGGTAAATACATACCCTGGAGTAAGTATCTAATCGGGAAATCAGTTTTCTTTTAACATTACACAGTGAAACTGAAACATTGAAATGTTTCGGTGGGGTATTCCGGTATTCTTAGTAATGCCTCTTCCATTATCCAGATTCACAACTATAACCGTATAATTCTTTGCCACCTCTCCAAATCCCTTTATATGTCTTTAGTCATTACCTTCTGCACACCCCTTAGGCCAAATGGTTTTCTTCCTTCCCTACCGTTCGGCACCAGCCTATGGTTTGGAAGAAGACTATCCAATAAGCATAATGGGTGTACTGTCCTAATCCTAGGAACACTCGCAACGCGAGAGAAGGTGAAGATAAAAGACAACCGAATAAACCTTATTCCTATTTCTCCTGAACCAGAATCCATCCCCGAACTGGAACAAGTTCCTTTCGAGTTCGTATATAACCATACGATGGATTATCCAATAAACTTGGGATCTTCGTAGTGATACGGAGTGTCCTGGAGAAATACAAAGGTGATTTAGGATTGGCGAAGAAATACTTGGTTCGGTCGTGAATAGCAGTCGCAATTTACTTTGCCCTCTTACTAATCCCTTGCTTTGTCTTAACTTAATACCTTCTGTACACCATCGTTATGCTAATTGGTTTTCTTCATTCCCCACCGTTCAGCACCTGCCTAAGGTTTGGAAGAAGACTATCCAATTTGCGTAATAGGTGTACTATCTCCTAAACCAAGGAGTACTCGCAATGAGAGAAGGTGAAAAGAAAAGACAACTGAATAATCCTATTCGTTTTCTCCAGAACCGGAAACCATCCTCGAATAAATTCCTTCGAGTTCGTATATAACCATACGATGGTTTTGTCCAATGGAAGTGGACGTTCGTAGTAATACGGGGTGTCCTGGAGAAAATGGTAAAAGTAGGAGTGGCAATGAGGTTTGCAACTCTGACAATCCAAAAGCCAGTGTTAAGTAGGTTCGGTCAACTTGGTCACTGAGTCATAGTCCAGGGTCGGGTCAATGGTCGCTGCCAAAGAGAGAGAGAAAAGAAACACTCAGCGTGCACTCTAACCTAGATCAGAATGGTTATCACTTTATCTAATCTGGAAACCTCCCACTGTAACCTCAAATTCTTCCCCAAACCTGAAAGAAGAATTAGTCGGGGTCACCCGAGGAGTAAACCAACTCATCAGTGGGAATCGGGATCCAACTATCATCGTATGATAACTTGACGGAATCCACTCAAGTCACCACACTCCAGAAGGTATGCGCATATCTGGCAAGTTTCAGTTCTTTTGAAACTCCCGATGTGGTTTTTACCCCTAGGACCCAAGTGACCTTGACACAGTCAACAAATCAAAGAGTCCTAGTCAAGTTCAACCCGTCATTATCCTGGATTGCATTAAACCCACCCGTACGAGCCCTTGACACAGTCAACAAGGCCGCACGACTGTCCTAACCAATCCCATTAATATGCTGCAAACAAACACTACTTAGCTACCGCACACTACGCCTTGACACAGTCAAGAAACGCAGCACGAATACTAAGTAATACTTGTAAGAAATGACGGAGGGCTACGACTGGTTTTTGGCGAAAAACCTTTAACGTAATGAACTTGATATCGTTGAAGGAACTGCATAGCCTTTTATAAAAATATAGTGACGAAAACCTTTACTAAAGAGGTCACTCCCGGTGAAGGGATCTCGGCTCTTTCCCCGTAGAATGAGGTGCAGGATATTCCAACTGAATACCACGATGCAAAGCAAAAGTAATCGGCTATAGTGAAGTTAATGCCCTGACGCAAACTTCTGTCCAAGGGGTCACTCCCGGTGAAGGGATCTCGGCCCTTGCCTCGTCGACTGAGGAGCAGGATATTCCAAATGAATACCACGATGCAAAACAAAAGTGAACGTCCTTGCAATAACAGCTTTTTGAAAAAGTGTTCCAACAACATCAGATTAGGTTTGTTTATCTTGTATTGATCCGAATCAATGCAGTCCCATCAATTGATCACACCACAAAGAACGAAAATATACTGACGTACGTATATGCCATCCGCATTCGCCACTGGGTCCCGTCATCACCCGTTAGGTTAGCTAACTAACGGCAGAGCGGGGACTGGACTAGCGCGGATGAAAAACATATACAACATCTACTAATATATATACCAATATATTATATTTCGCTCAAGGCGTGAATAAAATGCAACATCACAGAAATGTACAGCATCACAGAACAATACAGATATCTGGAAGCCCCGGGTTTCACAGAGCCGCTGCTGAAACCCGACGTTCCCCTGGTCGTGTGGATAGCCTGTGCAATGAAAACCTAGACCCCTACGGGCGCGGCAAGTCACCCGCCAAAACCTGAAGCGAGGAAGCCCCCTTCAGCAACGTGAATGGACAACCCAGCACTTCACGGAATCCGGTAACTTGGGCACCCCTCCTCGGTCAACCTGTACCCCCTACGAGTGCGGCGAATAGCCTGCCAATCCTAGAGTGAAGCCCCCTCCGTCTCAATGCCATGAGATGCGGGCCCGTTGCCCTTTAGAACCCGGCTATCCGTGCACCCCTCCGCGGGGTAATCCTAGTACAGAAAGTAAAATATACATACAACGGGTACATCGACCGCAACCAGGTCGTGCCCCAAAAGAATAATACAAACAGGCAGTGACGGCAGTCCACATGTCGGACGCTCGCCCCGCAATATCAAATGTACATATAAAACAAAACTGTACTAGCATTGCATCCAGGCTATCCCCCACGACCGATCCGCAACATCACAGCATAAACACAGAACATCAACGTGAAAATCACGTTCGCAAATCCGTCTAACCGGGCTATAGCAGTTAGACAGGATTTACCGATCAAGTGATATTCACGGTCGCAGATATAATGTAAATACTGTGAAATAATGTGTTTAAAATATCCAATCGATCAAAAAATTAACAAGTGGGCCCCCAAGCAATACTGTAGCAGATCAAGAAATTCTGGGCCCAATGTTATTATTCCAAAACCCCTAAAAACAGCCCAGAAAGCAACTGAAGAAAAACGACACAGTGATCTGACCATAGTGCGGCGGAACCGCGGCACAAAAGGGGGTTTTGCCGCGGTTCCGCGCTCACACAATGGAATCACTCTGTCGAATTTCTACAGTAGCCTTATATTTTTCAGTACATCACTTTTATGCAACCTGAAAAATTTTTTGAGCAAGAAAAAAATCAACAGAAAACTGATGTACAGAAAACGTGTATTTTTGGAATTTTGGTCGATCGGAAATGTAAAACACATTAGAACAAGCTAGGAAAGGTTAATGGCGTGGCTCTGATACCATGTTGCGCCACGGCAGCGCCCCGGCCGTCTTACCGAGGCCAAAATGCGGAATCAAAAATTTTCCTTACTTGGAAACTGGCGCTACCGCGGACAATAAAACCCGGATCTTTAACCATTAACCTATACTAGCAAACAAGAGATGGGAAGAGAAGTATACCGAGTGATCCGAGTCCTCCGGTCTTCTCGTCATCGTCCCGATCTCCCGCGATCTCCCGCGGAAAGTCTTGTCTCCATATCGTCGCCTCCTCGCCGGAAGGGCACCACATCGCCTGCGTCTTTTACGGGCTCCCGCCTCAATACCGAGGCAACTCGGGCATGAAGCCGGCAAGTCGACATGCCCAAGATATGCTGTAGAATGTAGTGTAGAAACTTTGTCTCTTGGAGCTTGTGTAGTTGCCATTGATGGATGGAGGAAGAGGTAGAGAAAATTGGTGCTTTCAATTTTCTAGCAAGAAGAAGATGAGATGAAGAATTCCTCACATAACAAAATGAACTCTCTCATTCTTTTCTCTCAAGTGAACCCTCTCTCATCTTGTGAGAATGGTGGAGGAATGAAAATGCAAACCATAACAAGAAGGGAGATGAGTGTAGGAGAAAAAGAAAGGTGACCATATCCAAACACCATCATCACAATCTCACATCAAAACACAAATCAATCCTAATCACCTTTTACAAGAAATGATGATAGAAAAGAAAGGAATAAAAAAGATGCTTTCATAATCAAACCATTTGCATGAAAACCCTCCACAAAGTGTTATTTGCAAACTTGCAAATAACACCCTCCATCAAAAGGTTCGGCCGGGAAAGAACAAAGGAAAACCGGCCGGAACGGAATGCAAACTGGCAACTCCAGAAAACTGGTCCCGTAATAAATTACAGGAAAACCCCGATACTGTGCATACACACCCGCATCTGTATTCCTACCGGATACAAATGCAATGAGACAAAATCTACACTGTACTATACTAGGATCCGGCTTAAACCAAAGCCGGCTAGTAATATCCGTTCGATCCTGATCCGTGCAATACCGCACGTATCTGATCGAACCCTGCTATATATCCATACGGCCACTAGTACAAACCGTCCGATCCTGATCCGTGCAATACCGCACGTATCTGATCAGACCCTGCCATATCTCCATACGGCCTCTACAGCGTTTCGCCCGAAAGCTTGAGTAACTGAAAGTGTGGTGGACTCTAAAGACTCGTCAATACTATGGCTGTGGATTTAACCACTAGCACGTCAGAGGTATTAGCCAATACGTGACGGGCCACCAGCTATTGACCAAAAGGGACGTCGATGAGCGAACTCATCCTGACACCCTACTGAGCCTGTCAGTGACAATATCCGTACAGTCCGGTCCGTTCGTCTATGAGTATCGCATGGCGGGCCTAGGGGGTTGGTAAAAGTCAGACCCCCAAAAGCGGTACAATTCGTGTCGGAGCGTAGCCCAGAACACCCTGAGATACTACTGGAATACCTACCAGTAAATCTCCTGCCTCGGCCGACGGCTTTGTGTAATGGGTCTCCTAGACACAGCGCGACCTCACCCCAATACCGGGAGAGACGAACCCCTGCAGATCCGCTCACTGCCTCCATATGGCTCGGGACTGTACCCAACTAAAACCTGTTTGCACGACTCCTTTGAGCCGTGGTAGGGTAGTAATCAAAGCACAGTGGGAACTCACACGAGACAAATGACGATCTCAGGTCGATGAACTAACCTGTACACATGTCACCAGGGAACTGCTATCTGACGTCTGGTATAATCCCAACTAGCAGGTTCCCGGCGAGTCCTGTCCGGTGTACTCATAACCCAATGAGCACCTGTATACGTCTTAGGTGAACCAACTGACACCAGTGGCTTGTGAGACCGGCCACCGCCCCTCGTCGGGGTCTCGACTGTATACACTAGTCTACTAATGGAGTATCGATGCCCAGTCTCGAAACTCCCACGACTAGGGACCATTTAAGGATGTTCTTATAGACCCCACCTCCCACGTATATGATCGCCATCATACTGCTGGTCGTCAAGCAAGAATCCTAGGGGCTCTATCAACGTGTAATAGCGACCAGTAAGGTCACCTGAAACAGTACACGATGATAAAGGTAAACCAGATAGCATACTATCATCTCGAGTAAGACTGTTCTCCTGGGATAGGTCCTCCCTCAATCATTGCAATCACGTGCCTGTGATACAATAATTGACTCTGAGGGCACTATCTCCAACACTATTCTCGCGATTTGTATCATCGGTCGGTTATATGTGATATAGCCGGGTTACCGAATCAAGTGTTGATTCGATACATTGATACACATGATATTAGTCGGTTATATGCGATATGACCGGATCGTTAAATCAAGTGTTGATTTAATGATTTAATGTATAATTATATATTTGATATATTAGTTTACATTAACTAGTATTGGTTCACTTAAGATTGATTTTCTCACTTGAATATGCACATTGATTATATGTGATATATGCAAGTGTACATGTTTGTATCATGCTTGATGATACAAACAAGTTGTGTGTATGAGACTTGAACCATATCAAGGTTAGATTAGGGTTTACTATTTTCCTTAGCACATAACAAAAGAGTGTGGCTTTGGTCAAAGTTATCAAGCTTCATGAAGCTTGATTAACATTGACAAAGTCAACTCTTTTGTCATTTGCTTAAGATATTAGCTAACCTAACCCTTAACCTTATGCTATGGTTAATTCTCTACATGAGTTAAGCATGAGGGCTTAACTCAACCATGGTGCCATGATTAAAATGATAAGTGTTCATATTATTCTTTTAATGGAGATTTTTTCTTTCTTCTTCTTCATCTTCATCAAGCTCACAAAAGCTTGAGAGCTCCAATGGTGCCATGGTAAAAAGAGTGAGAAATCCAATTCTAAAGTGAACTCACTTCCTATTTCTTCATCCTCTACCACTTTCCATGTAGTATAGGGTGTTCTCTTCACAAAGTTTTTGACCGAGTGAAGGAAAAGCTTGAGTTTGAGTCTCCCCGACGTAGATCATCTTCGGCCTCGAAGTCAATGACCTAGCCCGATCATTTCTCCGACGAAACCATCGCTAGAGTCCGGGACCCGATGATCGCAGCGGAGGAACGTCAACACGGAGCTAAAGAAGTGGAGGATCGGATCTACAAAGGTTGTAATCCCTTTCACTTAGTAGCGAAGTTGTTTGCTAGCTTTTCTTTTTGCCTTAACTTCTAGTTAACGATCTATATTAGGGTTTCTCGGCACCGGAAAATTTTTGTTTGGCATGGTTGATGCCTTGTGGAACCACCTTTGTGTGCCTAGTAACCCTACAGTGGTATCAGAGCCTAGCTAGAGCTTTAGGCGAAGTGTAGACGATGTTAGAAATCCGATCGAACCCCGAAACCCTAACTCAAACCCTTCTCTGTACATTTTCTGAAAATGTGGATTTTTCCAAATTAAAAATATCCAGAAAATTCAGCAGGGTTTTGTAGGAATTACTGTGAAATTCGTGGGCCCAATTCCATTAAACCGCCGCGGAACCGCGGCCGTACCCTACTTTGGGCGGCGGTTCCGCGGCAATAAAGTGGGTTTTTCCTACTCTGTTTGCACAGTAATCTCTTTTTATAGTTGCTCTATTTTATGGGAATTTTTAATTTTTACTCAACAGTTGAGTTTTCTGGGTTGTTTTGGGAATCGATGATTCGATCGGATTGTTTAGCTTTGTCTATGTGTTTTTCCGGATATTTTTTGAATATGTTAAAAAGTTCGACCGGATATAAATACCCACTGTTCCCCTGTCGGAAAATTTCCAAGTGTTGGATCTTTTCGTAGTTTAAAGACGTTCTAAGTAGTGCAAGTAACGCGATGGACCCTCTAGAAGACAACAAACCTTAACTCGATTATGTGACCGTCTTGAACTGCCCTTTGAACCTTCGGGTTTGGGGCAGTACGGCGTGCCACATGTGAAGCGTTGGCTTGACCCTTCTACGGCTGGACCGTTGGTACTGAGGCATGAACTGGATGTTTTTGAACTTACTTCAAGAGTTGAGCTGTGTCAGGAAAACTTGGGTGTTTGAATGTTCGATCGGAAAGTTTAACATTTTCTATTTATCTGGAATGTGATACAATATTTGGAATCCACAAGTAGTTATGAGATAACTGATTTGGATGTTATAAACATAGCACTTTAGTCTCACTTGATCGGTTGCCACGGAATTTTGATGTGATCAAAAGTCCGTCGCAATCACGTAGCGTACGCGGATACTCGCCGATAAACTTAATAGATAGCTACACCCCTTAGCCCCGACCAAGTGACTGTAGGAGAACCCCGTCGCCAAAAGCATCCTTTCGGGTGCTCTCGGTAGCGGTGTTCCGCCTTGGTGCACTTCGTCGACGGCATCGGGGGTGCGGCTGCCTACTAAAGTTTGCGACGAGCATTCGATCAGTTTATCGGGAATCTTGTTGAATTGCCCGACTAGATATTGAAAAGTGTTTTCGATAATGAGACTAAAATGCGGGGTTTATAATTTTTAGGCATGCGATGTCTAAGGAATTCATTTGGTTAGGCATGTGATGTCTAAAAGGGTTGCGGATTCCAACTGTTGTAGTTTTACACTTTCTTTTCTGCGACCGTAAGTGTAATATGTGATATCGCCGGTTTCGTTGCTATATGTCAACGACAATTGGGATGCGCATATTTACTTACGTTGATGACATGTGATGTTATGTGTTGCTGGATATGTTATATTGGATCGTCGTGTTTGAATAGCCGGGGGTTTTATGTGAGATGAGAGTTTTTATTTTCATTCATGTAAAATTTATTGTATGTAATATTCTTTTATTGGGGCACTTCCAGGTAGCGGAAGATGTCACCCATTGTATATTATTTACTTTTCCGCACTAGGATAGACCCAAGGAGGAGGGCACAAGTAACCGGGTTCTGGAGTCCAGTGGGAGACCAACTCGAGGAGTCGAGTCCGGGTTGTAAGTGCACGGCGGCGCCCCGGCAGTCAATCCGACGCCGGAATGCGGAAACGGTGATAAACTTAAATTTTGCGGACTTTGCAAACCGGCACCACCGCGCACTAAACTCCGGATCGAACCATTAACTAGTCTACGCTACTAAAAAGAAAGGGAAGAGATGTATACCGACGATCCAAGTCCTCCGGTCTTCATCTCCACTACGATCTCCTCGCGGGATCTCCGTCCTTCTCCTCCTCGTCGCCTCCTCGCCGGAAAGGGCACCACATCGCCTTCTTCGTTTACGGGCTCCCACCTCAATGCCGAGGCAACTCGGGCACGAAGCCGGCTACTCGACGTGCCCAAGGTTCGTTGTAGAATATGTAGTGAGCAAGTCTCATTTTTGGGGTTTGTGGAATTGCCATTGGTGAAGGAAAAGAGAGCTTGAAGAGAAGTGGAAAAATGTAGCATACAAAGAAAAAAAAGAGTAACATTTTTCCACACTCAAAATGAAAATCAATCCCATTCCTCTTTGAATGGCCGGCCACACCTTTCTCTTTTGTGATTGGAGAGAGAGAGTGAACAAGGTCAAGGGGGAGTGGTTGAACCATCATACAAGGGAGTGTGAAGTTATGATGTGAAGGAATGATAGCTAGGTAAGTCCAACACTCAAAACAACCATCAACAAAACCAAAGTCAATCCATCATGAGAAGGAGAAGTCAATGATGGTGCTCATCATGAAAACCATCATGATGCAACAAGATGCAAAGAACCCCCTCCACAAATGCCTATTTGCAACAATGCAAATAAACCCTCCTCCACCAAACTTCGGCCAATGAACGGAACAATCGAAATTGGCCGAAACGGAAAGCAAACTGGCAACTCCAAAAACTGGTCCTGTAATAAATTACAGGAAAACCCCGATACTGTGCATACACACCCGCATCTGTATTTCGACCGAAATACAAATGCAATGAGACAAAATCTACACTGTACTATACTAGGATCCGGCTTATACCAAAACCGGCTAGTAATATCTGTTCGATCCTGATCCGTGCAATACCGCACGTATCTGATCAAACCCTGCCATATAACCATACGGCCTATAGTACAAACTGTCCGATCCTGATCCGTGCAATACCGCACGTATCTGATCGGACCCTGCCATATCTCCATACGGCCTCTACAACCTTTCGCCCGAAAGCTGAGTAACTGAATGTGGGGGACTCTAAAGACTCGTCAACACCTTGGTTGTGGATTTAACCACTAGCACGTCAGAGGTATAAGCCAATACGTGACGGGCTACCAGGTACTGACCAAATGGGACGTCGATGAGGAAGCTCACCCCGACACCCAACTGAGCCTGTCAGTGACAATATCCGTGCAGTCCGGTCCGTTCGTCTATGAGTATCGCATGGCGGGCCTAGGGGGTTGGTAAAAGTCAGACCCCCAAAAGCGGTACAAGTCATGTCGGAGTGTAGCCCAGAACACCCTGAGATACTACTGGAATACCTACCAGTAAATCTCCTTGCCTTGGCCAAGGACTTTGTGTAATGGCTCTCCTAGACACAGCACGACCTCACCCCCAATACCGGGAGAGACGAACCCCTGAAGATACGCTCACTGCCTCCATGTGGCTCGGGACTGTACCCAACTAAAACCTGTTTGCACGACTCCTTTGAGCCGTGGTAGGGTAGTAATCAAAGTACAGTGGGAACTCACACGAGACAAATGACGATCCCCAGGTCGATGAACTAACCTGCACACATGTCACCAGGGAACTGCCATCTGACGTCTGGTATATGACCAACTAGCATGTTCCCGGCGAGTCCTGTCCGGTGTACTCATAACCCAATGAGCACCTGTATACATCTTAGGTGATCCAACTGACACCAGTGGCTTGTGAGACCGGCCACCGCCCCTCGTCGGGGTCTCGACTGTATACACTAGTCTACTAATGGAGTATCGATGCCCAGTCTCGAAACTCCCACGACTAGGGACCTTTTAAGGATAAGCTTATAGACCCCCAGCTCCCACTTATATGATCGCCCTCATACTGCTGGTGGTCAAGCAAGAATCCTAGGGGCTCTATCAACGTGTAATAGCGACGTGTCATGTCACCTAAAGCAGTACACGATGATAAAGGTAAACCAGATAGCGTACTATCATCTCGAGTAAGACTGTCCTACCGGGATAGGTCCTCCCTCAATCATTACAATCACGTACCTGTGACCTAATAATTGACTCTGAGGGCACTATCTCCAACAATCTCCCACTTGCACTCAAGGCTAATTATTGCGATGTCGCATACTCACAGCCCGTGTGATACCGAACATCCAACTCCTCTACTAGTCAGTCTCACAAAGCTCGTTTGCGGAACTATTGCGTTCGAGGAATAGCCTCAGTGAGTGGATCCGCTTAGTTGTTTCTTTCTATGTCTCTCTATATCTCAAGTTCGCGGAGAAACCTATCTCCCGAAATGAGCAATACCTGTCTTAGAATGTGTCTGGATGTCTGATGGGACATAGCTCATAAATGAACTCCAAATCCAAACTTCTTAGACTATATCGTCAACTGAACTTAATCAGTATCCTGCGCGCCATGCCTCCCTCAGTATTTCCTTGGACCACCTGTCCAAAATACTGCCCCTCATCAGAAGGAAAACTATAACTCTGACAACCTTCTTGTCGTCCATGTCACCTTGGAAGCCTGGAATGATAACTGTCTCCTGAATGAGGCTGTCGTTATCATCTCCCTAGAACATCCACTTATGTTCTAAAACTGCTTCCGACTGTTTCTCCAGGATTGGATTAATGTCAACTTATTGCATCTAGTGCAAGAACAACATCTGGTGTGGTACTTGACATCTCACGATTGACTCAATTGCCTGAGCAAGTGATCTGCCAATCATGCCCGTCCCTCTCCCCTTTAGTCTGTAAGACACCTTTGGAGAGGGTGACTCCATTACCTGCAGGTACACTACCGTGCCAGGAGTCGTCCATCCTAAATACTCTTAGAACGCTGTCAAGTACCCTGATTGGGAAACCACCCAAATCTAGATCTAAGACCATAGATCTAGTAACCAGTATGTCTGATATAAAATCCATTTCCTTTGTGGAGAAACCACTGTGTGACGACCAAAGTATAACCGATCGTAGTGTAGGAGTTTCTTTTCCTACTCTGTGTATGTCATCCAAATACCAGGATATCACACCCTACTACCTTCTCAACAGATCCATCCCCTATTCTGATGAAGTCAAACCCATGACTGTCACATCAGAAGTAGATGATCTATCTCCGCTACATCTGCTTTAGTCTATAAATAGACATAAGCTACTTGTCCACCAATGCTTCCGCTGCTCCTACTGACTACGACAACCCTCTGGCAGAGTCATATACACGTACACTTCTGAAGCGAGTTCAGAACGACGCTATACTCATCCTCCCGCCGGGTCTCGCAGCCTGGAACAACAGCAATGGTAATTGTGGGTAAACAAGAACTTCCCTGTCACCGTCCTTGAGACTACCGAAGTACCTCTCGGGTGCCTGAAGTTACCCACCTTATCTGCGGAGTGGCCAATGGAATGTCAATCCAGATTGAATCTTTAGGTTCCTTATCAAATCTTCAGTAATCGTTTGTGGTTCTGGAATCACTTCCAGTTCTACCATACTCCCACTACTGTTTTCTGAAAAAAAATCCATTTTTATTAAAACTGTGGCGAGTCTAGAACAATATCGCTATTGTTCATCCAGATGGTAGAAAATCAACCCTCGTCATAGCCTGGGTCAACCCACAAACAGCCATTACAGAAACGTGCCTTGAGTTGTCCAGTGTCTGGTTTTAATCATAAACCGGACAACTCCCCGTACCTTAACATCGTTAAGATATGAACTGTTCTATATCCCATATAGGACCAGAGGCACTGATTTAATTGAACCAGATCCAAATCATGCAACTGTCTCCAGTGCATGTCAACTAAATGGAAGGAGGCCAGATCAGCGTTACTCAACTTAGGAATACTTCCAATTATGAGTAACCTGAAAGAGAAGCAATTTCTCTTAATCATTACTATCAACTGAACACCATACACAAGTATCTACATCTTCGATCTCTTTGAAGAATCCCGATACTTGCTATACCTGGTTCTCTACTCTATTCAAATACATATAACTTCTCCAAATTCAGACCCTGTGTTTCCACGAAACACCTGTCTAAAAATTAGAGGAGTCATAAGTAAACCGAATATAGTACGAGGACCATCCCCTCTGTCCTGATGGACTCTGGACAACATATAATACTCTGTAAAAGTCCCTTGAGTCTGATTACTCATTCACTGTGTGTCGTAGGTTGAAAACTGTACTTATGGTTAAGAAGAATTACACCGCTGTTTAATGCTCCTTACCTAACCATCCACTGATATAGGTAAATGTCGTAGACATAATTTCAGAAAGGTATATCTCACTCTATGAAAATAGACGTACAGATATATCAATTTGAAATTGGTGCATAACAGCGGATATTCAAAACCAAATATTTGCCGACCGGCAAACAACCCAGGTGATTTCCTCAAATATCACCGATTACAACGAATCCCGATATAATGAGGATAATTACCCAATTCCCAATAACTTACTCCCACTCATCATCTGTAAAACCATACAGATGTGAGAATCGTATCTGGTAAATACATACCCTGGAGTAAGTATCTAATCGGGAAATCAGTTTTCTATTAACAGTACACAGTGAAACTGAAACATTGAAATGTTTCGATGGGGTATCCTGGTATTCCTAGTAATGCCTCTTCCAGATTCACGACTGTAACCGTATAGTTCTTTGCCACCTCTCCAAATCCCTTCATATGTCTTTAGTCTTTACCTTCTGCACACCCCTTTAGGCCAAATGGTTTTCTTCCTTCCCTACCGTTCGGCACCAGCCTATGGTTTGGAAGAAGACTATCCAATAAGCATAATGGGTGTACTGTCCCAATCCTAGGAACACTCGCAACACGAGAGAAGGTGAAGATAAAAGACACCTGAATGTACTTTATTCCTATTTCTCCTGAACCAGGATCCATCCCCGAACTGGAACAAGTTCCATTCGAGTTCGTATATAACCATACGATGGAGTATCCAAATAAACTGTGGATCTTCGTAGTGATACGGAGTGTCCTGGAGAAATACAAAGGTGATGTGGGAGTGGTAATGAAATATTTGGTTCGGTCGTGAATATCTGTTGCAATTTACTTTGCCCTCCTACTAATCCCTTGCTTTGTCTGAACTTAATACCTTCTGCACACCATCGTTATGCTAATTGGTTTTCTTCATTCCCTACCGGTCGGCACCAGCCTAAGGTTTGGAAGAAGACAATCCAATTTGCGTAATAGGTGTACTACCCCTAAACCAAGGAGTACTCGTAACCTGAGAGAGGGTAAAAGGAAAAGACAACTGAATAATCCTATCCGTTTTCTCCAGAACCAGAAACCATCCTCGAATAAATTCTTTCGAGTTCGTATCTAACCATACGATGGTTTTGTCCAATGGAAGTGGACGTTCGTAGTAATACGGGGTGTCCTGGAGAAAAAGGGTAAAAGTAGGAGTGGCAATGAGCTCTGCAACTCTGACAATCCAAAAGCCGGTGTTTAAGAAGGTTCGGTCAACTTGGTCACTGAGTCAAAGTCTTAGGGTCGGGTCAATGGTCGCTGCCAAAGAGAGAGAGAAAAGAAACACTCAGCGTGCACTCTAACCTAAATCAGAATGGTTACCAATTTATCTAATCTGGAATCCTCCCACTGTCACCTCAAATTCTCCTCCAAACCTGAAAGAAGAATTAGTCGGGATGTCCCGAGGAGTAAACTAACTCATCAGTGGGAATCGGGATCCAACTCTCATCGCATGACAACGTGACGGGATCCGCTCACGGTATCACACTCCAGAAGGTATGCGCATATCTGGCAAGTTTCAGTTCTTTTGAAACTCCCGATGTGATTTTTACCCCATGCTCTTATGACCTTGACTAAGGCCAACAAATCATAAGTCACATGTCAAGTTCTACCCGTCATTATCCAGGTTAATTTGAATCCACCCGTACAAGCCCTTGACTAGGGCCAACAAGGCTATACGACTGTCCCAAACCAACGCATCTATCTATGCAGCATATGAATACCCAATAGCTACCAAACACTGTGCCTTGACTAAGGCCAACAAACACAGCTTGAATACTATTGACTACCCATATGAAACGACGGAGGGCTACGAATGGTTTCTGGCGAAAACCTTTAACGTAATGAACTTGATATCGTTGAAGGAACGGATAGCTTTTTGAAAATATAGTGACGAAAACCGTTGCTAAAGAGGTCACTCCCGGTGAAGGGATCTCGGCTCTTTCCCCGTAGAATGGGGTGCAGGATATTCCAACTGAATACCACGATGCAAAGCAAAAGCAATCGGCTATAGTGAAATTAATGCCCTGACGCAAACTTTTTGTCCAAGGGGTCACTCCCGGTGAAGGGATCTCGGCCCTTGCCTCGTCGACTGAGGAGCAGGATATTCCAATGAATACCACGATGCAAAACAAAAGTAAACGTCCTTGCAATAACAGCTTTTTGAAAAGTGTTCCAACAACATCAGATTAGGTTTGTTTTTAACTTGCATTGATCCGAATCAATGCAGTCCCATCAATTGATCACACCAAAAAGAACGAAAATATACTGATGTACGTATATGCCATCCGCATTCGCCACTGGGTCCCGTCATTACCCGTTAGGTTAGCTTACTAACGACAGAGCGGGGACTGGACTAGCGCGGATGCAAAACATATACAACATCTAATAATATATATACCAATATATTATATTCGCTCAAGGCGTGAATAAAATGCAACATCACAGAAAATGAACAGCATCACAGAAACAATACAGATATCTGGGATCCCCGGGTTTCACAGAGCCACTACTGAAACCCGACGTTCCCCTGGTCGTGTGGATAGCCTGTGCAATGAAATCCTAGACCCTTACGGGTGCGGCAAGTTACCCGCCAAAACCTGAAGCGAGGCAGCCCCTTTCAGCCCCGTGAATGGATCACCCAGCACTTCACGGAATCCGGCAACTTGGGCACCCCTCCTGGGTCAACCTGTACCCCCTACGAGTGCGGCGAATAGCCCGCCAATCCTAGAGTGAAGCCCCCTCCGTCTCAATGCCATGAGATGCGGGCTTGTTGCCCTCCAGAACCCGGCTATCCGTGCACCCCTCCGCGGGGCAATCCTAGTACAGAAAGTAAAATATACATACAACGGGTACATCGACCGCAACCAGGTCGTGCCCCAAAATAATAATACAATCAGGCAGTGACGGCAGTCCACATGTCGGACGCTCGCCCCGCAATATCAAATGTACATAATACAACAAAACTGTACTAGCATTGCATCCAGGCTATCCCCCACGACCGATCCGCAACATCACAGCAAATACATAGAACATCAACGTGAAAGTCACGTTCGCAAATCCGTCTAACCGGGCTATAGCAGTTAGACCGGATTTACCGATCGAGTGACATTCACGGTCGCAGATATAATGTAAACACTGTGAAAAATGTGTTTAAGATTTTCCGATTGACCAAAAAATTAACAAGTGGGCCCCAAAGAAAACTGTAGCACTCACAGAAACAATTGGCCCAACTTTAATATTCCAAAACCCCTGAAATAAACCCAGAAGACATCTGTAAAAATTTGGTGATGTGACGTGCACAGTGAGCCGCGGAAGGGCGGCATGTATGGGGTTTACGCGGCGGTTCCACGCTCACACTGTAGCTTTACATCGTCGAATTTTTACAGAGCTCTTATATTTTTTGGTAGATCACTTTTCTGTCACCTGAAAAATTTTTGGACACCAAAAAAACTTAACAGAAAACTGTCGTGGGCAAATACGGGTTTTTGGACATTTCGATCGATCGGAACAGAAAAACACATTACACAAAGCTAGACTAAGTTAATGGGGAGGCTCTGATACCACTGTAAGTGCACGGCGGTGCCCCGGCAGTCAATCCGACGCCGGAATGCGGAAACGGTGATAAACTTAAATTTTGCGGACTTTGCAAACCGGCACCACCGCGCACTAAACTCCGGATCGAACCATTAACTAGTCTACGCTACTAAAAAGAAAGGGAAGAGATGTATACCGACGATCCAAGTCCTCCGGTCTTCATCTCCACTCCGATCTCCTCGCGGGATCTCCGTCCTTCTCCTCCTCGTCGCCTCCTCGCCGGAAAGGGCACCACATCGCCTTCTTCGTTTACGGGCTCCCACCTCAATGCCGAGGCAACTCGGGCACGAAGCCGGCTACTCGACGTGCCCAAGGTTCGTTGTAGAATATGTAGTGAGCAAGTCTCATTTTTGGGGTTTGTGGAATTGCCATTGGTGAAGGAAAAGAGAGCTTGAAGAGAAGTGGAAAAATGTAGCATACAAAGAAAAAAAAGAGTAACATTTTTCCACACTCAAAATGAAAATCAATCCCATTCCTCTTTGAATGGCCGGCCACACCTTTCTCTTTTGTGATTGGAGAGAGAGAGTGAACAAGGTCAAGGGGGAGTGGTTGAACCATCATACAAGGGAGTGTGAAGTTATGATGTGAAGGAATGATAGCTAGGTAAGTCCAACACTCAAAACAACCATCAACAAAACCAAAGTCAATCCATCATGAGAAGGAGAAGTCAATGATGGTGCTCATCATGAAAACCATCATGATGCAACAAGATGCAAAGAACCCCCTCCACAAATGCCTATTTGCAACAATGCAAATAAACCCTCCTCCACCAAATTTCGGCCAATGAACGGAACAATCGAAATTGGCCGAAACGGAAAGCAAACTGGCAACTCCAAAAACTGGTCCTGTAATAAATTACAGGAAAACCCCGATACTGTGCATACACACCCGCATCTGTATTTCGACCGAAATACAAATGCAATGAGACAAAATCTACACTGTACTATACTAGGATCCGGCTTATACCAAAACCGGCTAGTAATATCTGTTCGATCCTGATCCGTGCAATACCGCACGTATCTGATCAAACCCTGCCATATAACCATACGGCCTATAGTACAAACTGTCCGATCCTGATCCGTGCAATACCGCACGTATCTGATCGGACCCTGCCATATCTCCATACGGCCTCTACAACCTTTCGCCCGAAAGCTGAGTAACTGAATGTGGGGGACTCTAAAGACTCGTCAACACCTTGGTTGTGGATTTAACCACTAGCACGTCAGAGGTATAAGCCAATACGTGACGGGCTACCAGGTACTGACCAAATGGGACGTCGATGAGGAAGCTCACCCCGACACCCAACTGAGCCTGTCAGTGACAATATCCGTGCAGTCCGGTCCGTTCGTCTATGAGTATCGCATGGCGGGCCTAGGGGGTTGGTAAAAGTCAGACCCCCAAAAGCGGTACAAGTCGTGTCGGAGTGTAGCCCAGAACACCCTGAGATACTACTGGAATACCTACCAGTAAATCTCCTTGCCTTGGCCAAGGACTTTGTGTAATGGCTCTCCTAGACACAGCACGACCTCACCCCCAATACCGGGAGAGACGAACCCCTGAAGATACGCTCACTGCCTCCATGTGGCTCGGGACTGTACCCAACTAAAACCTGTTTGCACGACTCCTTTGAGCCGTGGTAGGGTAGTAATCAAAGTACAGTGGGAACTCACACGAGAAAAATGACGATCCCCAGGTCGATGAACTAACCTGCACACATGTCACCAGGGAACTGCCATCTGACGTCTGGTATATGACCAACTAGCATGTTCCCGGCGAGTCCTGTCCGGTGTACTCATAACCCAATGAGCACCTGTATACATCTTAGGTGATCCAACTGACACCAGTGGCTTGTGAGACCGGCCACCGCCCCTCGTCGGGGTCTCGACTGTATACACTAGTCTACTAATGGAGTATCGATGCCCAGTCTCGAAACTCCCACGACTAGGGACCTTTTAAGGATAAGCTTATAGACCCCCAGCTCCCACTTATATGATCGCCCTCATACTGCTGGTGGTCAAGCAAGAATCCTAGGGGCTCTATCAACGTGTAATAGCGACGTGTCATGTCACCTAAAGCAGTACACGATGATAAAGGTAAACCAGATAGCGTACTATCATCTCGAGTAAGACTGTCCTACCGGGATAGGTCCTCCCTCAATCATTACAATCACGTACCTGTGACCTAATAATTGACTCTGAGGGCACTATCTCCAACACGGGTCTCCTAACTCTAGAATTGGTACGGTTGCTTGCCGCTCTCGTAGGGGTCTAGGGGTGTGGGTTTGGCTATTCATCGCGACCGTGGAATCCGTGTTTTATACTGGCTCGTATTGAAAACACGGACGTCCTAGTATATCCATTATTTCATATGATTCTTCTGCTGCGATATCTGTGAAGTGATCATTTGATGTTCTGTGATAAATACTGTATATAGTATATATGATATATTATATAGATGTTACTTATGTTTTACACCCGTGCTAGCCCTGCCCCGCTCTGCCGTTAGTTACCTAACCTAACGGTGCACGAGGGGATATCGAGGCGAATGCGGATGGCATAAGTGTACGTCGTATTTATCTGTGATGTTTAGGCGATTTAAATGATGGGACTTCATTAATATGATTAATGAAAGAAAAAGAAACCTAAAGATGTTGTGGAATCGAATTTTCAAAAACAGGTAGCTACAGTTCTTGCTTTGCATCACGGTGTTCCTTGTAGAACATCCTGCGCCTTATTCGATAAGGAAAGGACCGAGATCCCTTCACCGGGAGTGACTCCTTTAGCAATAACTAGCAGATGCTACAACCCTCGGTTTGTCTTTTGATTGCTCCTATAGTTCTTGCTTTGCACAGTGATGTATATGATATATCCTGCACCTCATTCGACGAGGAAAGGGCCGACGATCCTTTCACCGGGAGTGACCCCTTTAGCAAAACTAGAAAAGCCTAAAAAACACTCCATTTTAAAATCATTTGATTCTACAACGATATCAAGTTCATTACGCAAAAGGTTTTCAGAAAAACCTGTCGTAGCCCTCCGTCATTTCAGATATGTACTGGTTAGTATTCGTGCTGCATTTGTTGACCTCTGTCAAGGCGTAGTGTGCGGTAGCTGATTAGTGCTTATCTGTATAAGCATATGATGTGATTGATTTAGGGTGGTCGTGCGACCTTGTTGACCTCTGTCAAGGGTCGTGCGGGTGGGTTTACTTCAATCAGGAAATGACGGGTTGAACTTGACTAGTAGCCTATGGTTTGTTGACCTCTGTCAAGGTCATAGGACGCTAGGGGCAAAATATTATCGGGAATTTCAAGTGTTGAAATTTGCAATGAGATTGCATACCTTCTATGAGATAGTTGGATCCCGATACCCACTGTGAGTAATTGTTACTCCTGGGAGAGTTTTACACATTACAATTAGCCGATCAAGTAGGTGTCTAGAAAGGTGTCAACGGGGTTACGCCTCTGGGAAAACGAGGTTTACATTAATTAGGTTCGTGCGAAAGCATGGGGGACCTCCCTCAAAGTACCGACACTAGCCTGGCTGAAAGATTGGCGAACTTGTAGCGTGTAATTAATCCCGGCTAGTCTTTCCTTTTAGGGTTTGAAGAAAGATTTGATAAAAACAGTGGGAACCATCCTGATTAGATAAAATAATAACCAATCTGATCTTACAAGAGCGCACGCAGAGTGTTTTCTTCTCTCTCTCTCTCCAGGTAGCGACTAAGTCACGCCTTAATCAAGATAATAAAACGGATATTTTGACCGAATCCGCTTGTTATACTGTGCTGGGGAACGTTGGTCCCCCTCCAACTTATAATTTTTATAAGACAGAGCAGGAAATTGGGGAATACCAGATTTCCCGTGCCGCCCAAACGAAGAAAGTGCATTCCGATGCATCATCTTCGGGTGTATTCATTACAGAGAACTGTTTCTCAGTATCCTTTACGTCCTGGGTATGTGATACCAAATCAGGATCCCGCATATGTAATTTTATACATGGGCTACAGAAAGGTAGAGAACGGAGAACGGGTGATAAGTTTCATGAGGCAGAAAACGGTGCAAGTGTTGCAGCCAAGTCTGTTGGTCACTGTCACCCTGTATTACCAGAATACATTGATTCGGAACAAATGTTATTAGATACCGAACCTGATATACAAAATCATATCAGTCTCTTTATTTAGTTAAAGAATGATACAATTTTGTATTGTTGGATAATGTTTTGAACATTTCCTAAATCAAGAGTTGATCGGTTCAGGCACGTTATCTAAAAACATTAACGTTCTAAATCAAACTACAGTTCTTAGTATACAGAACACACACAAGAGGAAGAGTTCAGAAATGAACGAATCCTTCTTGAGGTATTGTAGACTAGGTCATATCAATGCGACCCGACTAGCTTAAGTTACATTGAAGATGCATATTTAAATCAGTTTGAATTTATATCTTATGAAACTTGCCAGTCATGTCACAGAGATAAGATGACCATAGCTCTGTTTATTGGAAACAGAGAAAGAGTTAGTGAACTCTTGGGATTGATACATGCTGATGTATGAAGGTCCCCTGTCTACACATGCCAAGACCGGTTCTTTGTACTTCATTACATTCTCTGATGATCTCTCAAGATTCAAACATATGTTCCTGTTGAAACACAAGTCCGAACCTTTTGAGATATTCACAGAATATAAGTTAGAAGTAGAGAACCAAATACGGGTATAAGTATTATGTCCTTTGATGTGATCAAGGAGGAGAATACTTGAGCACGGAATTCCTGGATTATTCTAAAAGGAGAATGAGATTCTCTCTCAGCATTACTCTTCCGTATACACCATAGCACGATGGTATATCGGGACGGAGCAATAGCACCCTATGTGATATGGTATGCTCTATGATGAGTACTACTGAGTTTCCTATTTCCTTTTAGGGAGTTATGCACTTATGAAGTTGCATACCTATTGAATAGGGTTCCGATCAAATCAGTTGCCTACCATTTCATATGAGATATGGAAAGGGAAGAGCCCATATCTTAAGTTTGTTAAGATTTGGGGTTGTCTGGCCTATGTCTAAAAGCAAAATCCGGACAAGCTCGAGGCAAAGTCAGATCTGTAGAAGTTTGTTGGATATCCCAAGCATACGCAAGGGAATATCTTCTACCTAACCGAGGAACAAAAGATGTTTTGTTTCTCAACATGCCACCTTTGTGAAAGGGAATTTCTTGTGAAGAAATTAGTGGACATGAGGTAGAACTGGAAAGAGTTCCAGCTATACAAACTGCAGCTGATGATTTGGCAGAACCAAAGGATTCAATAACAACCAACGAACCTCAGCCTCTCCGCCGATCTAGTAGGGTTCCTCACCCACCTGAGAGATAATTCGGTTTCTCTATGACAGTGGGAGTAAGGATTACATCATGAGATGATGACCCAACTAGTTTCGAGCTGGCCATCAGGAGTGTGACTCTGTAAGAATGGCTGGATGCTTAGCGATCTAAGATGGAATCCTTATACACCAACAAAGTATGGACTTTAGTTGCTTTATCTGAAGGGTTAAATCCCCATCAGGAGCAAGTATATCTTGAGAAGATTACTTGGTGTACATGGAAAAGTTAAGACTTTCAAAGTTAGACATGTTAAAGGTTTGCATCAATGACCAGGTATGGATTATAATGAAACCTTTTCTAAGTAACTATGCTTAAGTCCATCCAGATCCTACTTGCCACGGCTACATACCATGACTACGATATCTGGCGGTTGGGTGTCATGACTGCTTTTCTAAATGATATTTTGGAAGAAAGCGTCTATAAGTACACAGCCAGAGGGCTTCGTAGACAGTGGGAGCAGCGGAAACGTGTGCGAGATGTTTTATGTGATAAAGCAGGCATCACGGAGTTGGAACATCTGTTTTGATGAGTTAGTCAAAGAGTTTGACATCATCAAAATGGTAGATGAACCTTGTATATACAAAAAGGTAGTAGGGAGTATGGTGGTGATCCTCGTAGAGTACATGGATGACATACTCTTGATGGGGAAGGAGTTTCCTATGCTGCGCTCGGTCAATCTCCGCTTATCACAAGGATTCTCCATATAGGATCAAAATAATACCTCCTAAATCCTGGGTTTTGGATCTATGAGATAGATTTAATTGGATATTAGGATACTCACTAGTTGTAGTGAGATGGTATCAATCGATCCTAGGGAGAATCACTGGAAAGGTTCCAGAGTGATAAGGACGACTGAATGTCAGTCGTAGGCATTGTCTTTACCCTCAGTGGAGGGACGGAATGTTGGAAGAGTTCCAAGCTAGATACCGTGACATACTAGACGATTAAAGACAAGATACATCGTTACCAAAGATGCTACCAAAGAGGCAGTCTGGGTGTATATTTGTTCATGAGATGAACTTCGTTCCTCCCATTGTATGACAATGGAGTTGCGGCTTATGCCTAGGAACGCCCGTCCCATCAGTGATCCAGACATATTCTTAGGCAGTATCACCTGATCGTGGAGATGGTTGATCTCCAGGGGATCGAGGTTAGGAGAGAAGACTCAGAGGACAACACGGCGGATCCACTCACGAAAGGCCTTTTCCCAGAGAGAGACTTTTATGGGATGGTTGAGTATGAGATACTACAACCACTGCTATCAGATGGCCCTAGTGCAAGTGGGAGATTGTTAGTTATATGTATGCCCTAGAGGCCATTACTATACATAGGATGTATATTGTAGTGGATGCTTGGACATATATAGGGATGACTTTCTTGCTCGATATGATAGTATGCTGTCTGGTTACTCTTTACCTTAACGTGTACACTGATTGTCTCTCTGATACATGTTGGTAAAGCCCTTAGGATGTGTACTTGACTACCTGGACTATGATGCGGATCATACTAGTGGGGACATGGTAGTCCATAAGTACATCCTTCAAAGTCCATAGTCGTGGGTGTATCGAGACGGGGCATCGATATACCAGAGTAGACTAGCGTGTAGCTTCTCGACCCATACAGATGGGCGATGGATGATCCCATATCCATTGGTGTTTGACATCAGAGATGATATACGGGTGCTCAGTGTAGACTGGGTACACTGGACGGACTCGCCGAGAACTCCCAGATGGTATTATACCTTACGTCAGATGGCAGTTATATGATGACACTGGTACAGGTTAGTCTGTAGACCCGAGATCGTCATAGAGTCTTGTGTGATTCCCACTATGCTTTGATTTCCATCATACCACGTCCAAGAGGGCGTGAAAAAAGGTGGCTTTTGGGTACAGTCCCGAGTCTCATGGAGGCAATGAGCGATAGGAGGGGTTTCGTCTCTCCCGGTATAGGGAGTTGATGTTGCGCAGTGTTCGATTGCTATAACAGGAAGTCCTTGGCCAAGGCTGCTTTAGGGATTTACTGTTAAGTGTTACCAGTAGTTTCTCGACCCGTTATGAGCCTCATATCGACACGACTTATCGAGTTATTGGGGTCTGACGTTTACCACCTCTAGACGAGATAGGCGACATATCAGATGAACAGACCGGACTGTACGGTAGTGTTACTCGTTGGATTCACTGGAGTGTGAGCGGGCTTGCTCGTTGATCTTCTGATCGTTCAATACCCGGGTGGCCGTTACGTTTAGCAGACTGCTTGCGGCTTATGGGTGTTTGATATGATCATCACCTACTGCCGGCGTATTGACGAGTCTTTAGAGTCCTACACAGGGGTTTCCTGGCTCAAGCGAAACGAAATAGGAGTGCATATGAGATATGTGCAGGACCGAGAATAATACCAGTATATGATACTGTATTCTATTCTCGCGATTTGTATCATCGGTCGGTTATATGTGATATAGCCGGGTTACCGAATCAAGTGTTGATTCGATACATTGATACACATGATATTAGTCGGTTATATGCGATATGACCGGATCGTTAAATCAAGTGTTGATTTAATGATTTAATGTATAATTATATATTTGATATATTACTTTACATTAACTAGTATTGGTTCAATTAAGATTGATTTTTTCACTTGAATGTGCACATTGTTTATATGTGATATATGCAAGTGTACATGTTTGTATCATGCTTGATGATACAAACAAGTTGTGTGTATGAGACTTGAACCATATCAAGGTTAGATTAGGGTTTACTATTTTCCTTAGCACATAACAAAAGAGTGTGACTTTGGTCAAAGTTATCAAGTTTCATGAAGCTTGATGAACATTGACAAAGTCAACTCTTTTGTCATTTGCTTAAGATATTAGCTAACCCAACCCTTAACCTTATGCTATGGTTAATTCTCTACATGAGTTAAGCATGAGGGCTTAACTCAACCATGGTGCCATGATTAAAAGGATAAGTGTTCATATTATTCTTTTAATGGAGATTTTTTCTTTCTTCTTCTTCATCTTCATCAAGCTCACAAAAGCTTGAGAGCTCCAATGGTGCCATGGTAAAAAGAGTGAGAAATTCAATTCTAAAGTGAACCCACTTCCTATTCCTTCATCCTCTACCACTTGCCATGTAGTATAGGGTGTTCTCTTCACAAAGTTTTTGACCGAGTGAAGGAAAAGCTTGAGTTTGAGTCTCCCCGACGTAGATCATCTTCGGCCTCGAAGTCAATGACCTAGCCCGATCATTTCTCCGATGAAACCATCGCTAGAGTCCGGGACCCGATGATCGCAGCGGAGGAACGTCAACACGGAGCTAAAGAAGTGGAGGACCGGATCTACAAAGGTTGTAATCCCTTTCACTTAGTAGCGAAGTTGTTTGCTAGCTTTTCTTTTCGCCTTAACTTCTAGTTAACGATCTATATTAGGGTTTCTCGGCACTGGAAAATTTTTGTTTGGCATGGTTGATGCCTTGTGGAACCTCCTTTGTGTGCCTAGTAACCCTACATAAATCACGCAACGTCTAAAGGTGTAATGTAATCCAAGTATGCTGAAACCCAGAAATCTAAACCTTTTAAAGAAATAAAAGAGGTGCAAATTTGAAATAAGGTATAATGAAGAAAAATGTTTTCTTACATGCATAGAAAAAGGGAACATGAAAATGCAAGTTTATCTTACTATTATAAAACATGTTCGTCTTTTAAAAATTTGGGCAGCAACTCCCTTGTATATTTTGATCCAAAACCACAAATACAAGATAATATAAAAGGCACCCCAAGCGGGAGCTAGCTCTTCGCCAAACGGCGGATCCACAACCACGCAATGCAAAAATATAAGTATACGACGCCCAACGATGAAGATCAACACAAAAGATAATGAATAAAGCAAGACGTCAAACCCACAAAGCGAACATAAAACCAATCGCTCAAATCTCGCAACTACAAGTATTGCTAAGTCTCATTACTTATACAAATACTAATTTGATTGATGGAGTGACTAGATACAACAGGAATAATAAATACAATAGTGGCCCGATCCAATGTGTACCACCTACCAAACCAAATCACCCGAATGCAACTGTGCGCCAAAGATGCCGCTACCGATCCATGCGGTCAACCTGCAAAAACCGTGGCACAACGGGGGTGAGTTGCCAACTCGTGAGTAGAAAACATCAACAGGTAGAAATCTAATAAAATAACGATTTCCTAGGTCAACTATATCATGAAGGTAATACTATGATATCTAGGGTGACCGTATGTAAATGTGTGCCAACAATATAAATAAATGCCAGTATGCAAGTGGATATCATCCAATAATGTAATCAATGCCAGTATGAATGTGGATCTCTTCCACTCGAAATATCGTAATAGCATATGCATGTAAATATATGAGGATATCAAGAATGTGTGTGTCCATCAATGACACACCAAAACATGTAACCTGAGTGTCCGACACTGACACTCGAAATATCATGAAATCCGTGTCCAGCATCGACACGTAAATCCTCATATCTCAGGCTCCGGCTATCCGGACTGGCCTGCATCCATCTCATGACTCCGGTCGATATCCTCCGGATAACCGCCAGGTCCAAATACTATCACCGGTAGGTAGTGGTCCCTTTGCCGGGCTCAACGCTATCATCTGTGACCTTCTCGCCCCGGGGTACCATACCGGGTACACCATGCACCCGCAGACGGTTCCTCCTCCTCCTCGAATCGGGTGAAACATGTCAATCTCAGAACCGAGAAAACACATGGTGGACGCACTGAAATATCATATCAAGAGAAACCGGGTTTTTAAAACAATACATACTTTCCTTTGAAATAACCACGGTTCTCAAATCCAGAAATCTCATGAAAACAGCACATCTCAATGCGTAAAATCGTAAAGCATGATGTATGCGACATATAATAGAATGTAAGCATATCAGTAATTCATGCAACATGGAACAGTAATGTTAGTGTATATGCCCTAGAGGCCATTACTGTATCATACTAGTTTGTATATTACTTGATGGAAGCTTGGGATATTCACCTTGTATAGACAATCTTGCTCAATATAGTAGTATGCTACTTGGTTTGTTTCTGCTTTAATGTGTGCATGTGTTTCTTTTAGCATATCGCCTTTACACATTAGTGGAGCCCTTAGGTTCTTTGCTTGATTACCAGCGTTGTGATGGCAGTCACACTCGTGGGGGATGGGTAATCCACAAGCACATCCTTATGCAGGTCCCTAGTCGTAGGACTATCGAGACAGGGCATCGATACTCCGGAGTAGACTAGCGTATACGCTTCTCATCCCAGCTTGGGAGACGGTCTGTCCCACAGCCGTCAGTACGCCGTACTTGAGATAGTATGCGGGTGCTCGTTAGGTTACGAGTACACTGGACAGGACTCGTCGGGAACTGTTGGTTGGTACTATACCTATCATCAGTTATCAGTTCCCAGGTGACATGAGTACAGCTTAGTCCATTGACTTGACACTGTCACTTCGCCTCGAGTGTGTTCCCACTGTACTTTGATTACTACCCTACCACGGCTCAAAGGAGTCGTGCAAACAAGTAGTTTTTGGGTGCAGTCCCGAAGCACTTGGAGGCAGTGACGGTTAGACAGGATTTGTCTCTCCCGGTATTGGGGGTTGATATCGCGCTGTGTCTAGGAGAGCTATTACACAAGTCCCTGGCCAGGGCAAGCGAGATAGACTGGTACGTTTCCAGTGTTATCTCAGGTGTTCTGGGCTACACTCCGACACGACTTGTACCGCTAGTAGGGGACTGACGTTTACCGCCCCCTAGGCCCGCTATCCGATGTTCTCAGACAAACAGACCGGACTGTACGGAGATTGTCACATTCAGGCTCAGTAGGAGTTCAGATGGGTTTCACCTCGTCCGTCTTCTTATCGGCATCTACCTGGGGACCGTTACGTACAGCTAGTGCCGCTTGCGGTCTGTGGTTAAAGCCACTGCCAGCGTAGTGTCGAGTCTTTAGAGTCCCATACAGAGGGTTATTCGCTTTTGGGCAAAACAGAGTAGAGGTCGCATGGTTTTGCGACAGGGTTCGTTCACATCCGCGCACTTGTGCACGTTTGGCGTCCGGACAGACATTACTAGCGGGCTCTGGTTTGAGCCATATCCTAGTATATGCTTTGGGGTTAGTTTTATCTCATTGTATTCATGTTCCTCGGAACACGAATGCGGGTGTGTATGCACAGTTGATTGAGGCGGAGGAATAGGTTTTTCATTAGGGTTTTGGAACGGGTGCGTATGCACAGTTGACAGTCGTCTTTTTGCAAACCCTAATGAATTTATGATATATCAATTAATAATTTTATTTAAATGAAATTGTGTCATGGTTGGGTTTGTTGACTTGTTGACCAAGGTTGACTAGTTGACCATGGTTGAAACTTTGACCATCATCATTTCTTTTCTAGATGCTCTTTGATCTTTGCAAAATCATTTAATGTGAAATGATAATGGTCTTATCAAACCAACCATCACCTTTTTCATTTTGGATTAATATTATTAATTTGATAATTCACATATATTGTTATGGTTGTAAAACTATTCTCATTCTATCATAACCATTCTTTCTCCTCTCTTCATCTTCCTCCTCCTCTAGTTCAACGAGAATCATTCTCATGAGTTGAGAAACCTCTCCTTGGAGATAAAACACCCTAAGCCACTCTCTACTCTTCCTAAGGTTGAAGGTCTAGCAAGCCTGAGACTTTAGTTTTCTCAAAGTTCGAGAAAGGAGCTCAAGGAAGAAACCCTCAGGTGGATCAATCTTCGACAAGAGAAGGCAACGAGGAAAGCACCATCCGACCATCATCAAGAGTCAAAGAGAAAGAGTTCAAGTTGAGGTATAACCCCTAACCGAGTAGATAACACTCTTGTTAGTTGCTCGTGTGTAGTTTAGCCAAGATCCGTTTTCGTAGTCCATGTTACCTAAACCCTAAAAATCGTTTTTCACCATTTCCGCAAGCTCGAAAGAACCGGGAGAGGTAACGTGGACTTACAGTTGTATCAGAGCCTAACTAAACACACCCTAGTATGTTAGCAAAGTATCTAGAATTTTGACCGGACAAAAAAACCGCGAAACACCCCAGAAAATCCTAGTTTCTGCCGAATTTTATTTCTGCTCCAAAAATAATAAATCATGTCTTCAAAATCGGCTCAGGATTTTTAATGAACATGCAAGAAAAACGATCCAGCGAACCGACCAACTCACCGCGGTTCCGCGGCCGAGTTGACTCGGCCGTGGATCATTTCTCCTGCAGTTTGTTTCTGGGGGTATTTTGTGATTTTTAAGATGGTTTGTTTCTGGCCAGAATTTCCAGAGAACAAATTTGTTTTTGGGGTGGTTACAAATCCGTATTTTGGTCGATTTTCTGTAGACTTTGGCTAATGGGTTATATCTGTAATGTTATATATGTATTGAACGTCTGCTAATCTCTATACGTCGATTAGTGGGGGTTATACATATCTGTGATCTGTAATGTTGATGGATTGTGTATATGAATTCGTTGGATTGTCGCGGATGAATAGCCGGGGGGAATTGTGAGATGAGAGTTTTGTTTATCTTTCAATTCTTGTAATATGTAAATTGATGTAATATTATTTGTATGGCCGCACAACCGGGTCGGGGTTGTAGCCGTCATTGTATAATTTCTTTTTACTATTTTTGCTCCTAGGATAGACCCAAGGTGGGGTGCACAAACTACCGGGTACCTCGAAGTGCCGAGTGGCCTACTCACGTCGTTGAGGGAGGTTGCTTCACTTCGGATACTTGGCGGGTAGTTTGCCGCACCCGTAGGGGTCTAGGGTGGGGTTTGGATATTCATCGCGACCGTGTAATCCGCTCTTCGTTACAGGCTCGTACGAATTGCGGATTCCTAGTATATCCAATGTATTCATCTGTGATCTGGAATGGCTATCATTGCATGTGACGAATGTTTATATATATCTATATGATATCTATTTAGGCGTTGCTTATGTTTTTCATATGCGCTAGTCCAGCCCCCGCTCTGTCGTTAGTTAAGTAACCTAACGGGTGATGACGGGACCCCGTGGCGAATGCGGATGGCATAAACTTACGTCATATTTTCGTTGTTTTCTGCAATGGTAGGATTAATTGATGGGACACATTAAAATTAATGCAAGAAAAATAAACCAAAGTAAAAGTCGTTGGAACACTTTCAAAAACCACTCGGTTTCCTTTCAAAATAACTTTTAAACGTGGAGCTTAAACCACTCCTTTTAAAAGCTATCTCGTTCCATCGATTATATCAAGTTCACTACGTTCACGGTTTCGCCAAAACCATTCGTAGCCCTCCGTCGTTTCACATGGATAGTCAATAGTATTCAAGCTATGTTTGTTGGCCAAAGTCAAGGCATAGTGATTGGTAGCTATTGGGTATTCATGTGCAGCATAGATAGATGTGTTGGTTTAGGATAGTCGTACTTCCTTGTTGGCCAAAGTCAAGGATAGGTACGGGTGGGTTCAAATTAACCTGGAGAATGACGGGTAGAACTTGACATGTGACTTATGATTTGTTGGCCAAAGTCAAGGTCATAAGAGCATGGGGCAAAAATCCACATCGGGAGTTTCAAAAGAACTGAAACTTGCTAGCGCTGCATACCATTTAGAGTGTGATGATTCTGGTAGGATTCCTTCAGTTTTGTCACGCAATGATATTTGGATCCCGATCCTACTGTGAGTATATGCTACTCCTCGGGAAAATTCTCGCTTAACGATCAATGCTATAAACCTCGTAGGTGTTTAGAAAGCTGTTAGCGGGGCTGTGCCCCCAGGGAAAAGAGGTTATTTAATTAAGGAACATCGCGAAAGCGTTGGAAAACCTCCCTTGAAGTACCGACACTAGCCTGGCTGAACGGTTAAGCAGGTATTGTACGGAGAGATTGATCCTGACTAATTCTTCCATTTTGGTTTGAGGAGGGATTCGAGAGACAGTGGGAGCCATCCTGTTTAGACAAATTAAAAACCACTCTAAACTCGCAAGAGCATCATGCTAAAGTGTTTCTTCTCTCTCTCCTAATTGCAGCAACCAAACAACATGACTGGACTTAAGTTACTACTAGATAAAAACATACTGATAGGGCCAAACTACAAAGATTGGCTCAGGAATGTCAAAATGGCAATCACTTACGACAAGTTGGGGTATCACCTTACCACCAAAGCTCCCCCTGCCCCAGGTCCCACCTCCAGTGTCGCGGATAAGAAATCCGTAAGACTTGGGAGATTGATTGCGTAAAGGCCAAGTGCCTCATGCTTACCTCTATGGACAATGAACACCAGAGGAGGCACGAGAATATGGACCTTGAATCCATATTTCTGTTAGTTATATGTATGCCCTAGAGGCCATTACTGTACATAGGATGTATATTGTAGTGGATGCTGGGACATATATAGGGAGGACTTTCTTGCTCGACATGATAGTATGCTATCTGGTTACTCTTTACCTTAACGTGTATACTGATTGTCTCTCTGTTACATGTTGGTAAAGCCCTTAGGATGTGTACTTGACTACCTGGACTATGATGCGGATCATACTAGTGGGGACATGGTAGTCCATAAGTACATCCTTCAAGGTCCCTAGTCGTGGGTGTATCGAGACGGGGCATTGATATACCAGAGTAGACTAGCATATACCTTTTCGACCCATACAGACGGGCGATGGATGATCCCATATCCATTGGTGTTTGACATCAGAGATGATATACGGGTGCTCAGTGGAGACTGGGTACACTGGACGGACTCGCCGAGAACTCCCAGATGGTATTATACCTCACGTCAGATGGCAGTTCTCTGGTGACACTGGTACAGAGTAGTCTGTTGACCCGAGATCGTCATAGAGTCTTGTGTGATTCCCACTGTGCTTTGATTTCCACCTTACCACATCCAAGAGGGCGTGCAAAACGGTGGTTTTTAGGTACAGTCCCGAATCACATGGAGGCAATGAGTGATAGGAGGGGATTCGTCTCTCCCGGTATAGGGAGTTGATGTTGCGCTGTGTTCGATTGGCTATAACCGGAAATTCCTGGCCAGGGTTGCTGAGATTTACTAGTAAGTGTTACCAGTAGTTTCTTGAACTATTATAGACCTCATATCAACACGACTTATCGAGCTACTGGGTCTGACGTTTACCACCCCTAGGCAAGATATGCGACATATCAGACGAACAGACCGGACTGTACGGTAAGTGTTACTGGTTGGATTCACAGGAGTGTGATCGGGCTTGCTTGTCGATCTTCTGATCGCTCAATACCCGGGTGGCCGTTACGTTTAGCAGACCGCTTGCGGCTTGTGGGTGTTTGATATGATCATCACCTACTGCCGGCGTATTGACGAGTCTTTAGAGTCCTACACAGAGGTTTCCTGGCTCAAGCGAAACGAAATAGGAGCGCATATGAGATATATGCGGGACCGAGAATAATGCGTGTATGTGATACCGTATTCTATTTTCGCGATTTGTATCATTGGTCGGTTATATGTGATATAGCCGGGTTACCGAATCAAGTGTTGATTCGATACATTGATACACTTGATACTAGTCGGTTATATGCGATATGACCGGATCATTAAATCAAGTATTGATTTAATGATTTAATGTATAATTATATATTTGATATATTACTTTACATTAACTAGTATTTGTTCACTTAAGATGGATTTTCTGACTTGATGTGCACATTGTATATAAGATATAGTTTTGTGCACTAGTTTGTATCATGTTTGATGATACATGCTAACTTGGGTGTGTATGATTAAACCATGGTTATGTTAATGGTTAGGGTTTTGATTTACTTATTTATTTATTCTCTTTATTCTTTTTGGCAAAGTAAAATGAAATGGTGGCTTGCTTTGTCTTTTGTTGAAGCTTCATGAAGCTTTGAAGAAGTAACCATTTTGTTTCTTTCCTTTAACCTAACCATTCAACTTAACCCTAGTTTATTCTCTACACTCACCCATGGTTACAAAATGATAACCATCACTTGATTTTGTTTTAATTTATTATTCTTTTTCATTCTTCTTCTTCTTCTTTTTCAAGATGAAGAAAGAAAAGCTTTCTACAAAAATGACAAGTGATGAAATCAAGTGAGAAACCCAAATCCAAAGTGAACCCACTTCCTATTTCTTCATCCCCTATCACTTGCCATGTAGTATAGGGTGTTTTCTTCACAAGTTTAATGACTTGGTGAAGTTGGAGCTTGATCTTGAGTTGCCTCGACCTAGATCATCTTCGGCATCGAAGTCGACGACCTAGCCCGATCATTTCTTCGACGAAACCATCGCTAGAGTCCGGGATCCGATGATCGCAGCGGAAGGACATCATCTTGGAGCTAAGGAAGTGGAGGAGCGGATCTACAAAGGTTGTATTTCCGTTCACTCTTAGTTAAGTTGTTAACTAGTTATCGTTTTCGCCTTTGCTTCTAGTTAACGATCTAGCATTAGGGTTTCTCGGCACAAGAAAAATTTGAATTTGGCATGGTTGATGCCTTGTGAGACCTCATTAGAGTGCTTAGGATCCCTACAGTGGTATCAGAGCCTAGCTAGAGCCTTAGGCGATGAGTAGACGGAGTTAGAAGTCCGATCGAACCGAAACCCTAATGCAAAATCCACTATCTGTACATTTTTGAAAATTGTGGATTTTTGTGAATTAAAAATATGCAGAAAAATAAGCAGGCTTTTGTAAGAATTACTGTGAAGCATGTGAGCATGAATCGACCATGTGGCCTCGGAACCGCGGCACGAGCATGCCATGTGCGGCGGTTCCGCGGCTATAAAGGGGCATCTTGTCATAGTTTTTGCACAGTAATTCCTATATTTTAGTGCTGTATTTTCTGAGATTTTAATGTTTACTCAAGAGTTGAGTTTTCTGGGTTGTATTGGGAGTTCGTAGATTCGATCAGATTATCAAACTTTGTCTATGTGTTTTTCCGGGTAATTTTAGAATATGTTAAAAAGTTCGACCGGATATAGATACCCAATTTTTCTCCTGCAGGGAAATTTCCAAGTGTTGGATTTTTCCGTGGTTTAATAACGTTCTAAGTAGTGCAAGTAACGCGATGGACCCTCTAGAAGACAACAAACCTTAACTCGATTATGTGACCGTCTTGAACTGCCCTTTGAACCTTCGGGTTTGGGGGAGTACGACGTGCTACATGTGAGGCGTTGGCTTGACCCTTCTACGGCTGGACCGTTGGTACTAAGACATGAACTCGATGTTTTTAAACTTGTTTCATGTGTTGAGCTGTTTCGGTAAAACTTGGGTGTTTGAATGTTCGATCGGAAAGTTTAACATTTTCTATTTATCTGGAATGGGATACAATATTTGGAATCCACAAGTAGTTATTAGATAACTGATTTGGATGTTATAAACATAGCAGTTTAGTCTCACTTAATCGGTTGCCACAGAATTTTGATGTGATCAAAAGTCCGTCGCAATCTCGTAGCGTACGCGGATACTCGCCGGTAAAACTTAATAGATAGCCACGCCCCATAGCCCCGACCAAGTGACTGTAGGAGAACCCCGTCGCCGAAAGCATCCGTTCGGGTGCTCGCGGCAGCGGTGTTCCGCCTTGGTGCACTTCGTCGACGGCGTCGGGGGTGCGGCCGCCTACTAAAGTTTGCGACGAGCATTCGATCAGGATGTCGGGAATCTTGTTGAATTGCCCGACTTGATATTGAAAAGTGTTTTCGATAATGAGACTAAAATGCGGGGTTTATAATTGTTAGGCATGTGATGTCTAAGGTATTCAGATGGTTAGGCATGCGATGTCTAAAGAGGTTGCGGATTCCAACTGTTGTAGTTTTACACTTTCTTTCCTGTGACTGTAAGTGTAATATGTGATATCGCCGGTTTCGTTGCTGTATGTCAACGACAATTGGGATACGCATGTTTACTTACGTTGATGACATGTGATGTTATGTGTTGCTGGATATGTTATATTGGATCGTCGTGTTTGAATAGCCGGGGTATTTTTTTATGTGAGATGAGTGTTTTTCATTTTCATTCATGTAAAAAAATGTATGTAATATTCTTTTATTGGGGCACTTCCAGGTTGCGAAAGATGTCACCGTTTGTATATTATTTACTTTTCCGCACTAGGATAGACCCAAGGAGGAGGGCACAAGTAACCGGGTTCTGGAGTCCAGTGGGAGACCAACTTGAGGAGTCGAGTCCGGGTCTCCTAACTCTAGAATTGGTAGGGTTGCTTGCCGCTCTCGTAGGGGTCTTGGGGTGTGGGTTTGGCTATTCATCGCGACCGTGGAATCCGTGTTTTATACTGGCTTGTATTGAAAACACGGACGTCCTAGTATATCCAATGTTTCATATGATTCTTCTGCTGCGATATCTGTGATGTGATAATTTGATGTTCTGTGATAAATACTGTATATAGTATATATGATATATTATATAGACGTTACTTATGTTTTACACCCGCGCTAGCCCTGCCCCGCTCTGCCGTTAGTTACCTAACCTAACGGTGCATGAGGGGACATCGAGGCGAATGCGGATGGCATAAGTGTACGTCGTATTTATCTGTGATGTTTAGGTGAATTAAATGATGGGACTTCATTAATGTGATTAATGAAAGAAAAGAAACCTAAGATGTTGTGGAATCGAATTTTCAAAAACAGGTAGCTACAGTTCTTGCTTTGCATCGCGGTGTTCCTTGTAGAACATCCTGCACCTTATTCGATAAGGAAAGGACCGAGATCCCTTCACCGGGAGTGACTCCTTTAGCAATAACTGGCAGATACTATAACCCTCGGTTTGTCTTTTGATTGCTTCTATAGTTTTTGCTTTGTACAGTGATGTATATGATATATCCTGCACCTCATTCGACGAGGAAAGGGCCGACGATCCCTTCACCGGGAGTGACCCCTTTAGCAAAACTAGAAAAGCCTCAAAAACACTCCATTTTAAAATCATTTGATTCTACAACGATATCAAGTTCATTACGCAAAAGGTTTTCAGAAAAACCTGTCGTAGCCCTCCGACATTTCAGATAAGTACTAGTTAGTATTCGTGCTGCGGTTGTTTGGCCTCCGTCAAGGCGTAGTGTACGGTAGCTAACTAGTGCTTATCTGCTTGCATATGATGCGATTGGATTAGGGTATTCGTACGGCGTTGTTTGGCCTCCGTCAAGGGTCGTGCGGGTGGGTTTAATTCAATCAGGAAATGACGGGTTGAACTTGACTAGCGGACTATGGGTTGTTTGGCCTCCGTCAAGGTCATAGGACGCTAGGGGCAAAATTATCGGGAATTTCAAGTGTTGAAATTTGCAATGAGATTGCATACCTTCTATGAGATAGTTGGATCCCGATACCCGCTGCGAGTAATTGTTACTCCTGGGAGAGTTTTACACATTACAATTAGCCGATCTAGTAGGTGTCTAGAAAGGTGTCAACGGGGTTACGCCTCTGGGAAAACGAGGTTTACATTAATTAGGTCCGTGCGAAAGCATGGGGCACCTCCCTCAAAGTACCGACACTGGCCTGGCTGAAAGATTGACGAACATGTAGCGTGTAATTAATCCCAGCTAGTCTTTCCTTTTATGGTTTGAAGGAAGATTTGATAAAAACAGTGGGAGCCATCCTGATTAGATAAAATAATATCCAATCTGATCTTGCAAGAGCACACGCTGAGTGTTTTCTTCTCTCTCTCTCCAGGTAGCGACCATATCACGCCTTAATCAAGATAATAATACGGATTATTGACCGAACCCGCTTGTTATGCTGAGCCGGGGAACGTTGGTCCCGCTCCAACTTATAATTGTTATAAGACAGAGCAGGAAATTGGGGAATACCAGATTTCCCGTGCCGCCTAAACGAAGAAAGAGCATATGATGCATCATCTTCGGGTGTGTTCGTTACTCAGAGCTGTTTCTCAATATCCTCTGTATCTGATACCGGATCAGGATCCTGATATGTAATCTGTTACATAGGGCTACAGAAAGGCAGAGAACTGAGAACGGGTGATAAGTTTGATAAGACAGAAAACGGTGCAAGTGTTGCAGCCAAGTCTGTTGGTCACTGTCACCCTGTATTACAAATACATTGATTCTGAACGAATGTTATTAGATACCAAACCTGATATACAAAATCATATCAGTCTCTTTATAAGTAAAGAAATGATAAAATTTTGTATTGTTGGATAATGTTTTGAACATTTCCTATATCAAAAGTTGATCGGTTCAGGCACGTTATCTAAAAGCATTGTTGTTCTAAATCAAACTACGGTTCTTAGTATACAGAACACACACAAGAGGAAGAGTTCAGAAATGAACGGATCCTTCTTGAGGCATTGTAGACTAGGTCATATCAATGCGACCCGACTGGCTGAAGTTACATTTAGATGCATATTTAAATTAGTTTGAATTTACATCTTGTGAAACTTGCCAGTCATGTCACAAAGATTAGATGACCATAGCTCTGTTTACTGGAAACATAGAAAGAGTTAGTGAACTCTTAGGATTGATACATGTTGATGTATGTAAGGTCCCCTGTCTACACATGCCAAGACCGGTTCTTTGTACTTCATTACATTCTCTGATAATCTCTCAAGATTCAGACATATGTTCCTGTTGAAACACAAGTCGAACCTTTTGAGATATTCACAGAATATAAGTTAGAAGTAGAGAACCAATACGGGTTGTAGGGTTCCCAGGCACTCTAATGGAGTCTCACAAGGCATCAAACATGGCCAATTTAAAATTTTTCAAGTGCCTACAAACCCTAATACGGATCGTTAACTAGATAATGAGGCGATGTAAGCATGTAAACGAATTAAATGCTAAAGGAAAGTGGCTACAACCTTTGTAGATCCGGTCCTCCACCTCCATGGCTCCGCGATGAAGTCTCCTCGCTGTACAAATCGGATCTTGGGCTCTAGCGTCGGCTTCATCGGAGAAAAAGCGGGCTAGGTCATCGACGACGATGCCGAAGATGATCTACGTCGAGGCATCGCTAGATCAAGCTCCAACTTCACCAAGTCAAGAAAACTTGTGAAGGAAACACCCTATACTACTTGGAAAGAGGTAGAGGATGAAGAAATAGGAAGTGGGTAGACTTTAGATTTGGATTTCTCACACTTTTTCATCAATCACCATTGATGTAGCAAGCTTTCTTCATGGAAGAAGAAGATGATGAAGAAGAAGAAGATATGATAAGTTATTTTAAAAGGAAAATAAAAAGAATACTTATCATGACTTCAACCATGGTTTAGTGTAGAGATTTAACTAAGGTTAGATGAGTGGTTAGGGTTAGAGAAGAGACAAGAATGGTGGACTTGTTCAAAGCTTCAAGAAGCTTCAACAAAAAACAAACTAAGCCACCATTTCTTTTTCTCTTTATCTTTTCCAAAACAATAATAAATGGATAAAAGAATAAGTAAATAAAAGAAACCCTAACCATTCATATAACCATGGTCAATTCTTTACACAAACCCAAGCTTGCATGTATCATCAAACATGATACAATCTTGTGCACAAAAGTATATCTCATATACAACTTGTGCAAATCAAGTGAGTAAATCCATTTAAAGTGAACCAATACTAGTTAATGCAAAGTAATATATCAAATATATAATTATACATTAAATCATTAAATCAACACTTGATTCAATGATCCGGTCATGTCGCATATAGCCGGCTAGAATCCAATGTATCGGCTTATCGAATCAATCCTTGATTCGACAACTAGGTTATATCGCATATAACCAATCGATACATTCATCGCGAGAATGGAATACGGTATCACATACACGAATTATCTCGGTCCCGCACATATCTCATATGCGCTCCTATTTCGTTTCGCTTGAGCCAGGAAACCTCTGTGTAGGACTCTAAAGACTCGTCAATACGCCGGCAGCAGGTGATGATCATATCAAACACCCACAAGCCGCAAGCGGTCTGCTAAACGTAACGGCCACCCGGGTATTGAGCGATCAGAAGATCGACGAGCAAGCCCGCTCACACTCCTGTGAATCCAACCAGTAACACTTACCGTACAGTCCGGTCTGTTCGTCTGATATGTCGCATATCTCGCCTAGGGGTGGTAAACGTCAGACCCCAATAGCTCAATAAGTCATGCCGACGTGAAGTCCATGACATGTGTGAAACTACTGATAACACTTACCAGTAGGTCACTGCAACCCTAGCCAGGGATTTCCTGTTATGGCCAGTCGAGCATAGCGCAACATCAACCCCCAATACCGGGAGAGACGAATCCCCTCCTATCGCTTATTGCCTCCTTGTGAATCGGGACTGTACCCAAAAACCACCTGTTTGCACGACTCAGTAGAGCCGTGGTAGGGTAGAAATCAAAGCACAGTGGGAGACACACAAGACTCTTTGATGATCTCGGGTCAACAGACTAAGCTGTACCAGTGTCACCAGAGAACTGCCATCTGACGTGAGGTATATTACCATCTGGGAGTTCTCGGCGAGTCCGTTCAGTGTACCCAGTCTCCACTGAGCACCCGCATACCATCTCCGATGTCAAACACCAATGGATATGGGATCATCCATCGCCCATCACATGGGTCAAGAACATATACGCTAGTCTACTCTGGAATATCGATGCCCCGTCTCGATATTCCCTCGACTAGGAACATTGAAGGATGTACTCATGGACTATCCAGGCCCCACTAGTATGATCTGCATCACAGTCCTGGAAGTCGAGTACACATCCTAAGGGCTTTATCAACATGTAACAGAGAGACAGAAAGTATACATGTTAAGATAAAGAGCAACCAGATAGCGTACTATCATGTCGAGCAAGAAAGTCCTACCTATATATGTCCCAGCATCCATTACAATATACATCCAATGTACAGTAATGGCTTCTAGGGCATACATATAACTAACAATCTCCCACTTGCACTAGGGCCATCTGTAGCAGTGGTTGCAGTATCACATACTCAACCATCCCCTAAAAGTCTCTCTTTGGGAAAAGGCCTTCGTGAGTGGATCCGCCGTGTTGTCCTCTGAGTCTACTCTCCTAACCTCGATCACATTGGAGATCAACTACCTCCATGATCAGGTGATGCTGCCTCAGATTATGTATGGGTCACTGATGGGACCAGGGTTCCTAGGCCAAAGCCACAGTTCCATTGTCACACAATGGTAGGAACCTAGTTCATCCTATGAACCAATATACACCCAAACTGCCTCTTTGGTAGTATCTTTAATAGCGATGTTACCAGCCTTTATCGTCTAGTTTGTCACGGTATCTAGCTTGGAAATCTTCCAACATACCGTTCCTTTACTGAGGGTAAAGACAATGCCTGTGACTGACATTCAGTCGTCTTTATCACCCTGGAACACTTCCAGTGATTCTCCCCAGGATCGATTGATACCATCTCACTACAACTAGTGAGTATCCTAACATCCAATTAGATCTATCTCATAGATCCAAAGCTTAGGATTTAGTATGTATCACTTTGATCCTATATGGAAAATCATTGTGATAAGCGGAGATTGATCGAGCGTAGCATAGGAAACTCCTTCCCTAACAAGAGTATGTCATCCACGTACTCTACGAGGATCGTCACCATACTCCCTACTACCTTTTTGTTTATACAAGGTTCATCTACCATTTTGATGATGTCAACTTCTTTGACTAATCCATCAAAACAGATGTTCCAACTCCGCGATGCCTGCTTTATCCTATAAAGCATCTTGCACACGTTTCCGCTGCTCCCACTGTCTACGAGGCCCTCTGGCTGTGTACTTATAGACGCACTCTTCTAAAACATCATTTAGAAAAGTAGTCATGGCACCCAACCACCAGATATCGTAGTCATGGTATGTAGCCATGGCAAGTAGGATCTGGATGGACTCAAGCATAGTCCCTAGAAAAGGTTTCATCATTATCCACATCTGGTTGATGACTAAAACCTTTAACAAGTCTAGCTTTGAAAGTCTCAACTTTTCCATCTACACCAAGTAATCTTCTCAAGATATACTTGCTCCTGATGGGGATTTAACCCTTCAGATATAGCAACCAAAGTCCATACTTTGTTGGTGTATATGGATTCCATCTCAGACCGCTAAGCATCCAGCCATTCTTAAAAAGTCCCTACTCTTGATGGCCTGCTCGAATCTAGTTGGGTCATCATCTCATGATGCATTCCATGCTCCCACTGTCATCGAGAAACCAAGGTATCTCTCAGGTGGGTGAGGAACCCTACTAGATCGGCGGAGAGGCTGAGGTTCGTTGGAATCTACTGAATCCTTTGGTTCTACCAAATTATCTGCTGTAGTTTGTATAGCTGGAACCTTTCCAGTTCTACATTACAGACCTTGCCTCGAGTCTGTCCGGATTTTGCTTTTAGACATAGGCCGGACAATCCCAAATCTTAACTAACTTAGGATATGGGCTCTTCCCTTTCCATATCACATATGAAGTGGTAGGCAGTGATTTGATTCGAACCTAATTCAATAGGTATGCAGCTTCTCAAGTGCATAACCCCAAAAGGAAACAGGTAACTCAGTAATACTCATCATAGAGCACACCATATATAATATTGTGCGATTGCTCCGCCCTGATACACCGTTGTGCTGTGGTGTATTCAGAGGAGTAATACGGAGAGAGAATCTCATTTTCTTTTAGAATAGTCCAGGAATGCCATGCACAAGTATTCTCCTCCCTGATCTTATCATAGGACATAATACTTATACCCGGTTGTTGGTTCTCTACTTCTAACTTATATTCTGTGAATATCTCAAAAGGTTCGGACATGTGTTTCAACAGGAACATATGTCAGAATCTTGAGAGATCATCAGAGAACGTAATGAAGTATAAAGAACCAGTCCTGGCATGTGTAGACAGGAGACCTTACATACATCATAATGTATCAGTCCCAAGAGTTAACTAACTCTTTCTCTGTTTCCAACAAACAGAGCTATGGTCATTTTATCTTTGTGACATGACTGGCAAGTTTCACAAGATGTAAATTCAAACTGATTTAAATATGCATCTAAAATGTAACTTCAGCCAGTCGGGTCGCATTGATATGACCTAGTCTACAATGCCTCAAGAATGATTCGTTCATTTCTGAACTCTTCCTCTTGTGTGTGTTCTGTATACGAGGAACTGTAGTTTGATTTAGAACGTCAATGCTTTTAGATAACGTGCCTGAACCGATCAACTTTTGATATAGGAAATGTTCAAAACATTATCCAACAATACAAAATTATATCATTTCTTTACTAATAAAGAGACTGATATGATTTTGTATATCAGGTTCGGTATCTAATAGCATTTGTTCAGAATCAATGTATTGGTAACACAGGGTGACAGTGACCAACAGACTTGGCTGCAACACTTGCCCCGGTTTCTGCCTCATGAAACTTATCACCCGTTCTCAGTTTTTCTATCTTTTTGTAGCCCTATGTAACAGATTACATATCTGGGATCCTGATCCGGTATCAGATACCCAGGATGCAGAGGATACTGAGAAATAGTTCTGTATAATGAACACACCCGAAGGAGATGCATCATATGCACTTTCTTCGTTTGGGCGGCATAGGAATTCTGGTATTCCCCTATTTCCTGCTCTGTCTTATAACAATTATAAGTTGGAGCGGGACCAACGTTCCCCAGCTCAGTATAACAAGCGGGTTCGGTCAATACATCCATTTTATTATCTTGATTAAGGCGTGATATGGTCGCTACCAGGAGAGAGAGAGAAGAAAACACTCTGCGTGCGCTCTGGCAAGATCAGATTGGTTATGTATTTTATCTAATCAGGATGGCTCCCACTGTTTTTATCAAATCTTCCTTCAAACCTTAAAAGGAAAGACCAGCCGGGATTAATTACACTCTACAAGTTCGCCAATCTTTCAGCCAGGCCAGTGTCGGTACTTTGAGGGAGGTTCCCCGTGCTTTCTCACGGACCTAATTACAGTAAACCTCGTTTTCCCAGAGGCGTAACCCCGTTGACACCTTTCTAGACACCTACTTGATCGGCTAATTGTAAAGTGCAAAACTCTCCCAGGAGTAACAATTACTCGCAGTGGGTATCGGGATCCAACTATCATATAGAAGGTATGCAATCTCATTGCAAATTTCAACGCTTGAAACTCCCGATAAAGGTTTTTACCCCTAGCACCTATGACCTTAACTATGGTCAACAAATCATAAGTACTAGTCAAGTTCTACCCGTCATTTCGTGATTAATTAGACCCACCCACATGACCCTTAACTAAGGTCAACAAAGTCACGCGACTGTCCTAACTAATCGCATCATATGCGGTGTAGGAAGACATCACGTAGCTACCGTTTACTGTGCCTTAACTATGGTCAACAAACACAGCACGAATACTAAGTACTTTACTTCCTAAAACGACGGAGGGTTGCGAATGGTTTTTTGTGAAAACCTTTAACGCTTTGAACTTGATCTCGTTGCGGAATCAAATGGTTTTTAAATGGAATGTTTTTGAGGCTTTTCTAGTTTTGCTAAAGGGGTCACTCCCGGTGAAGGGATCGTCGGCCCTTTCCTCGTCGAATGAGGTGCGGGATATATCATATATATCACTGTGCAAAGCAGAAACTATAGAAGCGATCAAAAGACAAACCGAGGGTTGTAGCATCTTCCAGTTATTGCTAAAGGAGTCACTCCCGGTGAAGGGATCTCGGTCCTTTCCTCATCGAATAAGGTGCAGGATGTTCTACAATGAACACCGCGATGCAAAGCAAGAACTGTAGCTACCTGTTTTTATTTTGAAATTCGACTCCACAACATCAATTAGGTTTATTTTCTTTCATTAATCACATTAATGAATATCCTATCATTTAAGTTACCTAAACATCACAGATAAATATAACGTACGCTTATGCCATCCGAATTCGCCTCGATGTCCCGTCTGCACCGTTAGGTTAGGTAACTAACGCCAGAGCGAGGCAGGGCTAGCACGGGTGCAAAACATAAGCAACGTCTATATAATATATCATATATACTATATACAATATCTGTCACAGAACATCACATGATCACAGATAAATCACAGCAGAAGATACATATGAAATATTGGATATACTAGGACGTCCGTGTTTTCAATACGAGCCGGTATAAAACACGGATTCCACGGTCGTGATGAATAGCCAATCCCACACCCCTAGACCCCTACGAGAGCGGCAAGCAACCCTACCAATTCTAGGGTTAGGAGACTCGGACTCGACTCCTCGAGATGGTCTCCCACTGGACCCTAGAACCCGGTTACTTGTGCTCCCCTCCTTGGGTCTATCCTAGTGCAGAAAAGTAAATAATATACATCAACGGTGACATCTTCCGCAACCTGGAAGTGCCCCAATAAAAGAATATTACATACAAGTTTTTACATGAATGAAAATGAAAAACACTCATCTCACATAAAAACCCCCGGCTATTCAAACACGACGATCCAATATAACATATCCAGCAACACATAACATCACATGTCATCAACGTAAGTAAATATGCGCATCCCAATTGTCGTTGACATATAGCAACGAAACCGGCGATATCACATATTACACTTACGGTCACAGAAAAGAAAGTGTAAAACTACAACAGTTGGAATCCGCAACCTCTTTAGACATCGCATGCCTAACCAAATGAATTCTTTAGACATCGCATGCCTAACAATTATAAACCCCGCATTTTAGTCTCAAAATCGAAAAAACTTTTCAATATCAAGTCGGGCAATTCAACAGGATTCCCGACATTCTGATCGAATGCTCGTCGCAAACTTTAGTAGGCGGCCGCACCCCCGACGCCGTCGACAAAGTGCACCAAGGCGGAACACCGCTGCCGCGAGCACCCGAACGGATGCTTTCGGCGACGGGTTTCTCCTACAGTCACTTGGTCGGGGCTATGGAGTGAGGCTGTCTATTAAGTTTATCCGGCGAGTATCCGCGTACGCTACGTGATTGCGGCAGACTTTTGATCACATCAAAACTCCGTGGCAACCGATCAAGTGAGACTAAACTGCTATGTTTATAATATTCATTCCGTTATCTCATAACTACTTGTGAATTCCAATTATTGTATCACATTCCGGATAAATAGAAAACGCTAAACTTTTCGATCGAACAATCGAACACCCAAGTTTTCTCGATACAGCTCAGCACATGGAATAAGTCTAACAGCATTCAGTTCATGCCTCAGTACCAACGGTCCAGCCGTAGAAGGGTCAAGCCAACGCCTCACATGTGGCACGCCGTACTGCCCCAAACCCGAAGGTTCAAAGGGCAGTTCAAGACGGTCACATAATCGAGTTAAGGTTTGTTGTCTTCTAGAGGGTCCATCGCGTTACTTGCACTACTTAGAACGTCGTTAAACTACGGAAAAATCCAACAATTGGAAATTTCCCGGCAGGGGAAAAAGTGGGTATTTATATCCGGTCGAACTTTTTAACATATTCTAAAATACCCGGAAAAACACACTGACAAAATTGGACAATCCGATCGATACACTGAGTTCCCAATACAACCCAGAAAATAAAACTCTGGAATAAATATTAAAATATTCCCAGGAAAACCAGCACTAAAAACTAGGAGTTACTGTGAAAATTTAAACAGATGATGGGATAACTTGGCCGCGGAACCGCCGCACAAGCCATGCTTGTGCCGCGGTTCCTCCGCACACTAGAGGAATCGTGCTCTCGAATTTCACAGTAATTCTTAGGAATACCTGCTGATTTTTCTGCATATTTTTTATTCACAAAAATCTACGAATTTCAAAAATGTCCAGAGAGCATGTTAAAATCGGGGTTTCGGGTCGATCGGACTTCTAACTCCGTCTACGCATCGCCTAAGGCTCTAGCTAGGCTTTGATACCACTGTAGGGTTACCAGGCACTCTAATGGAGTCTCACAAGGCATCAAACATGGCCAATTAAAAATTTTCAAGTGCCTACAAACCCTAATACGGATCGTTAACTAGATAATGAGGCAATGCAAGCATGTAAACGAATTAAATGCTAAAGGAAAGTGGCTACAACCTTTGTAGATCCGGTCCTCCACCTCCATGGCTCCGCGATGAAGTCTCCTCGCTGTACAAATCGGATCTTGGGCTCTAGCGTCGGCTTCATCGGAGAAAAAGCGGGCTAGGTCATCGACTACGATGCCGAAGATGATCTACGTCGAGGCATCGCTAGATCAAGCTCCAACTTCACCAAGTCAAGAAAACTTGTGAAGGAAACACCCTATACTACTTGGCAAGAGGTAGAGGATGAAGAAATAGGAAGTGGGTAGACTTTAGATTTGGATTTCTCACACTTTTTCATCAATCACCATTGATGTAGCAAGCTTTCTTCATGGAAAAAGAAGATGATGAAGAAGAAGAAGATATGATAAATTATTTTAAAAGGAAAATAAAAAGAATACTTATCATGACTTCAACCATGGTTTAGTGTAGAGATTTAACTAAGGTTAGATGAGTGGTTAGGGTTAGAGAAGAGACAAGAATGGTGGACTTGTTCAAAGCTTCAAGAAGCTTCAACAAAAAACAAACTAAGCCACCATTTCTTTTTCTCTTTATCTTTTCCAAACAATAATAAATGGATAAAAGAATAAGTAAATAAAAGAAACCCTAACCATTCATATAACCATGGTCAATTCTTTACACAACCCCAAGCTTGCATGTATCATCAAACATGATACAATCTTGTGCACAAAAGTATATCTCATATACAACTTGTGCAAATCAAGTGAGTAAATCCATTTAAAGTGAACCAATACTAGTTAATGCAAAGTAATATATCAAATATATAATTATACATTAAATCATTAAATCAACACTTGATTCAATGATCCGGTCATATCGCATATAGCCGGCTAGTATCCAATGTATCGGCTTATCGAATCAATCCTTGATACGACAACTAGGTTATATCACATATAACCAATCGATACATTCATCGCGAGAATGGAATACGGTATCACATACACGAATTATTCTCGGTCCCGCACATATCTCATATGCGCTCCTATTTCGTTTCGCTTGAGCCAGGAAACCTCTGTGTAGGACTCTAAAGACTCGTCAATACGCCGGCAGCAGGTGATGATCATATCAAACACCCACAAGCCGCAAGCGGTCTGCTAAACGTAACGGCCACCCGGGTATTGAGCGATCAGAAGATCGACGAGCAAGCCCGCTCACACTCCTGTGAATCCAACCAGTGACACTTACCGTACAGTCCGGTCTGTTCGTCTGATATGTCGCATATCACGCCTAGGGGTGGTAAACGTCAGACCCCAATAGCTCGATAAGTCATGCCGACGTGAAGTCTATGACATGTGTGAAACTACTGATAACACTTACCAGTAGGTCACTGCAACCGTGGCCAGGGATTTCCTGTTATGGCCAGTCGAGCATAGCGCAACATCAACCCCCAATACCGGGAGAGACGAATCCCCTCCTATCGCTCATTGCCTCCACATGAATCGGGACTGTACCCAAAAACCACCTGTTTGCACGACTCAGTAGAGCCGTGGTAGGGTGGAAATCAAAGCACAGTGGGAGACACACAAGACTCTATGACGATCTCGGGTCAACAGACTAAGCTGTACCAGTGTCACCAGAGAACTGCCATCTGACGTGAGGTATAATACCATCTGGGAGTTCTCGGCGAGTCCGTTCAGTGTACCCAATCTCCACTGAGCACCCGCATACCATCTCCGATGTCAAACACCAATGGATATGGGATCATCCATCGCCCATCACATGGGTCGAGAAGATATACGCTAGTCTAGTCTGGAATATCGATGCCCCGTCTCGATATTCCCTCGACTAGGAACATTGAAGGATGTACTCATGGACTATCCAGGCCCCACTAGTATGATCTGCATCACAGTCCTGGAAGTCGAGTACACATCCTAAGGGCTTTATCAACATGTAACAGAGAGACAGAAAGTATACATGTTTAGATAAAGAGCAACCAGATAGCGTACTATCATGTCGAGCAAGAAAGTCCTACCTATATATGTCCCAGCATCCATTACAATATACATCCAATGTACAGTAATGGCCTCTAGGGCATACATATAACTAACACGGGTATAAGTATTATATCCTTTGATGAGATCAGGGAGGAGAATACTTGAGCACGGAATTCCTGGATTATTCTAAAGGAGAATGAGATTCTCTCTCAGCATTACTCCCTCGCATACACCACAGCACAACGTTGGATCGGGGCGGAGCAATCACACCTATATGATATGGCGCGCTCTATGATGAGTACTACTGAGTTTCCTATTTCCTTTTGGGAGTTATACACTTGGGAAGTTGCATACCTATTGAATAGGGTTCAAATCAAAACAGTTGCCTACCGCTTCATATGTGATATGGAAAGGGAAGAGCCCATATCTTATGTTTGTTAAGATTTGGGGTTGTCCGGCCTATGTCTAAAAGCAAAATCCGGACAAGATCGAGGAAAGGTCTGTTATGTAGAACTGGAAATGTTCCAGCTATACAAACTGCAGCTGATGATTTGGTAGTACCGAAGGATTCAATAGTAACCAACGAACCTCAGCCTCTCCGCCGATCTAGTAGGGTTCCTCACCCACTTGAGAGTTACTTCGGTTTCTCTATGACAGTGGGAGCGAGGATTGCATCATGGGATGATGACCTAACTAGTTTCGAGCTGGCCATCAAGAGTAGGGACTCTGTAAGAATGGCTGGATGCTTAGCGATCTGAGATGGAATCCATGTACACCAGAAAGGTATGGACTTTGGCTGCTACAACTGAAGGGTTAAATCCCCATCAGGAGCAAGTATATCTTGAGAAGATTACTTGGTGTAGATGGAAAAGTTGAGACTTTCAAAGCTAGACTTGTTAAAGGTTTTCGTCATCGACCAGGCGTGGATAATGATGAAACCTTTTTCCAGTGGCTATGCTTAAGTCCATCCAGATCCTACTTGCCACGGCTACATACCATGACTACGATATCTGGCGGTTGGGTGCCATGACTGCTTTTCTAAATGATGTTTTAGAAGAGAACGTCTATAAGTACACAGCCAGAGGGCTTCGTAAATAGTGGGAGCATTGGAAACGTGTGCAAGATGTTTTATGTGATGAAGCAGGCATCGCAAAGTTGGAACATCTGTTTTGATGAGTTAGTCAAACAGTTTGACATCATCAAAATGGTAGATGAACCTTGTATATACAAAAAAGGTAGTAGGGAGTATGGTGGTGATCCTCGTAGAGTACGTGGATGACATACTCTTGATAGGGAAGGAGTTTCCTATGCTACGCTCGGTCAATCTCTGCTTATCATAAGGATTATCCATATAGGATCCAAGTGATACCTCCTAAATCCTGAGTTTTCATCGATGAGATAAATGTTATTGGGTGTTAGAATACTCACTAGATATAGTGAGATGGTATCAATCGATCCTGGAGAGAATCACTGGAAGGGTTCCAGGGTGATAAAGACGACTGAATGTCAGTCACAAGCATTGTCTTTACCCTCAGTAAAGGGACGGTATGTTGGAAGAGTTCCAAGCTAGATACCGTGGCATACTAGACGATAAAGGCTGGATACATCGCTATTAAGATGCTACCAAAGAGGCTGTCTGGGTGTATATTAGTTCATGAGATGAACTTAGTTCCTCCCATTGTGTGACAATGGAGTCGTGGCTTATGCCAAAGAACGTCCGTCCCATCAGTGATCCAGACATATTCTTGTTAGTGTATATGCCCTAGAGGCCATTACTGTATCATACTAGTATGTATATTACTTGATGGAAGCTTGGGATATTCACAGTTGTACAGATAATCTTGCTCAATATAGTAGTATGCTACTTGGTTTGTCTCTGCTTTAATGTGTACTTGTGTGTTTATTTATTATATCACCTATACGCATTAGTAGAGCCCTTTGGATCTTTGCTTCATTACCGGCGTTGTGATGGCGATCACACTCGTGGGGGCTGGGTAATCTACAAGCACATCCTTATACACGTCCCTGGTCGTGGGAGTATCGAGATAGGGCATCGATACTCCGGAGTAGACTAGCATATGAGCTTCTCATCCCAGCACGGGAGACGGTCTGTCCCACAGCCGTCGGTACGTCGTACTTGAGATAGTATGCGGGTGCTCGTTGGGTTACGATTACACTGGACATGACTCGTCGGGAACTGATGGTTGGTATTATACCTATCGTCAGTTATCAGTTCCCAGGTGACATGAGTACAGCTTAATCCGCTGACTTGACACTGTCACTTCGCCTCGAGTGTGTTCCCACTGTTCTTTGATTGCTACCCTACCACGGCTCTACTGAGTCATGCAAACAGGTAGTAGTTGGGAGCAGTCCCGAAGCACTTGGAGGCAGTGACGGTTAGACAGGATTCGTCTCTCCCGGTATTGGGGGTTGACATCGCGCTGTGTCTAGGAGAGCCATTACACAAGTAGTCCCTGGCCAGGGCAAGCGAGATATACTGGTAGGTTCCAGTGTTATCTCTGTTAGTTGTATGTGTGCCCTAGAGGCCAGTATTGTACAGATGATGTATATTATATTGGATGCTTGGACATATATAGAGATGATTTTCTTGCTCGACATGATAGTATGCTATCTGGTTGCTCTTTATCTTAACATGTACACTAGTCTCTTTATACTGTCTTATAGTTACATGTTGGTAAAGCCCTTAGGATTTGTACTTGACTACCTGGACTATGATGCAGATCATACTAGTGGGGACATGGTAGTCCATAAGTACATCCTTCAAGGTCCCTAGTCGTGGGTGTATCGAGACGGGGCATCGATATACCAGTGTAGACTAGCGTATGCGCTTCTCGACCCATGTGATGGGCGATGGATGATCCCATATCCATTGGTGTTTGACATCAGAGATGGTATACGGGTGCTCAGTGGAGACTGAGTACACTGGACGGACTCGCCGAGAACTCCCAGATGGTATTATACCTCACGTCAGATGGCAGTTCTCAGGTGACACTTGTACAGGTTAGTCTGTAGACCCGAGATCGTCATAGAGTCTTGTGTGATTCCCACTGTGCTTTGATCTCCACCTTACCACGTCCATGAGGGCGTGCAAAACGGTGGTCTTTGGGTACAGTCCCGAGTCACATGAAGGCAATGAGCGATAGGAGGGGTTTCGTCTCTCCCGGTATTGGGAGTTGATGTTGCGCTGTGCTCGATTGGCCGTAACAGGGAAGTCCCTGGCCAGGGCTGATCAGAGATTTGCTGGTAAGTGTTACCAGTAGTTTCTCGACCCGTTACGAGCCTCACATCGGCATGACTTATCGGGTTATTGGGGTCTGACGTTTACCACCCCTAGACTTGATATGCGACATATCAGACGAAGAGACCGGACTGTACGGCAAGTGTTACTGGTTGGATTCGCAGGAGTGTGAGCGGGCTAGCTCGTCGATCTTCTGATCGCTCAATACCCGGGTGGCCGTTACGTTTAGCAGACTGCTTGCGGCTTGTGGGTGCTTGATATGATCATCATCTGCTACCGGCGTATTGACGAGTCTTTAGAGTCCTACACAGAGGTTTCCTAGCTCAAGCGAAACGAAATAGGAGTGCATATGAGATATGTGCGGGACCGAGAATAATGCGTGTATGTGATACCGTATTTGATTCTCACGATTAATGTTTCGATTGGTTGTATGAGATATGACCTAGTTATCGAATCATTGATTCGATAAATCGATGCATTGAATACTAGTCGGTTATGTGCGACATGACCGGATCATTGAATCAAGTGTTGATTTAATGATTTAATGTATAATTATATATTTGATATATTACTTTGCATCAACTAGTATTGGTTCACTTTAAACGGATTTTTCTCACTTGATTTACACATTGTATATGTGATATACTTTTGTGCACATATAAGTATCATGTTTGATGATACTTGATCATATGGTTAAGTGTATGGAATTAAACCATAGTTAACTTGAGATTAGGGTTTTAATTATGCATTTATTCATTTAATTGTTTATTCATTTATTTGGATAAAGCTTAAGTGGAGAATGGTGGCATTTCTTGTTTTATGTTGAAGCTTCATGAAGCCTTGACTTTATGCAACCATTCTTGTCCACTAGCTTAACCCTAACTCTCCAAATAACCATGGTTGATTCTCTACACTTAACCTTAGTTAGAATTATGATAAGTATAGATTTTTCTTTTCATTTTAAATAACTTATCATAATTCTAGCTCTTCTTCTTCTTCATCTTCAAAAGAAAAACTTAGATGCCATCAATGGCAACTTGAGTTCTAGTGAGAGAATTCCAAATCTAAAGTGAACCCATCTCCTATTTCTTCACCCTCTACCTCTTGCCAAGTTGTTTTGGGTGTTCTCTTCACAATTTTCACAACTTTGTGAAGTCGGAGCTTGAACTAGTGCAACCTCGACGTAGATCGTCTTTGACACGAAGCCGACGACCTATTCCGCACGTTTTTCCGATGAAGCCGACGAATGAGTCGAGGATTCATGATGGACAGCGAGGGCATGACCACGTGGAGCTAAGGAGGTGGAAATCCGGATCTACAAAGGTTGTAGTTTCCGACCTTTAGTTAATTTGCTAACTAGTTTAGTTTTTCTCCTAGAATTCTAGTCTAAGATCCGTGTTAGGGTTTCTCGGCACCATAATTTTTGTAAAATGGCATGATTGATGCCTTGTGAGACCTCTATAGGGTGCCTAGGAACCTTTCAATCTCAGGGTGTTCTGGACTTCACTCCGACACGACTTGTACCGCTATTAGGGGTCTGACGCTTGCCGCCCCCTAGGCCCGACATGCGATGTATCAGACGAACAGACCGGACTGTACGGAGATTGTCACATACAGGCTCAGTAGGAGTTCGGATGGGTTTACCTCATCGGCATTCTTATCGATATCTACCTGGGGACCGTTACGTACAGCTAGTGCCGCTTGCGGTCTGTGGTTAAACCCACTGCCAGCGTAGTGTCGAGTCTTTAGAGTCCCACACAGAGAGTTTCCCTGCACTGAGCGAAACGTGTAGAGGCCGTATGGTTTTACGGCAGGGCAGGGATCACTTACGTACACTTGTGAGCGTATGGTGTTCGGGCAGGCAGTACTAGTGGGCTTTGGTTTAAGCCGGATCCTAGTATTGCACGGATGGATTTGTTTTGTCTTCTGCGCATCCGCATTCTGCGGAATGCGGATGCAGGTGTGTATGCACAGTTTTCCGGAGTGATGAAGGAGGAGGTGCCTCATTAGGGTTTTGGCAGTTGGTTAGGCCAAAACCGTTATGTGGCGGGCTCATTAGGGTTTTGACAGTTGATTCGGTCAAAACCATTTTGAGGCGGACTCATTAGGGTTTTGACAGTTCGTTTGGTCAAAACCATTATGAGCCGGGGACATTATTTACTAATCCTTTCATTGATAATTATGTTATGGCTAATTACATTGACCATTTGACCATCTTGACTTTGTTGACCTTTTGACCAAAGTTGACTAGGATCTTCTTGAAAGATCTAAAGTATTCTTTGGTTTTCTTTTTCTTTTGTTATGATAATGGTCATGTCATTTGTAGCCATCACTTTTATCTTGATGTGATTAGTAATGATAATGTTTTTGCATTATTGCAACCATGGTTGTGTTTTCTCTTGGTTAAGTTTTTCATTTGCTCATTCTCTTTCTCTCTCATAAAAAAGAAATGAGAAACATTTCCATGGTTGCTTCTCCTTCTTCCTCCTCTTGATTTTTCCTTTGATCTCATGTGTTGAGAGAAAAAGGATTCCACTTGACAAACACATCCATACATCTTCTCTACACATCCTAGGGCTTCCAGATTAGCAATCTCCTTGCCCTAGTTACCTCGGCCCGAGGTGGAGCTCGGTGTACATCTCTCGGGTGGATCGTCTTCGACTCAAGGAGGCCGCGGAGGTGACCAAAGTCCGGATCAATCATCGAGCAAGCAAAGAGAAGAACAACAAGAAGAGAAGAACAACAACAAGAGAAGAACAACAAGAAGAGAAGGAGTTCAAGTTGAGGTATAACCCCTAACCGAGTAGTTAACATCTCAAGTTAGGATGCTAGTGTATCGTTTAGCAAAGATCCGGCTTTTACGGTCCATGTTACCAAGTTCAGAAAAAATTTTGTTTTATCGTTTCCGCAACACCGAAAGTACCGGGAGAGGTAACGTGGACCTAACAGTGGTATCAGAGCCTAACTAAACATAAACTAGCTAAGTAGTGAACTGTATCGAAGTTCGAAACGGAAAAATCGAAAAACCGAGTTACGAAAACCCTGAGTTTCTGTTAAATTTTTTTCTGGTCAAAACAAAATTTGTCATACTCCAAAAATCATCTCAGGGTTTTTAGAAGAAAGCCACCAAAAACGAGCCAGCAACTCGACCAAAGTGTCGCGTTTCCGCGGCAATAGCAAGCTATTGCCACGGAACCGCGGCCATCTTGGTGAGTCACTGGGTCGATTTTGGTGCAGTGTATTTCTGACATGGTTTTAGGATTTTTAAGATGGTTTATAAGTGCTCAGATTTTTCAGAATAGAAATTTGTTTTTGGGGGCCTATAAATCCGTATTTTTCCGAACTTCAATATACTTTGACTATAAAGGTTATATCTGTGATGTTCATATGTATTGAACGTCGGCTAATCGCTATATATCGATTAGTCGGGGTTATACATATCTGTGATCTGTGATTGATGCTGATGGTTTGTGTATATGAACTCGTTGGATTGTCGCGGATGAATAGCCGGGGTGGATGTGAGATGAGAGTTTCTTTTTCTTTCATTCATGTAATAAATTTGTAAATTGATGTAATATTATTTGTATGGCCGCACAACCGGGTCGGGGTTGTAGCCGTCATTGTATAATTCTTTTTACTATTTTTGCTCCTAGGATAGACCCATGGAGGGGGTGCACAAACTACCGGGTATCTCGAAGTGCCGAGTGGCCTACTCATGGCGTTGAGGGAGGTTGCTTCGCTTCGGGTACTTGGCGGGTAGTTTGCCGCACCCGTAGGGGTCTTGGGTGGGGTATTGGCTGTTCATCGCGACCGTGTAATCCGCTTTTCGTTGCAGGCTGGAACGAATCGCGGGTTCCTAGTATATCCAAAGTGTTCATCTGTGATCTGGATTGGCTATCATTGCTGTATATCTATATATAATAACTATTTAGGCGTTGCTTATGTTTTACAGCCGCGCTAGCCCAGCCCCCGCTCTGTCGTTAGTTAAGTAACCTAACGGGTGATGACGGGGCCCAGTGGCGAATGCGAATGGCATAAGCGTACATCATATTTTGGTTGTTTTCTGCAATGGTAAGATTTAAATGATGGGACGCATTAAAAGAACTAATGCAGGAAAATAAACCTAAAAGACGTTGTTGGAACAATTTTTCAAAAAGCTGTTATTGCAAGGACGTTAATTTTTGTTTTGCATCGCGGTATTCGGTTGTGAATGCCCAGCACCTCAGTCGACGAGGCAAGGGCCGAGATCCCTTCATCGGGAGTGACCCCCTGGACAAAAGTTTGCGTCAGGGTAATAACTTCACTATAGTCGATTATTCTTGCTTTGCATCGAGGTATTCAGTTTGGAATATCCTGCACCTCATTCGACGAGGAAAGAGCCGAGATCCCTTCATAGGGAGTGACCTCTTTAGCAAAAGTTTTTGCCACTATATTTTCAAAAAGATTACCAGGTTCCTTCAACGATATCAAGTTCATTACGTTAACGGGTTTTTCGCCAAAAACCCAGCCGTAGCCCTCCGTCATTTCTTACAAGTAACACTTAGTATTCGTGCTGCGTTTGTTGACTCCGTCAAGGCGTAGTGTACGGTAGCTAAGTGCTGCTTGTTTGTATCGGTATATGGGATTGATTAGGACAGTCGTATAACCTTGTTGACTCCGTCAAGGGTTATGCGGGTGGGTTTAATGCAATCCAGATAATGGCAGGTTGAACTTGACTAGGACTCTTTGATTTGTTGACTCCGTCAAGATCACTTGGGTCCTAGGGGCAAAAATCACATCGGGAGTTTCAAAAGTACTGAAACTTGCAGATTTAGCATACCTTCTGGAGTGTGGTGACTAGAGTGGATTCCATCTAGGTTATCACACAATGACAGTTGGATCCCGATCCCACTGATGAGTTGGATTACTCTCGGGAGATTATTTCACTTAACGATCAATGCTATAAACCTAGTAGGTGTCTAGAAAGGTGTTAGCGGGGCTACGCTCCCAGGGAAAAGAGGTTCTTGAATTAAGGAACTTCGCGAAAGCGTTGGAAAACCTCCCTCGAAGTACCGACACTAGCCTGGCTGAAAGGTTAAGCAAGTATTGTGACGTGAATTAAAACCCGGCTAGTTCTTCTTTTAAAAAGGTTTTAAGAAGAATTTGAGTAAAAAGTGGGAGACATCCTGGTTAGATAAATTAATAAACCAATCTAATCTTGCAAGAGCATACGCTGAGTGTTTCTTTTCTCTCTCTCCAGGCAGCAACCTTTTCACGCCCTAATCAAGATAATAAAATGTATCGCTTGACCGATCCGAATTCTTATTCGGGACTGGGGAAAGTTGGTTCAGCTCTAACTTGTGACAACAGTCATGAGTATGAGAATGGGAAAGGGGATTGTATGGATTTCCAGCATACCCAGTTGAAGAAGAAGCATGGTTTTGCATCTACTTCAGGTGTTCTTGTAATTGAGAACTGTTTTACGGTCAGCCCTACCTCCTGGGTACTTGATACCGGGTCAGGATCTCATATCTGTAATTTATTGCAGGGACTGAGAAAAAGTAGGAAAGTTGCACCGGGTGATATGTCGCTCAGAGTAGCGAACGGAGCACAAGTTAATGCGGCAGCCGTCGGTGAATATCACCTAGTATTGCCAAATGGCAAGACTATGATTTTGAACGATTGCTACTATGTACCCTTCATGGTTTGCAACATCATATCAGTTTCTTTACTCGATAAAGATGGATATAACTTTGTTCTTGAAAAGAATATCATGAACATTTACCTTCATAAGGTACTGGTTGCAGAGGGTACACTGTGTAATGGTATCTACGTTCTAAATCAGAATACAGTTCTCAATAAACAAAACACACGCAAGAGGAAGAATTCAGATACGAATGAATCCTACTTGTGGCATTGTAGACTTGGTCATATCGGAGAGAAAAGACTGAGTAAGTTGCATAAAGATGGACTCTTGAATGCGTTCGAGTTTTCATCTTATGAAACTTGTCAGTCTTGTCTCTAAGGGAAGATGACCAAATCTCCGTTCACCGGACATGGAGAAAGAGCAACAGAGCTCTTGGGACTCATACACAGTGATGTGTGTGGTCCGATGTCTATACATGCATGGAGTAGGTTCTCCTACTTCATCACATTCACTGACGATCTCTCTAGGTTCGGATATGTGTATCTGATGAAACACAAATCTGAAGCTTTTGAGAAATTCAAAGAATTCAGAAAGGAAGTAGAGAACCAGATTGGCAAAAGTATCAAGATCCTCCGGTCTGATAGAGGAGGGGAGTACTTAAGCACGGAATTCCTAGATTACTTAAAAGAGAATGGTATTCTCTCTCAGCTTACTCCTCCTTATACACCACAGCACAACGGTGTTTCAGAGCGGAGGAATCGTACCCTATTGGATATGGTTCGCTCCATGATGAGTAGTGCTGAGTTGCCTCTTTCATTTTGGGGACATGCGCTTCAGACAGCGGCATACCTATTGAATTATGTTCCATCCAAATCAGTGCCTAAGACTCCATATGAAATATGGAGTGGAAGAAATCCGTATCTTAAGCGATTTAAGATATGGGGTTGTCCGGCCTATGTGAAAACACAGAAACCGGACAAGTTAGAGGCACGGTCAGTTCTCTGTAAATTTGTGGGATATCCTAAAGACTCACTAGGATATCTGTTCTACCACACTGAGGAACAGAAGGTGTTTGTATCTCGCCACGCTACCTTCTTAGAAAGGGAGTTTCTTGCAAAAGAAACTAGTGGGAGTTCGGTAGAACTGGAAGAAATTCAGCGACCACAAAATGTAACTGAAAATTTGGAGGAACCGCTAGATTCAATAACCCCAAACGAACCTCAGCCACTCCGCAGATCTGGAAGGATTTCTCATCCGCCCGAGAGATACTACGGTTTTCTCATAGACGGGGATCGAGAGGATTGCATCTTGGAAGAAGATGACCCTACCAGTTTCAGGCAGGCCATTATCAGTAGGGACTCTGATAAGTGGCAGGAAGCAATGCAATCCGAAATGGAGTCCATGTACGCCAATAAAGTGTGGACCTTGGATATTGCTCCACCTGGGGTAAAACCCGTTGGATGCAAATGGATCTACAAAAGGAAACTTGGTGTAGATGGCCAGGTGGAAACCTATAAAGCTAGACTCGTTGCAAAAGGTTTTCGTCAAAGACCTGGTTTGGACTATGATGAAACTTTTTCTCCGGTGGCTATGCTCAAATCCATTCGGATCTTACTTGCCATTGCTGCCTTCCATGACTATGAAATCTGGCAGATGGATGTTAAAACGGCTTTCCTAAACGGTTGTTTGGAAGAGTGCGTTTACATGGATCAACCAGAAGGTTTCGTAGACAGTGGGAGCAGCGGGAAGGTATGCAAGTTGCTTAAATCCATTTATGGATTAAAGCAGGCATCGCGGAGCTGGAACATCTGTTTTGATGAGGCAATCAAGGAATTTGATTTCATCAAGAACGAAGATGAACCCTGTGTTTATAAGAAGGTTGTAGGACGAACTGTCGTATTCCTAGTCTTGTACGTGGACGACATTCTTTTGATAGGAAATGATATTCCTATGCTACAATCGGTCAAGCTATTTTTGTCACAAAGGTTCTCCATGAAAGACCTGGGTGATGCCTCGTACATTCTGGGGATCAAGATCTATAGAGATAGATCCAAGAAACTGTTGGGACTTTCACAGTCCAGGTATATAGAGACCGTACTAAAGAGATTTAGTATGGAGGGTTCCAAGCGCGGTAACATACCCGCATTGCACGGAATTACCCTCTCCAAGAAGATGTCTCCTAAGACTGACGAGGAGAGGGTTCGCATGAGCACTATACCCTACGCTTCAGCGGTAGGATCTATAATGTATGCGATGCTATGTACAAGACCAGATGTAGCTTACGCGTTGAGCGCGGTAAGCCGGTATCAGTCAGACCCAGGGGAGGACCACTGGACAGCAGTGAAGAACATTCTCAAGTACCTAAGAAGGACTAAGGAGATGTTCCTGGTTTACGGTAATGGAGACTCAGGGTCGAGTCCTTTACCGATTCAAGCTTCCAGAGTGACAAAGATGACAGAAGTCTGTCTCGGGTTTTGTGTTTACCCTCAACGGAGGGGCGGTATGTTGGCGGAGTTCCAAGCAGGATACCGTCGCAGACTCGACGATGGAGGCTGAATACATTGCTGCAAGCGATGCCGCAAAAGAGGCGGTCTGGATAAAGAAGTTCATTAGTGAACTTCAGGTGGTTCCGTCCATTGTTGACCCAATACCTTTGTATTGCGATAACAATGGGGCTATAGCTTTAGCGAAGGAACCAAGGTCCCATCAGAAATCCAGGCACATCTTAAGGCGGTATCACCTGATCAGGGAGATCATTGATCGCCAGGAGATCGAGGTGCGGAGAGTGGACACAAAGGACAACACTGCGGACCCATTCACGAAAGCTTTACCCCAGACTCAGTTCGAGCGGCTGATCGAGATGATAGGTCTTCGATACGCCAGTACATGGCCTTAGTGCAAGTGGGAGATTGTTAGTGTATATGCCCTAGAGGCCATTACTGTATCATACTAGTATGTATATTACTTGATGGAAGCTTGGGATATTCACAGTTGTACAGACAATCTTGCTCAATATAGTAGTATGCTACTTGGTTTGTCTCTGCTTTAATGTGTACTTGTGTGTTTATTTATTATATCACCTATACGCATTAGTAGAGCCCTTTGGATCTTTGCTTGATTACCGGCGTTGTGATGGCGATCACACTCGTGGGGGCTGGGTAATCTACAAGCACATCCTTATACACGTCCCTGGTCGTGGGAGTATCGAGATAGGGCATCGATACTCCGGAGTAGACTAGCGTATGCGCTTCACATCCCAGCACGGGAGACGGTCTGTCCCACAGCCGTCGGTACGTCGTACTTGAGATAGTATGCGGGTGCTCGTTGGGTTACGAGTACACTGGACAGGACTCGTCGAGAACTGATGGTTGGTATTATACCTATCGTCAGTTATCAGTTCCCAGGTGACATTAGTACAGCTTAGTCCGCTGACTTGACACTGTAACTTCGCCTCGAGTGTGTTCCCACTGTTCTTTGATTGCTACCCTACCACGGCTCTACTGAGTCGTGCAAACAGGTAGTAGTTGGGAGCAGTCCCGAAGCACTTGGAGGCAGTGACGGTTAGACAGGATTCGTCTCTCCCGGTATTGGGGGTTGACATCGCGCTGTGTCTAGGAGAGCCATTACACAAGTAGTCCCTGGCCAGGGCAAGCGAGATATACTGGTAGGTTCCAGTGTTATCTCAGGGTGTTCTGGACTTCACTCCGACACGACTTGTACCACTATTAGGGGTCTGACGCTTGCCGCCCCCCTAGGCCCGACATGCGATGTATCAGACGAACAGACCGGACTGTACGGAGATTGTCATATACAGGCTCAGTAGGAGTTCGGAAGGGTTTACTGTAAGTCCGTGTTGCCCACCCCGGTGCTTACGGGGAGGCGGAAAACATAATAAAAATCGGATTTTTAATGACTTAGGCAACATGGACTAAGCTTGTGAGGATCTTTGCTAAACATAAACTAGCTAACCCTAACTACAAAGTAGCTAAGTGATGAAAGGTTATACCTTTAGTCTTTAGTCCTTCTCTCCTTGCTCCTAGGTATGGTAGAAAAGGATCACCTTGCTTGTCTTCTCCCGTCAAAGAAGGATCCACCCGAAAGCCACCACCTTTAGCTTCAACTCCAAGCTAGGAGTAACTAGAGTGCAAGAAATGCTAAGACTTGAACCCTAGAAGTGAGAAGAGAAGATCAAGAGAGGGTTTTTCTCAAGCTTTTTTGTTTCTCAACTCATGAGAGGGAAAGAGCTTGAGGGAGAGGATGAGCAAGAGAGAGAAATAGAATGAGAGAATGAGAAAATAGTGAGCCATTCTCACTAATATGTGAGGATAATTTTAATTAGATAATTAGCTTGAAAATTGTCATGATAAATCATGAATTGACCATTATCATTTCATTTTTGCAAAGATCAAAGAGCATCTTCCAAATGAAATGATTATGGTCAAGTTGTCAACATGGTCAACAAGTCAATGAAGTCAAATTGTCAACAACAACCATGCACAATAATTAAGCTAATTATCAATTAACAATAATCCACACAAAAACAATAGGGTTAATAAAATGACAAATGCCATTAACCCAAAACAAGGTCCTCTCCCCCAATCTCAAGCAACTGTGCATACGCACCCGCATTCGTGATCCGAGGAACACGAATACCCTGAGAAAAACCAATCTCAAATCATATACTAGGATCCGGCTTAAACCAAAGCCCGCTAGTATAAACTGTCCGGACAGCAAACGTGCACAAGTGCGCGGATGCGAACGAACCCTGTCGCAAAACCATGCGACCTCTACTCGTTTTGCCTAAAGGCGAATAGCTCTCTGTGTGGGACTCTAAAGACTCGACACTACGCTGGCAGTGGGTTTAACCACAGACCGCAAGCGGCACTAGCTGTACGTAACGGTCCCCAGGTAGATGTCGATAAGAAGACTGACGAGGTGAACCCCATCTGCACTCCTACTGAGCCTGTATGTGACAGTCTCCGTACAGTCCGGTCTGTTCGTCTGATACATCGCATGGCGGTCCTAGGGGGGCGGTGAACGTCAGTCCCCTAATAGCGGTACAAGTCGTGTCGGAGTGTAGCCCAGAACACCCTGAGATAACACTGGAAACCTACCAGTATATCTCGCTTGCCCTGGCCAGGGACTACTCGTGTAATGGCTCTCCTAGACACAGCGCGATGTCAACCCCCAATACCGGGAGAGACGAATCCTGTCTAACCGTCACTGCCTCCAAGTGCTTCGGGACTGCACCCAAAAACTACCTGTTTGCACAGCTCCTTTGAGCCGTGGTAGGGTAGTAATCAAAGTGCAGTGGGAACACACTCGAGGCGAAGTGACAGTGTCAAGTTAGCGGACTAAGCTGTACTCATGTCACCTGGGAACTGATAACTGACGATAGGTATATTACCAACCAACAGTTCCCGACGAGTCCTGTCCAGTGTACTCGTAACCTAACGAGCACCCGCATACTATCCCAAGTACGACGTACTAACGGCTGTGGGACAGACCGTCTCCCACACTGGGATGAGAAGCGCATACGCTAGTCTACTCCGGAGTATCGATGCCCTGTCTCGATAGTCCAATGACCAGGGACCTGTATAAGGATGTGCTTATAGATTACCCAGCTCCCACGAGTGCGAGCGCCATCACAACGCTGGTAATCAAGCAAAGATCCTAAGGGCTCTACTAATATGTATACCAGCAATATGCTAAAAGAAACACATGCACATATTAAAGCAGAGACAAACCAAGTAGCATACTACCATTTCGAGCAAGATTGTATATACAACTGTGAATATCCCAAGCTTCCATTAAGTAATATACAAGCTAGTATGATACAGTAATGGCCTCTAGGGCATATACACTAACAATCTCCCACTTGCACTAAGGCCATGTACTAGCGTATCGAAGACCTATCATCTCGATCAGCCGCTCGAACTGAGTCTGGGGCAAGGCCTTGGTGAATGGATCTGCTGTGTTATCCTCTGATGCAACTCTCCGGACCTCGATCTCCTGGCGATCCACGATCTCCCTGATCAGGTGATACCGCCTCAAGATGTGTCTGGATTTCTGATGGGACCTGGGTTCCTTCGCTAAAGCTATAGCCCCGTTGTTGTCGCAATACAGAGGTATTGGGTCAACAATGGACGGAACCACCTGAAGTTCTTTCAAGAACTTCCTCATCCAGACAGCTTCTTTTGCGGCATCAGATGCAGCGATGTATTCCGCTTCCATAATCGAGTCAGCAACGGTTTCCTGTTTGGAGCTCTTCCAACACACCGCCCCTCCATTGAGGGTAAAGACAAAACCCGACATGGACTTGGAATCATCCTTGTCACTCTGGAAGCTGGAGTCAGCAAAGGCCTCAATCTGCAGGTCTTTTCCGCCATACACCAAGAACATCTCCTTAGTCCTTCTCAGGTACTTGAGAATGTTCTTTACTGCTATCCAATGTTTCTCCCCAGGGTTTGACTGATACCTGCTTACCACACTCAGTGCATAAGCCACATCCGGTCTGGTACACAACATCGCATACATTATAGAGCCTACCGCAGAAGCGTAGGGTATAATAGACATGCGATCCCTTTCCAAATCAGTCTTGGGAGACATCTCTTTGGAGAGGGTGATCCCGTGACAAGCCGGTAGATTACCGCGCTTGGAATCTTCCATACTGAATCTCTTCAGTATGGTGTCGATGTACCTGGACTGCGAGAGTCCTAATATCCTCTTGGATCTGTCACGGTAGATCCGGATACCCAGAATGTAGGAGGCATCACCCAGGTCTTTCATGGAGAACCTGTGTGACAAGAACCCCTTGACAGATTGTAGCATAGGAATGTCATTTCCTATTAAGAGAATGTCATCCACGTATAAAACGAGGAATACTACAGTTCTCGCTACAAATCTACAATAGATGCATGGTTCATCTGGATTTTTGATAAAGCCAAATTCTTTGACCGTCTCATCAAAACAGATGTTCCAACTCCGCGATGCCTGCTTGAGTCCATAAATGGACTTGAGCAACTTGCACACCTTTCCGCTGCTCCCACCCTGAATGAAACCCTCTGGCTGGTCCATATAGACACACTCCTCTAAATGACCATTTAGAAAAGCTGTCTTTACGTCCATCTGCCAAATCTCATAATCGTGGAAAGCAGCGATGGCAAGAAGGATCCGAATGGATTTCAGCATAGCTACTGGAGAAAAGGTTTCGTCATAGTCCAAACCAGGTCGCTGACGAAAACCCTTTGCTACCAGTCTAGCTTTATAGGTCTCAACCTGTCCATCTACACCAATCTTCCTTTTGAAGATCCACTTGCATCCTACGGGTTTTACCCCGTCTGGAGCAATGTCCAACGTCCATACTTTGTTGGTGTACATGGACTCCATCTCGGTCCGCATTGCATCCAGCCATTTTACCGAGTCGACGCTCTGAATGGCTTGCTGGAAGCTAGTAGGCTCATCACAATCTAGGATGCAGTCCTCTCTATCCCCGTCAATGAGGAAACCGTAGTACCTCTCGGGCGGATGAGACTGCCTACTACTCCTGCGGAGCGGCGTAGGAATGTCCTGTTCTTTTGAACCTTCTGGTTCCACTAAACTTTCAGTAATAGTTTGTGGTTCTGGAATTTCTTCCAGTTCTATTGCGCTCCCACTTAATTCTTTTTCTATGAACTGATGTTCTAGAAAGTGGGCATGGCGAGAAACAAGGACTTTTTGTTCCTCTTCGCAATAGAAGTAATATCCCTTGGAGTTCTTTGGATATCCCACAAACTTGCACTGTACTGAGCGTGCCTCGAGCTTGTCCGCATGCTGCTTTTTTACAAAAGCTGGACATCCCCATGTCTTAATGTGATTAAGATAGGGTTTCTTCCCACTCCATAACTCATATGGTGTGGTAGGCACAGTCTTGGTGGGAACACGGTTCAAAAGATATGCAGCTGTTTCTAGCGCATACCCCCAGAACGATCGCGGTAACTCAGCGTTACTCATCATGGACCGTACCATATCCAATAGGGTTCGGTTCCGTCTCTCCGATACACCGTTATGTTGCGGAGTGTATGGAGGAGTAAGCTGAGAGAGAATTCCATTCTCTTTTAAGTAATTCAGGAATTCGGCACTTAAGTATTCTCCTCCTCGATCCGATCTTAGGATCTTGATACTTTTGCCGGTCTGTTTTTCTACTTCACTCTTATATTCCTGGAATTTTTCAAAAGCCTCGGATTTATGTTTCATTAAGAAGACATAACCGTACCTTGAAAAATCATCCGTAAAAGTTATGAAGTAAGAAAAACCGCTTCGCGCATGTGTAGACATTGGACCGCACACGTCGCTGTGTACGAGTCCCAAGAGCTCGCTCGCTCTTTCTCCGTGTCCAGAAAACGGAGCCTTTGTCATCTTTCCTTTGAGACAGGATTGACAAGTTGCATACGATTGATATTCGAACGAATCTAAATATCCTTCAGTATGTAACTTAGTCAATCTTCTCTCGTTGATGTGACCCAGTCTACAATGCCATAAGAAAGTTTTATTAATTTCTGGAGACTTTCTTTTGTGTGTATTCTGGATATTGAAAACCTGTGGTTGGTTTAAAACGTAAATACCGTTGTTCAATGTACCTGACCCAATCAACACTTGATTAAGGTGAATGTTCACTACATTACTTACAAATGCAAATTCATAACCTTCTTTAGATAATAAAGATACAGAAATGATATTACAGGTTGCATTTGGTACATAATAACAACTACGCAAAACCAAAAAGTGTCCATCTGATAATCCCAGGTGATAGTCCCCCACGGCCTCAGCATCCATGCTAGCACCGTTCGCAACTCTGAGGGTCATGTCACCTGTCTTCAAAACTCTACGCTTTCTCAACGCCTGCAAAGAATTACAGATATGAGATCCTGATCCGGTATCCAATACCCAGGATGTAGAGTTTATTGATAGACAATTTTCAATAACATACACACCTGAAGCTGAAGCTGCAACTCGCTTCAAATCCTGTGTTCTGGCTTTCCAAGCCTTGCAATCTTGTTTCCAGTGACCACTTTTGTGACAATAGAAGCATTCTTCCTTCCCCACCAGCTTCCCCGCTACCTTTGTTGCTTTACCCTTTCCCTTCGTATCCACTTTACCGACACCGCCTCTTGGTTTGGCGGGGGCTTTCTTCTTCTTGCCCTTGGCTTTCGCCCTGGACCTAGAAGAGGAAGATCCTCCTACAAACAAAGTGGATGTCTCCCTACCCTTCTGTAGGGTGCCCTCAGCAGTCCTCAACATGTTCAGAAGCTCGGCAAGTTCAACCTCCTTTCCTTGCATGTTGAAGTTAAGAATGAACTGGGCGTAAGTGGAAGGAAGGGACTGGAGAATCAGATCAGTATAGAGTTCATTCTCCAACGTGGTCCCAAGGTCCGCGAGCTCCTCTATGTAGCCGATCATCTTAAGCACGTGGTCCGCTACCGATGATCCGACGGCCAACCTTGCCGAAAAGAGCTTCTTCGACACTTCGTATCTTGCGATACGAGACTGCTCTCCATACAGTTCTTTTGTATGGAGAAATATGGACTCTAGGTCCATATTCTCGTGCCTCCTCTGATGGTCATTGTCCATCGAGGCTAGTACGAGGCATTTGGCCCTCGCGCAATCTATCTCCCATGTCTTACGGATTTCTACATCCGCGACGCTGGAGGTGGGACCTGGGACGGGGGGAGCTTTGGTGGTAAGTATATACCCCAGCTTGTCATAAGTGATAGCCATCTTGACATTCCTGAGCCAATCTTTGTAGTTTGGCCCTGTCAATATGTTTTTATCTAATAGTAACTTAAGTCCGGTCATCTTGAATGGTCGCTGCAATTAGGAGAGAGAAAAGAAACACTTTAGCATGATGCTCTTGCAAGTTTAGAGTGGTTTTTAGTTTGTCTAAACTGGATGGCTCCCACTGTCTCTCGAATCCCTTCTCAAACCATAAAGAAAAGGATTAGCCGGGATCATTCTCACCGTACAATACTTGCTTAACCGTTCAGCCAGGCCAGTGTCGGTACTTCGAGGGAGGTTTTCCAACGCTTTCGCGAAGTTCCTTAATTAAGTAACCTCTTTTCCCTGTGGGCGTAGCCCCGCTAACACCTTTCTAGGCACCTACTAGGTTTATAGCATTGATCGTTAAGTGAGAGTTTTCCCGAGGAGTAGCATATACTCACAGTAGGATCGGGATCCAAATATCATCGCGTGATAAAACCGAAGGAATCCTACCAGAATCATCACACTCCAAATGGTATGCAACGCTAGCAAGTTTCAGTACTTATGAAACTCCCGATGTGGATTTTTGCCCCATGTTCTTATGACCTTGACTTTGGCCAAAATATCATAAGTCACATGTCAAGTTCTACCCGTCATTCTCCTGGTTAATTTGGACCCACCCGTACCTACCCTTGGCTTTGGCCAAAATGGCAGCACGACTGTCCCAAACCAACGCATCTATCTATGCTGCACATGACTACCCAAACGCTACCAATCACTATGCCTTGACTTTGGCCAAAATACATAGCTTGAATACTTTTGACCATTCATGTGGAATGACGGAGGGCTACGGATGGTTTTGGCGAAACCGTGAACGTAGTGAACTTGATATAATCGATGGAACGAGATAGCTTTTAAAAGGAGTGGTTCAAGCTCCGCGTTTAAAAGTTTTAGTTTTGAAAAGAACCGAGTGGTTTTCAAAGTGTTCCAATCGACTTTTGCTTGGTTTATTTCTTGCATTAGTTCTTTTAATGCGTCCCATCATTTAATCCTACCATTGCAGAAAACAACCAAAATATGACGTACGCTTATGCCATTCGCATTCGCCACGGGGCCCCGTCATCACCCGTTAGGTTACTTAACTAACGACAGAGCGGGGGCTGGGCTAGCGCGGCTGTAAAACATAAGCAACGCCTAAATAGTTATTATATATATAAATATATAGCAATGATAGACATTACAGATCACAGATGAATACATTGGATATACTAGGAATCCGCAATGCGTTCGAGCCTGCAACGCAAAGCGGATTACACGGTCGCGGTGAATAGCCAATACCCCACCCAAGACCCCTACGGGTGCGGCAAACTACCCGCCAAGCACCCGAAGCGAAGCAACCTCCCTCACCACCGTGAGTAGGCCACTCGGCGCTTCGAGATACCCGGTAGTTTGTGCACCCCCTCCATGGGTCTATCCTAGGAGCAAAAACAGTAAAAAGAATTATACAATGACGGCTACAACCCCGACCCGGTTGTGCGGCCATACAAAGAATATTATTACATCAATTTACATGTTACAAATGAATGAAAGAAAAAACAACGCTCATCTCACATCCACCCCGGCCATTCACCCGCGACAATCCAATCCATTCATATCCACAAACCAATAACAATCACAGATCATGTTTAACCCCGACTAATCGTCTTATAGCGATTAGCCGACGTTCAATACATGCAAGCATTACAGATATAACCGATATAGTTAAAGTGCAGTGAAGTTCGGAAAAATACGGAATTATAGGACCCCAAAAGGAAATTTCTTTTCTGGAAAATCTGGGTACATATAATATATCCTAAAAATCCCAAAACCAACAACAACACACTCTGCACGAAAAACGATGCGCCGATAACCACAATCCGCGGCGGTTCCGCCGCATAAACCTACTTCATGCGGCGGAAGGGCGGCGACTTGAGGGAATTGGGGTATCGTTTTTCTTGGGTGTATTCACAAAACCCTGAGACGATTTTACATGTATACAGTTTTTCATTTTGAGCAGAAATAATTTTAACAGAAACTTGGATTTTGTAAAAGTTTGGTTTTGTGATTTTTCCGGTTCCGAACTTCGTTACACTTAACTACTTAACTAGTTTAGGTTTAGTTAGTCTCTGATACCACTGTAAGTCCGTGTTGCCCACCCCGGTGCTTACGGGGAGGCGGAAAACATAATAAAAATCGGATTTTTAATGACTTAGGCAACATGGACTAAGCTTGTGAGGATCTTTGCTAAACATAAACTAGCTAACCCTAACTACAAAGTAGCTAAGTGATGAAAGGTTATACCTTTAGTCTTTAGTCCTTCTCTCCTTGCTCCTAGGTATGGTAGAAAAGGATCACCTTGCTTGTCTTCTCCCGTCAAAGAAGGATCCACCCGAAAGCCACCACCTTTAGCTTCAACTCCAAGCTAGGAGTAACTAGAGTGCAAGAAATGCTAAGACTTGAACCCTAGAAGTGAGAAGAGAAGATCAAGAGAGGGTTTTTCTCAAGCTTTTTTGTTTCTCAACTCATGAGAGGGAAAGAGCTTGAGGGAGAGGATGAGCAAGAGAGAGAAATAGAATGAGAGAATGAGAAAATAGTGAGCCATTCTCACTAATATGTGAGGATAATTTTAATTAGATAATTATCTTGAAAATTGTCATGATAAATCATGAATTGACCATTATCATTTCATTTTTGCAAAGATCAAAGAGCATCTTCCAAATGAAATGATTATGGTCAAGTTGTCAACATGGTCAACAAGTCAATGAAGTCAAATTGTCAACAACAACCATGCACAATAATTAAGCTAATTATCAATTAACAATAATCCACACAAAAACAATAGGGTTAATAAAATGACAAATGCCATTAACCCAAAACAAGGTCCTCTCCCCCAATCTCAAGCAACTGTGCATACGCACCCGCATTCGTGATCCGAGGAACACGAATACCCTGAGAAAAACCAATCTCAAATCATATACTAGGATCCGGCTTAAACCAAAGCCCGCTAGTATAAACTGTCCGGACAGCAAACGTGCACAAGTGCGCGGATGCGAACGAACCCTGTCGCAAAACCATGCGACCTCTACTCGTTTTGCCTAAAGGCGAATAGCTCTCTGTGTGGGACTCTAAAGACTCGACACTACGCTGGCAGTGGGTTTAACCACAGACCGCAAGCGGCACTAGCTGTACGTAACGGTCCCCAGGTAGATGTCGATAAGAAGACTGACGAGGTGAACCCCATCTGCACTCCTACTGAGCCTGTATGTGACAGTCTCCGTACAGTCCGGTCTGTTCGTCTGATACATCGCATGGCGGGCCTAGGGGGGCGGTGAACGTCAGTCCCCTAATAGCGGTACAAGTCGTGTCGGAGTGTAGCCCAGAACACCCTGAGATAACACTGGAAACCTACCAGTATATCTCGCTTGCCCTGGCCAGGGACTACTCGTGTAATGGCTCTCCTAGACACAGCGCGATGTCAACCCCCAATACCGGGAGAGACGAATCCTGTCTAACCGTCACTTGCCTCCAAGTGCTTCGGGACTGCACCTAAAAACTACCTGTTTGCACAGCTCCTTTGAGCCGTGGTAGGGTAGTAATCAAAGTGCAGTGGGAACACACTCGAGGCGAAGTGACAGTGTCAAGTCAGCGGACTAAGCTGTACTCATGTCACCTGGGAACTGATAACTGACGATAGGTATATTACCAACCAACAGTTCCCGACGAGTCCTGTCCAGTGTACTCGTAACCTAACGAGCACCCGCATACTATCCCAAGTACGACGTACTAACGGCTGTGGGACAGACCGTCTCCCACACTGGGATGAGAAGCGCATACGCTAGTCTACTCCGGAGTATCGATGCCCTGTCTCGATAGTCCAACGACCAGGGACCTGTATAAGGATGTGCTTATAGATTACCCAGCTCCCACGAGTGCGAGCGCCATCACAACGCTGGTAATCAAGCAAAGATCCTAAGGGCTCTACTAATATGTATACCAGCAATATGCTAAAAGAAACACATGCACATATTAAAGCAGAGACAAACCAAGTAGCATACTACCATTTCGAGCAAGATTGTATATACAACTGTGAATATCCCAAGCTTCCATTAAGTAATATACAAGCTAGTATGATACAGTAATGGCCTCTAGGGCATATACACTAACATTTACCTCATCGGCCTTCTTATCGATATCTACCTGGGGACCGTTACGTACAGCTAGTGCCGCTTGCGGTCTGTGGTTAAACCCACTGCCAGCGTAGTGTCGAGTCTTTAGAGTCCCACACAGAGAGTTTCCCTGCACTGAGCGAAACGTGTAGAGGCCGTATGGTTTTACGGCAGGGCTGCGATCACTTACGTACACTTGTGAGCGTATGGTGTTCGGGCAGGCAGTACTAGTGGGCTTTGGTTTAAGCCGGATCCTAGTATTGCACGGATGGATTTGTTTTGTCTTCTGCGCATCCGCATTCTGCGGAATGCGGATGCAGGTGTGTATGCACAGTTTTCCGGAGTGATGAAGGAGGAGGTGCCTCATTAGGGTTTTGGCAGTTGGTTAGGCCAAAACCGTTATGTGGCGGGCTCATTAGGGTTTTGACAGTTGATTCAGTCAAAACCATTTTGAAGCGGACTCATTAGGGTTTTGACAGTTCGTTTGGTCAAAACCATTATGAGCCGGGGACATTATTTACTAATCCTTTCATTGATAATTATGTTATGGCTAATTACATTGACCATTTGACCATCTTGACTTTGTTGACCTTTTGACCAAAGTTGACTAGGATCTTCTTGAAAGATCTAAAGTATTCTTTGGTTTTCTTTTTCTTTTGTTATGATAATGGTCATGTCATTTGTAGCCATCACCTTTATCTTGATGTGATTAGTAATGATAATGTTTTTGCATTATTGCAACCATGGTTGTGTTTTCTCTTGGTTAAGTTTTTCATTTGCTCATTCTCTTTCTCTCTCATAAAAAAGAAATGAGAAACATTTCCATGGTTGCTTCTCCTTCTTCCTCCTCTTGATTTTTCCTTTGATCTCATGTGTTGAGAGAAAAAGGATTCCACTTGACAAACACATCCATACATCTTCTCTACACATCCTAGGGCTTCCAGATTAGCAATCTCCTTGCCCTAGTTATCTCGGCCCGAGGTGGAGCTCGGTGTACATCTCTCGGGTGGATCGTCTTCGACTCAAGGAGGCCGCGGAGGTGACCAAAGTCCGGATCAATCATCGAGCAAGCAAAGAGAAGAACAACAACAAGAGAAGAACAACAAGAAGAGAAGGAGTTCAAGTTGAGGTATAACCCCTAACCGAGTAGTTAACATCTCAAGTTAGGATGCTAGTGTATCGTTTAGCAAAGATCCGGCTTTTACGGTCCATGTTACCAAGTTCAGAAAAATTTTTGTTTTACCGTTTCCGCAACCCCGAAAGTACCGGGAGAGGTAACGTGGACCTAACAATTCTAAGGCAGTATCACCTGATCATGGAGATGGCTGATCTCTAAGGTGATCGTGGTTAGGAGAGCAGACTCAGAGGATAACACGGCGAATCCACTCACGAAGGCCTATTCCCAGAGAGAGACTTTTATGGGATGGTTGAGTATGAGATACTGCAACCACTACTACAGATGGCCCTAGTGCAAGTGGGAGATTGTTAGTTATATGTATGCCCTAGAGGCCATTACTGTACATAGGATGTATATTGTAGTGGATGCTGGGACATATATAGGGAGGAATTTCTTGCTCGACATGATAGTATGCTATCTGGTTACTCTTTACCTTAACGTGTATACTGATTGTCTCTCTGTTACATGTTGGTAAAGCCCTTAGGATGTGTACTTGACTACCTGGACTATGATGCGGATCATACTAGTGGGGACATGGTAGTCCATAAGTACATCCTTCAAGGTCCCTAGTCGTGGGTGTATCGAGACGAGGCATCGATATACCAGAGTAGACTAGCATATACCTTCTCGACCCATACAGATGGGCGATGGATGATCCCATATCCATTGGTGTTTGACATCAGAGATGATATACGGGTGCTCAGTGGAGACTGGGTACACTGGACAGACTCGCCGAGAACTCCCAGATGGTATTATACCTCACGTCAGATGGCAGTTCTCTGGTGACACTGGTACAGAGTAGTCTGTTGACCCGAGATCGTCATAGAGTCTTGTGTGATTCCCACTGTGCTTTGATTTCCACCTTACCACGTCTAAGAGGGCGTGCAGAACGGTGGTTTTTGGGTACAGTCCCGAATCACATGGAGGCAATGAGCGATAGGAGGGGATTCGTCTCTCCCGGTATAGGGAGTTGATGTTGCGCTGTGTTCGATTTGCTATAACCGGAAATCCCTGGCCAGGGTTGCTGAGATTTACTGGTAAGTGTTACCAGTAGTTTCTCGAACTGTTATAGACCTCATATCAACACGACTTATCGACCTACTGGGGTCTGACGTTTACCACCCCTAGGCAAGATATGCGACATATCAGACGAACAGACCAGACTGTACGGTAAGTGTTACTGGTTGGATTCACAGGAGCGTGATCGGGCTTGCTCGTCGATCTTCTGATCGCTCAATACCCGGGTGGCCGTTACGTTTAGCAGACCGCTTGCGGCTTGTGGGTGTTTGATATGATCATCACCTACTGCCGGCGTATTGACGAGTCTTTAGAGTCCTACACAGAGGTTTCCTGGCTCAAGCGAAACGAAATAGGAGCGCATATGAGATATGTGCGGGACCAAGAATAATGCGTGCATGTGATACCGTATTCTATTCTCGCGATTTGTATCATTGGTCGGTTATATGTGATATAGCCGGGTTACCGAATCAAGTGTTGATTCGATACATTGAAACACTTGATACTAGTCGGTTATATGCGATATGACCGGATCATTAAATCAAGTATTGATTTAATGATTTAATGTATAATTATATATTTGATATATTACTTTATATTAACTAGTATTTTTTCACTTAAGATGGATTTTCTGACTTGATGTGCATATTGTATATATGATATAGTTTTGTGCACTAGTTTGTATCATGTTTGATGATACATGCTAACTTGGGTGTGTATGATTAAACCATGGTTATGTTAATGGTTATAGTTTTGATTTACTTATTTATTTATTCTCTTTATTCTTTTTGGCAAAGGAAAATGAAATGGTGGCTTGCTTTGTCTTTTGTTGAAGCTTCATGAAGCTTTGAAGAAGTAACCATTTTGTTTCTTTCCTTTAACCTAACCATTCAACTTAACCCTAGTTTATTCTCTACACTCACCCATGGTTACAAAATGATAACCATCACTTGATTTTGTTTTAATTTATTATTCTTTTTCATTCTTCTTCTTCTTCTTCTTCAAGATGAAGAAAGAAAAGCTTTCTACAAAAATGACAAGTGATGAAATCAAGTGAGAAACCCAAATCCAAAGTGAACCCACTTCCTATTTCTTCATCCTCTACCACTTGCCATGTAGTATAGGGTGTTTTCTTCACAAGTTTCATGACTTGGTGAAGTTGGAGCTTGATCTTGAGTTGCCTCGACGTAGATCATCTTCGGCATCGAAGTCGACGACCTAGCCCAATCATTTCTTCGACGAAACCATCGATAGAGTCCGGGATCCGATGATCGCAGCTGAGGGACATCATCTTGGAGCTAAGGAAGTAGAGGACCGGATCTACAAAGGTTGTATTTCCATTCAGTCTTAGTTAAGTTGTTAACTAGTTATCGTTTTCGCCTTTGCTTCTAGTTAACGATTTAGCATTAGGGTTTCTCGGCACAAGAAAAATTTGAATTTGGCTTGGTTGATGCCTTGTGAGACCTTATTAGTGTGCCTAGGAACCCTACAATTTCTTCATACAAAAGAACTGTATGGGGAACAATCCCGTATCTCCAGATACGAAGTCTCGAAAAAGCTATTTTCGGCGAGATTGGCCATCGGATCACCTGTAGCGGAACACGTGCTTAAGATGATTGGCTTCATTGAGGAGCTCGCGGACCTTGGGACCACGTTAGAGAATGAGCTCTATATGGACTTGATTCTCCAGTCCCTTCCTTCCACTTACGCCCAGTTCATCCTGAACTTCAACTTACAGGAAAAGGAAGTCGAACTTTCAGAACTCCTCAACATGCTGAGGAGTGCAGAGGGCACCCTACAGAAAGGTAGGGAAACATCCACTTTGTTTGTAGGAGGATCTTCATCTTCTAGGTCCAAGGCGAAAGCCAAGGGAAGAAGAAGAAAACCCCCGCCAAACCAAGGGGCGGTGTTAATAAGGTGGATACGAAGGGAAAGGCAAAAGCAACAAAGGAAGCGGGAAAACTTGTGGAAAAGGAAGAATGCTTTTACTGTCATAAGAGTGGACACTGGAAGAAAGATTGCAGGGCTTGGAAGTCCAGAACACAGGATCTGAAGCATGTTGCGGCTTCAGCTTCAGGTGTGTATGTTATTGAAAACTGTCTATCAATAAACTCTACTTCCTGGGTATTGGATACCGGATCCGGATCTCATATCTGTAATTCTTTGCAGGCGTTGAGAAACCGTAGGGTTTTGAAGGCAGGTGATATGTGTAAGTCCATGCTACCTCTCCCGGTACTTTTGGGCATGCGGAATTTGGTGAAAAACAATTTTCTAGAGGTGGTAACATGGACTCAAAACCGGATCTTTGTTAAACATCTAACTAACAACCTAACTAGGAGTTGTTAACTACTCGGTTAAGGGGTTATACCTTTCTTTCTTGAACTCCTTTGTCTTCAAGCCTCGATGGTTGTCCGGATCAGCTTCATCCCGTCGTCTCCTTGCGCCGAAGATCGATCCCCCTGAAAGCTTCTACCTTTGGCTTCTTCTTCGGTCTTTGAAGAAACTAGTTCACTTGGTTTGCCAAACCTTATGAACTAGAGTGAGTAGAGAAGAGTGTGTTGGGATTTTCTCTATGGTTCTTGGTTCTCAACCCATGAGACAAGTGAACCATAGACTAAAGAGAGGGAGAGCAAGAGGAAGAAGATGAGAGCTCAAGAACACAAGAGAGAGAATCAAAATGATAGAATGAGCAAGACTTTTCTCACTTGGCTCTCATAATCCAAAACCATCATCACAAAAATAGTAATCAAGTATTGTGTAAATGGTTTAAGTCAAAATGGCTATATCATTTCATGCACTCATATTGCACAAGAGAACAAGCAAGTAAAAAGTCTTTGCCATGAAATGATAGCCATTGTCATCATGATGTTCAACTAGTCCAACCTAGTCAACCGGTCAACAAAGTCAACAAGTCAACAAAGTCAACCCCTCAACAACCATGTCACCACAATACTTAATTAATATTATTGTTAATTACATATCATATTCTCATTAGGGTTGAGCAAAAAGTCAATAGTCAACAGTCAACGGTCAACAACCCTAATGAGAATCCTCTGCCTCTGTCTCTCCGTCAACTGTGCATACACACCCGCATTCGCGTTCCGAGGAACACGAATACATACTGGATAAAACCAATCCCAAAACGTACACTAGGATCTGGCTTAAACCAAAGCCTGCTAGTGTTAACTGTCCGGACACTGTACGTGCACAAGAGCACGGATGTGACCGGACCCTGTCGCAAAACCATGCGACCTGTCGCAAAACCATGCGACCTCTACTCTTTTGCCAAAAGGCGAATAACTTTCTGTCTGGGACTCTAAAGACTCGACACTACACTGGCAGTGGGTTTAACCACAGACCGCAAGCGGCACTAGCTGTGCGTAACGGTTCCCAGGTAGATGCCGACAAGAAGACTGACGAGGTGAAACCCATCTGAACTCCTACTGAGCCTGAATGTGACAATCTCCGTACAGTCCGGTCTGTTCGTCTGATACATCGCATGGCGGGCCTAGGGGGGCGGTAAACGTCAGTCCCCTAATAGCGGTACAAGTCGTGTCGGAGTGAAGCCCAATACACCCTGAGATTGTTAGTTATATGTATGCCCTAGAGGCCATTACTGTACATTGGATGTATATTGTAGTGGATGCTGGGACATATATAGGGAGGACTTTCTTGCTCGACATGATAGTATGCTATCTGGTTGCTCTTTACCTTAACGTGTACACTGATTGTCTCTCTGTTACATGTTGGTAATGTTAGTTATATGTATGCCCTAGAGGCCATTACTATACATAGGATGTATATTGTAGTGGATGCTGGGACATATATAGGGAGGACTTTCTTGCTCGACATGATAGTATGCTATCTGGTTGCTCTTTACCTTAACGTGTACACTGATTGTCTCCCTGTTACATGTTGGTAAAGCCCTTAGGATCTGTACTTGACTACCTGGACTATGATGCGGATCATACTAGTGGGGACATGGTAGTCCATAAGTACATCCTTCAAAGTCCCTAGTCGAGGGTGTATCGAGACGGGGCATCGATATACCAGAGTAGACTAGCGTGTACCTTCTCGACCCATACAGATGGGCGATGGATGATCCCATATCCATTGGTGTTTGACATCAGAGATGATATACGGGTGCTCAGTAGAGACTGGGTACACTGGACGGACTCGCCGAGAACTCCCAGATGGTATTATACCTCACGTCAGATGGCAGTTCTCTGGTGACACTGGTACAGAGTAGTCTGTTGACCCGAGATCGTCATAGAGTCTTGTGTGGTTCCCACTGTGCTTTGATCTCCATCTTACCACGTCCAAGAGGGCGTGCAAAACGGTGGTTTTTGGGTACAGTCCCGAGTCACATGGAGGCAATGAGCGATAGGAGGGGATTCGTCTCTCCCGGTATAGGGGGTTGATGTTGCGCTGTGTTCGATTGGCTATAACAGGAAATCCCTGGCCAGGGTTGCTGAGATTTACTGGTAAGTGTTACCAGTAGTTTCTCGAATTGTTATAGACCTCATATCGACACGACTTATCGAGCTATTGGGGTCTGACGTTTACCACCCCTAGGTGAGATATGCGACATATCAGACGATCAGACCGGACTGTACGGTAGTGTTACTGGTCGGATTCACTGGAGTGTGAGCGGGCTTGCTCGTCGATCTTCAGATCGCTCAATACCCGGGTGGCCGTTATGTTTAGCAGACCGCTTGCGGCTTGTGGATGTTTGATATGATCATCATCTGCTGCCGGCGTATTGACGAGTCTTTAGAGTCCTACACAGAGGTTTCCTGGCTCAAGCGAAACGAAATAGGAGCGCATATGAGATATGTGCGGGACCGAGAATAATGCGTGTATGTGATACCGTATTCTATTCTCACGATAAATGTATCGAATGGTTGTATGCGATATAACCTAGTTATCGATTCAAGCGTTGATTCGATAAGCCGATATATTGTATACTAGTCGGTTGTGTGCGATATAACCGGATCATTGAATCAAGTGTTGATTTAATGATTTAATGCATATTTATATATTTGATATATTACTTTGCATTAACTAGTATCGGTTCACTTTAAATGGATTTTCTCGCTCGGGTGTGCGCATTCCATATGCGATATGATTTTGTGCACTTGATTGTATCATGTTTGATGATACATACTTTTTGGTTAAGTGTAAAGTATCAAACCTTGGTTAATGAAATGGTTAGGGTTTACTATTTCCTTATTCATTTATTCATTTATTTATTCTTTTTGGTAATTGATAAGCATTAAGAGAAAATGGTGGCTTAATTTGTTTTCTAGCAAAAGCTTCTTGAAGCTTTGACCAAAGTCACCCTTTTTGTCTCATGCTTAACCCTATCCACTTCACTAACCCTAGTTCACTCTCTACAACTAACCATGGTTCACTTATGATAAGAATGGATTATTCTTTTCATTTTAATTGATTCTTATCATAACTCTTTCATCTTCTTCTTCATCTTCTTCTTTGAAGAAGCTTGAGGTCATCAATGGTGATTGATGCAAATGAGTGAGAAATCCAATTCTAAAGTCTACCCACTTCCTATTTCTTCATCCTCTACCTCTTGCCAAGTAGTAGAGTGTGTTTCCTTCACAAGTTTTCATGGCTTGGTGAAGGTGGAGCTTGATCTTGCGATGCTTCGACGTAGATCATCTTCGGCACGTCGTCGACGACCTAGCCCGTCCATTCTCCGATGAAGCCGACGCTAGAGCCCGGATTAGATTTGGACAGCGGAGAGGACCTCATCTCGGAGCCGTGGAGGTGGAGGACCGGATCTACAAAGGTTGTATATCCGTATTCTCATAGTTAAATGTTAACTAGTTAGCTTTTTCGCCTAAATATCTAGCAAACGATCCGTAGTCGGGTTTCTCGGCACCTAGAATTTTTGAAATTGGCATGGTTGATGCCTTGTGAGACCTCATTAGGATGCCTAGGAACCCTACAGGTAAAGCCCTTAGGATGTGTGCTTGACTACCTGGACTATGATGCGGATCATACTAGTGGGGACATGGTAGTCCATAAGTACATCCTTGAAAGTCCCTAGTCGTGGGTGTATCGAGATGGGGCATCGATATACCAGAGTAAACTAGCGTATACCTTCTCGACCCATACAGATGGGCGATGGATGATCCCATATCCATTGGTATTTGACATCAGAGAGGATATACGGGTGCTCAGTAGAGACTGGGTACACTGGACGGACTCGCCGAGAACTCCCAGATGGTATTATACCTCACGTCAGATGGCAGTTCTCTGGTGACACTGGTACAGAGTAGTCTGTTGACCCGAGATCGTCATAGAGTCTTGTGTGGTTCCCACTGTGCTTTGATTTCCATCTTACCACGTCCAAGAGGGCGTGCAAAACGGTGGTTTTTGGGTACAGTCCCGAGTCACATGGAGGCAATGAGCGATAGGAGGGGATTCGTCTCTCCCGGTATAGGGGGTTGATGTTGCGCTGTGTTCGATTGGCTATAACAGGAAATCCCTGGCCAGGGTTGCTGAGATTTACTGGTAAGTGTTACCAGTAGTTTCTCGAAGTGTTATAGACCTCATATCGACACGACTTATCGAGCTATTGGGGTCTGACGTTTACCACCCCTAGGCGAGATATGCGACATATCAGACGATCAGACCGGACTGTACGGTAGTGTTACTGGTTGGATTCACTGGAGTGTGAGCGGGCTTGCTTGTCGATCTTCAGATCGCTCAATACCCGGGTGGCCGTTACGTTTAGCAGACCGCTTGCGGCTTGTGGGTGCTTGATATGATCATCACCTGCTGCCGGCGTATTGACGAGTCTTTAGAGTCCTACACAGAGGTTTCCTGGCTCAAGCGAAACGAAATAGGAGCGCATATGAGATATGTGCGGGACCGAGAATAATGCGTGTATGTGATACCGTATTTCATTCTCGCGATGAATGTATCGATTGGTTGTATGCGATATAACCTAGTTATCGAATCAAGGATTGATTTGATAAGCCGATACATTGTATACTAGTCGGTTGTGTGCGACATGACCGGATCGTTAAATCAAGTGTTGATTTAATGATTTAATGCATAATTATATATTTGATATATTACTTTGCACTAACTAGTATTGGTTCACTTTAAACGGATTTTCTCACTTGGTTTGTGCACATTGTATATGTGATATACTTTTGTACACTTGATTGTATCATGTTTGATGATACATGTTTACTTGTGTTTGTTAAAGATTGATCCATGGTTATTTAAATGGTTAGGGTTTTGTTTTTCATAAACATTTATTTAAACTGCGGCGGAACCGCCGCATGACTGTAGGGTTCCTAGGCACTCTCAAGAGGTCTCACAGGGCATCAACCATGCCAATTTCGAAAATTATGGTGCCGAGAAACCCTAGTGTACGGATCGTTGGCTAGATTTCAAGGCGAAAAGTAAACTAGTTAACACTTAACTAAGAGATACGGAAATACAACCTTTGTAGATCCTGTTCTCCACCTCCATAGCTCCGCAATGAAGTCTCCTCGCTGTCCATAACAAGTCCCGGGCTCTTGCGTCGGCTTCATCGGAGAATAGGCGAGCTAGGTCGTCGATGTCCATGCCGAAGATGATCTACGTCGAAGCATCGCTAGATCAAGCTCTTACTTCACCAAGTCATGAAACTTGTGAAGAAAACACACTCTACTACTTGGCAAGAGGTAGAGGATGAAGAAATAGGAAGTGGGTAGACTTTAGAATTGGATTTCTCACTCATTTCATCAAGTTGCCATTGATGAAGTGAAGGTTTCTTCATGGAAGAAGATGAAGAAGAAGAAGAAAGTATTATGATAAGAATAATAATAATGGAAAATAAAATCTATTCTTATCATAATCACACCATGGTTAAGTGTAGAGAGAGGACCATGGTTAGGTGTAGTGGTTAGGGTTAAGCATGAGACAAAATGGTCACTTTATTCAAACCTTCATGAATGTTCATGAAAGAAACAAAAAATAAAAGCCACCATTTTATCTTTATGCATTATATTTTCCAAAGAAATAAATGAATAAATAAATGTATATGAAAAACAAAACCCTAACCATTTAAATAACCATGGATCAATCTTTAACACAAACCAAGTAAGCATGCATCATCAAACATGATACAATCATGTGCACAAAACTATATCGAATATACAATGTGCACATCCGAGCGAGAAAATCCAATTAAAGTGAACCGATACCAGTTAATGCAAAGTAATATATCAAATATGTAATTATGCATTAAATCATTAAATCAACACTTGATTTAACGATCCGGTCATATCGTATATAACCGACTAGTATCATTAGTAAAAACTTATCGAATCAACACTTGATCCGATAACCCGGCTATATCGCATATAACCGATCAATGTCACATCGCGAGAATCGAATACAGTATCACATACTGGTATTATTCTCGGTCCCGCACATATCTCATATGCGCTCCTATTTCATTTCGCTTGAGCCAGGAAACCTCTGTGTAGGACTCTAAAGACTCGTCAATACGCCGGCAGCAGATGATGATCATATCAAGCACCCACAAGCCGCAAGCGGTCTGCTAAACGTAACGGCCACCCGGGTATTGAGCGATCAGAAGATCGACGAGCAAGCCCGCTCACACTCCTATGAATCCAACCAGTAACACTACCGTACAGTCCGGTCTGATCGTCTGATATGTCGCATATCTCGCCTAGGGGTGGTAAACGTCAGACCCCAATAGCTCGATAAGTCGTGTCGATATGAGGTCTATAACTGTTCGAGAAACTACTGGTAACACTTACCAGTAAATCTCAGCAACCCTGGCCAGGGATTTCCTGTTATAGCCAATCGAACACTGCGCAACATCAACTCCCTATACCGGGAGAGACGAATCCCCTCCTATCGCTCATTGCCTCCATGTGACTCGGGACTGTACCCAAAAACCACCGTTTTGCACGCCCTCTTGGACGTGGTAAGATGGAAATCAAAGCACAGTGGGAACCACACAAGACTCTATGACGATCTCGGGTCAACAGACTACTCTGTACCAGTGTCACCAGAGAACTGCCATCTGACGTGAGGTATAATACCATCTGGGAGTTCTTGGCGAGTCCGTCCAGTGTACCCAGTCTCTACTGAGCACCCGTATATCATCTCTGATGTCAAACACCAATGGATATGGGATCATCCATCGCCCATCTGTATGGGTCGAGAAGGTACACGCTAGTCTACTCTGGTATATCGATGCCCCGTCTCGATACACCCACGACTAGGGACTTTGAAGGATGTACTTATGGACTACCATGTCCCCACTAGTATGATCCGCATCATAGTCCAGGTAGTCAAGTACAGATCCTAAGGGCTTTACCAACATGTAACAGAGAGACAATTAGTGTACACGTTAAGGTAAAGATCAACCAGATAGCATACTATCATGTCGAGCAAGAAAGTCCTCCCTATATATGTCCCAGCATCCACTACAATATACATCCAATGTACAGTAATGGCCTCTAGGGCATACATATAACTAACAATCTCCCACTTGCACTAGGGCCATCTGTAGCAGTGGTTGTAGTATCTCATACTCAACCATCCCATAAAAGTCTCTCTCTGGGAACAGGCCTTTGTGAGTGGATCCGCTGTGTTGTCCTCTGAGTCTACTCTCCAAACCTCGATCACCCTGGAGATCAACCATCTCCATGATCAGGCGATACTGCCTTAGAATATGTCTGGATCACTGATGGGACCTGCGTTCCTTGGCATAAGCCACAACTCCATTGTCTCACAATGGTAGGAACGTAGTTCATCCCATGAACCAATATACACCCAAACAGCCTCTAGGGTAGCATCTTAAGTACCGATGTATCCTGCCTTTATCGTCTAGTATGTCACGGTATCTAGCTTGGAACTCTTCCAACATACCGTCCCTCCACTGAGGGTAAAGACAATGCCTGTGACTGACATTCAGTCGTCTTTATCACTCTGGAACACTTCCAGCGATTCTCCCCAGGATCAATTGATATAATCTCACCACAACTAGTGAGAATCCTAACATCCAATTAAATCTATCTCATAGATCCAAAATCCAGGATTTAGTAGGTATCACTTTGATCCTATATGGAGAATCCTAAGCGGAGATTGACCGAGCGTAGCATAAGAAACTCTTTTCTTATCAAGAGTATGTCATCCACGTACTCTACGAGGATCGTCACCATACTCCCTACTACCTTTTTGTATATACAAGGTTCATCTACCATTTTGATGATGTCAAACTCTTTGACTATTTCATCAAAACAGATGTTCCAACTCCGCGATGCCTGCTTTAATCCTATAAACCATCTTGCACACGTTTCCGCTGCTCCCACTGTCTACGAAGCTCTCTGGCTGTGTACTTATAGACGCTCTCTTCTAAACAAAGTTTCAAGAAACCATGGTCAAGTGTAGAGATTAAACCAAGGTTAGTGGGAATGGTTAGGGTTAAGGATGAGATAAGAATGGTTGACTTGATCAATTCTTATCATAAGCAAACCATGGTCAAGTGTAGAGATTAAACCAAGGTTAGTGGGAATGGTTAGGGTTAAGGATGAGATAAGAATGGTTGACTTGATCAAAGTTTCAAGAAACTTCAACATAAAACAAAATAAGCCACCATCCTTAAATAATTTCCAAAATGAATATATAAATAAATGAGGCGTAACCCCGTTAACACCTTTCTAGACATCTACTTGATCGGCTAATTGTAATGTATAAAACTTTCCCAGGAGTAACACTTACTCGCAGCGGGTTTCGGGATCCAACTATCTCATAGAAGGTATGCAATCTCATTGCAAATTTCAACACTTGAAATTCCCGATAATATTTTGCCCCTAGCGTCCTATGACCTTGACGCAGGCCAACAAACCATAGTCCGCTAGTCAAGTTCAACCCGTCATTTCCTGATTGAATTAAACCCACCTGCACGACCCTTGACGCACGCCAACAAAGTCGCACGACTACCCTAATCCAATCACATCATATGCTTATGCAGATAAGCAACAGTTAGCTACCGCACACTACGCCTTGACGCAGGCCAACAAACGTAGCACGAATACTAACTACTACTTATCTGAAATGACGGAGGGCTACGACAGGTTTTTCTGAAAACCTATTGCGTAATGAACTTGATATCGTTGTAGAATCAAATGAATTTTGAAATGGAGTGTTTTTTAGGCTTTTCCAGTTTTGCTAAAGGAGTCACTCCCGGTGAAGGGATCGTCGGTCCTTTCCTCGTCGAATGAGGTGCGGGATATATCGTATATATCACTGTGCAAAGCAAAAACACTTAAAAGCAATCAAAAGACAAACCGAGTGTGTAGCATCTGCCAGTTATTGCTAAAGGAGTCACTCCCGGTGAAGGGATCTCGGTCCTTTCCTTATCGAATAAGGTGCAGGATATATCACATATACCGCTATGCAAAGCAAGAACTGTAGCTACCTGTTTTATTTTGAAATTCGATTCTACAACATCTTAGGTTTCTTTTATTTCATTAATCACATTAATGAAGTCCCATCATTTAAGTACCTAATCATCACAGATAAATACGACGTACACTTATGCCATCCGCATTCGCCTCGATGTCCCCTCCTGCACCGTTAGGTTAGGTAACTAACGGCAGAGCGGGGCAGGGCTAGCGCGGGTGTAAAACATAAGTAACGTCTATATAATATATCATATATACTATATACTGTATCTATCACAGAACATCACATGATCACATCACAGATATCGCAGCAGAAGAATCATATGAAATATTGGATATACTAGGACGTCCGTGTTTTCAATACGAGCCAGTATAAAACACGGATTCCACGGTCGCGATGAATAGCCAAACCCACACCCCTAGACCCCTACGAGAGCGGCAAGCAACCCTACCAATTCTAGAGTTAGGAGACCCGGACTCGACTCCTCGAGTAGGTCTCCCACTGGACTCCAGAACCCGGTTACTTGTGCTCTCCTCCTTGGGTCTATCCTAGTGCGGAAAAGTAAATAATATACAACAACGGTGACAACTTCCGCAACCTGGAAGTGTCCCAATAAAAGAATATTACATACAAGTTTTTACATGAATGAAAATGAAAAACACTCATCTCACATAAAAAACCCCGGCTATTCAAACACGACGATCCAATATAACATATCCAGCAACACATAACATCATATGTCATCAACGTAAGTAAACATGCGCATCCCAATTGTCGTTGACATATAGCAACGAAACCGACGATATCACATATTACACTTACGGTCACAGAAAAGAAAGTGTAAAACTACAACAGTTGGAATCCGCAACCACCTCAGACATCGCATGCCTGACCAAATGAATTACTTAGACATCGCATGCCTAACAATTATAAACCCCGCATTTTAGTCTCAAAATCGAAAACACTTTTCAATACCAAGTCGGGTAATTCAACAAGATTCCCGACATCCTGATCGAATACTCGTCGCAAACTTCAGTAGACGGCCGCACCCCCGTTACCGTCGACGAAGTGCACCAAGGCGGAACACCGCTACCGCGAGCACCCGAACGGATGCTTTCGGCGACGGGGTTCTCCTACAGTCACTTGGTCGGGGCTATGGAGTGAGGCTGTCTATTAAGTTTACCCGGCGAATATCCGCGTACGCTACGTGATTGCGACGGACTTTTGATCGCATCAAAATTCCTTGGCAACCGATCAAGTGAGACTAAAGTGCTATGTTTATAACATTCATTCAGTTATCTCATAACTATTTGTGAATTCCAATTGTTGTATCCCATTCCGGATAAATAGAAAATGTCAAACTTTCCGATCGAACAATCGAACACCCAAGTTTTCCCGATACAGATCAACACATGAAATAAGTCTAACAACATTCAGTTCGTGCCTCAGTACCAACGGTCCAGCCGTAGAAGGGTCAAGCCAACGCCTCACATGTGCCACGCCGTACTGCCCCAAACCCGAAGGTTCAAAGGGCAGTTCAAGACGGTCACATAATCGAGTTAAGGTTTGTTGTCTTCTAGAGGGTCCATCGCGTTACTTGCACTACTTAGAACGTCGTTAAACTTCAGAAAAATCCAACACTTGGAAATTTCCCGACAGGGGAAAAATTGGGTATTTATATCCGGTCGAACTTTTTAACATATTCTAAAATTTATCCGGAAAGACACAAAGACGAAATTTGATACCCCGATCGAAACACCGAATCCCCAAAACAACTCCAGAAAAATTCGACTCTTGAAAAAATATTAAAAATACCCAGGAAAACCAGCACTGTTAAATAGGAGTTACTGTGCAAACATCACCTCACAACACGACAAACATGCCGCGGTTGAAAGATTGGCAAACTTGTAGTGTGTAATTAATCCCGGCTAGTCTTTCCTTTTAGGGTTTGAAGGAAGATTTGATAAAAAGCAGTGGGAGCCATCCTGATTAGATAAAATAATAACCAATCTATTCTTGCAAGAGCGCACGCTGAGTGTTTTCTTCTCTCTCTCTCCAGGTAGCGACCATATCACGCCTTAATCAAGATAATAATACAGAATATTGACCGAACCCGCTTGTTATACTGAGCTGGGGAACGTTGGTCCCGCTCCACCTTATAATTGTTATAAGACAGAGCAGGAAATAAGGGGAATACCAGATTTCCCGTGCCGCCCAAACAAAGAGAGTGCATGCTGATGCATCATCTTCGGGTGTGTTCGTTACAAAGAACTGTTTCTCTGTATCCTCTACGTCCTGGGTATGTGATACCAGATCAGGATCCCAGATATGTAATCTGTTACATAGGGCTACAGAAAGGTAGAGAACTGAGAACGGGTGATAAGTTTCATGAGGCAGAAAACGGGGCAAGAGTTGCAGCCAAGTCTGTTGGTCACTGTCACCCTGTATTACCAATACATTGATTCTGAACGAATGTTGTTAGATACCGAACCTGATATACAAAATCATATCTATCTCTTTATTAGTAAAGAAATGATAAAATTTTGTATTGTTGGATAATGTTTTGAACATTTCCTATATCAAAAGTTGATCGGTTCAGGCACGTTATCTAAAAGCATTGATGTTCTAAATCAAACTACAGTTCTTAGTATACGGAACACACATAAGAGGAAGAGTTCAGAAATGAATGGATCCTTCTTAAGGTATTGTAGACTAGGTCAGATCAATGTGACCCGACTAGCTGAAGTTACATGTAGATGCATATTTAAATCAGTTTAAATCTACATCTTGTGAAACTTGCCAGTCATGTCACAAAGATATAATGACACTAGCTCTGTTTAATGGAAACAGAGAAAGAGTTAGTAAACTCTTGGGATGATACATGTTGATGTATGTAGGTCCCCAGTCTACAAATGCCAAGACCGGTTCTTTGTACTTCATTACATTCTCTGATAATCTCTCAAGATTCAGACATATGTTCCTGTTGAAACATGAGTCCGAGTCTTTTGAGATATTCACAGAATATAAGCGAGAAGTAGAGAACCAATACGGGTATAAGTATTATGTCCTATGATGAGATCAAGGAGGAGAATACTAGTGCATGGAATTCCTGGACTATTCTAAAGGAGAATGAGATTCTCTCTCAGCATTACTCTTCTGTATACACCATAGCACGATGGTATATCGGGGCGGAGCAATCACACCCTGTATGATATGGTGTGCTCTATGATGAGTATTACTGAGTTACCTATTTCCTTTTGGGAGTTATGCACTTGAGAAGCTGCATACCTATTGAATAGGGTTCAAATCAAATCAGTTGCCTACCACTTCATATTTGATATGATAAGGGAAGAGCCCATCTCTCAAGTTAGTTGAGATTTGGGGTTGTCCAGCCTATGTCTGAAAAGCAAAATCCGGACAAGCTCGAGGCAAGATCTGTTATGTACAACTGGAAAGGTTCCAGCCATACAAACAACAGCAGATGATTTGGTAGAACCAAAGGATTCAGTAGATTCCAACGAACCTCAGCCTCTCCGCCGATCTAGTAGGGTTCCTCACCCACCTGAGAGATATTTCGGTTTCTCTATGACAGTGGGAGCGAGGACTGCATCATGAGATGATGACCCAACTATTTTCGAGCAGGCCATCGAGAGTGACAACTCTGTAAGAATGGCTGGATGCTTAGTGATCTGAGATGGAATCCTTATACACCAACAAAGTATGGACTTTGGTTGCTATATCTGAAGGGTTAAATCCCCATCAGGAGCAAGTATATCTTGAGAAGATTACTTGGTGTACATGGAAAAGTTGAGACTTTCAAAGCTAGACTTGTTAAAGGTTTGCATCATTGACCAGGTATGGATCATGACGAAACCTTTTCTAAGGAGCTATGCTTAAGTCCATCCAGATCCTACTTGTCACGGCTACATACCATGACTACGATATCTGGTGGTTGGGTGTCATGACTGCTTTTCTAAATGATGTTTTAGAAGAGTGCGTCTATAAGTACACAGCCAGAGGGCTTCGTAGACAGTGGGAGCAGCGGAAACGTGTGCAAGATGCTTTATAGGATAAAGAAGGCATCGCGAAGTTGGAACATCTGTTTTGATGGATAAGTCAAAGAGTTTGACATCATCAAAATGGTAGATGGACCTTGTATAAACAAAAAGGTAGTAGGGAGTATGGTGGTGATCCTCGTAGAGTACGTGGATGTCATGCTCATGATAGGGATGGAGTTTCCTATGCTACGCTCAGTCAATCTCCGCTTATCACAATTATTCTCCATATAGGATCAAAGTGATACATCCTAAATCCTGGATTTTGGATCTATGAGATAGATCTAATTGGAAATTAGGATACTCACTAGTTGTAGTGAGATGGTATCAATCGATCCTGGGGAGAATCGCTGGAAGGGTTCCAGTGTGATAAAGACGACTGAATGTCAGTCGCAGGCATTGCCTTTACCCTCAGTAAAAGGACGGTATGTTGGAAGAGTTCCAAGCTAGATACCGTGGCATACTAGATGATAAAGGCTGGATACATCGCTACTTAAGATGCTACCAAAGTGGCTGTCTGGGTGTATATTGGTTCATGAGATGAACTTAGTTCCTCCCATTGTGTGACAATGGAGTTGTGGCTTATGCCAAGGAACGTCCGTCCCATCAGTGATCCAGACATATTCTAAGGCAGTATCACCTGATCATGGAGATGGTTGATCTCCAGGGGATCGAGGTTAGGAGAGAAAACTCAGAGGACAACACAGCGGATCCACTCACAAAGGCCTGTTCCCAGAGAGAGACTTTTATGGGATGGTTGAGTATGAGATACTACAACCACTGCTACAGATGGCCCTAGTGCAAGTGGGAGATTGTTAGTTATATGTATGCCCTAGAGGCCATTACTATACATAGGATGTATATTGTAGTGGATGCTGGGACATATATAGGGAGGACTTTCTTGCTCGACATGATAGTATGCTATCTGGTTGCTCTTTACCTTCACGTGTACACTGATTGTCTCTCTGTTACATGTTGGTAAAGCCCTTAGGATGTGTGCTTGACTACCTGGACTATGATGCGGATCATACTAGTGGGGACATGGTAGTCCATAAGTACATCCTTGAAAGTCCCTAGTCGTGGGTGTATCGAGATGGGGCATCGATATACCAGAGTAGACTAGCGTATACCTTCTCGACCCATACAGATGGGCGATGGATGATCCCATATCCATTGGTATTTGACATCAGAGAGGATATACGGGTGTCCAGTAGAGACTGGGTACACTGGACGGACTCGCCGAGAACTCCCAGATAATATTATACCTCACGTCAGATGGCAGTTCTCTGGTGACACTGGTACAGAGTAGTCTGTTGACCCGAGATCGTCATAGAGTCTTGTATGGTTCCCACTGTGCTTTGATTTCCATCTTACCACGTCCAAGAGGGCGTGCAAAACGGTGGTTTTTGGGTACAGTCCCGAGTCACATGGAGGCAATGAGCGATAGGAGGGGATTCGTCTCTCCCGGTATAGGGGGTTGATGTTGCGCTGTGTTCGATTGGCTATAACAGGAAATCCCTGGCCAGGGTTGCTGAGATTTACTGGTAAGTGTTACCAGTAGTTTCTCGAAGTGTTATAGACCTCATATCGACACGACTTATCGAGCTATTGGGGTCTGACGTTTACCACCCCTAGGCGAGATATGCGACATATCAGACGATCAGACCGGACTGTACGGTAGTGTTACTGGTTGGATTCACTGGAGTGTGAGCGGGCTTGCTCGTCGATCTTCAGATCGCTCAATACCCGGGTGGCCGTTACGTTTAGCAGACCGCTTGCGGCTTGTGGGTGCTTGATATGATCATCACCTGCTGCCGGCGTATTGACGAGTCTTTAGAGTCCTACACAGAGGTTTCCTGGCTCAAGCGAAACGAAATAGGAGCGCATATGAGATATGTGCGGGACCGAGAATAATGCGTGTATGTGATACCATATTTCATTCTCGCGATGAATGTATCGATTGGTTGTATGCGATATAACCTAGTTATCGAATCAAGGATTGATTCGATAAGCCGATACATTGTATACTAGTCGGTTGTGTGCGACATGACCGGATCGTTAAATCAAGTGTTGATTTAATGATTTAATGCATAATTATATATTTGATATATTACTTTGCACTAACTAGTATTGGTTTGTAAGCCCGCGGGGGCGCCCCGGCCGTCGATCGGACGCCGGAAACGCGGAAAACAAAAACTTTGCGAACTTTGCAAAACGGCACCACCGCGGACTTTTTACCCGGATCGGGCCATTAACCTAGCTAGCTAGCAAAAAAGAAAAGAGTAGAAAAGTATACCAAGCGATCCGTGTCCTTCGGTCTTCGTCTCCACTCCGATCTCCCGCGGATATATCGTCCGTCACCTCCTCGTCGAAACGGGCACCACATAGCCGGAATCTTTTACGGGCTCCCGCCTCTTGACCGAGGCAACTCGGGCGCGAAGTTGGCTAGCCGACGCGTCCAAGACTTGCTATAGATATAGTGTAGAAGCTTGTCTCTTTTGGGGTTATGAGGTTGCCATGGTTGGAGGAATTTTGCACAAAGAAATTTCATGGATTGATGCTAGATGAAGAATGGAGCTTCCTCTCAAAAGGTGAGCTCGGCCAAGAAGAAGCTTGCTGGAAAAAAAATGCAAGCTCTAGCATGTGAAGAAAATGTGTGCACAAATTAACACAAAAGAAAAAAAGGCATCATATCATTTCACAGCACACACACACACAAACTAATGGGGGGCCCACGAAAAATGACATGTAGGAATTAACCACACACAAATGAATACCCATCTCCACTCATACAAAAACAAACTTGTTTTCTCCTGGAAATGTGGCCGGCCCCACAACAAAAATGGGTGGGAAAAAATGAATGGATTAATAAAGAAAAGATAATGATCAAAAAACACATCCACTTCAAATCCATTTCTAATCTAATCAAATCTCATAAATGCAAGAGAATGACCAAAATGGAATATCATCATGATAAAGGCACAAATGCAATAAAGCCCTCATCAAAAAAAAGTTAATTGCAAACTTGCAATTAACCCCCTCCAACGGAAAGTCCGGCCGGGAAGGAAAAAGGGAAAACCGGCCGGAACGGAATACAAACTGGCAACCCCAGAAAAACCGATCCCGTAATAAATTACAGAAAAACCCCGCTACTGCAAATACACGCCCGCATTTGTATTCCCACTGAACACAAATGCAAAGAGACAAAACTACACTATCAAATACTAGTATCCGGCTTAAGCCAAAGCCGGCTAGTAAAAACTGTCCGATCACGATCCGTGCAATACCGCACGTATCTGATCGAACCCTGCCATATCTCCATACGGCCTCTACAGCGTTTCGCCCGAAACTTGAGTAACTGTCTGTGTGGTGGACTCTAAAGACTCGTCAATACTGTGGCTGTGGATTTAACCACTAGCACGTCAGAGATATAAGCCAATACGTGACGGGCCACCAGGTATTGACCAAAAGGGACGTCGATGAGCGAACTCATCCTGACACCCTACTGAGCCTGTCAGTGACAATATCCGTACAGTCCGGTTCGTTCGTCTATGAGCATCGCATGGCGGGCCTAGGGGGTTGGTAAAAGTCAGACCCCCAAAAGCGGTACAAGTCGTGTCGGAGTGTAGCCCAGAACACCCTGAGATACTACTGGAATACCTACCAGCAAATCTCCTGCCTTGGCCAAGGACTTTTCATGTTCTGGCTCTCCTAGACACAGCACGACCTCACCCCCAATACCGGGAGAGACGAACCCCTGCAGATCCGCTCACTGCCTCCATGTGGCTCGGGACTATACCCAACTAAAACCTGTTTGCACGACTCCTTTGAGCCGTGGTAGGGTAGTAATCAAAGTACAGTGGGAACTCACACGAGACAAATGACGATCCCAGGTCGATGAACTAACCTGTACACATGTCACCTGGGAACTGCTATCTGACGTCTGGTATATCCCAACTAGCAGGTTCCCGGCGAGTCCTGTCCGGTGTACTCATAACCCAATGAGCACCTGTATACATCTTAGGTGAACCAACTGACACCAGTGGCTTGTGAGACCGGCCACCGCCCCTCGTCGGGGTCTCGACTGTATACACTAGTCTACTGTGGAGAATCGATGCCCTGTCTCGAATCTCCCACGACTAGGGACCTTTTAAGGATGTGCTTATAGACCCCCAGCTCCCACTTATATGATCGCCCTCATACTGCTGGTGGTCAAGCAAGAATCCTAGGGGCTTTATCAACGTGTAATAGCGACTCGAAAGGTCACCTAAAGCAGTACACGATGATAAAGATAAACCAGATAGCATACTATCATCTCGAGTAAGACTGTCCTACCGGGATAGGTCCTCCCCTCAATCATTGCAATCACGTGCCTGTGACTCAATAATTGACTCTGAGGGCACCATCTCCAACAATCTCCCACTTGCACTCAAGGCTAATTATTGCGATGTCGCATACTCACAGCCCGTGTGATACCGAACACCCAACTCCTCTACTAGTCAGTCTCACAAAGCTCGTTTGCGAAACTATTGCGTTCGAGAAATAGCCTCAGTGAGTGGATCCGCTTTGATGTTCCTTTCTATGTCTCTCTATATCTCATGTTCGCAGAGAAAACTATCTCCCGAAATGAGCAATACCTGTCTTAGAATGTCTGGATGTCTGATGGGACCTAGCTCATAAGTGAACTCCAAATCCAAACTTCTTAGACTGTATCGTCAACTGAACTTAATCAGTATCCTGCACCATGCCTTCCCTCAGTATCCACCTGGACCACCTGTCCAAAATACTGCCCCTCGTCGGAGGGAAAACTATAACTCTGACAGCCACTCTGCCATCCAGGTCACCTTGGAAGCCTGGAATGATAACTGTCTACCGTTATCATATCCCTAGAACATCAACTTATGTTCTAAAACTGCTTCCGACTGTTTCTCCAGGATTGGATTAATGTCAACTTATTGCATCTAGTGCAAGAACAACATCTGGTGTGGTACTTGACATCTCATGATTGACTCAATTGCCTAAGCAAGTGATCTGTCAATCATGCGTATCCCTCTCCCCTTTAGTCTGTAAGACACCTTTAGAGAGGGTGACTCCATTACCTGCAGGTACACTACCGTGCCAGGAGTCGTCCATTCTAAATACTCATAGAATGCGGTCAAAGTACCCAGATTGGGAAACCACCCAAATCTAGATCTAAATCTATAGATCTAGTAACCAGAATGTCTGATATAATGTCCAAGTTCTATGTGGAGAAAACACTGTGTGACGACCAAAGTATAACCGATCGTAGTATAGGAATATCACTTCCTACTCTGTGTATGTCATTAAATACCAGGACATCACACCCTACTACCTTTTTAACAGATCCATCCCTTATTCTGATGAAGTCAAACCTCTGACTGTCACATCAGAAATAGATGATCTATCTCCGCTATATCTGCTTAAGTCTATAAATAGACATAAGCCTGATATCCACCAATGCTTCCGCTGCTCCCACTGACTACGACAACCCTTTGGCAGAGTCATATACACGTACGCTTCTAAAGCAAGTTTAGAACGACGCTATACTCATCCTCCCGCCGGGTCTCGCAACCTGGAACAACAGCAATGGCAAGTCTGGGTAAACAAGAACCTCCCTGCCACCGTCCTTGAGCATACCGAAGTACCTCTCGGGTGCCTGAGGTTACCCACCTTATCTGCGGAGTGGCCAATGGAATGTCAAACCGGATTGAATCTTTAGGTTCTTATTAAATCTTCAGTAATCGTTTGTGGTTCTGGAATCACTTCCAGTTCTACCATACTCCCACTACTGTTTTCTGAAAAATCCATTTTTGATAAAACTGTGGCGAGTCAAGAACAATATTACTATTGATCTTCCAGATGGTAGAAAGTCAACCCTCGTCATAGCCCGGGTCAACCTACAAACAGCCACTACTGAAACGTGCCTTGAGTTGTCCAGAGTCTGGTTTTAGGCATAAGCCGGACAACTCCCCGTATCTTAACAATGTCAAGATATGAACTGTTCTATATCCAAGAAACAGAGGCACTGATTTAATTGAACCAGATTCAAATCATGCAGCTGTCTCCAGTGCATGTCAAGTAAATGGAAAAGAGGCCGATCAGCGTTACTCAACTTAGGAGTACTTCCAATTATGAGTAACCTGAAAGAGAAGCTAGTTCTCTTAATCATTACTACCAACTGAATACCGTACACAAGTATCTACATCTTCGATCACCTTGAAGAGTCCCGATACTTGCTATACCTGGTTCTCTACTCTATTCAAATACCTATAACTCCTCAAAACTTAGACCCTGTGTTTCTACGAAACACATGTCTAAGAACTAGAGAAGTTAAAAGTAAACAGAATATAGTACGAGGACCAACCCCTCTGTCCTAATGGACATTGGACAATATACAATATTCTGTATAAGTCCCTTGAGTCTTGTGACTCATTCACTGTGTGTCGTAGGTTGAAAACTGTACTTTTGGTTAAGAAGAATTACACCGTTGTTCAATGCTCCTTACCTAACCATCCACTGATATAGGTAAATGTCATAGACATAATTTCATAAAGGTATATCTCACTCTATAAAAATAGACGTACAGATATATCAATTTGAAATTGGTGCATAACAACGGATATTCAAAACCAAATATTTGCCGACCGGCAAACAACCCAGGTGACTTCCTCAAATATCACCGATTACAACGAATCCCGATATAATGAGGATGGTCACCTAATTTCCAATAACTTACTCCCACTCATCATCTGTAAAACCATACAGATGTGAGAATCCAACCTGGTAAATACATACCCTGGAGTAAGTGTCTAATCGGGAAATCAGTTTTCTATTACCAATACACAGTGAAACTGAAACATTGAAATGTTTCGATGGGGTATCCTGGTATTCTTAGTAATGCCTCTTCCATTATCCAGATTCACAACTATAACCGTATAATTCTTTGCCACCTCTCCAAATCCCTTTACATGTCTTTAGTCATTACCTTCTGTACACCCCTTTAGGCCAAATGGTTTTCTTCCTTCCCTACCGTTCGGCACCAGCCTATGGTTTGGAAGAAGACTATCCAATAAGCATAAAGGGTGTACTGTCCTAATCCTAGGAGCACTCACAATGCGAGAGAAGGTAAGGATAAAAGACAACCGAATGTACTTAATTCATAGGTGATTTAGGATTGACAAAGAAGTACATGGTTTGGTCGTGAATAGCAGTCGCAATTTACTTTGCCCTCTTACTAATCCCTTGCTTTGTCTGAACTTAATACCTTCTGTACACCGTTTAGGCTAATTGGCTTTCTTCATTCCCCACCGTTCGGCACCAGCCTAAGGTTTGGAAGAAGACTATCCAATTTGCATAATAGGTGTACTATCTCCTAAACCAAGGAGTACTCGCAACCTGAGAGAAGGTAAAAGGTAAAGACAACTGAATAGTCCTATTCGTTTTCTCCAGAACCGGAAACCATCCTCGAAGTCCTTCGAGTTCGTATATAACCATACGATGGTTTTGTCCAATGGAAGTGGACGTTCGTAGTAATACGGGGTGTCCCGGAGAAAAGAGTAAAAGTAGGAGTGGCAAAGAGGTCTGCAACTCTGACAATCCAAAAGCCAGTGTTAGGAAGGTTCGGTCAACTTGGTCACTGAGTCATAGTCTAGGGTCGGGTCAATGGTCGCTGCCAGAGAGAGAGAGAAAAGAAACACTCAGCGTGCACTCTAACCTAGATCAGAATGGTTATCACTTTATCTAATCTGGAAACCTCCCACTGTAACGTCAAATTCTTCCCCAAACCTGAAAGAAGAATTAGCCGGGATAACCCGAGGAGTAAACCAACTCATCAGTGGGAATCGGGATCCAACTCTCATTGCATGATAACGTGACGGAATCCGCTCACGTTATCACACTCCAGAAGGTATGCGCATATCTGGCAAGTTTCAGTACTTTTGAAACTCCCGATGTGGATTTTTACCCCATGCTCTTATGACCTTGACTTTGGCCAACATATCATAAGTCACATGTCAAGTTCTACCCGTCATTTTCCTGGTTAATTTGAACCCACCCGTACATACCCTTGACTTTGGCCAAAATGGCAGTACGACTGTCCCAAACCAACGCATCTATCTATGCTGCATATGAATACCCAATAGCTACCAAACACTGTGCCTTGACTTTGGCCAACATACACAGCTTGAATACTATTGACCATCCATATGAAACGACGGAGGGCTACGAATGGTTTCTGGCGAAAACCTTTAACGTAATGAACTTGATATCGTTGAAGGAACGGATAGCTTTTAAAAATATAGTGACGACAACCTTTGCTAAAGAGGTCACTCCCGGTGAAGGGATCTCGGCTCTTTCCCCGTAGAATGAGGAGCAGGATATTCCAACTGAATACCACGATGCAAAGAAAAAGTAATCGGCTATAGTGAAGTTAATGCCCTGACGCAAACTTTTGTCCAAGGGGTCACTCCCGGTGAAGGGATCTCGGCCCTTGCCTCGTCGACTGAGGAGCAGGATATTCCAACTGAATACCACTGTGCAAAACAAAAGAGAACGCCCTTGCAATAACAGCTTTTTGAAAAAGTGTTCCAACAACATCAGAATAGGTTTGTTTTACTTGCATTGATCCGAATCAATGCAGTCCCATCAATTGATCACACCACAAAGAACGAAAATATACTGATGTACGTATATGCCATCCGCATTCGCCACTGGGTCCCGTCATCACCCGTTAGGTTAGCTAACTAACGACAGAGCGGGGACTGGACTAGCGCGGATGAAAAACATATACAACATCTACTAATATATATATACCAATATATAGCATTCGCTCAAGGCGTGATAAAAATGCAGCAACACAGAAATGTATAGCAACACAGATCAATACAGATATCTGGGATCCCCGGGTTTCACAGAGCCGCTGAAACCCGACGTTCCCCTGGTCGTGTGGATAGCCTGTGCAATGAAAACCCTAGACCCCTACGGGCGCGGCAAGTCACCCGCCAAAACCTGAAGTGAGGCAGCCCCCTTCAACGACGTGAATGGACCACCCAGCACTTCACGGAATCCGGTAACTTGGGCACCCCTCCTGGGTCAACCCTGTACCCCCTACGAGTGCGGCGAATAGCCCGCCAATTCTAGAGTGAAGCCCCCTCCGTCTCAATGCTATGAGATGCGGGCTTGTTGCCCTCTAGAATCCGGCTATCCGTGCACCCCTCCGCGGGGTAATCCTAGTACAGAAAGTAAAATATACATACAACGGGTACATCGACCGCAACCAGGTCGTGCCCCAAAAGAATAATACAAACAGGCAGTGACGGCAGTCCACATGTCGGACGCTCGCCCCGCAATATCAAATGTACATACAAAAGAACTGTACTACCACTGCAACCAGGCTATCCCCACCGACCGATCCGCAACAACACAGTACAATCACAGAACATCAACGTGAAAGTCACGTTCGCAAATCCGTCTAACCGGGCTATAGCAGTTAGACGGGATTTACCGATCAAGTGACATTCACGGTCGCAGATATAATGTAAAAACTGTGAACTGGCATGTTTAAAAATTCCGATAGAACAAATTTATCAAAGTGGGCCCCAAGCAGTACTGTAGCACTTACAGAAAATCTGAGCCCAAAAATAATATCCCAAAAGCCCTATTTCCAAGTCCAAAGCCTACTGAGAAATTTTGGTGCAGTGATGAAACCTTCCCACCGCGGAACCGCGGCCAAACCATGGGTTTGGCCGCGCTTCCGCGGCCGTACTAAGAGATCAGTGCACCAAATTTCACCAGATGTCTTAGAATTTTATGCTTGTGTTTCTGCAGTGACCTGAAAAATTTTTTGGAGCTTGAAAAAATTTCGACAGAAACATATGCATGGAAAATACGGATTTTGGGGATTTTGTTCGATCGGGTTCTAAACGCGCTAGAGCAAGCTAGGCGAGGTTAATGGCGAGGCTCTGATACCATTGTAAGCCCGCGGGGGCGCCCCGGCCGTCGATCGGACGCCGGAAACGCGGAAAACAAAAACTTTGCGAACTTTGCAAAACGGCACCACCGCGGACTTTTTACCCGGATCGGGCCATTAACCTAGCTAGCTAGCAAAAAAGAAAAGAGTAGAAAAGTATACCAAGCGATCCGTGTCCTTCGGTCTTCGTCTCCACTCCGATCTCCCGCGGATATATCGTCCGTCACCTCCTCGTCGAAACGGGCACCACATAGCCGGAATCTTTTACGGGCTCCCGCCTCTTGACCGAGGCAACTCGGGCGCGAAGTTGGCTAGCCGACGCGTCCAAGACTTGCTATAGATATAGTGTAGAAGCTTGTCTCTTTTGGGGTTATGAGGTTGCCATGGTTGGAGGAATTTTGCACAAAGAAATTTCATGGATTGATGCTAGATGAAGAATGGAGCTTCCTCTCAAAAGGTGAGCTCGGCCAAGAAGAAGCTTGCTGGAAAAAAAATGCAAGCTCTAGCATGTGAAGAAAATGTGTGCACAAATTAACACAAAAGAAAAAAAAGGCATCATATCATTTCACAGCACACACACACACAAACTAATGGGGGGCCCACGAAAAATGACATGTAGGAATTAACCACACACAAATGAATACCCATCTCCACTCATACAAAAACAAACTTGTTTTCTCCTGGAAATGTGGCCGGCCCCACAACAAAAATGGGTGGGAAAAAATGAATGGATTAATAAAGAAAAGATAATGATCAAAAAACACATCCACTTCAAATCCATTTCTAATCTAATCAAATCTCATAAATGCAAGAGAATGACCAAAATGGAATATCATCATGATAAAGGCACAAATGCAATAAAGCCCTCATCAAAAAAAAGTTAATTGCAAACTTGCAATTAACCCCCTCCAACGGAAAGTCCGGCCGGGAAGGAAAAAGGGAAAACCGGCCGGAACGGAATACAAACTGGCAACCCCAGAAAAACCGATCCCGTAATAAATTACAGAAAAACCCCGCTACTGCAAATACACGCCCGCATTTGTATTCCCACTGAACACAAATGCAAAGAGACAAAACTACACTATCAAATACTAGTATCCGGCTTAAGCCAAAGCCGGCTAGTAAAAACTGTCCGATCACGATCCGTGCAATACCGCACGTATCTGATCGAACCCTGCCATATCTCCATACGGCCTCTACAGCGTTTCGCCCGAAACTTGAGTAACTGTCTGTGTGGTGGACTCTAAAGACTCGTCAATACTGTGGCTGTGGATTTAACCACTAGCACGTCAGAGGTATAAGCCAATACGTGACGGGCCACCAGGTATTGACCAAAAGGGACGTCGATGAGCGAACTCATCCTGACACCCTACTGAGCCTGTCAGTGACAATATCCGTACAGTCCGGTCCGTTCGTCTATGAGCATCGCATGGCGGGCCTAGGGGGTTGGTAAAAGTCAGACCCCCAAAAGCGGTACAAGTCGTGTCGGAGTGTAGCCCAGAACACCCTGAGATACTACTGGAATACCTACCAGCAAATCTCCTGCCTTGGCCAAGGACTTTTCATGTTCTGGCTCTCCTAGACACAGCACGACCTCACCCCCAATACCGGGAGAGACGAACCCCTGCAGATCCGCTCACTGCCTCCATGTGGCTCGGGACTGTACCCAACTAAAACCTGTTTGCACGACTCCTTTGAGCCGTGGTAGGGTAGTAATCAAAGTACAGTGGGAACTCACACGAGACAAATGACGATCCCAGGTCGATGAACTAACCTGTACACATGTCACCTGGGAACTGCTATCTGACGTCTGGTATATCCCAACTAGCAGGTTCCCGGCGAGTCCTGTCCGGTGTACTCATAACCCAATGAGCACCTGTATACATCTTAGGTGAACCAACTGACACCAGTGGCTTGTGAGACCGGCCACCGCCCCTCGTCGGGGTCTCGACTGTATACACTAGTCTACTGTGGAGAATCGATGCCCTGTCTCGAATCTCCCACGACTAGGGACCTTTTAAGGATGTGCTTATAGACCCCCAGCTCCCACTTATATGATCGCCCTCATACTGCTGGTGGTCAAGCAAGAATCCTAGGGGCTTTATCAACGTGTAATAGCGACTCGAAAGGTCACCTAAAGCAGTACACGATGATAAAGATAAACCAGATAGCATACTATCATCTCGAGTAAGACTGTCCTACCGGGATAGGTCCTCCCCTCAATCATTGCAATCACGTGCCTGTGACTCAATAATTGACTCTGAGGGCACCATCTCCAACATGGTTCACTTTAAACGGATTTTCTCACTTGGTTTGTGCACATTGTATATGTGATATACTTTTGTACACTTGATTGTATCATGTTTGATGATACATGTTTACTTGTGTTTGTGTGAATATTGAACCATGGTTATATGAATGGCTAGGGTTATGATTATTTATTCATTCATTTATTTATATATTCATTTTGGAAATTATTTAAGGATGGTGGCTTATTTTGTTTTATGTTGAAGTTTCTTGAAACTTTGATCAAGTCAACCATTCTTATCTCATCCTTAACCCTAACCATTCCCACTAACCTTGGTTTAATCTCTACACTTGACCATGGTTTGCTTATGATAAGAATTGATTTTCTTTTCTATTTTATTATTCTTATCATAACAATTATCATCTTCTTCTTCTTCACTTCATGAAGAAGCTTACTTCATCAATGGTGATTGATGAAAACAAGTGAGAAATCCAATTCTAAAGTCTACCCACTTCCTATTTCTTCATCCTCTACCTCTTGCCAAGTAGTAGAGTGTGTTTTCTTCACAAGTTTCTTGACTTGGTGAAGTGAGAGCTTGATCTAGCGATGCTTCGACGTAGATCATCTTCGGCACGTCGTCGATGACCTAGCCCGCTTCTTCTCCGATGAAGCCGACGCTAGAGCCCGGGACTTGTTATGAACAGCGAGGAGACTTCATTGCGGAGCTATGGAGGTGGAGAAACGGATCTACAAAGGTTGTATTTCCGTATCTCTTAGTTAAGTGTTAACTAGTTATCTTTTCGCCTAGAAATCTAGCCAACGATCCGTACACTAGGGTTTCTCGGCACCATAATTTTTGAAATTGGCATGGTTGATGCCTTGTGAGACCTCTTGAGAGTGCCTAGGAACCCTGCAGAGATAACACTGGAAGCCTACCAGTATATCTCGCTTGCCCTGGCCAGGGACTACTCGTGTAATGGCTCTCCTAGACACAGCGCGATGTCAACCCCCAATACCGGGAGAGACGAATCCTGTCTAACCGTCACTGCCTCTAAGTGCTTCGGGACTGCACCCAACTACTACCTGTTTGCACGACTCCTTTGAGCCGTGGTAGGGTAGTAATCAAAGTACAGTGGGAACACACTCGAGGCGAAGTGACAGTGTCAAGTCGGCGGACTAAGCTGTACTCATGTCACCCGGGAACTGATAACTGACGATAGGTATAATACCAACCGGTCAGTTCCCGACGAGTCCTGTCCAGTGTACTCGTAACCCAACGAGCACCCGCATACTATCTCCAGTACGACGTACTGATGGCTGTGGGATAGACCATCTCCCACTCTGGGATGAGAAGCGCATGCGCTAGTCTACTCCGGAGTATCGATACCCTGTCTCGATAGTCCTGCGACTAGGGACCTGCATAAGGATGTGCTTATAGATTACCCTGCCCCCACTAGTGTGACTGCCATCACAACGCTGGTAATCAAGCAAAGATCCTAAGGGCTCCACTAATGTGTATAGGCGATATACTAAAATAAACACATGTATACATTGAAGTAGAAACAAACCAAGTAGCATACTACTATTTTGAGCAAGATTGTATATACAAGGTGAATATCCCAAGCTTCCATTAAGTAATATACAAACTAGTATGATATAGTAATGGCCTCTAGGGCATATACACTAACAATATGACCCTCAGAGTTGCAAACGGAGCTGGCATGGATACCGAGTCCGTGGGGGACTATCACCTGGGGTTGTCAGATGGTCACGTTTTGGTTTTGCGTAATTGTTATTTTGTACCCAATGCAACTTGTAATATCATTTCTGTATCTTTAGTTTCTAAAGAAGGTTATGAATTTGCGTTTGTAAGTAATGTTGTAAACATTCGCCTTAATCAAGTTCTGATTGGGTCAGGTACATTAAACAATGGAATATACGTATTAAACCAACCACAGATTTTCAATGTCCAGAATACACACAAAAGAAAGTCTCCGGAATCAAATCAGGCTTTTTTATGGCATTGTAGATTGGGTCACATCAATGAGAGAAGGTTGACGAAGTTACATACAGAAGGATATTTGGATCCGTTCGAATATCAATCATATGCAACTTGTCAATCCTGTCTCAAAGGAAAGATGACAAAGACTCCGTTCACTGGACACGGAGTAAGAGCGAGCGAGCTCTTGGGACTCGTACACAGCGACGTGTGCGGTCCAATGTCTACACATGCACGAAGCGGTTGTTCTTACTTCATTACTTTTACGGATGACTTTTCAAGGTACGGTTATGTCTTCTTAATGAAACATAAGTCCGAAACCTTTGGAAAATTCCAGGAATATAAGAATGAAGTAGAAAAACAGACAAGCAAAAGTATCAAGACACTAAGATCTGATCGAGGTGGTGAATTCTTAAGTGCCGAGTTCCTGGATTACTTAAAAGAGAATGGAATTCTCTCTCAGCTTACTCCTCCATACACTCCGCAACATAATGGTGTATCGGAAAGACGGAACCGGACCCTATTGGATATGGTACGTTCCATGATGAGTAACGCTGAGTTACCGCGATCATTCTGGGGATATACACTAGAATCAGCTGCATACCTTTTGAACCGAGTTCCAACTAAGACTGTGCCTATTATACCATATCAGATGTGGTGTGGGAAGAAACCCTATCTTAAGCACATTAAGACATGGGGATGTCCATCTTTTGTCAAAAAGCAGCATGCGGACAAACTCGAGGCATGCTCAGTACAGTGCAAGTTTGTGGGATATCCAAAGAACTCCAAGGGATATTTCTTCTATTGCGAAGAGGAACAAAAGGTTTTTGTTTCTTGTCATGCCCACTTCTTGGAAACTGAGTTTTTGGAAAATCAGATAAGTGGGAGCGCAATAGAATTGGAAGAAATTTCAGAACCACGAGCTATTACTGAAAGCTTAGTAAAACCAGAGGGTTCGAAAGATCAGGACCTTCCTACGCCGCTCCGCAGAAGTAGTAGGAAGTCTCATCCGCCCGAGAGATACTACGGTTTTCTCATAGACGGGGATCGAGAGGATTGCATCATTGATAGTGATGAGCCTACTAGCTTCGAGCAGGCCATTCAGAGCATTGACTCGGTAAAATGGCTGATGCAATGCGGACCGAAATGGAGTCCATGTACACCAACAAAGTATGGACGTTGGACATTGCTCCAGATGGGGTAAAACCCGTAGGATGCAAGTGGATCTTCAAAAGGAAGATTAGTGTAGATGGACAGGTTGAGACCTATAAAGCTAGACTTGTTGCAAAAGGTTTTCGTCAAAGACCTGGCTTGGACTATGACGAAACCTTTTCTCCTGTGGCTATGTTGAAATCCATTCGGATCCTTCTTGCCATTCCTGCCTTCCACGATTATGAGATCTGGCAGATGGACGTAAAGACCGCTTTTCTAAATGGAAATTTAGAGGAGTGTGTCTATATGGACCAGCCAGAGGGTTTCATTCAGAGTGGGAGCAGCGGAAAGGTGTGCAAGTTGCTGAAGTCCATCTATGGACTGAAGCAGGCATCGCGGAGTTGGAACATCTGTTTTGATGAGACGGTCAAAGATTTTTGCTTTGTCAAAAATCCAGATGAACCATGCATCTATAGTAGATTTGTAGCACGAACTGTCGTATTCCTCGTTTTATACATGGATGACATTCTCTTGATAGGAAATGACATTCCTATCCTACAATCTGTCAAAGGGTTCTTGTCACACAGGTTCTCCATGAAAGACCTGGGTGATGCCTCTTACATTCTGGGGATCCGGATCTATCGTGACAGATCCAAGAGGATATTAGGATTTTCGCAGTCAAGGTACATCGACACCATACTGAAAAGATTCAGTATGGAAGATTCCAAGCGCGGTAATCTACCGGCTTGTCACGGGATCACCCTCTCCAACGAGATGTCTCCCAAGACTGATTTGGAAAGGGATCGCATGTCTATTATACCCTACGCTTCTGCGGTAGGCTCTATAATGTATGTGATGTTGTGTACCGGACCAGATGTAGCTTATGCATTGAGTGTGGCAAGCAGGTATCAGTCAAACCCTAGGGAGAAACACTGGATGGCGGTAAAGAACATTCTCAAGTACCTGAGAAGGACTAAGGAGATGTTCTTGGTGTAAGGCGGAAAAGACCTCCAGATCGAGGCCTTTGCTGACTCCAGCTTCCAGAGTGACAAGGATGATTCCAAGTCCATGTCGGGTTATGTTGTAAGTCCATATTGCGACCCCCGGTTCTTACGGGGAGGCGGAAACGGTATAAAATCAAGTTTTTTATCGCAAGAGGCAACATGGACTAACTTATGGTCGGGATCGTTACCTAAACTAAAACTAGCAAACTAAGCTAAAGATATTTAGCTACTCGGATAGAGATGGTTATACCTAAACTTGAACTCCTTCTCTTCAAGCTCCGGTGGTGGTCCGATGGCTCCTTCTCGTCGTCTCCGTACGCCGAAGATAGATCCACTTGAAAGCTCCAACCTTTAGCTCCTTCTTCGGTCTTTGAAGAAACTAGTTCACTTGGTTTGCTAAACCTAGTGAACTAGAATGAGTAGAGAGGAAATAGAATGGGATTTTATCTATGGTTCTTGATTCTCAACTCATGAGACAAGAGAACCATAGATCAAGAGAGGGAGCAAGAGGTTGAGGGTGAGAGCAAGGGGAGAGCTCAAGAACAAGAGAGAGAATGAGCAAGAAAGAATTGAGCAAGTATTTTGTCTCTCACCCTCTCATAATCCAAAGCAATGATAACTCATCATATCAACAAAAGTCTTATGTGATGGTTGAAGTAACCATAACCTTATCATGTCATGCACTCATTTTACTCAAATGAACAAGCAAGAAAAAGTCTTTGGCATGAAATGATAACCATGGTTATCATGATGGTCAACTAGTCAAGCCTAGTCAACCGGTCAACAAGTCAACAAAAGTCAACAAGTCACCAAAGTCAACAAGTCAACAAAAGTCAACAAGTCAACAACCATATCACCATAATACTTAATTAATATAATAGTTAATCACATATCATATTCTCATTAGGGTTGAGCATAAAGTCAAAAAGTCAACGGTCAACTGTCAACAACCCTAATGAGAATCCGCTGCCTCTGCCTCCCTGTCAACTGTGCATACACACCCGCATCCGCGTTCCGAGGAACACGAATGCAAACTGGATAAATCCAATCCCATAAGGTACACTAGGATCTGGCTTAAACCAAAGCCCGCTAGTGTAAACTGTCCGGACACTGTACGCGCACAAGTGCACGGATGTGACCGAACCCTGTCGCAAAACCATGCGACCTGTCGCAATACCATGCGACCTCTACTCTTTTGCCTAAAGGCGAAAAGCTTTCTGTGTGGGACTCTAAAGACTCAACACTACGCTGGCAGTGGGTTTAACCACAGACCGCAAGCGGCACTAGCTGTGCGTAACGGTCCCCAGGTAATGCCGACAAGAAGACTGACGAGGCGAAACCCATCTGAACTCCTACTGAGCCTGAGCGTGACATTCTCCTCAACAGTCCGGTCTGTTCGTCTGATACATCGCATGGCGGGCCTAGGGGGCGGTAAACGTCAGTCCCCCAATAGCGGTACAAGTCGTGCCGGAGTGAAGCCCAATACACCCTGAGATAACACTGGAAACCTACCAGTATATCTCGTTTGCCCTGGCCAGGGACTACTCGTGTAATGGCTCTCCTAGACACAGCGCGATGTCAACCCCCAATACCGGGAGAGACGAATCCTGTCTAACCGTCACTGCCTCCAAGTGCTTCGGGACTGCACCCAACCACCACCTGTTTGCACGACTCCTTTGAGCCGTGGTAGGGTAGTAATCAAAGTACAGTGGGAATACACCCGAGGCGAAGTGACAGTGTCAAGTCAGCGGACTAAGCTGTACTCATGTCACCTGGGAACTGATAACTGACGATAGGTATAATACCAACTAGTCAGTTCCCGACGAGTCCTGTCCAGTGTACCCGTAACCTAACGAGCACCCGCATACTATCTCAAGTACGACGTACTGACGGCTGTGGGACAGACCGTCTCCCACACTGGGATGAGAAGCGCATGCGCTGGTCTACTCCGGAGTATCGATGCCCTGTCTCGATAGTCCTGCGACCAGGGACCTGAATAAGGATGTGCTTATAGATTACCCAGCCCCCACTAGTGTGACTGCCATCACAACGCTGGTAATCAAGCAAAGATCCTAAGGGCTCCACTAATGCGTATAAGTGATATACTGAAATAAACACAAGTACACATTGAAGTAGAAACAAACCAAGTAGCATACTACTATTTTGAGCAAGATTGTATATACAAGGTGAATATCCCAAGCATCCATTAAGTAATATACAAACTAGTATGATACAGTAATGGCCTCTAGGGCATATACACTAACAATCTCCCACTTGCACTAAGGCCATGTACTGGCGTATCGAAGACCTATCATCTCGATCAGCCGCTCGAACTGAGTCTGGGGCAAGGCCTTGGTGAATGGATCTGCAGTGTTATCTTCTGAAGCGACTCTCCGAACCTCGATCTCCTTGCGATCCACGATCTCCCTGATCAGGTGATACCGCCTCAAGATGTGCCTGGATCTCTGATGGGACCTGGGTTCCTTCGCTAATGCTATAGCCCCGTTGTTGTCGCAATACAGAGGTATTGGATCAACAATGGACGGAACCACCTGAAGTTCTTTCAAGAACTTCCTCATCCAGACAGCTTCTTTTGCGGCATCAGATGCAGCGATGTATTCCGCTTCCATCGTCGAGTCTGCAACGGTTTCTTGTTTGGAACTCTTCCAACACACCGCCCCTTCATTGAGGGTAAAGACAAAACCCGACATGGACTTGGAATCATCCTTGTCACTCTGGAAGCTGGAGTCAGCAAAGGCCTCGATCTGGAGGTCTTTTCCGCCATACACCAAGAACATCTCCTTAGTCCTTCTCAGGTACTTGAGAATGTTCTTTACCGCTATCCAGTGTTTCTCCCCAGGGTTTGACTGATACCGGCTTACCACACTCAGTGCATAAGCTACATCCGGTCTGGTACACAACATCGCATACATTATAGAGCCTACCGCAGAAGCGTAGGGTATAATAGACATGCGATCCCTCTCCAAATCAGTCTTGGGAGACATCTCTTTAGAGAGGGTGATCCCGTGACAAGCTGGTAGGTTACCACGCTTGGAATCTTCCATACTGAATCTTTTCAGTACGGTGTCGATGTACCTGGACTGAGAAAGTCCCAATATCCTCTTGGATCTATCACGATGGATCCGGATCCCCAGGATGTATGAGGCATCACCCAGGTCTTTCATGGAGAACCTTTGTGACAAGAACCCCTTGACAGATTGTAGCATAGGAATATCATTTCCTATTAAGAGAATGTCATCCACGTATAAAACGAGGAATACTACAGTTCTCGCTACAAATCTACTATAGATGCATGGTTCATCTGGATTTTAGATAAAGCCAAATTCTTTGACCGTCTCATCAAAGCAGATGTTCCAACTCCGCGATGCCTGCTTTAGTCCATAGATGGACTTAAGCAACTTGCACACCTTTCCGCTGCTCCCACTCTGAATGAAACCCTCTGGCTGGTCCATATAGACACACTCCTCTAAATTTCCATTTAGAAAAGCTGTCTTTACGTCCATTTGCCAGATCTCATAATCGTGGAAGGCAGCAATGGCAAGAAGGATCCGAATGGATTTCAGCATGGCTACTGGAGAAAAGGTTTCGTCGTAGTCCAAGCCAGGTCTTTGACGAAAACCCTTTGCTACCAGCCTAGCTTTATAGGTCTCAACCTGTCCATCTACACCAATCTTCCTTTTGAAGATCCACTTGCATCCTACGGGTTTTACCCCGTCTGGAGCAATGTCCAACGTCCATACCTTGTTGGTGTACATGGACTCCATTTCGGTCCGCATTGCATCCAGCCATTTCACTGAGTCAACGCTCTGAACGGCCTGCTGGAAGCTAGTAGGCTCATCATAATCTATGATGCAATCCTCTCTATCCCCGTCTATGAGAAAACCGCAGTATCTCTCGGGCGGATGAGACTGCCTACTACTCCTGCGGAGCGGCGTAGGAATGTCCTGTTCTGTTGAACCCTCTGGTTCCACTAACCTTTCAGTAATAGTCTGTGGTTCTGGAATTTCTTCTAGTTCTACTGCGCTCCCACTAATTTCCTTTTCCAAGAACTGGTGTTCTAGAAAGTGGGCATTACGAGAAACAAGTACTTTTTGTTCCTCTGCGTAGTAGAAAAGATACCCCCTGGTGTTCTTTGGGTATCCCACAAACTTGCACAGTACTGAGCGTGCCTCGAGTTTGTCCGCATGCTGCTTTTTGACAAAAGCTGGACATCCCCAGATCTTCAGATATTGAAGATAGGGTTTCTTCCCACTCCACATTTCATATGGGGTGGTAGGCACAGTCTTAGTCGGAACTCGGTTCAAAAGGTATGCTGCTGATTCTAGCGCATATCCCCAGAATGATCGCGGCAACTCAGCGTTACTCATCATGGACCGCACCATATCCAATCGGGTGCGGTTCCGTCTCTCCGATACACCGTTATGTTGCGGGGTGTATGGAGGAGTAAGCTGAGAGAGAATTCCGTTCTCTTTTAAATAGTCCAGGAACTCGGCACTTAAGTATTCTCCACCTCGATCCGATCTTAGAATCTTAATACTTTTGCCGGTCTGTTTCTCTACTTCATTCTTATACTCCTGGAATTTTCCAAAGGCCTCGGACTTATGTTTCATTAAGAAGACATAACCGTACCTTGAGAAGTCATCCGTAAAAGTAATGAAGTAAGAATGTCCGCTTCGGGCATGTGTAGACATTGGACCGCACACGTCACTATGTACGAGTCCCAAGAGCTCGCTCGCTCTTACTCCTTGTCCAGTAAATGGAGTCTTTGTCATCTTTCCTTTGAGACAAGATTGACAAGTGGCATACGATTGATATTTGAACGCATTCAAATATCCTTCTGTATGTAACTTAGTCAACCTTCTCTCATTGATGTGACCCAATCTACAATGCCATAAGAAAGTCTGATTTATTTCTGGAGACTTTCTTTTGTGTGTATTCTGGACATTAAAAATCTGTGGTTGGTTTAACACGTATATACCATTACTCAGAGTACCTGACCCAATCAATACTTGATTAAGGTGAATGTTTACAACATTACTTACAAACGCAAATTCATAACCTTCTTTAGAAACTAAAGATACAGAAATGATATTACAAGTTGCGTTGGGTACAAAAAAGCAATTACGCAAAACCAAAACATGTCCATCTGACATTCCCAGGTGATAGTCCCCCACGGCTTTAGCATCCATGCTAGCTCCGTTCGCAACTTTGAGGGTCATGTCACCTGCCTTCAAAACCCTACGGTTTCTCAACGCCTGCAAAGAATTACAGATATGAGATCCTGATCCGGTATCCAATACCCAGGAAGTAGAGTTTATTGAAAGACAGTTTTCAATAACATACACACCTGAAGCTGAAGCTGCAACCTGCTTCAATTCCTGTGTTCTGGCCTTCCAGGCCCTGCAATCATTCTTCCAGTGTCCTTTCTTATGACAATAGAAGCATTCTTCTTTATCCACAAGCTTCCCCGCTATCTTTGTTGCTTTGCCTTTTCCCTTCGTATCCACTTTACCAACACCGCCCCTTGGTTTGGCGGGGGCCTTCTTCTTCTTTCCCTTGGCTTTCGCCTTGGACCTAGAAGAAGATGATCCTCCTACAAACAAAGTGGATGTTTCCCTACCTTTCTGTAGGGTGCCCTCTGCGCTCCTCAGCATGTTGAGGAGCTCTGATAGTTCAACCTCTTTTTCTTGTAGGTTGAAGTTCAGTATAAACTGGGCGTAAGTGGAAGGAAGGGACTGGAGAACTATATCCGTATATAGCTCACTCTCCAATGTGATCCCTAGGTCAGCGAGCTCCTCAATGAAGCCGATCATTTTTAGCACATGCTCGGCTACTGATGATCCGACGGCCATTCTTGTCGAAAATAACTTTTTCGACGCTTCGTATCTTACGATACGTGATTGCTCTCCATACAGTTCTTTTGTATGGAGCAATATGGACTCCATGTCCATATTCTCATGCCTCCTCTGATGTTCGTTGTCCATCGAGGCAAGCAGGAGGCACTTGGCCTTCGCGCTATCAATCTCCCAAGTCTTGCGGATTTCCTTATCCGCGACACTGGAAGTTGGACCAGGGACAGGGGGAGCTTTGGTGGTAAGAAGATACCCCAGCTAGTCATAAGTGATTGCTATCGTGACATTCCTGAGCCAATCTTTGTAGTTTGGCCCTGTCAGTTTGTTTTTATCTAGGAGTAACTTAAGTCCAGTCATGTTGATTGGTCGCTGCAATTAGGAGAGAGAAGAAGAAACACTCAGCATGATGCTCTTGCAAGTTTAGAGTGGTTTTTAGTTTGTCTAAACAGGATGGCTCCCACTGTTTCTCGAATCCCTCCTCAAACCATAAAGGAAGAATTAGTCAGGATCAATCCCACCGTACAATACTTGCTTAACCGTTCAGCCAGGCCGGTGTCGGTACTTCGAGGGAGGTTTTCCAACGCTTTCGCGAAGTTCCTTAATTAGAGAACCTCTTTTCCCTGGGGGCGTAGCCCCGCTAACACCTTTCTAGGCACCTACTAGGTTTATAGCATTGATCGTTAAGTGAGAAATTTCCCGAGGAGTAGCATATACTCACAGTAGGATCGGGATCCAAATATCATCGCGTGACGAAACTGAAGGAATCCTACCAGAATCATCACACTCCAAATGGTATGCAAATCTAGCAAGTTTCAGTACTTATGAAACTCCCGATGTGGATTTTTGCCCCATGCTCTTATGACCTTGGCGTGAGGTCAAAATGTCATAAGTCACATGTCAAGTTCGTCCCATCATTATCCAGGTTAATTTGAATCCACCCGTACATACCCTTGACGTAGGCCAAAATGGCAGTACGACTGTCTCAAACCAACGCATTCTATCTATGCAACAGATAAATATCCGGCAGCTACCAATCACTATGCCTTGGCGTGAGGTCAAAATACATAGCTTGAATACTACCGAATATTTAACTGAAATGATGGAGGGCTACGGATGGTTTTGGCAAAACCGTGAACGTAGTGAACTTGATTTGGTCGATGGAACGAGATAGCTTTAAAATGGAGTGGCTCAAACTCCGTATTTTAAAAGTTTGTTTTGAAAAGAACCGAGTGGTTTTTCGAAAGTGTTCCAACGACTTTAACTTGGTTTATTATCTTGCATTAGTTCTTTTAATGCGTGATATTCTTGCATTAGTTCTTTTAATGCGTCCCATCATTTAACCCTACCATTGCAGAAAACAACCAAAATATGACGTACGCTTATGCCATTCGCATTCGCCACTGGGCCCCGTCATTACCCGTTAGGTTACTTAACTAACGACAGAGCGGGGGCTGGGCTAGCGCGTCTGTAAAACATAAGCAACGCCTAAATAGTAAGCAATGATAGACATTACAGATCACAGATGAATGCATTGGATATACTAGCAATCCGCAATCCTTTCGAGCCTGAAACGAAAAGCGGATAACACGGTCGCGGTGAATAGCCAAATACCCCACCCAAGACCCCTACGGGTGCGGCAAACTACCCGCCAAGTACTCGGTAGTTTGTGCACCCCTCCATGGGTCTATCCTAGGAGCAAAAACAGTAAAAAGAATTATACAATGACGGCTACAACCCCGACCCGGTTGTGCGGCCAAACAAATAATAATTATTACATCAATTTACATTTACAATGAATGAAAGAAAAACAAAAGCTCATCTCACATCCACCCCGGCTATTCACCCGCGACAGTCCAACACATTCATATACACATTCCAGCACATTACAGATCATGTATAACCCCGACTAATCGACTTATAGCGATTAGCCGACGTTCAATACATGCAAGCATCACAGATATAACCATCATAGTCAAAGTGCAGTGAAGTTCGGGAAAAATACGGAATTATAGGACCCCAAAAGGAAATTTCTTTTCTGGAAAATCTGGGCACATATAATATATTTTAAAAATCCCAAAACCAACACACAAACACACTGCACGAAAAACGATGCAGAGAAGAAACCAAGTCGCGGCGGTTCCGCGGCGGCCAAGAAGGATCACGCGGCGGAAGAGCGGCACTTTAGGCGAATCACTGTATCGTTTTTCTTGGGTGTTCACACAAAACCCTGAGCCGAATTTAGGAGTATAAAGTTTTTCATTTTGACCAGGAAAAATTTCAACAGAAACTCAGATTTTGTAAAGTTTGATTTTTGGATTTTTCCGGTTCCGAACTTCGTTACACTTCACTACCAAGCTAGTTTAAGTTTAGTTAGGCTCTGATACCACTGTAAGTCCATATTGCGACCCCCGGTTCTTACGGGGAGGCGGAAACGGTATAAAATCAAGTTTTTTATCGCAAGAGGCAACATGGACTAACTTATGGTCGGGATCGTTACCTAAACTAAAACTAGCAAACTAAGCTAAAGATATTTAGCTACTCGGATAGAGATGGTTATACCTAAACTTGAACTCCTTCTCTTCAAGCTCCGGTGGTGGTCCGATGGCTCCTTCTCGTCGTCTCCGTACGCCGAAGATAGATCCACTTGAAAGCTCCAACCTTTAGCTCCTTCTTCGGTCTTTGAAGAAACTAGTTCACTTGGTTTGCTAAACCTAGTGAACTAGAATGAGTAGAGAGGAAATAGAATGGGATTTTATCTATGGTTCTTGATTCTCAACTCATGAGACAAGAGAACCATAGATCAAGAGAGGGAGCAAGAGGTTGAGGGTGAGAGTAAGGGGAGAGCTCAAGAACAAGAGAGAGAATGAGCAAGAAAGAATTGAGCAAGTATTTTGTCTCTCACCCTCTCATAATCCAAAGCAATGATAACTCATCATATCAACAAAAGTCTTATGTGATGGTTGAAGTAACCATAACCTTATCATGTCATGCACTCATTTTACTCAAATGAACAAGCAAGAAAAAGTCTTTGGCATGAAATGATAACCATGGTTATCATGATGGTCAACTAGTCAAGCCTAGTCAACCGGTCAACAAGTCAACAAAAGTCAACAAGTCACCAAAGTCAACAAGTCAACAAAAGTCAACAAGTCAACAACCATATCACCATAATACTTAATTAATATAATAGTTAATCACATATCATATTCTCATTAGGGTTGAGCATAAAGTCAAAAAGTCAACGGTCAACTGTCAACAACCCTAATGAGAATCCGCTGCCTCTGCCTCCCTGTCAACTGTGCATACACACCCGCATCCGCGTTCCGAGGAACACGAATGCAAACTGGATAAATCCAATCCCATAAGGTACACTAGGATCTGGCTTAAACCAAAGCCCGCTAGTGTAAACTGTCCGGACACTGTACGCGCACAAGTGCACGGATGTGACCGAACCCTGTCGCAAAACCATGCGACCTGTCGCAATACCATGCGACCTCTACTCTTTTGCCTAAAGGCGAAAAGCTTTCTGTGTGGGACTCTAAAGACTCAACACTACGCTGGCAGTGGGTTTAACCACAGACCGCAAGCGGCACTAGCTGTGCGTAACGGTCCCCAGGTAATGCCGACAAGAAGACTGACGAGGCGAAACCCATCTGAACTCCTACTGAGCCTGAGCGTGACATTCTCCTCAACAGTCCGGTCTGTTCGTCTGATACATCGCATGGCGGGCCTAGGGGGCGGTAAACGTCAGTCCCCCAATAGCGGTACAAGTCGTGCCGGAGTGAAGCCCAATACACCCTGAGATAACACTGGAAACCTACCAGTATATCTCGTTTGCCCTGGCCAGGGACTACTCGTGTAATGGCTCTCCTAGACACAGCGCGATGTCAACCCCCAATACCGGGAGAGACGAATCCTGTCTAACCGTCACTGCCTCCAAGTGCTTCGGGACTGCACCCAACCACCACCTGTTTGCACGACTCCTTTGAGCCGTGGTAGGGTAGTAATCAAAGTACAGTGGGAACACACCCGAGGCGAAGTGACAGTGTCAAGTCAGCGGACTAAGCTGTACTCATGTCACCTGGGAACTGATAACTGACGATAGGTATAATACCAACTAGTCAGTTCCCGACGAGTCCTGTCCAGTGTACCCGTAACCTAACGAGCACCCGCATACTATCTCAAGTACGACGTACTGACGGCTGTGGGACAGACCGTCTCCCACACTGGGATGAGAAGCGCATGCGCTGGTCTACTCCGGAGTATCGATGCCCTGTCTCGATAGTCCTGCGACCAGGGACCTGAATAAGGATGTGCTTATAGATTACCCAGCCCCCACTAGTGTGACTGCCATCACAACGCTGGTAATCAAGCAAAGATCCTAAGGGCTCCACTAATGCGTATAAGTGATATACTGAAATAAACACAAGTACACATTGAAGTAGAAACAAACCAAGTAGCATACTACTATTTTGAGCAAGATTGTATATACAAGGTGAATATCCCAAGCATCCATTAAGTAATATACAAACTAGTATGATACAGTAATGGCCTCTAGGGCATATACACTAACATATGTCTTTACTCTCAATGGAGGGGCGGTGTGTTAGAAGAGTTCCAAACAGGAAACCGTTGCTGACTCGACGATGGAAGCGGAATATATCGCTGCATCTGATGCCGCAAAAGAAGCCGTCTGGATGAAGAAGTTCTTGATAGAACTTCAGGTGGTTCCGTCCATTGTTGATCCAATACCTCTGTATTGTGACAACAACGGGGCTATAGCTTTAGCGAAGGAGCCCAGGTCCCATCATAAGTCCAGGCACATCTTAAGGCGGTATCACCTGATCAGGGAGATCGTGGGACGCCAGGAGATCGAGGTTCGGAGAGTTGCTACGGAAGATAACACTGCTGATCCATTCACAAAGGCCTTACCCCAGACTCAGTTCGAGCGGCTGATCGAGATGATATGTCTTCGATACGCCAGTATATGGCCTTAGTGCAAGTGGGAGATTGTTAGTGTATATGCCCTAGGGGACATTACTGTATCATACTAGTTTGTATATTACTTGATGGAAGCTTGGGATATTCACCTTGTATAGACAATCTTGCTCAATATAGTAGTATGCTACTTGGTTTGTTTCTGCTTTAATGTGTGCATGTGTTTCTTTTAGCATATCGCCTTTACACATTAGTGGAGCCCTTAGGATCTCTGCTTGATTACCAGCGTTGTGATGGCAGTCACACTCGTGGGGGCTGGGTAATCCACAAGCACATCCTTATGCTGGTCCCTAGTCGTAGGACTATCGAGACAGGGCATCGATACTCTGGAGTAGACTAGCGTATACGCTTCTCATCCCAGCTTGGGAGACGGTCTGTCCCACAGCCGTCAGTACGCCGTACTTGAGATAGTATGCGGATGCTCGTTAGCTTATGAGTATACTGGACAGGACTCGTCGGGAACTGTTGGTTGGTACTATACCTATCGTCAGTTATCAGTTCCCAGGTGACATGAGTACAGCTTAGTCCGTTGACTTGACACTGTCACTTCGCCTCGAGTGTGTTCCTACTGTACTTTGATTACTACCCTACCACGGCTCAAAGGAGTCGTGCAAACAGGTAGTTTTTGGGTGCAGTCCCGAAGCACTTGGAGGTAGTGACGGTTAGACAGGATTCGTCTCTCCCGGTATTGGGGGTTGATATCGCGCTGTGTCTAGGAGAGCCTTTACACAAAGTCCCTTGCCAGGGCAAGCGAGATAGACTGGTAGGTTTCCAGTGTTATCTCAGGTGTTCTGGGATACACTCCGACACGACTTGTACCGCTAGTAGGGGACAGACGTTTACCGCCCCCTAGGCCCGCCATGCGATGTTCTTAAACGAACAGACCGGACTGTACGAAGATTGTCACATTCAGGCTCAGTAGGAGTTCAGATGGGTTTCAACTCGTCCGTCTTCTTATCGGCATCTACCTAGGGACCGTTACGTACAGCTAGTGCCGCTTGCGGTCTGTGGTTAAACCCACTGCCAACGTAGTGTCGAGTCTTTAGATTCCCACACAGAGGGTTATTCGCCTTTGGGCAAAACAGAGTAGAGGTCGCATGGTTTTGCGACAGGGTTGTTCACATCGGCGCACTTGTGCACGTTTGGCGTCCGGACAGACAGTACTAGCGGGCTCTGGTTTGATCCAGATCCTAGTATATGCTTTTGGGTTAGTTTTATCTCATTGTATTCATGTTCTTCGGAACACGAATACGGGTGTGTATGCACAGTTGATTGAGGCGGAGGAAGAGGTTTTTCATTAGGGTTTTGGAACGGGTGTGTATGCACAGTTGACAGTCGTCTTTTTCAAACCCTAATGAATTTGTGATATATCAATTAATAATGTTATTTAAATGAAATCGTGTCATGGTTGTGTTTGTTGACTTGTTGACCAAGGTTGACTAGTTGACCATGGTTGAAACTTTGACCATCATCATTTCTTTTCTAGATGCTCTTTGATCTTTGCAAAATCATTTAATGTGAAATGATAATGGTCTTATCAAACCAACCATCACCTTTTTCATTTTGGATTAATATTATTAATTTGATAATTCACATATATTGTTATGGTTGTAAAACTATTCTCATTCTATCATAACCATTCTCTCTCCTCTCTTCATCTTCCTCCTCCACTAGTTCAAGGAGAATCATTCTCATGAGTTGAGAAACCTCTCCTTGGAGATAAAACACCCTAAGCCACTCTCTACTCTTCCTAAGGTTGAAGGTCTAGCAAGCCGGAGACTTTAGTTTTCTCAAAGTTCGAGAAAGGAGCTCAAGGAAGAAACCTTCAGGAGGATCCATCTTCGACAAGAGAAGGCAACGAGGAAAGCACCATCCGACCACCATCAAGAGTCAAAGAGAAGGAGTTCAAGTTGAGGTATAACCCTAACCGAGTAGATAACTCTCTTGTTAGTTGCTAGTGTGTAGTTTAGCCAAGATCCGTTTTCGTAGTCCATGTTACCTAAATCCTAAAAATCATTTTTCACCATTTCCGCAAGCCCGAAAGAACCGGGAGAGGTAACGTGGACTTACAAGTAATATGCATATATTAAAGGAAAACCACTCTTTAAAATGAATCCTGTTTTAAAATATATCCTGCGGTTCCCAATTCCTCCAAAGTCAAATGCAATATCGTATAAAGGTGTATATGTAACTATAGAAAGTAAATTATGCAAGGAGTCATATCATGATGCAGCTATTCTACTGTGTAGTGACATGGCAATTATCGATGATGAAGTGTGTGAGCCGGCAAATCTATGTAAATGTGATATACGCATCATCGATAATGGTGCAGGTGTACTAGCACAAGTATATGAAATTCAATGGTAATGACATGAACGTAGCATAAGGTAAATCGGCAGCTAAAAGCTATAAGGTATACGTATCTAACATGACCGAGTCGGTGAATCTATCAATCGGCCTCCTCTAGTCAAGGGTAAGGATCAATTATCAAATCAACTCATCACGTACGGTAACTAATCGTATGGCATCATTAATCAATTTAGGATCCTAATAACCTATAAGACAAAGAGGGTACGGACCTAACGTCTCGTACGGCTTATCACTCAAGATTCACAGCATTATCCATATATATATACCTATCTCTCAGGTTCCATCCGTATCAATCTCAGATCATGGGACCGGCAAAGGTACCAATTATCACATATCGACTCGTATCCGTATACCAACATATCATCGAGTTATCATATCACATCGTATTTTCTTTTCATCTCATTAAGTCAAATTTTATATAAACATTCAACTTTATTAATCTTGTTTCATGTTACGCTAAACTCGATGCTTATTCTAGTGTAATTACCTATCTATAAGTCGTAATTCGCTTTCACTTTTCATATCCCTAAAGCTTTCTCATATCTCAATATATATATTCAATTACTAATATTATCACCAACTATCTTTTAAACTATATCCCTAGTTTCCTAATCTAGGTTTCTACGACTGTATCCTATAGATCGGTTTCCATTTAATATTTGCGGGGGTGCTATACGCCATCCACCCGACTTCCTCCATAGATATAGATCTACTCACTTTGATCCTTGCTCGCCGAAGTCAATGACGCCACGCTCCGTCGTCTCGGAATCCACACGAAGGTACCTACAATATCCACACATATCGCAACATCATTAAAATCGAGTTCGGAAAACCAATACGACACACGGTGTGCTCATAGGTTAGAACCTATAGCCTACGCGTGCAAAACAATCAAACAATCCTTGTTGTTGAGGTACAAACGCCCAACAACCAAAAACAAATCCAAACAACAAAACCCAAGTTTACAAAATACGGAAAACATAACCAAAAGCACCCAAATGTGCTCCCAGATTTCACCCTAGGCCAAACTAGGGAATTTTGCATATAGGGTTGCTCTAGATATTACCTAAGGGACTCACCAACCAAATTTCATCAAATTTCACCAAAATGTGGCCGTAATTTGCGGCCACAATGAATAAATCTGCGGCCAGAATACGAGGGTAGGGGCTCAGGTTTCACGGGATGATTCATGGTTGACTGCATGTCTCATGGTCAAGGGAACTTTATTTACAAAGGCCCCGGGTCATCCCAGATCTCTAAATACCATAACTAAATCCATAAAAACCCGATATCGACACATCTAAAGTTCGTATTCCGGGTTCTAAACTCAGTTCTAGGTCTAGAATTTGATCTCTAGGGTCTTGTACAGCTACTACACATCACTAATTCTCCACAATTTCCCAAACCCTTCTCTTGGGATTTCTAATATCACAATTCCACACAAAATCAACCTCTAAACTACACAAGAATGCAAGGAAACTAGGAACTAAACTAAAGGAAATGAATTATACCTCATGGATGTAGCCAAGCAAAACCTTAGCTCCCCAAAGTCCTCAAAATCCAACATTGATGGGTCTAAAGTGTAGAGCGTGAAGAGGGGATCATCTTTTGTGTAGGGGGTATAGGGTTTTGACATGGTTTTTGAGATGGATCTTGGGGTTGAAGTTGAAGGGAATGAGTTGAGGAAGAAGATGAAGATGAAAAATAATGGGGAGGAAATTGATGGGCTTCCCTTGCTCCTAGTCTAGGGTTTGGTAGTATCACTCATGCCACTTTGAAATTTAGAGAGGTGCAAAGCAAATAAACCATGAATCTTTACTAGAATTTTTAGGGTAACAAGGTTTTGTATCACATATAAAGAAATTTTACTTCTAAGAGTTTGGGATTACAACCTTTGCAGTCTGTTCCTTCGCTTCATAAGCTCCGTGTTGAGGTCCCTTCACTGCATGAGATGAATGAGGTATCTTGCTTGAAGTCTTCTTGATCTAAGATGATCTACCATGAAGAATCTCTAACCCAAGCTTACACTTCACTAATGAAGTTATTAGAGAAGTGAACACCCTAATCTAAGTGACTAGAATAGATGAGGATGATGAAGTAGGAATTTCACTCTCTTTTGTTTTCAATTTCTCATATAAAATCATCACAAACCAAAAAGCTAGTGAAGCTTTTTTAAGAGCAAGAAGAAGAAGAAAAGATTTTGTGATGAATAATGAATTATTGTTGAGGTTAGAATTGCAACCTAGGGTTAAGCATGACATGCTTAACCCTTGTAGAGACTTTACTATGGGTTAAGATTTGGGTTGGGTTAACAAATATCTCTCCAAAATATCAAAGAAAAATGGACAAAGTCAAACCATCTTGAAGCTTCCACAAACCTCATCCAAACACTTAACCCTAATCCAAACCCTAACTTGGTTAAATCTCAAAACCTTTGTTGCATTTGTAACCCTAACATGTTATAATATTATATATCACATATATAATATAATGTAACAAAATAAAATAATACAATTAACATATATCTCATATACATCAATGTATTATCCGAGTGAGAAAAAGAATCAATAAAGCGAGCTTATAGTAGTTAATGTAACATAATATATCACATATATAATTATACATTAAATTATCGAATCAACACTTGATCCGATAATCCGGCTATATTACATATAACCGACTAATATAACAAGTAACCTTTCATCGAATCAACACTTGATCCGATAACCCGGCTATATCACATATACCCGGCCGATATCACATATCGCGAGAATAGAATACGGTATCTCATATCGTATTAGTCTCGGTCCCGTACATATCATATATGTGCTCCTACTCCATTTTGCCTGAGCCAGGAAACCTCTGTGTAGGACTCTAAAGAATCGTCAATACGCCGGCAGTAGGTGATGATCATATCAAACACCCACAAGCTGCAAGCGGTCAGCTAAACGTAACAGCCACCGAGGTATTGAGCGATCAGAAGATCAACAAGCAAGCCTGTACATTCTCCTGTGAATCCAATCAGTAACACTACCGTACAGTCCGGTCTCTTTGTCTGGTATATCGCATATCAAGTCTAGGGGTGGTAAACGTCAGACCCCAGTAACTGATAAGTCATGTAGATGCGAGGCTCATAATGGTTCAAGAAACTAGTGATAACTCTTACCAGCAGCACTCCATATCAGCCCTGGCCAGGGACTTCCAGTTATAGCCAATCGAACACAACACAACATCAACTCCCTATACCGGGAGAGACGAAACCCCTCCTATCGCTCATTGCCTCCATGTGATTCGGGACTGTACCCAAAACCCACCGTTTTGCACACCCTCTTGGACGTGGTAAGGTGGAAATCAAAGCACAGCGGGAATCACACAAGACTCTATGACGATCTCGGGTCTACAGACTAACCTGTACCAGTGTCACCGGAGAACTGCTATCCGACGATAGGTATAATACCATCTAGGAGTTCTCGGCGAGTCCGTTCAGTGTACCCATTCCCCACTGAGCACCCGTACACCATCTTTGATGTCAAACACCGATGGATATGGGATCATCCATCGCCCATCATATGGGTCAAGATGCGTATACGCTAGTCTACTCTGGAGTATCGATGCCCTGTCTCGATACTCCCTCGACTAGGAACAGTTATAGGATGTACTCGTTGACTACCCTGGACCCATTAGTATAATCTCATCATATTCCTAGTAGTCAAGTACATATCCTAAGGGCTTTATCAACATGTGAGAGCAAGATAGTAAACCAATACAAGTCAACATGTTAAGACAAAGTGAAACCAGATAGCATACTATCATATCGAGCAAGAAAGTCCTCTCTATATATATCCAAGCATCCATCATAATATACATCATATGTACAACAATGGCCTCTACGACATATATACAACTAACAGAAATGAAATGGGGTGGCTGCCCCTCTCTCTCTCTTCCTCTTATTCTAACCTTCTCTCTCAATAATTACCCTTTTACCCTTTCTCTTTTTCCTTTTCTTTTAAATTTTAAAACCAATCACATAATACCCCAAAACACCAGAAAACAACATGTAATCAAAATGCGACATGATATGGTGCACTAACAATGGAAAACTGTAGAAACACGGATTTGGCCTAATCGCGATTAGCAGAGCACTAATCGGGTTTTATCCAAACTGCATATAATAAACTTTTAAAAAAAATGCCAAATCCGATAAATATATTTTTAAATGAATAAAATTATTTTAATTTCCAATTATTTTACAAGTATTGGTATATATTTATACCTTTTTACGAAAATCCCAATTTCGCAAATCGGGTAGTTTTCGCGAAATATATTATTTTAATATTAAATTCCAAAAATAATATTTTATATTTTCTAAAATGTTACAATCTTCCCCTCTTAAAGAAATTCTGTCCCCGAATTTAAATTTAAACCCCCAAATACTAAAACATTTCAATAATCAACTCAAATCGACGGGGCTCCGAAGTCATGGAAGATATAGAAAAGCCACAGCGCATCGCGTGCGTCTGAAAACGAATACAAACTCAAAGTCGAACTCCGTCAAGCGTCACGCAAATCATCAGATTTGCATGCATATTGACGGAGTTATAATGGAGATACAGATCTCGAAATCCACTACTGAAATCCAATATGCACAGTCAAATACTATAATACATATATAGCACACATCCTTGGAAAAATATTAAAACTGAATATAACATATGCAAAATCTTTTCTAAATTGCCGTGTGATGCGTAACTCACGGCACAAGTGACGAACGCTCATTTGTAAATTAATAAATATACCTTCATATATGTTTGATAAATATGCGTCCGTCGTTCCAAAATATCCAAAAGATTTTCCTTTATAACATTCGTGCTGCTCGCGGACATGTAAGAAATAGTGAGACTATAGCTCCTTTTTGAAACCTCTTGTATATACCCTAGAGGCCATTGTTGTACATATGATGAATATTATAGTGGATGCTTGGATATATATAGAGAGAGGACTTTCTTGCTCGACATAATAGTATGCTATATGGTTTCACTTTGTCTAACATGTTGACTTGTATTGTATTACTGTCTTACTCTCACATGTTGATAAAGCCCTTATGATATGTACTTGACTACTAGATTATGATACAGATCATACTAGTGGGGCCAGGGTAGTCCACGAGTACATCCTATATTGTTCCTAGTCGAGGGTGTATCGAGACAGGGCATCGATACTCCAGAGTAGACTAGCGTATACGCATCTTGACCCTTATGATGAGCGATGGATGATCTCACATCCATTGGTGTTTGATATCAAAGAGGTGTACGGGTGCTCAATGAGACTGGGTACATTGAACGGACTCGTCGAGAACTCCTAGATGGTATTATACCTACCGTCAGATAGCAGTTCTCTGGTGACACTGGTACAGGTTAGTCTGTAGACCCGAGATCGTTATAGAGACTTGTATGATTCCCACTATGCTTTAATTTCCACCTTACCACGTTCATGAGAACGTGCAAAACAGTGGCTTTTGGGTGCAGTCCGGAATCACATGGAGGCAATGAGAGATAGGAGGGGTTTTCTTCTTTCTCGTATTGGGGGTTGATGTTGCGCTGTGCTCGATTGGCTATAACTGGAAGTCCTTGTAGGGTTACTAGGCACATTAACAAGGCTCTACAAGGCATCGACCATGCCAAAATTAAATTTTTATGTGCTGAACAACCTTAAGCTAGATCGTATACTAGAGATTAGGCGAATAAATTAGCAAGGTAAACAACTTACTCTAAGGGATGCGATATACAACCTTTGTAGATCGGTCATTCACTTCTTTATCTCCTTGATGAAGTCCCTTCGCTATGATCGTGGTTATCCCAGACCCTTGCATGGCTTCACGAGGCGAAAGGTGCGACCTTGCTTGAAGTCTCCGAGGCCGAAGATGATCTACGTCGAGGGAATTCCGACTCAAGCTCCTACTTCACTAACTAGAGAATTAGTGAAGAAAACACCCTATACTAAAGTGCTAATCTAGTAGAGGATGGAGAAATAGGAAGTGGGTTCTCTTTGGATTTTTGTTTCTCACAATCTATCTCACTTTTTTCAAAATCCTAGCAAGCCTTTTCTCTTGCTCAATGAAGAAGAAGATGATCAACTAAAGAAAAGAAAATGAGGATAATGATTAAGTGAGTAGGCTAACCATGGTGAGTGAGTATCATATACTAACTCTTGTAGAGCCATAACCATAGCTAAGTGTGTGATAGTTAGGTTAAAGTCCAAAGTAAAAACAAATCTAGTGGACTTTAGTCAATGCATCCACAAGCTTCCACAAGCTTCATGCATTTTCTAATTTTCCACTAATTTTGTAATTACTTTTAAACATTAAACCCAATCATAACAAATAGGATGGTGTATGTCTCATACACACATGAATGTTGTATTATCAACCATGATACAATATGATAACACATTTTAACATATATCATATATATGTTAAAGTAGTGTGCATGTGAGAAAAAACCCTAAGTGAACAAGTGTTAGCAAGTGTAAATTAGTATATCTAATATACAATTATACACTTAATTATTAAATCAACACTTGACTTAATAATCCGGTCATATCACATATAACCGGCTAACATCCAATGTATCGCCTTATCGAATCAACACTTGATTCGATAATCCGGCTATATCCTATATATAACCGATCGATACAAAAAGTCGCGAGAATAGAATACGGTATCACATACACGCATTATTCTCGGTCCTGCACATATCACATATGCGCTCCTGTTTCATTTTGCCTGAGCCAGAAAAAGTCTCTATGTAGGACTCTACAGACTCGTCAATACGCCGGCAGTAGGTGATGATCACATCACGCACCCACAAGCCGTCAGCGGTACTAGCTGGACGTAACGGCTACCCGGGTATTGAGCGATCAGAAGATCAACAAGCAAGCCCGCTCCAACTCCTGTAAAAGCCTGCCGGTAACACTTCCCGTACAGTCCGGTCTCCTCGTCTGATATGTCGCATATCAAGTCTAGGGGCGGTAAACGTCAGACCCCAATAACTGATAAATCGGGCCGATATGAGGCTCATAACGGGTCGAGAAACCACTGGTAACACTTATCAGCAAATCTCTAAATCAGCCCTGGCCAGGGACTTCCCTATTATAGCCAATCGAGCACAGCGCAACATCAACCCCCAATACCGGGAGAGACGAAACCCCTCCTATTGCTCATTGCTTCCATGTGTCTCGGGACTGTACCCAAAAACCACCGTTTTGCACGCCCTCATGGATGTGGTAAGGTGGAAATCAAAGCACAGTGGGAATCACACAAGACTCTATGACGATCTCGGGTCTACAGACTAACCTGCACAAGTGTCACCAGAGAACTGCCATCTGACGTAAGGTATAATACCATCTGGGAGTTCTCGGCGAGTCTGTCCAGTGTACCCAGTCTCTACTGAGCACCCGTATACCATCTCTGATGTCAAACACTAATGGATATGGGATCATCCATCGCCCATCTCATGGGTCGAGATGCGTATACGCTAGTCTACACTGGTATATCGATGCCCCGTCTCGATACACCCACGACTAGGGACCTTGAAGGATGTACTTATGGACTACTATGTCCCCACTAGTATGATCCGCATCATAGTCCAGGTAGTTAAGTACACATCCTAAGGGCTTTACCAACATGTAATGATAAGACAGTATAAAGAGATAAGTATACATGTTAAAGTAAAGTGCAACCAGATAGCATACTATCCTGTCGAGCAAGAAAGTCCTCTCTCTATATGTCCAAGCATCCAATATAAATATACATCATCTGTACAATACTGGCCTCTAGGGCATACATACAACTAACAATCTCCCATTTGCACTAGGGCCAGCTGCTGTAGTATCGCATACCGAGCATCCCGAAGAGTCTCTCAAACTGTATCTGGGGAATGGCCTTCGTGAGTGGATCCGCTGTGTTATTCTTCGTGTCAACCCTCCTGACCTCGATCTCCCGGCGATCAACTATCTCCCGGATCAGGTGATACCGCCTTAGAATATGCCTGGATCGCTGATGGGACCTGGGTTCCTTGGCCAAAGCCACCGCTCAATTGTTATCGCAATACAAAGGTATTGGATGCTCAATGGATGGAACCACTCCAAGTTCAGTAATGAACCTCTTGATCCAGATAGCCTCTTTGGCAGCATCGTTGGCAGCGATGTATTCAGCCTCCATCGTCGAGTCTGCCACGGTTTCCTGCTTGGAACTCTTCCAGCTAACCGCCCCTCCGTAAAGGGTAAAGACAAATCCCGACTGTGACTTAGAGTCGTCCTTATCACTGTGGAAGCTTGAATCGGTAAAGGACTCCACTTGGAGTTCTCCGTTACCATACACCAAGAGCATCTCTTTAGTCCTTCGTAAGTACTTGAGAATGCTCTTCACAGCTGTCCAGTGACTCTCTCCAGGATCAGCTTGATACCTACTCACTACACTTAGTGAGTATTCTACATCGGGTCTGGTACATAGCATTGCGTACATGATAGAGCCTACTGCCGAAGCATAGGGTATCCCTTGCATGCGGGCTCTCTCCAAATCAGTCTTGGGAGACATCTCTTTGGAGAGAGTGAGCCCTGAGATCGTGGGTAAAAACCGACTTTTGGACTCTTCCATACTAAACCTCTTTAGTATGGTGTCAATGTACCTGGATTGGGACAATCCCAATATCCGTTTAGATCTATCTCTACGGATCATAATTCCCAATATGCAGGAGGCATCACCAAGATCTTTCATTGAGAATCTTTGTGATAAGAAGAGCTTGACCGATTGCAGCATAGGAATGTCATTTCCTATCAAGAGTATGTCATCCACGTACAATACGAGGAAGACAACCTTACTCTCTGCCACCTTCTTGTAGATACAAGGTTCATCTATGTTTTTGACGAAATCAAACTCTTTGATAACGACGTCAAAGAAGATGTTCCAACTCCACGATGCTTGCTTTAATCCATAAATGGATTTAAGCAGCTTGCACACCTTCCCGCTGCTCCCACTATCTACGAAGCCCTCTGGCTGAGTCATGTACACGGACTCTTCTAAATTACCGTTTAGAAGGGCGGTCTTAACATCTATTTGCCAGATTTCGTAGTCATGATATGCAGCGATGGCAAGCATGATCCGGATGGATTTAAGCATAGCCACTGGAGAAAAGGTTTCGTCATAGTCCACACCTGGTCTTTGACGAAAACCTTTTGCAACAAGTCTAGCTTTGAAAGTCTCCACTTTCCCATCTACACCAAGTTTTTTCTTGAAGATCCACTTTCTCCCAATGGGTTTTACCCCTTCAGGAGCAACTTCCAAAGTCCATACTTTGTTGGTGTACATGGATTCCATCTCGGACCGCATTGCATCCAGCCATTTCACCGAGTCCCCACTCGTGATGGCCTGCTCGAAGCTAGTTGGGTCATCATCAACCATGATGCAATCCTCGCTCCCACCATCCATGAGAAAACCGTAGTATCTCTCAGGTGGGTGAGGAACCCTACTAGATCGGCGGAGTGGCTGGGGTTCATCGGGAACTACCGAATCTTCTGGTTCTACCAAATCTTCTGTTGTGGTTTGTACAGCTGGAACCTCTTCCAGTTCTACCTCAGAGCCACTAATCTCTTTTGCAAGAAATTCCTTTTCTAAAAAGGTGGCGTGTTGAGCAACAAACACCCTTTGTTCCTCACTGTGGTAGAAGATATACCCTCGCGAATGCTTGGGATATCCAACAAACTTACACAAAACAGACCTTGCCTCGAGTTTGTCCGGTTTTTGTCTTTTGACATAGGCCGGGCAACCCCATATCTTTATAAAATTAAGATATGTTCTCTTCCCCTCCCATATCTCATATGGGGTGGTAGGCACAGATTTGGTAGGAACCCTATTCAGTAGGTATGCTGCTGTCTCCAGTGCATATTCCCAGAAGGAAATAGGTAACTCAGCTATACTCATCATAGAGCGCACCATATCTGTTAGTGTATATGCCCTAGGGGCCATTATTGTATCATACTAGCATGTATATTACTTAATGGAAGCTTGGGATATTCACAGTTGTAAATAACAGTCTTGCTAAACATAGTAGTATGCTACTTGGTTTGAGTCTACTTTAATATCTGCATATGTTTCTTGTAACGTATCACTTATACATATTAGTAGAGCCCATAGGATCTTTGCTTGATTACCAGCGTCGTGATGGCAGTCACACTAGTGGGGGCTGGGTAGTCTGTAAGCAACATCCTATATAGGTCCCTGGTCGTTGGATTATCGAGATAGGGCATCGATATTCCGGAGTAGACTAAGTGTATACGCTTCTCATCCCAGTTGGGGAGATGGTCTGTCCCACAGCCATCAGTACGCCGTACTAAAGATAGTATACAGGTGCTCGTTAGGTTACGGGTACACCAGACATGACTCGCCGGGGAACTGATTGGTTGGTATTATACCCATCGTCAGTTAACAGTTCCCAGGCGACATGAGTACAGCATAGTCCGCAGACTTGACACTGCTACTTCGCCTCGAGTGTATCCCACTGTTCTTAGATTGCTACCCTACCACGGCTCAAAGGAGTCGTGCAAACAGGTAGCAGTTGGGTGCAGTCCCGAGCACTTGGAGGCAGTGGCGGTTAGATAGGATTCGTCTCTCCCGGTATTGGGAGTTGATATCGCACTGTGTCAGAGAGCCATTACGCAAAGTCCCTGGCCAGGGCAAGCGAGATATACTGGTAGGTTCCAGTAGCTTCTTAGGGCGTAATGGGCTTCGCTCCGACACAACTTATACAGCTATTAGGGGACTGACGCTTGCCGCCTCCTAGGCTTGATATGCAATAGTCTTAGACGAACAGACCGGACTGTACGGAGATTGTCACATCAGGCTCAGTGGGAGTTCGGATGATTTAACTCATCGGCCTTCTTATCGACATCTACCTGGGGACCGTTACGTACAGCTAGTGCCGCTTGCGGTATGTGGTTAAACCCACTGCCAGCGTAGTGTCGAGTCTTTAGAGTCCCACACAGAGAGTTTCCCTACTCCAGATGAAACGATATAGAGGTCGTATGGTTTTACGACAAGGGTTCGGACGCATACGTGTGTTTACGCACGTACGACATCCGGACAGTTTTTACTAGTCGGCTTTGGTTTAAGCCAGTTACTAGTATCCGGTTATTAGATTTATACAGTCTAAAGTTTTTCCGTGTTTTCACGGATAGGAGGGGCGTTCTCGTAATTGCGCGAGAAGCTTCTAGAAGATATTGACTAAGGAGGTTTAGGTGGCATATACATTGAATGAGATTAGTGAGTCATATGGATGATTCATCCATGTCATTAATGCTTCATAATTGCTTAATGACTCATGGAGATGAATCACCATAAGATATTTATCAAGCATGGTTGTAAATCATTTTCTTTTCTTTTCTTTAAAAAAACAATAATGCTTGATATATATTATGATAGCTCATTTTTCTCATTTGATTATCATGTTCATCTTCTCTCTCCTCAAGCTCTCTCTCTTCAAACCCTAATCCTCCCCTTTCATGTGTTGAGTACAAGGGTTAGCTAGACTAATACATCCATAACCTCACTCTATATCACCTAGTTAGCTTAGATTAGCGATTTGAGCAAACTAGTTATCTCAAGTTTGAGATTAAGCTTGGCGTAGGAACTTTCGGGTGGATCGTCTTTGATTCGAGGAGGTCGTTGAGGTGCCGATGTTCCAAGGAGCCTACGAGGAGTGGAGGACAGCGATAAAGACCCGAAGGACATGGTTCTTGAGGTATAATCACTTCACATAGTAGTTTAGAACTTCTATGATTGTTGTTAGTTATCGTTTAGCTTCGATTCATGCGGTTAGTCGATGTTTAAGCAAAGAACAAGATCGTTTTTCATATTTCCGCCTCCCCACAAGAAGTGGGGTGTTGCACATCGACTTACAGTGGTATCAGAGCCTCGCTAAACAATAAATAACTCACTTGCAAAATTGTATGAATTTCGAACGGAAAAAACAAACCGGAAAACCCCGATATCATGTGTTTTCTGTCGATTTTTTAAATGAGGTCCAAAAATTTTTCAGGGACCTTCAGAAAGCCCTAAATGATAGTATTAGAACACCCAAGAAAACTGGGCTCATGAATCGTCTAAAGCGCCGCGGAACCGCGGCGGATCCCACCGATCCGCCGCCGAGTTGCCGATTCATCAGCCCAATTTTCCTGTGTGGGTTCTATGTGATATTTGGTATTTTCTGGAATTTTTTAATTTTTGCTCAGGTTTCAGATTTACAGAGAAGTATTGGATCAAAATTAAATGTGTTTAATCGATCGAAATTATACGGTGTTTGCTTGTTGGATTATATCTGTGTTTGTATAATGTGTTCGTAAACCTCCCCTAACTGCTAGTATGTCGGTTGGCAGGGGGTTGCACATTTCTGTAATGGATTTTATCTGTTTGTGTATATGAACTGTGTTGGACTGTTGTGATGTATAGCCGGGGTTATGTGATGGGTTATTATTTAATTCATTTTATGTAAATGTAATAAGTTGTAATATTATTTTGCGGGGCACATCCAGGTTGCAGTTGTGGCCATCGTTGTATTATTTCATTTTACTGTTTTTTGCTCCTAGGACAGACCCAAGGTAGGGTGCAAAAACTGCCAGGCGGGTAGTTTTCCGTACCCGTAGGGGTCTTGGGTGGGGTAATGGCTATTCATCACAACTGTGTAATCCGTCTTTTGTTGCAGGCTCAAAACAAACACGGATTGCTTGCAAATCCAATAAAGTTCATCTGTGATCTGGAATGAATATTATTGCGTCTGACGAATGTACAATATCTATATATGATAGCTATTTAGACGTCACTTATTCTTTACACCCGCGCTAGCCCAGCCCCCGCTCTGTCGTTAGTTAAGTAACCTAACGGGTGATGACGGGACCCCGTGGCGAATGCGGATGGCATAAGAGGACGTTGTATTTTCGTTGTTTTCTGCAATGATAGGTTAATGATGGGACGCATTATTTATAATGCAAAGAAAATAAACCAAAGCTTAATCGTTGGAACAAATTTAAAAGAAACCACTCGGTTATTTTAAAAGAGCAGAATTTTTAATTGCGGAGCTTTAACCACTCCTTTTAAAAAGTATCAGGTTCCTTCGATTATATCAAGTTTACTACGTTCACGGTTTTGCCAAAACCATTCGTAGCCCTCCGTCATTTCATTTGGGTATCCAATAGTATTCAAGCTGTGTTTGTTTGGCCAAAGTCAAGACACAGTGTTTGGTAGCTATTGGATATTTATATGTAGCATAGATAGATGCGTTGGTTTGGGACAGTCGTACTACCTTGTTTGGCCAAAGTCAAGGGTATGTACGGGTGGGTTCAAATTAACCTGGACAATGACGGGTAGAACTTGACATGTGACTTATGATTTGTTTGGCCAAAGTCAAGGTCATAAGAGCATGGGGCAAAAATCCATATCGGGAATTTCTAAAGAAACTGAAATTTGCAAAGACAGCATACCATTTTGGAGTTTGATGAATGTTGGTAGGATTCCTTCAACATTATCATACGATGATATTTTGGATCCCGATCCTACTGTGAGTTCATGCTACTTATCAGGAGATTCGTCACTTAACGATCAATGCTATAAACCAAGTAGGTGCCAAGAAAGGTGTCAGCGGGGTTACGCCCCCAGAGAAAAGAGGTTATTTAATTAAGGAACTTCGTGAAAGCGTTGGAAAACCTCCCTCGAAGTATCGACACTGGCCTGGCTGAACGGTTAAGCAAGTATTATACGGTGAGAATTGTCCTGGCTAATTCTTCTTTTATGGTTTGAGGAGGGATTCGAGAAACAGTGGGAGCCATCCCGTTTAGATAAATTAAACCACTCTAAACTTACAAGAGCATCATGCTAATATTATCTTCTTCTCTCTCTTAAATTGCAGCGACCTTGTGACCACACATAGGTTACATCTAGATAACAAATTGACTGAATCTGACTTATATGATTGGCAAAGGTCTGTCCAGATGTCCATTGGCTATGACAAGCTGGACCACCCTATTACTACTCAAGATCTCGCCGTCTCAGGTCCAGTTTCCACTGTCGCGGATATGGATGTCCGTCAGACAAGGGAAAAAGAAAAAGCGAAAGCTAAGTGCTTCGTGTTAGCTTCAGTTGATGGTGTATACCAGAAGCAGCACGAGAAGATGGACTTAGTTTCCATCTTTCTCCATAATAAAGATTTATATGGAGAGCAATCTCATATCACTAGATATGAAACCTCGAACGAATTAAATCAAGCGAGGTTAGCCGACGGCTCATCTGTAAGGGACAACGTCCTTACAATGACTAGCTATATTGATGAGCTCCAGGACCTGGAGACCGCGTTGGGAAACGAGTCAAATACTGACTTGATTCTACAGTCTCTGCCTTCTACCCTGAAGGAAACCAGGGAAGGAGAAGGAAAGAGAAAGGCAAAAGTTTCGGGACTGGATATAGTAAGAGAGGGACGTTCCTATTGTTACAGGAATGAACATTGGCAGAATAATTGTAGGGCTTTTAAAGCCAGTAGCCAGGATATGAAGCATGTTGTGGCTTCAGCCTCAAGTGTATTTGTTATAGAGAACTGTATGTCAGTTAACCCTACTTCCTGGGTATTGGATACCGGATCAGGAACTCACATCTGTAATTCATTACAGGCGCTGAGAAATCGTAGGGTTATCGGGATAGGTGATATGACCCTCACAGTTGCTTACGGAATGAGCATGAATGCTGAATCCGTAGGGGAATATCATCTTGGACTGACAACTGGGGAGATATTGATTCTGCGTAACTGTTTTTATGTACCAGGTACAACTTGTAATATCATATCTGTATCCTTACTTTCTAAAGAAGGATATGATTTTACTTTTATAAACGATGTGGTCCACATCCACCTAAATCAAGTTCTGATTGGGTCAGGTACATTAAATAACGGTATATACGTATTAAATCAAGCTCAGGTTTTCAATATCCAGAATACACTTAAAAGAAAGTCTCCGGAATTAAATCAGGCTTTCTTATGGCATTGTAGACTAGGTCACATCAATGAAAGAAGGTTGACTGAGTTACATAGAGAAGGATATTTGAATCCGTTTGAATATCAATCTTATGCTACTTGTGAATCTTGTCTCATGGGAAAGATGACAAAGACTCCGTTTTCTGGACACGGAGTAAGAGCAAGCGAGCTCTTGGGACTCGTACACAGTGACGTGTGCGGTCCAATGTCTACACATGCGCGAGGTGGTTATTCCTACTTCATTACTTTTACGGATGATTTCTCTAGGTATGGATATATCTTCTTAATGAAGCATAAATCCGAGGCTTTTGAGAAATTTCAAGAATACAAGAATGAAGTGGAAAAACAAACCGGCAAAAGTATCAAGACACTGAGATCTGATCGAGGTGGTGAATACTTAAGCGCCGAGTTCCTGGGTTACTTAAAAGAGAATGGAATTCTCTCTCAGCTTACTCCTCCATACACACCACAACACAACGGTGTATCAGAAAGGAGGAATCGAACCCTATTGGATATGGTTCATTCCATGATGAGTAACGCTGAGTTACTACGATCATTCTGGGGATATGCACTAGAATCAGCTGCATATCTTTTGAACCTAGTTCCTACCAAGACTGTACCTACCACACCATATCAGATGTGGAGTGGGAAGAAACCCTATCTTCAGTATCTAAAGATTTGGGGATGTCAGGCTTTTGTTAAAAAGCAGCATGCGGACAAGCTCGAGGCACGATCAGTACATTGTAAGTTTGTGGGATATCCAAAAAACTCCAAGGGGTATCTATTCTATTACGCAGAGGAACAAAAAGTTTTTGTTTCTCGTAATGCTCACTTTCTGGAACATCAGTTTTTAGAAAAAGGAACAAGTGAGAGCGCGGTAGAACTGGAAGAAATTCCAGAACCACAAGCTGTTACTGAAAGTATGGTAGAACCAGAGGTTTCAGAGGAAAGGGACATCCCGACGCCACTCCGCAGGAGTAGTAGGCAGTCTCATCCGCCCGAGAGATACTACGGTTTTCTCATAGACGGGGATAGAGAGGATTGCACTATTGATTATGATGAGCCTACTAGCTTCCAGCAAGCCATTCAGAGCGGTGACTCGGTAAAATGGCTAGATGCAATGCGGACCGAAATGGAGTCCATGTACACCAACAAAGTATGGACTTTGGACATTGCTCCAGATGGGGTAAAACTCGTAGGATGCAAATGGATCTTCAAAAAGAAGATTGGTGTAGATAGACAAGTTGAAACCTATAAGGCTAGACTTGTTGCAAAGGGTTTCCGTCAAAGACCTGGTTTGGACTATGACGAAACCTTTTCTCCAGTGGCTATGCTTAAATCTATTCGGGTCCTTCTTGCTATTGCTGCCTTCCACGATTATGAAATCTGGCAGATGGACGTAAAGACGGCCTTTCTAAATGGAAATTTGGAAGAAAGCGTCTATATGGATTAGCCAGAAGGATTCATTCAGAGTGGGAGCAGCGGTAAAGTATGCAAGTTGCTTAAGTCCATTTACGGACTAAAGCAGGCATCACGGAGTTGGAACATCTGTTTTGATGATGCTGTCAAAGAATTTGACTTTATCAAAAATCCAGGTGAACCATGCATATACAGTAAGATTGTAGGGAGAGCTGTAGTATTCCTCATCTTGTACGTGGATGACATTCTCCTAATAGGAAATGATATTCCTATGTTACAGTCAGTCAAAAGATTCTTGTCACATAAATTCTCCATGAAAGACCTGGGTGATGCCACCTACATTCTGGGAATATGGATCTATCGTGATAGATCAAAAAGGATGTTGGGACTTTCGCAGTCCACGTACATAGACACCATAGTGAAGAGATTCAGTATGGATGATTCTAAGCGTGGTAACCTACCGGCTTGTCACGGAATCACCCTCTCCAAAGAGATGTCTCCCAAGACTGATTTGGAAAGGGATCGCATGTCGATTATACCCTACGCTTCTGCGGTAGGCTCTATAATGTATGCAATGTTATGTACCAGACCAGATGTAGCATACGCATTGAGCGTTGTAAGCCGGTATCAGGCAAACCCAGGGGAGAAGCACTGGATAGCAGTAAAGAACATTCTCAAGTACCTGAGAAGGACTAAGGAGATGTTCTTAGTGTATGGCGGAAAAGACCTCCAGATGGAGGCCTTTGCCGACTCCGGCTTCCAGAGTGACAAAGATGACTCAAAATCCTTGTCGAGTTATGTCTTTACCCTCAATGGAGGGGCGGTCTGTTGGAAGAGTTCCAAGCAGGAGACCGTTGCAGACTCAACGATGGAAGCGGAGTACATAGCTGCTTGCGATGCCGCAAAAGAAGCTGTCTGGATGAAGAAGTTCCTCACAGAACTTCAGGTGGTTCCTTCCAGTGTTAGTCCAATACCTCTATATTGTGACAACAACGGCGCTATAGCTTTAGCGAAGGAACCCAGGTCCCATCAGAAGTCCAGACATATCTTAAGGCGGTATCACCTGATCAAGGAGATCATAGATCGCCGGGAAATCAAGGTGAAGAGAGTAAAGACGGAGGATAACATTGCTGATCCATTCACAAAGGCCATTCCTCAGACGCAGTTCGAGAGGCTATTCGAGATGATAGGTCTACGATATGCCAGCTCATGGCCCTAGTGCAAGTGGGAGATTGTTAGTGTATATGCCCTAGGGGCCATTATTGTATCATACTAGCATGTATATTACTTAATGGAAGCTTGGGATATTCACAGTTGTAAATAACAGTCTTGCTAAACATAGTAGTATGCTACTTGGTTTGAGTCTACTTTAATCTGTGCATATGTTTCTTGTAACGTATCACTTATACATATTAGTAGAGCCTATAGGATCTTTGCTTGATTACCAGCGTCGTGATGGCAATCACACTAGTGGGGGCTGGGTAGTCTGTAAGCAACATCCTATATAGGTCCCTGGTCGTTGGATTATCGAGATAGGGCATCGATATTCCGGAGTAGACTAAGTGTATACGCTTCTCATCCCAGTTGGGGAGATGTTCTGTCCCACAGCCATCAGTACGTCGTACTAGAGATAGTATACAGGTGCTCGTTAGGTTACGGGTACACCGGCCAGGACTTGCCGGGGAACTGATTGGTTGGTACTATACCCATCGTCAGTTAACAGTTCCCAGGTGACATGAGTACAGCATAGTCCGCAGACTTGACACTGCTACTTCGCCTCGAGTGTGTCCCACTGTTCTTAAATTGCTACCCTACCACGGCTCAAAGGAGTCGTGCAAACAGGTAGCAGTAGGGTGCAGTCCCGAGCACTTCGAGGCAGTGGCGGTTAGATAGGATTCGTCTCTCCCGGTATTGGGAGTTGATATCGCACTGTGTCAGAGAGCCATTACGCAAAGTCCCTGGCCAGGGCAAGCGAGATATACTGGTAGGTTCCAGTAGCTTCTCAGGGCGTAATGGGCTTCGCTCCGACACGACTTATACAGCTATTAGGGGACTGATGCTTGCCGCCTCTTAGGCTTGATATGCGATAGTCTTAGACGAACAGACCGGACTGTACGGAGATTGTCACATCAGGCTCAGTGGGAGTTCGGATGATTTACCTCATCCGCCTTCTTATCGACATCTACCTGTTAGTGTATATGCCCTAGAGGCCATTACTGTATCATACTAATTTGTATATTACTTAATGGAATCTTGGGATATTCACCTTGTATAAACAATCTTGCTCAATATAGTAGTATGCTACTTGGTTTGTTTCTACTTCAATGTGTACATGTGTTTATTTTGCGATATCACCTATACGCATTAGTGGAGCCCTTAGGATCTTTGCTTGATTACCAGCGTTGTGATGGCAGTCACACTAGTGGGGGCTGGGTAATCTGTAAGCACATCCTTATACAGGTCCCTAGTCGCAGGACTATCGAGACAGGGCATCGATACTCCGGAGTAGACTAGCGTATGCGCTTCTCATCCCAGTGTGGGAGATGGTCTGTCCCACAGCCATCAGTACGTCGTACTGGAGATAGTATACGGGTGCTCGTTGGGTTACGAGTACACTGGACAGGACTCGTCGGGAACTGACAGGTTGGTATTATACCTATCGTCAGTTATCAGTTCCCAGGTGACATGAGTACAGCTTAGTCCGCTGACTTGACACTGGCACTTCGCCTCGAGTGTGTTCCCACTGTACTTTGACTACTACCCTACCACGGCTCAAAGGAGTCGTGCAAACAGGTGGTAGTTGGGTGCAGTCCCGAAGCACTTGGAGGCAGTGCCGGTTAGACAGGATTCGTCTCTCCCGGTATTGGGGGTTGACATCGCGCTGTGTCTAGGAGAGCCATTACACGAGTAGTCCCTGGCCAGGGCAAGCGAGATATAGTGGTAGGCTTCCAGTGTTATCTCAGGGTGTTTTGGGCTTCACTCCGACACGACTTGTACCGCTATTGGGGGACTGACGTTTTACCGCCCCCTAGGCCCGACATGCGATGTATCAGACGAACAGACCGGACTGTACGGAGAATGTCACATTCAGACTCAGTAGGAGTTCAGATGGGGTTCACCTCGTCAGCCTTCTTGTCGGCATCTACCTGGGGACCGTTACGCACAGCTAGTGCCGCTTGCGGTCTGTGGTTAAACCCACTGCCAGCGTAGTGTCGAGTCTTTAGAGTCCCACACAGAGGGTATTCGCCTCTGGGCAAAACAGAGTAGAGGTCGCATGGTTTTGCGACAGGGTTCGTTCTCATCCGCGCACTTGTGCACGTTTGGAGTCCGGACGGATATTACTGGCTGGCTCTGGTTTGAGTCAGATACCGGTATAAGTTTTGGGGTTGCTTTTATCTCTTGGTATTCATGTTCCTCGGAACAAGAATGCGGGTGTGTATGCACAGTTGATTGAGGCGGAGGAAGAGGTTTTTCATTAGGGTTTCGGAACGGGTGCGTATGCACAGTTGACAGTCGTCTTTTTCCAAACCCTAATGGAATTATGATATATCAATTAATAATATTAATAAAATGAAATTGTGTCATGGTTGGTTTTTTGTTGACTTGTTGACCATGGTTGACTTTTTGACCATGGTTGAAGTTTTGACCATCATCATTACAAAAGAAAGATGCTCTTTGATTCTAGCAAATTCATTTAATGTTTGAAATGATAATGGTCATTCCTAAACCTTCCATCAACTATTCCATTTTCATTATTATTATTAATTTGATAATTCTTTTTGCTTTATGTTATGGTTGCAAAAAGAAAAGAGCTCATTCTATCATTTAGCTTCTCTCTCCTCATTTCATCTTCTTCTTCCTCTAGCTCAAGGAGAACCCCTCTCATGAGTTGAGAATCTCTCTCCTTGAAAAGATAAAACCCCAAAAGACACTCTCTACTCACTCTAGGATCAAGGTTTAGCAAGCCGGAGATTCTAGTTCTCTCAAAGTTCGAGAAAGAGCCCGAAGGTTGAACCCTCAGGTGGATCCATCTTCGACGGAAGAAGGCAACGAGGAAAGAACCATCAACCTCTACAAAAGTTTGAAGAAGAAGGAGTTCAAGTTAGGTATAACCATCTATCCTAACTCTCCTTAGCATGTTAGCTAGTTTAGTTTAGAAAAGATCCCGGCTTTGATACCACTGTAAGTCCACGTTGCGACCCCCGGTTCTTACGGGGAGGCGGAAACGGTATAAAAGTCTCGTCGCCGCGGATCCGCCGCCGTTTAGCCTCTTCATGTGATCGTGTTTTGTGCAGTGTTCATCTGGTAGAGTTTTGGGATTTTTCAAATATGTTATATGTGCCCAAATTTTCCAGAAAAGAAATTTACATTTGGGGTCCTATAAATCCGTATTTTTTCGAACTTCGCTACACTTTGGCTATGTTGGTTATATCTGTGATGTTTGTATGTATTGAACGTCGGCTAATCGCTATAAGTCGATTAGTCGGGGTTATACATCTCTGTGATCTGTGTTTGATATTGGAATGTGGATATGAATGTGTTGGACTGTCGCGGGTGAATAGCCGGGGTGGATGTGAGATGAGCTTTTGTTTTTCTTTCATTCATTTGTAAATGTAAATTGATGTAATAATATTATTTGTATGGCCGCACAACCGGGTCGGGGTTGTAGCCGTCATTGTATAATTCTTTTTACTGTTTTTGCTCCTAGGATAGACCCATGGAAGGGTGCACAAACTACCGGGTACTTGGCGGGTAGTTTGCCGCACCCGTAGGGGTCTTGGGTGGGGTTTTGGCTATTCACCGCGACCGTGTAATCCGCTTTTCGTTGCAGGCTCGAACGGATTGCGGATTCCTAGTATATCCAATGTATTCATCTGTGATCTGTAATGTCTATCATTGCTTTATATTTAGGCGTTGCTTATGTTTTACAGCCGCGCTAGCCCAGCCCCCGCTCTGTCGTTAGTTAAGTAACCTGACGAGTGATGACGGGACCCCGTGGCGAATGCGCATGGCATAAGCGTACGTCATATTTTGGTTGTTTTCTGCAATGGTAGGATTAAATGATGGGACGCATTAAAAGAACTAATGCAAGAATATCACGCATTAAAAGAACTAATGCAAGATAATAAACCAAGTTAAAGTCGTTGGAACACTTTCGAAAAACCACTCGGTTCTTTTTCAAAACTAACTTTTAAATGCGGAGCTTGAGCCACTCCTTCTAAAAGCTATCTCGTTCCATCGATTATATCAAGTTCACTACGTTCACGGTTTCGCCAAAACCATCCGTAGCCCTCCGTCGTTTCATATGAATATTCAACAGTATTCAAGCTGTGTTTGTTGGCCTTAGTCAAGGCACAGTGTTTGGTAGCTGGTAGGTATTCATATGTTGCATAGATAGAATGCGTTGGTTTGGGACAGTCGTATTGCCTTGTTGGCCATAGTCAAGGGTATATACGGGTGGGTTCAAATTAACCTGGATAACGACGGGTAGAACTTGACATGTGACTTATGATTTGTTGGCCTTAGTCAAGGTCATAAGAGCATGGGGAAAAAATCCACATCGGGAGTTTCATAAGTACTGAAACTTGCTAGATTTGCATACCATTTGGAGTGTGATGATTCTGGTAGGATTCCTTCAGTTTCGTCACGCGATGATATTTGGATCCCGATCCAACTGTGAGTATATGCTACTCCTCGGGAAATTTCTCACTAAACGATCAATGCTATAAACCTAGTAGGTGCCTAGAAAGGTGTTAGCGGGGCTACGCCCCCAGGGAAAAGAGGTTCTTAAATTAAGGAACTTCGCGAAAGCGTTGGAAAACCTCCCTCGAAGTACCAACACTGGCCTGGCTGAACGGTTAAGCAAGTATTGTACGGTGGGATTGATCCCGGCTAATTCTTCCTTTTTGGTTTGAGGAGGGATTCGAGAGACAGTGGGAGCCATCCTGTTTAGACAAATTAAAAACCATTCTAAACTTGCAAGAGCATCATGCTAAAGTGTTTCTTCTCTCCCCCCTGCAGCGACCAAAATCGAAATGACTGGACTTAAGTTACTTCTAGATAAAAACATACTGACAGGGCCAAACTACAAAGATTGGCTCAGGAATGTAAAATTGGCAATCACTTACGACAAGCTGGGGTATCTTCTTACCACCAAAGCTCCCCCCGTCCCAGGTCCCACCTCCAGCGTCGCGGATAAGGAAATCCGTAAGACTTGGGAGATTGATTGCGCGAAGGCCAGGTGCCTCGTGCTTGCCTCTATGGACAACGAACATCAGAGGAGGCATGAGAATATGGACCTCGAGTCCATATTTCTCCATACAAAAGAACTGTATTGAGAGCAGTCTCGTATCGCAAGATACGAAGTGTCGAAGAAGTTATTTTCGACAAAGTTGGCCTTCGGATCATCGGTAGCGGACCACGTGCTTAAGATGATTGGCTACACTGAGGAGCTCGCGGAACTTGGGACCACGTTGGACAGTGAACTCTATACGGATTTAATTCTCCAGTCCCTTCCATCCACTTACGCCCAGTTTATACTGAACTTCAACTTACAAGAAAAGGAAGTTGAACTTTCAGAACTCCTCAACAGGCTGAGGAGCGCAGAGGGCACCCTACAGAAGGGTAGGGAAACACCCGCTTTGTTTGTAGGAGGATCTTCTTCCTCTAGGTCCAAGGCGAAAGCCAAGGGAAAGAGGAAGAAAGCCCCCGCCAAACCAAGAGGCGGTGTTAGTAAAGTGGGTACGAAGGGAAAGGAAAAGGCAACAAAGATTGCGGGGAAGCTTGTTGGAAAGGAAGAATGCTTCTATTGTCATAAGAGTGGACACTGGAAGAAAGATTGCAGGGCTTGGAAGGCCAGGACACAGGAACTGAAGCAGGTTGCGGCTTCAGCTTCAGGTGTGTATGTTATTGAAAACTGTCTTTCTATAAACTCTACTTCCTGGGTATTGGATACCGGATCAGGATCTCAAATCTGTAATTCTTTGCAGGCGTTGAGAAACCGTAGGTTTTTGAAGGCAGGTGACATGACCCTCAGAGTTGCGAACGGAGCTAGCATGGATGCTAAAGCCGTGGGGGACTATCACCTGGGAATGTCAGATGGGCATGTTTTGGTTTTGCGTAATTGCTTTTTTGTACCCAACGCAACTTGTAATATCATTTCTGTATCTTTGGTTTCTAAAGAAGGTTATGAATTTGCGTTTATAAGTAATGTTGTAAACATTCACCTTAATCAAGTTCTGATTGGGTCAGGTACACTGAGCAATGGTATATACGTATTAAACCAACCACAGATTTTCAATGTCCAGAATACACACAAAAGAAAGTCTCCAGATATCAATCAGGCTTTCTTATGGCATTGTAGACTGGGTCACATCAATGAGACACGGTTGACTAAGTTACATAAAGAAGGATACTTGGATCCGTTCGAGTATCAGTCTTATGCCACTTGTGAATCTTGTCTCATGGGAAAGATGACAAAGACTCCATTCACTGGACACGGAGAAAGAGCGAGCGAGCTCTTGGGACTCATACACAGTGACGTGTGTGGTCCAATGTCTACACATGCACGAAGCGGTTATTCATACTTCATTACTTTCACAGACGATTTCTCTAGGTATGGACATGTCTTCTTAATGAAGCACAAATCCGAGGCCTTTGAGAAATTTCGGGATTACAAGAATGAAGTTGAAAAACAAACAGGCAAAAGTATCAAGATCCTAAGATCGGATCGAGGTGGTGAATACTTGAGTGCCGAGTTCCTGGACTATTTAAAAGTGAATGGTATTCTCTCTCAGCGTACTCCTCCATACACTCCGCAACATAACGGTGTATCAGAAAGGAGGAATCGAACCCTATTGGATATGGTTCGTTCCATGATGAGTAAGGCTGAGTTACCGCGATCTTTCTGGGGATATGCACTAGAAACAGCTGCACATCTCTTGAACCAAGTTCCTACTAAGACAGTGCCTACCACACCATATCAGATGTGGAGTGGGAAGAAACCCTGTCTTAAATCCTTTAAGACATGGGGATGTCCGGCTTTTGTTAAAAAGCAGCATGCGGACAAGCTCGAGGCACGCTCAGTACAGTGCAAGTTTGTGGGATACCGAAAGAACTCCAAGGGGTATCCATTCTATTACGCAGAGGAGCAAACAGTCCTTGTTTCTCGTCATGCCCGCTTCTTGGAAACTGAGTTTTTAGAAAATCAGATAAGTGGGAGCGCAGTAGAACTGGATGAAATTCCAGAACCTCAGACTATTACTGAAAGCTTAGTGGAACCAGAGGGTTCAAAAGAACAGGACATTCCTACGCCGCTCCGCAGGAGTAGTAGGCAGTCTCATCCGCCCGAGAGATACTACGGTTTTCTCATAGACGGGGATAGAGAGGATTGCATCATAGATTATGATGAGCCTACTAGCTTCCAACAGGCCGTTCAGAGCGTTAACTCGATAAAATGGCTGGATGCAATGCGGACCGAAATGGAGTCCATGTACACCAACAAAGTATGGACGTTGGACATTGCTCCAGACGGGGTAAAACCCGTAGGATGCAAGTGGATCTTCAAAAGGAAGATTGGTGTAGATGGACAGGTTGAGACCTATAAAGCTAGACTTGTAGCAAAGGGTTTCCGTCAAAGACCTGGCTTGGACTATGACGAAACCTTTTCTCCAGTGGCTATGCTGAAATCCATTCGGATCCTTCGTGCCATTGCTGCCTTCCACGATTATGAGATTTGGCAGATGGACGTAAAAACCGCTTTTCTAAATGGAAATTTAGAGGAGTGTGTCTATATGGATCAGCCAGAGGGTTTCATTCAGAGTGGGAGCAGCGGAAAGGTGTGCAAGTTGCTTAAGTCCATCTATGGACTAAAGCAGGCATCGCGGAGTTGGAACATCTGTTTTGATGAAACGGTCAAGGAATTTGGCTTTATCAAAAATCCAGATGAACCATGCATCTATTGTAGATTTGTAGCGAGAACTGTAGTATTCCTCGTTTTATACGTGGATGACATTCTCTTAATAGGAAATGACATTCCTATGCTACAATCTGTCAAGGGTTTCTTGTCACACAGGTTCTCCATGAAAGACCTGGGTGATGCCTCTTACATCCTGGGGATCCGGATCCATCGTGATAGATCCAAGAGGATATTAGGACTTTCACAGTCCAGGTACATCGACACCGTACTGAAAAGATTCAGTATGGAAGATTCCAAGCGCGGTAATCTACCGGCATGTCACGGAATCACCCTCTCTAAAGAGATGTCCCCCAAGACTGATTTGGAGAGGGATCGCATGTCTATTATACCCTACGCTTCTGCGGTAGGCTCTATAATGTATGCGATGTTGTGTACCAGACCGGATGTAGCTTATGCACTGAGTGTGGTAAGCAGGTATCAGTCAAACCCTGGGGAGAAACACTGGATAGCGGTAAAGAACATTCTCAAGTACCTGAGAAGGACTAAGGAGATGTTCTTGGTGTATGGCGGAAAAGACCTCCAGATCGAGGCCTTTGCTGACTCCAGCTTCCAGAGTGACAAGGATGATTCCAAGTCCATGTCGGGTTTTGTCTTTACCCTCAATGGAGGGGCGGTGTGTTGGAAGAGTTCCAAACAGGAAACCGTTGCAGACTCGACGATGGAAGCGGAATACATCGCTGCATCTGATGCCGCAAAAGAAGCTGTCTGGATGAGGAAGTTCTTAAAAGAACTTCAGGTGGTTCCGTCCATTGTTGACCCAATACCTCTGTATTGCGACAACAACGGGGCTATAGCTTTAGCGAAGGAACCCAGGTCCCATCAGAGATCCAGGCACATCTTGAGGCGGTATCACCTGATCAGGGAGATCGCGGATCGGAAGGAGATCGAGGTTCGGAGGGTTGCTTCAGAAGAAATCACTGCAGATCCATTCACCAAGGCCCTACCCCAGACTCAGTTCGAGCGGCTGATCGAGATGATAGGTCTTCGATACGCCAGTACATGGCCTTAGAGCAAGTGGGAGATTGTTAGTGTATATTGTTGGAGATAGTGCCCTCAGAGTCAATTATTAGGTCACAGGTACGTGATTGCAATGATTGATGGAGGACCTATCCCGGTAGGACAGTCTTACTCGAGATGATAGTATGCTATCTGGTTTACCTTTATCATCGTGTACTGCTTCAGGTGACCTGACAAGTCGCTATTACACGTTGGTAGAGCCCCTAGGATTCTTGCTTGACCACCAGCAGTATGAGGGCGATCATATAAGTGGGAGCTGGGGGTCTATAAGCATATCCTTAAATGGTCCCTAGTCGTGTGAGTTTCGAGACAGGGCATCGATACTCCAGAGTAGACTAGTGTATACAGTCGAGACCCCGACGAGGGGCGGTGGCCGGTCTCACAAGCCACTGGTGTCAGTTGGATCACCTAAGATGTATACAGGTGCTCATTGGGTTATGAGTACACCGGACAGGACTCGCCGGGAACATGCTAGTTGGTCATATACCAGACGTCAGATGGCAGTTCCCTGGTGACATGTGTGCAGGTTAGTTCATCGACCTGGGGATCGTCATTTGTCTTGTGTGAGTTCCCACTGTACTTTGATTACTACCCTACCACGGCTCAAAGGAGTCGTGCAAACAGGTTTTAGTTGGGTACAGTCCCGAGCCACATGGAGGCAGTGAGCGTATCTTCAGGGGTTCGTCTCTCCCGGTATTGGGGGTGAGGTCGTGCTGTGTCTAGGAGAGCCATTACACGAAGCCCTCGGCCGAGGCAAGGAGATTTACTGGTAGGTATTCCAGTAGTATCTCAGGGTGTTCTGGGCTACACTCCGACACGACTTGTACCGCTTTTGGGGGTCTGACTTTTACCAACCCCCTAGGCCCGCCATGCGATGCTCATAGACGAACGGACCGGACTGTACGGATATTGTCACTGACAGGCTCAGTAGGGTTGTCAGGCTGAGTTCGCTCACAGACGTCCCTTTTAGTCAATACCTGGTAGCCCGTTATGTATTGGCTTATACCTCTGACGTGCTAGTGGTTAAATCCACAACCAAGGTGTTGACGAGTCTTTAGAGTCCCCCACATTCAGTTACTCAGCTTTCGGGCGAAAGGTTGTAGAGGCCGTATGGAGATATGGCAAGGTCCGACCAGATACGTGCGGTATTGCACGGATCGGGATCGGACAGTTTGTACTATAGGCCTTATGGATATATGGCAGGGTTCGATCAGATACGTGCGGTATTGCACGGATCAGGATCGAACGGATATTACTAGCCGGCTTTGGTTTAAGCCGGATCCTAGTATAGTACAGTGGAGATTCTGTCTCATTGCATTTGTATTTCGGTCGGAATACAAATGCGGGTGTGTATGCACAGTATCGGGGTTTTCCTGTAATTTATTACGGGACCAGTTTTCTGGAGTTGCCAGTTTGCTTTTCGTTTCGGCCAATTTCCTTTGTATCGTTCATTGGCCGAAGATTGGTGGAGGAGGGCTTATTTGCATTGTTGCAAATAAGCATTTGTGGAGGGGGTCTTTGCATATATTTGTATCATGATGGTTTTTCATGATGAGCACCATCACTTGACTTTCCTTTTTCATGATAGCTTGACTTTGGATGTCATCATGGTTGTTGTTGATTGGTTGGTGGAGTATGGATTTGGTTGTGATGATTGTTTCTTTTCACCATTCTTTTTCTCTCATGATTATGATAGTGGTTCAATCATCCATTCACCTCACACTCTCTCTCCATTCTCACTCCCTCTTTGTTTTGGCCGGCCATTTCCCTCAGGGGATGGGAGGGATTCATTTTATGTGTGGCATTTTGTTTCTCATGCTTGCTAGAAAAGCCCTCTAGTTCATTTCCTAAAGTTGCTCTCTTTTCTTCCACCAAAATGGCAAAGCTCCAAAACCCCATATGAGACTTGAGCACTACACTTTCTACAGCAAATCTTGGGCACGTCGACTAGCCAGCTTCGTGCCCGAGTTGCCTCGGCATTGAGGTGGGAGCCCGTAAAAGAAGTAGGCGATGTGGTGCACTTCCGGCGACGAGGTGGAGACCGGAGCTTCCGCAAGAGATCGGGACGACGACGAGAAGACCGGAGGACTCGGATCAGTCGGTATATCTCTCTTCCCCATCTTGTAGTTAGCTAGGACTAATTAATGGTTCGATCCGGGTATTAGTGCGCGGCGGTTTGCCAGTTCAAGAAAAATTAAAGTGTATCACCGCTTCCGCATTTGGCCGTCGGATTGACAGCCGGGGCGCCGCCGTGCACTTACAGTGGTATCAGAGCCTCGCCATTAACTTAGTCTAGCTTTGTTTAATGTGTTTTGCATTTCCGATCGAACAAAATTCCAAAATCTACACTTTTGTTCACATCAGTTTTCTGTTGAAATTTTTTGGTGTCGAAAATTTTTTCAGGTTACAGAAAAGTGATGTACTGGAAAATATAAGAGCTCTGTAAAAATTCGATGAAGTGATTCCACTGTGGGAGCGCGGAACGGCCGCAAACACCCCCTTCGCGCCGCGGTTCCGCCGCACACTGTGGAGATCCCTGCACCAAATTTCTACAGTTCCTTTCTGTGGTTAAAATTGGGGTTTTGGAATATTAAAATTGGGCCCAGAATTTCTGTGAGTGCTACAGTATTGCTTGGGGGCCCACTTGTTAATTTTTGATCGATCAGATATTTTAAACACATTATTTCACAGTATTTACATTATATCTGCGACCGTGAATGTCACTTGATCGGTAAATCCGGTCTAACTGCTATAGCCCGGTTAGGCGGATTTGCGAACGTGACTTTCACGTTGATGTTCTGTTTTTGCTGTGATGTTGCGGATCGGTCGTGGGGGATAGCCTGGATGAAATGCTAGTACAGTTTTGTTGTATTATGTACATTTGATATTGCGGGGCGAGCGTCCGACATGTGGACTGCCGTCACTGCCTGTTTGTATTATTATTTTGGGGCACGGCCAGGTTGCGGTCGATGTACCCGTTGTATGTATATTTTACTTTCTGTACTAGGATTGCCCCGCGGAGGGGTGCACGGATAGCCGGGTTCTAGAGGGCAACAAGACCGCATCTCATGGCATTGAGACGGAGGGGGCTTCACTCTAGGATTGGCGGGCTATTCGCCGCACTCGTAGGGGGTACAGGTTGACCCAGGAGGGGTGCCCAAGTTACCGGATTCCGTGAAGTGCTGGGTGGTCCATTCACGGAGCTGAAGGGGGATGCCTCGCTTCAGGTTTTGGCGGGTGACTTGCCGCGCCCGTAGGGGTCTAGGTTTTCATTGCACAGGCTATCCACACGACCAGGGGAACGTCGGGTTTCAGTAGTGGCTCTGTGAAACCCGGGGATCCCAGATATCTGTATTGTTTCTGTGATGCTGTTCATTCTCTGTGATGTTGCATTTCTTATCACGCCTTGAGCGAATATAATATATTGGTATATATATTAGTAGATGTAGTATATGTTTTGCATCCGCGCTAGTCCAGTCCCCGCTCTGTCGTTAGTTAGCTAACCTAACGGGTAATGACGGGACCCAGTGGCGAATGCGGATGGCATATACGCACATCAGTATATTTTCGTTCTTTTTGGTGTGATCTATTGATGGGACTGCGTTGATTCGGATCAATGCAAGTTTAAAAAAACAAACCTAAACTGATGTTGTTGGAACACTTTTCAAAAAGCTGTTATTGCAAGGACGTTCACTTTTGTTTTGCATCGTGGTATTCATTTGGAATATCCTGCTCCTCAGTCGATGAGGCAAGGGCCGAGATCCCTTCACCGGGAGTGACCCCTTGGACAAAAAGTTTGCGTCAGGGAAATGACTTCACTATAGCCGATTACTTTTGCTTTGCACCGTGGTATTCAGTTGGAATATCCTGCACCTCATTCTACGGGGAAAGAGCCGAGATCCCTTCACCGGGAGTGACCTCTTTAGCAACGATTTTCGTCACTATATTTTTAAAAGCTATCCGTTCCTTCGACGATATCAAGTTCATTACGTTAAAGGTTTTCGCCAGAAACCATTCGTAGCCCTCCGTCGTTTCATATGAGTGGTCAATAGTATTCAAGCTGTGTATGTTGGCCAAAGTCAAGGCACAGTGATTGGTAGCTATTGGAGCATTCATATGCAGCATAGATAGATGCGTTGGTTTGGGACAGTCGTACTGCCATTTTGGCCAAAGTCAAGGGTATGTACGGGTGGGTTCAAATTAACCTGGAGAATGACGGGTAGAACTTGACATGTGACTTATGATATGTTGGCCAAAGTCAAGGTCATAAGAGCATGGGGCAGAAATCACATCGGGAGTTTCAAAAGAACTGAAACTTGCCAGATATGCGCATACCTTCTGGAGTGTGATGACGTGAGCGGATTCCGTCACGTTGTCATGCGATGATAGTTGGATCCCGATTCCCGCTGATGAGTTAGTTTACTCCTCGGGTAACCCCGACTAATTCTTCTTTCAGGTTTGGAGGAGAATTTGAGGTACAGTGGGAGGATTCCTGATTAGATAAATTGGTAACCATTCTGATCTAGGTTAGAGTGCACGCTGAGTGTTTCTTTTCTCTCTCTCTTTGGCAGCGACCATTGACCCGACCCTAAGACTATGACTCAGTGACCAAGTTGACCGAACCTTCTTTAACACTGGCTTTTGGATTGTCAGAGTTGCAGACCTCATTGCCACTCCTACTTTTACCCTTTTCTCCAGGACACCCCGTATTACTACGAACGTCCACTTCCATTGGACAAATCCATCGTATAGTTAGATACGAACTCGAAGGAATTCGAGGATGGTTTCCGGTTCTGGAGAAAATGGATAAGGTTTATTCAGTTGTCTTTTCTTTTTTGCCTTCTCTCAAGTTACGAGTACTCCTTAGTTTAGGAGATAGTACACCTATTACGCAAATTAGATAGTCTTCTTCCAAACCTTAGGCTGGTGCCGAACCGTGGGGAATGAAGAAAACCAATTAGCTTAACGATGGTGTGCAGAAGGCATTAAGTTCAGACAAAGCAAGGGATTAGTAAGAGGGCAAAGTAAATTGCAACAAATATTCACGACCAAACCAAGTATTCCTTCGCCAATCCTAAATCACCTTTGTATTTCTCCAGGACACTCCGTATCACTACGAAGATCCACAGTTTATTGGATACTCCATCGTATGGTTATATACGAACTCGAAAGGAACTTGTTCCAGTTCGGGGATGGATTCTGGTTCAGGAGAAATAGGAATAAGATTTATTCAGGTGTCTTTTATCTTCACCTTCTCTCGCATTGCGAGTGTTCCTAGGATTAGGACAGTACACCCATTATGCTTATTGGATAGTCTTCTTCCAAACCATAGGCTGGTGCCGAACGGCAGGGAAGGAAGAAAACCATTTGGCCTAAAGGGGTGTGCAGAAGGTAAAGACTACAGACATATGAAGGGATTTGGAGAGGTGGTAAAGAATTATACGGTTACAATCGTGAATCTGGAAGAGGCATTACTAGGAATACCAGGATACCCCATCGAAACATTTCAATGTTTCAGTCTCACTGTGTACTGTTAAAAGAAGACTGTTTTCCCGATTAGATACTTACTCCAGGGTATGTATTTACCAAGTATGATTCTCACATCTGTATGGTTTTACAGATGATGAGTGGGAGTAAGTTATTGGGAATTGGGTGATCATCCTCATTATATCGGGATTCGTTGTAATCGGTGATATTTGAGGAAATCACCTGGGCTGTTTGCCGGTCGGCAAATATTTGGTTTTGAATATCCGCTGTTATGCACCAATTTCAAATTGATATATCTGTACGTCTATTTTTATAGAGTGAGATATACCTTTTTGATATTATGTCGATGACATTTACCTATATCAGTGGATGGTTTGGTAAGGAGCATTAAACAGCGGTGTAATTCTTCTTAACCATAGGTACAGTTTTCAATCTACGACACGCAGTGAATGAGTTATCAGACTCAAGGGACTTATACAGAGTATTGTATGTTGTCCAGCGTCCATCAGGACAGAGGGGATGGTCCTCGTACTATATTCGGTTTACTTATGACTTCTCTAGTTTTAGACAAGTGTTTCGCGGAAACACAGGGTCCGAATTTTGAGAAGTTATAGGTATTTGAATAGAGTAGAGAACCAGGTGTAGCAAGTATCGGGATTCTTCAAAGAGATCGAAGATGTAGATACTTGCGTATGGTATTCAGTTGATAGTAGTGATTAAGAGATCTTAATTCTCTTTCAGGTGACTCATAATTGGAAGCATTCCTAAGTTGAGTAACGCTGATCGGCCTTCTTCCATTTAGTTGACATGCACTGGAGACAGCTGCATGATTTGGATCTGGTTCAATTAAATCAGTGCCTCTGGTCCTATATGGGATATAGAACAGTTCGTATCTTAACGATGTTAAGGTACGGGGAGTTGTCCGGCTTATGATTAAAACCAGACACTGGACAACTCAAGGCAGGTTTCTGTAATGGCTGTTTGTGGGTTGACCCAGGCTATGACGAGGGTTGACTTTCTACCATCTGGATGAACAATAGCAATATTGTTCTAGACTCGCCACAGTTTTATTAAAAATGGATTTTTTCAGAAAAACAGTAGTGGGAGTATGGTAGAACTGGAAGTGATTCCAGAACCACAAACGATTACTGAAGATTTGATAAGGAACCTAAAGATTCAATCTGGATTGACATTCCATTGGCCACTCCGCAGATAAGGTGGGTAACTTCAGGCACCCGAGAGGTACTCCGGTAGCCTCAAGGACGGTGACAGGGAAGTTCTTGTTTACCTACATTTGCCATTGCTGTTGTTCCAGGCTGCGAGACCCGGTGGGAGGATGAGTATAGCGTCGTTCTAAACTAGCTTTAGAAGTGTACGTCTATATGACTCTGCCAGAGGGTTGTCGTAGTCAGTGGGAGCAGCGGAAGCATTGGTGGACAGGTAGCTTATGTCTATTTATAGACTAAAGCAGATGTAGCGGAGATAGATCATCTATTTCTGACGTGACAGTCATGGGTTTGACTTCATCAGAATAGGGGATGGATCTGTTGAGAAGGTAGTAGGGTGTGATATCCTGGTATTTGGATGACATACACAGAGTAGGAAAAGAAACTCCTATACTACAGTCGGTTATATTTTGGTCGTCACACAGTGGTTTCTCCATAAAGGAAATGGATTTTATATCTGACATACTGGTTACTAGATCTATGGTTTTAGATCTAGATTTGGGTGGTTTCCCAATCAGGGTACTAAGACAGCATTCTAAGAGTATTTAGAATGGACGACTCCATGTACGGTAGTTTACCTGCAGAAGATGGAGTCACCCTCTCTAAAGGGGTCTTACAGACTAAAGGGGAGAGGGATGTGCATGATTGGCAGATCACTTGCTTAGGCAATTGAGTCAATCATGAGATGTCAAGTACCACACCAAATGTTGTTCTTGCACTAGATGCAATAAGTTGACATTTGATCCAATCCTGGAGAAACAGTCGGAAGCAGTTTTAGAACATAAGTGAATGTTCTAGGGATATGATAACGACAGCCTCATTCGGGAGACAGTTATCATTCCAGGCTTCCAAGGTGACATGGACGACAAGGAGGTTGTCAGAATTATAGTTTTTCCTTCTGATGAGGGGCAGTATTTTGGACAGGTGGTCCAAGGCAATACTGAGGGTGGCATGGCGCAGGATACTGATTAAGTTCAGTTGACGATACAGTCTCAGAAATTTGGATTTGGAGTTCATTTATGAGCTAGGTCCCATCAGACATCCAGACACATTCTAAGACAGGTATTGCTCTTTTCGGGAGATGGCTTTCTCCGCGAACTTGAGATATAGAGAGACATAGAAAGAAACAACAAAGCGGATCCACTCACTGAGGCTGTTCCTCAAACGCAATAGTTTCGCAAACGAGCTTTATGAGACTGACTAGTAGAGGAGTTGGGTGTTCGGTATCACACGGGCTGTGAGTATGCGACATCGCAATAATTAGCCTTGAGTGCAAGTGGGAGATTGTTGGAGATAGTGCCCTCAGAGTCAATTATTAGGTCACAGGTACGTGATTGCAATGATTGATGGAGGACCTATCCCGGTAGGACAGTCTTACTCGAGATGATAGTATGCTATCTGGTTTACCTTTATCATCGTGTACTGCTTCAGGTGACCTGACAAGTCGCTATTACACGTTGGTAGAGCCCCTAGGATTCTTGCTTGACCACCAGCAGTATGAGGGCGATCATATAAGTGGGAGCTGGGGGTCTATAAGCATATCCTTAAATGGTCCCTAGTCGTGTGAGTTTCGAGACAGGGCATCGATACTCCAGAGTAGACTAGTGTATACAGTCGAGACCCCGACGAGGGGCGGTGGCCGGTCTCACAAGCCACTGGTGTCAGTTGGATCACCTAAGATGTATACAGGTGCTTATTGGGTTATGAGTACACCGGACAAGACTCGCCGGGAACATGCTAGTTGGTCATATACCAGACGTCAGATGGCAGTTCCCTGGTGACATATGTGCAGGTTAGTTCATCGACCTGGGGATCGTCATTTGTCTTGTGTGAGTTCCCACTGTACTTTGATTACTATCCTACCACGGCTCAAAGGAGTCGTGCAAACAGGTTTTAGTTGGGTACAGTCCCGAGCCACATGGAGGCAGTGAGCGTATCTTCAGGGGTTCGTCTCTCCCGGTATTGGGGGTGAGGTCGTGCTGTGTCTAGGAGAGCCATTACACGAAGCCCTCGGCCGAAGCAAGGAGATTTACTGGTAGGTATTCCAGTAGTATCTCAGGGTGTTCTGGGCTACACTCCGACACGACTTGTACCGCTTTTGGGGGTCTGACTTTTACCAACCCCCTAGGCCCGCCATGCGATGCTCATAGACGAACGGACCGGACTGTACGGATATTGTCACTGACAGGCTCAGTAGGGTTGTCAGGCTGAGTTCGCTCACAGACGTCCCTTTTAGTCAATACCTGGTAGCCCGTTACGTATTGGCTTATACCTCTGACGTGCTAGTGGTTAAATCCACAACCAAGGTGTTGACGAGTCTTTAGAGTCCCCCACATTCAGTTACTCAGCTTTCGGGCGAAAGGTTGTAGAGGCCGTATGGAGATATGGCAAGGTCCGACCAGATACGTGCGGTATTGCACGGATCGGGATCGGACAGTTTGTACTATAGGCCGTATGGATATATGGCAGGGTTTGATCAGATATGTGCGGTATTGCACGGATCAGGATCGAACGGATATTACTAGACGGCTTTGGTTTAAGCCGGATCCCAGTATAGTACAGTGGAGATTCTGTCTCATTGCATTTGTATTTCGGTCGGAATACAAATGCGGGTGTGTATGCACAGTATCGGGGTTTTCCTGTAATTTATTACGGGACCAGTTTTCTGGAGTTGCCAGTTTGCTTTTCGTTTCGGCCAATTTCCTTTGTATCGTTCATTGGCCGAAGATTGGTGGAGGAGGGCTTATTTGCATTGTTGCAAATAAGCATTTGTGGAGGGGGTCTTTGCATATATTTGTATCATGATGGTTTTTCATGATGAGCACCATCACTTGACTTTCCTTTTTCATGATAGCTTGACTTTGGATGTCATCATGGTTGTTGTTGATTGGTTGGTGGAGTATGGATTTGGTTGTGATGATTGTTTCTTTTCACCATTCTTTTTCTCTCATGATTATGATAGTGGTTCAATCATCCATTCACCTCACACTCTCCCTCCATTCTCACTCCCTCTTTGTTTTGGCCGGCCATTTCCCTTAGGGGATGGGAGGGATTCATTTTATGTGTGGCATTTTGTTTCTTATGCTTGCTAGAAAAGCCCTCTAGTTCATTTCCTAAAGTTGCTCTCTTTTCTTCCACCAAAATGGCAAAGCTCCAAAACCCCATATGAGACTTGAGCACTACACTTTCTACAGCAAATCTTGGGCACGTCGACTAGCCAGCTTCGTGCCCGAGTTGCCTCGGCATTGACGTGGGAGCCCGTAAAAGAAGTAGGCGATGTGGTGCACTTCCGGCGACGAGGTGGAGACCGGAGCTTCCGCAAGAGATCGGGACGACGACGAGAAGACCGGAGGACTCGGATCAGTCGGTATATCTCTCTTCCCCATCTTGTAGTTAGCTAGGACTAATTAATGGTTCGATCCGGGTATTAGTGCGCGGCGGTTTGCCAGTTCAAGAAAAATTAAAGTTTATCACCGCTTCCGCATTTGGCCGTCGGATTGACGGCCGGGGCGCCGCCGTGCACTTACATATATGCCCTAGAGGCCATTACTGTATCATACTAGTTTGTATATTACTTAATGGAAGCTTGGGATATTCACCTTGTATAAACAATCTTGCTCAATATAGTAGTATGCTACTTGGTTTGTTTCTACTTCAATGTGTACATGTGTTTATTTTGCGATATCACCTATACGCATTAGTGGAGCCCTTAGGATCTTTGCTTGATTACCAGCGTTGTGATGGCAGTCACACTAGTGGGGGCTGGGTAATCTGTAAGCACATCCTTATACAGGTCCCTAGTCACAGGACTATCGAGACAGGGCATCGATACTCCGGAGTAGACTAGCGAATGCGCTTCTCATCCCAATGTGGGAGATGGTCTGTCCCACAGCCATCAGTACGTCGTACTGGAGATAGTATACGGGTGCTCGTTGGGTTACGAGTACACTGGACAGGACTCGTCGGGAACTGACAGGTTGGTATTATACCTATCGTCAGTTATCAGTTCCCAGGTGACATGAGTACAGCTTAGTCCGCTGACTTGACACTGGCACTTCGCCTCGAGTGTGTTCCCACTGTACTTTGACTACTACACTACCACGGCTCAAAGGAGTCGTGCAAACAGGTGGTAGTTGGGTGCAGTCCCGAAGCACTTGGAGGCAGTGCCGGTTAGACAGGATTCGTCTCTCCCGGTATTGGGGGTTGACATCGCGCTGTGTCTAGGAGAGCCATTACACAAGTAGTCCCTGGCCAGGGCAAGCGAGATATACTGGTAGGCTTCCAGTGTTATCTCAGGGTGTTTTGGGCTTCACTCCGACACGACTTGTACCGCTATTGGGGGACTGACGTTTTACCGCCCCCTAGGACCGACATGCGATGTATCAGACGAACAGACCGGACTGTACGGAGAATGTCACATTCAGACTCAGTAGGAGTTCAGATGGGGTTCACCTCGTCAGCCTTCTTGTCGGCATCTACCTGGGGACCGTTACGCACAGCTAGTGCCGCTTGCGGTCTGTGGTTAAACCCACTGCCAGCGTAGTGTCGAGTCTTTAGAGTCCCACACAGAGGGTATTCGCCTCTGGGCAAAACAGAGTAGAGGTCGCATGGTTTTGCGACAGGGTTCGTTCTCATCCGCGCACTTGTGCACGTTTGGAGTCCGGACGGATATTACTGGCTGGCTCTGGTTTGAGTCAGATACCGGTATATGTTTTGGGGTTGCTTTTATCTCTTGGTATTCATGTTCCTCGGAACAAGAATGCGGGTGTGTATGCACAGTTGATTGATGCGGAGGAAGAGGTTTTTCATTATGGTTTCGGAACGGGTGCGTATGCACAGTTGACAGTCGTCTTTTTCCAAACCCTAATGGAATTATGATATATCAATTAATAATATTAATAAAATGAAATTGTGTCATGGTTGGTTTTTTGTTGACTTGTTGACCATGGTTGACTTGTTGACCATGGTTGAAGTTTTGACCATCATCATTACAAAAGAAAGATGCTCTTTGATTCTAGCAAATTCATTTAATGTTTGAAATGATAATGGTCATTCCTAAACCTTCCATCAACTATTCCATTTTCATTATTATTATTAATTTGATAATTCTTTTTGCTTTATGTTATGGTTGCAAAAAGAAAAGAGCTCATTCTATCATTTAGCTTCTCTCTCCTCATTTCATCTTCTTCTTCCTCTAGCTCAAGGAGAACCCCTCTCATGAGTTGAGAATCTCTCTCTTTGAAAAGATAAAACCCCAAAAGACACTCTCTACTCACTCTAGGATCAAGGTTTAGCAAGCCGGAGATTCTAGTTCTCTCAAAGTTCGAGAAAGAGCCCGAAGGTTGAACCCTCAGGTGGATCCATCTTCGACGGAAGAAGGCAACGAGGAAAGAACCATCAACCTCTACAAAAGTTTGAAGAAGAAGGAGTTCAAGTTAGGTATAACCATCTATCGTAACTCTCCTTAGCATGTTAGCTAGTTTAGTTTAGAAAAGATCCCGACTTTGTTAGTCCATGTTGCCCCATGCGCTAAAATTTTGACTTTTATACCATTTCCACCTCCCCGTAAGAACCGGGGGTCGCAACGTGGACTTACACTACCTGGGGACCGTAACATACAGCTAGTGCTGCTTGCGGTCTGTGGTTAAACCCACTGCCAGCGTAGTGTCGAGTCTTTAGAGTCTCACATAGAGAGTTTCCCTACTCCAGGCGAAATGATATAGAGGTCGTATGGTTTTACGACAAGGGTTCGGACGCATACGTGTGTTTACGCACGTACGACATCCGGACAGTTTTTACTAGTCGGCTTTGGTTTAAGCCAGTTACTAGTATCCGGTTATTGGATTTATACAGTCTAAAGTTTTTCCGTGTTTTCACGGATAGGAGGGCGTTCTCGTAATTGCGCGAGAAGCTTCTAGAAGATGGTGACTAAGGAGGTTTAGGTGGCATATACATTGAATGAGATTAATGAGTCATATGGATGATTCATCCATGTCATTAATGCTTCATAATTGCTTAATGACTCATGGAGATGAATCACCATAAGATATTTATCAAGCATGGTTGTAAATCATTTTCTTTTCTTTTCTTTAAAAAAACAATAATGCTTGATATATATTATGATAGCTCATTTTTCTCATTTGATTATCATGTTCATCTTCTCTCTCCTCAAGCTCTCTCTCTTCAAACCCTAATCCTCCCCTCTCATGTGTTGAGTACAAGGGTTAGCTAGACTAATACATCCATAACCTCACTCTATATCACCTAGTTAGCTTAGATTAGCGATTTGAGCAAACTAGTTATCTCAAGTTTGAGATTAAGCTTGGCGTAGGAACTTTCGGGTGGATCGTCTTTGATTCGAGGAGGTCGTTGAGGTGCCGATGTTCCAAGGAGCCTACGAGGAGTGGAGGACAGCGATGAAGACCCGAAGGACATGGTTCTTGAGGTATAATCACTTCACATAGTAGTTTAGAACTTCTATGATTGTTGTTAGTTATCGTTTAGCTTCGATTCATGCGGTTAGTCGATGTTTAAGCAAAGAACAAGATCGTTTTTCATATTTCCGCCTCCCCGCAAGAAGTGGGGTGTTGCACATCGACTTACAATATCTAATAGGGTGCGGTTTCTCCGTTCCGATACACCGTTGTGCTGTGGTGTATATGGAGGAGTTAGCTGAGAGAGAATCCCATTCTCTTTTAGGAAGTCCAGGAATTCATTGCTCAAGTATTCACCTCCTCGATCAGATCGAAGGATTTTGATACATTTCCCGGTTTGGTTCTCGACTTCTTGTTTATATTCTCTAAATTTCTCAAAAGCTTCTGATTTGTGCTTCATCAGGAACACATATCCGAATCTAGAGAGATCGTCAGTGAATGTAATGAAGTACGAAGAACCATCCCTGGCATGTGTAGACATGGGACCGCATACATTACTATGTATCAGTCCCAAGAGTTCAGTAACTCTCTCTCCGTGTCCCGTAAACGGAGTTTTGGTCATCTTGCCTTTGAGACATGACTGGAAAGTGTCATAAGATGAAAATTCAAACGGATTTAAATATCCATCCTTATGCAACTTAGCTAGTCGTGTCGCATTGATGTGACCCAGTCTACAATGACACAAGAAGGATTCATTCATTTCTGAACTCTTCCTCTTGTGTGTGTTTGTTATGCTCAGAACTGTTGATTGATTTAGAACATAAATGCCATTGCACAACGTGCCTGATCCAACCAACTTTTGGTTAAGGAAAATGTTCATAACATTATCCTGTAATACAAAATTATATCCCTCTTTACTCAACAAAGAAACTGATATAATGTTGCATATCAGGTTCGGCATGAAATAACATTCGTTCAGAATCAATGTATTACCATTTGGCAATACAAGGTGATATTCCCCGACGGTTTTAGCTGCAATAATTGAACCATTTCCTTTATCATCTTCTCCAAGTTCTCTACCTTTCCTAAGCCCATGTAACTGATTACATATATGGGATCCAGATCCGGTATCTAATACCCAGGACGTAGAGCAAATGGAGAAACGGTTCTCTGTAACGAACACACCCGAAGAAAATGCATCAACGTGTACTTTCTTCATACGGGTGGCATGGGAATCCTGGTATTCCCCTATATCCTGATCAGCCTTATAACTCTTATAAGAAAGAACGGAACCAACGTTCCCCAGCACAGTATAACATGCGGTTTCGGTCAATACATCCATATTATTATCTTGATTAAGGCATGATATGGTCGCTACCTGGAGAGAGAGAGAAGAAAACACTTTAACGTATGCTCTTACAAGATCAGATTGGTTATTATTTTATCTAATCAGGATGGCTCCCACTGTTTTTATCAAATCTTCTTTCAAAACCTAAAAAGAAAGACTAGCCGGGATTAATTACACCCTACAACTTCGCCAATCTTTCAGCCAGGCCAGTGTCGGTACTTTAAGGGAGGTTTCCCGTGCTTTCGCACGGAACTAATTAAAGTAAACCTCGTTTTCCCAGAGGCATAACCCCGTTGACACCTTTCTAGACACCTACTTGATCGGCTAATTGTCCTGTGTAAAACTCTCCCGGGAGTAACAATTACTCGCAGTGGGTATCGGGATCCAACTATCTCATAGAAGGTATGCAATCTCATTGCAAATCTCAACACTTGAAATTCCCGATAATATTTTTCCCCAAGCATCCCATGACCTTGACGGAGGTCAACAAACCATAAGGTGCAAGTCAAGTTCAACCCGTCATTTCTTGATTGAATCAAACCCACCTGCACGACCCTTGATGGAGGTCAACAAGGTCGTACGACTACTCTAATCCAATCTGCATCATATGCATAAGCAGATAAATACTAGTTAGCTACCGCACACTACGCCTTGACGGAGGTCAACAAACGTAGCATGAATACTAAGTAGGACTTATCTGAAATGACGGAGGGCTACGACAGGTTTTTCTGAAAACCTATTGCGTAATGAACTTGATATCGTTGTAGAATCGAGTGAATTTTTAAATGGAGTGATTTTGAGGCTTTTATTAGTTTTGCTAAAGAGGTCACTCCCGGTGAAGGGATCTCGGCTCTTTCCTTATTGAATAAGGTGCAGGATATATCATATACATCACTATGCAAAGCAAAACTCCAAAAGCAGTCAAAGGCAAACCGAGTGTTGTAGCATCTGCCAGTTTTGCTAAAGAGGTCACTCCCGGTGAAGGGATCTCGGCTCTTTCCTCATCGAATAAGGTGCAGGGTATATCATATATACCGCTATGCAAAGCAAAACTGTAGCTACCCTTTTATTTGAAAATTTGATTCTACAACATCTTTTAGGTTTCTTTTCTTTCATTAATCACATAAATGAAGTCCCATCATTTAAGTCACCTAAACATCACAGATAAATACGACGTACACTTATGCCATCCGCATTCGCCTCGATGTCCCCTCGTGCACCGTTAGGTTAGGTAACTAACGGCAGAGCAGGGAAGGGCAAGCGCGGGTGTAAAACATAAGTAACGCCTATATAATATATCATATATACTATATACAGTATTTATCACAGAATATCAAATGATCACATCACAGATATCGCAGTAGAAGAAACATATGAAACATTGGATATATTAGGACGTCCGTGTTTTATTTTGAGCCTCTATAAAACACGGATTCCACGGTCGCGATGAATAGCCAAAACCACACCCCTAGACCCCTACGAGAGCGGAAAGCAACCCTACCAATTCTAGAGTTAGGAGACCCGGACTCGACTCCTCGAGTTGGTCTCCCACTGGACTCCAGAATTCGGTTACTTGTGCTCTCCTACTTAGGTCTATCCTAGTGCGGAAAAGTAAATAATATACAAAAGGTGACATCAACCTCATCCCGGAAGTGCCCCAATAAAAGAATATTACGTATATTTTATTTTACATGAATGAAAATAAAAACTCCCATCTCACATAAAAACCCCCGGCTATTCAAAACGCGACGATCCAATATAACATATCCAGCAACACATAACATCACATGTCATTAACGTAAGTAAATATGCGCATCCCAATTGTCGTTGACATATAGCAACGAAACCGGCGATATCACATATTACACTTACGGTCACAGAAAAGAAAGTGTAAAACTACAACATTTGGAATCCACAATCTCTTTAGACAGCGTAAATCCGAAATATCACATATTTCGCATTTCATGCCTAATCGTATGAATTCCACATATTGTATCACATTCCAGATAAATAGACAGTATTAAACTTTCCGATCGAATAATCAAATACCCAAGATTTCCATAATAGCTCAACACTTGAGCGGAGTTCAAAAATTCCAGAATATGTTGTTAGTGTATATGCCCTAGAGGCCATTACTGTATCATACTAGTTTGTATATTACTTAATGGAAGCTTGGGATATTCACCTTGTATATACAATCTTGCTCAAAATAGTAGTATGCTACTTGGTTTGTTTCTACTTCAATGTGTACATGTGTTTATTTTAGTATATCACCTATGCACATTAGTGGAGCCCTTAGGATCTTTGCTTGATTACCAGCGTTGTGATGGCAGTCATACTAGTGGGGGCTGGGTAATCTATAAGCACATCCTTATGCAGGTCCCTAGTCGCAGGACTATCGAGACAGGGCATCGATACTCCGGAGTAGACTAGCGCATGCGCTTCTCATCCCAGTGTGGGAGATGGTCTGTCCCACAGCCATCAGTACGTCGTACTTGAGATAGTATGCGGATGCTCGTTAGGTTACGAGTACACTGGACAGGACTCGTCGGGAACTGACCGGTTGGTATTATACCTATCGTCAGTTATCAGTTCCCAGGTGACATGAGTACAGCTTAGTCCGCTGACTTGACACTATCACTTTGCCTCGAGTGTGTTCCCACTGTATTTTGATTACTACCCTACCACGGCTCAAAGGAGTCGTGCAAACAGGTAGTAGTTGGGTGCAGTCCCGAAGCACTTGGAGGCAGTGACGGTTAGACAGGATTCGTCTCTCCCGGTATTGGGGGTTGACATCGCGCTGTGTCTAGGAGAGCCATTACACGAGTAGTCCCTGGCCAGGGCAAGCGGGATATACTGGTAGGCTTCCAGTGTTATCTCAGGGTGTATTGGGCATCACTCTGACATGACTTGTACCGCTATTAGGGGACTGACGTTTACTGCCCCCCTAGGCCCGCCATGCGATGTATCAGACGAACAGACCGGACTGTACGGAGACTGTCACATTCAGGCTCAGTAGGAGTTCAGATGGGTTTCACCTCGTCAGTCTTCTTTTCGGCATCTACCTGGGGACCGTTACGCACAGCTAGTGCCGCTTGCGGTCTGTGGTTAAACCCACTGCCAGCGTAGTGTCGAGTCTTTAGAGTCCCACACAGAAAGCTATTCGCCTTTAGGCAAAAGAGTAGAGGTCGCATGGTTTTGCGACAGGTCGCATGGTTTTGCGACAGGGTTCAGTCACATCCATGCACTTGTGCACGTTTAGTGTCCGGACAGTTTACACTAGCGGGCTTTGGTTTAAGCCAGATCCTAGTGTACGTATTGGGATTGGTTTTATCCAGTTTGTATTCGTGTTCCTCGGAACACGGATGTGGGTGTGTATGCACAGTTGACGGAGAGACAGAGGCAGAGGATTCTCATTAGGGTTGTTGACCGTTGACCGTTGACTATTGACTTTTTGCTCAACCCTAATGAGAATATGATATATGATTAACAATAATATTAATTAAGTATTGTGGTGACATGGTTGTTGAGGGGTTGACTTTGTTGACTTGTTGACTTTGTTGACCGGTTGACTAGGTTGGACTAGTTGACCATCATGATGACAATGGCTATCATTTCATGGCAAAGACTTTTCACTTGCTTGTTCTCTTGTGCAATATGAGTGCATGAAATGATATAGCCATTTTGACTTAAACCATTTACACAATACTTGATTACTATTTTTGTGATGATGGTTTTGGATTATGAGAGCCAAGTGAGAAAAGTCTTTCTCATTCTATTATTTTCATTCTCTCTCTTGTGTTCTTGAGCTCTCATCTCCTTCCTCTTGCTCTCCCTCTCTTTAGTCTATGGTTCACTTGTCTCATGTGTTGAGAACCAAGAACCATAGAGAAAATCCCAACACACTCTCCTCTACTCACTCTAGTTCACAAGGTTTAGCAAACCGAGTGAACTAGTTTCTTCAAAGACCGAAGAAGAAGCCAAAGGTAGAAGCTTTCAGGTGGATCGATCTTCGGCGCAAGGAGACGACGGGGTGAAGCCGATCCGGACAACCATCGAGGCTTGAAGACGAAGGAGTTCAAGAAAGAAAGGTATAACCCCCTAACCGAGTAGTTAACAACTCCTAGTTAGGTTGTTAGTTAGATGTTTAACAAAGATCCGGTTTTGAGTCCATGTTACCACCTCTAGAAAATTGTTTTTCACCAAATTCCGCATGCCCGAAAGTACCGGGAGAGGTACCATGGACTTACAGTGGTATCAGAGCCTAGTTAAACTCTATCTAACATGTTAGCATAGTAACTAGAAATTCGATCGGAGAAAAAGTCGCGAAATACACCCGGATTTCAAACTTTCTGTCGATTTTCAAAGTGCTGCAAAAATTATTTGAGATATACCAAAAATCGACTCAGGGTTTTTTGAAGAAACTGCGAAAATTCAACCCACTGAATCGATCAACGCGCCGCATTTCCGCGGCGGGAGCACCCGCCGCGGAACCGTGGCCGAGTTGACTTGGTCGTGGGGTTTTATTTTTGCAGTTTGTTCATAGGGGTATTTTGGGATTTTTGGAATATGTATTTTCTGCCCAGATTTTCCAGAACGAAAATTTTGTGTTTGGGGCCTGAAAATCCGTATTTTTGATCGAACTTCTAAAGACTTGAGCTGACGGGTTTTTATCTGTGATGTGATATTTGTATTGAACGTCTGCTAATCGCTATATGTCGATTAGTGGGGGTTATACAAATCTGTGATCTGTAATATTATTGGAATGTGTATATGAATTCATTGGATTGTCGCGGGTGAATAGCCGGGGGTTGTGAGACGAGAGTTTTCTTTTCTTTCAATTCATGTAAATTTGTAAATTGATGTAATAATTATTTCTATGGCCGCACAACCGGGTCGGGGTTGTAGCCGTCATTGTATAATTTCTTTTTACTGTTTTTGCTCCTAGGATAGACCCATGGAGAGGGTGCACAAACTACCGGGTATGCCGAAGTGCCGAGTGGCCTACTCACGGAGTTGAGGGAGGTTGCTTCGCTTCGGGTACTTGGCGGGTAGTTTGCCGCACCCGTAGGGGTCTTGGGTGGGGTATTGGCTATTCACCGCGACCGTGTAATCTGCTTTTCGTTACAGGCTCGTACGAATTGCGAGTTCCTAGTATATCCAATGTGTTCATCTGTGATCTGAAATGGCTATCATTGCAATATATCTATATATGATATTATTTAGGCGTTGCTTATGTTTTACAGCCGCGCTAGCCCAGCCCCCGCTCTGTCGTTAGTTAAGTAACCTAACGGGTAATGACGGGGCCCCGTGGCGAATGCGAATGGCATAAGCGTACGTCATATTTTGGTTGTTTTCTGCAATGGTAGGATTAAATGATGGGACGCATTAAAAGAACTAATGCAAGAATATCACGCGTTAAAAGAACTAATGCAAGAAAATAAACCAAGTTAAAGTCGTTGGAACACTTTCGAAAAACCACTCGGTTCTTTTCAAAACTAACTTTTAAATGCGGAGCTTGAGCCACTCCTTTTAAAAGCTATCTCGTTCCATCGATTATATCAATTCACTACGTTCACGGTTTAGCCAAAACCATTCGTAGCCCTCCATCATTTCAGTTAAATATTCGGTAGTATTCAAGCTATGTATTTTGACCTCACGCCAAGGCATAGTGATTAGTAGCTGCCGGATATTTATTTGTTGCATAGATAGAATGCGTTAGTTTGGGACAGCCGTACTGCCATTTTGGCCTACGTCAAGGGTAGGTACGGGTGGGTTCAAATTAACCTGGATAATGATGGGAAGAACTTGACATGTGACTTATGACATTTTGACCTCACGCCAAGGTCATAAGAGCATGGGGCAAAAATCCACATCGGGAGTTTCATAAGTACTGAAACTTGCTAGAGTTTCATACCATTTGGAGTGTGATGATTCCGGTAGGATTCCTTCAGTTTCGTCACGTGATGATATTTGGATCCCGATCCTACTGTGAGTATATGCTACTCCTCGGGAAATTTCTCACTTAACGATCAATGCTATAAACCAAGTAGGTGTCTAGAAAGGTGTTAGCGGGGCTACGCCCCCAGGGAAAAGTGGTTATTTAATTAAGGAACTTCGCGAAAGCGTTGGAAAACCTCCCTCGAAGTACCAACACTGGCCTGGCTGAACGGTTAAGCAAGTATTGTACGGTGAGATTGATCCTGACTAATTCTTCCTTTTTGGTTTGAGGAGGGATTCAAGAAACAGTGGGAGCCATCCTGTTTAGACAAATTAAAAACCATTCTAAACTTGCAAGATCATCATGCTGAGTGTTTCTTCTCTCTCTCCTAATTGCAGCGACCAATCGACATGACTGGACTTAAGTTACTTCTAGATAAAAACATACTGACAGGGCCAAACTACAAAGATTGGCTCAGGAATGTCAAGATGGCAATCACTTACGACAAGCTGGGGTATCTTCTTACCACTAAAGCTCCCCCTGTCCCAGGTCCCAAAACCAGCGTCGCGGATAAGGAAATCCGTAAGACCTGGGAACTAGACTGCGCGAAGGCCAAGTGCCTCGTGCTTGCCTCTATGGACAATGAACATCAGAGGAGGCACGAGAATATGGACCTGGAATCCATATTTCTTCATACAAAAGAACTGTATGGAGAGCAATCTCGTATCGCAAAATACGAAGTGTCGAAGAAGTTATTTTCGGCAAGATTGGCTGTCGGATCATCGGTAGCGGAACACGTGCTTAAGATGATTGGCTACATTGAGGAGCTCGCGGACCTTGGGACCACGTTGGAGAATGAGCTCTATACGGACTTGATTCTCCAGTCCCTTCCTTCCACTTACGCCCAGTTCATACTGAACTTCAACTTACAAGAAAAGGAAGTTGAACTTTCAGAACTCCTCAATATGCTGAGGAGCGCAGAGGGCACCCTACAGAAAGGTAGGGAAACATCCACTTTGTTTGTAGGAGGATCTTCCTCTTCTAGGTCTAAGGCGAAAGCCAAGGGAAAGAAGAAGAAAGCCCCCACCAAACCAAGGGGCGGTGTTAGTAAAGTGGATACGAAGGGAAAGACAAAAGCAACAAAGAAAGTGGGAAAGCTTGTGGATAAGGAAGAATGGTTCTATTGTCATAAGAAAGGACACTGGAAGAATGATTGCAGGGCTTGGAGAGCCAGGACACAGGAATTGAAGCAGGTTGCAGCTTCAGCTTCAGGTGTGTATGTTATTGAAAACTGTCTTTCAATAAACTATACTTCCTGGGTATTGGATACCGGATCAGGATCTCATATCTGTAATTCTTTGCAGGCGTTGAGAAACCGTAGGGTTTTGAAGGCAGGTGACATGACCCTCAAAGTTGCAAACGGAGCTAGCATGGATGCTAAGGCCGTGGGGGACTATCACCTGGGGTTGTCAGATGGACACGTTTTGGTTTTGCGTAATTGCTATTTTGTACCCAACGCAACTTGTAATATCATTTCTGTATCTTTGACTTCTAAAGAAGGTTATGAATTTGCGTTTGTAAGTAATGTTGTAAACATTCACCTTAATCAAGTTCTGATTGGGTCAGGTACATTAAGAAATGGTATATACGTATTAAACCAACCACAGATTTTCAATGTCCAGAATACACACAAAAGAAAGTCTCCGGAAATAAATCAGACTTTCTTATGGCATTGTAGACTGGGTCACATCAATGAGAGAAGGTTGACGAAGTTATATATAGAAGGATATTTGAATCCGTTCGAATATCAATCGTATGTCACTTGTCAATCCTGTCTCAAAGGAAAGAGGACAAAGACTCCGTTCACTGGACACGGAGTAAGGGCGAACGAGCTCTTGGGACTTGTACACAGCGACGTGTGCGGTCCAATGTCTACACATGCGCGAAGCGGTTATTCTTACTTCATTACTTTTACGGATGATTTTTCAAGGTACGGTTATGTCTTCTTAATGAAACATAAGTCCGAAGCCTTTGGAAAATTCCAGGAATATAAGAATGAAGTAGAAAAACAAACCGGCAAAAGTATCAAGATCCTAAGATCGGATCGAGGTGGTGAATACTTAAGTGCCGAGTTCCTGGACTATTTAAAGAGAACGGAATTCTCTCTCAGCTTACTCCTCCATACACTCCGCAACATAATGGTGTATCGGAGAGACGGAACCGAACCCTATTAGATATGGTACGGTCCATGATAAGTAACGCTGAGTTACCGCGATCATTCTGGGGGTATGCGCTAGAATCAGCCGCATACCTTTTGAACCGAGTTCCCACTAAGACTGTGCCTACCACACCATATGAGTTATGGAGTGGGAAGAAACCCTATCTTCAATATCTGAAGATCTGGGGATGTCCAGCTTTTGTCAAAAAGCAGCATGCGGACAAACTTGAGGCACGGTCAGTACTGTGCAAGTTTGTGGGATACCCAAAGAACACCAGGGGGTATCTTTTCTACCATGCAGAAGAACAAAAAGTCCTTGTTTCTCGTAATGCCCACGTTCTAGAACACCAGTTCTTGGAAAAGGAAATTAGTGGGAGCGCAGTAGAACTGGAAGAAATTCCAGAACCACAGACTATTACTGAAAGCTTAGTAGAACCAGAGGGTTCAAAAGAACAGGACATTCCTGCGCCGCTCCGCAGGAGTAGTAGGCAGTCTCATCCGCCCGAGAGATACTGCGGTTTTCTCATAGACGGGGATAGAGAGGATTGCATCATAGATTATGATGAGCCTACTAGCTTCCAGCAGGCCGTTCAGAACGTTGACTCAGTAAAATGGCTGGATGCAATGCGGACCGAAATGGAGTCCATGTACACCAACAAGGTATGGACGTTGGACATTGCTCCAGACGGGGTAAAACCCGTAGGATGCAAGTGGATCTTCAAAAGGAAGATTGGTGTAGATGGACAGGTTGAGACCTATAAAGCTAGACTTGTTGCAAAGGGTTTTCGTCAAAGACCTGGTTTGGACTATGACGAAACCTTTTCTCCAGTGGCTATGCTGAAATCCATTCGGATCCTTCTTGCCATTGCTGCCTTCCACGATTATGAGATCTGGCAGATGGACGTAAAGACCGCTTTTCTAAATGGAAATTTAGAGGAGTGTGTCTATATGGACCAACCAGAAGGTTTCATTCAGAGTGGGAGCAGCGGAAAGGTGTGCAAGTTGCTTAAGTCCATCTATGGACTAAAGCAGGCATCGCGGAGTTGGAACATCTGTTTTGATGAGACGGTCAAGGAATTTGGCTTTATCAAAAATCCAGATGAACCATGCATCTATAGTAGATTTGTAGCGAGACCTGTAGTATTCCTCGTTTTATACGTGGATGACATTCTCTTAATAGGAAATGACATTCCTATGCTACAATCTGTCAAGGGGTTCTTGTCACACAGGTTCTCCATGAAAGACCTAGGTGATGCCTCATACATCCTGGGGATCCGGATCCATCGTGATAGATCCAAGAGGATATTAGGACTTTCACAGTCCAGGTACATCGACACCATTCTGAAAAGATTCAGTATGGAAGATTCCAAGCACGGTAACCTACCGGCTTGTCACGGGATCACCCTCTCTAAAGAGATGTCTCCCAAGACTGATTTGGAGAGGGATCGCATGTCTATTATACCCTTCGCTTCTGCGATAGGCTCTATAATGTATGCGATGTTATGTACCAGACCGGATGCAGCTTATGCACTGAGTGTGGTAAGCCGGTATCAGTCAAACCCTGGGGAGAAACACTGGATAGCGGTAAAGAACATTCTCAAGTACCTGAGAAGGACTAAGGAGATGTTCTTGGTGTATGGCGGAAAAGACCTCCAGATCGAGGCCTTTACTGACTCCAGCTTCCAGAGTGACAAGGATGATTCCAAGTCCATGTCGGGTTTTGTCTTTACCCTCAATGGAGGGGCGGTGTGTTGGAAGAGTTCCAAACAGGAAACCGTTGCAGACTCGACGATGGAAGCGGAATACATCGCTGCATCTGATGCCGCAAAAGAAGCTGTCTGGATGAGGAAGTTCTTGAAAGAACTTCAGGTGGTTCCGTCCATTGTTGATCCAATACATCTGTATTGCGACAACAACGGGGCTATAGCTTTAGCGAAGGAACCCAGGTCCCATCAGAGATCCAGACACATCTTGAGGCGGTATCACCTGATCAGGGAGATCGTGGATCGCCAGGAGATCGAGGTTCGGAGGGTTGCTTCAGAAGATAACACTGCAGATCCATTCACCAAGGCCTTGCCCCAGACTCAGTTCGAGCGGCTGATCGAGATGATAGGTCTTCGATACGCCAGTACATGGCCTTAGTGCAAGTGGGAGATTGTTAGTGTATATGCCCTAGAGGCCATTACTGTATCATACTAGTTTGTATATTACTTAATGGAAGCTTGGGATATTCACCTTGTATATACAATCTTGCTCAAAATAGTAGTATGCTACTTGGTTTGTTTCTACTTCAATGTGTACATGTGATTATTTTAGTATATCACCTATGCACATTAGTGGAGCCCTTAGGATCTTTGCTTGATTACCAGCGTTGTGATGGCAGTCACACTAGTGGGGGCTGGGTAATCTATAAGCACATCCTTATGCAGGTCCCTAGTCGCAGGACTATCGAGACAGGGCATCGATACTACGGAGTAGACTAGCGCATGCGCTTCTCATCCCAGTGTGGGAGATGGTCTTTCCCACAGCCATCAGTACGTCGTACTTGAGATAGTATGCGGGTGCTCGTTAGGTTACGAGTACACTGGACAGGACTCGTCGGGAACTGACCGGTTGGTATTATACCTATCGTCAGTTATCAGTTCCCAGGTGACATGAGTACAGCTTAGTCCGCTGACTTGACACTATCACTTCACCTCGAGTGTGTTCCCGCTGTACTTTGATTACTACCCTACCACGGCTCAAAGGAGTCGTGCAAACAGGTAGTAGTTGGGTGCAGTCCCGAAGCACTTGGAGGCAGTGACGGTTAGACAGGATTCGTCTCTCCCGGTATTGGGGGTTGACATCGCGCTGTGTCTAGGAGAGCCATTACACGAGTAGTCCCTGGCCAGGGCAAGCGGGATATACTGGTAGGCTTCCAGTGTTATCTCAGGGGGTATTTGGCTTCACTCCGACACGACTTGTACCGCTATTAGGGGACTGACGTTTACCGCCCCCCTAGGCCCGCCATGCGATGTTTCAGACGAACAGACCGGACTGTACGGAGACTGTCACATTCAGGCTCAGTAGGAGTTCAGATGGGTTTCACCTCGTCAGTCTTCTTGTCGGCATCTACCTGGGGACCGTTACGCACAGCTAGTGCCGCTTGCGGTCTGTGGTTAAACCCACTGCCAGCGTAGTGTCGAGTCTTTAGAGTCCCACACAGAAAGCTATTCGCCTTTAGGCAAAAGAGTAGAGGTCGCATGGTTTTGCGACAGGTCGCATGGTTTTGCGACAGGGTTCAGTCACATCCGTGCACTTGTGCACGTTTAGTGTCCGGACAGTTTACACTAGCGGTCTTTGGTTTAAGCCAGATCCTAGTGTACGTATTGGGATTGGTTTTATCCAGTTTGTATTCGTGTTCCTCGGAACGCGGATGCGGGTGTGTATGCACAGTTGACGGAGAGACAGAGGCAGAGGATTCTCATTAGGGTTGTTGACCGTTGACTGTTGACTATTGACTTTTTGCTCAACCCTAATGAGAATATGATATATGATTAACAATAATATTAATTAAGTATTGTGGTGACATGGTTGTTGAGGGGTTGACTTTGTTGACTTGTTGACTTTGTTGACCGGTTGACTAGGTTGGACTAGTTGACCATCATGATGACAATGGCTATCATTTCATGGCAAAGACTTTTCACTCTCTTGTTCTCTTGTGCAATATGAGTGCATGAAATGATATAGCCATTTTGACTTAAACCATTTACACAATACTTGATTACTATTTTTGTGATGATGGTTTTGGATTATGAGAGCCAAGTGAGAAAAGTCTTTCTCATTCTATCATTTTCATTCTCTCTCTTGTGTTCTTGAGCTCTCATCTCCTTCCTCTTGCTCTCCCTCTCTTTAGTCTATGGTTCACTTGTCTCATGTGTTGAGAACCAAGAACCATAGAGAAAATCCCAACACACTCTCCTCTACTCACTCTAGTTCACAAGGTTTAGCAAACCGAGTGAACTAGTTTCTTCAAAGACCGAAGAAGAAGCCAAAGGTAGAAGCTTTCAGGTGGATCGATCTTCGGTGCAAGGAGACGACAGGGTGAAGCCGATCCGGACAACCATCGAGGCTTGAAGACGAAGGAGTTCAAGAAAGAAAGGTATAACCCCCTAACCGAGTAGTTAACAACTCCTAGTTAGGTTGTTAGTTAGATGTTTAACAAAGATCCGGTTTTGAGTCCATGTTACCACCTCTAGAAAATTGTTTTTCACCAAATTCCGCATGCCCGAAAGTACCAGGAGGGGTAGCATGGACTTACACATGTCACAGTAGCAACGGTCCAGCCGTAGAAGGGTCAAGCCAATGCCTCACATGTGGCACGCCGTACTGCCCCAAACCCTAAGGTTCAAAGGGCAGTTCAAGACGGTCACATAATCGAGTTAAGGTTTGTTGTCTTCTAGAGGGTCCATCGAATCACATGCATGTATTTCCGAAAGATTTAAACCCGAGAAAAATTCAACACTTGAATATTTTTCGTGCCGGGAAAAATTGAGTTAATGATATCCGTTCGAACATTTTAGTACTTTCTAAATTATCCGAAATAACAATACGAAATTAAATCTTCCGATCGAATCGACGAATACAAAAGGATCCCCAGAATACTCAACACTTAAGTCAGTTTAAAAATACCCATAAAATAGTATTATCATATTTCTAAGCATTACGGTGCAAAATTGGTGACGTCATCCGTACGGACCGCCGCGGTTCCGCGGCAATACCCTGCTTGTGCCGCGGAACCGCGGCCGTACAGTGAGTGTTTGACTTGGGGTTTGCACAGTAATACATGTATCTTCTTTAACCCTACAGTGGTATCAGAGCACAGTGGGAATCACACAGGACTCTATGACGATCTCGGGTCTACAGACTAACCTGCACAAGTGTCACCAGAGAACTGCCATCTGACGTAAGGTATAATACCATCTGGGAGTTCTCGGCGAGTCCGTCCAGTGTACCCAGTCTCCACTGAGCAACCGTATACCATCTCTGATGTCAAACACCAATGGATATGGGATCATCCATCGCCCATCTCATGGGTCGAGATGCGTATACGCTAGTCTACACTGGTATATCGATTCCCCGTCTCGATACACCCGCGACTAGGGACCTTGAAAGATGTACTTATGGACTACCATGTCCCCACTAGTATGATCCGTATCATAGTCCAGGTAGTCAAGTACACATCCTAAGGGCTTTACCAACATGTAATGATAAGACAGTATAAAGAGACAAGTATACATGTTAAAGTAAAGTGCTACCAGATAGCATACTATCATGTCAAGCAAGAAAGTCCTCTCTATATATGTCCAAGCATCCAATATAAATATACATCATCTGTACAATACTGGCCTCTAGGGCATACATACAACTAACAGTCCTTGGCTAGGAATGATATGGAGATCTACTAGTAAGTGTTATCAGTAGTTTCTCGACCCGTTATGAGCCTCACATCGACATGACTTATCGGCTACCGGGGTCTGACATTTACCACCCCTAGACTGGATATGCGACATATCAGACGAAGAGACCGGACTGTACGGTAGTGTTACTGATTGGATTCACAGGAGTGTGAGCAGGCTTGCTTGTTGATCTTCTGATCGCTCAATACCCGGGTGGTTGTTACGTTTAGCTGTCCGCTTGCATCTTGTGGGTGTTTTATATGATCATCACCTACTGACGGCGTATTGACGAGTCTTTAGAGTCCTACACAGAGGTTTCCTGGCTCAGGCGAAACGGAGTAGGAGCACATATGTGATATGTGCGGGAACGAGATTAATATGATATGTGATATCGTATTTTATTCTCGCGACATGTGATATCGGACAGTTATATGTAATATAGCCGGGTCATCGGATCAAGTGTTGATTCGACGAAATGATACATATTATATTAGTCGGTTATATGTGATATAGCCGGATTATTAAATCAAGTTTTGATTTAATAATTTAATTTATAATTATATATTTGATATATTAAATTGTATTAACTAATATTTGCTCACTTAAGTATTTCATTTTCTCACTTTAGATACATTTAACATATATGTGTGTTAGTGTGTATGCCCTAGAGGCCATTACTGTATCATACTAGTTTGTATATTACTTAATGAAAGCTTGGGATATTCACCTTGTATTGACAATCTTGCTCAAAATGGTAGTATGCTACTTGGTTTGTTTCTACTTTAATGTGTGCATGTGTTTCTTATAGCATGTCGCCTTTACACATTAGTGGAGCCCTTAGGATCTTTGCTTGATTACCAGCGTTGTGATGGAAGTCACACTCGTGGGGGCTGGGTAATCCACAAGCACATCCTTATGCAGGTCCCTAATCATAGGACTATCGAGACAGGGCATCGATACTCCGGAGTAGACTAGCATATGTGCTTCTCATCCCAGCTTAGGAGACGGTCTGTCCCACAGCCGTCAGTACGTCGTACTTGAGATAGTATGCTGGTGCTCGTTAGGTTACGAGTACACTGGACAGGACTTGTCGGGAACTGTTGGTTGGTATTATACCTATCGTCAGTTATCAGTTCCCAGGTGACATGAGTACAACTTAGTCCGTTGACTTGACACTGTCACTTCGCCTCGAGTGTGTTCCCACTGTTCTTAGATTGCTACCCTACCATGGCTCAAAGGAGTCGTGCAAACAGGTAGCAGTTGGGTGCAGTCCTGAAGCACTTGGAGGAAGTGACGGTTAGACACGATTCGTCTCTCCCGGTATTAGGGGTTGATATCGCGCTGTGTCTAGGAGAGCCATTACACAAAGTCCCTGGCCAGGGCAAGCGAGATATACTGGTAGGTTTCCAGTGTTATCACAGGGTGTTCTGGGCTACACTCCGACACGACTTATACCGCTATTAAGGGACTGACGTTTACCGCCCCCTAGGCCTACCATGCATTATTCTTAGACGAACAGACCGGACTGTACGGAGACTGTCACATTCAGGCTCAGTAGGAGTTCTGATGGGTTTACCTCGTCAGTCTTCTTATCGGCATCTACCTGGGGACCGTTACGTACAGCTAGTGCCGCTTGCGGTCTGTGGTTAAACTCACTGCCAGCGTAGTGTCGAGTCTTTAGAGTCCCACACAGAGGGTTATTCGCCTTTAGGCAAAACGAGTAGAGGTCGCATGGTTTTGCGACGGGGTTCGTTCACATCCGCGCACTTGTGCACGTTTGGTGTCCGAACAACTTATACTAGAGGGCTTTGGTTTAAGCCAGATCCTAGTATATATTTTGGGATTGGTTTTATCTCACTGTATTCGTGTTCCTCGGAACACGGATACGGGTGTGTATGCACAGTTGACTGAGGCTGAGGCAGAGGACTTTCATTAGGGTTGATGACCGTTGTCTTTTTCTTAACCCTAATGTTTATATGTGGAATATGATTATTAATATTAATTAATTATAATTGTGTTATGGTTAGGGTTGTTGACCATTTGACTATGGTTGACTTGTGGACCTATGTTGACATATTGACCATCATCATTTCATATGAAAGATGCTCTTTGATTCTTGCAAAAGTAATTAATGTGAAATGATAATGGTCATTTCAAGTTAACCATCACAATTATCTTTTGTTAATTATTTAATTATCATAATTCACATATATGTGAGAAGGTTGGCATTATCTTCTCATTCTATCATTCTCATTCTCTCTCATCCTTTTCCTCTCTCTCAAAGCTCTCCCCTCTCATGAGTTGAGAACCATTAAGCTTTGAGATAAAACCTTCAAAATTACTCTCTACTCTTTCTAAGGTTCTAGGTTTAGCACACCAAGCACCTTAGTTACTTCTAGTTTGAGGTAGGAGCCAAAGGTAGATGCCCTCGGGTGGATCTTTCTTCGGCAAGAGAAGGCGACGAGGATGACCCGTTCATCCTACTCTAAGTAGCAAGAAGAGAAGGACTTAAAGACTTAGGTATAACCCTTTAACCGAGTAGCTAACTCTCTTAGCTTGTTTGTTAGTTTATGTTTAGCAAAGATCCTCATTTAGTTAGTCCATGTTGCTTAGAGTTGTGAAAATCGAATTTTTATACCGTTTCCGCCTCCCCGTAAGCACCGGGGTGGGAAACATGGACTTACAGTGGTATCAGAGCTTAGCTAAACACAAACTAGCAAGTTAGCAAAGTATCTTGAATTTCGATCGGACAAAAAACCGCAAAACACCCTGTAAAATTCAAGTTTCTGTCGATTTTTATTTCTGCTCAAAAAATAATAAATCTTGTACTAAAAATCGGCTCAGGCTTTTTATAGAACAGGTAAGGAAAATGATCCAGTGAGTCGACCAACTCACCGTGGATCCACGGCAAGAACTTGCTCCTGCCGCGGATCCGCGGTCGAGTTGACTCGGCCGTGGATCGTTTCTCCTGCAGTTTTCTTCTGCTGGTGTTTTGTGATTTTTGAGATGGTTTGTTTCTGCCCAGAATTTCCAGGGAATAAGTTTGCTTTTGTGGTGGTTACAAATCCGTATTTTGATCGTTTTTCTGTAGACTTTGTCTAATGGGTTGTATCTGTGATGTGATATATGTATTGAACGTCTGCTAATCGCTATACGTCGATTAGTGGGGGTTATACATATCTGTGATCTGTAATGTTAATGGTTTGTGTATATGAATTCGTTGGATTGTCGCGGATGAATAGCCGGGGGGTTGTGAGATGAGAGTTTTCTTATTCTTTCAATTCATGTAATATGTAAATTGATGTAATATTATTTATATGGCCGCACAACCGGGATGGGGTTGTAGCCGTCATTGTATAATTTCTTTTACTGTTTTTGCTCCTAGGATAGACCTAAGATGGGGTGTACAAACTACCGGGTATCTCGAAGTGCCAAGTGGCCTACTCACGTTGTTGAGGGAGGTTGCTTCATTTCGGGTACTTGGCGGGTAGTTTGCCGCATCCGTAGGGGTCTAGGGTGGGGTTTGGCTATTCATCGCGACCGTGTAATCCGCTCTTCGTTACAGGCTCGTACAAAATGCGGATTCCTAGTATATCCAATGTGTTCATCTGTGATCTGGAATGGCTATCATTGCATGCGACGAATGTATATATCTATATATGATATCTATTTAGGCGTTGCTTATGTTTTGCATCCGCGCTAGTCCAGCCCCCGCTCTGTCGTTAGTTAAGTAACCTAACGGGTGATGACGGGACCCCATGGCGAATGCAGATGGCATAAGCATACGTCATATTTTCGTTGTTTTCTGCAATGGTAGGATTAATTGATGGGACGCATTAAAATTAATGCAAGAAAATAAACCAAGTAAAAGTCGTTGGAACACTTTCAAAACCACTCGGTTCTTTTTAAAAACAACTTTTAAACGCGGAGCTTGAACCACTCCTTTTGAAAGCTATCTCGTTCCTTCGATTATATCAAGTTCACTACGTTCACGGTTTCGCCAAAACCATTCATAGCCCTCCGTCGTTTCACATGGATAGTCAATAAGTATTCAAGCTATGTTTGTTGGCCAAAGTCAAGGCATAGTGATTGGTAGCTATTGGGTATTCATGTGCAGCATAGATAGATGTGTTGGTTTGGGACAGTCGTACTGCCTTGTTGGCCAAAGTCAAGGGTAGGTACGAGTGGATTCAAATTAACCTGGAGAATGACGGGTAGAACTTGACATGTGACTTATGATTTGTTGGCCAAAGTCAAGGTCATAAGAGCATGGGGCAAAAATCCACATCGGGAGTTTCAAAAGAAACTGAAACTTGCAAGCGCTGCATACCATTTGGAGTGTGATGATTCTGGTAGGATTCCTTAAGTTTTGTCATGCGATGATATTTGGATCCCGATCCTACTGTGAGTATATGCTACTCTTCCGGAACTTTCTCACTTAACGATCAATGCTATAAACCAAGTAGGTGTCTAGAAAGGTGTTAGCGGGGCTACGCCCACAGGGAAAATAGGTTACTTAATTAAGTAACTTCGCGAAAGCGTTGGAAAACCTCCCTCGAAGTACCGACACTGTCCTGGCTAAATGGTTAAGCATGAATTGTACGGTGAGATTGATCCCGACTAATTCTTCCTTTATGGTTTGAGGAGGGATTCGAGAGACAGTGGGAGCCATCCTGTTTAGACAAATTAAAAACCACTCTAAACTTGCAAGAGCATCATGCTAAATTGTTTCTTCTCTCTCTCCTAATTCCAGCGACCAAACATCATGACTGGACTTAAGTTACTACTAGATAAAAACATACTGACAGGGCCAAACTACAAAGATTGGCTCAGGAATGTCAAAATGGCAATCACTTATGACAAGTTGGGGTATCTCCTTACCACCAAAGCTCCCCCTGTCCCAAGTCCCAAAACCAGCGTCGCGGATAGGGAAATCCGTAAGACCTGGGAAATCGACTGCGCGAAGGCCAAGTGCCTCGTGCTTGCCTCTTTGGACAATGAACATCAGGGGAGGCACGAGAATATGGACCTCGAATCCATATTTCTCCATACAAAAGAACTGTATGGAGAGCAATCCCGTATCGCCAGATACGAAGTCTCGAAAAAGCTGTTTTCGGCGAGATTGGCCGTCGGATCATCGGTAGTGGAACACGTGCTTAAGATGATTGGCTACATAGAGGAGCTCACGGACCTTGGGACCACGTTGGAGAACGAGCTCTACACGGACTTGATTCTCCAGTCCCTTCCTTCCACTTACGCCCAGTTTATCCTGAACTTCAACTTGCAAGAAAAGGAAGTTGAACTTTCAGAACTCCTCAACATGCTGAGGAGTGCAGAGGGCACCTTACAGAAAGGTAGGGAAACATCCACTTTGTTTGTAGGAGGATCTTCCTCTTCTAGGTCCAAGGCGAAAGCCAAGGGAAAGAAGAAGAAAACCCCCACCAAACCAAGGGGCGGTGTTAGTAAAGTGGATACGAAGGAAAAGGCAAAGGCAACATAGGTAGCGGGAAAGCTTGTGGGGAAGGAAGAATGCTTTTACTGTCACAAGAGTGGACACTGGAAGAAAGATTGCTGGGCTTGGAAGGCCAGAAACCAGGATCTGGAGCAAGTTGCGGCTTCAGCTTCAGGTGTGTATGTTATTGAAAACTGTCTATCAATAAACTCTACTTCTTGGGTATTGGATACCGGATCAGGATCTCATATCTGTAATTCTTTGCAGGCACTGAGAAAGCGTAGGTTTTTGAAGGCAGGTGATACGACCCTCAAAGTTGCAAACGGAGCTAGCATGGATGCTGAGGCCGTGGGGGACTATCACCTGGGAATGTCAGATGGACATGTTTTGGTTTTACGTAATTGTTATTTTGTACCCAATGCAACTTGTAATATCATTTCTGTATCTTTAATATATAAAGATGGTTATGAATTTACATTTGTAAGTAATGTTGTAAACATTCACCTTAATCAAGTGCTGATTGGGTCAGCTACATTAAGCAATGGTATATACGTACTAAACCAACCACATATTTTCAATGTCCAGAATACACACAAAAGAAAGTCTCCAGAAACAAATCAGGCTTTCTTATGGCATTGTAGACTGGGTCACATAAATGAGAGAAGGTTGACGAAGTTACATACAGAAGGATATTTGGATCCGTTCGAATATCAATCATATGCAACTTGTCAATCCTGTCTCAAAGGAAAGGTGACAAAGACTTCGTTCACTGGATACGGAGTAAGAGCGAGCGAGCTCTTGGGACTCGTACACAGCGACGTGTGCGGTCTAATGTTTACGCATGCACGAAGCGGTTATTCTTACTTCATTACTTTTACGGATGACTTTTCAAGGTACGGGTATGTCTTCTTAATGAAACATAAATCCGAAGCCTTTGGAAAATTCCAGGAATATAAGAATGAAGTAGAAAAAAAAACAGGCAAAAGTATCAAGACACTGAGATCTGATCGAGGTGGTGAATACTTGAGTGCCGAGTTCCTGGATTACTTAAAAGGGAATGGAATTCTCTCTCAGCTTACTCCTCCATACACTCCGCAACATAACGGTGTATCGGAGAGACGGACCCGGACCCTATTGGATATGGTACGTTCCATGATGAGTAATGCTGAGTTACCGCGATCATTCTGGGGATATGTACTAGAATCAGCTGCATACCTTTTGAACCGAGTTCCAATTAAGACTGTGCCTACTACACCATATCAGATGTGGTGTGGGAATAGACCCTATCTTAATCACATTAAGACATGGGGATGTCTAGCTTTTGTCAAAAAGCAGCATGCGGACAAACTCAAGGCAGGCTCAGTACAGTGCAAGTTTGTGGGATATCCAAAGAACTCCAAGGGATATTTCTTCTATTGCGAAGAGGAACAAAAGGTTTTTGTTTCTAGTCATGCCCACTTCTTGGAAACAGAGTTTTTGGAAAATCAGTTAAGTGGGAGCGCAATAGAACTGGAAGATATTCCAGAACCACGAGCTATTACTGAAAGCTTAGTAGAACCAGAGGGTTCGAAAGATCAGGACATTCCTCCGCCGCTACGCAGGAGTAGTAGGCAGTCTCATCCGCCCGAGAGATACTACGGTTTTCTCATAGACCGGGATAGAGAGGATTGCATCATTGATAGTGATGAGCCTACTAGCTTCCAGCAGGCCATTCAGAGTGTTGACTCGGTAAAATGACTGGATGCAATGCGGACCGAAATGGAGTCCATGTACACCAACAAAGTATGGACGTTGGACGTTGCTCCAGATGGGGTAAAACCCGTAGGATGCAAGTGGATCTTCAAAAGGAAGATTGGTGTAAATGGACAGGTTGAGACCTAGAAGGCTAGACTTAAGGGTTTTCGTCAAAGACCTGGCTTGGACTATGACGAAACCTTTTCTCCAGTGGCTATGCTGAAATCCATTCGGATACTTCTTGCCATTGCTGCCTTCCATGATTATGAGATCTGGCAGATGGACGTAAAGACCGCTTTTCTAAATGGAAATTTAGAGGAGTGTGTCTATATGGACCAGCCAGAGGGTTTCATTCAGAGTGGGAGCAGCGGAAAGGTATGCATGTTGCTTAAGTCCATCTATGGACTAAAGCAGGCATCGCGGAGTTGGAACATCAGTTTTGATGAGACGATCAAAGAATTTGGCTTTATCAAAAATCCAGATGAACCATGCATCTATAGTAGATTTGTAGCAAGAACTGTCGTATTCCTCGTTTTATACGTGGATGACATTCTCTTGATAGGAAATGACATTCCTATGCTACAATCTGTCAAAGGGTTCTTGTCACACAGGTTCTCTATGAAAGACCTGGGTGATGCCTCTTACATTCTGTGGATCCGGATCTATCGTGACAGATCCAAGAGGATATTAGGACTTTCACTGTCCAGGTACATCGACACCATACTGAAAAGATTCGCTATGGAAGATTCCAAGCGCGGTAATCTACCGGCTTGTCACGGGATCACCGTCTCCAAAGAGATGTCTCCCAAGACTGATTTGGAAAGGGATCGCATGTCTATTATACCCTACGCTTCTGTGGTAGGCTCTATAATGTATGCGATGTTGTGTACCAGACCGGATGTAGCTTATGCACTGAGTGTGGTAAGCCGGTATCAATCAAACCCTGGGGAGAAACACTGGATAGCGGTAATGAACATTCTCAAGTACCTGAGAAGGACTAAGGAGATGTTCTTGGTGTATGGCGGAAAAGACCTTCAGATCGAGGCCTTTACTGACTCCAGCTTCCAGAGTGACAAGGATGATTCCAAGTCCATGTCGGGTTATGTCTTTACCCTCAATGGAGGGGCGGTGTGTTGGAAGAGTTCCAAACAGGAAACCGTTGTTGACACGACGATGGAAGCGGAATATATCGCTGCTGCTGATGCCACAAAAGAAGCCGTCTGGATAAGGAAGTTCTTGACAGAACTTCAGGTGGTTCCGTCCATTGTTGATCCAGTACCTATGTATTGCGACAACAACGGTGCTATAGCTTTAGCACAGGAACCCAGGTCCCATCAGAAGTCCAGACACATCTTGAGGCGGTATCACCTGATCAGGGAGATCATGGGTCGCCAGGAGATCGAGGTTCGGAGAGTTGCTACAGAAGATAACAATGCTGATCCATTCACGAAGGCCTTACCCCAGACTCAGTTCGAGCGGCTGATCGAGATAATAGGTCTTCGATACGCCAGTACATAGACTTAGTGCAAGTGGGAGATTGTTAGTGTGTATGCCCTAGAGGCCATTACTATATCATACTAGTTTGTATATTACTTAATGGAAGCTTGGGATATTCACCTTGTATTGACAATCTTGCTCAAAATGGTAGTATGCTACTTGGTTTGTTTCTACCTTAATGTGTGCATGTGTTTCTTATAGCATGTCGCCTTTACACATTAGTGGAGCCCTTAGGATCTTTGCTTGATTACTAGCGTTGTCATGGCAGTCACACTCGTGGGGGCTGGGTAATCCACAAGTACATCCTTATGCAGGTCCCTAGTCGTAGGACTATCGAGACAGGGCATCGATACTTCGGAGTAGACTAGCGTATGCGCTTCTCATCCCAGCTTGGGAGACGGTATGTCCCACAGCCGTCAGTACGTCATACTCGAGATAGTATGCGGGTGCTCGTTAGGTTACGAGTACACTGGACAGGACTCGTCGGGAACTGTTGGTTGGTATTATACCTATCGTCAGTTATCAGTTCCCAGGTGACATGAGTACAACTTAGTCCGTTGACTTGACACTGTCACTTCGCCTCGAGTTTGTTCCCACTGTTCTTAGATTGCTACCCTACCACGGCTCAAAGGAGTCGTGCAAACAGGTAGCAGTTGGGTGCAGTCCCGAAGCACTTGGAGGCAGTGACGGTTAGACTGAATTCGTCTCTCCCGGTATTGGTGGTTGATATCGCGCTGTGTCTAGGAGAGCCATTACACAAAGTCCCTGGCCAGGGCAAGCGAGATATACTGGTAGGTTTCCAGTGTTATCTCAGGGTGTTCTGGGCTACACTCCGACACGACTTGTACTGCTATTAGGGCACTGACATTTACCTCCCCCCTAGGCCCGCCATGCGATATTCTTAGACGAACAGACCGGACTGTATGAAGACTTTCATATTCAGGCTCAGTAGAAGTTCAGATGGGTTTACCTCGTCAGTCTTCTTATCGGCATCTACCTGGGGACCGTTACGTACAGCTAGTGCCGCTTGCAGTCTGTGGTTAAACCCACTGCCAGCGTAGTGTCGAGTCTTTAGTGTCCCATACAGAGGGTTATTCTCCTTTAGGCAAAACGAGTAGAGGTCGCATGGTTTTGCGACGGGGTTCGTTCATATCCGCGCACTTGTGCACGTTTGGTGTCCGGACAGCTTATACTAGCGGGCTTTGGTTTAAGCCAGATCCCAGTATATGTTTTGGGATTGGTTTTATCTCATTGTATCCGTGTTCCTCAGAACACGGATACGGGTGTGTTTGCATAGTTGACTGAGGCAGAGGCAGAGGACTTTCATTAGGGTTGATGAACGTTGTCTTTTTCTTAACCCTAATGCTTATATGTGAAATATGATTATTAATATTAATAAATTATAATTGTGTTATGGTTAGGGTTGTTGACCATTTGACTATGGTTGACTTGTCGACCTATGTTGACATATTGACCATCATCATTTCATATGAAAGATGCTCTTTGATTCTTGTAAAAGTAATTAATGTGAAATGATAATGGTCATTTCAAGTTAACCATCACAATTATCTTTAGTTAATTATTTAATTATCATAATTCACATATATGTGAGAAGGTTGGCATTATCTTCTCATTCTATCATTCTCATTCTCTCTCATCCTCTTCCTCTCTCTCAAAGCTCTCCCCTCTCATGAGTTGAGAACCATTAAGCTTTGAGATAAAACCTTCAAATACTCTCTACTCTTTCTAAGTTTCTAGGTTTAGCACACCAAGCACCTTAGTTACTTCTAGTTTTAGGTAGGAGCCAAAGGTAGAGGCCCTCGGGTGGATCTTTCTTCGGCAAGAGAAGGCGATGAGGACGACCCGTTCATCCCACTCCAAGGAGAAAGAAGAGAAGGACTTCAAGACTTAGGTATAACCCTTTAACCGAGTAGCTAACTCTCTTAGCTTGTTTGTTAGTTTATGTTTAGCAAAGATCCTCCTTTAGTTAGTCCATGTTGCCTAGAGTTGTGAAAATCGAATTTTTATACCGTTTCCGCCTCCCCGTAAGCACCGGGGTGGGCAACGTGGACTTACAATGTGATATATGTTATTGTATTCTTTTCTTTTGTTACAAAATTATATATATGTGATATGTATAATTGTAACATGCTAGGTTATACTTGCAACTAGGGTTAATGATATTCTCACCATGGCTAGGATTAGGGTTAAATTTAATTATTTTAGTTAATTCTAAATTATGGATTAATGTTGAGATATTTCTTTGACTTGACTTAGTCCACTCTTTAGATATTTACTAAGATATTTATTAACTTAACCTTTAACCATAGCCCATGGTTTAGTCTCTGTAAGGGTTAAGCATGACATTCTTAACCCATGGTTGCATTTCTAACCTCAACAATAATTCATTCACCACTTCTTCATCTTCTTCTTGCTCTCAAAAAGGCTTGCTAGATTTTTCCTTTGTGATGAAAGATTGTGAGAAAAAGAAAACAAAAGAGAGCAAAATTCTTGCTTCATCATCCTCATCTATACTAGCCATATAGATTAGTGTGTTAGCTTCACTAATCCCTAATTAGTGAAGAGATAGCTTAGGTTTGTGACTCCTCAAAGTAGATTATCTTGGATAGTGAAGACTTCAAGCAATGATGCATCATTCACTTCATGGAGCCTCTCAAGAGTCCGAGAGCTTGATGATCGCAGCGAAGGGACCATAACTCGGAGCTTATGAAGCGAAGGAACGGACTACAAAGGTTGTAATCCCTAATCACTTAGTTGTAAAGATGTTTCCATTTCGATTCCACATGATTCTCTAGTAATCGATCTTGTTTAGGGTTGTTTAAGCATGGCAACAATTTTAATTTGGCATGGATGATGCAACCCGAAACCTTGCTGTTGTGCTTAGGAACCCTACACAAATCACGCCCAAAGGCGGAAAACAATCACCACAAGCATATATACGACGCCGTAGCGAAGAAATAGACAATAAAATGAAAACAACATAAAAGAGATAAAGCAACATAAGAAAGGCCGGCTCGTACGAGCACGAAACCCAGAGTCACGTATAATACAATATCGATCCTCACAACTCGTCTCTAAGTCAATACATGAAAGTGGTAGATGGAGAGTACTAGATACAACAGGATATACAATAGACGTAATCGGATAACAACAAACCCATGTAAGTCTACGGTAGCGCCCCGGCCGTCTACAGACGCCAAATGCGGAACAAAAACTTTTTAACTGGCGCTATCGTATACTTTAACCCAGATCTGCCATTATTGCTAAACTAACAAACTGTAAAGAGAGTAGAAAGGTTATACCGAACGATCCGACTCCTTCGTTCTTTAACCATCATCCCACGCTCCGTTGCGGCTGCTCCGATCTCGTCGATCTCCGATCTGCTCGTCCAGGTGGCACCACATCAATGATTCTTTAAACGGGCTCCCGTCTCTGACTCGAGGCAACTCGGTCGTCAAGTTTGCTAAAAGAGACGACCAAGATTGATGTAGAGAATGAGTGGAATACTTTGTCTCGCTTCGTCCAAAACCATGGACGAACGGTTAATGAAGTTGCTGTGGGAATCGGGTGATGGAATGAAATGAGCTGTGAAATTCCATACACTGAAAACTATCATAATCTTTTTCTACCATCAAGTGAGAGAGAGAGAGAGGAGGGGGCCGGCCATCTTATAGGAATGGGGGGGGTGAGTGTAGGAGAGAGGAGAGTGACCACAAGAGAAAATATCTAGTGTGAACACAAATAAATATCTAGTGTGAACACACAGTGTGAACACAAAGAAAGCAACCAATGAAACAATAACACCTCACCGCTTCTAGAACCTTCTAGAAGTATCCACACTCTTCCAAAGAAAAGATAAATCCATCTTTAACCGAATGTTAAAAGACAGCTGATAGAAAACTGGAAACAGGCAACTTCCAAAAGTGATCCTGAAACTACTTTCAGGATAACCCCGTAACTGTATAAAAATACCCGCATTTGTATTACGACCGAATACAAATGTAACTGAGACAAAGATATTATTTCTACTCAATATAATACTCGGATCCGGCTTAAACCAAAGCCGACAGTACCATCTGCCCGAAAAATGACACGTGCGTAAACGCACGTGCATTTTCCGAACCCTGCCATAAAACCATACGGCCTCTACAACGTTTCGCCCAAACTTGGGAAACTGTCTGTGGGGGACTCTAATGACTCGTCAGTACCCTGGCAGTGGGTTTAACCACAAACCGTCAGCGGCACTAGCTATGCGTAACGGCTGCCCATGGACTGACCTCAAGGGAGGCTGATGAGCGAACTCATCCAGAAACTCTACTGAGCCTAACAGTGACAATGTATATACAGTACGGTCCGTTCGTCTATGAGTATCGCATATCTTCCTAGGGGGCTAGTAATGTCAGACCCCCAATAGCAGTATAAGTCGTGTCGGAGTGTAGCCCAATAACACCCTGAGATACTACTGGAGTACCTACCAGTAAATCTCCTGCCACGGCCGTGGGCTTTGTGTAATGGCTCTCCTAGACACAGCACGATCTCGCCCCCAATACCGGGAGAGACGAATCCCCTGCCGATCCGCTCACGTGCCTCCATATGGCTCGAGACTGTAGCCAAAAACTACCTGTTTGCACGACTCCTTTGAGCCGTGGAAGGGTAGAAATCAAAGCATAGTGGGAACTCACACGAGACAAATGACGACTTCAGGTCGATGAACTAACCTGTACACATGTCACCAGGGAACTGCTATCTGACGATATGTATAATACCAACTAGCAGGTTCCCAGCCAGTCCTGTCCGGTGTACTCATAACCCAATGAGCACCTGTATACATCTTAGGTGATCCAACTGACACCAGTGGCTTGTGAGACCGGCCACCGCCCCTTGTCGGGGTCTCGACTGTATACACTAGTCTTCTCCGGAGTATCGATGCCCTGTCTCGAAAATCCCACGACTAGGGACCACAATTAAAGATATGCGTATATGTTAATTATATGTATGCCCTAGAGGCCATTACTGTACATAGGATGTATATTGTAGTGGATGCTGGGACATATATAGGGAGGACTTTCTTGCTCGACATGATAGTATGCAATCTGGTTGCTCTTTACCTTAACGTGTATACTGATTGTCTCTCTGTTACATGTTGGTAAAGCCCTTAGGATGTGTGCTTGACTACCTGGACTATGATGCGGATCATACTAGTGGGGACATGGTAGTCCATAAGTACATCCTTCAAAGTCCCTAGTCGAGGGTGTATCGAGACGGGGCATCGATATACCAGAGTAGACTAGCGTATACCTTCTCGACCCATACAGATGGGCGATGGATGATCCCATATCAATTGGTGTTTGACATCAGAGATGATATACGGGTGCTCAGTAGAGACTGGGTACACTGGACGGACTCGCCGAGAACTCCCAGATGGCTTATACCTCACGTCAGATGGCAGTTCTCTGGTGATACTGGTACAGAGTAGTCTGTTGACCCGAGATCGTCATAGAGTCTTGTGTGGTTCCCATTGTGCTTTGATTTCCATCTTACCACGTCCAAGAGGGCGTGCAAAATGGTGGTTTTTGGGTACAGTCCCGAGTCACATGGAGGCAATGAGCGATAGGAGGGGATTCGTCTCTCCCGGGAGTTGATGTTGCGCTGTGTTCGATTGGCTATAACAGGAAATCCCTGGCCAAGGTTGCTGAGATTTACTGGTAAGTGTTACCAGTAGTTTCTTGAAGTGTTATAGACCTCATATCGACACGACTTATCGAGCTATTGGGGTCTGACGTTAACCACCCCTAGGCGAGATATGCGACATATCAGACGATCAGACCGGACTGTACGGTAGTGTTACTGGTTGGATTCACTGGAGTGTGAGCGGGCTTGCTCGTCGATCTTCAGATCGCTCAATACCCGGGTGGCCGTTACGTTTAGCAGACCGCTTGCGGCTTGTGGGTGCTTGATATGATCATCACCTGCTGCCGGCGTATTGACGAGTCTTTAGAGTCCTACACAGAGGTTTCCTGGTTCAAGCGAAACGAAATAGGAGCGCATATGAGATATGTGCGGGACCGAGAATAATACGTGTATGTGATACCGTATTCCATTCTTGCGATGAATGTATCGATTGGTTATATTCGATATAACCTAGATATCGAATCAAGGATTGATTCGATAAGCCGATACATTGGATACTAGTCGGTTATGTGCGACATGACCGGATCATTGAATCAAGTGTTGATTTAATGATTTAATGTATAATTATGTATTTGATATATTACTTTGCATTAACTAGTATTGGTTCACTTTATATGGATTTTCTCACTTGGATGTACAAGTTGTATATGTGATATACTTTTTGTGCATATTATTGTATCATGTTTGATGATGCATGTTTACTTGGTTAAGTGTAAAGAATTAAACCATGGTTAAACTTATGATTAGGGTTTTATTTCCTTTTCTTATTTATTTATCTATTTATTCATTTTGGAAATAATTAGAAAAGGCATAAAGAGAAAATGGTGGCTAATTTTGTTTCATATTGAAGCTTCTTGAAGACTTTGACCTAGTGACCATTTTGTTCTTATCCTTAACCCTAACCATTCCATTAACCATGGTCTTTTCTCTACACTTAACTAAGTTTGAAAGTATGATAAGTATTCTATTTATTTTCTTTTTAAAATTAACTTATCATATCATTTCTTCTTCTTCTTCCTTGAACTCAAGAAGAAAACCTTGAGGTCATCAATGGTGATTGATGATAAAGAGTGAGAAATCCAATTCTAAATTGAACCCACTTCCTATTTCGTCGTCCTCTATCTCTTGCCAAGTAGTAGAGTGTGTTTTCTTCACAAGTTTCTTGACTTGGTGAAGTTGGAGCTTGATTTAGCGATGCCTCGACGTAGATCATCTTCGGCATGGACATCGATGACCTAGCCCGTCCATTCTCCGATGAAGCCGACGCTAGAGCCCGGGACTTGTTATGGACAGCGAGGAGACTTCATTGCGGAGCTATGGAGGTGGAGAACCGGATCTACAAAGTTTGTATTTCCGTATCTTTTAGTTAAGTGTTAACTAGTTTATTGTTTCGCCTAAATATCTAGCCAACGATCCGTAGTTTAGGGTTTCCCGGCACCGTAAAATTTGAAATTGGCATGGTTGATGCCTTGTGAGACCTCACTAGGGTGCCTAGGAACCCTACAGTGGTATCAGAGCCTAGCTAGAGCCTTAGGCGAAGTCTAGACGGAATTTGAAGTCCGAACGACCCGAAAACCCGAACCCAAAATAGCTCTCTGTCCTTTTTTCAAAAACTGGGATTTTTCCAAATTAAAAATTGCTAAAAAATTCAGCAGGGAAAAATAAGAATTACGATGCAAAAAATTTTCGATGAACAGTACAACATGCGGCAGAACCGCGGCAGAAGCTTGGCTTCTGCGGCGGTTCCGCGGCCATATACTGACATCATCAATTACTGTTTGCACAGTACTCCTATTTTATTATGCTGGATTTTCTGGGAATTTTTAATATTAATTCAAGAGTTGAATTTTCTGGAGTTGTTTTGGGGATTCGGTGTTTTGATCGGAGTATCAAATTTTGTCTGTGTGGCTTTCCGGATAAATTTTAGAATATGTTAAAAAGTTCGACCGGATATAAATACCCAATTTTTCCCTGTTGGGAAATTTCCAAGTGTTGGATTTTTCCGTAGTTTGAAGACGTTCTAAGTAGTGCAAGTAACGCGATGGACCCTCTAGAAGACAACAAACCTTAACTCGATTATGTGACCGTCTTGAACTGCCCTTTGAACCTTCGGGTTTGGGGCAGTACGGCGTGCCACATGTGAGGCGTTGGCTTGACCCTTCTACGGCTGGACCGTTGGTACTGAGGCACGAATGGAATGTTGTTAGACTTATTTCATGTGTTGAGCTCTATCGGGAAAACTTGGGTGTTTGACTGTTCGATCGAAAAGTTTAACATTTTCTGTTTATCTGGAATGAGATACAATAATTGGAATTCACAATAAGTTATGAGATAACTGAATGAATGTTATAAACATAGCAGTTTAGTCTCACTTGATCGGTTGCCACGGAATTTTGATGTGATCAAAAGTCCGTCGCAATCACGTAGCGTACGCGGATACTCGCCGGGTAAACTTAATAGACAGCCTCATCCCATAGCCCCGACCAAGTGACTGTAGGAGAACCCCGTCGCCGAAAGCATCCGTTCGGGTGCTCGCGGTAGCGGTGTTCCGCCTTGGTGCACTTCGTCGACGGTATCAGGGGTGCGGCCGCCTACTAAAGTTTGCGACGAGCATTCGATCAGTTTTTCGGGAATCTTGTTGAATTGCCCGACTTAATATTGAAAAGTGTTTTCGATTTTGAGACTAAAATGCGGGGTTTATAATTGTTAGGCATGCGATGTCTAAGTAATTCATTTGGTCAGGCATGCGATGTCTGAGGTGGTTGCGGATTCCAACTGTTGTAGTTTTACACTTTCTTTTCTGTGACCGTAAGTGTAATATGTGATATCGTCGGTTTCGTTGCTATATGTCAACGACAATTGGGATGGACATATTTACTTACGTTGATGACATGTGATGTTATGTGTTGCTGGATATGTTATATTGGATCGTCGTGTTTGAATAGCCGGGGTTTTTTATGTGAGATGAGTGTTTTTCATTTTCATTCATGTAAAAACTTATATGTAATATTCTTTTATTTGGGGCGCTTCCAGGTTGCGGAAGTTGTCACCGTTTTTGTATATTATTTACATTTCCGCACTAGGATAGACCCAAGGAGGGGAGCACAAGTAACCGGGTTCTAGAGTCCAGAGGGAGACCAACTCGAGGAGTCGAGTCCGGGTCTCCTAACTCTAGAATTGGTAGGGTTGCTTGCCGCTCTCGTAGGGGTCTTGGGGTGTGGGTTTGGTTATTCATCACGACCGTGGAATCCATGTTTTATACTGGCTCGTATTGAAAACACGGACGTCCTAGAATATCCAATATTTCATATGATCCTTCTGCTGCGATATCTGTGATGTGATCATGTGATGTTCTGTGATAGATACAGTATATAGTATATATGATATATTTTATAGATGTTACTTATGTTTTACACCCGCGCTAGCCCTGCCCCACTATGCCGTTAGTTACCTAACCTAACGGTGCACGAGGGGACATCGAGGCGAATGCGGATGGCATAAGTGTACGTCGTATTTATCTGTGATGTTTACGTACTTAAATGATGGGACTTCATTAATGTGATTAATGAAATAAAAGAAACCTAAGATGTTGTAGAATCGAATTTCAAAAATAAAACAGGTAGCAACAGTTCTTGCTTTGCACAGCGGTATATGTGATATATCCTGCACCTTATTCGATGAGGAAAGGACCGAGATCCCTTCACCGGGAGTGACTCCTTTAGCAATAACTGGCAGATGCTACACACTCGGTTTGTCTTTTGATTGCTTTTAAGAGTTTTGCTTTGCACAGTGATATATACGATATATCCCGCACCTCATTCGACGAGGAAAGGACCGACGATCCCTTCACCGGGAGTGACTCCTTTAGCAAAACCAGAAAAGCCTCAAAAACACTCCATTTCAAAATTCATTCGATCCTACAACGATATCAAGTTCATTACGCAATAGGTTTTCAGAAAAACCTGTCGTAGCCCTCCGTCATTTCAGATAAGTCCTATTTAGTATTCGTGCTACGTTTGTTGACCTCCGTCAAGGCGTAGTGTGCGGTAGCTAACTAGTATTTATCTGTTTATGCATATGATGCAGATTGAGTTAGGGTAGTCGTGCGGCCTTGTTGACCTCCGTCAAGGGTCGTGCGGGTGGGTTTAATTCGATCAAGAAATGACGGGTTGAACTTGACTAGTAGCCTATGGTTTGTTGACCTCCGTCAAGGTCATAGGACGCTAGGGGCAAAATATTATCGGGAATTTCAAGTGTTGAAATTTGCAATGAGATTGCATACCTTCTATGAAATAGTTGGATCCCGATACCCGCTGCGAGTAAGTGTTACTCCTGGGAGAGTTTTATACATTACAATTAGCCGATCAAGTAGGTGTCTAGAAATGTGTCAACGGGGTTACGCCTCTGGGAAAACGAGGTTTACATTAATTAGGTTCGTGCGAAAGCGCGGGGGACCTCCCTCAAAGTACCGACACTGGCCTGGCTGAAAGATTGGCGAACTTGTAGTGTGTAATTAATCCCGGCTAGTCTTTCCTTTTTAGGTTTGAAGGAAGATTTGATAAAAAGCAGTGGGAGCCATCCTGATTAGATAAAATAATAACCAATCTATTCTTGCAAGAGCGCACGCTGAGTGTTTTCTTCTCTCTCTCTCCAGGTAGCGTTCATATCACGCCTTAATCAAGATAATAATACGGAATATTGACCGAACCCGCTTGTTATACTGAGCTGGGGAACGTTGGTCCCGCTCCAACTTATAATTGTTATAAGACAGAGCAGGAAATAGGGGATTACCAGAATTCTCGTGCCGCCCAAACGAAGAGAGTGCATGCTGATGCATCATCTTCGGGTGTGTTCATTATACAGAACTGTTTCTCAGTATCCTTTACGTCCTGGGTATGTGATACCAGATCAGGATCCCAGATATGTAATCTGTTACATAGGGCTACAGATAGGTAGAGAACTGAGAACGGGTGATAAGTTTCATGAGGCAGAAAACGGGGCAAGTGTTGCAGCCAAGTCTGTTGGTCACTGTCACCCAGTATTACCAATACATTGATTCTGAACGAATGTTATTAGATACCGAACCTGATATACAAAATCATATCTGTCTCTTTATTAGTAAAGAAACGGTAAAATTTTGTATTGTTGGATTATGTTTTGAACATTTCCTATATCAAAAGTTGATCGGTTCAGGCACGTTATCTAAAAGCGTTGCTGTTCTAAATCAAACTACAGTTCTTAGTATACGGATCACACACAAGAGGAAGTGTTCAGAAATGAACGAATTCTTCTTGAGGTATTGTAGACTAGGTCATATCAATGCGACCCGACTAGCTAAAGTTACATAAAGATGCATATTTAAATTAGTTTGAACTTACATCTTGTGAAACTCGCCAGTCATGTCACAAAGATAAGATGACCATAGCTCCGTTTACTGGAAACGGAGAAAGAGTTAATGAACTCTTGGGATGATACATGTTGATGTATGTAGGTCCCCTGTCTACACATGCCAAGACTGGTTCCTTGTACTTCATTACATTCTCTGATGATCTTTCGAGATTCAGACCTATGTTCCTGTTGAAACATGAGTCCGAACCTTTTGAGATATTCACAGAATATAAGTTAGAAGTAGAGAACTAATACGGGTATAAGTATTATGTCCTTTGATGTGATCAAGGAGGAGAATACTTGTGCACGGAAATCCTGGACTATTCTAAAGGAGAATGAGATTCTCTCTCAGCATTACTCCTCCGTATACACCATAGCACGATGGTATATCGGGGCGGAGCACTAACACCCTATATGATAAGGTGTGCTCTATGATGAGTACTACTGAGTTACCTGTTTCCTTTTGGGGGTTATGCACTTATGAAGTTGCATACCTATTGAATAGGGTTCCAATCAAATCAGTTGCCTACCACTTCATATTTGATATGATAAGGGAAGAGCCCATCTCTCAAGTTAGTTGAGATTTGGGGTTGTCCGGCCTATGTCTAAAAGCAAAATTCGGACAAGCTCCAGGCAAGGTCTGTTATGTAGAACTGGAAATGTTCCAGCTATACAGACTGCAGCTGATGATTTGATAGAACCAAAGGATTCAGTAGATTCCAACGAACCTCAGCCTCTCCGCCGATCTAGTAGGGTTCCTCACCCACCTGAGAGATATTTCGGTTTCTCTATGACAGTGGGAGCGAGGATTGCATCATGAGATGATGACCCAACTAGTTTCGAGCTGGCCATCTGGAGTGGGACTCTGTAAGAATGGCTGGATGCTTAGCGATCTGAGATGGAATCCTTATACACCAACAAAGTATGGACTTTAGTTGCTATATCTGAAGGGTTAAATCCCCATCAGGAGCAAGTATATCTTGAGAAGATTACTTGGTGTACATAGAAGAGTTGAGACTTTCAAAGCTAGACTTGTTAAAGGTTTGCATCATTGACCAGGTGTGGATTATGTTGAAACCTTTTCTAAGGAGCTATGCTTAAGTCCATCCAGATCCTACTTGTCACGGCTACATACCATGACTACGATATCTGGTGGTTGGGTGTCATGACTGCTTTTCAAAATGATGTTTTAGAAGAGTGCGTCTATAAGTACACAGCCAGAGGGCTTCGTAGACAGTGGGAGCAGCGGAAACGTGTGCAAGCTGCCTTATAGGATAAAGCAGGCATCGCGGAGTTGGAACGTCTGTTTTGATGAAGTAGTCAAAGAAGTTGACATCATCAAAATGGTAGATGAACCTTGTATAAACAAAAAGGGAGTAGGGAGTATGGTGAAGATCCTCGTAGAGTACGTGGATGACATACACTTGATAGGGAAGGAGTTTCCTATGCTACGCTCGATCAATCTCCGCTTATCACAATGATTCTCCATATAGGATCAAAGTGATACCTCCTAAATCCTGGATTTTGGATCTATGAGATAGATCTAATTGGATGTTAGGATTCTCACTAGTTGTAGTGAGATGGTATCAACCGATCCTGGGGAGAATCACTGGAAGGGTTCCAGGGTGATAAAGACGACTGAGTGTCAGTCACAGGCATTGTCTTAACCCTCAGTAAAGGGACGGTATGTTGGAAGAGTTCCAAGCTAGATACCGTGGCATACTAGACGATAAAGTCTTGATACATCGCTATTTAAGATGCTACCAAAGAGGCTGTTTGGGTATATATTGGTTCATAAGATGAACCATGTTCCTCCCATTGTGTGACAATGGAGTTGTGGCTTATGCCAAGGAACTTCCGTCCCATCAGTGATCCAGACATATTCTAAGGCAGTATCACCTGATCATGGAGATGGTTGATCTCCAAGGGATCGAGGTTAGGAGAGTAGAATCAGAGGACAAACAGAGCGGATCCACTCACGAAAGGCCTTTTCCCAGAGAGAGACTTTTATGGGATGGTTGAGTATGAGATACTACAACCACTGCTACAGATGGCCCTAGTGCAAGTGGGAGATTGTTAGTTATATGTATGCCCTAGAGGCCATTACTATACATAGGATGTATATTGTAGTGGATGCTGGGACATATATAGGGAGGACTTTCTTGCTCGACATGATAGTATGCTATCTGGTTGCTCTTTACCTTAACGTGTATACTGATTGTCTCTCTGTTACATGTTGGTAAAGCCCTTAGGATGTGTGCTTGACTACCTAGACTATGATGCGGATCATACTAGTGGGGACATGGTAGTCCATAAGTACATCCTTCAAAGTCCCTAGTCGAGGGTGTATCGAGACGGGGCATCGATATACCAGAGTAGACTAGCGTATACCTTCTCGACCCATGCAGATGGGCGATGGATGATCCCATATCCATTGGTGTTTGACATCAGAGATGATATACGGGTGCTCAGTAGAGACTGGGTACACTGGACGGACTCGCCGAGAACTCCCAGATGGTATTATACCTCACATCAGATGGCAGTTCTCTGGTGACACTGGTACAGAGTAGTCTGTTGACCCGAGATCGTCATAGAGTCTTGTGTGGTTCCCACTGTGCTTTGATTTCCATCTTACCACGTCCAAGAGGGCGTGCAAAATGGTGGTTTTTGGGTACAGTCCCGAGTCACATGGAGGCAATGAGCGATAGGAGGGGATTCGTCTCTCCCGGTATAGGGAGTTGATGTTGCGCTGTGTTCGATTGGCTATAACAGGAAATCCCTGGCCAGGGTTGCTGAGATTTACTGGTATGTGTTACTAGTAGTTTCTCGAAGTGTTATAGACCTCATATCGACACGACTTATCGAGCTATTGGGGTCTGACGTTAACCATCCCTAGGCGAGATATGCGACATATCAGACGATCAGACCGGACAGTACGGTAGTGTTACTGGTTGGATTCACTGGAGTGTGAGCGGGCTTGCTCGTCGATCTTCAGATCGCTCAATACCCAGGTGGCCGTTACGTTTAGCAGACCGCTTGCGGCTTGTGGGTTCTTGATATGATCATCACCTGCTTCCGGCGTATTGACGAGTCTTTAGAGTCCTACACAGAGGTTTCCTGGTTCAAGCGAAACGAAATAGGAGCGCATATGAGATATGTGCGGGACCGAGAATAATACGTGTATGTGATACCGTATTCCATTCTTGCGATGAATGTATCGATTGGTTATATTCGATATAACCTAGATATCGAATCAAGGATTGATTCGATAAGCCGATACATTGGATACTAGTCGGTTATGTGCGACATGACCGGATCATTGAATCAAGTGTTGATTTAATGATTTAATGTATAATTATGTATTTGATATATTACTTTGCATTAACTAGTATTGGTTCACTTTATATGGATTTTCTCACTTGGATGTACAAGTTGTATATGTGATATACTTTTTGTGCATATTATTGTATCATGTTTGATGATGCATGTTTACTTGGTTAAGTGTAAAGAATTAAACCATGGTTAAACTTATGATTAGGGTTTTATTTCCTTTTCTTATTTATTTATCTATTTATTCATTTTGGAAATAATTAGAAAAGGCATAAAGAGAAAATGGTGGCTAATTTTGTTTCATATTGAAGATTCTTGAAGACTTTGACCTAGTGACCATTTTGTTCTTATCCTTAACCCTAACCATTCCATTAACCATGGTCTTTTCTCTACACTTAACTAAGGTTGAAAGTATGATAAGTATTCTATTTATTTTCTTTTTAAAATTAACTTATCATATCATTTCTTCTTCTTCTTCCTTGAACTCAAGAAGAAAACCTTGAGGTCATCAATGGTGATTGATGATAAAGAGTGAGAAATCCAATTCTAAATTGAACTCACTTCCTATTTCTTCATCCTCTACCTCTTGCCAAGTAGTAGAGTGTGTTTTCTTCACAAGTTTCTTGACTTGGTGAAGTTGGAGCTTGATTTAGCGATGCCTCGACGTAGATCATCTTCGGCATGGACATCGATGACCTAGCCCGTCCATTCTCCGATGAAGCCGACGCTAGAGCCCGGGACTTGTTATGGACAGCGAGGAGACTTCATTGCGGAGCTATGGAGGTGGAGAACCGGATCTACAAAGGTTGTATTTCCGTATCTTTTAGTTAAGTGTTAACTAGTTTATTGTTTCGCCTAAATATCTAGCCAACGATCCGTAGTTTATGGTTTCCCGGCACCGTAAAATTTGAAATTGGCATGGTTGATTCCTTGTGAGACCTCACTAGGGTGTCTAGGAACCCTACAGTGGTATCAGAGCCTAGCTAGAGCCTTAGGCGAAGTCTAGACGGAATTTGAAGTCCGCACGACCCGAAAACCCGAACCCAAAATAGCTCTCTGTCCTTTTTTCAAAAACTGGGATTTTTCCAAATTAAAAATTGCTAAAAAATTCAGCAGGGAAAAATAAGAATTACGATGCAAAAATTTTTCGATGAACAGTACAACATGCGGCGGAACCGCGGCAGAAGCTTGGCTTCTGCGGCGGTTCCGCGGCCATATACTAACATCATCAATTACTGTTTACACAGTACTCCTATTTTATTATGCTGGATTTTCTGGGAATTTTTAATATTAATTCAAGAGTTGAATTTTCTGGAGTTGTTTTGGGGATTCGGTGTTTTGATCGGAGTATCAAATTTTGTCTGTGTGGCTTTCCGGATAAATTTTAGAATATGTTAAAAAGTTCGACCGGATATAAATACCCAATTTTTCCCTGTTGGGAAATTTCCAAGTGTTGGATTTTTCTGTAGTTTGAAGACGTTCTAAGTAGTGCAAGTAACGCGATGGACCCTCTAGAAGACAACAAACCTTAACTCGATTATGTGACCGTCTTGAACTGCCCTTTGAACCTTCGGGTTTGGGGAAGTACGGCGTGCCACATGTGAGGCGTTGGCTTGACCCTTCTACGGCTGGACCGTTGGTACTGAGGCACGAACGGAATGTTGTTAGACTTATTTCATGTGTTGAGCTGTATCGGGAAAACTTGGGTGTTTGACTGTTCGATCGAAAAGTTTAACATTTTCTGTTTATCTGGAATGTGATACAATAATTGGAATTCACAATAAGTTATGAGATAACTGAATGAATGTTATAAACATAGCAGTTTAGTCTCACTTGATCGGTTGCCACGGAATTTGGATGTGATCAAAAGTCCGTCGCAATCACGTAGCGTACGCGGATACTCGCCGGGTAAACTTAATAGACAGCCTCACCCCATAGCCCCGACCAAGTGACTGTAGGAGAACCCCGTCGCCGAAAGCATCCGTTCGGGTGCTCGCGGTAGCGGTGTTCCGCCTTGGTGCACTTCGTCGACGGTATCAGGGGTGCGGCCGCTTACTAAGGTTTGCGACGAGCATTCGATCAGTTTTTCGGGAATCTTGTTGAATTGCCCGACTTAATATTGAAAAGTGTTTTCGATTTTGAGACTAAAATGCGGGGTTTATAATTTTTAGGCATGCGATATCTATGTAATTCATTTGGTCAGGCATGCGATGTCTGAGGTGGTTGCGGATTCCAACTGTTGTAGTTTTACACTTTCTTTTCTGTGACCGTAAGTGTAATATGTGATATCGTCGGTTTCGTTGCTATATGTCAACGACAATTGGGATGGACATATTTACTTACGTTGATGACATGTGATGTTATGTGTTGCTGGATATGTTATATTGGATCGTCGTGTTTGAATAGCCGGGGTTTTTTTATGTGAGATGAGTGTTTTTCATTTTCATTCATGTAAAAACTTGTATGTAATATTCTTTTATTTAGGGCGCTTCCAGGTTGCGGAAGTTGTCACCATTTTTGTATATTATTTACTTTTCCGCACTAGGATAGACCCAAGGAGGGGAGCACAAGTAACCGGGTTCTAGAGTCCAGAGGGAGACCAACTCGAGGAGTCGAGTCCGGGTCTCCTAACTCTAGAATTGGTAGGGTTGCTTGCTGCTCTCGTAGGGGTCTTGGGGTGTGGGTTTGGCTATTCATCACGACCGTGGAATCCGTGTTTTATACTGGCTCGTATTGAAAACACGGACGTCCTAGAATATCCAATATTTCATATGATCCTTCTGCTGCGATATCTGTGATGTGATCATGTGATGTTCTGTGATAGATACAGTATATAGTATATATGATATATTATATAGATGTTACTTATGTTTTACACCCGCGCTAGCCCTGCCCCGCTCTGCCGTTAGTTACCTAACCTAACGGTGCACGAGGGGACATCGAGGCGAATGCGGATGGCATAAGTGTACGTCGTATTTATCTGTGATGTTTAGGTACTTAAATGATGGGACTTCATTAATGTGATTAATGAAATAAAAGAAACCTAAGATGTTGTAGAATCGAATTTCAAAAATAAAACAGGTAGCTACAGTTCTTGCTTTGCACAGCGGTATATGTGATATATCCTGCAGCTTATTCGATGAGGAAAGGACCGAGATCCCTTCACCGGGAGTGACTCCTTTAGCAATAACTGGCAGATGCTACACACTCGGTTTGTCTTTTGATTGCTTTTAAGAGTTTTGCTTTGCACAGTGATATATACGATATATCCCGCACCTCATTCGACGAGGAAAGGACCGACGATCCCTTCACCGGGAGTGACTCCTTTAGCAAAACCAGAAAAGCCTCAAAAACACTCCATTTCAAAATTCATTCGATCCTACAACGATATCAAGTTCATTACGCAATAGGTTTTCAGAAAAACCTGTCGGAGCCCTCCGTCATTTCAGATAAGTCCTATTTAGTATTCGTGCTACGTTTGTTGACCTCCGTCAAGGCGTAGTGTGCGGTAGCTAACTAGTATTTATCTGTTTATGCATATGATGCAGATTGAGTTAGGGTAGTCGTGCGGCCTTGTTGACCTCCGTCAAGGGTCGTGTGGGTGGGTTTAATTCGATCAAGAAATGACGGGTTGAACTTGACTAGTAGCCTATGGTTTGTTGACCTCCGTCAAGGTCATAGGACGCTAGGGGCAAAATATTATCGGGAATTTCAAGTGTTGAAATTTGCAATGAGATTGCATACCTTCTATGAAATAGTTGGATCCCGATACCCGCTGCGAGTAAGTGTTACTCCTGGGAGAGTTTTATACATTACAATTAGCCGATCAAGTGGGTGTCTAGAAATGTGTCAACGGGGTTACGCCTCTGGGAAAATGAGGTTTACATTAATTAGGTTCGTGCGAAAGCGCGGGGGACCTCCCTCAATGTACCGACACTGGCCTGGTTGAAAGATTGGCGAACTTGTAGTGTGTAATTAATCCCGGCTAGTCTTTCCTTTTTAGGTTTGAAGGAAGATTTGATAAAAAGCAGTGGGAGCCATCCTGATTAGATAAAATAATAACCAATCTATTCTTGCAAGAGCGCACGCTGAGTGTTTTCTTCTCTCTCTCTCCAGGTAGCGACCATATCACGCCTTAATCAAGATAATAATACGGAATATTGACCGAACCCGCTTGTTATACTGAGCTGGGGAACGTTGGTCCCGCTCCAACTTATAATTGTTATAAGACAGAGCAGGAAATAGGGGATTACAAAAATTCTCGTGCCGCCCAAACGAAGAGAGTGCATGCTGATGCATCATCTTCGGGTGTGTTCATTATACAGAACTGTTTCTCAGTATCCTTTACGTCCTGGGTATGTGATACCAGATCAGGATCCCAGATATGTAATCTGTTACATAGGGCTACAGATAGGTAGAGAACTGAGAACGGGTGATAAGTTTCATGAGGCAGAAAACGGGGCAAGTGTTGCAGCCAAGTCTGTTGGTCACTGTCACCCAGTATTACCAATACATTGATTCTGAACGAATGTTATTAGATACCGAACCTGATATACAAAATCATATCTGTCTCTTTATTAGTAAAGAAACGGTAAAATTTTGTATTGTTGGATTATGTTTTGAACATTTCCTATATCAAAAGTTGATCGGTTCAGGCACGTTATCTAAAAGCGTTGCTGTTCTAAATCAAACTACAGTTCTTAGTATACGGATCACACAAAAGAGGAAGAGTTCAGAAATGAACGAATTCTTCTTGAGGTATTGTAGACTAGGTCATATCAATGCGACCCGACTAGCTAAAGTTACATAAAGATGCATATTTAAATTAGTTTGAACTTACATCTTGTGAAACTCGCCAGTCATGTCACAAAGATAAGATGACCATAGCTCCATTTACTGGAAACGGAGAAAGAGTTAATGAACTCTTGGGATGATACATGTTGATGTATGTAGGTCCCCTGTCTACACATGCCAAGACTGGTTCCTTGTACTTCATTACATTCTCTGATGATCTTTCGAGATTCAGACCTATGTTCCTGTTGAAACATGAGTCCGAACCTTTTGAGATATTCACAGAATATAAGTTAGAAGTAGAGAAATAATACGGGTATAAGTATTATGTCCTTTGATGTGATCAAGGAGGAGAATACTTGTGCACGGAAATCCTGGACTATTCTAAAGGAGAATGAGATTCTCTCTCAGCATTACTCCTCCGTATACACCATAGCACGATGGTATATCGGGGCGGAGCACTAACACCCTATATGATAAGGTGTGCTCTATGATGAGTACTACTGAGTTACCTGTTTCCTTTTGGGGGTTATGCACTTATGAAGTTGCATACCTATTGAATAGGGTTCCAATCAAATCAGTTGCCTACCACTTCATATTTGATATGATAAGGGAAGAGCCCATCTCTCAAGTTAGTTGAGATTTGGGGTTGTCCGGCCTATGTCTAAAAGCAAAATTCGGACAAGCTCCAGGCAAGGTCTGTTATGTAGAACTGGAAATGTTCCAGCTATACAGACTGCAGCTGATGATTTGATAGAACCAAAGGATTCAGTAGATTCCAACGAACCTCAGCCTCTCCGCCGATCTAGTAGGGTTCCTCACCCACCTGAGAGATATTTCGGTTTCTCTATGACAGTGGGAGCGAGGATTGCATCATGAGATGATGACCCAACTAGTTTCGAGCTGGCCATCTGGAGTGGGACTCTGTAAGAATGGCTGGATGCTTAGCGATCTGAGATGGAATCCTTATACACCAACAAAGTATGGACTTTAGTTGCTATATCTGAAGGGTTAAATCCCCATCAGGAGCAAGTATATCTTGAGAAGATTACTTGGTGTACATGGAAGAGTTGAGACTTTCAAAGCTAGACTTGTTAAAGGTTTGCATCATTGACCAGGTGTGGATTATGTTGAAACCTTTTCTAAGGAGCTATGCTTAAGTCCATCCAGATCCTACTTGTCACGGCTACATACCATGACTACGATATCTGGTGGTTGGGTGTCATGACTGCTTTTCTAAATGATGTTTTAGAAGAGTGCGTCTATAAGTACACAGCCAGAGGGCTTCGTAGACAGTGGGAGCAGCGGAAACGTGTGCAAGCTGCCTTATAGGATAAAGCAGGCATCGCGGAGTTGGAACGTCTGTTTTGATGAAGTAGTCAAAGAAGTTGACATCATCAAAATGGTAGATGAACCTTGTATAAACAAAAAGGGAGTAGGGAGTATGGTGAAGATCCTCGTAGAGTACGTGGATGACATACTCTTGATAGGGAAGGAGTTTCCTATGCTACGCTCGATCAATCTCCGCTTATCACAATGATTCTCTATATAGGATCAAAGTGATACCTCCTAAATCCTGGATTTTGGATCTATGAGATAGATCTAATTGGATGTTAGGATTCTCACTAGTTGTAGTGAGATGGTATCAACCGATCCTGGGGAGAATCACTGGAAGGGTTCCAGGGTGATAAAGACGACTGAGTGTCAGTCACATGCATTGTCTTAACCCTCAGTAAAGGGACGGTATGTTGGAAGAGTTCCAAGCTAGATACCGTGGCATACTAGACGATAAAGGCTTGATACATCGCTATTTAAGATGCTACCAAAGAGGCTGTTTGGGTATATATTGGTTCATAAGATGAACCATGTTCCTCCCATTGTGTGACAATGGAGTTGTGGCTTATGCCAAGGAACGTCCGTCCCATCAGTGATCCAGACATATTCTAAGGCAGTATCACCTGATCATGGAAATGGTTGATCTCCAAGGGATCGAGGTTAGGAGAGTAGAATCAGAGGACAAACACAGCGGATCCACTCACGAAAGGCCTTTTCCCAGAGAGAGACTTTTATGGGATGGTTGAGTATGAGATACTACAACCACTGCTACAAATGGCCCTAGTGCAAGTGGGAGATTGTTAGTTATATGTATGCCCTAGAGGCCATTACTGTACATAGGATGTATATTGTAGTGGATGCTGGGACATATATAGGGAGGACTTTCTTGCTCGACATGATAGTATGCTATCTGGTTGCTCTTTACCTTAACGTGTATACTGATTGTCTCTCTGTTACATGTTGGTAAAGCCCTTAGGATGTGTGCTTGACTACCTAGACTATGATGCGGATAATACTAGTGGGGACATGGTAGTCCATAAGTTCATCCTTCAAAGTCCTTAGTCGAGGGTGTATCGAGACGGGGCATCGATATACCAGAGTAGACTAGCGTATACCTTCTCGACCCATACAGATGGGCGATGGATGATCCCATAACCATTGGTGTTTGACATCAGAGATGATATACGGGTGCTCAGTAGAGACTGGGTACACTGGACGGACTCGCCGAGAACTCCCAGATGGTATTATACCTCACATCAGATGGCAGTTCTCTGGTGACACTGGTACAGAGTAGTCTGTTGACCCGAGATCGTCATAGAGTCTTGTGTGGTTCCCACTGTGCTTTGATTTCCATCTTACCACGTCCAAGAGGGCGTGCAAAACGGTGGTTTTTGGGTACAGTCCCGAGTCACATGGAGGCAATGAGCGATAGGAGGGGATTCGTCTCTCCCGGTATAGGGAGTTGATGTTGCGCTGTGTTCGATTTGCTATAACAGGAAATCCCTGGCCAGGGTTGCTGAGATTTACTGGTATGTGTTACCAGTAGTTTCTCGAAGTGTTATAGACCTCATATCGACACGACTTATCGAGCTATTGGGGTCTGACGTTAACCACCCCTAGGCGAGATATGCGACATATCAGACGATCAGACCGGACTGTACGGTAGTGTTACTGGTTGGATTCACTGGAGTGTGAGCGGGCTTGCTCGTCGATCTTCAGATCACTCAATACCCAGGTGGCCGTTACGTTTAGCAGACCGCTTGCGGCTTGTGGGTTCTTGATATGATCATCACCTGCTGCCGGCGTATTGACGAGTCTTTAGAGTCCTACACAGAGGTTTCCTGGTTCAAGCAAAACGAAATAGGAGCGCATATGAGATATGTGCGGGACCGAGAATAATACGTGTATGTGATACCGTATTCCATTCTTGCGATGAATGTATCGATTGGTTATATTCGATATAACCTAGATATCGAATCAAGGATTGATTCGATAAGCCGATACATTGGATACTAGTCGGTTATGTGCGACATGACCGGATCATTGAATCAAGTGTTGATTTAATGATTTAATGTATAATTATGTATTTGATATATTACTTTGCATTAACTAGTATTGGTTCACTTTATATGGATTTTCTCACTTGGATGTACAAGTTGTATATGTGATATACTTTTTGTGCATATTATTGTATCATGTTTGATGATGCATGTTTACTTGGTTAAGTGTAAAGAATTAAACCATGGTTAAACTTATGATTAGGGTTTTATTTCCTTTTCTTATTTATTTATCTATTTATTCATTTTGGAAATAATTAGAAAAGGCATAAAGAGAAAATGGTGGCTAATTTTGTTTCATATTGAAGCTTCTTGAAGACTTTGACCTAGTGACCATTTTGTTCTTATCCTTAACCCTAACCATTCCATTAACCATGGTCTTTTCTCTACACTTAACTAAGGTTGAAAGTATGATAAGTATTCTATTTATTTTCTTTTTAAAATTAACTTATCATATCATTTCTTCTTCTTCTTCCTTGAACTCAAGAAGAAAACCTTGAGGTCATCAATGGTGATTGATGATAAAGAGTGAGAAATCCAATTCTAAATTGAACCCACTTCCTATTTCTTCATCCTCTACCTCTTGCCAAGTAGTAGAGTGTGTTTTCTTCACAAGTTTCTTGACTTGGTGAAGTTGGAGCTTGATTTAGCGATGCCTCGACGTAGATCATCTTCGGCATGGACATCGATGACCTAGCCCGTCCATTCTCCGATGAAGCCGACGCTAGAGCCCGGGACTTGTTATGGACAGCGAGGAGACTTCATTGCGGAGCTATGGAGGTGGAGAACCGGATCTACAAAGGTTGTATTTCCGTATCTTTTAGTTAAGTGTTAACTAGTTTATTGTTTCGCCTAAATATCTAGCCAACGATCCGTAGTTTAGGGTTTCCCGGCACCGTAAAATTTGAAATTGGCATGGTTGATGCCTTGTGAGACCTCACTAGGGTGCCTAGGAACCCTACAGTATAAACCACCCAACTCTCACGAATATGATCGCCATCATACAGTTGGCGGTAAAGCAAGATCCTAAGGGCTCTATCAAAGTGTAACATGTACACGACTGATAAAGGCAAATCAGGTAGCATACTATCATCTCGAGTAAGACTGTCCTACCGGTATAGGTCCTCCGCAATCATTGCAATCACATACCTGCGATCCAATAATTGACTCTGAGGGCACTATCTCCAACACGCTCAAGTGTTGAGCTATTTAGGAAATCTTGGGTATTTGATTATTCGATCGGAAAGTTTAATACTTTCTATTTATCTAGAATGTGATACAATATGTGGAATTCATATCGTTAGGCATGAAATACGAAGTATGTGATATTTCGGATTTAAGATGTCTAAAGAGATTGTGGATTCCAAATGTTGTAGTTTTACACTTTCTTTTCTGCGACCGTAAGTGTAATATGTGATATCGCCGGTTTCGTTGCTATATGTCAACGACAATTGGGATGCGCATATTTACTTATGTTGATGACATGTGATGTCATGTGTTGCTGGATATGTTATATTGGATCGTCGTGTTCTGAATAGCCGGGGGTTTTATGTGAGATGAGGGTTTTTATTTTCATTCATGTAAACTTCGTTGTATGTAATATTCTTTTATTGGGGAATTTCCGGGATGAGGATGATGTCACCATTGTATATTATTTACTTTTCCGCATTAGGTAGACCCTAGGAGGAGAGCACAAGTAACCGGGTTCTAGAGTCCAGTGGGAAACCAACTCGAGGAGTCGAGTCCGGGTCTCCTAACTCTAGAATTGGTAGGGTTGCTTGCTGCTCTCGTAGGGGTCTAGGGGCGTGGGTTTGGCTATTCATCGTGACCGTGGAATCCGTGTTTTATAGAGGCTCAAAATAAAACACGGACCTCCTAGTATATCCATTATTTGATATATTTTTTCTGCTGCGATATCCGTGATGTGATCATTTGATATGTAGAGATGGATAATGTATATAGTATATATGATATATTATATAGACGTTACTTATGTTTTACACTCGCACTAGCCCTGCCCCGCTCTGCCGTTAGTTACCTAACCTAACGGTGCACGAGGGGACATCGAGGCGAATGCGGATGGCATAAGTGTACGTCGTATTTATCTGTGATGTTTAGGTGACTTAATTGATGGTACTTCATTAATATGATTAATGAAAGAAAAGAAACCTAAAAGATGTTGTAGAATCAAATTTTCAAAAAGGATAGCTACAGTTTTTGCTTTGCATAGCGATATATATGATATATCCTGCACCTTATTCGATGAGGAAAGAGCCGAGATCCCTTCACCGGGAGTGACCTCTTTAGCAAAACTTGCAGATGCTACAACACTCGGTTTGTCTTTTGATTGTTTTTAGAGTTTTGCTTCGCATAATGATATATATGATATGTCCTGCACCTTATTCGATGAGGAAAGAGCCGAGATCCCTTCACCGGGAATGACCTCTTTAGCAAAACTAGTGAAAGCCTCAAAAACACTCCTTTTCAAAATTCATTCGATTCTACAACGATATCAAGTTCATTACGCAATAGGTTTTCAGAAAAACCTGTCGTAGCCCTCCGTCATTTCAGATAGGAACTGTTTAGTATTCGTGCTGCGTTTGTTGGCCTTTGTCAAGGCGTAGTGTGCGGTAGCTGAATGGTCCTTATCTGCTTATGCATATGATGCAGATTGTTTTGGGGTAGTCGTACGACCTTGTTGGTCTTTGTCAAGGGTTGTGCGGGTGGGTTTGATTTAATCAAGAAATGACGGGTTGAACTTGACTAGCATCCTATGATTTGTTGGCCTTTGTCAAGGTCATAGTGGTTAGGGGCAAAATATTATCGGGTGTTTCAAGTGTTGAAATTTGCAATGAGATTGCATACCTTCTATGAGATAGTTGGATCCCGATACTCACTGCGAGTAATTGTTACTCCTGGGAGAGTTTTACACAGGACAATTAGCCGATCAAGTAGGTGTCTAGAAAGGTGTCAACGGGGTTATGCCTATTGGAAAATGAGGTTTACTTTAATTAGGTCCGTGCGAAAGCACGGGGAACCTCCCTCAAAGTACCGACACTGGCCTGGCTGAAAGATTGGCGAAGTTGTTGGGTGTAATTAATCCCGGCTAGTCTTTCCTTTTTGGGTTTGAAGGAAGATTTGATAAAAACAGTGGGAGCCATCCTGATTAGATAAAATAATAACCAATCTGATTTTGCAAGAGCATACGCTAAAGTGTTTTCCTTCTCTCTCTCTCCACGTAGCGACCATATCATGCCTTAGTCAAGATAATAATATGGATGTATTGACTGGACCCGCTTATTATACTGAGCAGGGGAACGTTGGACCCGTTCTTTCTTATAAGAGTTATAAGACTGAACAGGAAACATGAGAATATCTGGATTCTCACGCCGCCCAAACAAAGAACATGCATACTGTGCATCTTCTTCAGGTGTGTTAGTTATTGAGAATTGTTTCTCAGTTCACCCTACGTCCTGGGTATTAGATACCGGATCAGGATCCCACATATGTAAACTGTTACGTGGGCTATGGAAAGGTAGAGAACTGGGAAAAGATGATCATTCCGTACAAGTAGGAAATGGTGCAAGTATTGCAGCCAAAGCAGTTGGCGAATATCACCTAGTATTACCAAATCGTAATACACTGATTCTGAATGAGTGCTATTATATACCGAACATGATGTGCAACATTATATCGGTTTCTTTATTAAGTAAAGAAGGATATAATTTTGTAGTACAAGATAATGTTATGAACATATTCTTGGATCAAAAGTTGATTGCATCAGGCTCGTTACATAATGGCATATTCATTCTCAATCAAAATACAGTCCTTAATATACAAAAGACACACAAGAAGAAGAGTTCAGAAATGAACGAATCCTTCTTATGGCATTATAGACTTGGTCATATAAATGCGACACGGCTAGCTAAGTTACATAAGGATGGATATTTGAATCCGTTCGAATTATCATCCTATGATACTTGCCATTCATGTCTCAAAGGTAAAATGACCAAGACTCCGTTTAGTGGACACGGAGAAAGAGTTACTGAACTCTTAGGACTGGTACATAGTGATGTATGTGTTGGAGATAGTGCCCTCAGAGTCAATTATTAGGTCACAGGTACGTAATTGCAATGATTAATGGAGGACCTATCCCGGTAGGACAGTCTTACTCGAGATAATAGTATGCTATCTGGTTTACCTTTATCATCGTGTACTGTTTTAAGTGACCTGACACGTCGCTATTACACGTTGATAGAGCCCCTAGGATTCTTGCTTGACCACCAGCAGTATGAGGGCGATCATATAAGTGGGAGCTGGGGGTCTATAAGCATATCCTTAAAAGGTCCCTAGTCGTGAGAGTTTCGAGACAGGGCATCGATTCTCCATAGTAGACTAGTGTATACAGTCGAGACCCCGACGAGGGGCGGTGGCCGGTCTCACAAGCCACTGGTGTCAGTTGGATCACCTAAGATGTATACAGGTGCTCATTGGGTTATGAGTACACCGGACAGGACTCGCCGGGAACATGCTAGTTGGTCATATACCAGACGTCAGATGGCAGTTCCCTGGTGACATGTGTACAGGTTAGTTCATCGACCTGGGGATCGTCATTTGTCTTGTGTGAGTTCCCACTGTACTTTGATTACTACCCTACCACGGCTCAAAGGAGTCGTGCAAACAGGTTTTAGTTGGGTACAGTCCCGAGCCACATGGAGGCAGTGAGCGTATCTTCAGGGGTTCGTCTCTCCCGGTATTGGGGGTGATGTCGTGCTGTGTCTAGAAGAGCCATTACACAAAGCCCTCGGCCGAGGCAAGGAGATTTACTGGTAGGTATTCCAGTAGTATCTCAGGGTGTTCTGGGCTACACTCCGACACGACTTGTACCGCTTTTGGGGGTCTGACTTTTACCAACCCCCTAGGCCCGCCATGCGATACTCATAGACGAACGGACCGGACTGTACGGATATTGTCACTGACAGGCTCAGTAGGGAGTCAGGCTGAGTTCACTCACAGACGTCCCTTTTGGTCAATACCTGGTAGCCCGTTATGTATTGGCTTATACCTCTAACGTGCTAGTGGTTAAATCCACAACCAAGGTGTTGATGAGTCTTTAGAGTCCCCCACATTTCAGTTACTCAGCTTTCGGGCGAAAGGTTGTAGAGGCCGTATGGAGATATGGCAAGGTCCGATCAGATACGTGCGGTATTGCACGGATCAGGATCGGACAGTCTGTACTTTAGTCCGTATGGTTATATGGCAGGGTTCGATCAGATACGTGCGGCATTGCACGGAACAGGATCGAACAGATATTACTAGCCGGCTTTGGTTTAAGCCGGATCCTAGTATAGTACAGTGTAGATTTTGTCTCATTGCATTTGTATTTCGGTCGAAATACAGATGCGGGTGTGTATGCACAGTATCGGGGTTTTCCTGTAATTTATTACGGGACCAGTTTTCTGGAGTTGCCAGTTTGCTTTCCGTTTCGGCCGATTTCCATTGTTCCGTTCATTGGCCGAAGATTGGTGGAGGAGGGCTTATTTGCATTGTTGCAAATAAGCATTTGTGGAGGGGGTCTTTGCATTATTGTTTTATCATGATGGTGCACCATTCTTTTGACCTTGACTTCTTCTATCATGATTGCTTGACTTTGTAAGCAATCATGGTTGTAGTAGGTGGGTTTTTGGAGTATGGGTTTGATTTAGTGATCATTGCTTTTCATGATTTCTTTCTCCTCTCTCTTGCATGATAGAGTTTATCCATCCATTCTTTTGGTCACTCCCCTCACTCCCACTCTCCACACACTTGCCATGGCCGGCCATTCCTTTGAGGGGGGGCTGTCCCAATTTTTGATGGGGTGATTTTGGTTGATATCATATCATTTTCTTCACCAAAATTCCCAAGAAAAACTCCTTGTATCATCCCTCCACCAAAAGGCAACCTCCACTACCCCAAAGTGAGACTTAAGTACTACATATTCTACAGCGAACCTTGGGCACGTCGAGTAGCCGGCTTCGTGCCCGAGTTGCCTCGGCATTGAGGTGGGAGCCCGTAAAAGAAGTAGGCGATGTGGTGCACTTCCGGCGACGAGGAGGAGACGGGACATTCCGCAAGAGATCGGGACGATGACGAGAAGACCGGAGGACTTGGATCGTCGGTATATCTCTTTCCCATCTTGTTGTTAGCTAGGACTAGTTAGTGGTTCGATCCGGGTATTAGTGCGCGGCGGTTTGCCAGTTCAAGAAAAATTTAAGTTTATCACCGCTTCCGCATTTGGCCGTCGGATTGACGGCCGGGGCGCCGCCGTGCACTTACAGTGGTATCAGAGCCTCCCCATTAACTTAGTCTAGCTTTGTGTAATGTGTTTTTCAGTTCCGATCGATCGAAATGTCCAAAAACCCGTATTTGCCCACGGCAGTTTTCTGTTGAAATTTTTTGGTCCCCAAAAATTTTTCAGGTTGTATAAAAGTACTGTACAGAGAGACCTAAGACTACTGTAGAAATACGACGCACTAATCTTTCAAATAGAGCGCGGAACCGCGGCCAACCCCTGCTTGTGGCCGCGGTTCCGCCGCTGAGTAAAGGAATCAGGTTGTTGGATTTCTACAGTGGGCTTCTGGGGATAAATTTGGGTTTCTGGAACATTAAAATTGGGCCCATATTTTCTGTAACTGCTACAGTATTGTTTCGGGGCCCACTTCTTAATATTCGATCGGTCGGATATTTTAAACACATTTTTCACAGTATTTACATTATATCTGCGACCGTGAATGTCACTCGATCGGTAAATCCGGTCTAACTGCTATAGCCCGGTTAGACGGATTTACGAACGTGACTTTCACGTTGATGTTCTGTTTTTTGCTGTGATGTTGCGGATCGGTCGTGGGGGATAGCCTGGATGCAATGCTAGTACAGTTGTGGTTGTATTATGTACATTTGATATTGCGGGGCGAGCGTCCGACATGTGGACTGCCGTCACTGCCTGTTTGTATTATTTTTTTGGGGCACGACCTGGTTGCGGTCGATGTACCCGGTGTATGTATATTTTACTTTCTGTACTAGGATTGCCCCGCGGAGGGGTGCATGGATAGCCGGGTTCTAGAGGGCAACAAGCCCGCATCTCATGGCATTTGGACGGAGGGGGCTTCACTCTAGGATTGGCGGGCTATTCGCCGCACTCGTAGGGGGTACAGGTTGACCCAGGAGGGGTGCCCAAGTTACCGGATTCCGTGAAGTGCTGGGTGGTCCATTCACGGCGCTGAAGGGGGCTGCCTCGCTTCAGGTTTTGGCGGGTGACTTGCCGCGCCCGTAGGGGTCTAGGATTTCATTGCACAGGCTATCCACACGACCAGGGGAACGTCGGGTTTCAGCGGCTCTGTGAAACCCGGGGATCCCAGATATCTGTATTGTTTCTGTGATGCTGTACATATCTGTGATGTTGCATTTTATTCACGCCTTGAGCGAATATAATATATTGGTATATATATTAGTAGATGTTGTATATGTTTTGCATCCGCGCTAGTCCAGTCCCCGCTCTGTCGTTAGTTAGCTAACCTAACGGGTAATGACGGGACCCAGTGGCGAATGCGGATGGCATATACGTACATCAGTATATTTTCGTTCTTTGTGGTGTGATCAATTGATGGGACTGCATTGATTCGGATCAATGCAAGTTAAAAACAAACCTAATCTGATGTTGTTGGAACACTTTTTCAAAAAGCTGTTATTGCAAGGACGTTCACTTTTGTTTTGCATCGCGGTATTCATTTAGAATATCCTGCTCCTCAGTCGACGAGGCAAGGGCCGAGATCCCTTCACCGGGAGTGACCCCTTGGACAATAAGTTTGCGTCAGGGCATTAACTTCACTATAGCCGATTACTTTTGCTTTGCATCGTGGTATTCAGTTAGAATATCCTGCACCTCATTCTACGGGGAAAGAGCCGAGATCCCTTCACCGGGAGTGACCTCTTTAGCGGAAGTTGTCGTCACTATATTTCTAAAAAGCTATCTGTTCCTTCAACGATATCAAGTTCATTACGTTAAAGGTTTTCGCCAGAAACCATTCGTAGCCCTCCGTCGTTTCATATGGGTAGTCAATAGTATTCAAGCTGTGTTTGTTGGCCAAAGTCAAGGCACAGTGTTTGGTAGCTGTTGGTTATTCATATGCAGCATAGATAGATGCGTTGGTTTGGAACAGTCGTACTGCCTTGTTGGCCAAAGTCAAGGGTATGTACGGATGGATTCAAAACAACCTGGAGAATGACGGGTAGAACTTGACATGTGACTTATGATTTGTTGGCCAAAGTCAAGGTCATAAGAGCATGGGGCAGAAATCACATCGGGAGTTTCAAAAGAACTGAAACTTGCCAGATATGCGCATACCTTCTGGAGTATGGTAGCGTGAGCGGATTCCGTCACGTTATCATGTGATGATAGTTGGATCCCGATTCCCACTGATGAGTTGGTATACTCCTCAGCTGATCCCGACTAATTCTTCTTTCAGGTTTGGAGGAGAATTTGAGGTACAGTGGGAGGTTTCCAGATTAGATAAATTGGTAACCATTCTGATCTAGGTTAGAGTGCACGCTGAGTGTTTCTTTTCTCTCTCTCTTTGGCAGCGACCATTGACCCGACCCTAAGACTTTGACTCAGAGACCAAGTTGACCGAACCTTCTTAACACTGGCTTTTGGATTGTCAGAGTTGCAAACCTCATTGCCACTCCTACTTTTACCCTTTTCTCCAGGACACCCCGTGTTGCTACGAACGTCCACTTCCATTGGACAAAACCATCGTATGGTTAGATACGAACTCGAAAGAATTTATTCGAGGATGGTTTCAGGTTCTGGAGAAAACGGATAGGATTATTCAGTTGTCTTTTCCTTTTACCCTCTCTCAGGTTACGAGTACTCCTTGGTTTAGGGGTAGTACACCTATTACGCAAATTGGATTGTCTTCTTCCAAACCTTAGGCTGGTGCCGACGGGTAGGGAATGAAGAAAACCAATTAGCCTAACCATGGTGTACAGAAGGTATTAAGTTCAGACAAAGCAAGGGATTAGTAAGAGGGCAAAATAAATTGCAACAGATATTCACGACCAAACCAGGTATTTCGTTACCACTCCCACATCACCTTTGTATTTCTCCAGGACACTCCGTATCACTACGAAGATCCACAATTTATTGGATACTCCATCGTATGGTTATATACGAACTCGAAAGGAACTTGTTCCAGTTCGGGGATGGATTCTGGTCCAGGAGAAATAGGAATAACGTTTATTCGGTTGTCTTTTATCTTCACCCTCTCTCATTGCGAGTGTTCCTAGGATTGGGACAGTACACCCATTATGCTTATTGGATAGTCTTCTTCCAAACCATAGGCTGGTGCCGAACGGTAGGGAAGGAAGAAAACCATTTGGCCTAAAGGGGTGTACAGAAGGTAAAGACTAAAGACATATGAAGGGATTTGGAGAGGTGGCAAAGAACTATACGGTTACAGTCGTGAATCTGGAAGAGGCATTACTAGGAATACCAGATTACCCCATCGGAACATTTCAATGTTTCAGTTTCACTGTGTACTGTTAAAGGAAAACTGATTTCCTAATTAGATACTTACTCCACGGTATGTATTTACCAGGTACGATTCTCACATCTGTATGGTTTTACAGATGATGAGTGGGAGTAAGTTATTGGGAATTGGGTGATTATCCTCATTATATCGGGATTCGTTGTAATCGGTGACATTTGAGGAAGTCACCTGGATTGTTTGCCGGTCGGCAAATATTTGGTTTTGAATATCCGCTGTTATGCACCAATTTCAAATCGATATATCTGTACGTCTATTTTCATAGAGTGAGATATACCTTTCTGAAATTATGTCTACGACATTTACCTATATCAGTGGATGGTTAGGTAAGGAGCATTAAACAGCGGTGTAATTCTTCTTAACCATAAGTACAGTTTTCAACCTACGACACACAGTGAATGAGTTTTCAGACTCAAGGGACTTATACAGAGTATTGTATGTTGTCCAGGGTCCATCAGGACAGAGGAGTTGGTCCTCGTACTATATTCGGTTTACTTATGACTTCTCTAGTTTTTAGACAAGTGTTTCGTGGAAACACAGGGTCCGAATTTTGAGAAGTTATAGGTATTTGAATAGAGTAGAGAACCAAGTGTAGCAAGTATCGGGATTCTTCAAAGAGATCGAAGATGTAGATACTTGTGTACGGTATTCAGTTGATAGTAATGATTTAAGAGATCTTGCTTCTCTTTCAGGTTACTCATGATTGGAAGCATTCCTAAGTTGAGTAACGCTGATCGGCCTCCTTCCATTTAGTTGACATGCACTGGAGACAGTTGCATGATTTGAATCTGGTTCAATTAAATCAGTGCCTCTGGTCCTATATGGGATATAGAACAGTTCATATCTTAACGATGTTAAGGTACGGGGAGTTGTCCGGCTTATGCTTAAAACCAGACACTGGACAACTCAAGGCACGTTTCTGTAATGGCTGTTTGTGGGTTGACCCAGGCTATGACGCGGGTTGACTTTCTACCATCTGGATGAACAATAGCAATATTGTTCTAGACTCGCCACAGTTTTATTAAAAATGGATTTTTTCATAAAACAGTAGTGGGAGTATGGTAGAACTGGAGGTGATTCCAGAACCACGAACGATTACTGAAGATTTGACAAGGAACCTAAAGATTCAATCTGGATTGACATTCCATTGGCCACTCCGCAGATAAGGTGGGTAACTTCAGGCACCCGAGAGGTACTACGGTAGCCTCAAGGACGGTGACAGGGAAGTTCTTGTTTACCCATAATTACCATTGCTGTTGTTCCAGGCTGCGAGACCCGGTGGGAGGATGAGTATAGCGTCGTTCTAAACTAGTTTTAGAAGTGTACGTCTATATGACTCTGCCAGAGGGTTGTCGTAGTCAGTGGGAGCGGCGGAAGCATTGGTGGACAGGTAGCTTATGTCTATTTATAGACTGAAGCACCAGTAGCGGAGATAGATCATCTATTTCTGACGTGACAGTCATAGGTTTGACTTCATCAGAATAGGGGATGGATCTGTTGAGAAGGTAGTAGGGTGTGATATCCTGGTATTAGGATGACATACGCATAGTAGGAAAGGAAACTCCTATACTACAGTCGGTTATACTTTGGTCGTCACACAGTGGTTTCTCCACAAAAGAATTGGACATTATATCAGACATACTGGTCACTAGATCTATGGTTTTAGATCTAGATTTGGGTGGTTTCCCAATCTGGGTACTTAGACAGCATTCTAAGAGTATTTAGAATGGACGACTCCTGGCACGGTAGTGTACCTGCAGGTAATGGAGTCACCCTCTCTAAAGGTGTCTTACAGACTAAAGGGGAGAGGGATGTGCATGATTGACAGATCACTTGCTCAGGCAATTGAGTCAATCATGAGATGTCAAGTACCACACCAGATATTGTTCTTGCACTAGATGCAATAAGTTGATATTGATCCGATCATGGAGAAACAGTTGGAAGCAGTTTTAGAACATAAGTGGATGTTCTAGGGATATGATATCGACAGCCTCATTCGGGAAACAGTTATCATTCCAGGCTTCCAAGGTGACATGGACGACAAGGAGGTTGTCAGAGCTATAGTTTTCCTTCTGATGAGGGGCAGTATTTTGGACAGGTGGTCCAAGGCAATACTGAGGGAGGCATGGCGCAGGATACTGATTAAGTTCAGTTGACGATACAGTCTAAGAAGTTTGGATTTGGAGTTCATTTATGAGCTATGTCCCATCAGACATCCAGACACATTCTAAGACAGGTATTGCTCATTTCGGGAGATGGCTTTCTCCGCGAACTTGAGATATAGAGAGACATTGAAAGAGACAACAAAGCGGATCCACTCACTGAGGCTATTCCTCGAACGCAATAGTTTCGCAAACGAGCTTTGTGAGACTGACTAGTAGAGGAGTTGGGTGTTCGGTATCACACGGGCTGTGAGTATGCGACATCGCAATAATTAGCCTTGAGTGCAAGTGGGAGATTGTTGGAGATAGTGCCCTCAGAGTCAATTATTAGGTCACAGGTACGTGATTGCAATGATTGATGGAGGACCTATCCCGGTAGGACAGTCTTACTCGAGATGATAGTATGCTATCTGGTTTACCTTTATCATCGTGTACTGTTTAAAGTGACCTGACACGTCGCTATTACACATTGATAGAGCCCCTAGGATTCTTGCTTGACCACCAGCAGTATGAGGGCGATCATATAAGTGGGAGCTGGGGGTCTATAAGCATATCCTTAAAAGGTCCCTAGTCATGAGAGTTTCGAGACAGGGCATCGATTCTCCATAGTAGACTAGTGTATACAGTCGAGACCCCGACGAGGGGCGGTGGCCGGTCTCACAAGCCACTGGTGTCAGTTGGATCACCTAAGATGTATACAGGTGCTCATTGGGTTATGAGTACACCGGACAGGACTCGCCGGGAACATGCTAGTTGGTCATATACCAGACGTCAGATGGCAGTTCCCTGGTGACATGTGTACAGGTTAGTTCATCGACCTGGGGATCGTCATTTGTCTTGTGTGAGTTCCCACTGTACTTTGATTACTACCCTACCACGGCTCAAAGGAGTCGTGCAAACAGGTTTTAGTTGGGTACAGTCCCGAGCCACATGGAGGCAGTGAGCGTATCTTCAGGGGTTCGTCTCTCCCGGTATTGGGGGTGAGGTCGTGCTGTGTCTAGGAGGGCCATTACACAAAGCCCTCGGCCGAGGCAAGGAGATTTACTGGTAGGTATTCCAGTAGTATCTCAGGGTGTTCTGGGCTACACTCCGACACGACTTGTACCGCTTTTGGGGGTCTGACTTTTACCAACCCCCTAGGCCCGCCATGCGATACTCATAGACGAACGGACCGGACTGTACGGATATTGTCACTGACAGGCTCAGTAGGGAGTCAGGCTGAGTTCGCTCACAGACGTCCCTTTTGGTCAATACCTGGTAGCCCGTTATGTATTGGCTTATACCTCTAACGTGCTAGTGGTTAAATCCACAACCAAGGTGTTGATGAGTCTTTAGAGTCCCCCACATTTCAGTTACTCAGCTTTCGGGCGAAAGGTTGTAGAGGCCGTATGGAGATATGGCAAGGTCCGATCAGATACGTGCGGTATTGCACGGATCAAGATCGGACAGTCTGTACTTTAGGCCGTATGGTTATATGGCAGGGTTCGATCAGATACGTGCGGCATTGCACGGAACAGGATCGAACAGATATTACTAGCCGGCTTTGGTTTAAGCCGGATCCTAGTATAGTACAGTGTAGATTTTGTCTCATTGCATTTGTATTTCGGTCGAAATACAGATGCGGGTGTGTATGCACAGTATCGGGGTTTTCCTGTAATTTATTACGGGACCAGTTTTCTGGAGTTGCCAGTTTGCTTTCCGTTTCGGCCGATTTCCATTGTTCCGTTCATTGGCCGAAGATTGGTGGAGGAGGGCTTATTTGAATTGTTGCAAATAAGCATTTGTGGAGGGGGTCTTTGCATTATTGTTTTATCATGATGGTGCACCATTCTTTTGACCTTGACTTCTTCTATCATGATTGCTTGACTTTGTAAGCAATCATGGTTGTAGTAGGTGGGTTTTTGGAGTATGGGTTTGATTTAGTGATCATTGCTTTTCATGATTTCTTTCTCCTCTCTCTTGCATGATAGAGTTTATCCATCCATTCTTTTGGTCACTCCCCTCACTCCCACTCTCCACACACTTGCCATGGCCGGCCATTCCTTTGAGGGGGGGCTGTCCCAATTTTTGATGGGGTGATTTTGGTTGATATCATATCATTTTCTTCACCAAAATTCCCAAGAAAAACTCCTTGTATCATCCCTCCACCAAAAGGCAACCTCCACTACCCCAAAGTGAGACTTGAGTACTACATATTCTACAGCGAACCTTGGGCACGTCGAGTAGCCGGCTTAGTGCCCGAGTTGCCTCGGCATTGAGGTGGGAGCCCGTAAAAGAAGTAGGCGATGTGGTGCACTTCCGGCGACGAGGAGGAGACGGGACATTCCGCAAGAGATCGGGACGATGACGAGAAGACCGGAGGACTTGGATCGTCGGTATATCTCTTTCCCATCTTGTTGTTAGCTAGGACTAGTTAGTGGTTCGATCCGGGTATTAGTGCGCGGCGGTTTGCCAGTTCAAGAAAAATTTAAGTTTATCACCGCTTCCGCATTTGGCCATCGGATTGACGGCCGGGGCGCCGCCGTGCACTTACAGTATGCGGTCCCATGTCTACATATGCCAGGAACGGTTCTTCCTACTTCATTACATTCACTGACGATCTCTCAAGATTCGGACATGTATTCCTGATGAAACACAAGTCTGAAGCTTTTGAGAAATTCAGGGAATATAAGCACGACGTAGAGAACCAAATGGGCAAAACTATTAAGATTCTTCGATCTGATCGAGGAGGTGAATACTTAACCAATGAGTTCTTAGATTATCTAAAAGAGAATGGGATTCTCTCTCAGCTGACTCTTCCATATACACCACAGCACAACGGTGTATCAGAACGGAGGAATCGCACCTTATTAGATATGGTGCGCTCTATGATGAGCACAGCTGAGTTACCTATTTTCTTCTCGGGGTATGCGCTGGAGACAGCAACATACCTATTGAATCAAGTTCCATCTAAATCTGTACCTACCACACCATATGAGATATGGAGTGGGAAGAGACCATGTCTTAAACGAGTTAAGATATGGGGTTGTTCGGCCTATGTCAAAAGGCAAAATCCGGACAAACTCGAGGCACGGTCAGTTCTATGCAAGTTTGTGGGATATCCCAAACATTCACATGGATATCTTTTCTACCATAGCGAGGAACATAAGGTGTTAGTTTCTCGACATGCCACATTTTTAGAAAAGAAATTTCTTACAAAAGAAATTAGTGGCAACGAGGTAGAACTGGAAGAAATTTTGGCTACACAAACTCAAACTGAAGATTTAGTGGAACCAGAGGATTCGGTAGTTCCCGATGAACCCCGGCCACTCCGCCGATCTAGTAGGGTTCCTCACCCACCTGAGAGATACTACGGTTTTCTCATGGATGGTGGGAGCGAGGATTGCATCATAGAGGATGATGACCCAACTAGCTTCGAGCAGGCCATCACGAGTAGGGACTCAGTGAAATGGATGGATGCAATGCGGTCCGAGATGGAATCCATGTACACCAACAAAGTATGGACTTTGGAAGATGCTCCTGAAGGGGTAAAACCTATTGGGAGCAAGTGGATCTTCAAGAAAAAACTTGGTGTAGATGAGAAAGTGGAGACTTTCAAAGCTAGACTTGTTGCAAAGGGTTTTCGTAAAAGACCAGGTGTGGACTATGACGAAACCTTTTCTCCAGTGGCTATGCTTAAATCCATCCGGATTATGCTTGCCATCGCTGCATATCATGACTACGAAATCTGGCAAATGGATGTTAAGACCGCCTTTCTAAACGGTGATTTAGAAGAGAGCGTGTACATAACTCAGCCAGAGGGCTTCGTAGCTAGTGGGAGCAGCGAGAAGGTGTGCAAGCTGCTTAAATCCATTTATGGATTAAAGCAAGCTTCGCGGAGTTGGACCATCTGCTTTGACGTCGTTATCAAAGAGTTTGATTTCGTCAAAAACGTAGATGAACCTTGTATCTACAAGAAGGTGGCAGAGAGTAAGGTTGTCTTCCTCGTATTGTTCGTGGACGACATACTCTTGATAGGAAATGACATTCCTATGCTGCAATCGGTCAAGCTCTTCTTATCACAAAGATTCTCAATGAAAGATCTAGGTGATGCCTCCTGCATACTGGGAATTATAATCTATAGAGATAGATCTAAAAGGATATTGGGATTGTTCCAATCCAGGTACATTGACACCAAACTAAAGAGGTATAGTATGGAAGAATCCATGCATGGGAACTTACCCACGATCTCTGGACACACTCTCTCCAAAGAGATGTCTCCCAAGATTAATTTGGAGAGAGCTCGCATGCAAGGGATACGCTATGCTTCGGCTGTAGGCTCTATCATGTACGTGATGCTATGTACCAGACCCGATGTTGCACACTCACTAAGTGTAGTGAGTAGGTATCAAGCTGATCCTTGAGAGAGTCACTGGACAGCTGTGAAGAGCATTCTCAAGTACTTGCGAAGGACTAAGGAGATGCTCTTGGTGTATGGTAACGGAGAACTCCAAGTGGAGTCCTTTATCGATTCGAGCTTCCAGAGTGATAAGGATGACTCCAAGTCACACTCGGGATTTGTCTTTACCCTTTATGGAAGGGCGGTTAGCTGGAAGAGTTCCAAGCAGGAAACTATGGCAGACTCGACGATGGAGGCTGAATACATCGCTGCCAACGATACTGCCAAAGAGGCTGTCTGGATCAAGAAGTTCATTACTGAACTTGGAGTGGTTTCATCCATTGAGCATCCAATACCTTTGTATTGTGATAATAATGGAGCGGTGGCTTTAGCCAAGGAACCCAGGTTCCATCAGCGATCCAGGCATATTCTGAGGCGGTATCACCTGATCCGGGAGATAGTAGATCGCCGGGAGATCGAGGTCAGGAGGGTTGACACGAAGAACAACACTGCGGATCCACTCACGAAGGCCATTCCCCAGATACAGTTTGAGAGACTCTTCGGGATGCTTGGTATGCGATACTACAGCAGCTGGCCCTAGTGCAAGTGGGAGATTGTTAGTTGTATGTATGCTCTAGAGGCCAGTATTGTACAGATGATGTATATTATATTGGATGCTTGGACATATATAGAGAGGACTTTGTTGGTCGATATGATAGTATGCTATCTGGTTGCTCTTTATCTTAACATGTATACTTGTCTCTTGATACTGTCTTATAGTAACATGTTGGTAAAGCCCTTAGGATGTGTACTTGACTACCAGGACTATGATGCAGATCATACTAGTGGGGCCATGGTAGTCCATAAGTACATCCTTTAATGTTCCTAGTCGTAGGTGTATCAAGACTGGGCATCGATATACCGGAGTAGACTAGCGTATACGCTTCTCGACCCATGAGATGGGCGATGGATGATCCCATATCCATTTGTGTTTGACATCAGAGATGGTATACGGGTGCTCAGTGGAGACTGGGTACACTGGACGTACTCACCGATAACTCCCAGACGGTATTATACCTCACGTCAGATGGCAGTTCTCTGGTGACACTTGTACAGGTTAGTCTGTAGACCCGAGATCGTCATAGTGTCTTGTGTGATTCCCACTGTGCTTTGATTTCCACCTTACCACGTCCAAGAGGGCGTGAAAAACGGTGGTTTTTGGGTACAGTCACGAGTCACATGGAGGCAATGAGCGATAGGTGGGGTTTCGTCTCTCCCGGCATTGGGGGTTGATGTTGCGTTGTGCTCGATTGGCCATAACAGGGAAGTCCCTGGCCATGGCCGATTTAGAGATTTACTAGTAAGTGTTACCAGTAGTTTCTCGACCCGTTATGAGCCTTACATCGGCATGACTTATCGGTTATTGGGGTCTGACGTTTACCACACCTAGATTTGATATGCGACATATCAGACGAGGAGACCGGACTGTACGGGAAGTGTTACCGTTAGGCTTTTAAAGGAGTTGGGGCGGGCTTGCTTGCTGATCTTCTGATCGCTCAATACCCATGTAGCCGTTACGTCCAGCTAGTACCGCTGATGGCTTGTGGGTGCTTGATGTGATCATCACCTACTGCCGGCGTATTGACGAGTCTTTAGAGTCCTACTTAGAGGTTTTACTGGCTCAGGGAAAACGAAATAGGAGCGCATATGTGATATGTGCGGGGCCGAGAATAATGCGCGTATGTGATACCGTATTCTGTTCTCGCGACTTTTTGTATCGGTCGGTTATATGTGATATAGCCGGGTTATCGAATCAAGTGTTGATTCGATAAGTCGATACATTGGATGTTAGTCGGTTGTATGAGATATAACCGGATTATTAAGTCAAGTGTTGATTTAATAATTTAGTGTATAATTGTATATATGATATACTAATTTACATTAACTAACATTTGTACACTTAAGGATTTTTCTCACATGTGCACAACTTTAATATATATGTGATATATATTAAAATGTGTTTTCTTTTTGTATCATGGTTGTTGATACAACATTCATGGGTGTATGAGACTAACACCATGCTATTTGTTATGTTGGGTTTAATATTTAAAGAAAATACAAAATTAGTGGAAGATTAGAAAAATGCATGAAGCTTGTGGAAGCTTATGGATGCATTGACTAAGTCCACTAAGTTTTTTTTTTACTTTGGATATTTGTTAACCTAACCATCACACTTATCCATGATTATATCTCTACATGAGTTAGTATATGATATTCCCTCACTTATGGTTAGCTCTCTCACTTGATCATTATCTTTCTCTTTTTATTTTTTCATCTTCTTCCTTGAGCTAAAAAAAAGCTCTCTTGGTTTTGATTAAGTGAGATAAATAATTCTAAGGTGTACCCACTTCCTATTTCTCTATCCTCTACTAGACTAGCACTTTAGTTTAGGGTATTTGCTTCACTAATTCTATAGTTAGTGAAGTAGTCGCTTGAGTTGGTATTCCCTCGACGTAGATCATCTTCGGCCTCGAAGACTTAAAGCAAGGACGCTTCTTTCGCCTCGTGAAGCCATGCAAGAGCCCGGGAGAACCATGATCGCAACGAAGGGATACGACAAGGAGCTTTAGAAGTGAAGGACCGATCTACAAAGGTTGTATTTCATATTCACTTAGTCGTAAATGTTATTTACTTACATGTGTAACCCTAATTATCTAGCAAAGATCTTGTTTAGGGTTGTTCGGTATGGCTAAAATTTTAATCGGGCGTGGTTGATGCCTTCTAAAACCTTGTTAGAGTGCCTAATAACCCTACATATATAAGTATATAGTTATTACTTTACAAATGATCGTCCGCCACTTGTGCCGTGAGCTACGCATAGCACGGAGATTTGGAAAAGATTTGGCATGAGTTATTCAGTTTTTAAAATGATTTTACAAAGATGAGTGCTATATACGTATTATGATTTGACTATAGTGCATTTGGATTCCAGTGGTGAAATTCGAGATTCATATTTCCATTTTAACTCCGATGATTGCGTGATATTTGACGGAGTTTGATTTGAGTTTCATACTCGTTTTCAGGCGCACATGATGCGCTGTGGTATTTCTGTATCTTCCGCGATTTCGGAACCCCATTGATTTGAGCTGATTATTGAAATGTTTTAATATTTGGGGAGTTAAATTTTAAATTTGGGGACCGAATTTATTTAAGCGGGGAAGACTATAACATTTCAGAAATATAAAATATTATTTTTTGAAATTTAATATTAAAATAATATATTTCGCGAAAACTATTCAATTTGCGAATAGGGATTTTTCGTAAAATGGTATAAGCATATACCAATATTTGGAAATTTATCGGAGATTAAAATGATCTATTTATTTTAAAGATATTTATCGGATTTTTGGTAAAATCCATGTTTTTACATTTTTCCATGACTTGTGCACCATGTCAAGTGCATGTTATGCATGTGTTTGTGTTTGTATTTGTGAGCTTGTGAGAACAAAGTGAAGCTGTGAGGAAAGAGAATGAGTTAAACAAAAGAGACAGGAAAGAAAAGAAAAGCAAAGAGAGAAAAAGAGTTAAGAGTGTGAAAGGAATAGATTTTAATGCCTTGAGATTTTTGTGAATAAAACAAAAGAGAGATATTTGTTTTGAAGAGTGAGGTTAAGAGAGAGGAGAGTGAGACTTGGCTACCCTTCTTCATCTCCCCCATTGTTTTCCCCATAATTTCTTCATCTCCTTCATTCCTACTACCTCCATGCATCACCTCCAATCCATCCTCAATACCTCATGCCCCTTTCATTAAAAACATGCACAAAGCTATCCTAAACCCTTTGAACCTTTCAAGTTTGGATTTTGAAGACTTTGAGAAACTCTAGAATTTTCCTAGGTGGCCAAACAAGGTAATCACATCACTTTTAGTTAGGTATTGTGTTTATTATATCGTATTCTAGTTTATAATTTGATTATATTAGGTTTTGTGATTTTAGGAAAATACAAGTTGCTATTAAGTGGTTAATTGAGGTGTAGTGAGTGTTTGCAAGACCTTAGAGAGTGTTTTACTGGCCAAGACCCGAGAATAGAAACCAAAACATGAACTTTGAAATTGGCCGATATCTTATTTTGTGGATTTTGTGATGATATACCGAGATCTGCTCTAACCCAGAGGACCTGAGAATTATTTAGCGAACACAGAGAGATGAGCAGGCAACCTACAAGATACCCTAGAAACACGAGCCCCTCTGTAACATTTCAGGAAAATCAAATATTATTTTTGGGAATTTTTATAATTAAATAATAATTATATTGAATATTTTAATAAGACGGTAAAATTAAATACCGATAAATTTGGGGAAAATTTGGAAAATTATAGAAATTACTTAAAAGATGGTGCTTTATGTAACTTATGCAAATCATGAAATTCTATTATTTATTTTGCGCCATTTTAGCGCTAATCGCGATTAAATATCGCTAATCGTGTTTTAAGCCGAATTTGTGCACATGACCCGCACCGTGTCATATTCAACACTTTTTCATCTTTTCTACCATGGCTTTCTTTTTGATTTGCTTGGATTTGTTTTGAATTGGAAAGAAAAGAAAAGAAAAAGAATAAAGTAATGAAGGATGGACATGAGAGAGAGAGGGTGAGGGGTCATCTTGACCAAGCTCCTAATGTTTCCTCCTTCATCATTTCTCCATTTTTCCTCTACCTCATCCTCAATAGCTGCTGCCCTCACTCCCTCTCCCTCTTCACCTCCTCAAAACACCATGAAAAACTCCTCAAAACTCCATCTCCCTTTCACAAAAAAGATGCACAAGCTCACAAGCTACACTTTGGACCAAGAAAGGAAAGATTTTGGGTACTCGGGGCAACTCAAGAAAATTCTTGGGTTGCCAATTCAGGTAATCACTTTACCATTAGTATATAATTTCATTCACTTTTGTATCCTTGAATGTTTAGAACCAATTTAGTGTGTTTATGTGAACTTTGAAAATTTGCTAGAAGAGGTTAGGGTTTTGAATGGAATCCAAAGGTGTAATTGAGGTTAGTGATGACCTTAAAAACCTGTAGGGAGTGTGTATTGGACTTGAAACATAGATAAAACTCCAAAACCCAGAATTTAGAAACCCCAACATTGGAATTTCTGGAAATTTTGATGGTATTTTGAAATTTGCTAACACCCGGATGACCTGAAAATATTTTAGCAAAGAAAGTGATACATGCAGGCACCTAGGAAGCATCACCTAAGACCCCATCCCCTATACCATCTTTATGGCCGCAGATTTAATCCTAGAGGCCGCAATTTGCGGCCTGGGTCCCACCATTTTTTTTCGTGCTTGTTCCAGGGCTTTATCTTCAGTGAATTAGACCCCTCCTGTTTGCAAAATTGGCTAATTTGACTTAGGGTAAAATCTGGAGCATATTTCCAAGTTTCTGATTTCGTTTTGCGACTTTTAATGATTTGGAATTTGGTATTTGATATTGTGTTTCCGTTGAGTGACGTTTGAACGCCAACGACTAGGGTTATTGGTTGTGTTTTGCATGAGAGATTATAGGTTTTAACTTATCGGTGTTTTGTGCGACATTTTGTTTTTCGTGCGTGGTTTCATTTACGATGCTATTTGTGATATGTAGGTAACTCACAAGGACTCCGAGACGACAAGAAAGCGCGTGGCGTCATCGGCATCGGCAAGCGAAGATCAAGGTGAGTAGATTTATATCTACGGGGGAAGTCGGGTGGATGGCGTATAGCACCACCGCAAAGTTGTAAGAAATGTTGTGATGTGATATAGATATACTTTTATATGTTGTTGAGGGATTTTAACATCTAGCAGGAAAAGCTTTAGGAGATTAGTGGTTAGTGTTAGCGAGAATTGAAGGAAGGACTTTAGTCGATTTCTTAGTCACGAAACCCTAAAGTAAAGATTTGAAAACACACACATATACATACTCGCATACATTTACTTCCTTGTGCGTATTAGGGACATATATATATTGGTATTCATATGCTTGGATGATGAGGATGTTATATGATACTCATGAATGAGTCGATATGATCGGGCATGATGCCGTGAGATATTTAATATGTGACCGAGATATGTCATGATGTTATAGCGGATCGTTGGACAACGATACCATGTCGATGATGATATTCATATGATAGTTGATATATGATCGAGATATGAGATAAGATATGTTAAGATATTTATAATGGATCGCTTGGGCGATGTATACTTCTGTATGATAATATGTGTTGATGGCATCGGATTGTATGAGGCTATAGATCAGTAGCCAGATCATGATTATTGTTGATGATATTAGTAGTGTACTAGATTTAGATCAGTACCCCTGCTCACGATATGTGATGATGTGGATACCAGATGAATAATGAACTAAATGTGATATTTGAACCGTACCCAGATTTGGGATGTCGTACGATAGATTTGCCGTACAAGATATAGTTATGAGGATAGATCCGCACTCTTGACCCGAGAATGTAATATTATTCATTGTATCGTACGTGATACTATTGAGGCGAGATCACCAAATACTATATATATATATATATATAGATCGACTCAGACTTAGGTGGATTCCCTTACCCTTTTGACTAGGCTCGAGTCATACTCATTTAGAAAAGTGGAGAATCGTGAGTATTTCAAATACCAAACTGTATGACTCATATATTGGGTAGGTATATTTTTCAGTGTTGCTGTAACTACATCACTTTCTGTATATTCATGATGTTTCATCGCATTGCATGCTTGTACATATGTTCTCTGTAATTATCATGAAACCCTGCTGTCAGGACACCAGCATCATTACCAATGATGCGTATGTTCCACGTACACCTGCTTGCTGGCTCACACACATCTTCGGTAATTGTCATGTCACATACACTTTAGAAAATACTATTTCATTGACATAGCTTGCTAACTGATAGTTGCTACATATTATAGCTTTCATATGCTGGTTTAATTATTGCATGATATCAGATGCATCCGTATATTCATTGGTTATGCAGTATTATAGAGATTTATGCCGGTTTTCATTGTTATTAACATGGCGACTTGATGATTTCGGATTCTTCTTGCTATTTTCTGGATTTGGAAACCGCATGTGAAAATTTTGTAAACTGATGAATTATTTTAAAGAGAAAAATGCGGTTTTCCTTGATATGCCGAGTATTGTCCACCATGGTGTTTTCTCGGTTCTGAGATGTTTTCGAGACCCGATTCGAGGAGTTAGATGAACCGTCTCGGGTACATGATGGGCCCGGTATGGTACCCCGGGACAAGAAGCTCGAGTTATAGACGATGAGCCCGGCAGGGGCAGACTGCCTACCAGTGATTTTACCTGGCGCGGCGGATATCCGGAGGATACCGTTCGTGGTCGTGTGATTGATGATATGGGCCGATCCGGACTGACGGAGCCCGAGGTATTGAGATGTTGAGACTTGAGACACTGAGATATTGAGATTTGATGATACAGGCCAGTCCGGATAGCCGGAGCCTGAGGTATTGAGATACTGAGATTTTTGTTTTATGTCGATGCTGGACACTGTTTTATCTGTCGATTTCATTGATGATACGGAATTTATATACATACAGAAATCTCATTAAATAAAGGAAACAGTTGTCTCATTCACGATGTATTCTGTTTCATTTGTAATGCATTCATACATCATATATCTGATTTGTTGCTATCTGAGGTACTGACACGAGCATTTAGTATTACACTTATACATAGATGGACTAGGATATTTATTTGAGGATATTACTTGATATGACCTAGGATAGAGTCATGCATGCGATTTCAACTCGTAGATATTTTCTACTCACGGGTTGGCAACTCACCCCCATTGTGCCACAGTTTCTTGCAGGTTTTGCCGTACGGGTTTCGTTGCGGTTTTGCTGGCACACTGTTCCTTCTGGGTGATTGCTTTGGTAGGTGGGATCTTTTGCATCAGGACCACCATTGTATATTTGTTATTTCAGTTGTATCTAGTAAAAATCCATCAACCAGACTTGTATTATTTGATAGAAATAGAAGACCAGTATATATTCTTTTGACCTTAGAGTCGCGTGCTGTATTATATGGTTTTCCTCTGGTTTTCTTGATGATGTTGGATTTTTATCCTGAGTTTGATCCTCGCCCTTCGGCGTTGTATATTATATTGCTTGCATGGTTGTGACCGTCAATTGACGAAGATCTAGCTCCCACTTGGGTTTGCCTTTATTCATTATATATGCTTTATCAGGTTTGTACCCGTTTGGGGTCAGTTTTTACAAAGGAAATTCTGCCGAAATTTTCAGAAAAGGCTTGAGATTTTAAAAATGCATACTTCGGCTTATGTTGTTAAACTTCTTACTTTAAAATTGGTTTTTCCTTCACTCTACTGCTTTACTTGGTTTGGATTTCTTGGTTTTGGCTTACTTAGATTATGTACGCCTCGAGACGTTTCGTAGTTTATGTGCCGGTCATGTTCCGTAATTTTCGGGTCGTGACAAAGTTGGTATCAGAGAATTAGGTTTTACCTCCTGAGTGTAGGATGACTCTTGGTTGATGGAGTAGGTGACTCAAGCGGAGTGACGTACCGTGTGTATGTTCCGCGGCATACTTACGATACGATACTCCGCTTAAGAAGCCTTAGGATGTACATTTCCTTGCACAGTATTATATTCATTCTTATGATATATCCTCATCAATACCAGTTATGGTTTTGTTACCACAGTTGTACGGGCGTAGAGAGCTACGGCTAGAGTTGCGTCAGCACGAGCTCGTCACGGACGAGGACTGACCAGGACGCGATTCCAGGGACACACGATTGCATAGAGGTGTCATTTTATTGTGTTTTCGTGCCATGAGCGTTTTATGGATCGCTTTTACGAGATTTCTCGGACGTGCAGATCAGCACCAGAGGATGGGGCCACTGTTAGAGGCCAGCCAAAACGTGATGACCGTCCATGCACAGATTATTTGATGATTGAGGCACTGTTCAGCGTGCGGACGAATGAGCCAGTTGCTGCTGCGAAGGATGAGATATCACCCCAGATGCTTGGAGCTATTGCAGTACGAGTTGTACTTAGAGATATTATAGAAGATCGCTAGTCACCTGAGGATGAATGACTAGGATATGTGGTTCGTTCGCTTACCCCGATGCGAGGTCATCAGATTGATTGATTCCAGCCAGAGACAACTTCACGCTGATACGTTGAGAGTCTGTCACGTCCCGAAAGTACGGAACATGACCGACACTTAAACTACGAAACGTCTCGATGCGTACGTAATCTAAGTAAGCCGAAAACCTTGAAATCCAAACCAAGAAAAGTGGTAGAGTGAAGGAAAACCAATTTAAATCTAGTAGTTTTAATAGCATAAGCCGAATTATGCGTTTTTAAAAACATCAAATATTTCCTGAAAATTTCGGCAGAGTCTCCTTTGTAAATACCGGCCCCCAAATGGGATACAACATGAATAGTATACGAAATCAATAAAAGGCATCCCCAAGCGGGAGCTAGCTCTTCGTCAATCGACGGTCACAACCACACAAGAAAAATAATATACAACGCCAAGGGCGGGGATCAAAACTCAAAAGAAAACTCAAAACAACAAGAAATCCACAGAAATATAACGCGCGACTCTAAGGTCGAAAGAATAATATCACTGGTCTCTATCTCAAAAATAAATACATGTTTGGTTGATGGAACTTCTAGATAGAACTGAATAATAATATACAATGCATAATGATGGGTACGATACAAATAAACCCACTTACTAGCAAGTCACCCGAAAAGAAGCAGTGCCAGCAAAACCGTAATGAAACCTGTACGGCAAAACCTGCAAGAACTGTGGCACAACGGGGGTGAGTTGCCAACTCGTGAATAGAATACATCTACGAACAGGAATCGCATGAACAACGCATCCTAAGTCATACAATCATAATATATCCTCAAATATATAACCAGCATCCTATAACAATGGCTAGGGTATACCTTTAAACAACGGTAATACCAAGTGCTCGTGTCAGTGCCTCAGGTAGCAATGTATCATATGGATGATGTATGAATGCATGAAACAGAATGCATGTACTGAAGAAAATTGCTTTCATACATTAGTGAGATTTCTGTATCTTTTTAAAAGAGGTATCATAAGTGAAATCAGCATAAACAGTGTCTAGCATCGACATAAAACATAAATCTCAATGTCTCAAAATCTTAGGCTCCGGCTATCCGGACTGGCCTGTATCATCAAATCTCAGTACCTCAATAGCTCGAAATCTCAATATCTTAATCTCAATATCTAGGGCGCCGTCAGTCCAGACCGGCCCCTACCATCCATCTCAAGACTACGACGGTATCCTCCGGATATCCGACGCGTCGGGTAAAATCATCGGTCGGTAGTACTTTCCTGCCAGGCTCAACGCCATTATATACGATCCTCTTGCCCCGGGGTACCGCACCGGGTTCACCATGTACCCGAAACGGTTCCTCCACTCTTCGAACTCGGGTCTCGAAATCCATCAGCAAACTCATGGTGGACGACTCATACATCATGGGAAAACCGCACTTTTTATTTAAAAAGAGAGAAGAAGTTTGTAAATTTTTTGCGGTTTTCCCCCAAATCCAGAAAATCTTGTGGAAATCCGAATCCAAAACCTTAATAGCACGTAAGATAGTGAATATAAGCATGAGAATCCATGAATGCGGCATAACAGTGAATAATAACATGCATGAAGTAGCAGGTAATAACTACAATGTCTAAACTAGCATATAAGGCAAGTACACTAATATCATGTTTAAACTATTAGCTAACAGGCTATGTCAATGTAATAGTATTTTCTAAGTGTACGTGACATGGAAATTACCGATGAAGATGTGTGTGAGCCGGCAAGTAAGTGTACGTGGTACATACGCATCATCGGTAATGGTGATGGTGTCCTAACATCATGATATCAATAATAAAATATGAATTAGAATAAGTATGCGATGCGGAGCAACAACAATAATATGCGGGAGCTGAATACTAGACACAACGATAACTAATCTGCATTACCCTAATATAAGTCCTACAATAGTGCCTTTTGAAATAACACGAATCGCGGTGTTTTGAAAATAAGGGCTGCGGTGTTTTTAAGAAAAGATACGTCTTTTGAAATATCCGTAGAATCCCTTGACCTGTCTTTTAAAATACCCACGATTCGTTAGTTTTGAAATAGGTAGGAGTCTAATCTAGTCTAACAACTACACTAAACTATACGGCTGAACTAACAAGCTGAACTACAGGTAAGGAAACCGCCTAACATCTGAGTCGATACATATACATACCTGTATATATATTAGTCGGTGATCCCGCCTCAATAATATCATATCCGATAGCATATCTAAAATCAGACATCCCAAGTCAAGAGTGCAGATCAATCATCAATATATAGCTCGTACGTAAATCCGTCGTACAGCATCCCCAAATCTGGATATGGGTCAATATCATACTTATCACACTGTTCATCTAGTATCCTCTTTATCAAGATCATCATCTGGGGTACTGACCTACGTCTTGTACACTACTAATATCACTATTCACATGGCATCGTCATCCAAAGATCCGCTATAACATCAGGACGTATCTCAAGTACGAATCCTGCCATATCACTGATCTCACGGCCTCAACTCAAATCTCATTGACTCATCTCAATCCCAAGTATCATCCACAAATTCATTATGTGAACACCTAGTCCCATACCCAGATGAACACATAACACATATCCCCATATACGCACAGGTAATAACATAGATGTATGCATGTATGTGTGCGTGCGTGTGTGGGTGTAACAACTACTCTAGGGTTTCGCAACTAACACAAAACTAATCCATGAACACCTAGAATCTAACTTTATCATCAAGTCTCATATCAACATAATATATATAATCAAAATATATGTGTGTATACGTATTCGTATACCACCACGAACTGCGGGGGTGCTATACTCCATCCACCCGACTTCTCCCCGTAGATACAAATCTACTCACCTGGTCCTTGCTCGTCAGTGCCGACGTCGCCACGCGCTTGCTTGTCGTCTCGAAGTCCACATGGGGTACCTACATATCATAACGCACCGTATCGCATTAAAATCCGACTCATGACCAAAACAACACACGAATCCCACATAGGTCGAAACCTATGGCTGCTTTCATAATTCAACCCAAAAACCCTCGACGTCGGCGTACAAACGCCAAACCATCGAGAAAAACCCAAACACACTCATTTGCACGATCACAAGCACTATTTATACTATAAAATAGGTTAAAATTCAGAAACACCCCAAACTCACTTTAAAAGCCATTTTTCCGAAAATCTAGCAAGCAAATATTACCCGTTTTAGCACAAAACTCGACGTTTAAACAAATCTAGCGGCCATAATACTTATTAAACTTCTTAAATAAGTCATACAACCCATTCCAAAAATTTAATCTCATCAATTCTTATAAAACTAAAAATTCTAGTTTTGCAATTTATCTAATTTTAACAATTTCAACTAAAAATGCACAAAACAATCACTACGCTTGGTTTTGCATGAACCAAAGGCATTAAACCACTCAATATAATATTTATAATGACATGTAACCTTAATTAGAATTTTATCTCACCAAAATATAAATATTTTAAAAACCTAGTTTGCAATTTATATAATTATCACAATTTAAATCAACAAAAATGCAAACTAGCAACTTAATTTGATTTAGCATAACATTGATATGTCAAATACATCCTACAACCATAGTCTCACAACACAAAACCCTAACTAGATTTTCACAAACCCTAATCTAAACCTTCTCTTGAAAACCCACATCTTTCAATTAAACCATAATTAAGCACCTAATAAGCTACATTAAGGAATTTAAACCAACAATTGAACAATGGGTCAAAAGTTATACCTCACAAACCATGATCAAACTTAAAATCTAGACCTCCATTTTGAAATCCTTGCACCAAGATCCATGCTAAAGGATATGAGGAAAAATGGGTAGGGCTTTGTTTTGAATTTTAGTTTAGATTTTGATGGGAATTGGTGAATTTTTTTGAGGGAAAAATGAGGGAAGAAGAGGGGAGAGGGGGGCTGCTGTTGGGCCTGCAGATTTTGGCCAGGAAATGTGGGAGGGGGGAGGGTGAGGGAGGAGAGTGAGTGAGGTGGAGAAAGTGATAAGAAAAGTCAAAGTCCACCTTTTACTTCTATCATTCTCTTTTCTTTTCTTTTCTTTTCTTTTGCAAAACAAGTGGGGACAATTGAGGGGGGGGCTGCTGAATTCAGCCAAGGGGAAGGAAAAATGGGTGTATGTGAGTGTGGGTATGGGTGTGGGGTGATGGAAAATGATAAATACTATACCCCAAACATCCATTTACACTAAATTCACTAAAAAAGCCTTTTTTCTTCAATAATTTCTAAACCGTTTTGGCAAACCATTTCATTTCAAAAACAATATGTTAAAATTTTATTTAATGTGTTATGATGCACAAAATTTGTTTCAACTCATTCCAATTTATAATTTTCCCTAATTAAATTTATTAGGGACGACTTAAAATAATATTAAAATAATTAATTTCGGAAAATTTTTCAGAAAAATTGAAATTTCACCAGTGGCTCAATAAACACTAAATACTAGCAATTACATAGATAGAATATGTATATTTAATTTTATAATAAAGATATTTGTATTTTGAATTTTTACAGAAAACTCCCTTATTTTACCGTTTTTCCGAAATTTCACCGAAACGTTTTTCAAAACGTTATAGAGTCGATATAGACGATCGAATGTCAGGAACCCATTTTCCAAGTTTAACGTGTTCGGAAAACAATGCAAGTAATTCTACAGACCCTCTAGAAGAATGAAACCCTAACTCGACATAATGACCATGGAACACCGGTGAACCTTAGGGTTTGCGGCAGTTCAGCGGTGCCATTAGTGGGGCTTGGGTCTGCCCTTCTACGGTTGGTCCATAGGTGTTGTGGCATATATTCGATACTATTAAACTGTACCCAAGATGTTGAGCTCTTGGGGGATTATGGAGCCTTGACGGATCGATCGAAAAGTTCGACATCATTCGGATATCATGTTATGAGATATATTGCTTGGGAGACTCCATATACGAGTATAGCCGTTGGAGCACAGTCCATGCAGCCATGAGAAGACTTGGACCCGGGATCAGTCATATTGCACACGCCCAGCAGGCTAGAGTTCAGCATCGTCGACGAGACATGTTATGAGTGACCATAAGAGTTGGCCAGAGATCTTTAGAGGACGTGCCAGAGCGGAATACTTCCATTATCGTTTCCATATTGGACCGTTGAGCCGGGAGCTATGTACTTAGCAATTCGCAGTGAGAGACGAGAGCCTAAGGGCACCGGATGACAGGCCATGATCAGGAGGCAAGTAGATATCTTGCTCTGTTAGCATTGGATGCACCGACACCTTCTCGACCTTGAAGGAAGGCCATATAGACGACAGTATTTACGATTGGAGATTTCGTGAGTTGACTATCACGCATCAGTCACTTTGGATTTTGGTATTTTGGGTGATTTATTGCATGATTGAGTTTTGATGACCGAGTTTCATGATATTTGCTTTTGTGCACCATGGTTGCACCTACTGGGTTTTTACGTTTTTGTGCATAGTTATTGCACTTGAGATATGTTTTTATACACCGTCGTGTTGATTTATGATTTGTGCGTATTTATTGCACTTGAAGTTGATTTTGAGCCTTGGCTGCACATGTTTATGATTTCATGGATTTCATACAGTTGGGTTGATTTTGTGCATATGGTACGCACACGATTTGGTTTTTGCACTCGGTATTGTTCACATATGCTTGCAGTGAATTGATACGTATTTTGTGCACCACAATTGCACCTGACTTCGTTTTGAAGTCATTTGAGATATTGATTGTGATTTCATGCCAAGGGCATGCATATGATTTGACTTATGATTTCGGTATAGTTTTCATGCACTTTTAGTATTTGATTTGCTTTTGTGCACGCTGATGTGCATGGTTGTGAGATTATATACCACGGTATACCTGATTTGGATTTGGATTGAAATGTGTTGTATACCATCGATTTCGATTGTGATACTCGATATTTGTTTTGTGCACCTTGTGCACCTGATTGGATTCTTGCGCATATTTGAAGCGCTTGGATTGGATTTTGCGCATGTTCGGCGCTTGATATTGGATTTCGTGATTTCGTGCATGATGGATGCATCTGATTTGGATTTTCGCGCATGTTGGGCGCATGATATGAGATACGATTTTGGTGCACGCCAGATGCACTAAATCGAGATTCTTCGTGCATATCAGATGCACCTGATTTTGCTGTCAGGCACACACGTTGCCTCTGACAGGTGTTTCGTGCACACCCGTTGCACTTATATGTTGTTTCTGTGTACATGTATGGCACATTCATGGATTTTGATTTCCGTGCGCACCAGACGCACGTAGCTTTCATATGCACATTTTGGGATTGATTTCTTATGGAGCAGTATGTTTTTATGATATTTGCTATTTGTTTTCGTACTGAGCAGGACTAGTCAGAGGACAGTACCTGGATATATTTTTCATGCATGATAGTTATCGAAGGGATTTCCAAAAGAGAGCTATAGTCTCCGTATTCACCTACGTGCCTGAGTTGACACGAAACATTTTATAAAGGAAACCCTTCTAAATCATTTCAAAACGGCGGGACGTACATATTAAACAAAGGATAAGTGTATATATAGTTATTTTCTTACAATAGACGTCCGCCACTGTGCCGCGATACGCGCATCGCACAGCAACTTGAAAGGTTTGGCATGCATTTCCTTCTAATGTTTACATGTATAGTTTTGATGTTTACATGTATGGTTTTGATGTATATCATGATTGGTTTCGTTTTGGGCTTTGATATTGATGTCTTCGCTATGACTCCGATAATTGCGGGATGCTTGATAGAGTTTTGATTTGGAGTTATCTGCTCATTGTTCATGCACGTGCATTGCGCTATGATGCGTTTTATGTATTGATGATTTCAGAGCCCCGACGATTTGGACTTTTTACTAAAATGTTTTAGTATTTGAGGGGCTTAAATTTAAATTTGGGGACCGAATTTCTTTAAGGGGGGAAGATTGTAACATTTTAGGAAAATAAAATATTATTTTTGGGAATTTTTATAATTAAATAATAATTATATCGAATATTTTAATAAGGCGGTAAAATTAAATACCTTTAATTTGAGGAAACTTTGGAAAATTATAGAAATTACTAAAAAGAGGGTGCTTTGTGTAATTTATGCAAATTGTCAAATTCTATGATTTATTTTGCGCCATTTTAGCGCTAATCGCGATTAAATATCGATAATCGTGTTTTAAGCCGAATTTGTGCACATGACCCGCACCGTGTCATATTCTACACTTTTTCATCTTTTCTACCATGGCTCTCTTTTTGATTTTCTTGGATTTGTTTTGAATGGGAAAGAAAAGAAAATAAAAGAAAAGAAAAGAAAAAGAATAATGTAATGTGGGATAGGCATGAGAGAGAGAGGGTGAGGAGTCAACTTGACCAAGCTCCCATTGTTTCTTCCTTCATCATTTCTTCATTTTTCCTCTCCCTCATTCTCAATAGCTGCTGCCCTCACTCCCTCCCCCTCTTCACCTCCTCAAAACACCATGAAAAACTCCTCAAAACTCCATCTCCCTTACACAAAAAAGATGCACAAGCTCACAAGCTACACTTTGGACCAAGAAAGGAAAGATTTTGGGTACTCGGGGCAACTCAAGAAAATTCTTGAGTTGCCAATTGAGGTAATCACTTTACCATTAGTATAGAATTTCATTCACTTTTGTATCCTTGAATGTTTAGAACCGATTTAGTGTGTTTATGTGCAATTTGAAAATTTGCTAGAAGAGGTTAGGGTTTTAAATGGAATCCAAAGGTGTAATTGAGGTTAGTGATGACCTTAAATCCCTGTAGGGAGTGTGTATTGGACTGGAACCATAAAGAAAAACCCTAAAACCCAGAATTTAAAAACCCCGACATTGGAATTTCTAGAAATTTTGATGGTATTTTGAAATCTGCTAACACCCGGGTGACCTGAAAATATTTTAGCAAACACAGTGATACATGCAGGCACCTAGGAAGCAGCACTCAAGACCCCAGCCCCTATACACTCTTTATGGCCGCATATTTAATCCTGGAGGCCGCAATTTTCCGCCAGGGTCCCACCATTTTTTTCGTGCTTGTTCCAGGGCTTAATCTCCAGTGAATTAGACGCTTCCTATATGCAAAATTGGCTAATTTGACTTAGGGTAAAATCTGGATCAAATTTCCAAGTTTCTGATTTCATTTTGCGACTTTTAATGATTTGGAATTTGGTATTTGATATTGTGTTTCCGTCGTATGGCGTTTGAACGCCAACGACTAGGGTTATTGGTTGTGTTTTGCATGCGAGACTATAGGTTTTAACCTATCGGTGTTTCGTGCGACATTTTGGTTTTCGTGCGTGATTTCGTTTACAATGCTATATGTGATATGTAGGTACCTCACGAGGACTCCGAGACAACAAGCAAGTGCGTGGCGTCATCGAAAAGCGAAGATCAAGGTGAGTAGATTTATATCTATGGGGTAAGTCGGGTGGATGGCGTATAGCACCCCCGCAAAGTTGTAAGAAATGTTGTGATGTGATATAGATATACTTTTATATGTTGTTGAGGGATTTTAACACCTAGCAGGAAAAGCTTTAGGAGATTATGGGTTAGTGTTAGCGAGAATTGAAGGAAGGACTTTAGTCGATTTCTTAGTCACGAAACCCTAGAGTAAAGATTTGCAAACTCGCACATACACATACTCACATACATTTACTTCCTTGTGCGTATTGGGGACATATATATATATATATATATATATATATATATATATTGGTATTCATATGCTTAGATGATGATGATGTTATATGATACTTGGGAATGAGTCGATATGATCGGGCATGATGCCGTGAGATATTTAATATGTGACCGAGATATGTCTTGATGTTATAGCGGATCGTTGGACGACGATACCATGTAGATGATGATATTTATATGATAGTTGACATATGATCGAGATATGAGATAAGATATGTTAAGATATTTATAATGGATCGCTTGGGCGATGTATACTTCTGTATGACTAGGCTCGAGTCATACTCATTTAGAAAAGCGGAGAATCATGAGTATTTTAAATACCAAAATGTATGACTCGTATATTGGGTAGGTATATTTTTCAGTGTTGCTGTTACTACATCATTTTCTGTATATTCTTGATGTTTCATCGCATTGCATGCTTGTACATATGTTCTCTGTAATTATCATGAAACCCTGCTGTCAGGACACCAGCACCATTACCGATGATGCGTATGTTCCACGTACACCTGCTTGCCGGCTCACACACATCTTCATCGGTAATTGCCAAGTCACGTACACTTTAGAAAATACTATTTCATTGACATAGCTTGCTAGCTGATAGTTGCTACATGTTATAGCTTTCATATTCTAGTTTAATTATTGCATGATATCAGATGCATCCGTATATTCGTTGGTTATGCAGTATTATGGAGATTTATGCCAGTTTTCATTGTTATTGACATGGTGACTTGATGATTTCAGATTCTTCTTGCTATTTTCTAGATTTGGAAACCGCTTGTGAAAGTTTTCTAAACTGATGAATTATTTTAAAGAGAAAAATGCGGTTTTCCTTGATATGTTGAGTATTGTCCACCATGGTGTTTTCTCGGGTTCTGAGATGTTTTCGAGTCCCGATTCGAGGAGTTGGATGAACCATCTCGGGTACATGGTGGGCCCGGTATGGTACCCCGGGGCAAGAAGCTCGAGTTGTAGACGATGAGCCCGACAGGGGCAGACTGCTTACCAGCGATTTTACCTGGCGCGGCGGATATCCGGAGGATACCGTTCGTGGTCGTGTGATTGATGATATGGGCCGATCCAGACTGACGGAGCCCGAGGTATTGAGATGTTGAGACTTGAGACACTGAGATATTGAGATTTGATGATACAGGCCAATCCTGATAGCCGGGGCCTGAGGTATTGAGATACTGAGATTTTTGTTTTGTGTCGATGCTGGACACTGTTTTATCTTTCGATTTCATTGATGATACGCGATTTATATAAATACAGAAATCTCATTAAATAAAGAAAACAGTTGTCTCATTCACGATGTAATCTGTTTCATTTGTAATGCATTCATTCATCATATATCTGATATGTTGCTATCTGAGGTACTGATACGAGCATGTAGTATTACACTTATACATAGATGGACTAGGATATTTATTTGAGGATATTACTTGATATGACCTAGGATAGCGTCATGCATACGATTTCTACTCGTAGATGTTTTCTACTCATGAGTTGGCAACTCACCCCGTTGTGCCACAGTTTCTTGCAGGTTTTGCCGTATAGGTTTCATTGCGGCTTTGCTGGCACACTGTTCCTTCCGGGTGATTGCTTTGGTAGGTGGTATCTTTTGCATCAGGACCACCATTGTATATTTGTTATTTCAGTTGTATCTAGTAAAACTCCATCAACCAGACTTGTATTATTTGATAGACATAGAAGACCAGTGTATATTCTTTCGACTTTAGAGCCGCGGGCTGTCTTATATGGTTTTCCTCTGGTTTTCTTGATAATGTTGGATTTTTATCCTGAATTTGATTCTCGCCCTTCGGCGTTGTATATTATATTGCTTGCGTGGTTGTGACCGTCAATTGACGAAGAGCTGGCTCCCGCTTGGGGATACCTTTATTCATTATATATGCTTTATCAGGTTTGTACCCGTTTGGGGTCAGTTTTTACAAAGAAAACTCTGCCGAAATTTTCAGAAAAGACTTGAGATTTTAAAAATGCATACTTCGGCTTATGTTGTTAAACTTCTTGCTTTAAAATTGGTTTTTCCTTCACTCTACTGCTTTACTTGGTTTGGATTTCTGGGTTTTGGCTTACTTAGATTACGTACGCCTCGAAACGTTTTCGTAGTTTAAGTGCTGGTCATGTTCCGTTCTTTTTGGGTCGTGGTACCCTCCCCTTCACTTATGGCCGCAAATTTAATCATTGTGGCCGCAATTTGCAGCCACATTAGGGTGAAAGATGGTGATTTTTGTTCTGTAGCTTTCTAATCTAATATCTAGAGCAACCCGATATGCAAAATTTGCTAGATTGACCTAGGGTAAAATCTGGGATAGATTTCCTTAGTTGCTGAATTTCGTTTTCCGATTTCTAAAATGTGGGTTTTGTATTTGAGTTGGGATTCCGTCGTTGGACGTTTGTACGTAAACGGACGAGAGTTATTTGGTAGATTTTGCATGTGTAGGTTCTAACCTATAGGCAATCCGTATGGCGTATCGGTTTTCGGATATTTATTTATGTTTGCATTTCGATGTGTGTTGTATTGTAGGTACTTCGCGTGGACTTCCTTGACGACGAAGCACATCGACTTCGGCTAAGCGAGAAGTTTAAAAGTGAGTAGATTTATATCTATGAGGGAAGTCGGGTGGATGGCGTATAGCACCCCCGCAACCATTGATATGGAAGTTGTATCTTAAATTATAGTTTTGATAAAAGATATGCTAAGAGCTTAAGATAACTTTATTATAGGATTTAGTAAGATATGATATGATTAAAGTTGACCTTAATAAATATATATTGGCTTGAGAATATGAAATGAGAAGTGAATCATGATAGGTACTAATTGAAAGATGACAAGTATGGGTTGATAATGATAGGATATGAGTTCGAGATCGATAAACACGACACGAGATTGAGATAGAGGTGTTGTGGATTTGATAAGATATGACGTTTATACAAATGTGAATTGAGGTATATGTGTTTATATATTTATGAGTATAATGAGTAATATGTCGTACGAGACTTTAGATCCGTACCCTCATTATTGTATAGGTCGATAGATTCCCTATTCTTTTTGATGACCCCGTACGATGGATTACCGTATGAGATGAGATGTACCGGATGATTGATCCGCGCTTGTGATTTGAGGATGATGATCGAGGATTAGTATCATATCGGATGTTATGAGGCGGGATCGCCGATATAAGATTTCCACCTGAACCATACATATTTTTCAACGACGATATGTATCGTTTAAAAGTGACCTTATGATTCACGTGTTGATAGATATACCCAATTATTATTCATGTTGTGTAGGATATTACCCTCGTGATGTACATACCACGTGCTGGTATTTAATGCTATATGATTTCAATTGCTAGTACACCTGCACCATTACCGTTGATGCGCATGTTACACACATAGATTTTCCGGCTCACACACATTCTTCATCGGTAATTTCCATGTCACTTATACAGTAGAATTGTCGTGCCATTTACACAGGAAAATTTCCCTGTCATGATATTAATCTTAAAGTAAAAGTACATTCATTGTTCAGTACTATCACTTGACATGCTTGTATGATATACTCGATATGCTCATATTACTACTCTATGTTGCATACATCGTACTTTATAGTTATTTTCTTGAGATGCTATTTTCATGAGATCTCTTGATTTGAGAACCGTGGTTATATTTCAAAGGAAATTGCGTATTTTTTAAAAAACACGATTTCTCTTGATATAATATTTCGAGGCGTCCACCATGAGTTTTCTCAGTTCTGAGCTTGTTTTCGAGACCCGATTCGAGGAGTTGGCAGATGCCGTTTGCGGGTACATGGTGGAGCTGGTATGGTACCCTGGGCAAGAAATGGTTTTTGTGGTGTAGACGTTGAGCCTGGCAGAGGGAACACTACCTACCGGTGATTGTATAGAGCTCGGCGGATATCCGGAGGATACCGTTTTGGAGTTATGATATGAGATGCATATGAGGACCGATCTGAGTATGTGGCGCCTGAGATATGAGGATTTACGTGTCGATGCTGGACACGGGTTTCCATGATATTTTGAGTGTCGGTGTTGGACACTCAGGTTCCATGATTTTATTATGTCGTTGATGGATACACGTGGTTGATATCCTCATATATATACAAGCTTATGTTTTCATGATGTCGAGTGTCGGTATGGGACACTCAGGTTCCATGATATTGATTTGTGTCGTTGATGGACACATGGATGATATCCACATGCTTACAGGCATATGATGTCGGATGTTTATTTATATATGTCATTGTATTGAAAGATTGTTAACATATATGCATTTGTGGTCACCCTAGATATCATAGTATTACCTTCAGGATATAGTGACCTAGAAAATCGTTGTTTTATTCGATTTCTACTTGCTGATATTTTCTACTCACGAATTGGCAACTCACCCCTATTGTGCCACAGTTCTTGAAGGTTTGACCGCTTAGGATCAGTTGCGGTATTGCTGGCACACAGCTTCTTCCAGGGTGCTTTGCTTTGGTAGGTGGGATACATATTGGATCATGCCCACTCTCGTACTGTTATATTCTATTGTATCAAGATAAACTCCATCACATCACATCATATCAGAGACTAGAATTGTATATTGGTAGACATAGTCAGACTTGGGGTTGTGTAAGACTTAGAGCGATGGGTTTATGCTCGCTTTTCTTTAGTTTTGATGTCTTGCTTCTTTATTAGTTCTTTCTGGGTTGATTCTTCGCTGTTTGGCGTTGTATATATGTTATTGTGTGGTTATAATTCTGCCGATTGGCGAAGAGCTAGCTCCCGCTTGGGGATGCATATATTGTTGTATAATGTTTTGGGATCAAATTATACAAGGGAGTGTTGAAGTCAAAATTTGCACCCCGGTTGACCAAGTCAAAGTCAAGGTCAACCCCAAGCCAGGTGGGACCAAGCCCAAGCAAGTGGGCCAATGCCCAGGTCGAGCCCGAACACGAAGAGTCTGGCCTTCCGCCATACCAAAATAAAAAAATCATGTAACAAATAATTTTGATGAAATTTTTGACATGAATGTATGCAAAATGGGCATAAAGCCAATATTTTGTAAGCCCATGGCTTATGTGCAAAAAAGAAATGGCACATGAGCCATAGGATGGGCAAAATGCCATTTGGTAGAGCCCAAGGGGCTATATGTAAATATGTAAGCCTATATAAGGCAACATGATGATGAATAAAAAAACACTTTTTCATTCCCCCAAAAAATAGGGTTCTTTGTGCCTCCTGCTCCTTCTCCAAGGTTCTAAACCTTCTCATTTCTTTTGAATTAAATTAAGAGTTTTACTCTTTCATTTCCAAAACTAAATAGTTTTTCACCACAAAACCCACAAAGGGGAACTCAGATCTGCAATCAGATCTCAGAAAGGAGAGATTTTTAGATCTCACATCTCTAGATCTTCAAGATCCGGCCAACAAAGGAAGAAGAAGGAGACCTATCTCCAGAAATCCCACTTTGGGGAAGAACTAGGGTTCAAGGGGAGAAGCCATTAATCAGCTTCAAAACATCTTAGGAGTTTAACTCCTCATATATATATATATATATATGTATATATATATATATATACAGAATAATAAGTGCTCCTTTCTGGGAGTACAACTCCCATTGCAGGGACCAAGTCCCGTTTGCTGTTGGAGCGTCCACGTGTTGACACGTAGTGCGCTAGCGCTCGAGCGCCCACGTGCTGACACGTGGCATGCTAGCGCGCTTGCGCCCAGAGCGCTAGCGCCTACGTGTTGACACGTGGCGCGCTAGCACACTTGCGCTCAGAGGGTGTTTTTCGTCATCCCATTGAGATGGAAATACGCGCGCGCTTGTCAGGCTACTACAGATCCCCCCTGCCTAGGGTAGACAGGGGTTTAATGATTGTGGGGATCTGAATCTCCGGCAGCCGCGGACTAAGCTGCCGTTAATTACCCCTCGCCTTTGGAGCGAGGGAACCTCCGATTGACGGGTTAAACTGGTCATGTGAACTCAATGTGCAGTGTAAGTGTGTTTTGTTTTAGAGTAGGGGCTGGGAGATATCGGGGGCCCCGCAGAGTTTTTACGGGGGTCCCGCTACCCGGATAGCGGGCTGGGGGTCAAGGGGGCAAGCAGCCCCATTGCGGGGTGCGGGGCAGCGCCCCGGCCCAAATTTTTTTTTGCGGGGGATAGTGTTGTGGAGTATGTGTGTGTGTACATATGTATACATATGTATATATATATATATATGTATATATATAAAAGGGGGGAAAAGCATCCAAAGGATGCGTAGGGCCAGCGCCAGCGCTTTGAGCGCAAGAGCGCTAGCGCACTGAGCGCTAGCGCACCACGTGTCAGCACGTGGGCGCTCGGGCGCTAGCGCTCTGAGCACAAGAGCACTAGCGCACTGAGTGCTAGCGTGCCACGTGTCAGCATGTAGGTGCTCGGGCGCTAGCGCACTGAGCGTTAGCACGCCACGTGTCAGCACGTGGGCGCTCGGGCGCTGGAGCTTTGGGCATGAGCGCTCTGAGCGCAAGAACGCTAACGCATTGAGCACTAGAGCGCCACGTGTCATCACGTGGGCGCTCGGGCGCTAGCGCGCCACGTGTCAACACGTAGGCGCTCGAGCGCTAGCGCTTTGGGCGCTAGCGCTCTGGACGCAAGCGCGCCACATGTCAGCACGTGGGCGCTCGGGCGCTAGAGCGCTAGCGCACCACGTGTCAGCACGTAGGCGCTCGAGCAGCAAAAGGGACTTGGTCCCTGCAATGGGAGTTGTACTCCAAGAAAGGAGCACTTATTATTCTGTGTATATATATATATATATGAGGAGTTAAACTCCTAAGATGTTTTGAAGCTGATTAAGAGCTTCTCCCCTTGAACCCTATTTCTTCCCCAAAGTGGGATTTCTGGAGATGGGTCTCCTTCTTATTCCTTTGTTGGCCGGATCTTGAAGATCAAGAGATGTGAGATCTAAAAATCTCTCTTTTCTGAGATCTGATGGCAGATCTGAGTTCCCCTTTGTGGGTTTTGTGGTGAAAAACTATTTAGTTTTGGAAAAGAAAGAGTAAAACTCTTAATTTAATTCAAAAGAAATGAGAAGGTTTAGAACCTTGGAGAAGGAGCAGCAGGCACAAAGAACCCTATTTTTTGGGGGAATGAAAAAGTGTTTTTTTTATTCATCATCATGTTGCCTTATATAGGCTTATATATTTACATACATCCCCTTGGGCTCTATAAAATGGCATTTTGCCCATCCCATGGCTCATGTGCCATTTCTTTTTTGCACATATGCCATGGGCTTACAAAATATTGGCTTTATGCCCATTTTGCATACATTCATGTACAAAAATTACATCAAAATTATTTGTTACATGATTTTTTTATTTTGGTATGGCGGAAGGCCGGACGCTTCGTGTTCGGGCTCGACCTGGGCATTGGCCCACTTGCTTGGGCTTGGGCCCACCTGGGTTGGGGTTGACCTTGACTTTGATTTGGTCAACCGGGGTGCAAATTTTGACTTCAACCAAGTGCCCCCCATCAATAAATGCACACCACATATGTCAGTCGTGTGCATGAAATTGATGGATCTTCTTTCACGTGGAGGCGATTTGCCTTGGTTCCCACTTTTTGGGATGAACTGCCCTTTTTACGACGTGGACGGTCGATGCTTGACGCGTCTCTGAGACGGAGTGTCCGTTGTAGACGTTTCCCTGGACCGGAGTGATTTGGTTGACGTGCCCCCGGCACGGAGTGTCGCTGGTCGACGTTTCCCCGAGGCGGACTGTCGGCTGGCTGACGTGTCCCCGAGACGGAGTGTCTGCCGGCTGACGTGTCCATAAGACGGAGTGTCTGCTGGCTGACGTACCCCCGGCACGAAGTGTCTGCTTGACGTTTCCCTGAGGCGGAGTATCGGCTGGCTGACGTGTCCCCGAGACGGAGTGTCTGTTGTCGATGTGCCCCCGACACGGAGTGTCTGGTTGACGTTTCCCCAAGGTGGAGTATCAGCTGGTTGACGTATCCCCAAGACGGAGTGTCTGTTGTCGATGTGCCCCCGGAACGGAGTGTCTGCTTGACGTTTCCCCGAGGCGGAGTATCGGCTGGTTGACGTGTCTCCGAGACGGAGTGTCTGTTGTCGATGTGCCCCCGGCACGGAGTGTCTGCTTGACGTTTCCCCGAGGTGGAGTATCGGCTGGCTGACGTGTCCCCGAGACGGAGTGTCTGTTGCCGATGTGCCCCCGGCACGGAGTGTCTTCTTGACATTTCCCCATGGCGGAGTATCGGCTGGTTGACGTGTCCCCGAGACGGAGTGTCTGTTGTCGATGTGCCCCTGGCACGGAGTGTCTGCTTGACGTTTCCCCGAGGCGGAGTATCGGCTGGTCGACGTGCCCCCGAGACGGAGTGTCTGTTGTCGATGTGCCCCCGGCACGGAGTGTCTGCTTGACGTTTCCCCGAGGCGGAGTATCGGCTGGTTGACGTGTTGTCACGACCCGAAAGTACGGAACGTGACTGGCACTTAGATTACGAGACGTCTAAAGGCGTACCGTAACCTAAGTCAGCCAAAGCCCAGAAAATCTAACCCAAAAAAACAAAAGAGAGTGAAGGAAAACCTTAAATGAAAACGGTTTTTAAATCAATTAAGTTGCAAAGAATCCCTTTTTTAAAAACATCATAAATTTCTGAAAATTTCGGCAGAGTCTTCCCTGTATTTTCTATCCCCCAAAATGGGTACAACAAGATAATAAACCTGTAATCATAAAATGGCATCCCCAAGCGGGAGCTAGCTCTTCGCCCAAGGCGGATCACAACCACCTGCAATATAATAGCAATATCAAGAAAAGAGCATGAAAGAAACGCAAAATATCCGAAAACACAACGCCGGCTCAAGTGAGCTCGACCCAAAAGAACCACAAATATACAAATCTCTCAGTCTCATCACTAGGTCGCATATACAATATAAAGTGGTAGATGGAGAATACTAGATACAATGATAAAGCAAAAGAAATAAAGTATGCTCGCAACCCACCTATGGGCGATGTCGCGAGTCTGAGCAAAAGGAACTGATGATAAGATAGCCCGCCGCTACAAGACTGACGGGTCCGACCTGCAAGACACTGTGGCACAACGGGGGTGAGTTGCCAGCTCGTGAGTAAATATAACATCTAATAAGGCAATCGTAAGAATGCACGCAATGCACCACAACATGCATGTCCATATGTGCTATAGTAGCTCTAGTATGCATGCACAGGTATGCAATGTCATTATTAAGTCTTTTAGTGTTTTAAATGCTAAGGGTATTGAATTCTTAACTTTAGAACATGAATATCTGTATAATAGCTAAATACCATCAAGAAATCATCTGAAAACCCGTGTCAAGCATCGACACCAAATAGGAATCATATCTGTCTCAATATCGGGCTCCGTCAGTCCGGATCGGCCCATATCATAAATCTCACGACAACGGTCGGTATCCTCCGGATATCCGCCGCGCCAGACATCACCGGTAGGTAGTCTTCCCCTGCCAGGCTCATCGTCTACAACTCGATCTTCTTGCCCCTGGGTACCATACCGGGCCCACCATGTACCCGAAACGGTTCATCCACTCCTTGAATCGGGTCTCGAAATCCAACAGAAAACATGAAAACTCATGGTGGACGACACATACATCACGAGAAAACCGCAACTTTGTTTTGAAAATGATGAATAGTTCTTTTGTTAAATTCTTGCGGTTTTCCCCAAAAATCCAGAAATCGCAGAAATACTGAAATCCTCAAGAAAAATCATAATGTTCACATGTTATATATATAATAAATGTCTATGATATCAATGTATATGATGTGAATTTTTGCTAGAATCTATGTAAATATGATGATAATGCGAGGTATATGCATGCTATGCAATTTCCTATATCATGTATGAATGCAAATGGCGATATTAAGTTAAACAGGTTTTCTAGTGCACGTGGCATGGCAATTACCAAAGGCGTGTGTGTCACATGAATAGTGCGCGTGCAACAGATGCCAATGGTAAGGTGTTCGTGTCCTACGAAATGATATCGCATAAGTGCATATGAATATCCATGCAATCTAGCATATTATTAACTATATGGGTATGCAATGTCAATGAAGGGGTAAGCTAACTAACAACATGAATCTTACAAGAGATAAGGAAATCCTAACTAGGGGGCGCATCGCGCCATCCAGACGATTCCCCCATAGATGAATACATCTACTCACCTGAAATCCCCGCTAATCCGATCCGGCCACCGCCTTGCCTTTTCGCGCCGTGTCCGATGTTTCCCCGACCGATCCTATATTTGCACAATACCAAGCATAAGATTACATAACCTAAAATGATGCAAGTCACATTATACAATTATCAACGCTCTCGAATTAATCATAGCATGCACTCGGTGCGCGGAAAAACGCACGAAAATCGCTAACCTTTAACTAGAATCGTCATTTCGGGGAAATCGACAAAACTACAACCCGACTAGACGAAACCCCGCATTCGCGCACTCTAATAGTCCTATACGAAGCTAATTATATCGCTAACATAACACAATTTGATCGCATTCTAATTTTCGTAAAAATCTAGTAAGCAAATTCAATACCGATTCGATGCAAACATCGAAATCTATCGATTTAGCGAGCGTATCATTACACAATTAACCATTCTAATCAATTAGATAACCAAAACCCTAACTTAATTCTAAAAACCATGTTTCAAACCCTAACTCAACATCAAAACCCATTCTTGATTTTTCATGAACAAGGATTTACAACTAAATTAATACTTCAAATTAGATTTTAGCATAAATAAACTACAAGTTAGCAAACTAGTTTAGAATTTTTACCTCACCAATTGAATCCTAGCATGATCAAGTCACCAAGAAAGCCTCCTTTCATCAAGTTTTTGAACTAATTTGGGTTGAAGAGAGATTGGATTAGGGTTTGGCTTTGAATTGAGATGGAAATTTTGAATTTTTATTGAATTTTTAGCAAGAAAGAATGAAAAGTGAGGGGATTTCCAGCAGCTGAGTTCGGCCAGCAGCTAGAGGAGATGATGGGGGGAGTTTTGGAGAATTTTCTAGGTCAATAAAACATCATATGTTATCATTTAATGCTTTCACATCAATATTTTCACAAAAAGCCTCATTTTAATTCATTTTTTCATAAAATTTCCAACCCTAAAACCAAAAATTTGCAAGCCATGATACAATTTTATTAACACCATATTTTAGCTTTTAAAGACTCCTAATTATGAAATTTACCTAATTAAATTTGTATTTATCACTAATTTAATGTATTTAAAAAGGCTTAAAATAATTTTAAAAAAAATTAATTACGAATTTTTTTTATTTAACTAGATAATTATAAATGACATTTTAGTGACAAAATTATAGTAATATCTTATCTAAATTTTGTATAATTAGGTCTACAATGAAAAATACCTATTTTGACTTTTTACGGAAAAAGCCGAAAAATTAGCCGATTACCGAAAAACTGCCTAAACGATTTTCGAAGGGTTACAATCTTCCCCCCTTAAAGAAATTCGGTCCCCGAATTTAGAATTTAACTACGCGTACCTTCAAAAAGATGGGGATATCTCTTCCTCATCTCGACCTCGGTCTCCCAGGTGACCTCCTCGCTGTTCGGGCCACGCCAAAGGACCTTGACAGACGGTATGACCTTCGACCTCAATTTCTTCACCTGCCGATCCAAAATGACCACCGGCTGCTCGGTGAAAGAAAGATCACGCTCTAGCTGGATCGTCTGGTGCTAAATCGCCTGGGAAGGATCATGAAGGTACTTGCGGAGCATCGAGACATGGAATACGGGGTGAACATCGGGGAAGCTGGGCGGAAGAGCTAACCGATAAGCGACTGGACCAACACGCTCTAGGATCTCGAAAGGACCAACATATCTAGGACTCAGCTTCCCTTTCCGCCCAAATCTCATCACACCTTTCATCGGAGAGACCTTCAGGAAAACATGATCGCCAACAGCGAACTCGAGTCGGCGACGGCGCCTGTCAGCATATGATTTCTGCCTGCTCTGTGCCGCTCTCATCCTTTCCCGAATCAGCTGTATCTTCTCGGTCGTCTCCTGTACAATCTACGGCCCCAAAATACAGCTCTCCCTGAGCTCTGTCAAACATACAGGCGATCGACATCTCCTCCCATATAAAGCCTCAAAAGGTGCCATCTGAATCGTCTCCTGGAAGCTATTATTGTAGGAAAACTCGATCAAAGGCAAATGACGATCCCAGCTACCACCGAAATCTAGAACGCAAGCTCTGAGCATGTCCTCAAGAGTCTGAATAGTACGCTCCGACTGACCGTCAGTCTGAGGATGAAAGGCTGTGCTAAAACTCAATCGGGTGCCCAAAGCTTCCTGGAGTTTCTGCCACAATCGGCTGGTAAACTGGGTGCCACGGTCGGACACGATGCAAGTCGGAACGCCATGCAGTCGCACTATCTCATCAATATAAACTTGGGCGTACTGAGAAAATCCAAAAGTGGTCTTCACTGGCAGGAAGTGAGCTGCTTTCGTCAGTCGATCCACAATCACCCAAATAGAGTCGTACCCTCGACTGGTCCTGGGTAGACCCACAACAAAGTCCATGGAGACCTGCTCCCACTTCCACTCAGGGATGGGCAAAGGCTGTAACTCGCCGGCTGGCCTCTGGTGCTCGGCCTTGACTTGCTGACAAGTCAGGCATCTTGACACAAAGTCTGTAATATCCTTCTTCATCCCGTCCCACCAGTAAACCTCTCTCAAATCACGGTACATCTTGGTGGAACCTGGATGCACACTGTATACGGATCTATGTGCCTCCTCGAGAATATCACGCCTCAGTCCCTCTGAATCTGGCACACACAGTCGAGTCCCAAATCGAAGTATCCCCTGATCATCAATCACGAACTCAGAAACTCTGCCCTGCCGAATCTGGTCAATAATCTCTAATGTACGGGCATCGCCGGACTGTGCCTCGTGGATACGGTCAAGTAACTGTGGGCGTGCTCTGAAATGGGCCAGCTGTTCCCCTGTAGGAGTAAACTCGAACTGCACTCTGCTATCACATAACACCTGCCAATCCGCCGTCGACTGCATCTGTACTGCGCTCAAACAAGATAAGCTACCTCCGGGCCTTCTACTCAAAGCATCTGCCACCACATTCGCCTTGCCCGGATGGTATAAAATCTCGCAGTCATAATCTTTCACCAACTCCATCCAACGGCGCTGTCTCAGGTTCAAATCTCGCTGCTGGAAGATATACTTCAAACTCTTGTGGTCAGTGAATATCTGGCACGACTCACCGTATAGGTAATGTCTCCAGATCTTAAGTGCAAATACCACTGCAGCCATCTTTAAATCATGGGTGGGGTAGTTCTGCTCGTGTTTCCTCAGCTGCCGAGAAGCATACGCGATAACTCTGTCGTGCTGCATCAATACACACCCCAGCCCCACTCTAGAAGCATCACAATATACCACGAACCCGTCTGATCCTGAAGGCAATGCTAACACTGGTGCAGTAGTCAGACGAGTCTTCAACTGCTGGAAACTATCCTCACATGCCTGGGTCCAATCAAAAGGAACCCCCTTCCAGGTCAACCCGGTCAAAGGTGCAGCAATGCGGGAGAAATCCTGGACAAAACGTCGATAATAGCCGGCCAGACCTAGAAAGCTGCGAACCTCTGTAACTGATACTGGTCTAGGCCAAAGCTGAACTGCCTCGATCTTCTTCGGGTCCACACAAATACCATCTCTCTTCACCACATGACCCAAGAAATCGACACTGTCTAGCCAGAATGCGCACTTGGAGAATTTGGCGAACAGCTGATGCTCCCTCAAAGTCTGCAATGTGATACGTAAGTGCTGCTCATGCTCCTCCCGGCTCCGAGAATAAACCAAGATGTCGTCAATGAACACAATGATGAACTGATCGAGATACGGCCTGAATACGCGGTTCATCAAATCCATAAATGCTGCCGTGGCATTGGTGAGCCCAAACGACATCACCAAGAACTCGTAATGACCATATCGAGTACGAAAAGCGGTCTTCGGAATATCCTCCTTCCGAACCCGCAACTGGTGATAACCTGGCCGTAAATCAACCTTCGAGAAGAACCCTGCACCCTGGAGCTGATCAAATAAGTCATCAATGCGGGGTAGGGGATACCTGTTCCGCACAGTAACCCGGTTCAGCTGACGATAATCAATGCATAAACGCATACTTCCGTCCTTCTTCTTAACAAACAGGACGGGAGCACCCCAAGGTGACACACTCGGTCGGATAAGTCCTTTGTCCAGCAAGTCCTGTAACTGATCCTTTAGCTCTCTCAGCTCCGCCGGGGCCATCCGATAAGGCGGTATAGAGATAGGCCCCGTGCCGGGGATCAAGTCAATACAGAACTCAATCTCGCGCTCTGGTGGCAGACCAGGCAGCTCATCAGGGAAAACATCAGGGAACTCTCTCACAATAGGGACCTGGTCCAAAAGAACCTCTGTGGAGCTAGTATCACAAACATAGGCTAAGAATCCCTGACACCCTTTTCTTAAGAGCTGACTAGCGCGAAGAGAAGAAATCAAGCTGGGAAGGGTAGCGCTACGATCTCCCTGAATAATAAGAACCGGCTCACCAGGAAAACTGAATCTGACTGCCTTTTCACGGCAGTCTACGGATGCATAACAGGTGGCTAGCCAGTCCATACCAAGAAGAACGTCAAAGTCTAGCATATCGAGGAGAATCAAATCAACTGAAGAATCTCTCTCCCCGATACGAACGGAACACGATCGGTACACAAAACGGGCAACAAAAGACTCGCCTACCGGGGTAATAACGACAAGCGGCTGATCTAACGGAGAAGACTCTCGGCCCAACCTCGGTGCAAAATACGTGGAAACATAGGAATGTGTGGAGCCTGGATCAAATAATACCCGTGCATCAAAAGAACAAACTGGCAGAGTACCTGTCACGACGGCATTGGATGCCTGTGCATCCTGAGGAGTCAACGCGAACACTCGGGCCTGTCCACCACTAATAGCTGGCTGTCCTCTGCCTCTACCTCGGCCTCTGCCTCTGCCTCTGTCGCCTCGTCCTCTCGGAACTGGACCGCCACGCCCACGGCCTCTAGAAGCATCTGACAGGCGTGAAGCATCATCAGGAGTAGGAAGTAAAGCTCTCTGAGAAGGTGGTGAGGGTGGTAAAGTCACATGCGGGACTGTCTCCGTGCCCTGGCGTCCCATGGTACAGTCTCTGACACGGTGGTACTGACTCCCACACCGAAAACATCCTGGAGACGACTGCTGGGTCTGTGGATATGAACCAAATAACTGACCTCGTCTCAATCCTCTGCCTCCGCCATCTCCCGGAAATAATCTATCACGATATCTGCCCATCTGCCGCTGAGCTGGCGTATCAGTACGGATCCTCTTCTGCCCAGAAACGACCGGAGTTTCAGAAATACGCTCCTCCAATAGTAAGGCTGCATCCATCGCGGCTGCGTATGTATCAAAGTGCTGGGTGCCGATGGCAAGGAATAGCTGTGTATCAAGCCCTCGTACAAACCTCTTTATTCTCTTCTCTTCTGTGTCGCCTAGGTACGGAGCATATCGAGACAACTGGGTAAACTGTATATCATACTCCGACACTGTCATCCCAGGAGTCTTGCGCAAAGACTCAAAACTACGGGCTCGAGCATCTCGGACACTCTCCGGAATAAAACGGGCAAGAAATGCAGCTGTAAACTCATCCCAGGTCATAGAAGGCAGACCTGCAGCTCGGCCTCTCTCTACTGAGTCGTACCATGTCTGGGCAAGACCCTCCAGACGAAAACTCGCAAACTCCACCAATCTATCATCAGAACACCTCAACGAACGGCAAATCCGAGCCATCCTATCAAGAAATGCCTGTGGGTCCTCTGTCGCATCTGTACCGGTAAAAGCTGGAGGTCTCAATCTCATGAACTCCTGTAGTGAAACAGGGATAGTCTCTGTAGTAGCAGCAGGAGTGACCATCTGTGCAGCAGGTACGATCGTGGTCTGTGCGGTGGAGGGAACGTCCTCGGATCTCTGTGCCCGGCTGGACTCAACTAAAGATCCCATCATCTGCCGCAACTCTTGCATGCCGGCCTCTAGTCTGGCAATACGATCTGGATAGGGCGGATCAGTATGACCCTGAGGGGTAGGCGTATCCTCCCGCTCGATCCTCGCCTCAGACGGGCCCGCCCGAATCTCATCCCTAGCGGCAGCCCGCTGAGCTCTCGTAGTCTTTGGCGGCATCGAAGCTGGAATAAGAAACAGGACCGATAAGGACATTGCAATTGAATCAAGGAATGTAAGGAATCAAGAAAGGAAATACAAGCAATTATGTCCTAAGGTTACTTAGACGGAGTACCGTATCGTAAGTATGCCGCGGATCATACCCATGCTACGCCGCTCTGCTTAAGTCACCTACTCCATCTACCAAGGTCGTCCTACACTCAGAAAGGTAAAACCTACGCTCTGATACCAACTTTGTCACGACCCGAAAGTACGGAACGTGACTGGCACTTAGATTATGAGACGTCTAAAGGCGTACCGTAACCTAAGTCAGCCAAAGCCCAGAAAATCTAACCCAAAAAAACAAAAGAGAGTGAAGGAAAACCTTAAATGAAAACGGTTTTTAAAACAATTAAGTTGCAAAGAATCCCTTTTTTAAAAACATCATAAATTTCTGAAAATTTCGGCAGAGTCTCCCCTGTATTTTCTATCCCCCAAAATGGGTACAACAAGATAATAAACCTGTAATCATAAAATGGCATCCCCAAGCGGGAGCTAGCTCTTCGCCCAAGGCGGATCACAACCACATGCAATATAATAGCAATATCAAGAAAAGAGCATGAAAGAAACGCAAAATATCCGAAAACACAACGCCGGCTCAAGTGAGCTCGACCCAAAAGAACCACAAATATACAAATCTCTCAGTCTCATCACTAGGTCGCATATACAATATAAAATGGTAGATGGAGAATACTAGATACAATGATAAAGCAAAAGAAATAAAGTATGCTTGCAACCCACCTACGGGCGATGTCGCGAGTCTGAGCAAAAGGAACTGATGATAAGATAGCCCGCCGCTACAAGACTGACGGGTCCGACCTGCAAGACACTGTGGCACAACGGGGGTGAGTTGCCAGCTCGTGAGTAAATATAACATCTAATAAGGCAATCGTAAGAATGCACGCAATGCACCACAACATGCATGTCCATATGTGCTATAATAGCTCTAGTATGCATGCACAGGTATGCAATGTCATTATTAAGTCTTTAAGTGTTTTAAATGCTAAGGGTATTGAATTCTTAACTTTAGAACATGAATATCTGTATAATAGCTAAATACCATCAAGAAATCATCTGAAAACCCGTGTCAAGCATCGACACCAAATAGGAATCATATCTGTCTCAATATCGGGCTCCGTCAGTCCGGATCGGCCCATATCATAAATCTCACGACAACGGTCGGTATCCTCCGGATATCCGCCGCGCCAGACATCACCGGTAGGTAGTCTTCCCCTGCCAGGCTCATCGTCTACAACTCGATCTTCTTGCCCCTGGGTACCATACCGGGCCCACCATGTACCCGAAACGGTTCATCCACTCCTTGAATCGGGTCTCGAAATCCAACAGAAAACATGAAAACTCATGGTGGACGACACATACATCACGAGAAAACCGCAACTTTGTTTTGAAAATGATGAATAGTGCTTTTGTTAAATTCTTGCGGTTTTCCCCAAAAATCCAGAAATCGCAGAAATACTGAAATCCTCAAGAAAAATCATAATGTTCACATGTTATATATATAATAAATGTCTATGATATCAATGTATATGATGTGAATTTTTGCTAGAATCTATGTAAATATGATGATAATGCGAGGTATATGCATGCTATGCAATTTCCTATATCATGTATGAATGCAAATGGCGATATTAAGTTAAACAGGTTTTCTAGTGCACGTGGCATGGCAATTACCAAAGGCGTGTGTGTCACATGAATAGTGCGCGTGCAACAGATGCCAATGGTAAGGTGTTCGTGTCCTACGAAATGATATCGCATAAGTGCATATGAATATCCATGCAATCTAGCATATTATTAACTATAAGGGTATGCAATGTCAATGAAGGGGTAAGCTAACTAACAACATGAATCTTACAAGAGATAAGGAAATTCTAACTAGGGGGCACATCGCTCCATCCAGACGATTCCCCCATAGATGAATACATCTACTCACCTGAAATCCCCGCTAATCCGATCCGGCCACCGCCTTGCCTTTTCGCGCCGTGTCCGATGTTTCCCCGACCGATCCTATATTTGCACAATACCAAGCATAAGATTACATAACCTAAAACGATGCAAGTCACATTATACAATTATCAACGCTCTCGAATTAATCATAGCATGCACTCTGTGCGCGGAAAAACGCACGAAAATCGCTAACCTTTAACTAGAATCGTCATTTCGGGGAAATCGACAAAACTACAACCCGACTAGACGAAACCCCGTGTTCGCGCACTCTAATAGTCCTATACGAATCTAATTATATCGCTAACATAACACAATTTGATCGCATTCTAATTTTCGTAAAAATCTAGTAAGCAAATTCAATACCGATTCGATGCAAACATCGAAATCTATCGATTTAGCGAGCGTATCATTACACAATTAACCATTCTAATCAATTAGATAACCAAAACCCTAACTTAATTCTAAAAACCATGTTTCAAACCCTAACTCAACATCAAAACCCATTCTTGATTTTTCATGAACAAGGATTTACAACTAAATTAATACTTCAAATTAGATTTTAGCATAAATAAACTACAAGTTAGCAAACTAGTTTAGAATTTTTACCTCACCAATTGAATCCTAGCATGATCAAGTCACCAAGAAAGCCTCCTTTCATCAAGTTTTTGAACTAATTTGGGTTGAAGAGAGATTGGATTAGGGTTTGGCTTTGAATTGAGATGGAAATTTTGAATTTTTATTGAATTTTTAGCAAGAAAGAATGAGAAGTGAGGGGATTTCCAGCAGCTGAGTTCGGCCAGCAGCTAGAGGAGATGATGGGGGGAGTTTTGGAGAAGTTTCTAGGTCAATAAAACATCATATGTTATCATTTAATGCTTTCACATCAATATTTTCACAAAAAGCCTCATTTTAATTCATTTTTTCATAAAATTTCCAACCCTAAAACCAAAAATTTGCAAGCCATGATACAATTTTATTAACACCATATTTTAGCTTATAAAGACTCCTAATTATGAAATTTACCTAATTAAATTTGTATTTATCACTAATTTAATGTATTTAAAAAGGCTTAAAATAATAAAAAAAATAATTAATTACGAATTTTTTTTTATTTAACTAGATAATTATAAATGATATTTTAGTGACAAAATTATAGTAATATCTTATCTAAATTTTGTATAATTAGGTCTACAATGAAAAATACCTATTTTGACTTTTTACGGAAAAAGCCGAAAAATTAGCCGATTACCGAAAAACTGCCTAAACGATTTTCGAAGGGTTACACGTGTCCCCGAGATGGAGTGTCTGTTGTCAATGTGCCCCCGGCAGGGAGTGTCTGCTTGACGTTTCCCCGAGGCGGAGTATCGGCTGGTTGACGTGTCCCCAAGACGGAGTGTCTGTTGTCGATGTTCCCCCGGCACGGAGTGTCTGCTTGATGTTTCACTGAGGCGGAGTATCGGCTGGCTGACATGTCTCCGAGACGGAGTGTCTATTGTCGATGTGCCCCTGGCACGGAGTGACTGCTTGACGTTTCCCCGAGGCGGAGTATCGGCTGGTTGACGTGTCCCCGAGATGGAGTGTCTGTTGTTGATGTGCCCCCGGCACGGAGTGTCTGCTTGACGTTTCCCCGAGGCGGAGTATCGGCTGGTTGACGTGTCCCTGAGACGGAGTGTCTGTTGTCGATGTGCCCCCGGCACGGAGTGTCTGCTTCACGATTCCCCGAGGCGGAGTATCGGCTGGTTGATATGTCCTCGAGGCGGAGTGTCTGTTGTCGATGTGCCCCTGGCACGGAGTGTCTGCTTGATGTTTCCCTGAGGCGGAGTATCGGCGGGCTGACATGTCCCCGAGATGGAGTGTCTGCTTGACGTTCCCCGGCGCGGAGTGTCGCTGTTTGACGCAAAGGTCGATGTTGGAATTGGTTGGTTTGATTTGTTTGATTTGAGTTGACGTCAGCATCGCTATACTGGAATATGATACCAGGAGCGAATCATCGTATGTCATGAGAGGATTTGGGGATTGGTTTTTTTTTGTTTAGCATCTGCATTGCTGCACTGGAATAATGCCAGGAGCAACTCATCATTTGCCTCGAGAGAATTTGGGAATTGGTTTTTGCTTGGCATCAGTATCGCTACACTGGAATATGGTACCAGGAGCGAATCATCATTTGCGCTTTTTTATGAGGAAGCGATGGCTTAGGAGACAGGTTTTAGGTCCCTATCACCTTAGACTTTTCAATTTTGTGAGCCGTAAGGGTCTCACAAAGCACTTTCTTCCTACGGGTCGTAAGGATCCCATAGGTGTATTTTCTCCTTAGGAGTCGTGGGGACTCCTAAATGTGTTGCTCCTATGTGAGTCGTAAGGATCTCACGCGGGAATTTTCTCCTCACAAAGTCGAGAGGACTTTGTGGGTGCATTTCATCTTTCTTTCACGAGTTTGCGCCCTTTCGGGTTTTCACAAACTCGCCGGATGTCCTGCTGTTTTTACTCACGGAGCCCTTTCGGGTTTTCATCCGTGCCCGTTTGCTTGTGGACATACCGTTTTTTTTTGGAATTTAAAAGTAATCTCACCGGCAGGACTTGGGAGAGATTGGAATTGTTTTACGCCCGTGGATTGTATACGGTTTTGCAGGATGTATGATCCAGACCGTAGGGCCGGAAACATTTTGGGTCTTTGTTGGCGTCTGCATCGCTGCACTGGAATATGGTACCAGGAGCGACTCATCATTCGCCGTGGGGATTTGGAATTTGGCTGGCGTCTGCATCGCTGCACTGGAATATGATCGCGATTGCCCTATCATTTCGGCTTTTATTTTCATTTTTATTTTTACTCGCTGATTTTTATTGCGAGTTGCCCCATCATTTCGGCTTTATTTATTTTTCTTTTATTTACACATTTTTTTTTGTTTATTTACATTTTTTTACATTCCCAGTTTTAATGACTTAGAGGTCGATTGTTCCCAGTTTAATGACGTGGTGGTTGACTGTTTTCAGAGAAAGGCAGATGTCTGAGAGAATCAGTTTCACGAAGAACTTCGGTCTCCGTTTGTATGAAATTGGCGGTCGCAGCTGGACTGTTTGTTAACACACCAGGGGACATTGATATTTCTCCCGCCTTGTATTTTTTCTCGATCCAATCCTTGAAGATGCAACAGTCTTCAATAGTGTGCCCCAGCACTCGGTGGTATGGGCAAAAGTTAGGATGATCAGTCCTGTTCGCTTCACTTAGCCTTTTTGGTTCTGGTAGCCGCAGGCCATTCTTCAGAGCATCTTTGAAAATTTTGTGGACCTTGTCCCTTCGGAAAGAGTAGACCTTTTTTCGTCTTTCCTCCAAAGTTGGCTCTTGAGATTTGTTAGTTTTTGCTCCGCCCGCTCTCTGCTTATTTAGAGAATCGGTGCTGTTAGAACTCCCTCCCTTTCGGTTGTCATCCCTCCAAGGTTTCGGTCTGTTTGTGAACTGAAGATCTTGAGTGGACTCGGGCTTTGAGCGTTCCAACATTTGGACCTTTTTGGTCAGCTCTTGGAATGTTTTAAGGCCTGCGGTGCACATGAAAGGTTTCATCCAGTCCTTCAGATTTTCAATAAGAAGACTGACGGATTGGTCTTGCTCCAATGGCGGTTCACATTTGACAGAGAGATTGCGCCATCGGACTATAAAATCCATGTTTCTTTCGTTGTTCTTTGGCTCGGTCCTTACGAGGTCGGAAATGGTGATTTTATCACTGACACTCATGAACCTCTACTTGAACATGGATTCTATTTGAGCGAACGTTGTGATCGAGTCATCTGGTATGCTTGCATACCAATCGAAAGCAACATCCGTCAAGCTATTAACAAACTGACGGAGAAGGAGCGCATCATTACCCCCAGTATTTGCGCATGATGCTTTAAATTGGGCAATGTGCTGGTTCGCATTTCCCGTCCCATCGAACCTTTCAAATTTGCGGATGACATAGCCAGTAGGAAACTCCATAAGATCGTACCGAGCAGGATATGGTCTCCCGCTATTGCCGGCATCTTTTTGCTCTCCGGCTTCGGCTACCAACATTTTGACTTTGTTGGCAACCAAATCCATGATTTGATCATGAGTTACCGGGTTGCTATCATCGGCCACCAAGACATTTCCCGAGATAGGACGCGACTGGTCTTCATGCGGTCCGCCGACTTTTGGATTTGAGGGAATGGGTGTCGGCTGTTTCGGGACACCGTTTCCCGGTTCATGAGAGCCCTGTGCCTGATTGGGCGGCTGAGAGGCAAGTTGGGTCGTAAGCTATAAAACGACGTTTGTCAAGTCATCAATTTTTGAGTAGAGCTTGGCTATCTCCTTGTCTTTGCTTCTGAGCTATTTTCGGAGCTCTTGGAGAAGTTGCTGCTCTGCGTTCTTGGGACGGAAGATTGGCTCATCTTCTCTTTCCGAGCCCGACTCCTCATGGACCGGAGGGTCTTTCTGTCGATCATCCTCATCAAGAGGGTTTTCATCACCCAGCAGAGGCGGCTGTTCTTGGGAAGCGGCAATCACATTCAAGCCAGATTGGATTTGAGATGTGGTGGCCCCGTCCTTGCTCTTGCTGCGCGTGCCCACCACGTAGACAGTGTGGAACACATATCTAGCCATTTCCTCATCTTTGGCGAGGTAACCCTATTCCTCGAACCTCATGAGGTTCAGCCTAGCAGGAGCCCTAGCCCTTTTGTTGGCTCTGAACCTGAGCCTTTTCTGTCTTAGCTTCTCGATTTTGAAGGCGTGGCGGGCATCCATTGTAATTCGATTAGAGGGGAGCTTAGAGAAGACACCCGATCGAGCAGTTGTTAGGGGCACCGCCGGAGCTTGTTCGAGGCGCGTTGTAGCTTTGTTGGTGTTGATGGCCTTGCCCCCAGCTGGGGCCAAGGAAAGTCGTTCAGATACCAACTTGCATTTGGGTTGGGGAGCCCTCGAGATCACCACATTTGGCATCTTGCCTTTCGAGACCGGTTTGTCTGTCACCGGGGCTTGAGGAGCTGGGATGGCGTTAGCTGGCACGAATATAATAGAGCCAAATGGTAGCAGCGGCTCTTCCCATTGTAGTCCGAGACTGGCCGGAAGGACCGTCCTGGAGTCTATCTTCATCGTGTAGGAGACGGGAGCCGTGCAGAGAGCAGAATTAATCTTCGGAGACATTGTTGAAAAGCGATTTCTTGAAAACCTGCATGAAAGAGCATTATTTTAGAATAAATATAGATATGTACATTGATTGAGTTCGCATGAACATTTATCCCGAAATATAGGAGGAGAGATTGGTCCCATCGGGCGTGCCAGAATCTGTAGGGTGTTTTTCGTCATCCCATTGAGATGGAAATACGCGCGCGCTTGTCAGGCGTACTACAGATTCCTTCTGCCTAGGGTTGGCGGGGGTTTAATGATTGTGGGGATCCAAATCTCCTACAGCCGCGGACTAAGCTGCCGTTAATTACCCCTCGCCTTTGGAGCGAGGGAACCTCCGATTGACGAGTTAAACTGGTCATGCGAACTCAATGTGCAGTGTACGTGTGTTTTGTTTTGGAGGGAGGGCTTGGAGATATCGGGAGCCCCGCAGAGTTTGTACGGGGGTCCCGCTACCCATATAGCGGGCTGGGGCTCAAGGGGGCTAGCAGCCCCTTGCGGGGTGCGGGGCAGCACCCCGGCCTAATTTTTTTTGAGGGGGATAGTGTTGTGGAGTATGTGTGTGTACATATGTATACATATGTATATATATATATATATATATATATATATATATAAAGGGGGGAAAAGCATCCAAAGGATGCGTGGGGCCAGTGCCAGCGCTTTGAGCGCAAGAGCGCTAGCGCACTGAGTGCTAGCGCACCACGTGCTGACACGTGGCGCACTAGCGCTCAGTGCGCTAGTGCTCTTGCGCTCAGAGCGCTAGCACCCGAGCGCCCACGTACTGACACGTGGTGCGCTAGCGCTCAGTGCGCTAGCGCTCTTGCGCTCAAAGCGCTGGCGCTGGCCCCACGCATCTTTTGGATGCTTTTCCCCCTTTTTATATATATACATATATATATATATATACATATGTATACATATGTACACACACACATACTCTACAACACTATCCCCCTCAAAAAAAATTTGGGCCGGGGCGCTTCCCCGCACCCCGCAAGGGGGCTGCTAGCCCCCTTGACCCCCTGCCCGCTATCCGGCTAGCCGGACCCCCGTGAAAACTCTGCGGGCCCCCGATATCTCCAAGGCCCTCTTCCAAAATAAAACACACGTACACTGCACATTGAGTTCGCATGACCAGTTTAACCCGTCAATCGGAGGTTCCCTCGCTCCAAAGGCGAGGGGTAATTAACGGCAGCTTAGTCCGCGGCTGCCGGAGATTCGGATCCCCACAATCATTAAACCCCCGCCTACCTAAGGCAGGGGGAATCTGTAGTTCGCCTGACAAGCACGCGCGTATTTCCATCTCAATAGGATGACGAAAAACACCCTACAGGGAGGTGCTGCCCAAATTTTGAAAAGACAAAACATGATATTTCAAAACTGTACCCCCACTATTTTCCGCAAAAAAGTTTATATTTTCTGGGCTTCGGCTTACTTGATTTATGTTACGCCTTTAGACATTGCGTAATTTAAGTGCCGGTCACATGCTAAATTATGGGTCATGAGACGAATGAAAACTAAGAATGCCCGACATCCTTTCCTCAAGAGCCGACTAGCGCAAAGGGCAGAAATCAAATTGTGAGGGGTAGCACCATGGTCCCCCTGCACAACAAGAACTGATTCGTCCGGAAAAAAAACCTGACTGTCTTCTCACGGCAGTCCACAGACGCATAGCAAATAGCTAACCAGTACATTCCTTGGAGAACGTCGAAGTCCAACATCTTAAGAAGGAATAAGTCGACGGACGAATCTCTATCTTCAATACGAACGACACATGACCGAAACACATGTCATGCAACAAAAGACTCGCCAACAGGAGTAGTCATGACAAGTGGCTGATCTAGCAAACAAGACTCTCGGCCCAACCTCGGCATGAAGTGTATAGAAACATATGAATGCATAGAACCCGGATCAAACAAAATGCTCGCATCGAAGGAACATACTGAAAGAGTACCTGAAACCACTGCATTCGACGCTTGCACGTCCTAATGAGTCAAAGCAAATACTCGAGCCTGCCCTCTACCGGCGATTGGCTGTCCTCTGCCTCGGCCACCCCGTCCTCTCTGGACAAAACCTCCGTGACCACGACCTCTCTGAGCATAAGTCTGACGCAGAGCAACAACAGGCGTAAGGGGCAATACTCTCTGAGGTGGAGAAGGTGGTAAGGTAACATGTGGTACGGCTGCCTCGTCCTCACATGCCTCAGTACAATCTCTGACAAGATAGTATAAACTCCCGCACCGGAAACATCCAGACGATGACTGCTGGCCCTCCTGGGGATAAGAGCTAAATAACTAGCCTCATCCCAAGCCTCTACTACCACTATGACCTGAATGGAATCTGTCACGGCGTCTATACATCTGTCTCTGTTCTGATACACCAGTACGGACCCTCTTCGGTTCCGGAACGACCGAAGTCTCGGAAAGACGCTCCTCAACCAGTAGGGCTGCGTCCACTGCGGCTGCATATGTGTCAAAATGCTGGGCGCTGATAGTGAGGAACAACTGGATAATCAGCCCTCGCACAAATCTCTTGATCTGCATCTCCTCAGTGTCCACCAAATATGGAGCATACACAGATAGTTGGGTAAACTGAACATCGTACTCTGCCACCGTCATACCCGGAGTCTGGTGTAACGACTCAAAACTGTGAGCTCAAGCATCCCTGACCCTCTGCGGTAGAAAATGGGCAAGAAAAACTGTCACGAACTCTGGTCAGGTCATAGGAGGAAGACCTGGGGCTCGGCCCCTCTCTAAAGACTCGCACCAAGTTTGGGCAAGACCCTCCAGACGAAAACTCGCGAACTCTACCCATCTCGCGTCGGAGCATCTTAGCGAATGACAGATCCTGGCCATCCGATCGATAAACGACTGGGGATCCTCAGCTGTATCGGTGCCGGTGAAAACCGGAGGCTTCATCCTCATGAACTCAGATAATGATACGGTGATAACCTCCAAAGCTGTAGGTACGACTGCATGAATAGTAGGCACCATCACGGTCCCCACAACAGGTGGGACAACCACCCGTCTCTGCGCTCGACTTACCTCAACCAACGACCCCATCATCTGGCGCAAATCCTGCATACCGGCCTCTAGCCTAGTAATACGATCTTGCGAAGGTGGATCAATCCGCTCCTGTGGAATAGGCGTACTGCCCTGGTCAGTTCTCGTCTCTGACGAGCTTACCCTGATGTAACCCCTTGAAATTCGTTTAGGATGTTTTCTCGTTATTTAGCTAGTGTGCGTGTTTTTCAAAAACGGATATCTTATTTTTCCTTCTTGGTTAGTGCTAAATTGTATTGTGAAGTGTTTATATAATTGTAGGGTTATTAACTATTTTAGTCATGTTACCCTAAGTGAGAAATTTTGTGTTAAGTGCACACATGCACACTTAGCATTTTGAGGCTAGATGAGAAAATGTTTCATGTTAACCCCCTTCATTTGATGCATGGTAGATAATTTATCCCCACCATTCCAAAATAAGTCAAAACCCTTTTATAATTCAAAATTTTCAATTAAAAAAAAGAGGTATGGTATTAGGTGAGAAGTTGACCTTTTGACCCCATTTTTCTTCTCTTCTCTCTCTCTTCTCCTCATTCAGAAATTCCTGCAGAATTTCCAGCAAAAACAACCGCTTCTTCTTCTTCTTCACTTCTTCTCTTTTCACTTCCTTTTGATCCCTACATAAAACCCTACCCAAATCAACACTTTTCCTTTACAAACCATGGGAAAAAACATGAGCTTTTGAGGTGTTTGGTGGTGGATCTGCACACTTGAGAAAAAAGTAGGGATTTTTGGTGTTTCATAAGGTGTTTTGAAGGTATTAACTCACCCTTAGCACCCCTTTTACATAACTTGTAGTATTTCTAGCAAAAAATCACATTTTATGCATGTTTTGTGCTACATAAAGGGATTTAGTGAGGTTGTGATAAAAATTAACTTTTTATGGCTTGATTAGCTTGGTAATGTGATATTAGTGTAGTTTTAGACTTGGGTTTGTTTCAGATTTCACAAATATACCCTAAAGTATCATTTTAGTGCAAAGGTGTGATTTTTAACTTGAAATTGGGTTCTGTTGAAACTGCTACTACCCGGGGTGTTTCAGAATAAAATTGTATTTACTGTAGCTTGTGTATGGGGTATAGAGTGCACACACCAAACCCGGAAGCCCACCCCCCTTCCCAGGCCGTCGAAAAACTCATTCTGGCCGCAAATTGCGGCCAGATGGGAGAATTGTGGGTTGGGGTTTTGGTGGTTGGTGTCTGCTGGTATTTGGAGTGTTTCGGTATATTTATTTTTATAAAACTCTTTCTGTATCAAAATCTGGGACCTATTACCCTATTTTCCGTATTTTAAATCTTCGCGACACACGTGATACGTCTGTGGGTTTGGGTTGTGCTGCGTATCGCGACGCGTCAGGTTAGCTTCAGGAGCGTAATCACACATTTTAGCGTATCGCGCATACGCGCTCTTGGTTTGCAACGCGGGTTTCTAGTTTGACCTTAATATTGCGTTTTTGGTAGATTTGAGCTTATGTGTGATATATTGTGTAATTCTAGGTTCGCAGGCGAGTGAGACGGACGCTGGGAAGAGGGGGAAGCATGTCGTCGGCTACACTTAGCGCGAGACTTCGGTGAGTAGATTAACATCTACGGGGATATCGCCCGCATGGCGTTATGCGTCAGGGCTGATAGGACTTTATAGCTACATATTGCATTTACCTACATTGACTGTTCATGGATCCTGTTGTTGCATACTGCATTCCCTGCTATATGTATGAAAACTTAGAATTGATAGAACACTGCACTATTACTAACGGTTCATGTTGCACGAGCACTAATCTGCATGTTACACACACACCGTTAGTAATTGCCATGACATACTCACTGTAGAAATGCCATGATCATTATGCTGTAGTTCATTTCACATATGATTCGATATGATTTTCATAGAAATTGGAAGCCGCATGCTGTCTTGAAAACTGAAACTATCTTATGAAAAGCGGTTTCTCCCTTGTACCTATATTATGACTTGATGTACATAGCATATCATATTTGATCTACTCTTTGGTGTTGGATTTTTATGTGATTTCTGGTTTTGAGGACCGTGGAATTATTTAAGAAAAGACGCACTATTTGAAAACCAGGTTCCTCGTGATATGATATTTTGGTGCATCCACCATGCGTTTTCTCGGTGCTGAGATGTGTGCTTGAAACCCGATTCGTGGAGTGGATGATCCGTTTGCGGGTTCGTGGTGGACCCGGTATGGTTCCCCTCGGCAAGATTATCGATGGACTTTGCCGATTGACCCTGGAGGTGGGCGAGTACCTACCGGTGATTGGTTGGACCTGGCGGTTATCCGGAGGATACTGACCAGAGTCGAGAGATGGATGCGAGATGATCCGTACTGCCGGGGCCGAGGGCCGATACCGCAGACGGAGCCCGTAGGCTGATCTGGACTTACGGAGCCCGATGTATGAGGATTTGCGTGTCGATACTGGACACGAGTATTTATGATATTTTTGGGTGCCGATGTTGGGCACTCGTGATTCTAAGAGATTTACAGGATTTGAGGGCCGAGGAGAGTGCTGGCGCCTGAGTTTATTTAGGATTTGGGTGCAGTTTTAGGCACCGATTATTTTTTCCATGATTGATATTTCGTGTAGATGTTGTTTATCCCATGCTCAGCAGTGATTATCATTTATCTCATCCTGTAGTTATTTTACCTGACAGAGCATTTGCATGATTATTGCACTTACTTCTTATCGCATATAGATTTACCTGCTGGCATATGATAGCGTAGCGCAGTACGTGCATGCTCGTGATTACCTTTATATGTTACCTCTATTCACGAGTTGGCAACTCACCCCCATTATGCCCCAGTATTTGCAGGTTGCCCATCAGAGTAGTCGCGGCAGGCTGTCTTTTTGCATCTTTTGGCTACAGATACCACTACAGCTGGTGCGAGAGCTATTTTGCTATTAGGTGGGTTGTGGTATCTGGTTACTTTATTGTACCCACTTTTGTATCTAGTATTCTCCATCTACCATATATATACTGGACTTAGTGACAGTGTGAGGACGCTGATGTATATTTTTGTATTCTGGTGTCGAGCTCATGGGAGCCGACTGTTATATATTGCCGGTTATTTTCTTGTGATGTTTACTTATTTCCCATTCTTCACTACGGCGTCGTATATTACTCTTGTGGTGACGGTTCCCGCCGTTGGGGGTGATTGTTCCCCTTGGGGATGCTTTATTTCATTATATATCATTTTCACTTATATCCTGTTTTATACCCGATTTTCGGGGTTACTTTTACAAAGGAAATGCTGCCAAAATTATATTAAGGATAATTAAATTTTAAAAAGAACTTCATTGAGCTATTAAGGTTTTCTAATGTTTTAATGAATGTTTTCAACACTCACTGCTTTTAAATGGTTTTGATTTCTGGGTTCGGCTTACTTAGTCGCGTTACGCCTGTAGACGTTGCGTGGTTAAGTGCCGGTCACAGGTCGAAATATTCGGGTCGGGACAAAGTTGGTATCAGAGCGTAGGTTTTACCTTTCGGAGTGTAGGATGACCTGGAATGATGGAGTAGGTAGCTGAAGCAGAGTGGCGTAGCGTGCGTATGTTCCGCGGCATACTCACGACACGGTACTCCGCCAAAGCGACCTTAGGACTTATTGATTTAAATTCCTTCTTGAGTATATACATTCTTGCGATTCGATTTCTGCATCCTTATCCAATCCTATTTTCCTTTCAGCCATATGCCGCCAAAGACTACGAGGGTGCAGAGAGCGGCCGCGAGGGCCGAGATTCGATTTGATTCGTCTGAGACGAGGACTGATCCGGGCAGTACACCGGTTGTACCCAAGCAGGGTGTTCCTCCGGTGACAGATCAGATCGCCACGCTAGGGGCTGGTATGCAGGAGATTCGCCAGACGGTAGGATCCAGCATGCAGGAGATGCGCCAGATGATTGGATCGCTAGTTGAGACGCTTCGAGCGCAGCGACCAGAGGTAGCTCCACCCATTACAGAGACCGCGATGGTACCTACCGCACAGCCGGTTGCCCCTGCAGCTACGGAGGTGATTACAGTATCGCTATCTGAGTTCATGAGGCTGAAGCCTCCGGTCTTCACAGGCACCGATGCAGCCGAGGACCCACAGTCCTTCATTGATAGGATGGCTCAGATATGTCATTCCCTCAGATGCGCAGATGCGAGATGGGTTGAGTTCGTGAGCTTTCGCCTGGAAGGTCTTGCGTAGAAATGGTGTGAATCAGTCGAGAAGGGCAGAGCAGCAGGTCTTCCTCCTATGACCTGGACAGAGTTCGTGGCGCTATTCCTTGCCCGCTTTCTCCCACTGAGTGTCAGAGATGCTAGAGCACGCAGGTTCGAGTCTTTACGCCAGAATCCGGAGATGTCAGTGGCAGAGTATGATGTGTTGTTCACAGAGCTATCTATCTATGCCCCGTATCTAGTGGCTACCGAGGAGTAGCGAGTCAAGAGATTTGTTCGAGGCTTGCTTACACCACTGTTCCTTGCGATCAGCGCGCAGCACTACGAGACATATGCAGCAGCGGTAGATGCAGCTCTATTAGTCGAGGAGCGCCTTGCTGAGACTTCGGTAGTTTCAGAGCCGAAGAGAGTTCGTACTGGTATAGCAGCACGGAGATAGACATTCAAACGCCGCGACAGGTATCGTTCAGGTACGAGGAGTGGCAGAGATTCGGGACGAGGCCAGATATTTAGTTCGTATCCACAGGAGAGTCAGCAGTCGTCGCGAGGTTGCTATAGATGCAGCAGTTTACTTCACCTCGTCAGAGATTGTCCTGTGATACACCGGAGGGAGACAGCAGCACCGCACGTCACCTTACCACCTCCACCACCCTAGAAGGCGTTTCCTGTTGTTCCTACTGTTATTCCGCGTCAGACTCATACACAGAGAGGTAGTGGGCGTGGAGGAGTTGCTCAGAGAGGACGAGATGACCGAGGCAGAGGACAATCAGTCACAGGTGGAGGGCAGGCATGAGTTTTCGCTTTGACGCATCAGGACGCGAAGGCGTCCAATGCGGTGGTCTCAGGTATCCTTCCAGTATGTTCTGTTGATGCACACGTATTGTTCGATCCCGGATCCACGCACTCGTACGTATCTACACACTTAGTGACGAGTTTGGGTAGAGAGTTCGGTTTGCTTGATCAGCCGCTTGTTGTGACTACTCCTGTGGGAGAGTCGTTAATTGCTAGACACATGTTCCGATCCTGTACCGTCTGTATTGGCGAGAGAGAGTTGCCTGTCGATTTGATCCTTCTTGAGATGTTGGACTTCGATGTTCTTTTGGGCATGGATTGGTTAGCCACGTGCTATGCTTCTATGGACTGCCGTAAGAAGACAGTTAGATTTTGTTTTCCCGGCGAGTCGGTTTTTGTTGTGTTGGGGAACCGTGGTGCCGCCCCACACTGTGTAATTTCTTCTTTTCGCGCTGGACAGCTTTTGAGGAAGGGATGTCAGGGATTTCTCGCTTATGTTTGTGATACTAGAGCTATAGAGGTTCCTCTGGATCAGGTTCCGGTTGTTAGCGAGTTCCCTGATGTGTTCCCTGACGAGCTTCCTGGGTTACCGCCCGAGCGCGACATTTCTTTCTGTATTGATTTGGTTCCTGGCACAGGGCCTGTTTCCATACCGCCTTATCGGATGGCCCCGGCGGAACTTAGAGAATTGAAGGGCCAGTTTGTCACGTCCCGAAAGTACGGAACATGACCGGCACTTAAACTACGAAACGTCTCGAGGCGTACGTAATCCAAGTAAGCCGAAAACTCAGAAATACAAACCAAGAAAAGTAGTAGAGTGAAGGAAAACCAATTTAAATAAGTAGCTTTAATAGCATAAGACGAATTATGCGGGTTTCTAAAAACATCAAAAATTTCCTGAAAATTTCGGCAGAGTCTCCTTTGTAAAAACTGGCCCCCAAACGGGATACAACATGAATAGTATACGAAATCAATAAAAAGGCATCCCCAAGCGGGAGCTAGCTCTTCGTCAATCGACGGTCACAACCACACAAGCAATATAATATACAACGCCAACGGCGAGGATCAAAATTCAGAAGGAAACTCAAAACTACAAGAAAACCACAGAAATATAACGCGCGACTCTAAGGTCGAAGGAATAACATCACTGATCTCTATCTCAAAATAAATACATGTTTGGTTGATGGAACTTCTAGATACAACAGAATAATAATATACAAGATATATAATGGGGGTACGATACAAGTAAACCCACCTACTAGCAAATCACCCGAAGGAAACTATGCCCGCAAGCCATAATGAAACCTGTACGGCAAACCTGCAAGAAACTGGGGCACAACGGGGGTGAGTTGCCAACTCGTGAATAGAAAACATCTACGCACAGAAATCGCATAAATAACGCAACCTAGGTCAATGATCATAATATATCCTCAAATATATGTATAACATGCAGCCTATAACAATGGCTAGGGTAATATCTAACCCGAGTGTGATCTCATGTGCCCGTGTCAGTGCCTCAGGTAGCAATATATCATATGAATGAGATATGAATGCATGGAACAGAATGCATGTACTGACGAAAACTGCTTTCATAAATCAGTGAGATTTCTGTATTTTAAAAGTGAGGTACCATAAATGAAATCAGCATAAAACAGTGCCCAGCATCGACACAAAACAAGTGTCCAAATATCTCGATATCTCTATATCACAATCTCTGTACCTCAATATCACAAAATCTTAATATCTCAAACACAATATCTAGGGCTCCGTCAATCCAGACCGGCCCCTACCATCTATCTCAAGACCACGACGGTATCCTCCGGATATTCGACGCGTCGGGTAATATCACCGGTCGGTAGTGCTCCCCTGCCAGGCTCAACGTCAACAACACGATCCTCTTGCCCCGGGGTACCGCACCGGGCCCACCATGTACCCGAAACGGTTCCTCCACTCCTCGAATCGGGTCTCGAAATCCATCAGCAAACTCATGGTGGACGACTCATACATCATGGGAAAACCGCACTTTTTATTTTAAAAGAAAGAAAAGGTTTATTTATGTCTTTGCGGTTTTCCTCCAAATCCAGAAAATCTCATGGAAATCCGAATCCAAAACCTCAATAACACGTAAAATAGTGAATATATGCACGAGAATCCATGAATGCGGCATAACAATGAATAACAGTATGCATGAAGTAGCAGGTAATAACTACAATGTCTAAACTAACATATAAGGCAAGTACGCTAATATCATGTCTAAACTATTAGCTAACAGTCTATGTCAAGCAATAATATTTTCTAAGGTGTACGTGACATGGAAATTACCGATGAAGATGTGTGTGACCTGGCAAGTAAGTGGACGTGGTACATACGCATCATCGGTAATGGTGCTGGTGTCCTAACAACAAGATATCAACAGTAGAATATGAAGCATAATATAAGCATGCGATGCGGAGCGAACCACAATAATGAGCGGGAGCTGAACACTAGACGCAACGATAACTAATCTGCATTAACCTAATATAAGTCCTACAAATGGTGCCTTTTGAAATAACACGAATCATGGGGTTTTGAAAATAGGGGCTACGGTGTTTTTATGAAAAGATACGTCTTTTGAAATATCCGTAGGATCCCTTAAGCTGTCTTTTAAAATACCCACGATTCGTTAGTTTTTGAAATAGGTAAGAATCGAATCTAATCTAACAACTAAACTAAACTAAAGGGCTAAGCTAACAAGCTGGACTACAGGTAAGGAAACCGCCTAATATCTGAGTCGATCCATATACATACCTGTATATATATTAGTCGGTGATCCCGCCTCAATAATATCATATCCGATACCATATCTATAATCAGACATCCCAAGTCAAGAGTGCGGATCAATCATCAAGATATAGCTCGTACGTAAATCCGTCGTACGGCATCCCTAAATCTGGGTACGGGTCAATATCATATTCATCATACTATTCATCCGGTATCCTCTTTATCAAAGATCATAATCTAAGGTATTGACCTAGGTCTAGTACAATACTGATATCATCAGCACATATCATCATCAAGGGGTATACATCGCCCAATACAAACTAGGATCAATATCCTAGCATATCATATCTCATCACGATCATATGCCGACCACTTTATTTATAACACTATTCACCCGTATCGTCGCCCCAAGATCCGCTATAACACCAGGACGTACCTCAAGTACGAATCCTACCATATCACCGATATCACAATCTCAACACAAATCTCATCGACTCATCTCAATCCCAAGTATCATTCTCAAATCCGTATGTGAACACATAGTCCCATACCTATGTGAACACATAACTATATATTCCCGCATGAGCACAAAAGAAAGAAGAAAGTATGCAAGTATGGGTGGGTGTGTGCAAGTGTGGTGCGACCGCTACTCTAGGGTTTCGCGACACTCAATCATCCAAGAACACCAAATATCCATATTTATAATCAATAACTCAAACAATATATAAACAATATATATATGTGTGTATACGTGTTCGTATACATCACCACGAACTGCGGGGGTGCTATACGCCATCCACCCGACTTCTCTCCGTAGATATAAATCTTCTCACCTGGTCCTCGCTCGCCGGTGCCGACGTCGCCACGCGCTTACTTGTCGTCTCGAAGTCCACATGGGGTACCTACATATCATAATGCACCGTGTCGTATTAAATCCGACTCATGACCCAAAACGACACGTGAATCCCACATAGATCAAAACCTATGGTTGCTTTCACAAATCAACCCAAAAACCCTCGACGTCGGCGTACAAACGCCAAACCATGGAGAAAAACTCAAACGTATCAATCGTTGTTTCACAACACCTTTATTATATATATAAAATAGGGTTAAAGTCACCAAAACTTCAAATTCTCTTTAAAGCTATTTTTCCGAAAACCTAATAAGCAAAATTAACCGCTTTAATACAATATCTTGAAGTTTAAACGAATCTAGCGGCCACAATATTCACTAAATATCATAACAAGGTCATATAAACCATTCCTATAATTTATTCTCTTCAATTTCCATAAATTCCAAAATTCTAGTTTACAATATACCCAAATTTTAACAATTTTATAGAAAAAAAATGCACAACCACAATCTAGCTTGGATTTTCATGAGCTAAAGTATTAAACTACACTTTAAAATGTTAATAATGCCATGAATACCCTAATTAGATTTTTAAACCCGATATTTAAACAATTTTTAAAAACCTAGCTAGCAATTTAAAAAAATTATCACCATTTTAATTTAACAAATTAGCAAGTAGCAACCAACTTAGATTTTGCATACAATTACATGTTAATCTCCTCATTACAACCATAAACTAATGATAAAAACCCTAATTAAATTCAAACCCTAGTCTTGAATTTCCTAAAGTTGCAATAAAACCCAATTATAAACATCAAATTTGTTAACATAGAAGCAATTAAACAACAATATATGAATAAGGTTTAAATTATACCTCATGATCATGGATCAATCATGAAATCTAGCCTCTCAAAATGCTCTCTTTTCACCACAATCCATGCTTGTTAGGCTAAGCTAAAATGGGTAAGAGTTGGATTTGGATTTTGGGATTTTTTGAGGGATTTTGAGACAATTTTGAAGCATTTTTTGAAGAGAAATGAGAGGAGAAAAGGGGGAGGGGCTGCTGTTGAGAGGGGGCTGTGGGTTTCGGCTGGGTATGGGGAGGGGGAGAGAGAGAATGTATGGTGTGGGTCAATGGAATTGTCAAAGTCAACTAAGCCCATACCTTATTATCTAATTTCTTTCATTTCCTTTTCTTTTGTTTGCTTTATTGTGTGAAATGGGAGGCCCATGAATGTTGGGCTGATCAAGGGGGGGCCGGCCAAACCATGTTGGGGGAATGGGTGTGGGTTTTATTTGGGTGAGAAAAAGAGATAAGTGTAGTAACCCACTTCCATTACACTAATTTCACCGAAAAAAGCCTTTTTCTTCAATAATTTCTAAACCGTTTTGGCAAACGATTTTGTTTCAAAAACCACATGATAAAATTTTATTTAAAGTTTTATGATGCACAAAATTTGTTTCAACTCATTCCAATTTGTAATTTTCCCTAATTAAATATATTAGTAACGGGTTAAAATAATATTAAAATAATTAATTTCGATAAATTTTTCAGAAAATTTGAAATTTGAGGAGTGGGTCAATGAACACCAAATACTAGCAATTACATAACTAGAATATGTATATTTAATTTTATAATAAAGATATTTGTATTTTGACTTTTTACAGAAAACCCCCTTATTTTACCGTTTTTTCGAAATTTCACCGAAACGATTTTCAAAACGTTACAATCTTCCCCCTTAAAGAAATTCGGTCCCCGAATTTTAAATTAAAACTCCCCCCAAATACTAAAACATCTAAACCAAAACCATCAAGTCGTCGGGGCTCCGAAATTGTAAATACATAAAACAAATCGTAGCGCAGCGCATGCGCATGAGAAATGAGCATATAACTTAAAATGAAAACTCCGTCAAGCATCCCGCAATCATCGGAGTCATGGTAGAGACACAAATGTCAAATCCAATACAAAACCAATATGATATAACTCGAAACTATACACGTAAATATCAAATCTATATATGTAAATATCTGAAGGGAATGCATGCCAAATCTCTTAAAGTCGCTGTGCAATGCGCATAACACTGCACAGTGGCGGACGTCTATCATAAGAAAATAATCATATACATATATACCTTTTGTTTGAACTGTACGTTCCGCCATTTTGGGAAACAATTTGGAAGGGTTTTCTTGTTTTAAACGTTTCGCGTCATATCAGACACGTAGGTAAATACTGAGGCTATAGCTCGCTTTTTGGAATTCCCTTCAATAGCTATCAATGCATGCAAAATACATTCAGGTACTGTCCTCTGACTAGTCCTGCTTAGTACGAAAACACATCGCAATTATCATAAAAAAATAACGTACCGCTCTATAAGAAATCAATCCCAAAATACGCGTATGAATACTACGTGCGTCTGGTGCGCACGACAATCAAAATCCATATACGTGCCATACAAGTGCACAGAAACAAGATCTAAGTGTATCGGGTGTGCACAAAGCATCTGTCGTAGGCAACGTGTGTGCCTGACAGCAAAAATCAGGTGCATCTGACATGCACGAAAAAATCTCGATTTAGTGCATCTCGTGTGCACCAAAATCGCATCTCAAGACATGCGCTCAACATGCGCGAAAACCCAAAACCAGGGGCATCCATCATGCACGAAACCATGAAATCCAATATCAAGCGCCGAACATACGCAAAATCAAATCAGGTGCACAAGGTGCACAAAATAAATATCAAGTATCACAATCGAAATCGAAGTCCAGTGCATCTAAGTGCACAAAAGGCGTATCACTGCATTGCAAGCATATATGAACTATACCGAGTGCAAAAACCAAATCGTGTGCGTATATACGCACAAATCAACTCAACTGTATGAAATCCATATAATCACAAACATGAGAACCAAGGCACGAAAACGATATCAAGTGCAACAACCGTGCAAAAATCGTAAATACTCAGCAGGTGCAACCATGGTCCATGAAGACAAATATCATGAAACTCAATCATCAAAATCAATCATGCGAATAAATCGCCCAAAATACGCAAATCGAGTATGGCGGAATAGTCCCGCTCAAGCACATCCTCCAAGAATCTCTGGCCAACTGCCGTGGTCACTCATAGCATGTCTCGTCGACGATCCTGAACTCTGGCCTGCCGGTGTGCATAACATGACCACTACTGGGTCCAAGTCTTCTCGTAATTTATTCCAGAAAGGTCCTATCGAGATCTCTCCCAAATCTTGTCTCTGCCGAACTGTCCGGAAGTCATCGTCCCTTACTAGATCTGTTCTCGTTCTGGAACGGCTGTATACTCAACACGACTCCTTCTGGAAGGTATATCCAAGTACAATGCCTCGGCATACGTATCGCATCTCTGATGTCGGCGGAGTGGAACGTCATTTCATTTAGATCTGGTATGAACCTCTTACTTCACCATTCTCTAATGTCGACCGCTTCGGACTTGTCTCGTCGTGGCTGCATGGACTGAGCTCCAACGGCTATCCTCATATCGGGAGTCTCCCAAGAAATGCATCTCACCACTTAGCATCCGAATTAAGTCGAGCCATCCGATCGAGTCGTCAAAACCTCATAATCCCCCAAGAGCTCAACATCTTGGGCACAGTTTAATAGTATCGAGTACATACCACAGCATCGGTGGTCCAGCCGTAGAAGGGCAAACCCAAGCCTCACTAATGGCGCCGTAGAACTGCCGCAAACTCGAAGGTTCAAAGGCTTTCACACGGTCGTTAAGTCGAGTTAGGGTTTCATTCTTCTAGAGGGACCATAGAATTGCCTGCATGTCTTTCCGACTACTTTAAACTTGGAATAATAGGTTTCTGACATTCGATCGTCTCTGTCGACTCTCAACGTCTCCACGTGAAGTCGTCTCTAGCTGGAATCAATCTATCTGATGACCTCTCATCGGGTAGGCGAACGAACCACATGTCCTAGTCATTCATCCTCGGGTGACTAGCGACCTTTTATCATCCCTTAGTACAACCTGTACTGCAATAGCTCCAACATATGGGGCGATATCTCGTCGCTCGCAGCAACAACTGGCTCATTCCTCTGCACGCTGAACAGTGCCTCAATCATCATGAGTAAGCAATACACCAACGGTCATCAAAATCTGGCTGGCCTCTGTCAGTTGCTCAATCCTCTAGTGTCGATCAGCACATCCGAGTAACCTCATAAAGGCGATCCGCCAAACGCTCATGGCGCGGAAACACAGTAAAAAGACACATCTCCGCAATCGTGTGTCGCCGGAATTTCGCCCTGGTCAGTCCTCGTTCGTGACGAGCTCGTGCTGACCGCAACTCTAGCTGTAGCTCTCCCTGCCCGTAATCGTGGAAGCAAAACCATAACTGGTACTGATGAGGCTAGATCGGAATGAATATAATATTGAGCAAAGAAATGTACATCCTAAGGCTTCTTAAGTGGAGTAGCGTATCGTAAATATGCTGCGGAACATACCTACAGTACGTCACTCTACTTTAGTCACCTATTCCATCAACCAAGGGTCATCCTACGCTCCGAAGGTAAAACTTCGCTCTGATACCAACTTTGTCACGTCGCGAAAGTACGGAACATGACCGGCACTTAAACTACGAAACGTCTCGAGGCGTACGTAGTCCAAGTAAGCCGAAAACCCAGAAATGCAAACCAAGAGAAGTAATAGAGTGAAGGAAAACCAATTTAAATAAGTAGCTTTAATAGCATAAGCCGAATTATGCGGGTTTCTAAAAACATCAAAAATTTCCTGAAAATTTCGGCAGAGTCTCCTTTGTAAAAACTGGCCCCCAAACGGGATACAACATGAATAGTATACGAAATCAATAAAAAGGCATCCCCAAGCGGGAGGTAGCTCTTCGTCAATCGACGGTCACAACCACACAAGCAATATAATATACAACGCCAACGGTGAGGATCAAAATTCAGAAGGAAACTCAAAACCACAAGAAAACCACAGAAATATAATGCGCGACTCTAAGGTCGAAGGAATAACATCACTGGTCTCTATCCCAAAATAAATACATGTTTGGTTGATGGAACTTCTAGATATAACAGAATAATAATATACAAGATATATAATGGGGGTACGATACAAGTAAACCCACCTACTAGCAAATCACCCGAAGGAAACTATACCTGCAAGCCGTAATGAAACATGTACGGCAAACCTGCAAGAAACTGGGGCACAACGGGGGTGAGTTGCCAACTCGTGAATAGAAAACATCTACGCACAGAAATCGCATAAATAACGCAACCTAGGTCAATGATCATAATATATCCTCAAATATATGTATAACATGCAGCCCATAACAATGGCTAAGGTAATATCTAACCCGAGTGTGATCTCATGTGCCCGTGTCAGTGCCTCAGGTAGCAATATATCATATGAATGAGGTATGAATGCATGGAACAGAATGCATGTACTGACGAAAACTGCTTTCATAAATCAGTGAGATTTCTGTATTTTAAAAGTGAGATACCATAAATGAAATCAGCATAAAACAGTGCCCAGCATCATCATAAAACAAGTGTCCAAATATCTCGATATCTCTGTATCACAATTTCTGTACCTCAATATCACAAAATCTCAATATCTCAAACACAATATCTAGAGCGCCGTCAATCCAGACCGGCCCCTACCATCCATCTCAAGACCACGATGGTATCCTCCGGATATCCGATGCGTCGGGTAATATCACCGGTTGGTAGTGCTCCCCTGCCAGGCTCAACGTCAACAACACGATCTTCTTGTCCCGGGGTACCGCACCGGGCCCACCATGTACCCGAAACGGTTCCTCCACTCCTCGAATCGGGTCTCGAAATCCATCAGCAAACTCATGGTGGATGACTCATACATCATGGGAAAACCGCACTTTTTATTTTAAAAGAGAGAAAAGGTTTATTTATGTTTTTGCGGTTTTCCTCCAAATCCAGAAAATCTCATGGAAATCCGAATCCAAAACCTCAATAACACGTAAAATAGTGAATATATGCATGAGAATCCATGAATGCGGCATAACAATGAATAACTGTATGCATGAAGTAGCAGGTAATAACTACAATGTCTAAACTAACATATAAGGCAAGTACGCTAATATCATGTCTAAACTATTAGCTAACAGGCTATGTCAAGCAATAATATTTTCTAAGGTGTACGTGACATGGCAATTACCGATGAAGATGTGTGTGAGCCGGCAAGTAAGTGTACGTGGTACATAAGCATCATCGGTAATGGTGCTGGTGTCCTAACCACAAGATATCAACAGTAGAATATGAAGCATAATATAAGCATGCGATGCGGAGCGAACCACAATAATGAGCGGGAGCTGAACACTAGACGCAACGATAACTAATCTGCATTAACCTAATATAAGTCCTACAAATGGTGCCTTTTGAAATAACACGAATCATGGGGTTTTGAAAATAGGGGCTACGGTGTTTTTATGAAAAGATACGTCTTTTGAAATATCCGTAGGATCCCTTGGGCTGTCTTTTAAAATACCCACGATTCGTTAGTTTTTGAAATAGGTAAGAATCGAATCTAATCTAACAACTAAACTAAACTAAAGGGCTAAGCTAACAAGCTGGACTACAGGTAAGGAAACCGCCTAACATCTGAGTCGATCCATATACATACCTGTATATATATTAGTCGGTGATCCCGCCTCAATAATATCATATCCGATACCATATCTATAATCAGACATCCCAAGTCAAGAGTGCGGATCAATCATCAAGATATAGCTCGTACGTAAATCCGTCGTACGGCATCCCCAAATCTGGGTACGGGTCAATATCATATTCATCATACTATTCATCCGGTATCCTCTTTATCAAAGATCATAGTCTAAGGTATTGACCTAGGTTTAGTACAATACTGATATCATCAGCACATATCATCATCAAGGGGTATACATCGCCCAATACAACCTAGGATCAATATCCTAGCATATCATATCTCATCACGATCATATGTCGACCACTTTATTTATAACACTATTCACCCGTATCGTCGCCCCAAGATCCGCTATAACACCAGGACGTACCTCAAGTATGAATCCTGCCATATCACCGATATCACAATCTCAACACAAATCTCATCGACTCATCTCAATCCCAAGTATCATTCTCAAATCCGTATGTGAACACATAGTCCCATACCTATGTGAACATATAACTATATATTCCCGCATGAGCACAAAAGAAAGAAGAAAGTATGCAAGTATGGGTGGGTGTGTGCAACTGTGGTGCGACCGCTACTCTAGGGTTTCGCGACACTCAATCATCCAAGAACACCAAATATCCATATTTATCATCAATAACTCAAACAATATATAAACAATATATATATGTGTGTATACGTGTTCGTATACATCACCACGAACTGCGGGGGTGCTATACGCCATCCACCCGACTTCTCTCCGTAGATATAAATCTACTCACCTGGTCCTCGCTCGCCGGTGCCGACGTCGCCACGCGCTTGTTTGTCGTCTCGAAGTCCACATGGGGTACCTACATATCATAATGTATCGTGTCGTATTAAAATCCGACGCATGACCCAAAACGACACGTGAATCCCACATAGGTCAAAACCTATGGTTGCTTTCACAAATCAACCCAAAAACCCTCGACGTCGGCGTACAAACGCCAAACCATCAATAAAAACTCAAACGTATCAATCGTTGTTTCACAACACCTTAATTATATATATATAATAGGGTTAAAATCACCAAAACTTCAAATTCGCTTTAAAGCTATTTTTCCGAAAACCTAATAAGAAAAATTAACCGCTTTAATACAACATCTTGATGTTTAAACGAATCTAGCGGCCACAATATTCACTAAATATAATAACAAGGTCATATAAACCATTCCTATAATTTATTCTCATCAATTTCCATAAATTCCAAAATTCTAGTTTACAATATACCCAAATTTTAACAATTTTATAGCAAAAAAATGCACAACCACAATCTAGCTTGGATTTTCATGAACTAAAGTATTAAACTACACTTTAAAATGTTAATAATGCCATGAATACCCTAATTAGATTTTTAAACCCAATATTTAAACAATTTTTAAAAACCTAGTTAGCAATTTAGCAAAATTATCACCATTTTAATTTAACAAATTAGCAAGTAGCAACCAACTTAGATTTTGCATACAATTACATGTTAATCTCCTCATTACAACCATAAACTAATGATAAAAACCCTAATTAAATTCAAACCCTTGTCTAGAATTTCCTAAAGTTGCAATAAAACCCAATTAAACATCAAATTTGTTAACATAGAAGCAATTAAACAACAATATATGAATAAGGTTTAAATTATACCTCATGATCATGGATCAATCATGAAATCTAGCCTCTCAAAATGCTCTCTTTTCACTACAATCCATGCTTGTTAGGCTAAGCTAAAATGGGTAAGAGTTGGATTTGGATTTTGGGATTTTTTTGAGGGATTTTGAGGCAATTTTGAAGCATTTTTTGAAGAGAAATGAGAGGAGAAAAGGGGGAGGGGCTGCTGTTGAGAGGGGGCTGTGGGTTTCGGCTGGGTATGGGGAGGGGGAGAGAGAGTATGTATGGTGTGGGTCAATGGAATTGTCAAAGTCAACTAAGCCCATACCTTATTATCTAATTTCTTTCATTTCCTTTTCTTTTGTTTGCTTTATTGTGTGAAATGGGAGGCCCATGAATGTTGGGCTGATCAAGGGGGTCCGGCCAAAGCATGTTGGGGGAATGGGTGTGGGTTTTGTTTGGGTGAGAAAAAGAGATAAGTGTAGTAACCCACTTCCATTACACTAATTTCACCGAAAAAGCCTTTTTCTTCAATAATTTCTAAACCGTTTTGGCAAACGATTTCGTTTCAAAAACCACAGGATAAAATTTTATTTAAAGTTTTATGATGCAAAAAATTTGTTTTAACTCATTCCAATTTGTAATTTTCCCTAATTAAATATATTAGTGACGGCTTAAAATAATATTAAAATAATTAATTTCGGAAAAAATTTCAGAAAATTTGAAATTTCACCAGTGGGTCAATGAACACTAAATACTAGCAATTACATAGCTAGAATATGTATATTTAATTTTATAATAAAGATATTTGTATTTTGACTTTTTACAGAAAATCCCTTTATTTTACCGTTTTTTCGAAATTTCACCGAAACGATTTTCATAACGTTACACAGTTGCAAGATTTGCTGGATAAGGGACTTATTCGACCCAGTGTTTGTTCTTGGGGTTCTCCAGTCCTGTTTGTCAAGAAGAAGGACGGCAGTTTGCGTCTGTGTATCGACTACCGCCAGCTGAACAGGGCGACAGTGCGGAACATGTATCCTTTCCACGTATCGACGATTTGTTCGACCAGCTTCAGGGGAAGGATACTTTTCGAGGATCGATTTGCGATCAGGCTATCATCAGCTGCGGGTTCGACAGGAGGACATTCCTAGGACAGCTTTCCGCATGCGCTACGGCCATTACGAGTTTTTGGTGATGTCGTTCGGACTCACCAATGCGCCAGCAGCATTCATGGATTTGATGAACCGTATTTTCCGGCCGTATCTTCATCTGTTCATCATTGTATTCATTGACGATATTCTGGTGTATTCTCGGAGTAGAGAGGAGCATGAGCAGCACCTGCGGATTACACTGCAGACCTTAAGAGAGCATCGGCTTTTCGCCAAGTTCTCCAAATGTGCTTTCTGGCTGGACAGCATAGACTTCTTGGGGCACGTGATTTCACGAGACGGTATATGTGTAGACCCGAGGAAGATCGAGGCCGTTCGGAGTTGGCCCAAACCCACATCAGTTATGGAGATTCGCAGCTTTCTAGGGCTGGCCGGCTACTACAGGCGATTTGTGCAGGATTTCTCTCGCATTGCTACACCTTTGACCGGGTAAACCCGGAAGGGAGTTCCTTTCGTTTGGACAGAGGAGTGTGAACACAGTTTTCAGCGGTTATGGGCTCTACTGACTATGGCGCCAGTATTATCATTGCCTTCAGGGTCAGGCGGATTTGTGGTATATTGTGATGCTTCTCTAGTGGGGCTAGGGTGTGTTCTGATGCAGCATGATAGGGTGATCATGTATGCTTCGCGGCAATTGATGAAACATGAACAGAACTACCCTACTCACGATTTGGAGATGGCTGCAGTGGTCTTTGCACTTAAGATCTGGCGACATTACCTATGCGGCGAGTCGTGCCAGATATTCACTGATCACAAGAGCTTAAAGTATATATTCCAGCAGCGAGACCTGAACCTTAGACAGCGCCGATGGATGGAGTTAGTGAAGGACTACGACTGCGAGATCTTGTATCACCCGGGCAAGGCTAATGTAGTGGCGGATGCTTTGAGTAGGAGGCCCGGAGGTAGTCTATGTCGTTTGAGCGTAGTGCAGAGGCAGTCGTCGACAGATTGGCAGATTTTATGCGACAGCCGGGTATAGTTTGAGTTTACGCCGATCGAAGGACAGATTGCGCATGTTCGTGCACGCCCACAGTTGCTTGACCGTATACATGAGGCACAGCACAGTGTGTTAGTGTATATGCCCTAGAGGCCATTACTGTATCATACTAGTTTGTATATTACTTAATGGAAGCTTGGGATATTCACAGTTGTATATACAATCTTGCTCGAAATGGTAGTATTCTACTTGGTTTGTCTCTGCTTTAATATGTGCATGTGTTTCTTTTAGCATATTGCTGGTATACATATTAGTAGAGCCCTTAGGATCTTTGCTTGATTACCAGCGTTGTGATGGCGCTCGCACTCGTGGGAGCTGGGTGATCTATAAGCACATCCTTATACAGGTCCCTAGTCGTTGGACTATCGAGACAGGGCATCGATACTCCGGAGTAGACTGGCGTATGCGCTTCTCATCCCAGTGAGGGAGACGGTCTGTCCCACAGCCGTCAGTACGTCGTACTTGAGATAGTATACGGGTGCTCGTTAGGTTACGAGTACACTGGACAGGACTCGTCGGGAACTGTTGGTTGGTATTATACCTATCGTCAGTTATCAGTTCCCAGGTGACATGAGTACAGCTTAGTCCGCTGACTTGACACTGTCACTTCGCCTCGAGTGTGTTCCCACTGCACTTTGATTACTACCCTACCACGACTCAAAGGAGTCGTGCAAACAGGTAGTTTTTGGGTGCAGTCCCGAAGCACTTGGAGGCAGTGACGGTTAGACAGGATTCGTCTCTCCCGGTATTGGGGGTTGACATCGCGCTGTGTCCAGGAGAGCCATTACACGAGTAGTCCCTGGCCAGGGCAAGCAAGATATACTGGTAGGTTTCCAGTGTTATCTCAGGGTGTTCTGGGCTACACTCCGACACGACTTGTACCGCTATTAGGGGACTGACGTTCACCACCCCCCTAGGCCCGCCATGCGATGTATCAGACGAACAGACCGGACTGTACGGAGACTGTCACATACAGGCTCAGTAGGAGTGCAGATGGGGTTCACCTCGTCAGTCTTCTTATCGACATCTACCTGGGGACCGTTACGTACAGCTAGTGCCGCTTGCGGTCTGTGGTTAAACCCACTGCCAGCGTAGTGTCGAGTCTTTAGAGTCCCACACAGAGAGCTATTCGCCTTTAGGCAAAATGAGTAGAGGTCGCATGGTTTTGCGACAGGGTTCGTTCGCATCCGCGCACTTGTGCATGTTTGCTGTCCGGACAGTTTATACTAGCGGGCTTTGGTTTAAGCCGGATCCTAGTATATGATTTGAGATTGGTTTTTCTCAGTGTATTCGTGTTCCTCGGATCACGAATGCGGGTGCGTATCCACAGTTGCTTGAGATTGGGGGAGAGGACCTTGTTTAGGGTTAATGGCTATTGTCATTTTATTAACCCTATTGCTTATGTGTGTATTATAGTTAATTGATAATTAGCTTAATAATTGTGCATGGTTGTTGTTGTTGACCTTTTGACTTCATTGACTTGTTGACCTAGGTTGACACTTTGACCATCATCATTTCTTTTGGAAGATGCTCTTTGATCTTTGCAAAATTGAAATGATAATGGTCATGTCATGATTTACCATGACAATTTTCAAGCTAATTATTCAATTAAAATTATTCACACATATTAGTGAGAATGGCTCACTAATAATTCATTCTCTCATATCATTTCTCTCTCTTGCTCATCCTCTCCCTCAAGCTCTCTCCCTCTCATGTGTTGAGAAACAAAAAGCTTGAGAAAAACCCTCACTTGATCTTCTCTACTCTCTTCTAGGGTTCAAGTCTTAGCATTTCTTGCACTCTAGTTACTCCTAGCTTGGAGTTGAAGCTAAAGGTCGAGGCTTTCGGGTGGATCCTTCTTTGACGGGAGAAGACAAGCAAGGTGACCTCTTTCTACCATTCCAAGGAGCAAGGAGAGAAGGACTTTGAGCTCAAGGTATAACCTTTCCTTCACTTAGCTACTTTGTAGTTAGCTTTAGCAAGTTTATGTTTAGCAAAGATCCTTAAAGCTTGGTCCATGTTGCCTATAGTTGATAAAAATACAATTTTTATTATGTTTTCCGCCTCCCCGTAAGCACCGGGGTGGGCAACGTGGACTTACACAGTGATGACCGTTGTTCAGAGATCAGGACGCAGATGGGACAGGGCAGATTTTCCGAGTTCATGATCGATGATCAGGGGATACTACGATTTGGGACCAGATGCCGAGGGACTGCGGCGTGAGATTCTCGAGGAGGCACATCGATCGGTGTATAGTTTTCATCCAGGTTCCACCAAGATGTACCACGATTTGAGAGATGTTTACTGGTGGGACGGGATGAAAAGGGACATCACAGATTTTGTGTCGAGATGCCTGACTTGTCAGCAAGTCAAGGCTGAGCACCAGAGGCCCGCGGGAGAGCTACAGCCGTTGCCCATTCCGGAGTGGAAATAGGAACAGATTGCTATGGACTTCATAGTGGGTCTACCCTGGACTAGTCGAGGGTATGACTCCATCTGGGTAATCGTGGATCATTTAACGAAAGCATCTCACATCCTACCGGTGAAGACGACTTTCGGATTTGCTCAGTATGCCCAGATTTACATTGATGAGATTGTACGACTACACGGAGTTCCGACATGTATCGTGTCCGACAGAGGCACCCAGTTTACCAGCCGACTATGGCAGAGGCTTCAGGAGGCTTTGGGCAGTCGCTTGAGTTTCAGCACAGCATTTCATCCGCAGACCGACGGACAGTCAGAGCGGACTATTCAGACTCTCGAGGACATGCTCAGAGAGTGCGTATTAGACTTCGGAGGTAGCTGGGATCATCATTTACCCTTAGTAGAGTTCTCCTATAACAACAGCTACCAGGAGACCATTCAGATGGCACCTTTTGAGGCTCTTTATGGGAGGAGATGCAGATCGCCCACCTGTTGGACAGAGCTCAGTGAGAGCAGCATCTTAGGGCCGTAGATTGTGGAGGAGACGACCGCGAAGATCCAGTTGATTCGCGATAGGATGAGAGCAGCCCAGAGTAGGCAGAGATCTTATGCGGACCGTCGTCGGCGCAGACTTGAGGTTTCTGTTGGTGATCATGTTTTCTTGAGGGTCTCTCTAATGAAAGGTGTGATGAGATTTGGGAAGAAGGGGAAGCTTAGTCCCAGATATGTGGGCCCCTTCGAGATCCTCGAGCGTGTTGGTGCGGTTGCGTATCGGTTAGCCCTTCCGCCCAGTTTTCCAGACGTGCACCCGGTATTTCACGTTTCGATGCTCCGCAGATATCTTCATGATCCTTCGCATGCGATTCAACACCCGACGATCCAGCTTGAGCGTGACCTTTCCTATGCAGAGCAGCCGGTGATGATCTTGGATCGACAAGTGAAGAAATTGAGATCGAAGGACATACCGTCAGTCAAGGTACTTTGGCGTGGCCAGAGCGGCGAGGAAGTCACTTGGGAGACCGAGAGCGAGATGAGGAAGAGGTATCCCCATCTTTTCGAAGGTACGTGTAGTTAGATTTTTCTTTTAAATGCGGGGACCGAATTTCTTTAAGGGGGGTAGATTGTAACGCCTTGAAATTCGTTTAGGATGTTTTCTCGTTATTTAGCTAGTGTACGTGTTTTTCAAAAACGGATAACTTATTTTTCCTTCTTGGTTATAGTGCTAAATTGTATTGTGAAGTGTTTATATAATTGTAGGGTTATTAACTATTATAGTCATGTTACCCTAAGTGAGAAATTTTGTGTTAAGTGCACACATGCACACTTAGCATTTTGAGGCTAGATGAGAAAATGTATCATGTTAACCTCCTTCATTTGATGCATGGTAGATAATTTATCCCGACCATTTCAAAAAAAGTCCCTTTTATAATTCAAAATTTTCAATTAAACAAATGAGGTATGGTGTTAGGTGAGAAGTTGACCTTTTGACCCCATTTTTCTTCTCTTCTCTCTCTCTTCTCCTCATTCAGAAATTCCTGCAGAATTTCCAGCAAAAACAACAGCTTCTTCTTCTTTTCTTTTCACTTCCTTTTGATCCCTACATAAAACCCTACTCAAATCAACACTTTTCCTTCACAAACCATGGAAAAAATGAGCTTTTGAGGTGTTTGGTGGTGGATCTGCACACTTGAGGAAAAAGCAGGGATTTTTGGTGTTTCATAAGGTGTTTTGAAGGTATTAACTCACCCTTAGCACCCCTTTTACATAACTTATAGTATTTCTAGCAAAAAATCACATTTTATGCATGTTTTGTGCTATATAAAGGGATTTAGTGAGGTTGTGATAAAAATTAACTTTTTATGGCTAGATTAGGTTGGTAATGAGATATTAGTGTAGTTTTAGACTTGGGTTTGTTTCAGATTTCACAAATATACCCTAAAGTATCATTTTAGTGCAAAGGTGTGATTTTTAACTTGAAATTGGGTTCTATTGAAACTGCTACTACCCGGGGTGTTTCAGAATAAAATTGTATTTACTATAGCTTGTGTATGGGGTATAGAGTGCACAAGCCAAACCTGGGAGCCCACCCCCCTACCCAGGCCGCCGAAAAACTCATTCTGGCCGCAAATTGCGGCCAGATGGGAGAATTGTGGGTTGGGGTTTTGGTGGTTGGTGTCTGCTGGTATTTGGAGTGTTTTGGTATATTTATTTTTCTAAAACTCTTTATGTATCAAAATCTGGGACCTATTACCCTATTTTCCGTATTTTAAATCTTCGCGACACACGTGATACGTGTGTGGGTTTGGGTTGTGCTGTGTATCGCGACGCGTCAGGTTAGCTTCAGGAGCTTAATCACACGTTTTAGCGTATCGCGCACACGCGCGCTTGGTTTGCAACGCGGGTTTCTAGTTTGACCTTAATATTGCGTTTTTGGTAGATTTGAGCTTATGTGTGATATATTGTGTAATTCTAGGTTCGCAGGCGAGTGAGACGGACGCTGCGAAGAAGGGGAAGCAAGTCGTCGGCTACACTTAGCGCGAGACTTCGCTGAGTAGATTAACATCTACGGGGATATTGCCCGTATGGCGTTATGCGTCAGGGCTGATAGGACTTTATAGCTACATATTGCATTTACCTACATTGACTGTTCATGGATACTGTTGTTGCATACTGCATTCCCTGCTATATGTATGAAAACGTAGAATTGATAGAACACTGCACTATTACTAACGGTTCATGTGCACGAGCACAAATCTGCATGTTACACACACACCGTTAGTAATTGCCATGACACACTCACTGTAGAATTGCCATGATCATTATGCTGTAGTTCATTTCACATATGATTCGATATGATTTTCATAGAAATTGGAAGCCGCATGCTATCTTAAAAACTGAAACTATCTTAAGAAAAGCGGTTTCTCCCTTGTACCTATATTATGACTTGATGTACATAGCATATCGTATTTGATCTACTCATTAGTGTTGGATTTTTATGTGATTTCTGGTTTTGAGGACCGTGGAATTATTTAAGAAAAGATGCACTATTTGAAAACCCGGTTCCTCGTGATATGATATTTTGGTGCGTCCACCACGTGTTTTCTCGGTGCTGAGACGTGTTCTTGAAACCCGATTCGTGGAGTGGATGATCCGTTTGCGGGTTCATGGTGGACCCGGTATGGTTCCCCTCGGCAAGATGATCTATGGACTTTGTCGATTGAGCCTGGAGGTAGGCGAGTACCTACCAGTGATTGGTTGGACCTGGCGGTTATCCGGAGGATACTGACCAGAGTCGAGAGATGGATGCGGGATGATCCGTACTGCCGGGGCCGAGGGCCGATACCGCATACGGAGCCCGTGGGCTGATCCGGACTTACGGAGCCCGATGTATGAGGATTTGCGTGTCGATGCTGGACACGAGTATTTATGATATTTTTGGGTGCCGATGTTGGGCACTCATGATTCTCAGAGATTTACAGGATTTGAGGGCCGAGGAGAGTGCCGGCGCTTGAGTTTATTTGGGATTTGGGTGCAGTATTGGGCACCGATTATTTTTTCCACGATTGATATTTCGTGTAGATGTTGTTTATCCCATGCTCAGCAGTGATTATTTTGTATCTCATCCTGTAGTTATTTTACCTGACAGAGCATTTGCATGATTATTGCACTTACTGCTTGTCGCATATAGATTTACCTGCTGGCATATGATAGCATAGCGCTGTACGTGCATGCTCATGATTACCTTTATATGTTACCTCTATTCACGAGTTGGCAACTCACCCCCGTTGTGCCCCAGTATTTACAGGTTGCCCCTCAGAGTAGTCGCGGCAGGCTGCCTTTTTGCATCTTTTGGCTACAGATACCACTACAGCTGGTGCGAGAGCTATTTTTGTAGCGTTCCTAGGCACTCTAGAGAGGTCTCACAAGGCATCGAACATGCCATTTTCAAAAAATCTAGGTGCCGAGAGACCCGACTACGGATCGTTTGCTAGAAAACTAGGCGAAAAAGTTAACTAGTTAACACTTAACTATAAGAATCGGAAATACAACCTTTGTAGATCCGGTGCTCCACCTCCTTGGCTCCGTAATGAAGGCCTCTCGCTGTCCAAGTCGTACCACGGGCTCTAGTGTCGGCTTCATCGGAGAATTGACGGGCTAGGTCATCGACGACGTGCAGAAGATGATCTACGTCGAAGCATCGCAAGATCAAGCTCTCACTTCACCAAGTCAAGAAACTTGTGAAGGAAACACACTCTACTACTTGGCAAGAGGTAGAGGATGAAGAAATAGGAAGTGGGTAGACTTTAGAATTGGATTTCTCACTCATTTCCATCACTTGCCATTGATGGGGCAAGCTTTCTTCACTTGAAGAAATGGAAGAAGAAGAAGAAGAAAGTATATTTAGTTAATTATGAAAAGAATAATAATATCATTCTTATCATAACTTTAACCTAAGTTAAGTGTAGAGAATTGACCAAGGTTAAAGGAATGGTTAGGGTTTAGGAGATGAGACAAAAATGGTTGCATCATAAAAGCTTCATGAAGCTTCAAGTGCATACAAAATAAGCCACCATTTTTCTCTCATTTCTTTTCCTTTTTCCAAAAATAAAAAGACTAATTAATGAATAAGTAAAACCCTTAACCATTTAAATAACTTTGGTTAAATTCTTTACACATAACCTAGCAATCATGCATCATCAAACATGATACAATAAAGTGCACAAAATCATATCGCATATGCAATGCGCACACCCGAGTGAGAAAATCCATTTTAAAGTGAACCGATACTAGTTGATGCAAAGTAATATATCAAATATATAATTATACATTAAATCATTAAATCAACACTTGATTTAACGATCAGGTCATATCGCATATAACCGACTAGTATCATTAGTAACAACTTATCGAATCAACACTTGATCCGATAACCCGGCTATATCGCATATAACCGATCAATGTCACATCGCGAGAATCGAATATAGTATCACATACTGGTATTATTCTCGGTCCCGCACATATCTCATATGCACTCCTATTTCGTTTCGCTTGAGCCAGGAAACCTCTGTGTAGGACTCTAAAGACTCGTCAATACGCCGGCAGCGGATGATGATCATATCAAACATCCACAAGCCGCAAGCGGTCTGCTAAACGTAACGGCCACACGGGTATTGAGCGATCTGAAGATCGACGAGCAAGCCCGCTCACACTCCAATGAATCCAACCAGTAACACTACCGTACAGTCCGGTCTGATCGTCTGATATGTCGCATATCTCGCCTAGGGGTGGTAAACGTCAGACCCCAATAGCTCGATAAGTCGTGTCGATATGAGGTCTATAACAATTCGAGAAACTACTGGTAACACTTACCAGTAAATCTCAGCAACCCTGGCCAGGGATTTCCTGTTATAGCCAATCGAACACAGCGCAACATCAACCCCCTATACCGGGAGAGACGAATCCCCTCCTATCGCTCATTGCCTCCATGTGACTCGGGACTGTACCCAAAAACCACCGTTTTGCACGCCCTCTTGGACGTGGTAAGATGGAAATCAAAGCACAGTGGGAACCACACAAGACTCTATGACGATCTCGGGTCAACAGACTACTCTGTACTAATGTCACCAGAGAACTGCCATCTGACGTGAGGTATAATACCATCTGGGAGTTCTCGGCGAGTCCGTCCAGTGTACCCAGTCTCTACTGAGCACCCGTATATCATCTCTGATGTCAAACACCGATGGATATGGGATCATCCATCGCCCATCTGTATGGGTCGAGAAGGTACACTCTAGTCTACTCTGGTATATCGATGCCCCGTCTCGATACACCCACGACTAGGGACTTTGAAGGATGTACTTATGGACTACCATGTCCCCACTAGTATGATCCGCATCATAGTGCAGGTAGTCAAGTACATATCCTAAGGGCTTTACCAATATGTAACAGAGAGACAATCAGTATACACGTTAAGGTAAAGTTCAACCAGATAGCATACTATCATGTCGAGCAAGAAAGTCCTCCCTATATATGTCCCAGCATTCACTACAATATACATCCTATGTACAGTAATGGCCTCTAGGGCATACATATAACTAACAATCTCCCACTTGCACTAGGGCCATCTGTAGCAGTGGTTGTAGTATCTCATACTCAACCATCCCATAAAAGTCTCTCTTTGGGAACAGGCCTTTGTGAGTGGATCCGCTGTGTTGTCCTCCGAGTCTACTCTCCAAACCTCGATCACCCTAGAGATCAACCATCTCCATGATCAGGTGATACTGCCTTAGAATATGTCTGGATCACTGATGGGACCGGCGTTCCTTGGCATAAGCCACAACTCCATTGTCACACAATGGGAGGAACATAGTTCATCTCATGAACCAATATACACCCAAACAGCCTCTTTGGTAGCATCTTAAGTAGCGATGTATCCCGCCTTTATCTTCTAGTATGCCACGGTATCTAGCTTGGAACTCTTCCAACATACCGTCCCTTTACTGAGGGTAAAGACAATGCCTGTGACTGACATTCAGTCGTCTTTATCACTCTGGAACACTTCCAGTGATTCTCCCCAGGATCGATTGATACCTTCTCACTACAACTAGTGAGAATCCTAACCTCCATTTAGATCTATCTCATAGATCCAAAACCTAGGATTTAGTAGGTATCATTTTGATCCTATATGGAGAATCATTGTGATAAGCGGAGATTGATCGAGCGTAGCATAGGAAACTCCTTTCTTATCAAGAGTATGTCATCCACGTACTCTACGAGGATCACCACCATACTCCCTACTACCTTTTTGTTTATACAAGGTTCATCTACCATTTTGATGATGTCAAACTCTTTGACTACTTCATCAAAACAGATGTTCCAACTCCGCGATGCCTGCTTTATCCTATAAAGCATCTTGCACACGTTTCCGCTGCTCCCACTGTCTACGAAGCCCTCTGGCTGTGTACTTATAGACGCACTCTTCTAAATCATCATTTAGAAAAGCTGTCATGACACCCAACCACCAGATATCGTAGTCATGGTATGTAGCCGTGGCAAGTAGGATCTGAATGGACTTAAGCATAGCCACTAGAAAAGGTTTCATCATTATCCACGCCTGGTCGATGACGAAAACCCTTAACAAGTCTAGCTTTGAAAGTCTCAACTTTTCCATGTACACCAAGTAATCTTCTCAAGATATACTTGCTCCTGATGGGGATTTAACCCTTCAGATATAGCAGCTAAAGTCCATACTTTGCTGGTGTATAAGGATTCCATCTCAGATCACTAAGCATCCAGCCATTCTTACAGAGTCTTACTCCTGATGGCCAGCTCGAAACTAGTTGGGTCATCATCTCATGATGCAATCCTCGCTCCCACTGTCATAGAGAAAGCGAAGTATCTCTTAGGTGGGTGAGGAACCCTACTAGATCGGCGGAGAGGCTGAGGTTCGTTGGTATCTACTGAATCCCTTGGTTCTATCAAATCATCTGCTGTAGTTCATATAGCTGGAACCTTTCCAGTTCTACATTACAGACCTTGCCTCGAGCTTGTCCAGATTTTGCTTTCAGACATAGGCCGGACAACCCCAAATCTTAACTAACTTAAGAAATGGGCTCTTCCTTTTCCATATCACATATGAAGTGGTAGGCAACTGATTTGATTGGAACCTAATTCAATAGGTATGCAACTTCATAAGTGCATAACCCCCAAGAAGGAAATAGGTAACTCAGTAGTACTCATCATAGAGCGCACCTTATCATATAGGGTGTGATTGCTCCGCCCCGATATACCATCGTGCAATGGTGTATACGGAGGAGTAATGCTGAGAGAGAATCTCATTCTCCTTTAGAATAGTCCAGGAATTCCGTGCTCAAGTATTCTCCTCCTTGATCACATCAAAGGACATAATACTTTTACCCGTTTTGGTTCTCTACTTCTAATTTATATTCCGTGAATATCTCAAAAGTTTCGGACTTTTGTTTCAACAGGAACATATGTCTGAATCTTGAGAGATTATCAGAGAATATAATGAGGTATAAAGAATCAGTCCTGGCATTTGTAGACTGGGGACCTTTATACATCAACATGTATCATCCCAAGAGTTTACTAACTCTTTCTCTGTTTCCAGTAAACGGAGCTATGGTCATCTTATCTTTGTGACATGACTGGCGAGTTTCACAAGATGTAAATTCAAACTGATTTAAATATGCATCTATATGTAACTCTAGCTAGTCGGGTTACATTGATCTGACCTAGTCTACAATGCCTCAAGAAGGATTCGTTCATTTCTGAACTCTTCCTCTTGAGTGTGTTCCATATACTAAGAACTGTGGTTTGATTTAGAACATCAATGCTTTTAGATAACGTGCCTGAACCGATCAACTTTTGATATAGGAAATGTTCAAAACATTATCCAACAATACAAAATTTTATCATTTCTTTACTAATAAAGAGACTGATATGATTTTGTATATCAGGTTCGGTATCTAATAACATTCGTTCAGAATCAATGTATTGGTAATACAGGGTGACAGTGACCAACAGACTTGGCAGCAACACTTGCCCCGTTTTCTGCCTCATGAAACTTATCACCCGTTCTCAGTTCTTTACCTATCTGTAGCCCTATGTAACAGATTACATACATGGGATCCTGATCTGGTATCAAATACCCAGGACGTAAAGGATACTGAGAAACAGTTCTTTGTAACGAACACACCCGAAGATGATGCATCAGCATGCACTCTCTTCGTTTGGGCGGCACGGGAATTCTGGTATTCCCCAATTTCCTGCTCTGTCTTATAACAATTATAAGTTGGAGCGGGGCCAACGTTCCCCAGCTAAGTATAACAAGCGGGTTCGGTCAAATATCCGTATTATTATCTTGATTAAGGCGTGATATGGTCGCTACCTGGAGAGAGAGAGAAGAAAACACTCAGCGTGCGCTCTTGCAAGAATAGATTGGTTATTATTTTATCTAATCAGGATGGCTCCCACTGCTTTTTATCAAATCTTCCTTCAAACCCTAAAAGGAAAGACTAGCCGGGATTAATTACACACTACAAGTTCGCCAATCTTTCAGCCAGGCCAGTGTCGGTACTTTGAGGGAGGTCCCCCGTGCTTTCGCAAGAACCTAATTAATGTAAACCTCGTTTTCCCAGAGGCGTAACCCCGTTAACACCTTTCTAGACACCTACTTGATCGGCTAATTGTAATGTATAAAAACTCTCCCAGAAGTAACTCTTACTCGCAGCGGGTATCGGGATCCAACTATCTCATAGAAGGTATGCAATCTCATTGCAAATTTCAACACTTGAAATTCCCGATAATATTTTGCCCCTAGCGTCCTATGACCTTGACAGAAGTCAACAAACCAAAGGCTGCTAGTCAAGTTCAACCCGTCATTTCCTGATTGAAGTAAACCCACCCGCACGACCCTTGACAGAGGTCAACAAGGTCGCACGACTACCCTAAATCAATCACATCATATGCTTATGCAGATAAGCACTAATCAGCTACCGCACACTACGCCTTGACAGAGGTCAACAAACGCAGCACGAATACTAACCAGTACATATCTGAAATGACGGAGGGCTACGACAGGTTTTTCTGAAAACCTATTGCGTAATGAACTTGATATCGTTGTAGAATCAAATGATTTTAAAATGGAGTGCTTTTGAGGCTTTTCTAGTTTTGCTAAAGGAATCACTCCCGGTGAAGGGATCGTCGGTCCTTTTCCTCGTCGAATGAGGTGCGGGATATATCATATATATCACTGTGCAAAGCAAAAACACTTAAAAACAATCAAAAGACAAACCGAGTGTGTAGCATCTGCCAGTTATTGCTAAAGGAGTCACTCCCGGTGAAGGGATCTCGGTCCTTTCCTCATCGAATAAGGTGCAGGATATATCACATATACCGCTATGCAAAGCAAGAACTGTAGCTACCTGTTTTATTTTGAAATTCGATTCTACAACATCTTAGGTTTCTTTTAATTCATTAATCACATTAATGAAGTCCCATCATTTAAATACCTAAACATCACAGATAAATACGACGTACACTTATGCCATCCGCATTCGCCTCGATGTCCCCTCGTGCACCGTTAGGTTAGGTAACTAACGGCAGAGCGGGGCAGGGCTAGCGCGGGTGTAAAACATAAGTAACGTCTATATAATATATCATATATACTATATACTGTATCTATCACAGAACATCACATGATCACATCACAGATATCGCAGCAGAAGAAACATATGAAATATTGGATATACTAGGACGTCCGTGTTTTCAATACGAGCCAGTATAAAACACGGATTCCACGGTCGTGATGAATAGCCACACCCACACCCCTAGACCCCTACGAGAGCGGCAAGCAACCCTACCAATTCTAGAGTTAGGAGACCCGGACTCGACTCCTCGAGTTGGTCTCCCACTGGACTCCAGAACCCGGTTACTTGTGCCCTCCTCCTTGGGTCTATCCTAGTGCGGAAAAGTAAATAATATACAAGAGGTGACAACTTCCGCAACCTGGAAGCGACCCAATAAAAGAATATTACATACAAGTTTTTACATGAATGAAAATGAAAAACACTCATCTCACATAAAAACCCCCGGCTATTCAAACACGACGATCCAATATAACATATCCAGCAACACATAACATCACATGTCATCAACGTAAGTAAATATGCGCATCCCAATTGTCGTTGGCATATAGCAACGAAACCGGCGATATCACATATTACACTTACGGTCACAGAAAAGAAAGTGTAAAACTACAACAGTTGGAATCCGCAACCACCTCAGACATCGCATGCCTGACCAAATGAATTACTTAGACTTCGCATGCCTAACAATTATAAACCCCGCATTTTAGTCTCAAAATCGAAAACTCTTTTCAATATCAAGTCGGGAAATTCAACAAGATTCCCGACATCCTGATCGAATGCTCGTCGCAAACTTCAGTAGGCGGCCGCACCCCCGACGCCGTCGACGAAGTGCACCAAGGCGGAACACCGCCACCGCGAGCACCCGAACGGATGCTTTCGGCGACGGGGTTCTCCTACAGTCACTTGGTCGGGGCTATGGAGTGAGGCTGTCTATTAAGTTTACCCGGCGAGTATCCGCGTACGCTACGTGATTGCGACGGACTTTTGATCACATCAAAATTCCGTGGCAACCGATCAAGTGAGACTAAAGTGCTATGTTTATAACATTCATTCAGTTATCTCATAACTTATTGTGAATTCCAATTATTGTATCCCATTCCGGATAAATAGAAAATGTCAAACTTTCCGATCGAACAATCGAACACCCAAGTTTTCCCGGTACAGATCAACACATGAAACAAGTCTAACAACATTCAGTTCGTGCCTCAGTACCAACGGTCCAGCCGTAGAAGGGTCAAGCCAACGCCTCACATGTGGCACGCCGTACTGCCCCAAACCCGAAGGTTCAAAGGGCAGTTCAAGACGGTCACATAATCGAGTTAAGGTTTGTTGTCTTCTAAAGGGTCCATCGCGTTACTTGCACTACTTAGAACGTCGTTAAACTACGGAAAAATCCAACACTTGGAAATTTCCCGACAGGGGAAAAATTGGGTATTTATATCCGGTCGAACTTTTTAACATATTCTAAAATTTATCCGGAAAGCCACACAGACAAAATTTGAAACCCCGATCGAATCTTTGATTCCCAATACAACCCAAAAATGCTCAACTGTTTACTGCATATTAAAAATTCCCATAAAACTCAGCATATTAAAATAGGAATTACTGTGCAAACAGGAGTCAACGAGTCAACAAAACGGCCACGGAACCGCCGCGCCACGTGGGCTTAGGCCGCAGTTCCGCGGCGTTATGACGGAGTTAAGTCTCCGTTTTTCACAGTATTTCATAAAAAACCCTGCTTGATTTTATGGATATTTTTAATCTTGAAAAATCCACAATTTTAAAATCTGGACAGAGAGCATTTTTGAATATGGGTTTCGGGTTCGTTCGGATTTCAAACTCCGTCGGGACTTCGCCTAAGGCTCTAGCTAGGCTCTGATACCACTGTAGGGTTCCTAGGCACTCTAGAGAGGTCTCACAAGGCATCGAACATGCCATTTTCAAAAAATCTAGGTGCCAAGAGACCCGACTACGGATCGTTTGCTAGAAAACTAGGCGAAAAAGCTAACTAGTTAACACTTAACTATAAGAATCGGAAATACAACCTTTGTAGATCCGGTGCTCCACCTCCTTGGCTCCGCAATGAAGGCCTCTCGCTGTCCAAGTCGTACCACGGGCTCTAGTGTCGGCTTCATCGGAGAATTGACGGGCTTGGTCATCGACGACGTGCCGAAGATGATCTATGTCGAAGCATCGCAAGATCAAGCTCTCACTTCACCAAGTCAAGAAACTTGTGAAGGAAATACACTCTACTACTTGGCAAGAGGTAGAGGATGAAGAAATAGGAAGTTGGTAGACTTTAGAATTGGATTTCTCACTCATTTCCATCACTTGCCATTGATGGGGCAAGCTTTCTTCACTTGAAGAAATGGAAGAAGAAGAAGAAGAAAGTATATTTAGTTAATTATGAAAAGAATAATAATATCATTCTTATCATAACTTTAACCTAAGTTAAGTGTAGAGAATTGACCAAGGTTAAAGGAATGGTTAGGGTTTAGGAGATGAGACAAAAATGGTTGCATCATAAAAGCTTCATGAAGCTTCAAGTGCATACAAAATAAGCCACCATTTTTCTCTCATTTCTTTTCCTTTTTCCAAAAATAAAAAGACTAATTAATGAATAAGTAAAACCCTTAACCATTTAAATAACTTTGGTTAAATTCTTTACACATAACCTAGCAATCATGCATCATCAAACATGATACAATAAAGTGCACAAAATCATATCGCATATGCAATGCGCACACCCGAGTGAGAAAATCCATTTTAAAGTGAACCGATACTAGTTGATGCAAAGTAATATATCAAATATATAATTATACATTAAATCATTAAATCAACACTTGATTTAACGATCCGGTCATATCGCATATAACCGACTAGTATCATTAGTAACAACTTATCGAATCAACACTTGATCCGATAACCCGGCTATATCGCATATAACCGATCAATGTCACATCGCGAGAATCGAATACAGTATCACATACTGGTATTATTCTCGGTCCCGCACATATCTCATATGCGCTCCTATTTCGTTTCGCTTGAGCCAGGAAACCTCTGTGTAGGACTCTAAAGACTCGTCAATACGCCGGCAGCGGATGATGATCATATCAAACATCCACAAGCCGCAAGCGGTCTGCTAAACGTAACGGCCACCCGGGTATTGAGCGATCTGAAGATCGACGAGCAAGCCCGCTCACACTCCAGTGAATCCAACCAGTAACACTACCGTACAGTCCGGTCTGATCGTCTGATATGTCGCATATCTCGCCTAGGGGTGGTAAACGTCAGACCCCAATAGCTCGATAAGTCGTGTCGATATGAGGTCTATAACAATTCGAGAAACTACTGGTAACACTTACCAGTAAATCTCAGCAACCCTGGCCAGGGATTTCCTGTTATAGCCAATCGAACACAGCGCAACATCAACCCCCTATACCGGGAGAGACGAATCCCCTCCTATCGCTCATTGCCTCCATGTGACTCGGGACTGTACCCAAAAACCGCCGTTTTGCACGCCCTCTTGGACGTGGTAAGATGGAAATCAAAGCACAGTGGGAACCACACAAGACTCTATGATGATCTCGGGTCAACAGACTACTCTGTACTAATGTCACCAGAGAACTGCCATCTGACGTGAGGTATAATACCATCTGGGAGTTCTCGGCGAGTCCGTCCAGTGTACCCAGTCTCTACTGAGCACCCGTATATCATCTCTGATGTCAAACACCGATGGATATGGGATCATCCATCGCCCATTTGTATGGGTCGAGAAGGTACACGCTAGTCTACTCTGGTATATCGATGCCCCGTCTCGATACACCCACGACTAGGGACTTTGAAGGATGTACTTATGGACTACCATGTCCCCACTAGTATGATCCGCATCATAGTCCAGGTAGTGAAGTACATATCCTAAGGGCTTTACCAACATGTAACAGAGAGACAATCAGTATACACGTTAAGGTAAAGTTCAACCAGATAGCATACTATCATGTCGAGCAAGAAAGTCCTCCCTATATATGTCCCAGCATCCACTACAATATACATCCTATGTACAGTAATGGCCTCTAGGGCATACATATAACTAACAATTTTGCTATTAGGTGGGTTGTGGTATCTGGTTATTTTATTGTACCCACTTTTGTATCTAGTATTCTCCATCTACCATATATGTACTGGACTTAGTGACAGTGTGAGGACGCTGATGTATATTTTTGTATTCTGGCGTCGAGCTCGTGGGAGCCGACTGTTATATATTGCCGGTTATTATCTTGTGATGTTTACTTATTGCTCATTCTTCGCTACGGCGTCGTATATTACTCTTTTGGTGATGGTTCCCGCCGTTGGGTGTGATTGTTCCCGTTGGGGATGCTTTATTTCATTATATATCATTTTCACTTATATCCTGTTTTATACCCGATTTTCGGGGTTACTTTTACAAAGGAAATGCTGCCAAAATTATATTAAGGATAATTAAATTTTAAAAAGAACTTCATTGAGCTATTAAGGTTTTCTAAACTTTAATTGAATGTTTTCAACACTCACCGCTTTTAAATGGTTTTGATTTCTGGGTTCGGCTTACTTAGTCGCGTTACGCCTGTAGACGTTGCGTGGTTAATTGCCGGTCACGGGTCGAAATATTCGGGTCGTGACACCTGACCTCGGCTCTCGCGGCCGCTCTTTACGCCCTCGTAGTCTTCGGCGGCATAATGGCTGGAAATGAAAGCAGGATTCGATAAGAACATAGAAATTGAATCATAATGATACATGGAAATCAAGGAAGGAATTACAAGCAATATGTCCTAAGGTCACTCAGGCAGAGTATTATGTCGTAAGTATGCCGCGGAACATACACACGCTACGTCACTTTGCTTAAGCTATCTACTCCATAATACCAAGGTCATCCTACATTTCGAAAGGTAAAACCTAGCGCTCTGATACCAACTTTGTCACGACCCAATTTAGGAATGTGACCTACACTTAAACTACGTGACGTCAACAGGCGTAACACAATTTAAGTAAGCCGAAAACACAAAAATCTAGACCATAAAAGGAAGTAAGTGATAAAACATTGTTAAAACATTTGGAAATCTCAAGTAAAAATCTTAAAGCTTAAGTTTATTTTCTTAAAAATTTTGGCAGCACCTCCTTTGTAAAACTAGCCCCCAAAACGGGTACAAACACAGGATATAAATAAAGCATTCCCAAACGGGAGAAAATCACGCCCAAAGACGGAAAACAATCACCACAAGCATATATACGACGCCGTAGAGATGAAATAGACAATAAAATCAAAACAACATAAAAGAGATAAAGCAACATAAGAAAAGCCGGCTCGCACGAGCATGATACCCAGAGTCACATATAATACAATATCGATCCTCACAACTCGTCTCTAAGTCAATACATGAAAGTGGTAGATGAAGAGTACTAGATACAATAGGATATACAATAGATGTAATCGGATAACCGCAATGTAACACCTTAGAATAAGGCGGGTTTTCTGTAAAATGTTTACCAATTTGGGTTACTCACATTTTATAACAATTAATTAATATTTTTTTATTAATTTTTTTAGGCTTGAACACACGTGTGCACGTTAATGTGAGGGTTTACATGTATTAATCTAGTTAGTGACCATGACAACTTAACCAAATCCTAATCTTTATTTAAACCTTAACCCCAACCCTAGATATTTGTGTGAGATATTTCCATTGGTTTTGGATATGAGAAGAGGCGGCATGGTGAGTCATTCTTGCATTTATTGATGGTGGTGCACTCACCCTACACTCACCTCTCTCTCTTTTCATCTCACCCTCTCTCTTTCTCTCTCACTTATCTCTTCCTCATTATTCTCTCATCTCCTCATTACCTCGACCGAACCCTTGCAATTTCCATCACAAATCTTCCACAAAACCTCACAAAATCACTCCATGAACCTTGTTTTGCCTCTAAGGTGCCTTGGAGCTTGGAAAGCTATGATCTTTGAGCTTATGGGAGTAGGTAATGATCTCTTTCTGTTAAGTAAGTCTTTTTTAATGTTCTGTAGCTTGTAAGTTTCAGTTTGGATCGCGTAAAGTTTCGATTCGTGCAAATATCGTATTTTTAGTGTAAATTTGGGTCTCGGATGATCTGCTATCAAATCAGGTATTTCTTGGAAAAGTTCCCATCACAGTGACCTTGTGTAGTGACCTAGAACCCACCATAAAACCCGAGCCCAATCCTTTTCAAGATGGCCGCAGATTTATTGGTTGCCGCAATTTGCGGCCAGAGTAGGGGATGGGGGGTTGTATTTTGGTCTGGGGGTTTCTGGGGTTGTGTGTGGTCTTGTGGCATGTGCAACTTTTACAAATTGTTTGTGTAGAAAAATTTGGGATCACTTTTCTAGTTTCTAGTGTTTGGATTACGCACGTTGTTAGTTATATGTATGCCCTAGAGGCCATTACTATATATAGGATGTATATTGTAGTGGATGCTTGGACATATATAGGGATGCCTTTCTTGCTCGATATGATAGTATGCTATCTGGTTTCTCTTTACCTTAACGTGTACACTGATTGTCTCTCTGTTACATGTTGGTAAAGCCCTTAGGATGTGTACTTGACTACATGGACTATGACGCGGATCATACTAGTGGGGATATGGTAGTCCATAAGTACATCCTTCAAGGTCCCTAGTCGTGGGTGTATCGAGACAGGGCATCGATATACCAGAGTAGACTAGCGTGTACCTTCTCGACCTATATAGATGGGCGATTGATGATCCCATATCCATTGGTGTTTGACATCAGAGATGATATACGGGTGCTCAGTGTAGACTGGGTACACTGGACGGACTCGCCGGGAACTCCCAGATGGTATTATACCTTAGGTCAGATGGCAGTTCTCTGGTGACACTGGTACAGGTTAGTCTGCAGACACGAGATCGTCATGGAGTCTTGTGTGATTTCCACTGTGCTTTGATTTCCACCTTACCACGTCTAAGAGGGCGTGCAAAACGGTGGTTTTTGGGTACAGTCCCGAGTCACATGGAGGCAATGAGCGATAGGAGGGGTTTCGTCTCTCCCGGTATGTCACGACCCGAATATTTCGACTCGTGACCGACACATAACCACGCTACGTCTACAGGCGTAACGCGACTAAGTAAGCCGAACCCAGAAATCAAAACCATTTAAAAGTAGCAAGTGTTGAAAACATTTAATTAAAACATTTAAATAGTTCAATAAGTTCTTTTAAAGTTACCTCATCATTTAAATAATTTTGGCAGCATTTCCTTTGTAAAAGTAACCCCGCGACCGGGTATAAAATAGGATATGAGTGAAAATGAGATATAATGAAACAAAACGTCCCCAAACGGGAGCAATCACGCCCAACGGCGGAAACCATCATCACAAGAGTAATATACGACGCCGTAGCGAAGAATAAGCAATAGTAAACATCACAGAAATGTAAACTGCATATAAAAACAGTCGGCTCCCAAGAGCTCGACACCAGAATACAAAATATACATCATCGTCCTCACACAGTATCTAAGTCCAGTACATAAATGGTAGATGGAGAATCCTAGATACAAAAGGGGTACAATAAAAGTAATCAGATACCACAACCCACCTAAAAGCAAAACAGCTCTCGCACCAACTGTGGTGGTATCTGTAGCCAAAGGATGCAAAAGGCGTCCTGCCGCGACCACTCTGAAGGGCAACCTGCAAATACTATGGCACAACGGGGGTGAGTTGCCAACTCATGAATAGATATAACATATAAATGTAATCGCGAGCATGCACGTACTGCGCTACTCTATCATATGCCAGCAAGTAAGATCTATATGCGACAAGCAGTAGGTGCAATAATCATGCAAATGCTCTGTCTGGTAAAATGACTACAGGATGAAATGCATGATAAAGAATGCTGAGTATGGGATAAACACCATCTACATGGAAATATCAACATGGAAAAATAATCGGTGCCCCAAACTGCACCCAAATCCCAAATAAACTCAGGCGCCGGCACCCTCCTCGGCCCTCAAATCCTGTAAATCTCTGAGAATCATGAGTGCCCAACATCGGCACTCAAAATATCATAAAATACTCGTGTTCAGCATCGACACGCAAATCCTCATATATCGGGCTCCATCAGTCTGGATCAGCCCACGGGCTCCGTCTGCGGTATCGGCCCTCGGCCCCGGCAGTACGGATCATCCCGCATCCATCTCTTGACTCTGGTCAGTATCCTCCGGATAACCGCCAGGTCCAACCAATCACCGGTAGGTACTCACCACCTTGCCAGGCTCATCGTCTACTCCATGAAAAACATTTCTCGCCCCGGGAAACCATACCGGGTCCACCACGAACCCGCAAACGGATCATCCAACTCCTCGAATCGGGTTTCAAGCACACGTCTCAGCACCGAGAAAACGCGTGGTGGACGAACCAAAATATCATATCACGAGGGACCGGGTTTTCAAATAGTGCATCTTTTCTTTAAATAATTCCAAGGTCCTCAAAACCAGAAATTTCATGGAAATCTAACACCAATGAGTGAATCAAATGCGATGTGCTATGTACATCAAGTCACAATGTAGGTACAAGGGAGAACCGCTTCTTGAAATAGTTTCAGTTTTCAAAGACATCTTGCGGCTCCCAATTTCTACGAAAATCATAACGAATCATATATGAAATGAACTACAACAATATAATCATGGCAATTCTACAGTGAGTGTGTCATGGCAATTACTAACGGTGTGTGTGTAACATGCAGATTAGTGCTCGTGCAGCATGAACCGTTAGTAATAGTGCGGTGTTCTATCAATTCTAAGTTTACATATATATAGCAGGGAATGCAGTATGCAACAATAGTATACATGACAGTCAATGTAGGTAAATGCAATATATAACTATAAGGTCCTATCAGCCCTGACGCATAACGCCATGCGGGCGATATCCCCGTAGATGTTAAATCTACTCACCGAAGTCTCACGCTAAGTGTAGCCGATGACTTGCTTCCCTTTCTTCGCAGCATCCGTCTCACTCGCCTGCGAACCTAGAATCACACAATATATCACACATAAGCTCAAATTCACAAAAACGTGATATTAAGGTCAAACTAGAAACCCGTGTCGCAAACCAAGCGCGCGTGTGCGCGATACGCTAAAATGTGTGATTACGCGTCTGAAACTACCCCGACGCGTCGCGATACGCAGAAATCCCAAACCACATACATATCACGTGTGTCACGAAGGTTTAAAATACGAGAAATAGGTAAATAGTTCCAGATTTTTCTACAGTAAGAATAAAATAAAAATACACATGCCATGAGTCTAAGGGTTGCAATAGACACCTATAGGACCAAACCCCAACCCAAACCCTCCCCATCTGGCCGCAAATTGCGGCCAGAAACAATATTTCGGCGGCCTGCACAAGTCTTATGGGGGTCGGGTTCTACCTGGGGGATCAGCACCTAACAACTATAGTGCAGTCCTCTCAAAATTATTCTGAACTCACCGGGTCGATAGCAATTTACAGAAAGCTAGTTTTTGCTCAAAAACGAAGAATTTGCATCAATTTGGAATCTGGTGGTATTTTAGTGCAATGGGGGTTAAGCTAGGTTAACAGGGCCCTAACAACACTCCATCAACCTACTAAAACCAGTTCAAACATCACTTGGTCATGGTTCCCACTAATCACCACATATCGAATTAAAACGCACCAATAAACACTAATCGAAGCTAAGTTACACTAATTAAGCAAACTAAGGGGTAAGTTCTGTTGGAGATAGTGCCCTCAGAGTCAATTATTGGATCACAGGCACGTGATTGCAATGATTGAGGGAGGACCTATCCCGGTGGAACAGTCTTACTCGAGATGATAGTATGCTATCTGGTTTACCTTTATCATCGTGTACTGCTTTAGGTGACCTGACAGGTCGCTATTGCACGTTGATAGAGCCCTGGGATTCATGCTTGACTGCCAGCAGTATGAGGGCGATCATATAAGTGAGAGCTGGAGTCTACAAGCACATCCTTAAAAGGTCCCTAGTCGTGGGAGTTTCGAGACAGGGCATCGATTCTCCAGAGTAGACTAGTGTATACAGTCGAGACCCCGACGAGGGGCGGTGGCCGGTCTCACAAGCCACTGGTGTCAGTTGGTTCACCTAAGATGTATACAGGTGCTCATTGGGTTATGAGTACACCGGACAGGACTCGCCGGGAACATGCTAGTTGGTCTTATACCTCATGTCAGATAGCAGTTCCCAGGTGACATGTGTACAGGTTAGTTCATCGACCTGGGGATCGTCATTTGTCTCGTGTGAGTTCCCACTGTACTTTGATTACTACCCTACCACGGCTCAAAGGAGTCATGCAAACAGGTTTTAGTTGGGTACAGTCCCGAGCCACATGGAGACAGTGAGCGGATCTTCAGGGGTTCGTCTCTCCCGGTATTGGGGGTGAGGTCGCGCTGTGTCTAGGAGAGCCATTACACGAAGTCCTTGGCCAAGGCAGGAGATTTACTGGTAGGTATTCCAGTAGTATCTCAGGGTGTTCTGGGCTTCACTCCGACACGACTTGTACCGCTTTTGGGGGTCTGACTTTTACCCACCCCCTAGGCCCGACATGCGATGCTCATAGACGAACGGACCGGACTGTACGGATATTGTCACTGACAGGCTCAGTAGGGTGTCAGGATGAGTTCGCTCATCGACTTCCCTTTTAGTCAATAGCTGGTGGCCCGTCACGTATTGGCTTATACCTCTGACGTGCTAGTGGTTAAATCCACAACCATAGTATTGACGAGTCTTTAGAGTCCACCACACTTTCAGTTACTCAACCTTTCGGGCGAAACGCTGTAGAGGCCGTATGGAGATATGGCAGGGTCCGATCAGATACGTGCGGTATTGTACGGATCAGGATCGGACAGCTTTGTACTAGTGGCCGTATGGATATATGGCAAGGTTCGATCAGATACGTGCGGTATTGCACGGATCAGGATCGGACAGTTTTTACTAGCCGGTTTTGGTTTAAGCCGGTCCTAGTTTAGTACAGTGTAGATTTTGTCTCATTGCATTTGAATCCGGACGGAATACAGATGCGGGTGTGTATGCACAGTATGGGGTTTTCCTGTAATTTATTACGGGACCAGTTTTCTGGAGTTGCCAGTTTGCTTTCCGTTCCGGCCGGTTTTCCTTTGTTCTTTCCCGGCCGGACTTTTCCGATGGAGGGGGTAATTTGCAGTTTTGCAAATTACACTTTGTGGAGGACATTTTTGCATAAGGGTTGATATGATAAGCATCTTTTCTTTTCATGCTTTTATGTGATTTGATGAGATTAGAAATGAAGTGAGGTTTGATGTTGATTTAGTGATGATTATGTTTTAGGATGTGGTCACCACTTTTTGCTTCCTACACTCACCTCCCTCTTGCTATCATATTGTTTTTGCTCCACCATTTTATACTTCACTTGAAGAGAGAGTTTGTTTTATGGTTGAGAAAAAGAAAGAGAGAAAGAAAAGAGAAGAAGAGAGTTTCATCTTCATCCTTGAGAGTGTTTCATTTTCTTGATCTCATTTCATGTTAAGAAAAATGCAAGCACCATTTTTCTTGTCTTGTTTCCTCCATCATCCACAAATGGCAACAAACCCCAAAGTGAGACATACACTCTACACTATATTCCTACAGCAAATCTTGGACGCGTCGATTCGCCAGCTTCGCGCCCGAGTTGCCTCGGTATTGAGGTGGGAGCCCGTAAAAGTACCCGGCTTCGTGGTGCCCTTTCCGACGAGGAGGAGACGGACGGAGATCCCGCGAGGAGATCGGAGTGGGGGGTGGAGATGAAGACCGGAGGACTCGGATCAGTCGGTATATCTCTAACCCATCCTCTTGTTAGCTTAGACTAGTTTAATGGCACGATCCGGGTGTTTAGTGCGCGGTGGTGCCGGTTTGCTAAGTCCGCAAGATCAAAAAGTTTATTACCGTTTCCGCGTTTGGCCGTCGGATCGACGGCCGGGGCGCCGCCGTGCACTCACAGTGGTATCAGAGCCTCGCCATTAACTTAGTCTAGCTTTGTGTAATGTGTTTGCATTTCCGATCGATCAAAAAGTTCCAAAACCCGTATTGCCTTCGCATCAGTTTCTGTCGAAATTTTTTGGAGTCTAAAAATTTTTCAGGTGATCTCAGAATGATGTGCAGGGAGTTATAAGAACACTGGAAAAATTTGGTGACACAATTCGTCCGTACGACCGCGGAAGGGCGGCCAAAACCCCCTTCTGGCCGCGCTTCCGCCGCAGTTGTATGGGCTCGTGTGGAAATTTTTTTGCAGTGGGCTTGTGGGCTGTAATTAGGGGTTTTGGAATATTAAAATTGGGCCCAGGTTTTCTGTGAGTGATACAGTTTTGATTGGGGGCCCACTTGTTAATTTTTGGTCAATCGGAAAATTTTAAACACATTTTTCACAGTATTTACATTATATCTGCGACCGTGAATGTCACTCGATCGGTAAATCCTGTCTAACTGCTATAGCCCGGTTAGACGGATTTGCGAACGTGACTTTCACGTTGATGTTCTATGTATTTGCTGTGTTGTTGCGGATCGGTCGTAGGGATAGCCTGGATGCAATGCTAGTACAGTTTTGTTGTATTATGTACATTTGATAATTGCGGGGCGAGCGTCCGACATGTGGACTGCCGTCACTGCCTGTTTGTATTATTCTTTTGGGGCACGGCCAGGTTGCGGTCGATGTACCCGGTGTATGTATATTTTACATTCTGTACTAGGATTACCCCGCGGAGGGGTGCACGGATAGCGGGTTCTAGAAGGCAACAAGCCCGCATCTCATGGCATTGGGACGGAGGGGGCTTCACTCTAGGATTGGCGGGCTATTCGCCGCACTCGTAGAGGGTACAGGTTGACCCAGGAGGGGTGCCCAAGTTGCCGGATTCCGTGGAGTGCTGGGTGGTCCATTCACGGAGCTGAAGGGGGCTGCCTCGCTTCAGGTTTTGGCGGGTGACTTGCCGCGCCCGTAGGGGTCTAGGATTTCATTGCACAGGCTATCCACATGACCAGGGGAACGTCGGGTTTCAGTAGTGGCTCTGTGAAACCCGGGGATCCCAGATATCTGTATTGTTCTGTGATGCTGTACATTTCTGTGATGTTGCATTTCTTTTCACGCCTTGAGCGAAATATAATATATTGGTATATATATTAGTAGATGTTGTATATGTTTTTCATCCGCGCTAGTCCAGTCCCCGCTCTGTCGTTAGTAAGCTAACCTAACGAGTGATGACGGGACCCAGTGGCGAATGCGGATGGCATATACGTACGTCAGTATATTTTCGTTCTTTGTGGTGTGATCAATTGATGGGACTGCATTGATTCGGATCAATGCAAGTTAAACAAACCTATTCTGATGTTGTTGGAACACTTTTCAAAAAGCTGTTATTGCAAGGACGTTCACTTTTGTTTTGCATCGTGGTATTCATTTTGAATATCCTGCTCCTCAGTCGACGAGGCAAGGGCCGAGATCCCTTCACCGGAGTGACCCCTTGGACAGAAGTTTGCGTCAGGGCATTAACTTCACTATAGCCGATTACTTTTGCTTTGCATCGTGGTATTCATTTGGAATATCCTGCACCCCATTCTACGGGGAAAGAGCCGAGATCCCTTCACCGGGAGTGACCTCTTTAGTAAAGGTTTTCGTCACTATATTTTCTAAAAAGCTATCCGTTCCTTCAACGATATCAAGTTCATTACGTTAACGGTTTTCGCCAGAAACCATTCGTAGCCCTCCGTCGTTTCATATGGGTAGTCAATAGTATTCAAGCTGTGTTTGTTGGCCAAAGTCAAGGCACGGTGTTTGGTAGCTGTTGGTTATTCATATGCAGCATAGATAGATGCGTTGGTTTGGAACAGTCGTACTGCCTTGTTGGCCAAAGTCAAGGGTATGTACGGGTGGATTCAAAACAACCTGGAGAATGACGGGTAGAACTTGACATGTGACTTATGATTTGTTGGCCAAAGTCAAGGTCATAAGAGCATGGGGCAGAAATCACATCGGGAGTTTCAAAAGAACTGAAACTTGCCAGATATGCGCATACCTTCTGGAGTGTGATACCGTGAGCGGATTCCGTCACGTTATCATGCGATGATAGTTGGATCCCGATTCCCACGGATGAGTTGGTTTACTCCTCGGGTGACCCCGACTAATTCTTCTTTCAGGTTTGGAGGAGAATTTGAGGTACAGTGGGAGGTTTCCAGATTAGATAAATTGGTAACCATTCTGATCTTGGTTAGAGTGCACGCTGAGTGTTTCTTTTCTCTCTCTCTCTGGCAGCGACCATTGACCCGACCCTAGACTTTGACTCAGAGACCAAGTTGACCGAACCTTCTTTACACTGGCTTTTGGATTGTCAGAGTTGCAGACCTCATTGCCACTCCTACTTTTACCCTTTTCTCCAGGACACCCCGTATTACTACGAACGTCCACTTCCATTGGACAAAACCATCGTATGGTTAGATACGAACTCGAAGGGATTCGAGGATGGTTTCCGGTTCTGGAGAAAACGGATAGGATTATTCAGTTGTCTTTTCCCTTTTACCTTTTCTCAAGTTGTGAGTACTCCTTGGTTTAGGAGTAGTACACCTATTACGCAAATTGGATAGTCTTCTTCCAAACCTTAGGCTGGTGCCGACCGGTAGGGAATGAAGAAAACCAATTAGCCTAAACGGTGTGCAGAAGGTATTAAGATTAAGACAAAGCAAGGGATTAGTAAGAGGGCAGAGTAAATTGCGACTGATATTCACGACCAAACCAAATATTTCTTCGCCAATCCTAAATCACCTTTGTATTTCTTCAGGACACTCCGTATCACTACGAAGATCCACAGTTTATTGGATACTCCATCGTATGGTTATATACGAACTCGAAAGGAACTTGTTCCAGTTCGGGGATGGATTCTGGTCCAGGAGAAATAGGAATAAGGTTTATTCGGTTGTCTTTTGTTTTCACCTTCTCTCGCATTGCGAGTGCTCCTAGGACTAGGACAGTACACCCATTATGCTTATTGGATAGTCTTCTTCCAAACCATAGGCTGGTGCCGAAGGTAGGGAAGGAAGAAAACCATTTGGCCTAAAGGGGTGTGCAGAAGGTAATGACTAAAGACATATAAAGGGATTTGAAGAGGTGGCAAAGAATTATACGGTTATAGTTGTGAATCTGGATAATGGTAGAGGCATTACTAGGAATACCAAGATACCCCATCGAAACATTTCAATGTTTCAGTTCTACTGTGTACTGTTAAAGGAAAACTGATTTCCTGATTAGACACTTGCTCCAGGGTATGTATTTACCAGGTTTGATTCCCACATCTGTATGGTTTTACAGATGATGAGTGGGAGTAAGTTATTGGGAATAGGGTAATCATCCTCATTATATCGGGATTCGTTGTAATCGGTGATATTTGAGGAGATCATCTGGGCTGTTTGCCGGTCGGCAAATATTTGGTTTTGAATATCCGCTGTTGTGCACCAATTTCAAATTGATATATCTGTACGTCTATTTTCATAGAGTGAGATATACCTTTTGATATTATGTCGATGACATTTACCTATATCAGTGGATGGTTAGGTAAGGAGCATTAAACAGCGGTGTAATTCTTCTTAACCATAAGTACAGCTTTCAACCTACGACACACAGTGAAAGAGTTGTTAGACTCAGCGGACTTATACAGAGTGTTGTATGTTGTCCAGTGTCCATTAGGACAGAGGGGTTGGTCCTCATACTATATTCTGTTTACTTTTAACTTCTCTAGTTCTTAGACATGTGTTTCGTAGAAACACAGGGTCTAAGTTTTGTGGAGTTATAGCTATTTGAATAGAGTAGAGAACCAGGTGTAGCAAGTATCGGGATTCTTCAAGGTGATTGAAGATGTAGATACTTGTGTATGGTATTCAGTTGATAGTAATAATAAAGAGAAATTGCTTCTCTTTCAGGTTACTCATAATTGGAAGCATTCCTAAGTTGAGTAACGCTGATCGGCCTCCTTCCATTTAGTTGACATGCACTGGAGATAGCTGCATGATTTGAATCTGGTTCAATTAAATCAGTGCCTCTGGTTCTATATTGGATATAGTACAGTTCATATCTTAACATTGTTAAGGTACGGGGTGTTGTCCGGCTTATGATTAAAACCAGACTCTGGATAACTCAAGGCACGTTTCTGTAATGGCTGTTTGTGGGTTGACCCAGGCTATGACGAGGGTTGATTTTCTACCATAAGAAAGATCAATAGTGATATTGTTCTTGACTCGCCACAGTTTTAATAAAAATGGATTTTTTCAAAAACAGTAGTGGGAGTATGGTAGAACTGGAAGTGATTCCAGAACCATAAACGATTACTGAAGATTTGATAAGGAACCTAAAGATTCAATCTGGTTTGACATTCCATTGGCCACTCCGCAGATAAGGTGGGTAACTTCAGGCACCCGAGAGGTACTCCGGTAGCCTCAAGGACGGTGACAGGGAAGTTCTTGTTTACCCACACTTGCCACTGTTGTTGTTCGAGGCTGCGAGACCCGGCAGGAGGATGAGTATAGCGTCGTTCTAAACTAGCTTTAGAAGTGCACATCTATATGACTCTGCCAGAGGGTTTTCGTAGTCAGTGGGAGCAGCGGAAGCATTGGTGGACGTCAGGCTTATGTCTATTTATAGACTAAAGCAGATATAGCGGAGTTAGATCATCTGCTTCTGATGTGACAGTCATAGGTTTGACGTCATCAGAATAGGGGATGGATCTGTTGAGAAGGTAGTAGGAAGTGATATTCCTATACTACGATCGGTCATACTTTGGTCGTCACACAGTGGTTTCTCCACATGGGACTTGGACATTATATCAGACATACTGGTTACTAGATCTATGGTTTTAGATCTGGATTTGGGTGGTTTCCCAATCTGGGTACTTTGACAGCATTCTAAGAGTTTTTAGAATAGACGACTCCTGGCACGGTGGTGTACCTGCAGGTGATGGAGTCACCCTCTCTAAAGGTGTCTTATAGACTAAAGTAGAGAGGGATGTGCATGATTGGCAGATCACTTGCTTAGGCAATTGAGTCAATCATGAGATGTCAAGTACCACACCAGATGTTGTTCTTGCACTAGATGCAATAAGTTGATATTGATCCAATCCTGGAGGAACAGTCGGAAGCAGTTTTAGAACATAAGTAGATGTTCTAGGGATATGATAACGACAGCCTCATTAGGGAGACAGTTATCATTCCAGGCTTCCAAGGTGACATGGACGACAGGGTGATCGTCAGAGTTATAATTTTCCTTCTGACGAGGGGCAGTATTTTGGACAGGTGGTCCAAGGCAATACTGAGGGTGGCATGGCGCAGGATACTGATTAAGTTCAGTTGACGATACAGTCTAAGAAGTTTGGATTTGGAGTTCATTTATGAGCTCGATCCCATCAGACATCCAGACATTCTAAGACAGGTATTGCTCATTTCGGGAGATGGCATTCTCCGCGAACTTGAGATTTAGAGAGACATAGAAAGAAACTTCAGAGCGGATCCACTCGCTGAGGCTATTTCTCGAACGCAATAGTCTCGCAAACGAGCTTTATGAGACTGACTAGTAGAGGAGTTGGGTGTTCGGTATCACACGGGCTGTGAGTATGCGACATCGCAATAATTAGCCTTGAGTGCAAGTGGGAGATTGTTGGAGATAGTGCCCTCAGAGTCAATTATTGGATCACAGGCACGTGATTGCAATGATTGAGGGAGGACCTATCCCGGTGGAACAGTCTTACTCGAGATGATAGTATGCTATCTGGTTTACCTTTATCATCGTGTACTGCTTTAGGTGACCTGACAGGTCGCTATTGCACGTTGATAGAGCCCTGGGATTCATGCTTGACTGCCAGCAGTATGAGGGCGATCATATAAGTGAGAGCTGGAGTCTACAAGCACATCCTTAAAAGGTCCCTAGTCGTGGGAGTTTCGAGACAGGGCATCGATTCTCCAGAGTAGACTAGTGTATACAGTCGAGACCCCGACGAGGGGCGGTGGCCGGTCTCACAAGCCACTGGTGTCAGTTGGTTCACCTAAGATGTATACAGGTGCTCATTGGGTTATGAGAACACCGGACAGGACTCGCCGGGAACATGCTAGTTGGTCTTATACCTCATGTCAGATAGCAGTTCCCAGGTGACATGTGTACAGGTTAGTTCATCGACCTGGGGATCGTCATTTGTCTCGTGTGAGTTCCCACTGTACTTTGATTACTACCCTACCACGGCTCAAAGGAGTCGTGCAAACAGGTTTTAGTTGGGTACAGTCCCGAGCCACATGGAGACAGTGAGCGGATCTTCAGGGGTTCGTCTCTCCCGGTATTGGGGGTGAGGTCGCGCTGTGTCTAGGAGAGCCATTACACGAAGTCCTTGGCCAAGGCAGGAGATTTACTGGTAGGTATTCCAGTAGTATCTCAGGGTGTTCTGGGCTTCACTCCGACACGACTTGTACCGCTTTTGGGGGTCTGACTTTTACCCACCCCCTAAGCCCGACATGCGATGCTCATAGACGAACGGACCGGACTGTACGGATATTGTCACTGACAGGCTCAGTAGGGTGTCAGGATGAGTTCGCTCATCGACTTCCCTTTTAGTCAATAGCTGGTGGCCCGTCACGTATTGGCTTATACCTCTGACGTGCTAGTGGTTAAATCCACAACCATAGTATTGACGAGTCTTTAGAGTCCACCACACTTTCAGTTACTCAACCTTTCGGGCGAAACGCTGTAGAGGCCGTATGGAGATATGGCAGGGTCCGATCAGATACGTGCGGTATTGCACGGATCAGGATCGGACAGCTTTGTACTAGTGGCCGTATGGATATATGGCAAGGTTCGATCAGATACGTGCGGTATTGCACGGATCAGGATCGGACAGTTTTTACTAGCCGGTTTTGGTTTAAGCCGGTCCTAGTTTAGTACAGTGTAGATTTTGTCTCATTGCATTTGTATCCGGACGGAATACAGATGCGGGTGTGTATGCACAGTATGGGTTTTTCCTGTAATTTATTACGGGACCAGTTTTCTGGAGTTGCCAGTTTGCTTTCCGTTCCGGCCGGTTTTCCTTTGTTCTTTCCCGGCCGGACTTTTCCGATGGAGGGGGTAATTTGCAGTTTTGCAAATTACACTTTGTGGAGGACATTTTTGCATAAGGGTTGATATGATAAGCATCTTTGCTTTTCATGCTTTTATGTGATTTGATGAGATTAGAAATGAAGTGAGGTTTGATGTTGATTTAGTGATGATTATGTTTTAGGATGTGGTCACCACTTTTTGCTTCCTACACTCACCTCCCTCTTGCTATCATATTGTTTTTGCTCCACCATTTTATACTTCACTTGAAGAGAGAGTTTGTTTTATGGTTGAGAAAAAGAAAGAGAGAAAGAAAAGAGAAGAAGAGAGTTTCATCTTCATCCTTGAGAGTGTTTCATTTTCTTGATCTCATTTCATGTTAAGAAAAATGCAAGCACCATTTTTCTTGTCTTGTTTCCTCCATCATCCACAAATGGCAACAAACCCCAAAGTGAGACATACACTCTACACTATATTCCTACAGCAAATCTTGGACGCGTCGATTCGCCAGCTTCGCGCCCGAGTTGCCTCGGTATTGAGGTGGGAGCCCGTAAAAGTACCCGGCTTCGTGGTGCCCTTTCCGACGAGGAGGAGACGGACGGAGATCCCGCGAGGAGATCGGAGTGGAGATGAAGACCGGAGGACTCGGATCAGTCGGTATATCTCTAACCCATCCTCTTGTTAGCTTAGACTAGTTTAATGGCACGATCCGGGTGTTTAGTGCGCGGTGGTGCCGGTTTGCTAAGTCCGCAAAATTAAAGTTTATTACCGTTTCCGCGTTTGGCCGTCGGATCGACGGCCGGGGCGCCGCCGTGCACTCACAAGTTCAAGAAGTATACCCCATACTCGACCCTAGGGAGCTGGAGGAAGAAGAAGAAGTGGAGGGATGGAGCTGCAGATGGAGTTGGGGCTGTTGCTGCTGCTAACTGCTGCTCACTGGTGCTGCTGTTGTGCTTGCTTCAGCTGCTGCTGAGCTTGCTTGCTGCTGCTGGGGATGCTTCTGCTGCTGCTGTGGAGAGGTAAGTGTGTGAGTGTGAGAGTGAGGTTGAGAGAAAAGAACACAAGGATGAGAAAGAATCATAACCCAAATGTCAACCCCTCCACTCTCTCTCTTCATTAAATGCAAGCTTGGCTTTTGCCATGATGCATTCTCTCTCTCTCATTCTCACCAAGTCAACACTCCAAAAAGGAAATTCAAATTAAAGCAACCCTCAATTAACTAATTAAACTTAATTAAAACCCAAAAGACTTAATCCCCATGATTAAACCCACCATGGTTGCTAATCATGGTATTACCTCATTTTAAAACCCTGGTTTACATGCACATGTATGCGCAAGCCTAGGAAAATTCTAGAAAAATATTTATTAAATTGGGAAAAATATTTGAAACTCAATTTGGTAGACTTTTTTTTATTAAAAACCTTTTATTTAAATATAATTAGCCAATAAACACATCCTAAGGTGTTACAATCTCTCCCCCTTAAAGAAATTCGTCCCCGGATTTCAAAATCTAACCACACGTACCTTTGAAAAGACGGGGGTACTTCTTCCTCATCTCGCTTTCGGTCTCCCAAGTGACCTCCTCCCTTCTCGACCACGCCAAAGTACTTTGACTGATGGAATGTCTTTCGATCTCAATTTCTTTACTTGTCGATCCAAGATCATCACCGGCTGCTCTGCATAGGAAAGGTCGTGCTCAAGCTGGATCGTCGGGTGCTGAATCGATGCGAAGGATCATGAAGATATCTACGGATCATCGAAACATGAAATACGGGGTGCACATCTGGAAAACTGGGCGGAAGGGCTAACCGGTATGCAACTGCACCAACACGCTCGAGGATCTCGAAGGGGCCCACATATCTGGGACTGAGCTTCCCTTTCTTCCCAAACCTCATCACACCTTTCATTAGGGAGACCCTCAAGAAAACATGATCACTAACAGAAAACTCAAGTCTGCGCCGCCGACGGTCCGCATAAGATCTCTTCCTACTCTGGGCTGCTCTCATCCTATCGCGAATCAACTGGATCTTCGCGGTCGTCTCCTCAACAATCTGTGGCCCTAAGATACTGCTCTCACTGAGCTCTGTCCAACAGGAGGACGATCTGCATCTCCTTCCATAAAGAGCCTCAATTGGTGCTATCTGAATAGTCTCCTGCTAGCTGTTATTGTAGGAGAACTCTACTAAGGGTAAGTGATGATCCCAGCTACCTCCGAAATCTAATACACACGCTCTGAGCATGTCCTCGAGAGTCTGAATAGTCCGCTCTGACTGTCCGTCGGTCTGCGGATGAAATGCTGTGCTGAAACTCAAGCGAGTGCCCAAAGCCTCCTGAAGCCTCTGCCATAGTCGACTGGCAAACTGGGTGCCTCTATCGGACAAGATACATGTTAGGACTCCGTGCAGTCGTACTATCTCGTCGATGTAAATATGGGCGTACTGAGAAAATCCGAAAGTCGTCTTCACTGGCAGGAAGTGAGCCGCTTTCGTCAAACGATCTACGATCACCCAAATGGAGTCATACCCTCTCCTAGTCCTGGGTAGACCCACAACGAAATCCATCGAAATCTGCTCCTATTTCCACTCCGGAATGGGTAACGGCTGTTGCTCTCCCGCGGGCCTCTGGTGCTCGGCCTTGACTTGCTGACAAGTCAGGTATCTCGATACGAAATCTGCGATGTCCCTCTTCATTTCGTCCCACCAGTAAACATCTCTCATATCATGATACATCTTGGTGGAACTGGGATGGACACTGTACACCGATCAATGTGCCTCCTCGAGAATCTCACGCCGTAGCCCCTCAGCATCTGGTATGCACAGTCTAGTCCCAAATCTCAGCATCCCCTGATCATCGATCACGAACTCTGAAAATCTGCCCTGCCCAATCTGCGTCCTGATCTCTGAACATCGGTCATCACTGTGCTGGGCCTCATGTACACGGTCAAGCAACTGTGGGCGTGCACGAACATGCGCGATTTGTCCTCCAATCGGCGTGAAATCGAACTGTATCCGGCTGTCGCATAATATCTTCTAATCTGCCGACGACTGCCTCTGTACTGCGCTCAAACAAGATAGACTACCCCCGGGCCTCCTGCTCAAAGCATCCACCACCACATTCGCCTTGCCCGGGTGATACAAGATCTCGCAGTCGTAATCCTTCACTAACTCCATCCATCGGCGCTGTTCAGGTCTCGCTGCTGAAATATATATTTTAAACTCTTGTGATCAGTGAATATCTGGCACGACTCGCCGTATAGGTAATGTCGCCAGATCTTAAGTGCAAAGACCACTGCAGCCATCTCCAAATCGTGAGTGGGGTAGTTCTGTTCATGTTTCTTCAATTGTCGTGAAGCATACGCGATCACCCTGTCATGCTGCATCAATACGCACCTTAACCCCACTCGAGAAGCATCACAATAGACCACAAATCCGCCTGATCCCAAAGGCAATGATAACACCGGTGCCGTAGTCAGCCGAGTCCGTAGCTGCTGAAAACTGTGCTCGCACTCCTCCGTCCAATCGAAATGAACTCCTTTCCGGGTCAACCCGGTCAAAGGTGTAGCAATACTGGAGAAATCCTGCACAAATCGCCTGTAGTAACCGGCCAACCCCAAAAACCTGTGAATCTCTGTAACCGATGTGGGTCTAGGCTAACGCTGAACGGCCTCGATCTTCCTCGGGTCTACACATATGCCGTCTCGTGAAATCACATGCCCCAAGAAGTCTACGCTGTCCAGCCAGAAAGCACACTTGGAGAATTTCGCGTAAAGCTGGTGCTCCCTCAAAGTCTGCAGTGTAATCCGCAGGTGCTGCTCGTGCTCCTCACTACTCCGGGAATACACCAAGATATCGTCAATGAACACTATGATGAACAGATCCAAATATGGCCGGAAAATACGGTTCATCAAATCCATGAATCCTGCTGGCGCATTGGCGAGTCCGAACGACATCACCAAAAACACATAATGGCCGTAGCGCGTACGGAATGCTGTCCTAGGAATGTCCTCCTGTCGAACTCGCAGCTAATGATAGCTCGATCGTAAATCGATCCTCGAAAAGTATCCTTCCCCCTGGAGCTGGTCGAACAAATCGTCGATAGGCGGCAAGGGATATCTGTTCCGCACTGTCACCCTGTTCAGCTGGCGGTAGTCGATACACAGACGCAAACTGCCGTCCTTCTTCTTGACGAACAGGACTGGAGCACCCCAAGGAGAAACACTGGGTCGAATAAGTCCCTTATCCAGCAAATCTTGCAATTGACCCTTCAACTCTCGAAGTTCCGTCGGGGCCATCCGATTAGGCGGTATGGAAATAGGCCCCGTGCCCGGAACCAAATCAATACAGAAAGAAATGTCGCGCTCGGGCGGTAGCCCAGGAAGCTTATCAGGGAACACATCAGGAAACTCGCTAACTACCGGAACCGGATCCAATGGAACCTCTGTAGCGCTAGCATCGCAAACATAGGCGAGAAATCCCTAGCATCCTTTCCTCAAAAGCTGTCCAGCGCGAAAAGAAGAAATCACACTGTGAGGGGTGGCACCACGGTCCCCCAACACAACAAAAACCGACTCGCCGGGGAAATAGAATCTAACTGTCTTCTCACGGCAGTCCACAGAAGCATAGCACGTGGCTAACCAATCCATGCCCAAAAGAACGTCGAAGTCCAACATCTCAAGAAGGATCAAGTCGACAGGCATCCCTCTCTCGCCAATACAGACGGTACAGGATCGGAACACGTGCCTAGCAACAAACGACTCTCCCACAGGAGTGGTCACAACAAGCGGCTGATCAAGCAAACCGGACTCTCTACCTAAGGTCGGCACAAAGTATGTGGATTGTTGGAGATAGTGCCCTCAGAGTCAATTATTGGACCACAGGCACGTGATTGCAATGATTGAGGGGAGGACCTGTCCCAGTAGGACAGTCTTACTCATGATGATAGTATGCTATCTGGTTTATCTTTATCATCGTGTACTGCTTTAGGTGACCTTACGAGTCGCTATTACACGTTGATAGAGCCCCTAGGATTCTTGCTTGACTACCAGTAGTATGAGGGCGATCATATACGTGGGAGCTGGGGTCTATAAGCACATCCTTAAAAGGTCCCTAGTCGTGGGAGTTTCGAGACAGGGCATCGATTCTCCAGAGTAGACTAGTGTATACAGTCGAGACCCCGACAAGGGGAGGTGGCCGGTCTCACAAGCCACTGGTGTCAGTTGGTTCACCTAAGATGTATACAGGTGCTCATTGGGTTATGAGTACACCGGACAGGACTCGCCGGGAACCTGCTAGTTGGTATTATACCTGACGTCAGATAGCAGTTCCCTGGTGACATGTGTACAGGTTAGTTCATCGACCTGAGATCTTCATTTGTCTCGTGTGAGTTCCCACTGTGCTTTGATTACTACCCTACCACGCTCAAAGGAGACGTGCAAATAGGTTTTAGTTGGGTACAGTCCAGAGCCACATGGAGGCAGTGAGAGGATCTGCAGGGGTTCGTCTCTCCCGGTATTGGGGGTGAGGTCGCGCTGCGTCTAGGAGAGCCAGAACATGAAAAGTCCTTGGCCAATGCAGGAGATTTGCTGGTAGGTATTACAGTAGTATCTCAGGGTGTTCTGGGCTACACTCCGACACGACTTGTACCGCTTTTAGAGGTCTGACTTTTACCAACCCCCTAGGCCCGCCATGCGATGCTCATAAACGAACGGACCGGACTGTACGGATATTGTCACTGACAGGCTCAGTAGGGTGTCAGGATGAGTTCGCTCATCGACGTCCCTTTTGGTCAATAGCTGGTGGCCCATCACGTATGGCTAATACCTCTGGCGTGCTAGTGGTTAAATCCACAGCCATAGTATTGACGAGTCTTTAGAGTCCACCACACACAGTTACTCAGGTTTCGGGCGAAATGCTGTAGAGGCCGTATGGAGATATGGCAGGATTCGATCAGATACGTGCGGTATTGCACGGATCGTGATCGGACGGTTTTTACTAGCCGGCTTTGGCTTAAGCCGGATCCTAGTATTAGATAGTGTAGATTTTGTCTCTTTGCATTTGTGTTCAGTGGGAATACAAATGCAGGCATGTATATGCAGTAGCGGGGTTTTCCTGTAATTTATTACGGGATCAGTTTTCTGAAGTTTCCAGTTTGCATTCCGTTCCGGCCGGTTTTCCTTTGTTCCTTCACGGCCGGACTTTCGATGGAGGGGGTTATTTGCAAGTATGCAAATAACATTTGTGGGAGGGGGTTTATTATGATAGTGGCCTCATCATCATGAGATTCTTTTCTAGTCTATTTCATTTGCATTTATGTGATGGTGTGTGAAAGGTTTTGACTTGATATTGGTGTGACCTTTTTCTACACTTATTCATCCCCTTTCTTCTCTTGGAAAATTCATTCATTTCATTTCCTCATGCTTGAAAGGGGCCGGCCATTATTGGGAGAGAGGATGAGAGAAATTCTTTTTGGTGTAGAAAAATTATCATCTCCCTTTTTAGCTTGCTACCAAAAATTCCCATGCACATCTCTCCATTGTTCATTCATTACTCCACCTCCATCATGGCAACCTCAATAACCCCAAAGAGACATGTTTTCTACACTTGCCTACAGCAAATCTTGGACGTGTCGGCTAGCCAATTTCGCGCCCGAGTTGCCTCGGTCCAGAGGTGGGAGCCCGTAAAAGAAATCGGCTACGTGGTGCCCTTTCCGACGAGGAGGTGATGGACAGAGATTCCGTGGGAGATCGGAGTGGAGACGAAGACCGAAGGACACGGATCGCGTGGTATACTTCTCTACTCTTATTTTAGTTTGCTAGTAGCTAGGTTAATAGCCTGATCCGGGAAAAAAGTGCGCGGTGGTGCCGGTTTGCTAGTTTGCAAAGTTTTTGTTTCCGCGTTTCCGGCATCGGATCGACGGCCGGGGCGCCGCCGCGGACTTACATTGGTATCAGAGCCACGCCATTAACCTAGTCTAGCTTGCTCTAGTATGTTTAAAGACTCTATCAAACAAAATCCCAAAAACTGTATTTTTAGTGCATGTGTTTTCTGTCGAAATTTTTTTCTGCTCCAAAATTTTTCAGGGTGTTTCAGAATAACATGCAGGGAATTATAAGACTTCTGGAAAAATTTGGTTGGATGATTCGACTGTTCCACCGCAGAACCGCGGCCAAATCCATGCATTGGCCGCGGTTCCGCGGCCATTATAACTCCTTGCTGCACCAATTTTTTTTCCAGAGGGTCTTATACTGTGAAATAGGGGTTTTGGGATATTCTATTTGGGCCCAGATTTTCTGTAAGTGCTACAGTACTGCTTGGGGCCCACTTCGGTAAATTTGTTCGATCGGATATTTTAAACATGTTAGTTCACAGTATTTACATGATATCTGCGACCGTGAATGTCATTCGATCGGTAAATCCTGTCTAACTGCTATAGCCCTTTTAGACGGATTTGCGAACGTGACATTCACGTTGATGTTATGTGTTGTGCTGTGATGTTGCGGATCGGTCGTGGGGGATAGCCTGGATGCAATGTTAGTACAGTTTTGTTTTATATGTACATTTGATATTGCGGGGCGAGCGTCCGACATGTGGACTGCCGTCACTGCCTGTTTGTATTATTCTTTTGGGGCACGACTGGGTCGAGGTCGATGTACCCGTTGTATGTATATTTTACTTTCTGTACTAGGATTACCCCACGGAGGGGTGCACGGATAGCCGGGTTCTACAGTGCAACAAGCCCGCATCTCATGGCATTGTGACAGAGGGGGCTTTACTCTAGAATTGGCAGGGCTATTCACCGCACTCGTAGGGGGTATAGGTTGACCCAGGAGGGGTGCCCAAGTTACCGGATTCCGTGAAGTGCTGGGTGGTCCATTCATGTTGCTGAAAGGGGCTGCCTCGCTTCAGGTTTTGGCGGGTAACTTGCCGCGCCCGTAGGGGTCTAGGATTTCATTGCACAGGCTATCCACACGACCAGGGGAACGTCGGGTTTCAGTAGCGGCTCTGTGACACCCGGGGATCCCAGATATCTGTATTATTCTGTGATGTTGTACATTTCTGTGATGTTGCATTTTATCACGCCTTGAGCGAAAATTATATATTATATATATACTAGTAGAAGTTGTATATGTTTTGCATCCTGCTAGTCCAGTCCCCGCTCTGTCGTTAGTTAAGTAACCTAACGGGTGATGACGAGACCCAGTGGCGAATGCGGATAGCATATACGTACATCATTATTTTCGTTCTTTTGTGGTATGATCAATTGATGGGACTGCGTTGATTCGGATCAATGCAAGATAAACAAACCTATTCTGATGTTGTTAGAACACTTTTTCAAAAAAGCTGTTATTGCAAGGGCGTTCTATTTTGTTTTGCACAGTGGTATTCAGTTGGAATATCCTGCTCCTCAGTCGACGAGGCAAGGGTCGAGATCCCTTCACCGGGAGTGACCCTTTGGACAAAAGTTTGAGTTAGGGCAATAACTTCACTATAGCCGGTTGCTTTTGCTTTGCATCGTGGTATTCAGTTGGAATATCCTGCACCTCATTCTACGGGGAAAGAGCCGAGATCCCTTCACCGGGAGTGACCTCTTTAGCAAAGGTTTTCGTCACTATATTTTTATAAAGCTATCAGTTCCTTCAACGATATCAAGTTCATTACGTTAAAGGTTTTCGCCAGAAACCATTCGTAGCCTTCCATCGCTTCAAATGGATAGTCAATAGTATTCAAGCTGTGTATGTTGGCCAAAATCAAGGCACGGTGTTTGGTAGCTGTTGGGTATTCATATGCAGCATAGATAGATGCGTTGGTTTGGGACAGTCGTATAGCCTTGTTGGCTAAAGTCAAGGGCTTATACGGGTGGGTTCAAATTAACATGGACAATGATGGGTAGAACTTGACATGTGACTTATGATATTTTGACCTTACGCCAAGGTCATAAGAGCATGGGGCAAAAATCCACATCGGGAGTTTCTAAAGAAACTGAAACTTGCCAGATATGCGCATACCTTCTGGAGTGTGATAACGTGAGCGGATTACGTCACGTTATCATGCGATGATAGTTGGATCCCGATTCCCACTGATGAGTTGGTTTACTCCTCGGGTGATCCCGGCTAATTCTTCTTTCAGGTTTGGGGAAGAATTTGACGTTACAGTGGGAGGTTTCCAGATTAGATAAAGTGATAACCATTCTGATCTTGGTTAGAGTGCACGCTGAGTGTTTCTTTTCTCTCTCTTTGGCAGCGACCATTGACCCGACCCTAGACTATGACTCAATGACCAAATTGACCGAACCTTCTTAACACTAGCTTTTGGATTGTCAGAGTTGCAGACCTCATTGCCACTCCTATTTTTACCCTTTTTTTCCGGGACACCCCGTATTACTACGAACGTCCACTTCCATTGGACAAAACCATCGTATGGTTATATACGAACTCGAAGGAATTCGAGGATGGTTTCCGGTTCTGGAGAAAACGAATAGGATTATTCAGTTGTCTTTTCCTTTTACCTTCTCTCAGGTTGCGAGTACTCCTTGGTTTAGGTGATAGTACACCTATTACGCAAATTGGATAGTCTTCTTCCAAACCTTAGGCTGGTGCCGAACGGTGGGGAATGAAGAAAACCAATTAGCCTAAACGGTGTACAGAAGGTATTAAGTTAAGACAAAGAAAGGGATTAGTAAGAGGGCAAAGTAAATTGCGACTGCTATTCACGACCAAACCAAGTATTTCTTCGCCAATCCTAAATTACCTTTATATTTCTCCAGGACACTCCATATCACTACGAAGATCCCAAGTTTATTGGATAATCCATCGTATGGTTATATACGAACTCGAAAGGAACTTGTTCCAGTTCGGGGATGGATCCTGGTTCAGGAGAAATAAGAATAAGGTTTATTCGGTTGTCTTTTATCTTCACCTTCTCTCGCATTGCGAGTGCTCCTAGGATTAGGAAAGTACACCCATTATGCTTATTGGATAGTCTTCTTCCAAACCATAGGCTGGTGCCGAACGGTAGGGAAGTAAGAAAACCATTTGGCCTAAAGGGGTGTACAGAAGGTAATGACTAAAGACATATAAAGGGATTTGGAGAGATGGCAAAGAATTATACGGTTACAGTTATGAATCTGGATAATGGAAGAGGCATTACTAGGAATACCCAGATACCCCATCGAAATATTTTAATGTTTCAGTTTCACTGTGTACTGTTAAAAGAGAACTGATTTCCTAATTAGACACTTGCTCCAGGGTATGTATTTACCAGGTATGATTCTCACATCTGTATGGTTTTACAGATGATGAGTAGGAGTAAGTTATTAGGAATTAGGTGGTCATCCTCATTATATCGGGATTCGTTGTAATTGGTGATATTTGAGAAAGTCACCTGGGCTGTTTGCCGGTCGGCAAATATTTGGTTTTGAATATCCGTTGTTGTGCACCAATTTCAAATTGATATATCTGTACGTCTATTTTTATAGAGTGAGACATACCTTTTTGAAATTGTGTCTATGACATTTACCAATACCAGTGGATGGTTAGGTAAGGAGCATTGAACAGCGGTGTAATTCTTCTTAACCAAAAGTACAGTTTTCAACGTACGACACACAGTGAATGAGTCATTTGACTCAAGGGACTTGTACAGAGTATTGTATATTGTCCAGTGTCCATTAGGACAGAGGGGTTGGTCCTCGTACTATATTCTGTTTACTTATGACTTCTCTAGTTCTTAGACATGTGTTTCGTAGAAACACAGGGTCTAAGTTTTGAGGAGTTATAAGTATAAGAGTAATGTAGAGAACCAGGTATTGCAAGTATCGGGATTCTTCAAACTGATCGAAGATTTAGATACTTGTATATGGTATTCAGATGATAGTAATGGTTAAGAGAACTTGCTTCTCTTTCAGGTTACTCATAATTGGAAGTATTCCTAAGTTGAGTAACGCTGATCGGCCTCCTTCCATTTAGTTGACATGCACTGGAGACAGCTGCATGATTTGAATCTGGTTCAATTAAATCAGTGCCTCAGTTTCTATATTGGATATAGAACAGTTCATATCTTGACATTGTTAAGGTACGGGGAGTTTTCCGGCTTATGCTTAAAACCAGAATCCGGATAACTCAAGGCACGTTTCTGTAATGGCTGTTTGTGGGTTGACCCAGGCTATGACGAGGGTTGATTTTCTACCATCTGGAAGATCAATAGTGATATTGTTCTAGACTCGCCACAGTTTTAATAAAAATGGATTTTTTCAGAAAACAGTAGTGGGAGTATGGTAGAACTGGAAGTGATTCCAGAACCGCAAACGATTACTGAAGATTTGATAAGAACCTAAAGATTCAATCTGGTTTGACATTCCATTGGCCACTCCGCAGATAAAGTGGGTAACCTCAGGCACTCGAGAGGTACTTCGGTATGCTCAAGGACGGTGGCAGGGAGGTTCTTGTTTACCCAGACTTGCCATTGCTGTTGTTCCAGACTGTGAGACCCGGCAGGAGGATGAGTATAGCGTCGTTCTAAACTAGCTTTAGAAGTGTACGTCTATATGACTCTGCCAGAGGGTTTCCGTAGTCAGTGGGAGCAGCGGAAGCATTGGTGGACAGGTGGCTTATGTCTATTTATAGACTAAAGCGGATACAGCGGAGATAGATCATCTATTTCTGATGTGACAGTCATAGGTTTGACTTCATCAGAATAGGGGATGGATCTGTTAAGAAGGTAGTAGGGTGTGATGTCCTGGTATTTGATGACATACACAGAGTAGGAAGTGATATTCCTATACTACGGTCGGTTATACTTTGGTCGTCACACAGTAGTTTCTCCACATAAGGAATTGGATGTTATATCAGACATTCTGGTTGCTAGATCTATGGTTTTAGATCTAGATTTGGGTGGCTTCCCAATCTGGGTACTTTGACCGCATTCTAAGAGTATTTAGAATGGACGACTCCTGGCATGGTGATGTACCTGCAGGTAATGGAGTGACCCTCTCTAAAGGTGTCTTACAGACTAAAGGGAAGAGGGATGCGCATGATTGGCAGATCACTTGCTTAGGCAATTGAGTCAATCATGAGATGTCAAGTACCACACCAGATGTTGTTCTTGCTGTAGGTGCAATAAGTTAATATTGATCCAATCCTGGAGAAACGGTCGGAAGCAGTTTTAAAACATAAGTTGATGTTCTAGGGATATGATAACAGCATTCTCCTTCGGGAGACAGTTATCATTCCAGGCTTCCAAGGTGACCTGGACGGCAGAGTGGCTGTCAGAGTTATAGTTTTCCCTCTGATGAGGGGAAGTATTTTGGACAGGTGGTCCAGGTGGATACTGAGGGAAGGCAAGGCGCAGGATACTGATTAAGTTCAGTTGACGATACAGTCTAAGAAGTTTGGATTTGGAGTTCACTTATGAGCTAGGTCCCATCAGATATCCAGACACATTCTAAGACAGGTATAGCTCATTTCGGGAGATGGTTTTCTCCGCAAACTTGAGATAGAGAGAGACATAGAAAGAAACACCACAGCGGATCCACTCACTGAGGCTATTCCTCGAACGCAATAGTTTCGCAAACGAGCTTTGTGAGACTGACTAGTAGAGGAGTTGGGTGTTCGGTATCACACGGGCTGTGAGTATGCAACATCACAATAATTAGCCATGAGTGCAAGTGGGAGATTGTTGGAGATAGTGCCCTCAGAGTCAATTATTGGATCACAGGCACGTGATTGCAATGATTGAGGGGAGGACCTGTCCCAGTAGGATAGTCTTACTCAAGATGATAGTATGCTATCTGGTTTATCTTTATCATCGTGTACTGCTTTAGGTGACCTTACGAGTCGCTATTACACGTTGATAGAGCCCCTAGGATTCTTGCTTGACTACCAGCAGTATGAGGGCGATCATATACGTGGGAGCTGGGGTCTACAAGCACATCCATAAAAGGTCCCTAGTCGTGGGAGTTTCGAGATAGGGCATCGATTCTCTAGAGTAGACTAGTGTAAACAGTTGAGACCCCGACGAGGGGCGGTGGCAGGTCTCACAAGCCACTGGTGTCAGTTGGTTCACCTAAGATGTGTACAGGTGCTCATTGGGTTATAAGTACACCGGACAGGACTCGCCGGGAACCTGCTAGTTGGTATTATACATGACGTCAGATAGCAGTTCCCTGGTGACATGTGTACAGGTTAGTTCATCGACCTGAGATCGTCATTTGTCTCGTGTGAGTTCCTACTGTGCTTTGATTACTACCCTACCACGCTCAAAGGAGACGTGTAAACAGGTTTTAGTTGGGTACAGTCCCGAGCCACATGGAGGCAGTGAGCGGATCTGCAGGGGTTCGTCTCTCCCAGTATTGGGGTGAGGTCGCGCTGTGTCTAGGAGAGCCAGAACATGAAAAGCCCTTGGCCAAGGCAGGAGATTTGCTGGTAGGTATTCCAGTAGTATCTCAGGGTGTTCTGGGCTACACTCCGACGCGACTTGTACCGTTTTTGGTGGTCTGACTTTTACCAACCCCCTAGGCCCGCCATGCGATGCTCATAGACGAACGGACCGGACTGTACGGATATTGTCACTGACAGGCTCAGTAGGGTGTCAGGATGAGTTCGCTCATCGACGTCCCTTTTGGTCAATAGCTGGTGGCCCGTCACGTATGGCTAATACCTCTGACGTGCTAGTGGTTAAATCCACAGCCATAGTATTGACGAGTCTTTAGAGTCCACGACACACAGTTACTCAGGTTTCGGGCGAAACGCTGTAGAGGCCGTATGGAGATATGGCAGGGTTCGATCAGATACGTGCGATATTGCACGGATCGTGATCGGACGGTTTTTACTAGCCCGCTTTGGCTTAAGCCGGATCCTAGTATTAGATAGTGTAGATTTTGTCTCTTTGCATTTGTGTTCAGTGGGAATACAAATGCGGGCATGTATATGCAGTAGCGGGGTTTTCCTGTAATTTATTACGGGATCAGTTTTCTGAAGTTGCCAGTTTGCATTCCGTTCCGGCCGGTTTTCCTTTGTTCTTTCACGGCCGGACTTTCGATGGAGGGGGTTATTTGCAAGTGTGCAAATAACATTTATGGGAGGGGGTTTATTGTGATAGTGGCCTCATCATCATGAGATTCTTTCTAGTCTATTTCATTTGCATTTATGTGATGGTGTGTGAAAGGTTTTGACTTGATATTGGTGTGACCTTTTTCTACACTTATTCATCCCCTTTCTTCTCTTGGAAAATTCATTCATTTCATTTCCTCATGCTTGAAAGGGGCCGGCCATTATTGGGAGAGAGGATGAGAGAAATTCTTTTTGGTGTAGGAAAATTATCATCTCCCTTTTTAGCTTGCTACCAAAAATTCCCATGCACATCTCTCCATTGTTCATTCACTACTCCACCTCCATCATGGCAACCTCAATAACCCCAAAGAGACATGTTTTCTACACTTTCCTACAGCAAATCTTAGACGCGTCAGCTAGCCAACTTCGCACCCGAGTTGCCTCGGTCCAGAGGTGGGATCCCGTAAAAGAAATCGGCTACGTGGTGCCCTTTCCGACGAGGAGGTGATGGACGGAGATTCCGCGCGAGATCGGAGTGGAGACGAAGACCGAAGGACACGGATCGCGTGGTATACTTCTCTACTCTTATTTTAGTTTGCTAGTACCTAGGTTAATGGCCCGATCCAGGATAAAAGTGCGCGGTGGTGCCGGTCTGCTAGTTTGCGAAGTTTTTGTTTCCGCGTTTCCGGCGTCGGATCGACGACCGGGGCACCGCCACGGACTTACATGGATATGTACGAGTGCGTGGATCCGGGATCAAACAACACGTGTGCATCAACAGAACATACTGAAAGGATACCTGAAACCACCGCATTGGACGCATGTGCGTCCTGATGCGTCAAAGCAAAGACCCGTGCCTGTCCTCCACCAGTGACTGACTGCCCTCTGCCTCGGTCATCCCGTCCTCTCCGAGCAACTCCTCCACGCCCACGACCTCTCTGAGTATGAGTCTGACGCGGAACAATGGTAGGTACAACTGGCAACGCCCTCTGGGATGGTGAAGGTGGTAAAGTAACATGCGGTGCTGTCGCCTCCCTCCTGTGTATCTCAGGACAATCTCTAACGAGGTGAAGTAGACTGCCGCATCTAAAGCAACCCAGCGACGACTGCTGACTTTCCCGGGGATACGAACTAAACATCTGGCCTCGCCCCGAATCTCTGCCACTCCACTTACCTGAACGATACCTGTCGCGACGTCTGAATGACTGTCTCCATGCGGATATACTAGTATGAACTCTCTTCGGCTCTGGAACTACCGAAGTCTCAGCAAGGCGCTCCTCGACTAATAGGGCTGCGTTTACAGCTGCTGCATATGTCTCGTAATGCCGTGCGCTGATCGCAAGGAACATTGGTGTAAGCAAGCCTCGAACAAATCTCTTGACTCGCATCTCTTCGGTAACCACCAGGTACGGAGCATAAACTGCTAGCTCTGTAAACAGCACGTCATACTCTACCACTGACATCTCCGGAGTTTGGCGTAAGGACTCGAACCTGCGTGCTCTAGCATTTCTGACACTCAGTGGAAGAAAGCGGGTAAGGAATAGTGCCACGAACTCTATCCAGGTCATAGGAGGAAGACCTGCCGCTCTGCCCTTCTCAACTGAATCACACCACTTCTGCGCAAGACCTTCCAAGCGAAAGCTCGCGAACTCAACCCATCACGCATATGCGCATCTGAGGGAACGACATATCCGGGCCATCCTATCAATGAAAGACTGTGGGTCCTCGGCTGTATCGGTTCCTGTGGAGACCGGAGGCTTCAGCCTCATAAACTCTGATAGAGATACTGTAATCACCTCCGTGGCTGCAGGGGCAACTGGCTGTGCGGTAGGTACTATTGCGGTCTCTGGAACGGGTGGAGCTACCTCTAGTCGCTGCGCTTGAAGCATCTCAACTAGTGATCCTATCATCTGGCGCATCTCCTGCATGCTGGATCCCACCGTCTGACGCATCTCCTGCATACCAGCCCCTAGCGTGGCGATCTAATCTGTCATGGGAGGAACAGTCTGCTCGGGTACAACGGGTGCACTGCCCGGATCAATCCTCGTCTCAGACGAGTCAACTCGAATCTCGGCCCTCGCGGCCGCTCTCTGCGCCCTCGTAGTCTTTGGCGGCATAATGGCTGAAAGGAAATTAGGATTCGATAAGAATACGGAAATCGAATCACAAGAATATATATACTCAAGAAGGAATTTAAATCAATAGGTCCTAAGGTCGCCTTGGCGGAGTACCGTGTCGTAAGTATGCCGCGGAACATACACACGCTACGCCACTCTGCTTCAGCTACCTACTCCATCATACCAAGGTCATCCTACACTCCGAAAGGTAAAACCTACGCTCTGATACCAACTTTGCCACGACCTGAATATTTCGACTCGTGACAGGCACTTGACCACGCTACGTCTACAGGCGTAACGCGACTAAGTAAGCCGAACCCAGAAATCAAAACCATTTAAAAGTAGCGAGTGTTGAAAACATTTAATTAAAACATTTAAATAGTTCAATAAGTTCTTTTAAAGTTACGTCATCATTTAAATAATTTTGGCAGCATTTCCTTTGTAAAAGTAACCCCGCGACCGGGTATAAAACAGGATATGAGTGAAAATGAGATATAATGAAACAAAACATCCACAAACGGGAGCAATCACGCCCAACGGCGGAAACCATCATCACAAGAGTAATATACGACGCCGTAGCGAAGAATAAGCAATAGTAAACATCACAGAAATATAAACTACATATAAAAACAGCCGGCTCCCACAAGCTCGATACCAGAATACAAAATATACATCATCGTCCTCACACAGTATCTAAGTCCAGTACATAAATGGTAGATGGAGAATACTAGATACAAAACGGGTACAATAAAAGTAATCAGATACCACAACCCACCTAAAAGCAAAACAGCTCTCGCACCAACTGTAGTGGTATCTGTAACCAAAACATGCAAAAGGCAGCCTGCCACGACCACTCTGAAGGGCAACCTGCAAATACTGTGGCACAACGGGGTTGAGTTGCCAACTCGTGAATAGAGATAACATATAAAGGTAATCGCGAGCATGCACGTACTGCGCTACTCTATCATATGCCAGCAAGTAAGATCTATATGCGACAAGCAGTAGGTGCAATAATCATGCAAATGCTCTGTCTGGTAAAATGACTACAGGATGAAATGCTTGATAAAGAATGCTGAGCATGGGATAAACAACATCTACATGGAAATATCAACATGGAAAAATAACTGGTGCCCCAAACTGCACCCAAATACCAAATAAACTCAGGCGCCGACACCCTCATCGGCCCTCAAATCTTGTAAATCTCTGAGAATCACGAGTGCCCAACATCGGCACTCAAAATATCATAAAATACTTGTGTCCAGCATCGACATGCAAATCCTCATATATCGGGCTCCGTCAGTCTGGATCAGCCCACGGGCTCCGTCTGCGGTATCGGCCCTCGGCCTCGGCAGTACGGATCATCCCGCATCCATCTCTCGACTCTGGTCAGTATCCTCCGGATAACCGCCAGGTCCAACCAATCACCGGTAGGTACTCGCCACCCTGCCAGGCTCATCGTCTACTCCATTAAAAACATTTCTCGCCCCGGGGAACTATACCGGGTCCACCACGAACCCGCAAACGGATCATCCAACTCCTCGAATCGGGTTTCAAGCACATGTCTCAGCACCGAGAAAACGCGTGGTGGACGCACCAAAATATCATATCACGAGGGACCGGGTTTTCAAAAAGTGCATCTTTTCTTTAAATAATTCCACGGTCCTAAAAACCAGAAATTTCATAGAAATCCAACACCAATGAGTGAATCAAATGCGATGTGCTATATACATCAAGTCAAAATATAGGTACAAGGGAGAACCGCTTCTTAAAATAGTTTCAGTTTTCAAAGACATCTTGCGGCTCCCAATTTCTACGAAAATCATAACGAATCATATATGAAATGAACTACAGTAATATAATCATGGCAATTCTACAGTGAGTGTGTCATGGCAATTACTAACGGTGTGTGTGTAACATGCAGATTAGTGCTCGTGTAGCATGAACCGTTAGTAATAGTGCGGTGTTCTATCAATTCTAAGTTTACATACATATAGCAGGGAATGCAGTATGCAACAATAGTATACATGACAGTCAATGTAGGTAAATGCAATATATAACTATAAGGTCCTATCAGCCCTGACGCATAACGCCATGCGGGCGATATCCCCGTAGATGTTAAATCTACTCACCGAAGTCTCGCGCTAGGTGTAGCCGACGACTTGCTTCCATTTCTTCGCAGCGTCCGTCTCACTCGCCTGCGAACCTAGAATCACACAATATATCACACATAAGCTCAAATCCACAAAAACGTGATATTAAGGTCAAACTAGAAACCCGTGTCGCAAACTAAGCGCGCGTGTGCGCGATACACTAAAACGTGTGATTACGCGCCTGAAACTGCCCCGACGCGTCGCGATACGCAGAAATTCCAAACCACATGCATATCATGCGTATCGTGAAGGTTTAAAATACGAGAAATAGGTAAATATTTCCAGATTTTTCTACAATAAGAATAAAATAAAAATACACATACCATAAGTCTAAGGGTTGCAACAGACACCTATAGGACCAAACCCCAACCCAAACCCTCCCCATCTGGCCGCAAATTGCGGCTAGAAACAATATTTCGGCGGCCTGCACAAGTCATTTGGGGGTCGGGTTCTACCTGAGGGATTAGCACCTAACAACTATACTGCAGTCCTCTCAAAATTATTCTGAACTCACCGGGTCGATAGCAGTTTACAGAAAGCTGGTTTTTGCTCAAAAATGAAGAATTTGCATCAATTAGGAATCTGGTGGTATTTTAGTGCAATGGGGGTTAAGCTAGGTTAACAGGGCCCTAACAACACTCCATCAACCTACTAAAACCAGTTCAAACATCACTTGGTCATGGTTCCCACTAATCACCACATATCGCACTAAAACGCACCAATAAACACTAATCGAAGCTAAGCTACACTAATTAAGCAAACTAGAGGGTAAGTTCAATAAGTATACCCCACACTCGACCCTAGGAAGCTGGAGGAAGAAGAAGAAGTGGAGGGAAGGAGCTGCAGCTGGAGTTGTGGCTGTTGCTGCTGCTAACTGCTGCTCACTGGTGCTGCTGTTGTTGCTTGCTGGCTGCTGCTGTGCTTGCTTCAGCTGCTGCCGAGCTTGCTTGCTACTGCTGGGGATGCTTCTGCTGCTGCTGTGGAGAGGTAAGTGTGTGAGTATGAGAGTGAGGTTGAGAGAAAAGAACACAAGGATGAGAGGGAATCATAACCCAAATGTCAACCCCTCCACTCTCTCTCTCTTCATTAAATGCAAGAATGGCTTTTGTCATGATGCATTCTCTCTCTCTCATTCTCACCAAGTCAACACTCCAAAAAGGAAATTCAAATTAAAGCAACCCTCAATTAACTAATTAAACTTAATTAAAACCCAAAAGACTTAATCCCCATGATTAAACCCACCATGGTTGCTAATCATGGTATTACCTCATTTTAAAATCCCAGTTTACATGCACATGTGTGTGCAAGCCTAGGAAAATTGTAGAAAAATATTTATTAAATTGGGAAAAATATTTGAAACTCAATTTGGTAGACCTTTTATTAAAAAAACCCTTTATTTAAATATAATTAGCCACTAAACACATCCTAAGGTGTTACACGGTATAGGGAGTTGATGTTGCGCAGTGCTCGATTGGCTATAACAGGAAGTCCTTGGCCAAGGCTGCTTTAGGGATTTACTGGTAAGTGTTACCAGTAGTTTCTTGACCCGTTATGAGCCTCATATCGACACGACTTATCGAGTTATTAGGGTCTGACGTTTACCATCCCTAGGCGAGATATGCGACATATCAGACGAACAAACCGGACTGTACAGTAAGTGTTACTGGTTGGATTCACAGGAGTGTGAGCGGGCTTGCTCGTCGATCTTCAGATCACTCAATACCCGGGTGGCCGTTACGTTTAGCAGACCGCTTGCGGCTTGTGGGTGTTTGATATGATCATCACCTGCTGCCGGCGTATTAACGAGTCTTTAGAGTCCTACACAGGGGTGTCCTGGCTCAAGCAAAACGAAATAGGAGGGCATATGAGATATGTGCGGGACCGAGAATAATACCAGTATGTGATACTGTATTCTATTCTCGCGATTTGTGACATTGATCTGTTGTATAAGATATAGCCGAGTTATCGGATCAAGTGTTGATTCGATAAGTTGTTACTATTGATATTAGTCGGTTATATGCAATATGACCGGATCGTTAAATCAATTGTTGATTTAATGATTTAATGTATAATTATATATTTGATATATTACTTTACATTAACTAGTATTGGTTCACTTAAGATTGATTTTCTCACTTGATTGTGCACATTGTTTATATGTGATATATGCAAGTGTACATGTTTGTATCATGCTTGATGATACAAACAAGTTGTGTGTATGAGACTTATACCAAATCAAGGTTAAATTAGGGTTTACTATTTTCCTAACAAATAACAAAAGAGTGAGACTTTGGTCAATGTTATCAAGCTTCAAGAAGCTTGAAGAAACTTTGACAAAGTCAAATCTTTTGTCATTTCCTTAGGATATTAGTTAACCCAACCCTTAACCTAATACTTTGGTTGATTCTCTACATGAGTTGAGCATGAGAGCTTAACACAACCATGGTGCCATAATTAAAAGGATAAGTTTCATTTTATTCTATGATTCTTTTCTTCTTCTTCTTCATCATCAAGCTCCACAAAAGCTTGTTAGCTCCAATGGTGCCATGAGAAAAAGAGTGAGAAATCCAATTCTAAAGTGAACCCACTTCCTATTTCTTCATCCTCTACTACTTGCCATGTAGTATAGGGTGTTCTCTTCACAAAGTTTATGAACAAGTGAAGGAATAGCTTGAGTTTGAGTCTCCCCGACGTAGATCATTTTCGGCCTCGAAGTCAACGACCTAGCCTGCTCATTTCTCCGATGAAACCAACGCTAGGGTACGGGATCCTAATGATCGCAGCGAAGGGACGTCAACACGTAGCTATTGAAGTGAAGGACCGGATCTACAAAGGTTGTAATCCCTTTCACTTGTAGCAAAGTAGTTTGCTTGCTTTTCTTTTTCGCCTTACCTCTAGTAATCGATCTAGTTTAAGGTTTCTCGGCACCGGAAATTTTGAATTTGGCATGGTAGATGCCTTATGGGACCTCTGGAGTGTGCCTTGTAACCCAACAGTGGTATCAGAGCCAAGTTAGAGCTTTAGGCGATGTGTAGACGAAGCTAGAAGTCCGATCGAACCCGATATCCCCCGATTTCACCTCTCTCTGTACAATTTTTGAAAATATGGATTTTTGCTAATTAAATATGCTCAGAAAATATTGCAGGGAAATATAAGGTTAACTGTAGAAAACGAGACACTAACTCACATAAACGGCCGTGGAACCGCGGCAATGACATGCCATTGGCGGCGGTTCCGCGGCGCAATTGAAGAGTTAGGGTTTCAATTTTGTACAGTTTCCTCCGTATGTGATTCCTGATGTTTCTGGGTGCTTTTAAATATACTCAACGGTTGAGTTTTCTGGGGTGTATTGGGGACTCGTTGATTCGATCGGATATTCTAAGCTCGTTTATGGTTTTCCGGGTAATTTTAGAACATGCTAAAAATTTCGACCGGATATAAATACCCACTTTTTCCCCAGCCGGGAAATTTCCAAGTGTTGGATTTTTCCGTAGTTTAAGAACGTTCTAAGTAGTGCAAGTAACGCGATGGACCCTCTAGAACACAACAAACCTTAACTCGATTATGTGACCGTCTTGTACTGCCTTTTGAACCTTAGGGTTTGGGGCAGTACGGCGTGCCACATGTGAGGCGTTGGCTTGACCCTTCTACGGCTGGACCGTTGGTACTGTGGCATGAAGTGGATGTTTTTAAACCCCCCTCAAGTGTTGAGAACTATTTGGGAAAACTTGGGTGTTTGATCGTTCGATCGGAAAGTTTAACATTTTCTATTTATCTGGAATGTGATACAATATTTGAAATCCACAAGTAGTTATGAGATAACTGATTTGAATGTTATAAACGTAGCAGTTTAGTCTCGTTTGATCGGTTGCCACGGAATTTTGATGCGATCAAAACTCCGTCGCAATCACGTTGCGTACGCAGATACTCGCCGGTAAACTTAATAGATAGCCACGCCCCATAGCCCCGACCAAGTGACTGTAGGAGAACCCCATAGCCAAAAGCATCCGTTCGGGTGCTCGCGGCAGCGGTGTTCCGCCTTAGTGCACTTCGTCGACGGCATCCGGGGGTGCGGCCATCTACTAAAGTTTACGACGAGCATTCGATCTATATCGGGAATCTTGTTGAATTGCCCGACTTGATATTGAAAAGTGTTTTCGATAATGAGACTAAAATGCGGGGTTTATAATTGATAGGCATGCGATGTCTAAGGACTTCATTTGGTTAGGCATGCGAGGTCTAAAGGGGTTGCGGATTCCAACTGTTGTAGTTTTACACTTTCTTTTCTGTGACGGTAAGTGTAATATGTGATATCGCCGGTTTCGTTGCTACATGTCAACGACAATTGGGATGCGCACATTTACTTACGTTGATGACATGTGATGTTATGTGTTGCTGGATATGTTATATTGGATCGTCGCGTTTTGAATAGCCGGGGGTTTTATGTGAGATGAGAGTTTTTATTTTCATTCATGTAAAATTTATTGTACTTAATATTCTTTTATTGGGGCACTTCCGGGTTGAGGTTGATGTCACCATTTGTATATTATTTACTTTTCCGCACTAGGATAGACCCAAGGTGGATAGCACAAGTAACCGGGTTCTAGAGTCCAGTGGGAGACCAACCCGAGGAGTCGAGTCCGGGTCTCCTAACTCTAGAATTGGAAAGGTTGCTTGCCGCTCTCGTAGGGGTCTACGGGTGTGGGTTTGGCTATTCATCGCGACCGTGGAATCCGTATTTTATACAGGCTCGTATTGAAAACACGGACGTCCTAGTATATCCAATGTTTCATATGTTTCTTCTGCTGCAATATCTGTGATGTGATCATTTGATATGTTTTGATAGATACTGTATATGATATATATGATATATTTACTTATGTTTAACACCCGCGCTAGTCCTGCCCCGCTCTGCCGTTAGTTACCTAACCTCACGGTGCACGAGGGGACATCGAGGTGAATGCGGATTGCATAAGTGTACGTCGTATTTATCTGTGGTGTTTAGGTCATTTAAATGATGGGACTTCATTAATATGATTAATGAAATAAAAGAAACCTAAAAGATGTTGTGGAATCAAATTTTCAAAAACAGGTAGCTACAGTTCTTGCTTTGCATCGTGGTGTTCCTTGTAGAACATCCTGCACCTTATTCGATAAGGAAAGGGCCGAGATCCCTTCACCGGGAGTGACCCCTTTAGCAATGACTGGTAGATGCTACTACCCTCGGTTTGTCTTTTGATTGCTCCTATAGTTCTTGCTTTGCACAGCGGTATATATGATATATCCTGCACCTTATTCGTTGAGGAAAGGGCCGACGATCCCTTCACCGGGAGTGACCCCTTTAGCAAAACTAGAAAAGCCTAAAAAACACTCCATTTTAAAATCATTTGATTCTACAACGATATCAAGTTCATTACGTAATAGGTTTTCAGAAAAACCTACCGTAGCCCTTCGTCATTTCAGATAAGTCCTACTTAGTATTCGTGCTGCGTTTGTTGGCCTTTGTCAAGGCGTAGTGTGCGGTAGCTGACTAGTGCTTATCTGCTTATGCATATGATGCAGATTGGGTTAGGGTAGTCGTACGACCTTGTTGGCCTTTGTCAAGGGTCGTGCGGGTGGGTTTAATTCAATCAAGAAATGACGGGTTGAACATGACTAGCATCCTATGGTTATTTGGCCTTTGTCAAGGTCATAGGAGGTTAGGGCCAAAATATTATCGGGAATTTCAAGTGTTGAAATTTGCAATGAGATTGCATACCTTCTATGAGATAGTTGGATCCCGATACCCACTGCGAGTAATTGTTACTCCTGGGAGAGTTTTACACATTACAATTAGCCGATCAAGTAGGTGTCTAGAAAGGTGTCAACGGGGTTACGCCTATGGGAAAACGAGGTTTACTTTAATTAGGTCTGTGCGAAAGCACGGGGAACCTCCCTCAAAATACCGACATTGGCCTGGCAGAAAGATTGGATAACATGTAGCGTGTAATTAATCCCGGCTAGTCTTTCCTTTTAGGGTTTGAAGGAAGATTTGATAGAAAACAGTGGGAGCCATCCTGATTAGATAAAATAATAACCAATCTGATCTTGCAAGAGCGCACGCAGAGTGTTTTCTTCTCTCTCTCTCCTGGTAGCGACCATGTCACGCATTAATCAAGATAATAAAACGGATATATTGACCGAACCCGCCTGTTATACTCAGCTGGGGAACGTTGGTCCCGCTCTAACTTATAATTGTTATAAGACAGAGCAGGAAATTGGGGATTACCAGAATTCCCGTGCCACCCAAACAAAGAAGGTGCATACCGATGCATCATCTTCGGGTGTGTTCATTACACAGAACTGTTTCTCAGTATCCTCTGCGTCCTGGGTATCTGATACCAGATCAGGATCCCAGATATGTAATCTATTACATAGGGCTACAGAAAGGTAGGGAACTGAGAACGGGTGATAAGTTTCATGAGGCAGAAAACGGTGCAAGTGTTGCAGCCAAGTCTGTTGGTCACTGTCACCCTGTATTACAAGAATACATTGATTTTGAACAAATGTTATTAGATACCGAGCCTGATATACAAAATCATATCAGTCTCTTAATTTAGATAAAGAAGGATATAATTTTGTATTGATTGGATAATGTTTTGAACATTTCCTAAATCAAGAGTTGATCGGTTCAGGCACGTTATCTAAAAGTATTGACGTTCTAAATCAAACCACAGTTCTTAGTATATAGAACACACACAAGAGGAAGAGTTCAGAAATGAACGAATCCTTCTTGAGGTATTGTAGACTAGGTCATATCAATGCGACCCGACTAGCTGAAGTTACATATAGATGCATATTTAAATTAGTTTGAATTTACATCTTGTGAAACTTGCCAGTCATGTCACAGAGATAAGATGACCATAGCTCTGTTTATTGGAAGCAAAGAAAGAGTTAGTGAACTCTTGGGATGATACATGATGATGTATGAAGGTCCCCTGTCTACAAATGCTAAGATCGGTTCTTTGTACTTCATTAAATTCTCTGATGATCTCTCGAGATTCAGACATATGTTCCTGTTGAAACACAAGTCCGAAGCTTTTGAGATATTCACAGAATATAATTAAGAAGAAGAGAACCAACAACGGGTATAAGTATTATGTCCTTTGATGAGATCAAGGAGGAGAATACTTGAGCATGGGATTCCTGGACTATTCTAAAGGAGAATGAGATTCTCTCTCAGCATTACGCCTCCGTATACACCACAGCACGTCGGTGTATCGGGGCGGAGCAATAGCACCCTATGTGATATAGTGTGCTCTAAGATGAGTACTACTGAGTTTCCTATTTCCTTTTGGGTGTTATGCGCTTGAGAAGCTGCATACCTATTGAATAGGGTTCAAATCAAATCAGTTGCCTACCACTTCATATGTGATATGGAATGGGAAGAGCCCATATCTTAAGTTTGTTAAGATTTGGGGTTGTCCGGACTATGTCTAAAAGCAAAATCCGGACAAGCTCGAGGCAAGGTCTGTTATGTAGAACTGGAAAGGTTCCAGCTATACAAACTGCAGTAGATGATTTGGTAGAACCGAAGGATTCAATAGTAACCAACGAACCTCAGCCTCTCCAACGATCTAGTAGGTTTCCTCAACCACCTGAGAGATACTCCGGTTTCTCTGTGACAGTGGGAGTGAGGATTGCATCATGGGATGATGACCTAACTAGTTTCGAGCTGGCCATCAAGAGTGGGACTCTGTAAGAATGGTTGGATGTTTATCGATCTGAGATGGAATCCTTTTACACCAACAAAGTATGGACTTTGGTTGCTTTATCTGAAGGGTTAAATCCCCATCAGGAGCAAGTATATCTTGAGAAGATTACTTGGTGTACATGGAAAAGTTGAGACTTTCAAAGCTAGACTTGTTAAAGGTTTGCATCATTGACCAGGTATGGATTATGATGAAACCTTTTCTAAGGAGCTATGCTTAAGTCCATCCAGATCCTACTTGCCAAGGCTACATACCATGACTACGATATCTGGTGGTTGGGTGTCATGACTGCTTTTCTAAATGATGTTTTAGAAGAGAGCATCAATAAGTACATAGCCAGAGGACTTCGTAGACAATAGGAGCAGCGGAAACGTGTGCAAGATGTTTTATGTGATAAAGCAGGCATCGCGGAGTTGGAATATCTGTTTTGATGTGTTAGTCAAAGTGTTTGACATCATCAAAATGGTAGATGAACCTTGTATATACAAAAAGGTAGTAAGGAGTGTGGTGGTGATCCTCGTAGAGTACGTGGATGACATACTCTTGATAGGGAAGGAGTTTCCTATGCTACGCTCGGTCAATCTCCGCTTACCACAAGGATTCTCCATATAGGATAATAATGATACCTCCTGAATCCTGGATTTTGGATCTATGAGATAGATCTAATTGGATATTAGGATACTCACTAGTTGTAGTGAGATGGTATCAATTGATCCTGGGGAGAATCACTGGAAAGGTTCCAGGGTGATAAGGACGACTGAATGTCAGTCACAGGCATTGTCTTTACCCTCAGTAAAGGGATGGTATGTTGGAAGAGTTCCAAGCTAGAAACCGTGGCATACTAGACGATAAAGGCTGGATACATCGCTACGAAAGATGCTACCAAAGAGGCAGTCTGGATGTATAATAGTTCATGAGATGAACTTCGTTCCTCCCATTGTGTGACAATGGAGTTGTGGCTTATGCCAAGGAACGCCTGTCCCATCAGTGATCCAGACATATTCTAAGGCAGTATCACCTGATCATGGAGATGGTTGATCTCCAGGGGATCGAGGTTAGGGAAGTAGACTAAGAGGACGACACGGCGGATCCACTCACAAAGGCCTTTTCCCAGAGAGAGACTTTTATGGGATGGTTGAGTATAAGATACTACAACCACTGCTATCAGATGGCCCTAGTGCAAGTGGGAGATTGTTTGTTATATGTATGCCCTAGAGGCCATTACTATACATAGGATGTATATTGTAGTGGATGCTTGGACATATATAGGGATGAATTTCTTGCTTGATATGATAGTATGATATCTGGTTACTCTTTACCTTAACGTGTACACTGATTGTCTCTCTATTACATGTTGGTAAAACCCTTAGGATGTGTACTTGACTACATGGACTATGATGCGGATCAGACTAGTGGGGACATGGTAGTCCATAAGTACATCCTTCAAGGTCACTAGTCGTGGGTGTATCGAGACAGGGCATCGATATACCAGAGTAGACTAGCGTGTACCTTCTCGCCCCATATAGATGGGCGATGGATGATCCCATATCCATTGGTGTTTGACATCAGAGATGATATACGGGTGCTCAGTGTAGACTGGGTACACTGGACGGACTCGCCGAGAACTCCCAGATGGTTTTATTCCTTACGTCAGATGGCAGTTCTCTGGTGACACTGGTACAGGTTAGTCTGTAGACCCGAGATCGTCATAGAGTCTTGTATGATTCCCACTGTGCTTTGATTTCCACCTTACCACGTCCAAGAGGGCATGCAAAACGGTGGTTTTTAAGTACAGTCTCGAGTCACATAGAGGCAATGAGCGATAGGAGGGGTTTCGTCTCTCCCGGTATAGGGAGTTGATGTTGCGCAGTGCTCGATTGGCTATAACAGGAAGTCCTTGGCCAAGGCTGGTTTAGGGATTTACTGGTAAGTATTACCAGTAGTTTCTCGACCCGTTATGAGTCTTATATCGACACGACTTATCGTGTTATTGGGGTCTGACGTTTACTAGCCCTAGGCGAGATATGCGACATATCAGACGAACAGACCGGACTGTACGGTAAGTGTTACTGGTTGGATTCACAGGAGTGTGAGCGGGCTTGCTCGTTGATCTTCTGATCGCTCAATACCCGGGTGGCCATTACATTTAGCAGACCGCTTGCGGCTTGTGGGTGTTTGATATGATCATCACCTGCTGCCGGCGTATTGACTAGTCTTTAGAGTTCAACACAGGGGTGTCCTGGCTCAAGCGAAATGAAATAGGAGCGCATATGAGATATGTGCGGGACCGAGAATAATACCAATATGTGATACTGTATTCTATTCTCGCGATTTGTGACATTGATCGGTTGTATAAGATATAGCCGGGTTATCGGATCAAGTGTTGATTCGATAAGTTGTTACTATTGATATTAGTCGGTTATATGCAATATGACCGGATCATCAAATCAAGTGTTGATTTAATGATTTAATGTATAATTATATATTTGATATATTACTTTACATTAACTAGTATTGGTTCACTTAAGATTGATTCTCTCACTTGATTGTGCACATTGTTTATATGTGATATATGCAAGTGTACATATTTGTATCATGCTTGATGATACAAACAAGTTGTGTATATGAGACTTATACCAAATCAAGGTTAAATTAGGGTTTACTATTTTCCTAACAAATAACAAAAGAGTGAGACTTTGGTCAAAGTTATCATGCTTCATGAAGCTTGAAGAAACTTTGACAAAGTCAAATCTTTTGTCTTTTCCTTAGGATATTAGTTAACCCAACCCTTAACCTAATGCTTTGGTTAATTCTCTACATAAGTTAAGCATGAGAGCTTAACTCAACTATGGTGCCATAATTAAAAGGATAAGTTTCATTTTATTGTATGATTCTTTTCTTCTTATTCTTCATCATCAAGCTCCACAGAAGCTCGCTAGCTCCAATGGTGCCATGAGAAAAAGAGTGAGAAATCCAATTCTAAAGTGAACCCACTTCCCATTTCTTCATCCTCTACTACTTGCCATGTAGTATAGGGTGTTCTCTTCACAAAGTTTATGACCAAGTGATGGAATAGCTTGAGTTTGAGTCTCCCCGACGTAGATCATCTTCGGCCTCGAAGTCAACGACCTAGCCCGCTCATTTCTCCGATGAAACCAACGGTAGGGTCCGGGATCCCGATGATCGCAGCGAAGGGACGTCAACACGGAGCTATTGAAGTGAAGGACCGGAGCTACAAAGGTTGTAATCCCTTTCACTTGTAGCAAAGTAGTTTGCTTGCTTTTCTTTTTCACCTTACCTATAGTAATCGATCTAGTTTAGGGTTTCTCGGCACCAGAAAATTTGAATTTGGCAGAGTAGATGCCTTGTGGATCCACTTGAGTGTGCCTAGTAACCCAACACGCGTTACGTTATCCGATACGGTTCGTGGCTTGTGTATCTGTTGCTCTTGGGTTAGTTTCGTAGTGTCGTTATGCGCGTTAGCCACTAGACGAACACTTGAGAGTATGTTTGGAGTTGATGCGTCGGTCAAACATAGTTGGTACGTGTTATTGGTCGATTGCTAATGTACACTTGTTATGTTGTTTTATGATCTTAGGGACACAGGCGGGGACTTCGTACGCTGTGAAGAAGGGAAAGCGAGTGATTGGCTTTGCTTAGCCCCAGGATCATCAATGAGTAGATTTAACATCTATAGGGGAATCCCCCGCACGGCGTTATGCGTCAGGGCTAGATATGATTTGATATTAGCCGCATGATTATATTGCACATATAGATTGTGCATAAAACTTCATTGCATATTATTATTATTTGTTGTGCTTGGACTTGTACCCATTGGACACTTCACTATTATTGATGGTTCATGTTGCACGAGCACTGAATGTATGCCACACACACCGTCGATAATTTCCATGACACACACAACACCTATACATACGTGATATTGCATTGGATAGGGATAATGGAGATAGCGATTTATATTCCATTGTGCATATGACATATACCATACCTGTATACCTACATGCTTACACATATGCCTTGCCATGACTACATGCTAGCTACCCATATACCTATATGGTATTGTACCATTAGTGATAGGTATAAACACATATGAGACATAGCTACATGTACATCTTGCTACATATATACATGTACATCTTGCTACATATATACATGTACACCCGTATACCTTGATATAGCTATACATGTACCTGGAGGGTATTACATCATTACTGATAGGTAGATACACATACCTTGCTATACCGACATGGTTATGCATACCTGGCTATAGCTGCATGTTCATCTTTATATGATGCTGCGTTTGGTTTCAAAGAAATTAGGAACCGCATGATATATTTAATAACTTGTTGCAGTTAAATAGCGGTTTTCCTTTATATGCTCATATTACTGTTTCATGTTGCATATATTCTATTTCATGGATTCGCATTGATATATGGATTTCATATGATGTTTTTTGGATGTTCTACTTCTGGGTATATATATTTGTGGTATGGGATGCTGATATATATATATATACATGTATATATATATCAGTGGTATGGGACGCTGTTATATATTTACACCTATAATATATATATATATATATATATATATCAGTGGTATGTGACGCTGTTATATATGTATACCTATAATATATATATATATATATATATATATATCATCATAATGATCTGTGCAAATATACTTATTCATTATATATGAGGGCCGATATTATGGTCGATATGAGGGCCGATATTATGGCCGATATGAGGGGCCTATGTCCCCGATGTGAGGGGCCTATGTGCCCGATGTGAGGATGACATGTTTTATTCCATACTCCGCATTTATTTAATATGCATTGCTTCATGTATTAGTAGTACCTGATAGAGTACCTTTCATGACTGTTGCATATACATATTGCTAATTATTGCTGTCAGCTTGCATGTGATAGATTAGCGCAGTACGTGCATACTTGCGATTAACTGCATATGTTATTTACTATTCACGAGTTGGCAACTCACTCCCGTTGTGCTACAGGGTTGTACAGGTTGTCCCTCAGAGCAGTCATAGGCAGGGCTTTCATCTATCGTATCATCTTTTGCAGCGGATACCGCTACGGGTGACCATGTGCAGTTTTGATAGATGGGTTTTGCGGTTATCCGATGATGCTCATTTGTATATTCGTTGTATCCATGTACTCTCCATCTACCATTTTCATGTATTGACTTAGAGACGAGTTGTGAGGAAGATATTGTATATTATTTATGACTTAGAGATTTTTCATGTTGTTCACTTTATATCGTCTTTTTCTTCGCTACGGCGTCGTATATCTGTTGTGGTGGTTGTTTTCCACTTTTGGGCGTGGATTTGCTCCCGTTGAGGATGCTTTTACTTATATTTATGTTGTACCCTTTTGGGGGCTCGTTTTACAAAGGAGGTGCTGCCAAATTTTAAAGGGAGTAAATTTGGACTTTAAAGAATTTTGATTGAGATTTTAAAAGTTTTAACAATGTATTTATCACTTATTACTTTTGATGGTTTAGATTGCTGGGTTTTTGGCTTACTTGAATTACGTTACGCCTGGAGATATTACGTAGTTTTAGGGCCGTCGCGTGATAAATTTTGGGTCGTGACAAAGTTGGTATCAGAGCGCTAGGTTTTACCTTTCGGAGTGTAGGATGACCTTGGTAAGATAGAGTAGGTAGCTTAAGCAGAGTGATGTAGCGTGTGTATGTCCGCGGCATACTTACGACACGGTACTCCGCCTAAGTGACCTAAGTACTATTGCTTGAAATTCCTTCCTTGATGATACATATCCTTGTGATTCGATTTTCGTATTCTTATCGATTCCTATTTCCATTTATAGCCTTTTTCCGCCGATGACTATGAGGGCTCAGAGAGAGGCAGCGAGGGCCGAGGAAAGAGTTGACTCGTTTGGGACGAGGGCTGACCAGGACGGTATGCTCGTTAAACAGGAGCAGATTGATCCACCTTCGATAGATCGTATCGCTAGGCGTGAAGCAGATATGCTGGACGTGAGCCAGACGATGAGGTCGTTGGTTGAGGCCAGTCAAGCGCAACGACAGGAGGTTGTCACCCCTGTTATCCAGTTATTCCTTGCTATCAGCACACAATATTATGTCACGTATACAGCAGCAGTGGATGCAACCCGTTTAGCTGAGGCGCGTCTTCCCGAGACTTTGGGAGTTCCGAGACCGAGGAGGGCTCGTACAGGTGTATCATCCCAGAGACAGAAGCTTAGTCGCCGAGACAGATTTCGGTTACTTCGCGGGAGTAGCAGAGGCTTTGGCCCAGGACAACTATTTAGCTCTTTTCCCCAGGAGAGTCAGCAATTTTCTTCTGGATGTTACCGGTGCGGGAGTTTAAGTCATCGTGTTCGAGATTGTACTGAGCCATGTCAGGGCGGGACAGCTGTACCACATGATACCTTACCACCTTCACCTCAGGGAGAGTCGCCTGTTGTGCTTGTCGTTGATCCACGTCAGACTTATGTTCAGAGAGGTCGTGGTCGTGGAGGGGTTGTTCCGAGAGTACAGGATGGTAGAGGAGGAGTTCAGCCAGTTGCGGGTTGAGGGCAGACACGAGCGTTTGCTTCTACTCATCGGGACGCGTGAGCGTCCAATGCAGAGTTTTCAGGTAATCTTATTCGAATGTTTTCTTATTGCACTTGTTTGTTTAATTCGGGATCTATGTACTCGTTTGCTCTACACACTTCATGCCGAGGTTGGGTCGAGAGTCGTGTATGCTAGATCAGCCATGTTTTGTGTTTACTCCTGTTAGCGATCCGTTGGTTGCGCGACACATGTTTCGGTCATGTGCCAATTGGGTAGGAGATAGAGATTCGTCCGTCGATTTAATCCTTCTAGAGATGTTGGACTTTGATGTTCTCCTGGGCACTGACTTGTTAGGTACGTCCTATGCGTTTGTGGACTGCCGTGAGAATACAGTCAGGTTTTGTTTTCCCGGCGAGTCAGATCTTGTTGTGCAGGGGAACTGTGGTGCCGCCCCTCACAGCTTGATTTAGCCTTTTCTCTTGTCGGCTTTAGAGGAGAGGATGTCATTGATTCTTAGCTTTCATTTGTGATACGGAGCCACACTGGGTTCGTTGGACCGGGTTTCTATCGTGCGAGAGTTTTCCGACGTTGTTCCAGATGAGCCGGCGGAGCCTAGGGAGCTTAAGGATCTGCTGCAGAGTTGCTAGATAGGGGGACTTGTGCGTCCGAGTGTTTTGATTTGGGGAGCTCCTACTCTGTTCGTCAAGGAGAAGGACGACAGTTTGAGGCTATGTTTTGATTTTCGTCAATTGAACCGAGTTACAGTGCGGATTAGGCATCCTTTACCTCGCATTGACGATTTCTTTGATCAGCTCCAGGGTGCGAGACATTTTTCTAAGTTAGATTTGGGATCAGGTCATCATTAGTTGTGGGTTCGGAATGATAACATTCCGAAAACTGGTTTTGTGCGCGCTACGGGCTTTATGTGTTTTTGGTGGTGTCGTTGGACTCACCAGTGCCCTAGCAGCATTCATGAATGTGATGAACCAGGTTTCTTAGGCCGTTCGTCGACCAGTGTATTGTTGTGTTATAGATGACATTCTGGTCTTTTCCAAGAGTCGTGAGGAACTGTGTAGCACTTGAGGATTGTTTTGCAGACATTGAGAGAGCACTAGCTATTTGCTAAATTCTTTAAGTGTTCCTTCAAGCTTGATAGTGTTGACTTCCTAGGTCATGGGGTTACGGGTGTAGGGTTGTATAGCATGACAACAAGGTTTAGCAAGGCATCACACATGACATTTTATAAAAATTTGGGAGCTATGTAACCCTAACCAAGATCTTAACTAGAGAATTAGGGTAAACTTTACAAGTAAACAACTTTACTTCTAAGAGTTTGGGATTACAACCTTTGTAGTCCATTCCTTCGGTTCATAAGCTCCGTGTTGAGGTCCCTTCGCCGCGATCATCATGTATCCGGACTCTAGAGAGGCTCCATGAAGAGAAAGATGCAAACTTGCTTCCGATCTTCAACAACTAAGATGATCTACCTTGAAGAAACTCAAACTGAAGCTCTTGCTTCACTAATCAAGTATTAGCAAAACAAAAACCCTAATCTAAGTGGCAAGAATAGATGAGGATGATGAAGTAGGAATTTAGCTCTCTTTTATTTTCAATTTCTCACTCATTATCATCACATGTCAAAAAGCTAGAAAGCTTTTTTCAAGAGGAAGAAGAAGAACAATTTCATTTGTGATGAATAATGAATTAATTGTGATGGTTACAAATCAACCATGGGTTAAGAATGAAGGTTTAACCCTTGTAGAGATTTAACTAGGGTAAAGGGTTTGGGTTGGGTTAAGAAATATCTATACAAAATATCTAAGCTTAAAACAAAATAAAGCTTCTAGAAGCTACAAGAAAAAACTAACACAAATGCTAACCCAAATCAAACCCTAACATGTTTAATCTCCACAAATCATGTTGTAATTATAATCATAACTTGTTACAATATTATATATCACATATATAATATATTTTGCAACAAAAGAAAATAATATAATTAACATATATCGCATATATATCAATGTATTATCCGGTGAGAAAATGAATCAATAAAGCGAGCTTATATTAGTTAATGTAATGTAATATATCACATACATAATTATGAATTAAATTATCGAATCAACACTTGATCCGACAATACGGCTATATCGCATATAACCGACTAATATAACATGTACTGATTCATCGAATCAACACTTGATCCGATGACCCGGCTATATCACATATACCCGGCCGATATCATATATCGTGAGAATGGAATACGGTATCTCATATTGTATTATTCTCGGTCTCGCACATATCACATATATGCTCCTACTCCATTTTGCCTGAGCCAGGAAACCTCTGGGTAGGACTCTAAAGAATCGTCAATACGCCGGCAATAGGTGATGATCATATTAAACACCCACAAGCTGCAAGCGATCAGCTAAACGTAACAGCCACCCAGGTATTGAGCAATCAGAAGATCAACAAGCAAGCCTGTACATTCTCCTGTGAATCCAACCAGTAACACTCCCGTACAGTCCGGTCTCTTCGTATGATATGTCGCATATCTAGTCTAGGGGTGGTAAACGTCAGACCCCAGTAACCGATAAGTCATGTTGATATGAGGTCCATAACAGTTCGAGAAACTACTGATAACACTTATCGGTAAATCTCAGCAACCCTGGCCAGGGATTTCCAGTTATAGCAAATCGAACACAGCGCAACATCAACTCCCTATACCGGGAGAGAGGAAACCCCTCCTATCGCTCATTGCCTCCATGTGATTCGGGACTGTACCGAAAAGCCACCGTTTTGCACGCCCTTTTGGACGTGGTATGATGGAAATCAAAGCACAGTGGGAATCACACAAGACTCTATGACAATCTCGGTTCTACAGACTAACCTGTACCAGTATCACCAGAGAACTGCCATTCGACGTGAGGTATAATACCATCTGGGAGTTCTCGGCGAGTCCGTCCAGTGTACCCAGTCTCCACTGAGCACTCGTATACTATCTCTGATGTTAAACATCAATGGATATGGGATCATCCATCGCCCATCTACATGGGTCAAGAAGCATACGCTAGTCTACTCTGGTATATCGATGCCCTGTCTCGATACACCTGCGACTAGGAACATTTGAAGGATGTACTTAGCGACTACTCTTTCCCCACTAGTATGATCTGTATCATATTCCTGGTAGTCAAGTACTCATCTTAAGGGCTTTATCAACATGTAACATAGAGACTATCAGAGTACATGTTAAGATAAAGAGCAACCAGATAGCATACTATCATGTCGAGCCAGAAAGTCCTCCATATATATGTCCAAGCATCCACTACAATATACATCGCTTGTACAGTAATGGCCTCTAAGGCATACATATCACTAACAATCTCCCAGTTACACTAGGGCCATCTGTTGTAGTATCTCATACCCAACAATCAGCTGTGGTTGAAGTATCTCATACTCAACCATCCCATAAAAGTCTCTACTGGGGAATAGGCCTTTGTGAGTGGATCCGCGCTGTTGTCCTCTGTGTCTACTCTCCTAACCTTGATCTCCCTGGAGATCAACCATCTTCATGATCAGGTGATACTGCCTAAGAATATGTCTGGATCTCTGATGGGATGGGGGTTCCTAGGCATAAGCCACAACTCCATTGTCACACAATGGTAGGAACAAAATTCATCTCATGAACTTATATATATCCAGACTGCCTCTTTGGTAGCATCCTCAGTAACGATGTATCTAGCCTTTAATCGTTTAGTATGTCACGATATCTAGCTTGGAACTCTTCCAACATACCGTCCTTCCACTGAGGATAAAGACAATGCCTGTGACTGACATTCAGTCGTCTTTATCACCCTGGAACCTTTCCAGTGATTCTTCCCAGGATTGATTGATACAATCTCACTACAACTAGTGAGAATCCTAACATCCAATTAGATCTATCTCATATATCCAAAACTCAGGATTTATGAGATATCACCTTGATCTTATATGGAGAATCCTTGTGATAAAAGGAGATTGACCGAGTGTAGCATAGGAAACTCCTTTCCTATCAAGAGTATGTCATCCACGTACTATACGAGGATCACCACCATACTCCCTACTACCTTTTTGTATATACTAGGTTCATCTACCATTTTGATGAAGTCAAACTCTTTGACTACCACATCAAAACAGACGTTCCCACTCCGCGATGCCTGCTTTATCCCATAAAGCAACTTGCTCATGTTTCCGCTGCATCCACTGTCTATGAAGCGCTCTGGCTGTGTACTTATAGATGATCTCTTCTAAATCGATATTTACAAAAGCAGTCATGACACCCAACCACCAGATATCGTAGTCATGGTATGTAGTAATTGCAAGTAGGATCTGGATGGACTTAAGCATAGCTTTGAAAGTCTCAACTTTTCCATGTACACCAAGTAATCTTCTCAAGATATACTTGCTTCTGATGGGGATTTAACCCTTCAGATAAAGCAACCAAAGTCCATACTTTGTTGGTGTACATAGATTCCATCTCAGATCACTAAGCATCCAGCCATTCTCACAGAGTCCCCACTCCTGATGGCCTGCTCGAAACTAGTTGGGCCATCATCTCATGATGCAATCCTCGCTCCCAGTGTCATAGAGAAACTGAAGTATCTCTCAGGTGGATGAGGAATCCTACTACATCGGCGGAGAGGCTGAGGTTCGTTGGAAACTATTGAATCCTCCGGTTCTACCAAATCATCAGCTGTAGTTTGTTTTAGCTGGAACTACTTCCAGTTCTACCTTATGACCACTAATTTCTTCACAAGAAATTCCCTTTCCAAAAGGTGGCATGCTGAGAAACAAAACACCTTTTGCTCCCTAGTTTGGTAGAAGATATACCCTTGCGAATGCTTAGGATATCCAACAAACTTCCACAGAACTGACCTTTCCTGGAGTTTGTCCGGGTCATACTTTGGACAACCCCAAATCTTAACATCCTTAAGAGATGGGCTCTTTCCATACCATATCACATATGGAGTGGTAGGCACCTGATTTGATTGGAACCCTATCCAATAGGTATGCAGCTTCTCAAGTGCATAACCCCCAAAAGGAAATAGGTAACTTAGTAGTACTCATCATAGAGCACACCTTATCACATAGGGTGCGATTGCTCCGCCCCGATATACCAACATATTATGGTGTATACGGAGGAGTAATGCCGAGAGAGAATCTTATTCTCCTTTAGAATAGTCCAGGAATTCCGTGCTCAAGTATTCTCCTCCCAGATCACATCAAAGGACATAATACTTATACTCGTTTTGGTTCTCTACTTCTGAAGTACAAAGAACAGGTCCTAGCATGTGTAGACAGGGGACCTCATACATCATTATGTATCAATCCCAAGAGTTCACTGACTCTTTCTCTGTTTCCAATAAACAGAGCTATGGTCATCTTATCTTTGTGACATGACTGGCAAGTTTCACAAGATGTAAATTCAAACTAATTTAAATATGCATCTAAATGTAACTTAGCTAGTTGGGTCACATTGATATGACCTTGTCTACAAAACCTCAAGAAGGATTCGTTCATTTCTGAACTCTTCCTCTTGTGTGTGTTCTGTACATTAAGAACTGTGGTTTGATTTAGAAAGTCTATGCTTTTAGATAACGTGCCTGGACTGATCAACTCTTGATATAGGAAATGTTCAAAACATTATCCAACAATACAAAATTATATCCTTCTTTATTAAATAAAGAGACTGATATGATGTTGTATATCAGGTTCGGTATCTAATAACATTCGTTCAAAATCAATGTATTTGGTAATACAGGGTGATAACTGCCAACTGCTTGGCTTGCAACAATTGCACCGTTTCCAACTCTTGAAACTTATCACCCGTTCTCAGTTCTCCGTAACGAACATACCCGAAGAAGATGCATCAGCATGCAATTTCTTCGTTTGTGCGGCACGGGAATCCTGGTAATCCCCTATTTCCTGCTCGCTCTTATAACAATTGTAAGTTGGAGCGGGACCAACGTTCCCTAGCGTAGTATAATAAGCGGGTTCGGTCAATACATCCGTATTTTTATCTTGATTAAGGCGTGACATAGTCGCAACCAGGAGAGATTGAGAAGAAAACACTCTGCGTGCGCTTTTGCAAGATAAGATTTGGTTATTAATATATCTAATCAAGATGGCTCCCACTGTTTTAGTCAAATCTTCCTTCAAACCCTAAAAGGAAAGACCAGCCGGGATTAATTACACCCTACAAGTTCGCCAATTTTTCAGCCAGGCCAGTGCCGGTACTTTGAGGGAGGTTCCCCGTGCTTTCGTACGGACCTAATTAAAATAAACCTCGTTTTCCCAGGGGCGTAACCCCGTTGACACCTTTCTAGACACCTACTTGATCAGCTAATTGTAATGTGTAAAACTCTCTCAGGAGTAACTCTTACTCGCAGCGGGTATCGGGATCCAACTATCTCATAGGAGGTATGCAATCTCATTGCAAATTTCAACACTTGAAATTCTTAATAATACTTTTACCCCTAGTGTCCTATGACGTTGATGCATGCCAAACAACCCATAGTCCGCTAGTCAAGTTCAACTCGTACATTTCTTGATTGAATTAAACCTACCCGCACGACCCTTGACGCATGTCAAACAACGCCGTACGAATACCCTAATCCAATCGCATCGTATGCAAGCAGATAAGCCCTAGTTAGCTACCGTACACTACGCCTTGACGCATGCCAAACTACCGCAGCACGAATACTAAGTAGTACTTATCTGACGGAGGGCTACGACATGTTTTTAAGAAAACCCTTTGCGTAATGAACTTGATATCGTTGTAGAATCGAGTGATTTTTGAATGGAGTGTTTTTGAGGCATTTGCTAGTTTTGCTAAAGAGGTCACTCCCGATGAAGGGATCTTGGCTCTTTCCTTATCGAATAAGGTGCAAGATATTTCACAAATACCGCTGTGCAAAGCAAAAACAATAAAAGCAATCATAAGATAAACCGTATTTGTAGCATCTGCTAGTTTTCACTAAAGAGGTCACTCCCGGTGAAGGGATCTCGGCTCTTTCCTTATCGAATAAGGTGCTTGATAGTCTACAAGAAATACCGCTATACAAAGAAAGAACTAGAGCTACAGTTTTTAAACAAGTTTCTACAACATCTTAGGTTTCTTTTATTTCATTAATCTCATTAATGAAGTACCATTTTATTATTCTTCACAAGCTTCACATTTGAAACGAAATCTGCAATATAACATATATCTCATATATATAATATAAACATTCGTCTCAGGAAGTAATATGATCTCATCACAGAACATTGCAGCAGAAGAACATATATGAAATATTGGATATGCTAGGAGGTCCGTGTTTTAATACGAGCCGGTATAAAACACGGATTCTACGGTCGCGATGAATAGCCAATCCCACACCCCTAGACCTCTACAAGAGCGGCAAGCAACCTTACCAATTCTAGAGTTAGGAGACCCGGTCTCGACTCCTCGAGATGGTCTCCCACTGGACCCTAGAACCCGGTTACTTGTGCTCCCCGCCTTGGGTCTATCCTAATGCGGAAAATTAAATAATATACAATGGTGACATCATCCTCAACCCGGAAGTGCCCCAATAAAAGAATATTACATACAATGAATTTTACATGAATGAAAATAAAAACCCTCATCTCACATAAAACCCCCGGCTATTCAGAATACGACGATCCAATATAATATGTCACAGCAACACATAATATCTCATATCATCAACGTAAGCAAGTATGCGTATCCCGATTGTCGTTGATGTATAGCAACAAAGCCGGCGATACACCTCATACTACGCTTACGATCACAGAAAAGAAAGTGTAAAACTACAACATTTGGAATCCACAATCACTTTAGACATCTTAAATCCGAAATATCACATACTTCGCATTTCATGCCTAACTATATGAATTCCACATATTGTATCACATTCCAGATAAATAGATAATGTTAAACTTTCCGATTGAATAAACAAACACCCAAGAATTCCAAAATAGCTCAACACTTGAGCGGAGTTCAAAAAGTCCCAGAACATGTCACAGCCGCTATGAACCAGTCGTAGAAGGGTCAAACCAACGCCTCACATGTGGCAACGCTAAACTACCACAAACCTTATGGTTCAGTGGCGGTTTTGACGGTCACATAATCGAGTTAAGGTTACGTTCTTTTAGAGGGTCCACAAATTCACTTGCATGATTTTCTGAAAGTTTTACACTCTGGAAAAATATACACTTGAAAGTTTTCCGACAGGTGAAAAAGAGAGTTATTAATATCCGTTCGAACTTTTTAACACGTTCTAAATTATCCGAAAAACTAAACGTTGTTAAACTTTTCGATCAAATCAACGAATACAAAAGATCTCCAGAAAACACAACACTTGAGTAATATTAAAAATTCCCAGAAGCATGTAGTAATTCATACGGATGTGTAAGTCTACGGTAGCGCCCCGGCCGTCTATCCGAGACCAAAAGGCGGAAACGAAAATTTTTTCAAAACTTGAAGCAGATTTTAATCTCGGATCGAACCATTAACCTACAACTAGATAACAAGAGAAGGGTTGGAAAGGCTATACCGATCGATCCGTGTCCTTCGGTCTTTGGCCACCATCCAAAGCTCTTCGCGGTATCTCCCGTCGGAAAGGGCACCACATCATCGAGTCTTTTTATGGGCTCCCGCTTCATCCGAAGCAACTCGGACATGAAGTTCGCTAGCCGACGTGTCCAAGGTGAAGTAGAGAATGTGTGTGACAACTTTGTATCTTGCATCCATTGTATGGATGGAGGTTGAAGATGAAGCCATCAATGGAGGTTGTGAGCTAGAGGAAGAAGAAGAAGAAGAAGAAGCCTTTCTTTTTCTTATGTGTTGCTATGATAAAATGAGAGTAAGAATGAATAAACACAAGAGCAAACTCTAGCCATATGGCTGCCCTCTCTCTCTCTCCTCTTATCATATCAACACTCAAATCCATCAATAATGTAACACATGCACAAAGAAAGAGACCATGAGTCATCACTTGTGTATGTGTCACAATTAATGCTCCTAATGATGTCTTAAGCTCACAATTTCCATTTATGAACATTAACCCAAATGTTTACAAAAAAAAAAAGATACGGCAATATATAAAGTAAACTCGTGACGGATTACGAGGATACCCCTTACCTGTATATACATACCTGCATCCGCATTCCGACTGAATGTGAATGCGATGAGACTAAAGTAATCCAACAAATCTAATACTAGGATCCGGCTTAAACCAAAGCCCACTAGTATGATCCGCCCGATCATGATCCGTGCACCACTGCACATATATGACCGAACCCTGCCATATATCATACGGCCTTTAAAAAGTTTTGCCCGAAACTTGAGAAACTGTCTGTGGGGGACTCTAAAGACTCGTCAATACTTTGGCTATGGATTTAACCACTAGCACGTCAGTGGTACTAGCCGTACGTAACGGGCTACCAGGTATTGACCAAAAGGGAGGTCGATGAGCGAACTCATCCTGGCATCCTACTGAGCCTGTCAGTGACAATATCCGTACAGTCCGGTCCGTTCTTCTATGAGCATCGCATGTCGGGCCTAGGGGGTTGGTAAAAGTCAGAATCCCAAAAGCGGTACAAGTCATGTCGGAGTGTAGCCCAGAACACCCTGAGATACTACTGGAATACTTACTAGTAAATCTCCTGCCTTGGCCAAGGATTTCGTGTAATGGCTCTCCTAGACACAGCGCGATGTCACCCCCAATACCGAGAGAGACGAAACCCCTGCCGATCCGCTCACTGCCTCCATATGGCTCGGGACTGTTAGTTATAGGTATGCCTTAGAGGCCATTACTATACATAGGATGTATATTGTAGTGGATGCTTGGACATATATAGGGATGACTTTCTTGCTCGATATGATAGTTTGCTATCTGGTCACTCTTTACCTTAACATGTACACTGATTGTCTTTCTGTTACATATTGGTAAAGCCCTTAGGATGTGTACTTGACTACCTGGACTATGATGCGGATCATACTAGTGGGGACATGGTAGTCCATAAGTACATCCTTCAAGGTCCCTAGTCGTGGGTGTATCGAGACGGGGCATCGATATACCAGAGTAGACTAGCGTATACCTTCTCGACCCATACAGATGGGCGATGGATGATCCTATATCCATTGGTGTTTGACATCAGAGATGATATACGGGTGCTCAGTAGAGACTGGGTACACTGGACGGACTCGCCGAGAACTCCCAGATGGTATTATACCTCACGTCAGATGGCAGTTCTCTGGTGACACTGGTAAAGGTTAGTCTGTAGACCCGAGATCGTCATATAGTCTTGTGTGATTCCCACTGTGATTTGATTTCCACCTTACCACGTCCAAGAGGGCATGCAAAACGGTCGTTTTTGGGTACAGTCCCGAATCACATGGAGGCAATGAGCGATAGGAGGGGATTCGTATCTCCCGGTATAGGGAGTTGATGTTGCGCTGTGTTCGATTGGCTATAACCGGAAATCCCTGGCCAGGGTTGCTGAGATTTACTGGTAAGTGTTATCAATAGTATCTCGAAATGTTATAGACCTCATATCGACATGACTTATCGAGCTACTGGGGTCTGACGTTTACCACCCCTAGGCGAGATATGCGACATATCAGACGAACAGACCGGACTGTACGGTAAGTGTTGCTGGTTGGATTCACAGGAGTGTGAGCGGGCTTGCTCGTCGATCTTCTGATCGCTCAATACCCGGGTGGCCATTACGTTTAGCAGACCGCTTGCGGCTTGTGGGTGTTTGATATGATCATCACCTGCTGCCGGCGTATTGACGAGTCTTTAGAGTCCTACACAGAGGTTTCCTGGCTCAAGCGAAACGAAATAGGAGCGCATATGAGATATGTGCAGGACCGAGAATAATGCGTGTATGTGATACCGTATTCTATTCTTGCGATTTGTATCATTGGACGGTTATATATGATATTGCCGGGTTACCGAATCAAGTGTTGATTCGATACATTGATACACTTGATATTAGTCGGTTATATGCGATATGACCGGATCATTAAATCAAGTATTGATTTAATGATTTGATGTATAATTATATATTTGATATATTACTTTACATTAACTAGTATTTGTTCACTTAAGATTATTTTCTCACTTGATTGTGCACATTGTATATGTGATATATTTTTGTGCACTAGATTGTATCATGTTTGATGATACATGCAAACATGGGTGTATGTTTACTTTAAACCTTGTTTAAGTGAATGGTTAGGGTTTTGTTATCTTTTCTTAATCATTTATTTATTTATTCATTTTGGCAAGAAAGAAAATGGTTGCTTCTTTTGTTTTCACTTGAACCTTCATGAAGCTTTGAAAAAGGTTTGACCATTTTTTTTCTTTCCTTAACCCTAACCATTTACTTTAACCCTAGTTTATTCTCTACACTTGTTAACTCACCCATGGTTGCTAAATGATAACCATCACTTCATTTTCTTTTTGAAATTAATTCATTATCATTTCTTTCTTCTTCTTCTTCTTCTTGAAGAAGAAAGAAAACCTTTTCTTGAAAATGTCTAAGTGATGATTCCAAGTGAGAAATCAAAATCCAAAGTGAACCCACTTCCTATTTCTTCATCTTCTACCACTTGCCATGTAGTATAGGGTGTTTTCTTCCTAAGTTTCATGACTTGGTGATGTTGGAGCTTGATCTTGAGTTGCCTCGACGTAGATCATCTTCGGCATCGAAGACGACGACCTAGCCCTATCATTTCTTCGACGAAACCATCGCTAGAGTCCGGGATCCGATGATCACAGCGGAGGGACATCATCATGGAGCTAAGGAAGTGGAGGACCAGATCTACAAAGGTTGTATTTCCATTCACTTATTAGTAAAGCAGTTTACTAGCTCGTAGTTTCGCCTAATTTCTAGTTAACGATCGCATTAGGGTTTCTCGGCACCTAGAAAATTTTGATTTTTCCTTGGTTGATCTGTTGTGAAACCTCATTAGTGTGCCTAGTAACCCTTCAGTGGTATCAGAGCTACTAGGCATTGGATGTCGGCCTATGGGGGGTTCTCACTGTGTGACAGTGTGGCGAAGCATAGGCTCTTATCCCTAGGGAGTCCCGAGACCGGAAGGTGTTCCGGCGGGTTGTAGTCCTCTCGAGGGGGCATGCGTAAAAAGTAGCGGCTGAGGGACCCGTTGGTGCCACGGCGACCCCATTGGATGGGGTGGCTGCCTGACCTTCAGTGGTATCAGAGCCTAGCTAGAGCCTTAGGCGATGTATAGACGATGTTAGAAGTCCGATCGAACCCGAAACCCTAATACAAAATCACTCTCTGGAAATTTTCTGGAATTTTGGATTTTTGTGAATTAAAAATATCCAAAAAATACAGCAGGGTTTTTTAGAAGTTACCGTGGAGCACGTGCGCGCAACTCGACTAAAGCGCGGCGGAACCGCGGCACGAGCATGGCTCGTGCAGCGGTTCCGCGGCCATAATGTCACATTGTTTTGCAAATTTTGCACAGTAATTCCTATATTTTAGTGCTGTATTTTCTGGGAATTTTTAAAATCTACTCAAGAGTTGAGTTTTCTGGGTTGTATTGGGAGTTCGTAGATTCGATCGGATTGTCTAATTTTGTCTGTGTTTTTCCGGGTAATTTTAGAATATGTTAAAAAGTTCGACCGGATATAAATACCCAATTTTTCCCCTGCCAGAAAATTTCCATGTGTTGGATTTTTCGGTGGTTTAAAGACGTTCTAAGTAGTGCAAGTAACGCGATGGACCCTCTAGAAGACAACAAACCTTAACTCGATTATGTGACCGTCTTGAACTTCCCTTTGAACCTTTGGGTTTGGGGCAGTACGGCGTGCCACATGTGAGGCGTTGGCTTGACCCTTCTATGGCTGGACCGTTGCTACTGTGGCATGAAGTGGATGTTTTTAGACTTATTTCATGTGTTGAGCTGTCTCGGGAAAACTTGGGTGTTTGAATGTTCGATCGGAAAGTTTAACATTTTCTATTTATCTGGAATGTGATACAATAATTGGAATTCACAAGTAGTTATGAGATAACTGAATGAATGTTATAAATCTAGCACTTTAGTCTCACATGATCGGTTGCCACGGAATTTTGATGTGATCAAAAGTCCGTCGCAATCTCGTAGCGTACGCGGATACTCGCCGGTAAACTTAATAGATAGCCACGCCCTATAGCCCCGACCAAGTGACTGTAGGAGAACCCCGTCGCTGAAAGCATCCGTTCGGGTGCTCGCGGCAGCGGTGTTCCGTCTTGGTGCACTTCGTCGACGGCATCGGAGGTGCGGCCGTCTACTGAAGTTTGCGACGAGCATTCGATCAGGATTTCGGGAATCTTGTTGAATTGCCCGACTTGATATTGAAAAGAGTTTTCGATAATGAGACTGAAATGCGGGGTTTATAAATGTTAGGCATGTGATGTCTAAGGAATTCATTTGATTAGGCATGCGATGTCTAAAGTGGTTGCGGATTCCAACTGTTGTAGTTTTACACTTTCTTTTCTGTGACCGTAAGTGTAATATGTTGTATCGCCGGTTTCGTTGCTATATGTCAACGACAATTGGGATACGCATGTTTACTTACGTTGATGACATGTGATGTTATGTGTTGCTGGATATGTTATATTGGATCGTCGTGTTTGAATAGCCGGGTTTTTTTATGTGAGATGAGTGTTTTTCATTTTCATTCATGTAAAAAACTTGTATGTAATATTCTTTTATTGGGGCACTTCCAGGTTGCGGAAGTTGTCACCGTTGATGTATATTATTTACTTTTCCGCACTAGGATAGACCCAAGGAGGAGGGCATAAGTAACCGGGTTCTGGAGTCCAGTGGGAGACCAACTCGAGGAGTCGAGTCCCCTAACTCTAGAATTAGTAGGGTTGCTTGCCGCTCTCGTAGGGGTCTAGGGGTTTGGGTTTGGCTATTCATCGCGACCGTGGAATCCGTGTTTTATACTGGCTCGTATTGAAAACACGGACGTCCTAGTATATCCAATATTTTATATGATTCTTCTGCTGCGCTATCTCTGATGTGATCATTTGATGTTCTGTGATAAATATTGTATATAGTATATATGATATATTATATAGGCGTTACTTATGTTTTACACCCGCGCTAGCCCTGCCCCGCTCTGCCGTTAGTTACCTAACCTAACGGTGCACGAGGGGACATCGAGGCGAATGCGAATGGCATAAGTGTACGTCGTATTTATCTGTGATGTTTAGGTGATTTAAATGATCGGACTTCATTAATGTGATTAATGAAAGAAAAGAAACCTAAGATGTTGTGGAATCGAATTTTCAAAAAAAAAACAGTTAGCTACAGTTCTTGCATTGCATCGCGGTGTTCCTTGTAGAACATCCTGCACCTTATTCGATAAGGAAAGGACCGAGATCCCTTCATCGGGAGTGCCTCCATTAGCAATAACTGGCAGATGCTACAACCCTCAGTTTGTCTTTTGATTGCTCCTATAGTTCTTGCTTTGCACAGCGGTATATATGATATATCCTGCACCTCATTCGACGAGGAAAGGGTCGACGATCCCTTCACCGGGAGTGACCCCTTTAGTAAAACTAGAAAAGCCTCAAAAGCACTCCATTTTAAAAATCATTTGATTCTACAACGATATCAAGTTCATTACGCAAAAGGTTTTCAGAAAAACCTGTCGTAGCCCTCCGTCATTTCAGATAAGTTGTATATAGTATTCGTGCTACATTTGTTGGCTTTCGTCAAGGTGTAGTGTGCGGTAGCTATATGCTGCTTATCTGCTGCATATGATGCGATTGGATTAGGGTAGTCGTGCGGCTTTGTTGGCTTTCGTCAAGGGTCGTGCGGGTGGGTTTAATTCAATCAGGAAATGACGGGTTGAACTTGACTAGCGGGCTATGGTTTGTTGGCTTTCGTCAAGGTCATAGCACGTTAGGGGCAAAATATTATCGGGAATTTCAAGTGTTGAAATTTGCAATGAGATTGCATACCTTCTATGAGATAGTTGGATCCCGATACCCACTGCGAGTAATTGTTACTCCTGGGAGAGTTTTGCACATTACAATTAGCCGATCAAGTAGGTGTCTAGAAAGGTGTCAACGGGGTTACGTCTCTGGGAAAACAAGGTTTACTGTAATTAGGTCCGTGCGAAAGCATGGGGAACCTCCCTCAAAGTACCGACACTGGCCTGGCTGAAAGATTGGCGAACTTGTAGCGTGTAATTAATCCCGGCTAGTCTTTCCTTTTAGGGTTTGAAGGAAGATTTGATAAAAACAGTGGGAGCCATCCTGATTAGATAAAATGATAACCAATCTGATCTTGCAAGAGCATACGCTGAGTGTTTTCTTCTCTCTCTCTCCAGGTAGCGACCATGTCACGCCTTAATCAAGATAATTAAACGGATATATTGACCGAACCCGCTTGTTATACTGAGCTGGGGAACGTTGGTCCCGCTCCAACTTATAATTGTTATAAGACAGAGCAGGAAATTGGGGAATACCAGATTTCCCGTGCCGCCCAAACGAAGAAAGTGCATATGATGCATCTCCTTCGGGTGTGTTCATTACAAAGAACTGTTTCTCTGTATCCTCTACGTCCTGGGTATTTGATACCGGATCAGGATCCCAGATATGTAATCTGTTACATAGGGCTACAGAAAGGTAGAGAACTGAGAACGGGTGATAAGTTTCATAAGGCAAAAAATGGTGCAAGTGTTGCAGCCAAGTCTGTTGGTCACTGTCACCCTGTATTTCCAAATACATTGATTCTGAACAAATGCTATTAGATACCGAACCTGATATACAAAATCATATCAGTCTCTTTATTTATTAAAGAAGGATATAATTTTGTATTGTTGGATAATGTTTTGAACATTTCCTATATCAAAAGTTGATCGGTTCAGGCACGTTATCTAAAAGCATTGACATTCTAAATCAAACTACAGTTCCTAGTATACAGAACACACACAAGAGGAAGAGTTCAGAAATGAACGGATCCTTCTTGAGGCATTGTAGACTAGGTCATATCAATGCGACCCGACTGGCTCAAGTTACATTTAGATGCATATTTAAATCAGTTTGAATTTACATCTTGTGAAACTTTCCAGTCATGTCACAAAGATAATATGACACTAGCTCTGTTTAATGGAAACAGAGAAAGAGTTAGTGAACTCTTGGCATTGATACATGTTGATGTATGTAAGGTCCCCTGTCTACACATGCCAAGACCGGCTCTTTATACTTCATTACATTCTCTGATGATCTCTCAAGATTCAGTCATATGTTCCTGTCGAAACATGAGTCCGAACTTTTTGAGATATTCACAGAATATAAGTTAGAAGTAGAGAACCAAAAATACGAGTATAAGTATTATGTCCTATGATGAGATCAGGGAGGAGAATACTTGTGCATGGAATTCCTGTACTATTCTAAAGGAGAATTAGATTCTCTCTCAGCATTACTCCTCCGTATACACCATAGCACGATGGTATATCGGGGCGGGGCAGTCACACTCTATGTGATATGGTGTGCTCTATGATGAGTACTACTGAGTTACCTATTTCCTTTTGGGAATTATGCGCTTGAGAAACTGCATACCTATTGAATAGGGTTCAAATCAAAACAGTTGCATGCCGCTTCATATGTGATATGGAAAGGGAAGAGCCCATATCTTAAGTTAGTTAAGATTTGGGGTTGTCCGGGCTATGTCTAAAAGCATAATCCGGACAAGCTCGAGGCAAGGTTTGTTATGTACAACTGGAAAGGTTCCAGCTATACAAACTAGAGCAGATGATTTGGTAGAACCAAAGGATTCAGTAGATTCAAACGAACATCAGCCTCTCCGCCGATCTAGTAGGGTTCCTCACCCACCTGAGAGATACTTCGGTTTCTCTATGACAGTGGGAGCGAGGATTACATCATGAGATGATGACCCAACTAGTTTCGAGCTGGCCATCAGGAGTGGGACTCTGTAAGAATGGCTGGATGTTTATCGATCTGAGATGGAATCCTTATACACCAACAAAGTATGGACTTTAGTTGCTTAATCTGAAGGGTTAAATCCACATCAGGAGCAAGTATATCTTGAGAAGATTACTTGGTGTACATGGAAAAGTTGAGACTTTCAAGGCTAGACTCGTTAAAGGTTTGCATCATAGACCAATTGTGGCTAATGATGAAACCTTTTCTGGGGCCTATGCTTAAGTCCATCCAGATCCTACTTGCCACGGCTACATACCATAACTACGATATCTGGCGGTTGGGTGTCATGACTGCTTTTCTAAATAATGATTTAGAAGACAGAGTCTATAAGTACACAGTCAGAGGGCTTCGTAGACAGTGGGAGCTGCGGAAATGTGTGCAAGATGTTTTATGGGATAAAGCAGGCATCGCAGAGTTGGAACATCTGTTTTGATGTGGTAGTCAAAGAGTTTGACATCATCAAAATGGTAGATGAACCTTGTATATACAAAAGGGTATTAGGGAGTATGGTGGTGATCCTCGTAGAGTACGTGGATGACATACTCTTGATAGGGAAGGAGTTTCTTATGCTACGCTCGGTCAATATCCGCTTATCACAAGGATTCTCCATATAGGATCAAAGTGATACCTACTAAATCCTGGGTTTTGGATCTATAAGATAGATCTAATTGGATGTTAGGATACTCACTAGTTGTAGTGAGATGGTATCAATCGATCATGGGGAGAATCACTGGAAAGGTTCCAGGGTGATAAAGACGACTGAATGTCAGTCGCAGGCATTTTCTTTACCCTCAGTGGAGGGACGGTATGTTGGAAGAGTTCCAAGCTAGATACCGTGACATACTAGACGATTAAAGGCAAGATACATCATTACCAAAGATGCTACCAAAGAAAAAGTCTGGATGTATAATAGTTCATGAGATGAACTTCGTTCCTCCCATTGTGTAACAATGGAGTTGTGGCTTACGCCTAGGAACGCCCGTCCCAACAGTGATCCAGACAAATTCTTAGGCAGTATCACCTGATCAAAGAGATGGTTGATCTCCAGGGGATCAAGGTTAGGAGAGTAGACTTAGAGGACAACACGGCGGATCCACTCACGAAAGGCCTTTTCCCAGAGAGAGACTTTTATGGGGTGGTTGAGTATGAGATACTACAACCACTGCTATCAGATGGCCCTAGTGCAAGTGGGAGATTGTTAGTTATATGTATGCCCTAGAAGCCATTACTATACATAGGATGTATATTGTAGTGGATTCTTGGACATATATAGGGATGACTTTCTTGCTCGATATGATAGTTTGCTATCCGGTTACTCTTTACCTTAACATGTACACTGATTGTCTCTCTGTTACATATTGGTAAAGCCCTTAGGATGTGTACTTGACTACCTGGACTATGATGCGGATCATACTAGTGGGGACATGGTAGTCCATAAGTACATCCTTCAAGATCCCTAGTCGTGGGTGTATCGAGACGCGACATCGATATACCAGAGTAGACTAGCGTATACCTTCTCGACCCATACAGATGGGTGATGGATGATCCCATATCCATTGGTGTTTGACATCAGAGATGATATACGGGTGCTCAGTAGAGACTGGGTACACTGGACGGACTCGCCGAGAACCCCCAGATGGTATTATACCTCACGTCAGAAGGCAGTTCTCTGGTGACACTGGTACAGGTTAGTCTGTAGACCCGAGATCGTCATAGAGTCTTGTGTGATTCCCACTGTGCTTTGATTTCCACCTTACCACGTCCAAGAGGGCGTGCAAAACGGTGGTTTTTGGGTACAGTCCCGAATCACATGGAGGCAATGAGCGATAGGAGGGGATTCGTCTCTCCCGGTATAGGGAGTTGATATTGCGCTGTGTTCGATTGGCTATAACCGGAAATCCCTGGCCAGGGTTGCTGAGATTTACTTGTAAGTGTTATCAGTAGTATCTCGAACTGTTATAGACCTCATATCGACACGACTTATCGAGCTACTGGGGTCTGACGTTTACCACCCCTAGGCGAGATATGCGACATATCAGACGAACAGACCGGACTGTACGGTAAGTGTTGCTGGTTGGATTCACAGGAGTGTGAGCGGGCTTGCTCGTCGATCTTCTGATCGCTCAATACCCGGGTGGCCATTACTTTTAGCAGACCGCTTGCGGCTTGTGGTTGTTTGATATGATCATCACCTCCTGCCGGCGTATTGATGAGTCTTTAGAGTCCTACACAAAGGTTTCCTGGCTCAAGCGAAACGAAATAGGAGCACATATGAGATATGTGCGGGACCGAGAATAATGCGTGTATGTGATACCGTATTCTATTCTCGCGATTTGTATCATTGGACGGTTATATATGATATAGCTGGGTTACCGAATAAAGTGTTGATTCGATACATTGATACACTTGATATTAGTCGGTTATATGCGATATGACCGGATCATTAAATCAAGTATTGATTTAATGATTTGATGTATAATTATATATTTGATATATTATTTTACATTAACTAGTATTTGTTCACTTAAGATTATTTTCTCACTTGATTGTACACATTGTATATGTGATATATTTTTGTGCACTAGATTGTATCATGTTTGATGATACATGCAAACTTGGGTGTATGTTTAATTTAAACCTTGTTTAAGTGAATGGTTAGGGTTTTGTTATCTTTTCTTAATCATTTATTTATTTATTTATTCATTTTGGCAAGAAATAAAATGGTTGCTTCTTTTGTTTTCACTTGAAGCTTCATGAAGCTTTGAAAAAGGTTTGACCATTTTGTTTCTTTCCTTAACCCTAACCATTTACTTTAACCATAGTTTATTCTCTACACTTGTTAACTCACCCATGGTAAATGATAACCATCACTTCATTTTCTTTTTGAAATTAATTCATTATCATTTCTTTCTTCTTCTTCTTCTTCTTGAAGAAGAAAGAAAACCTTTTCTTGAAAATGTCTAAGTGATGATTCCAAGTGAGAAATCAAAATCCAAAGTGAACCCACTTCCTATTTCTTCATTCTCTACCACTTGCCATGTAGTATAGGGTGTTTTCTTCACAAGTTTCATGACTTGGTGAAGTTGGAGATTGATCTTGAGTTGCCTCGACGTAGATCATCTTCGGCATCGAAGACGACGACCTAGCCCGATCATTTCTTCGACGAAACCATCGCTAGAGTCCGGGATCCGATGATCGCAGCGGAGGGACATCATCATGGAGCTAAGGAAGTGGAGGACCAGATCTACAAAGGTTGTATTTCCATTCACTTATTAGTAAAGCAGTTTACTAGCTCGTAGTTTCGCCTAATTTCTAGTTAACGATCGCATAAGGGTTTTTCGGCACCTAGAAAATTTTGATTTTGCCTTGGTTGATCTGTTGTGAAACCTCATTAGTGTGCCTAGTAACTGTTCAGGGACTGTACCCAACTAAAACCTATTTGCACGACTGCTTTGAGCCGTGGAAGGGTAGTAATCAAAGCACAGTGGGAACTCACACGAGACAAATGAAGATCTCAGGTCGATGAACTAACCTGTACACATGTCACCAGGGAACTGCCATCTGACGTCTGGTATAATATCAACTAGCATGTTCCCGGAGAGTTCTGTCCGGTGTACTCATAACCCAATGAGTACCTGTATACATCTTAGGTGAACCAACTGACACCAATGGCTAGTGAGACCGGCCACCGCCCCTCGTCGGGGTCTCGACTGTATACACTAGTCTGCTAATGGAGTATCGATGCCCAGTCTTGAAACTCCCACGACTTGGGACCTTTTAATGATGTGCTTATAGACCCCAGCTCCTACGTATATGATCGCTATCATACTGCTGGTAGTCAAGCAAGAATCCTAAGGGCTCTATCAAGGTGTAATAGCGACCTGTAAGGTCACCTAAAGCAGTACATGATGATAAAGATAAACCAGATAGCATACTATCATCTTGAGTAAGACTGTCCTACCGGTATAGGTCCTCCCTCAATCATTGCAATCATGTGCCTGTGATCCAATAATTGACTCTGAGGGCACTATATCCATTAATCTCCTACCTGCACTCAAGGCTAATTATTGCGATATCGCATACTCACAGCCCGTGTGATACCGAACACCCAACTCCTCTACTAATCAGTTTCACAAAGCCTGTTTGTGAAACTATTGCATTCGAGGAATAGCCTCAGTGAGTGGATCAACCCTAATGTTTCTTTCTATGTCTCTCTTTATCTCAAGTTCGCGGAGAAAGCCATCTCCCGAAATGAGCAATACCTGTCTTAGAATATGTTTGGATATCTGATGGGACCTAGTTCATAAATGAACTCCAAATCCAAACTTCTTAGACTGTATCGTCAACTGAACTTAATCAGTATCCTGCGCCATGCCTCCCTCAGTATCCGCTTGGACCTCCTGTCCAAACAACCGCCCCTCGTCAGAGGAAAAACTATAACTCTGACAGTCACTCTATCATCCAGGTCACCTTGGAAGCCTGGAAAGATAACCGTCTCCCAAAAGAGGCTGTTGTTATCATATCCCTAGAACATCCACTTATGTTCTAAAATTGCTTCCGTACGTTTCTCCCGTATAGGATTAATATCAACTTATTGCATCTAGTGCAAAAACAACATCTAGTGTGGTACTTGACATCTCATGATTGACTCAATTGCTTAAGCAAGTGATCTGCCAATCATGCACATCCTTCTCCCCTTTAGTCTGTAAGACACCTTTAGACAGGGTGACTCCATCACCTGCAGGTACACTACCGTGCCAGGAGTCGACCATTCTAAAACACCTTTAGAATGCTGTCTTAGTACCCAGATTGGGAAACTACCCAAATCTAGATCTAAAACCATAGATGTAGTTACCAGAATGTCTTATATTATATCTATATCCTATGTGGAGAAACCACTGTATGATAACCAAAGTATAACCGATCGTAGTATAGGAATTTCACTTTCTACTCTATGTATGTCATCCGAATAATAGGACATCACACCCTACTACCTTCTTAAACAATCCATCCCCTATTCTAATGTAGTCAAACCTATGACTGTCACATCAGAAATAGATGATCAATCTCCGCTATATCTGCTTTAGTCCATAAATAGACATAAGATACTTGTCCACTATGCTTCCGCTGCTCCCACTGATTACGACAACCCTCTGGCAGAGTCATATACACGTACACTTCTAAAGCTAGTTTAGAACGACGCTATACTCATCCTCCTGCCGGGTCTCACAGTCTTGAACAACAGCAATGGCAAGTTTGGGTAAACAAGAACCTTCCTGTCACCGTCTTTGAGCATACCGAAGTACCTCTCGAGTGCCTGAGGTCACCCACCATATCTGCGGAGTGGCCAATGGAATGTCAAACCAGATCGAATCTTTAGGTTCTTATCAAATTTTCAGTAATCGTTTGCGGTTCTGGAATCACTTCCAATTCTACCATAATCCCACTACTGTTTCTGAAAAAATCTATTTTTATTAAAAATGTGGCGAGTCAAGAACAATATCACTATTGATCTTCCAGATGGTAGAAAGTCAACCCTCGTCGTAGCCCGGGTTAACCCACAAACATCCATTACAGAAACGTGCCTTGAGTTATCCAGAGTCTGGTTTTAAGCATAAGCCGGAAAACTCCTCGCACCTTAACAACGTTAAGATATGAACCGTTCTATATCCAATATAGAAATAGAGGCACTGATTTAATTGGAACCAGATTCAAATCACGCAGCTGTCTCCAGTGCATGTCAACTAAATGGATAGAGGCCGATCAGCATAACTCAACTTAGGAATACATCTGTAGGGTTCCTAGGCACTCTAATGAAGTCTCACAAGGCATCAATCATGCCAATTTCAAAAATTATGGGTGCCGAGAAACCCTAATGCGGATCGTCGGCCAGATTTCTAGGCGAAACGGTAAACTAGTTAACTACTTAACTAAAAGTTAGATGCTACAACCTTTGTAGATCCGGATATCCACTTCCTTAGCTCCACGTAGTCATCCTCTCGATGTCCTTTTCGAATCCTAGACTCATTCGTCGGCTTCATCGGGAAAACGAGCGGAATAGGTCGTCGGCTTCGTGCCAAAGACGATCTACGTCGAGGTTGCACAAGCTCAAGCTCCGACTTCACAAAGTTGTGAAACTTGTGAAGATAACACCCAAAACAACTTGGCAAGAGGTAGAGGGTGAAGAAATAGGAGGTGGGTTCACTTTAGAATTGGATTTCTCTCACTAGAACTCAAGTTGCCATTGATGGCATCAAGGTTTCTTTCTTGAAGATGAAGATAATGAAGAAGAAAGAATATGATAAGTGTTGAGATAAAATCAAAATAAATCAATACTTATCATAACTAAACCAAGGTTAAGTGTAGAGAAAAGACCATGGTAAAAGAGAAGGGTTAGGGTTAAGCTAGAAGACAAAATGGTTTCTTTAGTCAAAGCTTTATGAAGCTTCAACAAGCTTCATGATAAAAAGAAACCATTATGTTTTCATTTATCCATTTATATAAATAAAGAATGGATAAATAAATGAGAGAAAGAATCAAAACCCTAATTATCTACTTAACCATGGTTTAATTCTTTACACTTAACCAAATGAACAAGTATCATCAAACATGATACAAAAATGTGCACAAAAGCATATCACATATACAATGTGCATCAAGTGAGAAAAATCCGTTTAAAGTGAACCAATACTGTTAGTTGTATGTATGCCCTAGAGGCCAGTACTGTACAGATGATGTATATTATATTGGATGCTTGGACATATATAGAGATGACTTTCTTGCTCGATATGATAGTATGCTATCTGGTTACTCTTTATCTTAACATGTACACTAGTCTCTTTATACTGTCTTATAGTTACATGTTGGTAAAGCCCTTAGGATATGTACTTGACTACCTGGACTGTGATGCAGATCATACTAGTGGGGACATGGTAGTCCATAAGTACATCCTTCATGGTCCCTAGTCGTGGGTGTATCGAGACGGGGCATCGATATACCAGTGTAGACTAGCGTATACGCTTCTCGACCCATGAGATGGGCGATGGATGATCCCATATCCATTGGTGTTTGACATCAGAGATGGTGTACGGGTGCTCAGTGGAGACTGGGTACACTGGACGGACTCGCCGAGAACTCGCAGATGGTATTATACCTCACGTCAGATGGCAGTTCTCAGGTGACACTTGTGCAGGTTAGTCTGTAGACCCGAGATCGTCATAGAGTCTTGTGTGATTCCCACTGTGCTTTGATCTCCACCTTACCACGTCCATGAGGGCGTGCAAAACGGTGGTCTTTGGGTACAGTCCCGAGTCACATGGAGGCAATGAGCGATAGGAGGGGTTTCGTCTCTCCCGGTATTGGGGGTTGATGTTGCGCTGTGCTCGATTGGCCGTAACAGGGAAGTCCCTGACCAGGGCTGATCAGAGATTTGCTGGTAAGTGTTACCAGTAGTTTCTCGACCCGTTATGAGCCTCACATCGGCACGACTTATCGGTTATTGGGGTCTGACGTATACCACCCCTAGACTTGATATGCGACGTATCAGACGAACATACCGGACTGTACGGTAAGTGTTACTGGTTGGATTCACAGGAGTGTGAGCGGGCTAGCTCGTCGATCTTCTGATCGCTCAATACCCGGATGGCCGTTACGTTTAGCAGACCGCTTGCGGCTTGTGGATGCTTGATATGATCATCATCTGCTACTGGCGTATTGACGAGTCTTTAGAGTCCTACACAGAGGTTTCCTGGCGCAAGCGAAACGAAATAGGAGCGCATATGAGATATGTTCAGGACCGAGAATAATGCGTGTATGTGATACCGCATTTCATTCTCGCGATATATGTTTCGATTGGTTATATTCGATATGACCTAGTTATCGAATCATTGATTCGATAAATCGATACATTGAATACTAGTCGGTTATGTGCGACATGACCGGATCATTGAATCAAATGTTGATTTAATGATTTAATGTATAATTATATATTTGATATATTACTTTGCATTAGCTAGTATAGATTCACTTTAAATGGATTTTCTCACTTAATGTGCAAGTTGTATATGTGATATACTTTTGTACACATGTTTGTATCATGTTTGATGATACTTGCTCTTTTGGTTAAGTGTAAAGAATTAAACCATGGTTAAGTGTTGATTAGGGTTTTGGAAATTCATTTATCTATTTATTTATTTATTTTAAATGGATTAAGATAAGAATGGTGGCTTTATTTGTTTTATGTTGAAGCTTCATGAAGCTTTGACCTTAGTGACCATTCCTGTCTTCATGCTTAACCCTAACTCATCCAAGTAACCATGGTCCATTCTCTACACTCAACTAAGGTTAGATTATGATAAGTATTGATTTATTTTTATTTTATCATAACACTTATCATAAACTAGCTTCATCTTCTCCTTCTTCTTCAAGAGAGAAAACTAGATGCCATCAATGGCAACTTGAGAAAAAGTGAGTGAAATCCAATTCTAAAGTGAACCCACCTCCTATTTCTTCACCCTCTACCTCTTGCCAAGTTGTTTTGGGTGTTTTCTTCACAAGTTTCACAACTTGGTGAAGTTGGAGCTTGAACTTGCGCAACCTCGACGTAGATCGTCTTTGACACGAAGCCGACGACCTATTCCGCTCGTTTTCCCGATGAAGCCGACGAATGAGTCTAGGATTCGAAAAGGACAGCGAGAGGATGACTACGTGGAGCTAAGGAAGTGGATATCCGGATCTACAAAGGTTGTAGCATCTAACTTTTAGTTAAAGTGTTAACTAGTTTATAGTTTCGCCTAGAAATCTAGTCGACGATCCGTATTAGGGTTTCTCGGCACCCATAAAATTTTAAATTGGCATGTTCGATGCCTTGTGAGACCTCTATAGTGTGCCTAGGAACCCTACAGTGGTATCAGAGCCTAGCTAGAGCCTTAGGCGAAGTCTAGACGGAGTTTGAAAGCCGGACGAACCGAAAACCTAACCCCAAAATAGCTCTCTGGACTTTTTCTAAAAAATGGGATTTTTATCAATTAAAAATATGCAGAAAATCAAGAAGGGTGTTATTTGAATTACTGTGAAATACGAGGGCCTAAGTCGACTTTTCCACCGCGGAACCGCGGCACGTGCTATGCATGATGCGGCGGTTCCGCGGCCTTACTGTTCCTTTGTATGATGATTTCTGCACAGTAACTCATATAATTTAATGCTATATTTTATGGGATATTTTTGTTGTGACTCTACAGAAGAGTATTCTGGGGTACTATTGGGAATCAAAGTTTCGATCGGATTATCAAATTTCGTCTTTGTGTTTTTCCGGATAATCTTTTGAATATGTTAAAAAGTTCGACCGGATATAAATACCCAATTTTTCCCCTGTCGGGAAATTTCCAAGTGTTGGATTTTTCCGTAGTTTAACGATGTTCTAAGTAGTGCAAGTAACGCGATGGACCCTCTAGAAGACAACAAACCTTAACTCGATTATGTGACCGTCTTGAACTGCCCTTTGAACCTTCGGGTTTGGGGCAGTACGGCGTGCCACATGTGAGGCGTTGGCTTGACCCTTCTACGGCTGGACCGTTGGTACTGAGGCACGAACTGAATGTTGTTAGACTTATTTCATGTGTTGAGCTGTATCGGGAAAACTTGGGTATTCGACTGTTCAATCGGAAAGTTTAACATTTTCTGTTTATCTGGAATGTGATACAATAATTGGAATTCACAAGTAGTTATGAGATAACTGAATGAATGTTATAAATCTAGCAATTTAGTCCCATATGATATTGAAAAGAGTTTTCGATAATGAGACTAAAATGCGGGATTTATATCTGTTAGGCATGCGATGTCTAAAGAGGTTGCGGATTCCAACTGTTGTAGTTTTACACTTTCTTTTCTGTGACCGTAAGTGTAGTATGTTCATATCGCCAGTTTCGTTGCTATACGTCAACGACAATTGGGGTATGCATACTTACTTACGTTGATGACATGTGATGTTATGTGTTGCTGGATATGTTATATTGGATCGTCGTGTTCGAATAGCCGGGGGTTTTTATGTGAGATGAGTGTTTTCCATTTTCATTCATGTAAAAACTTGTATGTAATATTCTTTTATTTGGGGCACTTCCAGGTAGCGGAAGTTGTCACCTTTTGTATATTATTTACTTTTCCGCATTAGGATAGACCCAAGGAGAGGAGCACAAGTAACCGGGTTCTGGGGTCCAGTGGGAGACCAACTCGAGGAGTCGAGTCCGGGTCTCCTAACCCTAGAATTGGCAGGGTTGCTTGCCGCTCTCGTAGGGGTCTAGGGGTGTGGGATTGGCTATTCATCACGACCGTGGAATCCGTGTTTTATACTGGCTCGTATTGAAAATACGGACGTCCTAGTATATCCAATGTTTCATATGTTTCTTCTGCTGCGATATCTGTGATGTGATCATGTGATGTTCTATGATGGATATAGTATATAGTATATATGATATATTATATAGACGTTACTTATGTTTTACACCAGCGCTAGCCCTGCCCTGCTCTGACGTTAGTTACCTAACCTAACGGTGCACGAGGGGACATCGAGGCGAATGCGGATGGCATAAGTGTACGTCATATCTATCTGTGATGTTTAGGTATTTAAATGATGGGACTTCATTAATGTGATTAATGAAAGATAAGAAACCTAAGATGTTGTGGAATCGAATTTCAAAATAAAAACAGATAGCTACAGTTTTTGCTTTGCACAGCGATATATATGATATATCCCGCACCTCATTCGACGAGGAAAGGACCGAGATCCCTTCACCGGGAGTGACTCCTTTAGCAATAACTGGCAGATGCTACACACTCGGTTTGCTTTTGACTGCTTTTGGGTTTTTGCTTTGCACAGCGATATATATGATATATCCCGCACCTCATTCAACGAGGAAAGGACCGAGATCCCTTCACCGGGAGTGACTCCTTTAGCAAAACTAGAAAAGCCTCAAAATCACTCCATTTTCAAAACTTCATTTGATTCTACAACGATATCAAGTTCATTACGCAATAGGTTTTCAGAAAAACCTGTCGTAGCCCTCCGTCATTTCAGATAAGTAGTAGTTAGTATTCGTGCTACGTTTGTTGGCCTGCGTCAAGGCGTAGTGTGCGGTAGCTAACTAGTATTTATCTGCTTATACATATGATGCAGATTGGATTAGGGTAGTCGTACGACTTTGTCGGCCTGCGTCAAGGGTCGTGCGGGTGGGTTTAATTCAATCAGGAAATGACGGGTTGAACTTGACTAGCGTGCTGTGATTTGTTGGCCTGCGTCAAGGTCATAGGACGCTAGGGGCAAAATATTATCGGGAATTTCAAGTGTTGAAATTTGCAATGAGATTGCATACCTTCTATGAGATAGTTGGATCCCGATACCCACTGCGAGTAAGAGTTACTCCTGGGAGAGTTTTACACATTGCAATTAGCTGATCAAGTAGGTGTCTAGAAAGGTGTTAACGAGGTTACGCCTCTGGGAAAACGAGGTTTACATTAATTAGGTTCGTGCGAAAGCACGGGGGACCTCCCTCAAAGTACCGACACTGGCCTGGCTGAAAGATTGGCGAACTTGTAGTGTGTAATTAATCCCGGCTAGTCTTTCCTTTTAAGGTTTGAAGGAAGATTTGATAAAAAGCAGTGGGAGCCATCCTGATTAGATAAGATAATAACCAATCTGATCTTGCACGAGCATACGCTAAAGTGTTTTCTTCTCTCTCTCTCCAGGTAGCGACCATTTCATGCCTTAATAAAGATAATAATATGGATGTATTGACCGAACCCGCATGTTATACTGTGCTGGGGAACGTTGGTTCCGTTCTTTCTTATAAGAGTTATAGGAATGAACAGGATATAGGGGAATACCAGGATTCCCATGCCACCCGAATGAAGAAAGTACATGTTGATGCATTTTCTTCGGGTGTGTTCGTTACAGAGAACTGTTTCTCCATTTGCTCTACGTCCTGGGTATTGGATACCGGGTCAGGATCCCATATATGTAATCAGTTACATGGGCTTAGGAAAGGTAGAGAACTTGGAGAAGGTGATAAAGACATTAGAGTTGGAAATGGTGCAATTGTTGCAGCTAAGACTGTCGGGGAATATCACCTTGCATTACCAACTGGTAATACATTGGTTCTGAATGAATGCTATTACATGCCGAACCTGATATGCAACATTATATCAGTTTCTTTATTAAGTAAAGAGGGATATAATTTTGTATTACAGGACAATGTTATGAACATTTTCCGTAACCAAAAGTTGGTTGGATCAGGCACGTTGTGCAATGGCATTTATGTTCTAAATCAATCAACAGTTCTAAGCATAACTAACACACACAAGAGGAAGAGTTCTGAACTGAACGAATCCTTCTTGTGGCATTGTAGACTGGGTCACATCAATGTGACACGACTAGCTAAGTTGCATAAAGATGGATATTTAAATCCGTTTGAATTTTCATCCTATGACACTTGCCAGTCATGTCTCAAAGGCAAGATGACCAAAACTCCTTTTACGGGACACGGAGAAAGAGTTACCGAACTCTTGGGACTGATACATAGTGATGTATGCGGTCCCATGTCTATACATGCCAGGGATGGTTCTTCGTACTTCATTACATTCACTGACGATCTCTCTAGATTCGGATATGTGTTCCTGATGAAACACAAATCAGAAGCTTTTGAGAAATTTAGAGAATATAAACAAGAAGTCGAGAACCAAACCGGAAAAAGTATTAAAATCCTTCGATCTGATCGAGGAGGTGAATACTTGAGCAATGAATTCCTGGACTTCCTAAAAGAGAATGGGATTCTCTCTCAGCTGACTCCTCCATATACACCACAGCACAACGGTGTATCAGAACGGAGGAACCGCACCCTATTGGATATGGTGCGCTCTATGATGAGCACAGCTGAGTTACCTATTTCCTTCTGGGGATATGCACTGGAAACAGCTGCAGATCTATTGAATATGGTTCCCACCAAAACCGTGCCAACCACTCCATATGAGATATGGAAAGGAAAGAGACCATGTCTTAATTATGTTAAGATATGCGGTTGTCCGGCATATGTAAAAACGCAAAATCCGGACAAACTCGCGGCAAGGTCCATTCTGTGAAAGTTTATTGGATATCCCAAACATTCGCGCGGGTATATCTTCTACCACACCGAGGAACAAAAGGTGTTTGTTTCTCGACATGCCACCTTTTCAGAAAAGGAATTTCTTGAAAAAGAAATTAGTGGCAAGGAGGTAGAACTGGAAGAGGCTCCAGCAATACAGACTACAACAGAAGATTTGGTTGAACCAGAGGATTCAGTAGTTCCCAATGAACCTCAGCCTCTCCGCCGATCTAGTAGGGTTCCTCGCCCACCTGAGAGATACTACGGTTTTCTCATGGATGGTGGGAGCGAGGATTGCATCATGGAGGATGATGACCCAACTAGCTTCGAGCAGGCCATCACGAGTAGGGACTCAGTGAAATGGCTGGATGCTATGCGGTCCGAGATGGAATCCATGTACACCAACAAAGTATGGACTTTGGAAGTTGCTCCTGAAGGGGTAAAACCCATCGGGAGCAAGTGGATCTTCAAGAAGAAACTTGGTGTAGATGGGAAAGTGGAGACTTTCAAAGCTAGACTTGTAGCAAAGGGTTTTCGTCAAAGACCAGGTGTGGACTATGACGAGACTTTTTCTCCAGTGGCTATGCTTAAATCCATCCGGATCATGCTTGCCATCGCTGCATATCATGATTACGAAATCTGGCAAATGGATGTTAAGACCGCCTTTCTAAACGGTGATTTAGAAGAGTGCGTGTACATGACTCAGCCAGAGGGCTTCGTAGACAGTGGGAGCAGCGGCAAGGTGTGCAAGCTGCTTAAATCCATTTATGGATTAAAGCAAGCATCGCGGAGTTGGAACATCTGCTTTGATGTCGTTATCAAAGAGTTTGATTTCGTCAAAAACCCAGATGAACCTTGTATTTACAAGAAGGTGGCAGGGAGTAAGGTTGTCTTCCTCGTATTATACGTGGACGACATACTCTTGATAGGAAATGATATTCCTATGCTGCAATCGGTCAAGCTCTTCTTATCACAAAGATTCTCAATGAAAGATCTTGGTGATGCCTCCTGCATATTGGGAATTAGGATCTATAGAGATAGATCCAAACGGATTTTGGGATTGTCCCAATCCAGGTACATTGACACCATACTAAAGAGGTTTAGTATGGAAGAGTCCAAGCGTGGGAACTTACCCATGATTTCTGGAGTCGCTCTCTCCAAAGAGATGTCTCCCAAGACTGATTTGGAGAGAGCTCGCATGAAAGGGATACCCTATGCTTCGGCAGTAGGCTCTATCATGTATGCGATGCTATGTACCAGACCCGATGTAGCATACTCACTAAGTGTAGTGAGCAGGTATCAAGCTGATCCTGGAGAGAGTCACTGGACAGCTGTGAAGAACATTCTCAAGTACTTGCGAAGGACTAGAGATATGTTCTTGGTGTATGGTAACGGAGAGCTCCAAGTGGAGTCCTTTACCGATTCGAGCTTCCAGAGTGATAAGGACGACTCTAAGTCGCAGTCGGGCTTTGTCTTTACCCTTTACGGAGGGGCGGTTAGCTGGAAGAGTTCCAAGCAGGAAACCGTGGCAGACTCGACGATGGAGGCTGAATACATCGCTGCCAACGATGCTGCTAAAGAAGCTGTTTGGATCAAGAAGTTCATTACTGAACTTGGTGTGGTTCCATCCATTGAGCATTCAATACCTTTGTATTGCGATAACAATGGAGCGGTGGCTTTGGCCAAGGAACCCAGGTCCCATCAGCGATCCAGGCATATTCTGAGGCGGTATCACCTGATCCGGGAGATAGTTGATCGCCGGGAGATCGAGGTCAGGAGGGTTGACACGAAGAACAACACCGCGGATCCACTCACGAAGGCCATTCCCCAGATACAGTTTGAGAGACTCTTCGGGATGCTCGGTATGCGATACTACAGCAGCTAGCCCTAGTGCAAGTGGGAGATTGTTAGTTGTATGTATGCCCTAGAGGCCAGTATTGTACAGATGATGTATATTATATTGGATGCTTGGACATATATAGAGATGACTTTCTTGCTCGATATGATAGTATGCTATCTGGTTACTCTTTATCTTAACATGTACACTTGTCTCTTTATAATGTCTTATAGTTACATGTTGATAAAGCCCTTAGGATGTGTACTTGACTACCTGGACTATGATGCAGATCATACTAGTGGGGACATGGTAGTCCATAAGTACATCCTTCATGGTCCCTAGTCGTGGGTGTATCGAGACGGGGCATCGATATACCAGAGTAGACTAGCGTATATGCTTCTCGACCCATGAGATTGGCGATGGATGATCCCATATCCATTGGTGTTTGACATTAGAGAGGGTATACGGGTGCTCAGTGGAGACTGGGTACACTGGACGGACTCGCCGAGAACTCCCAGATGGTATTATACCTCACGTCAGATGGCAGTTCTCAGGTGACACTTGTGCAGGTTAGTCTGTAGACCCGAGATCGTCATAGAGTCTTGTGTGATTCCCACTGTGCTTTGATCTCCACCTTACCACGTCCATGAGGGCGTGCAAAACGGTGGTCTTTGGGTACAGTCCCGAGTCACATGGAGGCAATGAGCGATAGGAGGGGTTTCGTCTCTCCCGGTATTGGGGGTTGATGTTGCGCTGTGCTCGATTGGCCGTAACAGGGAAGTCCCTAGCCAGGGCTGATCAGAGATTTGCTGGTAAGTGTTACCAGTAGTTTCTCGACCCGTTATGAGCCTCACATCGGCATGACTTATCGGTTATTGGGGTCTGACGTATACCACCCCTAGACTTGATATGCGACGTATCAGACGAACAGACCGGACTGTACGGTAAGTGTTACTGGTTGGATTCACAGGAGTGTGAGCGAGCTAGCTCGTCGATCTTCTGATCGCTCAATACCCGGATGGCCGTTACGTTTAGCAGACCGCTTGCGGCTTGTGGATGCTTGATATGATCATCATCTGCTACCGGCGTATTGACGAGTCTTTAGAGTCCTACACAGAGGTTTCCTGGCTCAAGCGAAACGAAATAGGAGCGCATATGAGATATGTGCAGGACCGAGAATAATGCGTGTATGTGATACCGCATTTCATTCTTGCGATATATGTTTTGATTGGTTATATTCGATATGACCTAGTTATCGAATCATTGATTCGATAAATCGATACATTGAATACTAGTCGGTTATGTGCGACATGACCGGATCATTGAATCAAATGTTGATTTAATGATTTAATGTATAATTATATATTTGATATATTACTTTGCATTAGCTAGTATAGATTCACTTTAAATGGATTTTCTCACTTAATGTGCAAGTTGTATATGTGATATACTTTTGTACACATGTTTGTATCATGTTTGATGATACTTGCTCTTTTGGTTAAGTGTAAAGAATTAAACCATGGTTAAGTGTTGATTAGGGTTTTGCAAATTCATTTATCTATTTATTTATTTATTTGAAATGGATTAAGATAAGAATGGTGGCTTTATTTGTTTTATGTTGAAGCTTCATGAAGCTTTGACCTTAGTGACCATTCTTGTCTTCATGCTTAACCCTAACTCATCCAAGTAACAATGGTCCATTCTCTACACTCAACTAAGGTTAGATTATGATAAGTATTGATTTATTTTTATTTTATCATAACACTTATCATAAACTAGCTTCATCTTCTCCTTCTTCTTCAAGAGAGAAAACTAGATGCCATCAATGGCAACTTGAGAAAAAGTGAGTGAAATCCAATTCTAAAGTGAACCCACCTCCTATTTCTTCACCCTCTACCTCTTGCCAAGTTGTTTTGGGTGTTTTCTTCACAAGTTTCACAACTTGGTGAAGTTGGAGCTTGAACTTGCGCAACCTCGACGTAGATCGTCTTTGACACGAAGCCGACGACCTATTCCGCTCGTTTTCCCGATGAAGCCGACGAATGAGTCTAGGATTCGAGAAGGACAGCGAGAGGATGACTACGTGGAGCTAAGGAAGTGGATATCCAGATCTACAGAGGCTGTAACATCTAACTTTTAGTTAAAGTGTTAACTAGTTTATAGTTTCGCCTAGAAATCTAGTCGACGATCCGTATTAGGGTTTCTCGGCACCCATAAAATTTTAAATTGGCATGTTCGATGCCTTGTGAGACTCTATAGTGTGCCTAGGAACCCTACAAATACTAGTTAATGTAAAGTAATATATCAAATATATAATTATACATTAAATCATTAAATCAACATTTGATTCAATGATCCGGTCATGTCGCACATAACCGACTAGAATTCAATGCATCGATTTATCGAATCAATGATTCGATAACTAGGTCATATCTCATACAACCAATCGAAACATTAATCGCGAGAATCAAATACGGTATCATATACACGCATCATTCTCGATCCCGCACATATCTCATATGCGCTCCTATTTCGTTTCGCTTGAGCCAGGAAACCTCTGTGTAGGACTCTAAAGACTCGTCAATACGCCGGTAGCAGATGATGATCATATCAAGCACCCACAAGCCGCAAGCGGTCTGCTAAATGTAACGGCCATCCGGGTATTGAGCGATCAGAAGATCGACGAGCTAGCCCGCTCACACTCCTGTGAATCCAACCAGTAACACTTACCGTACAGTCCGGTCTATTCGTCTGATACGTCGCATATCAAGTCTAGGGGTGGTAAACGTCAGACCCCAATAACCGATAAGTCGTGCCGATGTGAGGCTCATAACGGGTCGAGAAACTACTGGTAACACTTACCAGCAAATCTCTGATCAGCCCTGGCCAGGGACTTCCCTGTTACGGCCAATCGAGCACAGCGCAACATCAACCCCCAATACCGGGAGAGACGAAACCCCTCCTATCGCTCATTGCCTCCATGTGACTCGGGACTGTACCCAAAGACCACCGTTTTGCACGCCCTCATGGATGTGGTAAGGTGGAGATCAAAGCACAGTGGGAATCACACAAGACTCTATGACGATCTCGGGTCTACAGACTAACCTGTACAAGTGTCACCTGAGAACTGCCATCTGACGTGAGGTATAATACCATCTGGGAGTTCTCGGCGAGTCCGTCCAGTGTACCCAGTCTCCACTGAGCACCCGTATACCCTCTCTAATGTCAAACACCAATGGATATGGGATCATCCATCGCCAATCTCATGGGTCGAGAAGCATATACGCTAGTCTACTCTGGTATATCGATGCCCCGTCTCGATACACCCACGACTAGGGACCATGAAGGATGTACTTATGGACTACCATGTCCCCACTAGTATGATCTGCATCATAGTCCAGGTAGTCAAGTACACATCCTAAGGGCTTTATCAACATGTAACTATAAGACATTATAAAGAGACAAGTGTACATGTTAAGATAAAGAGTAACCAGATAGCATACTATCATATCGAGCAAGAAAGTCATCTCTATATATGTCCAAGCATCCAATATAATATACATCATCTGTACAATACTGGCCTCTAGGGCATACATACAACTAACAATCTCCCACTTGCACTAGGGCTGGCTGCTGTAGTATCGCATACCGAGCATCCCGAAGAGTCTCTCAAACTGTATCTGGGGAATGGCCTTCGTGAGTGGATCCGCCGTGTTGTTCTTCGTGTCAACCCTCCTGACCTCGATCTCCCGGCGATCAACTATCTCCCGGATCAGGTGATATCGCCTCAGAATATGCCTGGATCGCTGATGGGACCTGGGTTCCTTGGCCAAAGCCACCGCTCCATTGTTATCGCAATACAAAGGTATTGGATGCTCAATGGATGGAACCACTCCAAGTTCAGTAATGAACTTCTTGATCCAGACAGCCTCTTTGGCAGCATCGTTGGCAGCGATGTATTCAGCCTCCATCGTCGAGTCTGCCACGGTTTCCTGCTTGGAACTCTTCCAGCAAACCGCCCCTCCGTAAAGGGTAAAGACAAAGCCCGACTGCGACTTAGAGTCGTCCTTATCACTCTGGAAGCTCGAATCGGTAAAGGACTCCACTTGGAGTTCTCCATTACCATACACCAAGAACATATCTCTAGTCCTTCGTAAGTACTTGAGAATGCTCTTCACAGCTGTCCAGTGACTCTCTCCAGGATCAGCTTGATACCTGCTCACTACACTTAGTGAGTATGCTACATCGGGTCTGGTACATAGCATCCCATACATGATAGAGCCTACTGCCGAAGCATAGGGTATCCCTTGCATGCGAGCTCTCTCCAAATCAGTCTTGGGAGACATCTCTTTGGAGAGAGTGACTCCAGAGATCGTGGGCAAGTTCCCACGCTTGGACTCTTCCATACTAAACCTCTTTAGTATGGTGTCAATGTACCTGGATTGGGACAACCCCAAAATCCGTTTGGATCTATCTCTATAGATCCTAATTCCCAATATGCAGGAGGCATCACCAAGATCTTTCATTGAGAATCTTTGTGATAAGAAGAGCTTGACCGATTGCAGCATAGGAATATCATTTCCTATCAAGAGTATGTCGTCCACGTACAATACGAGGAAGACAACCTTACTCTCTGCCACCTTCTTGTAGATACAAGGTTCATCTGGATTTTTGACGAAATCAAACTCTTTGATAACGACGTCAAAGCAGATGTTCCAACTCCGCGATGCTTGCTTTAATCCATAAATGGATTTAAGCAGCTTGCATACCTTTCCGCTGCTCCCACTGTCTACGAAGCCCTCTGGCTGAGTCATGTACACGCACTCTTCTAAATCACCGTTTAGAAAGGCGGTCTTAACATCCATTTGCCAGATTTCGTAATCATGATAAGCAGCGATGGCAAGCATGATCCGGATGGATTTAAGCATAGCCACTGGAGAAAAGGTCTCGTCATAGTCCACACCTGGTCTTTGACGAAAACCCTTAGCTACAAGTCTAGCTTTGAAAGTCTCCACTTTCCCATCTACACCAAGTTTCTTCTTGAAGATCCACTTTCTCCCAATGGGTTTTACCCCTTCAGGAGCAACGTCCAAAGTCCATACTTTGTTGGTGTACATGGATTCCATCTCGGACCGCATAGCATCCAGCCATTTCACTGAGTCCCCACTCGTGATGGCCTGCTCGAAGCTAGTTGGGTCATCATCCTCCATGATGCAATCCTCGCTCCCACCATCCATGAGAAAACCGTAGTATCTCTCAGGTGGGCGAGGAACCCTACTAGATCGGCGGAGAGGCTGAGGTTCGTCGGAAGCTACTGAATGCTCTGGTTCCACTAAATCTTCTGTTGTGTTTTGTTCAGCTGGAACCTCTTCCAGTTCTACCTCAGAGCCACTAATTTCTTTTGCAAGAAATTCCTTTTCTAAAAAGGTGGCATGTTGAGCAACAAATACTTTTTGTTCCTCACTGTGGTAGAAGATATACCCTCGCGAATGTTTGGGATATCCAACAAACTTACACAAAACAGATCTTGCCTCGAGTTTGTCCGGTTTTTGTCTTTTGACATAGGCCGGGCAACCCCATATCTTTATAAAATTAAGATATGGTCTCTTCCCTTCCCATATCTCATATGGTGTGGTAGGCACAGATTTGGTGGGAACCCTGTTCAGTAGGTATGCTGCCGTTTCCAGTGCATATCCCTAGAAGGAAACAGGTAACTCAGCTACACTCATCATAGAGCGCACCATATCTAATAGGGTGCGGTTTCTCCGCTCCGATACACCGTTGTGCTGTGGTGTATATGGAGGAGTTAGCTGAGAGAGAATCCCATTCTCTTTTAGGAAGTCCAGGAATTCAATGCTCAAGTATTCTCCTCCTCGATCAGATCGTAGGATTTTAATACTTTTTCCGGTTTGGTTCTCAACTTCTTGTTTATATTCTCTAAATTTCTCAAAAGCTTCTGATTTGTGTTTCATCAGGAACACATATCCGAATCTAGAGAGATCGTCAGTGAATGTAATGAAGTATGAAGAACCATCCCTGGCATGTGTAGACATGGGATCGCATACATCACTATGTATAAGTCCCAAGAGTTCGGTAACTCTTTCTCCGTGTCCCGTAAACGGAGTTTTGGTCATCTTGCCTTTGAGACATGACTGGCAAGTGTCATAAGATGAAAATTCGAATGGTTTCAAATATCCATCCTTATGCAACTTAGCCAGTCGTGTCGCATTGATGTGACCCAGTCTACAATGCCACAAGAAGGATTCGTTCAGTTCTGAACTCTTCCTCTTGTGTGTGCTTGTTATGCTCAGAACCGTTGATTGATTTAGAACATAAATGCCATTGCACAACGTGCCTGATCCAACCAACTTTTGGTTACGGAAAATGTTCATAACATTGTCCTGTAATTCAAAATTATATCCCTCTTTACTTAATAAAGAAACCGATATAATGTTGCATATCAGGTTCGGCATGTAATAGCATTCGTTCAGAACCAATGTATTACCAGTTGGTAATACAAGGAGATATTCCCCGACAGTCTTAGCTGCAACAATTGCACCATTTCCAACTCTAATGTCTTTATCACCTTCTCCAAGTTCTCTACCTTTCCTGAGCCCATGTAACTGATTACATATATGGGATCCTGACCCGGTATCTAATACCCAGGACGTAGGGCAAATGGAGAAACAGTTCTCTGTAACGAACACACCCGAAGAAAATGCATCATCATGTACTTTCTTCATTCGGGTGGCATGGGAATCCTGGTATTCCCCTATATCCTGTTCAGTCCTATAACTCTTATAGGAAAGAACGGAACCAACGTTCCCCAGCACAGTATAACATGCGGGTTCGGTCAATACATCCATATTATTATCTTTATTAAGGCATGAAATGGTCGCTACCTGGAGAGAGAGAGAAGAAAACACTTTAGCGTATGCTCATGCAAGATCAGATTGGTTATTATCTTATCTAATCAGGATGGCTCCCACTGCTTTTTATCAAATCTTCCTTCAAACCCTAAAAGGAAAGACTAGCCGGGATTAATTACACACTACAAGTTCGCCAATCTTTCAGCCAGGCCAGTGTCGGTACTTTGAGGGAGGTCCCCCGTGCTTTCGCACGAACCTAATTAATGTAAACCTCATTTTCCTAGAGGCGTAACCTCGTTAACACCTTTCTAGACACCTACTTGATCGGCTAATTGTAATGTGTAAAACTCTCCCAGGAGTAACTCTTACTCGCAGTGGGTATCGGGATCCAACTATCTCATAGAAGGTATGCAATCTCATTGCAAATTTCAACACTTGAAATTCCCGATAATATTTTGCCCCAAGCATCCTATGACCTTGACGGAGGTCAACAAACCACAGGGTGCAAGTCAAGTTCAACCCGTCATTTCTTGATTGAATCAAACCCACCCGCACGACCCTTGACGGAGGTCAACAAGGTCGTACGACTACCCTAATCCAATCTGCATCATATGCATAAGCAGACAAATACTAGTTAGCTACCGCACACTATGCCTTGACGGAGGTCAACAAACGTAGCACGAATACTAACTACTATTCATCTGAAATGACGGAGGGCTACGCCAGGTTTTTCTGAAAACCATGAGCGTAATGATCTTGATATCGTTGTAGAATCAAATGAAGTTTTAAATGGAGTGATTTTGAGGCTTTTCTAGTTTTGCTAAAGGAGTCACTCCCGGTGAAGGGATCTCGGTCCTTTCCTCGTCGAATGAGGTGCGGGATATATCATATATATCGCTGTACAAAGCAAAAACCCAAAAGCAGTCAAAAGCAAACCGAGTGTGTAGCATCAGCCGGTTATTGCTAAAGGAGTCACTCCCGGTGAAGGGATCTCGGTCCTTTCCTCATCGAATAAGGTGCAGGGTATATCATATATACCGCTGTGCAAAGCAAGAACTGTAGCTACCTGTTTTATTTTAAAATTCGATTCCACAACATCTTAGGTTTCTTATCTTTCATTAATCACATTAATGAAGTCCCATCATTTAAATACCTAAACATCACAGATAGATATGACGTACACTTATGCCATCCGCATTCGCCTCGATGTCCCCTCGTGCACCGTTAGGTTAGGTAACTAACAACAGAGCAGGGCAGGGCTAGCGCAGGTGTAAAACATAAGTAACGTCTATATAATATATCATATATACTATATACTATATCCATCACAGAATCACAACACAGATATCGCAGCAGAATCAACATATGAAATATTGGATATACTAGGACGTCCGTGTTTTCAATACGAGCCAGTATAAAACACGGATTCCACGGTTGTGATTAATAGCCAATCCCACACCCCTAGACCCCTACGAGAGCGGCAAGCAACCCTACCAATTCTATGGTTAGGAGACCCGGACTCGACTCCTCGAGTTGGTCTCCCACTGGACCCCAGAACCCGGTTACTTATGCTCCCCTTCTTGGGTCTATCCTAATGCGGAAAAGTAAATAATATACAAAAGGTGACAACTTCCGCTACCTGGAAGTGGCGGAAATAAAAGAATATTACATACAAGTTTTTACATGAATGAAAATAAAAAACACTCATCTCACATAAAAACCCCCGGCTATTCAAACACGACAATCCAATATAACATATCCAGCAACACATAACATCACATGTCATCAACGTAAGTAAATATGCGCATCCCAATTGTCGTTGACATATAGCAACGAAACCGGCGATTCATATATTACACTTACGGTCACAGAAAAGAAAGTGTAAAACTACAACAATTGGAATCCGCAACCTCATTGGACATCGCATGCCTAATCAAATGAAATACTTAGACATCACATGCCAAACAGATATAAATCCCGCATTTTAGTCTCATTATCGAAAACTCTTTTCAATATCATGTGGGACTAAACTGCTAGATTTATAACATTCATTCAGTTATCTCATAACTGTTTGTGAATTCCAATTATTGTATCACATTCCAGATAAACAGAAAATGTTAAAACTTTCCGATCGAACAGTCGAATACCCAAGTTTTCCCGATACTGCTCAACACATGAAATAAGTCTAACAACATTCAGTTCGTGCCTCAGTACCAACGGTCCAGCCGTAGAAGGGTCAAGCCAACGCCTCACATGTGGCACGCCGTACTGCCCCAAACCCGAAGGTTCAAAGGGCAGTTCAAGACGGTCACATAATCGAGTTAAGGTTTGTTGTCTTCTAGAGGGTCCATCGCGTTACTTGCACTACTTAGAACGTCGTTAAACTACGGAAAAATCCAACACTTGGAAATTTTCCCGACAGGGGAAAAATTGGGTATTTATATCCGGTCGAACTTTTTAACATATTCTAAAAATTATCCGGAAAAACACAAAGACGAAATTTGATACCCCGATCGAAACACCGAAGCTCTAAAACACCCCAGAAAATCCAACTCTTGAATAATTATTAAAAATACCCATAAAACTCAGCTGCAGAAAAGATGAATTACTGTGCAACACAAATTGGGTAATGTGAACAGTTAGCGGCGGAACCGCGGCAGAAGCCATGCTTCTGCCGCGTTTCCGCGGCTATTTGGAAGCCTCATGATCTCGTGTTTCACCATAATTCTTAGATCTTCCTGCTGAATTTTTTACGCATTTTTAATATTGAAAAATCCCAGATTTTAGAAAATGTACAGAGAGCATGTTTAGTTTAGGGTTTCGGGTTCGTTCGGGCTTCAAATTGCGTCTAGACTTCGCCTAAGGCTCTAGCTAGGCTTTGATACCACTGTAGGGTTCCTAGGCACTCTAATGAAGTCTCACAAGGCATCAATCATGCCAATTTCAAAAATTATGGGTGCCGAGAAACCCTAATGCGGATCGTCGGCTAGATTTCTAGGCGAAACGGTAAACTAGTTAACTACTTAACTAAAAGTTAGATGCTACAACCTTTGTAGATCCGGATATCCACTTCCTTAGCTCCACGTAGTCATCCTCTCGATGTCCTTTTCGAATCCTAGACTCATTTGTCGGCTTCATCGGGAAAACGAGCGGAATAGGTCGTCGGCTTCGTGTCAAAGACGATTTACGTCGAGGTTGCACAAGCTCAAGCTCCGACTTCACAAAGTTGTGAAACTTGTGAAGATAACACCCAAAACAACTTGGCAAGAGGTAGAGGGTGAAGAAATAAGAGGTGGGTTCACTTTAGAATTGGATTTCTCTCAATAGAACTCAAGTTGCCATTGATGGCATCAAGGTTTCTTTCTTGAAGATGAAGATGAAGAAGAAGAAAGAATATGATAAGTGTTGAGATAAAATCAAAATAAATCAATACTTATCATAACTAAACCAAGGTTAAGTGTAGAGAAAAGACCATGGTAAAAGAGAAGGGTTAGGGTTAAGCTAGAAGACAAAATGGTTTCTTTAGTCAAAGCTTCATGAAGCTTCAACAAGCTTCATGATAAAAAGAAACCATTATGTTTTCATTTATCCATTTATATAAATAAAGAATGGATAAATAAATGAGAGAAAGAATCAAAACCCTAATTATCTACTTAACCATGGTTTAATTCTTTACACTTAACCAAATGAACAAGTATCATCAAACATGATACAAAAATGTGCACAAAAGCATATCACATATACAATGTGCATCAAGTGAGAAAAATCCGTTTAAAGTGAACCAATACTAGTTAATGTAAAGTAATATATCAAATATATAATTATACATTAAATCATTAAATCAACATTTGATTCAATGATCCGGTCATGTCGCACATAACCGACTAGAATTCAATGCATCGATTTATCGAATCAATGATTCGATAACTAGGTCATATCTCATACAACCAATCGAAACATTAATCGCGAGAATCAAATACGGTATCATATACATGCATCATTCTCGGTCCCGCACATATCTCATAAGCGCTCCTATTTCGTTTCGCTTGAGCCAGGAAACCTCTGTGTAGGACTCTAAAGACTCGTCAATACGCCGGTAGCAGATGATGATCATATCAAGCACCCACAAGCCGCAAGCGGTCTGCTAAACGTAACGGCCATCCGGGTATTGAGCGATCAGAAGATCGACGAGCTAGCCCGCTCACACTCCTGTGAATCCAACCAGTAACACTTACCGTACAGTCCGGTCTATTCGTCTGATACGTCGCATATCAAGTCTAGGGGTGGTAAACGTCAGACCCCAATAACCGATAAGTCGTGCCGATGTGAGGCTCATAACGGGTCGAGAAACTACTGGTAACACTTACCAGCAAATCTCTGATCAGCCCTGGCCAGGGACTTCCCTGTTACGGCCAATCGAGCACAGCGCAACATCAACCCCCAATACCGGGAGAGACGAAACCCCTCCTATCGCTCATTGCCTCCATGTGACTCGGGACTGTACCCAAAGACCACCGTTTTGTACGCCCTCATGGACGTGGTAAGGTGGAGATCAAAGCACAGTGGGAATCACACAAGACTCTATGATGATCTCGGGTCTACAGACTAACCTGTACAAGTGTCACCTGAGAACTGCCATCTGACGTGAGGTATAATACCATCTGGGAGTTCTCGGCGAGTCCGTCCAGTGTACCCAGTCTCCACTGAGCACCCGTATACCCTCTCTGATGTCAAACACCAATGGATATGGGATCATCCATCGCCCATCTCATGGGTCGAGCAGCATATACGCTAGTCTACTCTGGTATATCGATGCCCCGTCTCGATACACCCACGACTTGGGACCATGAAGGATGTACTTATGGACTACCATGTCCCTACTAGTATGATCTGCATCATAGTCCAGGTAGTCAAGTACACATCCTAAGGGCTTTATCAACATGTAACTATAAGACATTATAAAGAGACAAGTGTACATGTTAAGATAAAGAGTAACCAGATACCATACTATCATATCGAGCAAGAAAGTCATCTCTATATATGTCCAAGCATCCAATATAATATACATCATCTGTACAATACTGGCCTCTAGGGCATACATACAACTAACAATATCCAGATATGAGTAACCTGAAAGAAAAGAAAGTTCTCATAATCATTACTATCAACTGAATACCATACACAAGTATCCACATCTTCGATCACCTTGAAGAATCCTGATACTTGCAATACCCGGTTCTCTACTTTATTCATATACCTATAACTTCTCAAAACTTGGATCTTGTATTTCTACAAAACACATGTCTAAGAACTAGAGAAGTCATAAGTAAACAGAATATAGTACGAGTACCAACCCCTCTATCCTCATGGACACTGGACAACATACAATACTCTGTATATGTCCACTGAGTCTAATAACTCATTCACTATGTGTCGTAGGTTGAAAACTGTACTTATGGTTAAGAAAAATTACACCGCTGTTTAATGCTCCTTACCTAACCATCCACTGATATAGGTAAATGTCATAGACATAATTTCAAAAAGTTATATCTCACTTTATAAAAATAAACATACAGATATATCAATTTGAAATTGTTGCATAACAACGGATGTTCAAAACCAAATATTTGCCGTCCGGCAAACAACCCAGGTGATTTCCTCAAATATCACCAATTACAACGAATCCCGATATAATGAGGATGATCACCCAATTCCTAATAACTTACTCCCTCTCATCATCTATAAAACCATACAGATGTGAGAATTATACCATGTAAATACATACCCTGGAGCAAGTGCCTAATTGGGAAATCAGTTTTCTATTAACAATACACAGTGAAACTGAAACATGTAAATGTTTCGAAGGGGTATCCGAGTATTCCTAGTAATGCCTCTTCCATTATCAGATTCACAACTGTAATCGTATATTTCTTTTCCATCTCTCCAAATCCCTTTATATGTCTTTAGTCATTACCTTCTGTACACCCCTTTAGGCCAAATGGTTTTCTTCCTTCCCTACCGTTCGGCACCAGCCTATGGTTTGGAAGAAGACTATCCAATAAGCATAATGGGTGTACTGTCCTAATCCTAGGAGCACTGGCAACCCGAGAGAAGGTAAAGATAAAAGACAACTGAATAAACCTTATTCCTTTTTCTCCTAAACTAGAACCCATCCCCGAACTAGAACAAGTCCCTTCGAGTTCGTATATAACCATAAGAGGGAGTATCCAATAAACTATGGATCTTCGTAGTGATACGGGGTGTTCCGGAGAAATACAAAGGTGAAGTAGGAGTGGCGATGAAATACTTGATTTGGTCGTGAATAGCAGTCGCAATTTATTTTGCCCTCTTACTAATCCCTTTATTTGTCATTACTTAATACCTTCTGTACATCTTTTAGGCTAAATGGTTTTCTTCATGCCCTACCTTTTGGCACCTGCCTATGGTTTGGATGAAGACTATTCAATTAGCGTAATAGGTGTACCATCCTAATCCAAGGAGCACTCGTAACCTGAGAGAAGGTAAAAGGAAAAGACAACTGAATAGTCCTATTCATTTTTTCCAGAACCGGAAACCATCCTCGAATAAGTTCCTTCGAGTTCGTATATAACCATACGATGGTTTTATCCAATGGAAGTGGATATTCGTAGTAATACGGGGTGTTCTGGAGAAAAAGGGTAAAAGTAGGAGTGGCAACGAGGTATGCAATTCTGACTATCCAAAAAGCCAGTGTTTTAAGAAAGTTCGGTTAACTTGGTCACTTAGTCATAGTCAAGGGTCGGGCCATGGTCGCTACTAAAGAGAGAGAGAGAAAAGAAACACTCTGCGTGCACTCTAACCTAGATCAGAATGGTTCACTTTATCTAATCAGGAAACCTCCCACTGTAACCTCAAATTCTCCTCCAAATCTGAAAGAAGAATTAATCGGGATCACCCGAGGAGTAAACCAACTCATCAGTGGGAATCAGGAACCAACTATCATCGCATGATAATGTGATGGAATCCACTCACGTTATCACACTCCAGAAGGTATGCGCATACCTGGCAAGTTTTAGTTTCTTTAGAAACTCCCGATGTGATTTTTACCCCATGCTCTTATGACCTTGACTTTGGCCAACAAATCATAAGTCACACGTCAAGTTCTACCCGTCATTATCCAGGTTAATTTGAACCCACCCGTACCTACCCTTGACTTTGCCCAACAAAGCAGTACGACTGTCCCAAACCAACACATCTATCTATGCAACAGAAAAGTAACAACTAACTACCATACACCATGCCTTGGCTTTGGCCAACAAACATAGCATGAATACTAAGTGCTTCCCGTCTGAAATGACGGAGGGCTACGAATGGTTTTTGGCGAAAAAACTTTAACATAATGAACTTGATATCGTTGAAGGAACCGGATAGCTTTTTATAAAAATATAGTGGCGAAAACCTTTGCTAAAGAGGTCACTCCCGGTGAAGGGATCTCAGCTCTTTCCCCGTAGAATGAGGTGCAGGATATTCCAACTGAATACCACAATGCAAAGCAAAAAGGCAATCGGCTATAGTGAAGTTATTACCTTGATGCAAACTTCTGTCCAAGGGGTCACTCCCGGTGAAGGGATCTCGGCCCTTTCCTCGTCGACTGAAGTGCTGGATATTTATAACTGAATACCACTGTGCAAAACAAAAGAAAACATCCTTGCAATAACAGTTTTTTTTTGAAAAATGTTCCAACAACATCAGAATAAGTTTGTTTAGCTTGCATTGATCCGAATCAATGCAGTCCCATCAATTGATCACACCATAAAAGAACGAAAATATGATGTACGTATATGCCATCCGCATTCTCTACTGGGTCCCGTCATCACCCGTTAGGTTACTTAACTAACGACAGAGCGGGGACTGGACTAGAGCGGGTGTAAAACATATACAACATCTACTAGTATATATATCAATATATAATAATTGCTCAAGGCGTGATAAATGCAACATCACAGAAATGTAATAAGTATCACAGAACAATACAGATAATCTGGGAACCCCGGGTTTCATGGAGCCACTACTGAAACCCGATGTTCCCCTGGTCGTGTGGATAGCATGTGCAATGAAATCCTAGACCCCTACGGGCGCGGCAAGTTACCCGCCAAAACCTGAAGCGAGGCAGCTCCCTTCAACAAAGTGAATGGACCACCCAGCACTTCACAGAATCAGGTAACTTGAGCACCCCTCCTTGGGTCAACCTGTACCCTCTACGAGTGCGGCGAATAGCCCGCCAATTCTAGAGTGAAGCCCCCTCCGTCTCAAAGCCATGAGATGCGGGCCCGTTGCCCTCTAGAACCCGGCTACCCGTACATCCCTCCGCGGGGTAATCATAGTACAGAAAGAAAAATATATACAACGGGTACATCGACCTCAGCCCGGTCGTGCCCCAAAAGAATAATATACAAACAGGCAGTGACGGCAGTCCACATGTCGGACGCTCGCCCTGCAATATCAAATGTACAAATAAAACCAAACTGTACTACCATTGCATCCAGGCTATCCCCCAAGAAAAAACCGCAACATCACAGCACAACACAGAACATCAACGTGAATGCCACGTTCGCAAATCTTTTTAAAAGGGCTATAGCAATTAGATAAGATTTACCGATCAAATGACATTCACGGCCGCAGATATAAAGTAAGCACTATGAACTAACATATTTAAAATTTTCGATCGACAAAATTTCCCGAAGTGGGCCCCATGTACAATTCTCAGTACTCAAAATAATCTTGGCCAAAACAAAAATTACCAGAAACCCCAATTCCAACTCGGAGACCACTGCAGAAAGTTTGGTGCATTGATGCTACAAGAGTGCGGCGGAACCGCGGCCAAAACAAGGGTAATGCAGCAGTTCCGCAGCGCTACAGTGTGATCACTTCACCAAATTTCACCTGTGGTCTTAAAAAATCCTGCCTGATTTTCTGACACACCAAAAAAAAATTTTCGACAAGAAAAAAATTTCGACAGAAACTGCATAAATTGGAATAGCGGTTTTAGAAATTTCGTTCGATCGAAGTTCTAAACACGTTAGAGAAAGCTAGTAAAGGTTAATGGCGTGGCTATGATACCATGTAAGTCTACGGTAGCGCCCCGGCCGTCTGTCCAAGGCCAAAACGCGGAAACGAAAACTTTTTCAAAACTTGAAACCGGCGCTATCGCAGACTTTAATCCTGGATCGAACCATTAACCTACAACTAGCTAACAAGAGAAGGGTAGGAAAGGCTATACCGATCGATCCGTGTCCTTCGGTCTTTGGCCACCATCCCAAGCTCTTCGCGCTATCTCCCGTCGGAAAGGGCACCACATCATCGAGTCTTTTTACGGGCTCCCTCTTCATCCGAAGCAACTCGGACACGAAGTTCGCTAGCCGACGCGTCCAAGGTGAAGTAGAGAATGTGTGTGATAACTTTGTATCTTGCATCCATTGTATGGATAGAGGTTGAAGATGAAGCCATCAATGGAGGTTGTGAGCTAGAGGAAGAAGAAGAAGAAGAAGCCTTTCTTTTTCTTATGTGTTGCTATGATAAAATGAGAGTAAGAATGAATAAACACAAGAGCAAACTCTAGCCATATGGCTTCTCTCTCTCTCTCTCCTCTTATCATATCAACACTCAAATCCATCAATAATGTGACACATGCACAAAGAAAGAGACCATGAGACATCACTTGTGCATGTGTCACAATTAATGCTCCTAATGATGACTTAAGCTCACAATTTCCATTTGTAAACATTAACCCAAATGTTTACAACAACAAAAAGATACGGCAACATCTAAAGTAAACTCGTGACGGATCACGAGGATACCACTCACCTGTATATACATACCTGCATCCGCATTCCGACTGAATGCGAATGCGATGAGACTAAAGTAATCCAACAAATCTAATACTAGGATCCGGCTTAAACCAAAGCCCACTAGTATGATCCGCCCGATCATGATCCGTGCACCACTGCACATATATGATCGAACCATGCCATATATCATACGGCCTCTACAACGTTTCGCCCGAAACTTGAGAAACTGTCTATGGGGGACTCTAAAGACTCGTCAATACTTTTGCTATGGATTTAACCACTAGCACGTCAGTGGTACTAGCCGTACGTAACTGGCTACCAGGTATTAACCAAAAGGGAGGTCGATGAGCGAACTCATCCTGACACCCTACTGAGCCTGTCAGTGACAATATCCGTACGGTCCGGTCCGTTCGTCTATGAGTATCGCATGTCGGGCCTAGGTGGTTGGTAAAAGTCAGACCCCCAAAAGCGGTACAAGTCGTGTCGGAGTGTAGCAAAGAACACCCTGAGATACTACTGGAATACCTACCAGTAAATCTCCTGCTTTGGCTAAGGACTTTGTGTAATGGCTCTCCTAGACATAGCGCGATCTCACCCCCAATACCGGGAGAGACGAAACACCTGCCGATCCACTCACTGCCTCCATGTGGCTCGGGACTGTACCCAACTAAAACCTGTTTGCACGACTCCTTTGGGCCGTGGTAGGGCAGTAATGAAAGCACAGCGGGAACTCACACGAAACAAATGACGATCTCATGTCGATGAACTAACTTGCACACATGTCACCACGGAACTGCCATCTAACGTCAGGTATAATACCAACTAGCATGATCCCGGCGAGTCCTGTCTGGTGTACTCATAACCCAATGAGCACCTGTATAAATCTTAGGTGAACCAACTGACACCAATGGCTTATGAGACCGGCCACCGCCCCTCGTCGGGGTCTCGACTGTATACATAAGTCTACTAATGGAGTATCGATGCCCAGTCTCGAAACTCCCACTACTAGAGACCTTTTAAGGATGTGCTTATAAACACCATCTCCCACGTATATAATCGACATCATACTGCTGGTAGTCAAGCAAGAATCCTAAGGGTTCTATCAATGTGTATTAACGACCTGTAAGGTCACCTAAAGCAGTACACGATGATAAAGATAAACTAGATAGCATACTATCATCTTGAGTAAGACTGTCCTACCGGTATAAGTCCTCCCTCAATCATTGCAATCACGTTCCTGTGATCCAATAATTGACTCTGAGGGCACTATATCCAACAGGATGAACCCTAGAAATAACTATCCCTGATACCCATGTATGGCCGCGGAACCGCCGCAACATGCCTGGTATTGCCGCGGTTCCGCGGCGACTTGAAGGAATTAGGGGTTCATATTTCACAGTAATCCATACAATTACCTGCTTGATTTTTTGAGTATTTTTAATGTGGAAAAAATCAACTTTTTAGAAAATTTCCAGAGAGGAGTCCAAATATGATGTTTCGGGGTTCGATCGGACTTATAACTTCGTTTACACGTCGCCTAATGCTCTAGCTTGGCTTTGAAACCACTGTAGGGTTGTATAGCACGACAACAAGGTTTAGCAAGGCATCACACATGCCATTTTATAAAAATTTAGGGTGCTATGTAACCCTAACCAAGATCTTAACTAGAGAATTAGGGTAAACTTTATAAGTAAACAACTTTACTTCTAAGACTTTGGGATTACAACCTTTGTAGTCCGTTCCTTCGCTTTATAAGCTCCGTGTTGAGGTCCCTTCGCCGCGATCATCATGTACCCGGACTCTAGAGAGGCTCCATGAAGAGAAAGATGCAAACTTGCTTCCGATCTTCAACAACTAAGATGATCTACCTTGAAGAAACTCAAACTCAAGCTCTTGCTTCACTAATCAAGTATTAGCAAAGAAAACACCCTAATCTAAGTGGCTAGAATAGATGAGAATGATGAAGTAGGAATTTAGCTCTTTTTTATTTTCAATTTCTTACCCATTATCATCACATGTCAAAAAGCTAGAAAGCTTTTTTCAAGAGGAAGAAGAAGAAGAACAATTTCATTTGTGATGAATAATGAATTAATTGTGATGGTTACAAATCAACCATGGGTTAAGAATGAAGGTTTAACCCTTGTAGAGATTTAACTAGGGTAAAGGGTTTGGGTTGGGTTAAGACATATCTACACAAAATATCTTTACAAAATATCTAAGCTTAAAACAAAATAAAGCTTCTAGAAGCTACAAGAAAAAGCTAACCCAAATGCCAACCCAAATCAAAACCTAACATGTTTAATCTCCACAAATCATGTTGTATTTGTAATCATAACTTGTTACAATATTATATATCACATATATAATATATTTTGCAACAGAAGAAAATAATACAATTAACATATATCGCATATATATCAATGTATTATCCGCTGAGAAAATGAATCAATAAAGAGAGCTTATTTTAGTAATGTAATATATCATATATATAATTATGCATTAAATTTTCGAATCAACACTTGATCCGAAAATCCAGCTATATTGCATATAACCGACTAATATAACATGTACCGATTCATCGAATCAACACTTGATCCGATGACCCGGCTATATCACATATACCCGGCCGATATCATATATCGCGAGAATGGAATACGGTATCTCATATCGTATTATTCTTGGTCCCGCACATATCACATATGTGCTCCTACTCCGTTTTGCCTGAGCCAGGAAACCTCTGTGTAGGACTCTAAAGAATCGTCAATACGCCGGCAGTAGGTGATGATCATATCAAACACCCATAAGCTGCAAGCGGTCAGCTAAACTTAACAGCCACCCAGGTATTGAGCAATCAGAAGATCAACAAGCAAGCCTGTACATTCTCCTGTGAATCCAACCAGTAACACTCCCGTAAAGTCCGGTCTCTTCGTCTGATATATCGCATATCTAGTCTAGAGGTGGTAAACGTCAGACCCCAGTAACCGATAAGTCATGTTGATATGAGGTCCATAACAGTTCGAGAAACTACTAATAACACTTACCAGTAAATCTCAGCAACCCTGGCCAGGGATTTCCAGTTATAGCCAATTGAACACAGCGCAACATCAACTCCCTATACTTGGAGAGACGAAACCCCTCCTATCGCTCATTGCCTCCATGTGATTCGGGACTGTACCCAAAAGCCAGTGTTTTGCACGCCCTCTTGGACGTGGTATGATGGAAATCAAAGCACAGTGGGAATCACACAAGACTCTATGACGATCTCGGGTCTACAGACTAACCTGTACCAGTGTCACCAGAGAACTGCCATCTGACGTGAGGTATAATACCATCTGGGAGTTCTCGGCGAGTCCGTCCAGTATACCCAGTCTCCACTGAGCACTCGTATACTATATCTGATGTCAAACATTAATGGATATGGGATCATCCATCGCCCATCTACATGGGTCAACAAGCATACGCTAGTCTTTTCTGGTATATCGATGCCCTATCTCAATACACCTGCGACTAGGAACATTTGAAGGATGTACTTAGCGACTACTCTGTCCCCAATAGTATGATCTTTATCATAGTCCTGGTAGTCAAGTACTCATCCTAAGGGCTTTATCAACATGTAACATAGAGACTATCAGAGTACATGTTAAGATAAAGAGCAACCAGATAGCATACTATCATGTCGAGCAAGAAAGTCCTCCATATATATGTCCAAGCATCCACTACAATATACATCGCATGTACAGTAATGACCTCTATGGCATACATATCACTAACAACGAGATACAGTATTCGTATGGACCCGAGGGAGATCGAGGCCGTACAGCTTTGGCCTAGACCAGATCAGGGACAGAGGTTCGCAGATTTTTGGGCTTAGTCGGTTTTTACCGCCGTTTTGTGTTGGATTTCTTGAGTATCGCTGCACCCTTTACCGTACTGACAAGGAAGGGTGTTCCTTTTCCTTACACTGAGGCATGCGTATGGAGTTTTCAGCAGTTGAAGACTCGAGTGACGACTGCACCAGTTCTATCTTTGCTTTTTGGATTGGGCGACCTTGTCGTTTATTATGATGTTTCGCGAGTGGGGCTCGATTGTGTACTGATGTAGCATGATAGAGTTATCGCTTATGCTTCCCGACAGTTGGAGGAAGTACGAGAAGGATTTATCCCACTCATGATCTGGAGATGGCCGTGGTGGTCTTGCACTGGAGATTTAAGGACACTGCTTGTACGGAGAGTCGTGTCAAATTTTCACGGACCACGAGAGCTTTGTGTACATCTTCCTGCAGCGGGTTTTGATTGTTGAGACATCATCGTTGGAAGGTTCTTGTGAAGGATTGTGATTGTGAGATCCTTTAATTACCCGTGGCAAGACTATTGTGGTAGCTGATGTTTGTGTCGTAGGCCGGGGGTAGTTTGTTCTAGTTGTGCGCAGTTCGGAGACAGTCTTCTGCAGATTTACAGTTCTTGTGCGACTGTTGAGTACAGCTTAAGTTTGCCTCTACTGAGGGGACAACTTGCACATGTCCGCACCCGTCCACTTTTACTAAATCGTTTCCGTGAGGCACAGCCCGCCGATGCTCGTTGTCGGAGATTCTTGAGCATGTTCGGCTGGGTAAAGATTCGGAGTTCTTGATTTATGACCACGGTGTGCCGTGTTAGGGACTCGATGGTGTGTACCGATACTGATGGGTATAGAGGCGAGTAACTAGAGTAGGCACATCAGTCAGCTTTCTGTGTTCAACCAAGTGCCACCGAGATGTAACGTGACTTGAGAGTTGGTTACTAGTGGTCATGGATGAAGAGTGAAGTTTCGGATTTCGTTTTGAGGTGCTTGGCTTGTCTGCGAGCTAAGGTTGAGCATTTGGGGCCTGCTGGAGAGTTGCAACCTTTTTACCGTTCCAGAGTGGGAATGGGAGCAGATCTCCATGAATTTCGTTGTGGTGTCTACCCAGGTTTAGACAGGGTTTGACTCCATTCGGGTGATTGTTGACCGGTTATGCTCAGTTTGCTCAGTTGTTCTTCGGTAAGTTTGTTCGTTTGCACGGTGTTCCTTCATGCGTTGTATCCGATAGAGGCACCCAGTTCGCTAGCCATCTTTGGCAGAAGCTTCAGGACGCCTTGGGTACTGTTTGAGCTTTACCTCCGCTTTCCATCCGTAGGCCGATGGTCAGATAGAGCGGACTATACAGACTAGGGAGGATATGCTTGTGCGTACGTACTAAGCGTTTGTTGGCTGTGGGATCGTCACTTGCCATTGATGGAGTTCTCCTATGATGACAGTTATCAGGAGACATTTCAATTGGCAACTTTCAGGCCTTGTGTTGTAGGTTGTGTTGATCGCCAGTCTGTTTTACTGACTTCGCGAGAGTAGGATTTTTGGACCCCAGCTGGTCGAGAGGCTTCGGAGGAGATCTAGTTGATTCAGGTCAGGATGAGGGCAGCCCAGTACAGACAGAAGTCATATGCCGACCGTGGTGGTCGCAGACTTGAGTTCGCGGTGGGAGATCATGTATTCCCATGGATTTTTCCGATGAACGGCGTGTTGAGTTTTGGGAAGCTTAGTCCCAGAATTGTAGGTCCTTTTGAAATCCTTTAGCGAGTTAGTACCGTTGCCTATAATTTTGCACTTCTGCCTAGATTTTTCAGTATTCATCCCGTATTCCTTGTGTCGATACTTTGCAAATACCTTCATGTCCTTTCTCACATGATTTAGCACCAGACCGTTTAGCTTTGACGCGATCTTTTCGTTCACCGGCAGCCGATAGTGTTAGTGGATCGGCAGGTGGAGAAACTTCGGTCAAAGGTCTTGCCATCTGTGGAGGTTTTTCTTTGGCGTAGCCGTATACTGAGGAGATCACTTGAGAGGCTACGAGCGAGATTTGGAGTTTTGCACTCATCTCCTTGAAGGTATGCATAGTAGGAATTTTAATTCGGGGATGAATTTTCATTAGGGGGGATTATAACACCTTAGAATGCGATTAGTGTTAATTAAGTGATAAGGTGGTTTTTCTGTAAAAAGTTTACCAATTTGGGTTCCTCACATTTTATAACAATTAATTAATATTTTATTATTAATTGTTTTAGGCTTGCACACACGTGTGCACGTTAATGTGAGGGTTTGCTTGTATTAATCTAGTTAGTGACCATGACAACTTAACCAAATCCTAATCCTTGTTTAAACCTTAACCCTAACCCTAGATATTTGTGTGAGATATTTCCATTGGTTTTGAATATGAGAAGAGGTAGCATGGTGAGTCATTCTTGCATTTATTGATGGTGGTGTACTCACCCTACACTCACCTCTCTCTCTCTCTCTCTTTTCATCTCACCCTCTTTCTTTCTCTCTCACTTATCTCTTCATCATTATTCTCTCATCTCCTCATTACCTCAACTGAACCCTTGCAATTTCCATCACAAATCTTTCACAAAACATCACAAAATCACACCCAAATCACTTCATGAACCTTGTTTTACCTCTAAGATGCCTTGGAGCTTGGAAAGCTAGGATCTTTGAGTTTGTGGGAGTAGGTAATGATCTGTTTTTGTTAAGTAAGTCTTTTTAATGTTGTGTAGCTTGTAAGTTTTAGTTTGGATCGCGTAAAGTTTCATTTCGTGCAAATATCGTATTTTTGGTGTAGATTTGGGCCTCGGATGATCTTCTATCAAACCTGGTATTTGTTGGAAAAGTTCCCATCACAGTGACCTTGTGTACTGACCTAGAACCCACCATAAAAACCCGAGCCCAATCCCTTTCAAGATGGCCGCAGATTTATTGGTTCTGGCCGCAATTTGCGACCAGAGTGCGGGATGGGGGTTTGTATTTTGGTCTGGGGGTCTCTGGGGTGTGTGTGGTCTTGTGCTATGTGCAACTTTTACAAATTATTTGTGTAGAAAAATCTGGGATCACTCTGCTAGTTTCTAGTGTTTCGATTACGCGTGTTACGTTATCCGATACGGTTCGTCTCTTGTGTATCTGTTGCTCTTGGGTTAGTTTCGTAATATCGCTACGCGCGTTAGCCACTAAACTAACACTTGAGAGTATGTTTAGGGTTGATGCGTTGGTCAAACGTAGTTGGTACATGTTATTGGTCGATTGCTAATATACACTTGCTATGTTGTTTTATGATCTTAAGGACGCTGGCGGGGACTTCGGACGCTGTGAAGAAGGGAAAGCGAGTAGTTGGCTTTACTTAGCCCTAGGATCATCAGTGAGTAGATTTAACATCTACAGGGGAATCGCCCACATGGCGTTATGCGTCAGGGCTAGATATGATATGATATTAACCACATGTTTATATTGCATATATAGATTGTTAATAAAACTTCATTGCATATTATTATTACTTGTTGTGCTTGGACTTGTACCCTTTGGACACTTCACTATTATTGACGGTTCATGTTGCACGAGAATTGATTGTATGCCACACACACCATCGATAATTGCCATGACACGCACAACAGCTATACATACGTGATATTGCATTGGATAGGGATAATGGAGATAGCGATTCATATTCCATTGTGCATATGACATATAGCATACCTATATACTTACATGCTTAGACATATGCCTTGCCATGACTACATGCTAGCTACCCATATACCTATATGGCATTGTACCATTAATGATAGGTATAAACACATATGAGACATAGATACTTGTGCATCTTGCTATATACTTACATGTACACCCGTATACCTTGATATAGCTACACATGTACCTGGAGGGTATTACATCATTACTGATAGGTAGATATATATATCTTGTTATACCGACATGGTTACACATACCTGGCTATAGCTACATGTTCACCTTTATATGATGTTGCGTTTGGTTTTGGAGAAATTAGGAACCACATGATATATTTAATAACTTGTTGAAGTTAAATAGCGGTTTTCCTTTATATGCTTATATTAATGTTTCATTTTGCATATATTATATTTCATGGATTCCTATTGATATATGGATTTCATATGATGTTTTTTGGATGTTTTACCTCTGGGTATATATCAGTGGTATGGGACGCTGATATATATACATGTATATATATATCAGTGCTGTGGTACGCTGTTATATATGTACACCTATAATATATATATATTTATATATATATATATATCAGTGGTATGGGATGCTGTTATATATGTATACCTATAATATATATATATATATATATATATATATCATCATAATGATTTGTGCAAATATACTTATTCATTATATATGAGGGCCGATATTATGGTCGATATGAGGGCCTATATTATGGTCGATATGAGGGCCGATATTATGGCCGATATGAGGGGCCTATGTGCCCGATATGAGGGGCCTATGTGCCCAATGTGAGGATGACATGTTTTATTCCGTACTCCGCATTTAATTGATATGCATTGCTTCATGTATTAGTAGTACCTGATAGAGTACCTTTCATGACTGTTGCATATACATATTGCTAATTATTGCTATCAGCTTGCATGTGATAGATTAGCGCAGTACGTGCATACTTGCGATTAACTGCATATGTTATTTACTATTCACGAGTTGGCAACTCACCCCCGTTGTGCCACAGGGTGGTACAGGTTGTCCTTCAGAGCAGTCAGAGGTAGGGCTTTCATCCATCGTATCATCTTTTGCAGCGGATACCGCAATGTCTGACCGTGTGCAGTTTTGCTAGGTAAGTTTTGCGGTTATCTGATGATGCTCATTTGTATATCCATTGTATCCATGTACTCTCCATCTACCATTTTCATGTATTGACTTAGAGACGAGTTGTGAGGACGATATTGTATATTATTTGTGACTTGGAGATTTTTTCATGCTGTTCACTTTATATTGTCTTTTTCTTTGCTACAGCATCGTATATCTGTTGTGGTTGTTATTTTCCTCCTTTGGGCGTGGATTTGCTCCCATTGGGGATGCTATTACTTATATTTATGTTGTACCCTTTTGGGGGCTTGTTTTACAAAGGAGGTGCTGCCAAATTTTAAAGGAAGTAAATTTGGACTTTAAAGAATTTTAATTGAGATTTCAAAAGTTTTAACAATATTATTATCACTTAGTACCTTTGATGGTTTAGATTGCTGGGTTTTTGGCTTACTTGAATTACGTTACGCTTGGAGAAGTTACGTAATTTAAGGGCCATCACGTGATAAATTTTTGGTCCTGACACGCAAACCCACCTACACCCAAAAAGCCTCATAGCCAACCGTAGCGGTATCTGCAGAAATAGATAAAATAAGGAGCCCTGCCGCGACTACTCTGAGGGTTGCAAAACACTGTGGCACAACGAGGGTGAGTTGCCAACTCTTGAATAGTAAGTAACATCATACAGAAAATTACATGTATGCACGAACAACGATAATCAAAATCATGCAATCTGACAGCATAATTATGGCAATATGGATATGCAGCAATCATGATCAAGGTACACCATCAAGGTACTACAACTACATGAAACAATGCATATCTAAAAAATCCTGAGCGTGGGATAAAACATAACATCATCAATGAATCATCATCGTGGAAAAACCCGGTGTCCATCAACGACACCCCAAATCCCAATACGTCAGACGCCGTCACTCTGATCGGCCCTCATATCCGTAAATCTCATGGAACCTGAGTGCTCAACATCGACACTCGAAACATCATGAAAACCCGTGTCCAACATCGACACGTAAATCTACATAACTCGGGCTCCATCATTCCGGATCGGCCCACGGGCTCCGTCATTCCGGATCGGCCCATATCCATCTCACGACTTTGGTCGGTATCCTCCGGATAACCGCCGGGTCCAAACTATCACCGGTAGGTAGTAGTCCATCTGCCAGGCTCATCGTCTACTGCACAACATACCTTTCTTTCCCCGGGGTATCATACCGGGTCTACCATGAACCTGCAAACGAATCATCCATCTCCTCGAATCGGGCTTCTAAAACTATTCTCAGAATCGAGAAAACTCATGGTGGAGGCATCGAAATATTATATCAAGAAAAACCGGGTTTTCAAAACAATGCATACTTTCTTAAAATATAACCACGGTTCTCAAATCCATAAATCACATGAAAACAGTATCTCAATGCGTAAATCCATGAAATACGATGTATGCAACATAGAACAGTAATATGAGCATATCAAGGGAAAACCGCTCTTTTAAATGAATTGAGTTTTTAATAATATCATGCAGTTCCCACATTCTCCAAAGTCGAATGCAACATCATATAATGGTGTATATGTAGCTATAGTAAGGTATGTGTGTATGGATGTAGGTATGTATGCATGATGAATTTCATATGAGCAATAGAACAAGAATCAACGTCTAACTATTGGTAATGGTGAAGGCGGAACAATACATATTCCCTTAGTAAGGTGGTACAAGAACAACTGTCTCAATATCAATAACGAATGCAGTACCACGTATATGTATATGTTGTGCATGTCATGGCAATTACCAACGGTGTGTGTGTGGCAAACAATTTAGTGCTCGTGCAACATGAACCGTCAGTAATGGTGCAGTGTCCAATAGGTACTATGTCAAGGTACAAAAAGTAATGGTATGTAATGATGCTCATGCATAATCAACTCATATGAATATAACATGTGGCTATAACATCATATCTAGCCCTCGACGCTTAACTCCATACGGGCAATTCCCCCGTAGATGTTAAATCTACTCACCGATGATCTCGAGCTAGGTAAATCCAACCACCTGCTTTCCCTTCCTTGTAGCGTCCGAAGTCCCCGCAATCGATCCTAATGTCACACAAAACATAACAAGTGCAACTTAGAAACCGTCCAATAATACATACAGACTACGTTTAGACCAATGCATTGACTCCTACAACTCTCAAGTGTTAGCTTAGTGGCTAACGTGTGTAGCGACATTCCAAATCAAACCTAAGTGCAGCAAGCTACACAAAGAACACGAACCGTGCCGGATACCGTAACGCGCGTTGCCGAAACACTAGAAATTAGCAAAGTGATCCTAGATTTTGCCTACAGTCAATATATAAAAATCAAGCAGTACCAAACACCCAGGATAACATACAGACAGCTACCCTCAAAACCCCAACTCCCCATGCTCCTAAAAATCCGGCGATGCCGGAATTTCTCTTCATCTCGCCGGGTCAACTAGGTCGGGTCGGGTCCGGGTTTCAGGTGAACGCTCAGGGCTTCTAACACAACACTACTACATTGCTAGATTTTACAGTAACCTATCGTAGTGATAGCAGATCACAGAGTCTCCAATATATCATTAAAAATATGATATTACACAAAAACTATAACTTTAGTGTTCTAAACAGCAATTAACAAGCAACACAATATCTTAAGGGCCTATTTAACAGTTAGTGATCACAACCTTACCAAACTTGCTCAAAAACCCTAGCCTTCCATGCTCTAAGTCATCTCTAGAGGCTTACTTGACTTTGTAAGTGTTTTAATGAAGTTTAGTGAAGATTTGGCTTGGTTTAGTGATGGAATGGTTAAGGGTTCAGTTTGGGGATGGCGAAAATGAGAAGGAGAAGAAGAAATGAGAGTGTATGAGTGTTAAGGGAAAATGAGAGGGTGTGAGAGCGGTGAAGGAAAATGAGGGTGTGAGGTTAGAAGATAAGCCATGCCCCTTCTCTCTCCTCATTAAATGCTCCCATGCTTGCCCCATGCCTCATCATTCTCCATTATCAACTCTCTCCCCCCCCCTCTCTCAACTCAACCCTTATTCAAATAATAAGCGAGGTGGGTTAAGATGACTAAAAATTGGTTTAGGGTGCCATGGCTACTTAAGCATGGTTAACACCTCAATAATCCCCAAGATAACATGCACAAGTGTGTGCAAGACAAAACAAATAATAATAAAATATTAATTAATTTTTATAAAATATATGAAAACTATTTTGGTTAACTTTTTACTAAAAACCCGCATTATCGCTTAATTAACACTAATCACATTCTAAGGTGTTACAACTACTTAAAGTGAATGAGGCTACAACCTTTGTAGACCATGTTATTCTCTTCAAAAGCTTCGTGTAGTAGTCCACGCGACTCCACTTGAAGTTGGATCGAGCTTCCTTTGTGATCTTCATGCCGAAGATGATCCATCCGAAGCTCCGGTAATCCAAGCTACCTTTTCACTAAACTCTTTAGTGAAGGAAACACACTACACCAAAGTGCTAATCTAGTGTAGGATGGTGAAGTAGGTGTGTTATTTACTCACTACGGTTCTCACAAGCTCAAGGGTTCAAAACTCATGTGAGGGATTGAGCTTGGTGGCGGAGGTGAAGAAGATGGAGAGAGCTAGAGAGCAAGGAGCTCAAGTGAGGAAAATAACTCAAGTGTTGTGTAGAATGAAGAATGGCTCATCAATATATGTCACTCATTGAAGCATCCATAATTTCCAAATAAACAATTGGAACCATGCTTCAATAGTGAGTCAAGACCAATATAATAAACATTAAAGCTATGCTTCACCATTCCACAAAAGTCTCCCCATTTCCACCTCTTTATCAATTTTCTAAAAATAGAAAAACAACCATTCTTCATATAATATATATATATATATCACATATATATTAATATATATATATATATATATAAAGATAAGCAAATAATTAGTGAGCAATTATATTAGTTAATATATAATTATATCAAATATAAATATATATAATATTTTTAAATCAACACTTGATTTAATAATCCGGTTATATCTCATATAACCGATTAATATCATTTATCTGTATATCACATTATCAAATCAACACTTGATTCAATAATCCGGTTATATCATATATAACCGACTAATATCATTTATCTGTATATCACATTATCAAATCAACACTTGATTCAATAATCCAGTTATATCACATATAACTTAACTGATATCAAATAACCGCCATATTAGAATACGGTATCACATACTCGTATTTAATCAGGCCCCCACACATATCAGCATATGTGCTCAACTTCGTTTTGCTTGAACTAGGAAACTTCTGTGTAGGACTCTAAAGACCCGTCAATACGCCAACAGTAGATAATGATGACATCAGTTACCCACAAGACGTCAGCGGTACTAGCTGGACGTAACGGCTACCCAGGTATTGAGAGAATAGAAGATCAACAAGAAAGCATGTCCAAAGTCCCATGAAACCTATAAGTAACACTTACCGTACAGTCCGGTCTCTTCGTCTGATATGTCGCATATCGAGTCTGGGGGTGGAATCATCAGATCCCTATAACTTGATAAGTCATGCCGATGTGTGGTCTAAAACGATATGAGAAACTACTGATAACTCTTACCAGTAAATCTCATCAACAGCCCTGGCCAGGGACTTCCTGTTATTTCCAATCGAGCATAGCGCAACATCAACTCCCTATACCGGGAGAGACGAAACCCCTCCTATCACTCATTGCCTCCATGTGACTCGGGATTGTACCCAAAATTCACCTGTTTGCATGAATCCTTTGAGCCATGGTAGGGAGGAAATCAAAGAACAGTGGGAACCACACAAGACTCTATGACGATCTCTGGTCTACAAACTAACATGTACTAGTGTCACCAGAGAACTGCTTGTTGGATAAATGTATCACCTAGAGACCATTATATGTATAGTGGATGCTTGGACATGTATATATACAGATTGTAAGTCTATGTTATCTACCCTGGTAGTTCACAGGGAGGCGGAATAGGTAAAAATCGAATTTTTCTTTGCAAGATAACATAGACTAGCCACTAGGATCTTTGTTAAACATTAACTAACAAATTAACTAGGAGTTCTAACTACTATGTTGGATGGTTATACCTCAAGCTTGAACTCCTTCTTCTCCTTTGTTGTGCTTCTCCTTGTTATGAGCTCCTTGGAGTGGTTGCCATGGTTCCCCTTCACTGGCTTCTCTACCTCTAAAATGAAGTAACTAGAGTGCTTGGTGTGCTAGACTAAGAACTCTAGACTGAGTAGAGAAGTGTTCTGGTGGTTTGGTCTCAAAAGATCTTGATTTTCAACTCATGAAACACTTGAGCTTTGAGAGAGGAAGAGGAGAAAGCAACCATGAGAGAGAATGTATCATCATAAAATGAATGGTGAGCTCTCATATTAGGGAAAAAGAATAATCAAAATTTTATTAAGATAATTTTCATGGTTGATGTTGATTTGACCATTATCATGTCACAATTAATGCTAAGCATAAATATCTTTTGCTCAACAAAAATATCTAAGTCAACATGGTCAAATGGTCAAACCAAATTAGCCATAACACAATTATCTCTAATAAAAGATTAATAATCAATTTCCCCATCTCATTAAGGTTTTAATCAAGTCACTGGTCAAAACCCTAATGAGGTGTCTCTTTCTCTGCCTCTGTCAACTGTATATACATACCGCATCCGTGTTCCGAAGAACACGAAATGCAATGAGACTGAACCAACCGAAAATCAGATACTATGATCTGGATTAAGCCAAAGCCCACTAGTATCAACTGCCCGAACACCAAACTTGCACAAGTACGCGTATGTGAACGAACCCTGTCGTAAAACCATATGACCTCTACCTCATTTCGCCCAAAGGTGAACAAACCTCTGTGTGGGACTCTAAAGACTCGACACTACGCTGCAGTAGGTTTAACCACAGGCCGCAAGCAGTACTAGCTGTACATAACGGTCCCCTGGTAGATGTCGATAAGAAGGCCGATGAGCGAACTCGTCTGAAACCCCTACTGAGCCTGTCTGTGACAATATCCGTGCAGTCCGGTCTGTTTGTCTGAGAGTATCGCATGTAAGGTCTAGGGGGTGGAAAACGTCAGACCCCTAATAACCGTAAAAGTCGTATTGGTGTGGCTCATGACCATCCGAGGATCTACTGTTCCGTCCACCAGTAATTCTCAATCAGCCCTGGCCAAGGACTTATGGTAATGACTAACCGATCACTGTGCGATGTCGACTCCCTATACCGGGAGAGACGAATCCCTAACAGTCACTCACTGCCTCCATGTGGCTCTGGACTGTACCCAACTAAAACCTGTTTGCACAACTCCTTTGAGCTGTGGTAGGGTAGTAATCAAAGCACAGTGGGAACTCACACGAGACAAATGACGACCTCAGGTCGACAGACTATCTGCATACATGTCACCAGAGAACTACTATCTGACGCTAGGTATAATACCATCTAGTCAGTCCTCGGCGAGTCCTGTCCGGTGAACTCACACCCAGTGAGCATTTGTATACAATCTTAGGTTCACATCACCAATGGCTGCGGGACCAATCCTTCGCCCCTCGTCAGGGTCTAGATATGTATACACTAGTCTACTCTGGAGTATCGATGCCCAGTCTCAATACTCCTGCGACTAGGGACACTTAAGGATGTGCCTATTGACCACCCAGCTCCCACAAGTATGACTACCATCATAATGCTGGCAGCCAGGCAAACATCCTACGGGCTTTATCAACATATTCACAATATATGAAACACATGTTAAGATAAAGACAAACCACATAGCGTACTATCATATCGAGCAAGATTGTCCTGTACATTCATATCCCTAGCATCCTATACAATGAAGGCCTCCAGGGCATATATATCCAACAATCTCCAGCTTGCACTAAGGCCTGTAATTGGTGCAATGAGTATCCACTGTTTGTACTAGATCCAGTTGCTGGCGTACCGCATGCCTAACATCTCAAACAGCCTCTCAAACTGGACTTGAGGGACGGCCTTGGTGAATGGATCTGCCATGTTGTCCTTTGTGTCCACTCTCCGCACCTCGATCTCCTGGCGATCCATGATCTCCCTGATCAGGTGATACCGCCTCAAGATATGCCGGGATTTCTGATGGGACCTTGGTACCTTCGCTAATGCGACAGCCCTATTGTTATCATAATACAAAGGTATTAGATTGGCAATAGACGGAACCACCTGAGCTCAGAGATGAACTTTTTCATCCAGACATCCTCTTTTGCGGCATCGTTAGCAGCTATATACTCAGCTTCCATTGTTGAGTCTGCGACGGTATCCTGTTTGGAACTCTTCTAACATACCTCCCCTCCATTGAGGGTAAACACAAAACCCGAAATAGATTTAGAGTCATCTTTGTCAGTTTGGAAGCTGGAGTCGGTAAAAGCCTCGACCTGGAGGTCCCCATTACCGTAAACCAAGAACATCTCCTTAGTCCATATCAGGTACTTGAGAATGTTCTTTACCGCAATCTAATGCTTCTCGCCTGAGTCAGAATGATACCTGCTTACCACACTAAGTGCGTAAGCTACATCCGGTCCGGTACACAACATCGCATACATTATAGATCCTACAGCCGAAGTGTAGGGTATAATGCCCATGCGAGCCCTCTTTTCATGAGTCTTTGGAGACATCTCTTTGGAGAGGGTGATCCCATGACAAACGGGTAAATTACCGCGTTTGGAATCTTCCATACTAAATCTCTTTAGTATAGTGTCAATGTACCTGGACTGTGAAAGTCCCAACATTCTTTTGGATCTATCACGATAGATCTTAATCCCTAGAATGTAGGAGGCATCTCCCAAGTCTTTAATGGAGCATTTCTGTGACAAGAAGAGCTTTACTGATTGTAGCATAGGTATATCATTCCCTATCAGCAGTATGTCATCGACGTACAGAACGAGGAAGACTACCGCTCCTTCTACAATCTTCCTATAAATGCATGGTTCATCTACATTTTTGATAAAGTCAAATTCTTTGACTGTTTCATCAAAACAGATGTTCCAACTCCGCGATGCTTGCTTTAATCCACAAATAGATTTAAGCAACTTGCACACTTTTCCACTGCTCCCACTGTCTAAGAAATCTTCTGGTTGATCCATGTAAACACTTTCTTCTCAATGTCCATTTAGAAAAGCTGTTTTTATGTCCATCTGCCTGATTTCATAGTCATAGAAGGCAACAATGGCAAGCAAGATCCAAATGGATTTAAGCATAGCTACCGGAGAAAAGGTTTCATCATAGTCCAATCCTAGTCTTTGACGAAAACCTTTTGCAACAAGCCTAGCTTTGTAGGTTTCCACTTTTCCAAATGCACCAATCTTCTTTTTGAAGATCCATTTGCATCCAACCGGTTTTACCCCAGGAGGAGTAACATCTAAAGTCCATACTTTATTAGTGTACATGGATTCCATTTCAGATCTCATAGAATCCAGCCACTTCACCGAGTGATAGCCTGCTGAAAATTGGTAGGCTTATTATCATCGATAATGCTATCCTCTCGATCCCCATCTACAAGAAACCCATAATATCTGTCAGGCGGAAGAGAAAGCCTACTAGATTTTTGGAGCGGCGTTGGTTCGTCAGGTTCTATTGAAACCTGAGGTTCTACTAAGTTCTCGGCAGCAGTTTGTGGTTTTGGAACTTCTTCCAGTTCTACCGCGCTCCCACTAATTTCTTTTGCAAGAAATTCGCTCTCTAAGAAGACAATGTGGCGAGCGACAAACACCTTTTGTTCTTCAGTGTGGTAGACAAGATACCCCCTCGAATGCTTGGGGTATCCCATAAACTTGCACAAGACCGATCATCCCTCGAGCTTGTCCGGATTTTTCTTTTTAACAAATGCTGGACACCCCCATATCTTGAGATACTTAAGATAAGGTCTCTTCCTACTCCACATTTCATATGGAGTGGTAGGCCCAGACTTAGTCGGAACTCTATTCAATAGGTATGCAGCTGATTTTAGCGCAAAACCCCAGAAGGAAAGTGGCAACTCAGCACTACTCATTATTGAACGCACCATGTCCAGTAGTGTGCGATTCCTTCTTTCTGATACACCATTATGCTGAGGTGTATACGGAGGAGTAAGCTGAGAGAGAATTCCATTGTCTTTTAAGCATTCAAGAAAACTGGTACATTAGTATTCTCCACCTGTAACATTTCAAAAAAATATAAAATATTATTTTTGGAATATAATATTAAAATAATATTTTCCCGAAAACTACCCGATTTGCGAAATTGGGGTTTTAGAAAAAGGGTATAAATATATACCAATAAGTGCGAAATAAATAGATATTTAAATGATTTATTCATTTAAAAATATATTTAAAGGATTTGGTATTTTTTAAATTTTATTATATGCGGTTTAAATGAAAACCCGATTAATGCACTACTAATCGCGATTTGGCTAAATCCGTGTTTCTACAGTTTTCCATGGTTAGTGCACCATGATATGTTATGTGTTGTTTCATTGTGTTGTTTTATTTAGGTTTATGTGTTTATTGGTGAGAATAGAAAAGAAAAGAGGAATGATTGAGGATAGAGAGAGGGGACATAATGATGATATGAGACCATGCTAGGAGAGAGAATGAGAGTGAGAAAGAGAGAGAGGGAGAATGCTGCCTCAACCATTTTTACCCAACCATTTTCTTATCCTTCTTCACCTTCAAGCTCCCTCATTCTACCCTCATGACCCATCTCAATTCCCTCACCAAAACCTTATACTTCCTTCACAAAAGATAATCCCCACTTCATCCTCTACACATTGGACCAAGAAAAGTTAGAGTTTGAAGACTTGGGACTTCTAGGGTTTTGCTTTGTGGCATTAATGAGGTATAATATCTACCAATTAGTTTAGTTTTTAGTTTGTTATATTCTAGTTTAAGTTTAGAATCGATTTAGTGTGGATATGTGAACTTTGGAAATTTCTAGAAAAGGTTAGGGTTGGAATTGAATTCAAAGATGAAATTAAGGATAGTAGAGACCTTATAACCCCTCTAGAGTTAGTTTCATGGACTAGAACCAGAGATAGAACCCCAAACTCCAAACCTAGAAACCACGATATCCGGAATTTGTGAAAATTATGAGTTTTTTTAGAGATCTGCTAACACCCGGGGGCACTAGGATTTATTTAGCAAACACAGGGAGTCATGCAGGCACCTAGGAAGCTACCATTGAAATCCTATCCCCATACCCCAATTCCTGGACACAAAATAATGTAATATTGCCGCAAATTGCGGCCTGGGTAGGTTGGGATTGGCTCGTACTTGGTCTGTAGCTCCTATATCTTCTATCTAGAGCAAGCCAATGTGAAAAATCCTTTAGTTTGGCCTATAATGAAATCTGGGAAGGGTTTTCTTATGTTGTTGTTTTCGCGTTTTCCGTATTTTGAATGATAAGTGTTGATATTTGGATTTGTATTTGGTTGTTGGATGTTTGTACATCAACAACAAGGGTTGTTGATAGTTTTTGTACGCGTAGGCCATAGGTTCTAACCTATGAGCGTGCCGTGTGCCGTATCGGTTTTCCGAACTCGATTTTAATAGGATTTGTTATTGTGTTGATATTGTAGGTACCTTTGCTAGGATTCTGAGGCGACGGAGCATGGCGTCATCGACTTCGGAAAGCAAGGATCAAGGTGAGTAGATCTATATCTATGGGGGAAGTCGGGTGGATGGCGTATAGCACCCCCGCAAAACTTTGATAGAAACCGATTTATATATAGAATATGGTTAAGTGAACCTTTAATAGAAAACTATAGATAGAGTTAAAGGATAGTTAGAGAAACTATGTTAGAAACTAAAGGATAGTTAGAAATGACATGATACGGCTAATATGTGATGACGGAATTTGAGAATGACGTTTGATGATAGTGTCGTTTATGGTACTATAAGACTAGATGGTCGACGTAGATGTGTCATCTGAACCATACCTATTTCCAATCTGATGAATCGTATGTATCTTTTAAATAGATACATTGAGGGGCGTTACGGATTTTCAAATGATATCTTTTCTTTAAAAACAACGTAGCCCTTACTTTCAAAACTACGATTCGCATCTTTCAAAAACTGTTTGTATGGTTCAGGTTTGTATGTTAGATTAGAGACGTATGCTTATAGTAAAGATAGAATGTATTTGTAAATTGACCTTATGTGAGATATAAATGTGATGAAAAGAATATAAGACGTGATATGATGATTTGATGATATGTTGGTATACGGATGCGAGTCGATTGAGATGATTGATACCTTGCCGGTCCCCTGATACGAGATTGTTATGGATGTGACCTGGGAAATAGGTATATAGATACATATAGAACGTCTTGAATCATGAAGGATTGCTGTATGTGACGTTAGGTCCGTACCCTCATTGTCGGAAAGGTTGATAGGATCCCTAATGGCTTAATGCCGCAGTACGATGATTTTTCGTACTTGATGAGTTTGACTTGATATTTGATCCATACTCTTGACTAGAGGATGCCGTACGATGGATTATACCATACGTGATGTTGTGAGGCTTGATGTCGTTTGATAGATTCACCGACTCGGTCATGTTAGATACGTATATCATATAGCTTTTAGCTGGTGATTTACTTTATGCTACATTCATGTCATTCTCATCGCAACATATATATACCTATGCTAGTACACCTACACCATTATCGATGATGCGTATGCTACACTTACACAGATTGGCTAGCTCACACACTTCATCATCGATAATTGTTATGTCACTTACACAGTAGAATCGCTGCATCAGGATGTGAATCCTTTCATGATATACTAGCTATAGCTAAATATTGTACACCCATACTTGCGGACATACACATTTGTACGTCCATACTTACGTACATACATATTGTACACCCATACTTGCGTACATACACATATGCACCTTTATAAGATATTGCATTCGATTTTGGAGATTTGGGAACCGCATTTTATATTTTAAAACTGGATTAATTTAAAAGAGCGGTTTTCCCTCGATATGTGCATATTACTGTTCCATGTTGCATGATATACGGATATGCTTACATTTCTTTTATATATCGCATACATCATGCTTTATGATTACACGCATTGAGATATGTTGTTTTCGTGAGATTTCTTGATTTGAGAACCGTGGCTATTTCAAAGAAAGCATGTACTGTTTTAAAAACCCGGTTTTTCTTGATATGATATTTCAGTGCGTCCACCATGCGTTTTCTTGGTTCTGAGACGTATGATATGTGAAACCCGATTCGAGGAGCTGGATGAGGCTGATTGCGGGTACATGGTGGACCTGGTATGGTACCCCAGGGCGAGAACGGATTGCTGTGCAGTAGACGGTGAGCCTGGCAGAGGGACTACTACCTTCTGGTGATAGTATTTAGGCTCGGCGGATATCCGGAGGATACCAACCGGAGTCGAGAGATGATATGGGCCGATCCGGACTGACGGAGCCCGAGGGGCGATCCGGACTGACGGAGCCCGAGATATGAGGATTTACATGTCGATGATGGACACGGGTTTCATGATGTTTTCGAGTGTCGATGCTGGACACCCAGGTTCTATGATTTTAATGTGTCGCGAGGGACACACGTTGATTTATATTCTCATACTTCCATGCATATGCTTTTATGATATTTACATGCATAATGTTGTTGTGTCATTGGTTGACACGTGGAAGGGATCCACTTACATACATAAATTGATTATATTGTTGGATTATATCCACATACACATAGGTATTGATATTAGTGTTGGCACATATACAGATACGGTCACCCTAGATATCATAGTATTACCTTTATGATATAGTTAACATAGGAGTCGTTGTTTATTCGATTTCTACTTGTAGATGTTTTTCTACTCACGAGTTGGCAACCCACCCCCGTTGTGCCACAGTTCTTGCAGGTTGACCGCATGGATCACTAGCGGCTTCGCTGGCACACAGTTGCATTCGGGTGTTTTGCATTGGCAGGTGGGACATTTGTATGGTGTCCACTCTTGTATTTACTATTCATATTGTATCTAGTCAACTCCATCAATCAAACTAGAATTTGTATAAGTATTGAGACTTAGTGAGGCTTATAGTTGTGAGACTTGAGCGATGGGTTTTATGTTCGCAATTGGGATTGATGTCTTGCTTATTTCTTTATCTTTTATGGTGAACTTCGTCATTGGGCATCGTATACTTATTTTTACTGTCTTGCATGGTTGTGATCCGCCGGTTGGCGAAGAGCTAGCTCCCGCTTGGGGATGCCATTATTCTTGTTCTGTATTTGTGGTTTTGGATCAAAATATACAAAGAAGGTGCTGCCCAAATTTTTAAAAGATGAAACACGTTTTCAAACTAGTAAATTTCACTTGCATTTTCAACTTCCTTTTCTATGCATTAAGAAAACTTGATTTCATTATACCATTATTTCAAAACTCCACCTCCTTTATTTTCTTAAAAAGGTTTAGATTTTTGGGTTTCGGCTTACTTGAATTACGTTACGCCTTTAGACGTTGCGTGATTTAAGTGCTGGTCACGAGCTAATATTTCGGATCATGACAAAGTTGGTATCAGAGTGCTAGGTTAACCTTGGTTCGAGTCTATGTTTGACTATAAGGAGTTTAGGGCGGGTATGTATTTCGGAACCTAGGTTTGACCTTACGGAACTTAGACTTGAACGGGTGGGGGGTATTAGACCCGAACTTTCGTTTCATAGGTTGACCCTGATTGATGGAGTAGGTAGCTTGAGTAAAGTGACGTACAGTGCGTATGTTCCGCGGCATATTTACGATACGATACTCCACTTAAGAAACCTTAGGATGTACATATTTTGAGACCTTTGATTCTCTTCGTACCCATGATTATACATCCATTTGAGATCCTCGATTCTATTTGTTCCCATGATCATACTCTCATTGATACTGTTCCTTATTATGATCATGTATCCATTCTGAATCTGTCATTTCCTTTCATGCCTTTGATATGTTTTTATCGATACTCGATTGAGGTTCCTGTCACCATGGTGTGAGCGCAGTTTAAGCTGCTGCTGGTGTTGCGGTCAGGGAGAGCTCGTCATGGACGACGACTGACCATTGTGTTTCTGGTGACACGGGAAAGTCTCGAGTTAGTATTTATGTTGTAACATCTCGGGTGAGGCGAGTGTTTGGTTTTGCACAGGATGATCGGGCCATTGACAGAGGCTGCCTGTTGTGAGAGGACTGTTGATGTACAGCCTACCTTAGAGATTGTGACGTCATCTACTATGCAGACAGACGACCCAGCTATTGCTGAGATTGATAGGATGTCGCCTCCAGAATTTGCGAGCTGAGATCACTAGAGCTTTCAGGCAGGGATACGACAGATGATAGCTATACTACCTCGAGTTGAGGGACGAACGGTATTCACATGTCGTCTAGGCGAAGCTAAAAAGTTTGAACGAGTGTCAGAAACCCATTTTTCCAAGTTTAAATTGTTCGGAGGAACATGCAAGTAATTCTGTGGACCCTTTAGAAGAATAAAACCCTAACTCGACATGATGACCATGGAACCGCTTTTGAACCTTAGGGTTTGCGGCAGTTTAGTGGTGCCATCATTGAGGCTTGGGTTTGCTCTTCTACAGCTGGTCCAGAGATACTGTGGTATGTACCATATAATTTTTTAGACTTTGCTCAGGTGTTGAGCTTTCGGAAATTATGGGACTTTTACAAATCGATCGAAACGTTTAACGTCGTCTGGATATCATGTGATGAGAGATCAGCAAGCTGAGCAGCTTTGGATAGAGGACCTCACCCAGACACGTTGTGATTTGATCGAGAACGGACGGGTATTGAGTATTCCTCCGATGGTTGGGACGAGTTCCCAAGGACGTGTTCGGCCAGATATCTTCTACAGAGTGATGAAGATACCGAGTTCGTAATTTCAAGTCCGTGCGAGAGACTCCAGATTGACCGTAGCCGAGGACCATTGCAGTACGCAGATAGCACGACGTGACATCGAAGTGGATGATGATATAGACAAGTGGAGCCAGAGGGTCATGCTAGATCGGAAGAGACCTTGAACGAGTTCCTTCCAGGACACTACTGCGGTAGGATTTGCACCCAGGATCAGATGTGTCACGTGTATTCAGAGGGCCAGGGGCCGACGCCAGTGACGTGCTGCTTTACGAGTGGTCATGATAATTGGCCGAGAGGTGACCAGAGAAGTGCTAGAGTGGAAATCGTTTCCGTTAGCACACCTGACCAGGCCGACGGGCCGATGGATTGCGAGATTAGTGAATCCATAGAGAAATGAAGACCCAAAGACAGAAGACGCCAGACTGTGAGTAGGAGGCAAGCGGATGTTTTTGCTCTGCCGGTTTTAGGCGCACCGACTTTTTTCGACATTGTAGGAGGTGTGCCGCAATGTCATTTATTAAGATTTGCGTTTGTGATCCGAGTATCACGCTAATATCGCTTGGATTTGAGTTTTGATGATTTAGCTTTTTGATATTGTTTTCGTGCACCATGGTTGCACCTACTGGGTATTTGCATTTATGCACTTGATATTGTTGTCGTGCACACCCGTTGCACTGGACAGATGCTTTCGTGCACACCCGTTGCACTTAGTTTTGTCTTTTGTGCATATTGTGGCACTCGTACTTGGATTCGATTTCCGTGCGCAGCAGACGCACGTGATTGTTGGATACGCCTTTTGAGGCTGATTTTGCTTTTGAGCATCTTGTTTTCATGATAGGCGCTATATTGTGAAGTAGCCGAACATGACTGATCTGAGAACGGTACCTGAGTACCTTGCATGCATTAAAAGCTTACCAAGAGGTTTTCAAAAGGAGCTATAGTTTCCCTATTTCCTACGTGTCCGTGAGCAACACGAACGTTTATAAAGGAAAACCTTCTTGGGATATTTTAAAATGGACGGGACGTATATCTGAGCAAAACATATATGAAACTATATTTATTATTTTGCAAATGAGCATCCTGTTGGATATATATGCCCTAGAGGCCTTCATTGTATAAGATGCTAGGGATAAGTATGTACATGACAATCTTGCTTGATATGATAGTACGCTATTTGGTTTGTCTTTATCTTAACGTGTGATATATTTTACTCTGTATTTATAAACATGTTGATAAAGCCCATAGGGTGTTTGCCTGACTACCGGCGTTGTGATGGCAGTCATACTTGTGGGAGCTGGATAGTCAATAGGCAAATCCTTAAATGTCCCTGGTCGCAGGAGTATCGAGATAGGGCATCGATGCTCCAGAGTAGACTAGAGTATACATATCTAGACCTTGACGAGGGGTGATGGATTGGTCCCGCAGCCATTGGTGATGTGCACCTAAGATTGTATACAGATGCTCACTGGGTGTGAGTACACCGGACAGGACTCGCCGAGAACTGACTGGATAGTATTTATACCTAACGTCAGATAGCAGTTCTCAGGTGACATGTGTGCAGATAGTCCATTGACTTAAGGTCGTCATTTGTCTCGTGTGAGTTCCCACTGTGCTTTGATTACTACCCTACCACGGTTCAAAGGAGTCGTGCAAACAGGTTTTAGTTGGGCATAGTGCCGAGCCACGTTGAGGCAGTGAGCGACTGTTAGGGATTCATCTCTCCCGGTATAGGGAGTTGATATCGCACGGTGATCGGTTGGTCATTACCATAAGTCCCTGGACAGGGCTGATTGAGAATTATTGATGGACTGATCAGTAGATTCTCGGATGGTCTTGAGCCATGCCGACACGACTTGTACGGTTATTAGGGGTCTGACGTTCACCACCCCCTAGACCATACATGCGATACTCTTAGACAAACAGACCGGACTACGCGGATATTGTCACGGACAGGCTTAGTAGGAGTTCGGATGGGTTTCCTCATCGGCCTTCTTATCGACATCTACCTGGGGACCGTTACGTACAGCTAGTGCCGCTTGCGGTTTGTGGTTAAACCCACTGCCAGCGTAGTAGTCGAGTCTTTAGAGTCCCACACAGAGATTTCCCTACTCCAGGCGAAACGATATATAGTTCGTATGGTTTTACGACAAGGGTTCGGACGCATACGTGTTTAAACGCACGTATGAAGTTCGGACTGTTTTTATTAGCCGGCTTTGGATTAAGCCAGATTCTAGTATCGGGTTATTGGATTTATACAGTCTAAAGTTTTTCCGTGTTTTCACGGATAGGAGGGGCGTTCTTGTAATTTTGCGGGAAGCTTCTAGAAGCATGGTGACTTGAGGGTTTAGGTGGCATTTTTATTAAATGCATTTGTGACTCATTTGTGTAATTCATCCATATCATTAATGCATCATTAAATGCTTAATGACTCATATCGTGAATCGCTCATATTGAATTAATGTAGCATGATGATTAATCACATTTATTCATTTATTTGATTAAACATTATGCTTCATATATTCAAGTGAGAAACAATTTCATTATCATTATCATGTTCACCTTCTCTCTCCTCAAGCTCGCTCTCTCTTCAAACCCTAATCCTACCACTCATGAGTTGAGATCAAGGATTAGAATAGACTAATTAGTCCATAACCTAACTCTATATCACCTAAGTTCCTTTGATTAGCAACTAGAGAAACTTAGTTACCTCAAGATTGGAGGTGAAGCTTGGATTAGGGCTCTCGGGTGGATCATCTATCACGTAGAGGAGGCCGAGGAGGACGTAGAGAACATAAAGATGAAGGACACGATTCAATAGGTATAATCTCTTTTCATAGTAGTTGAGAACTTCTATGGTTGTTGTTAGTTATCGTTTAGTAAAGATCTTCGGTTAGTCGATGTTTACAAATAGAACAAGATCGTTTTTCAAATTTCCACCTCCCCGCAACTTCTGGGGTGTTGTACATCGATTTACAGTGGTATCAGAGCCTCACTAAACAATAATTAACTCATTTGCAAAGTCGTTACAATTTCGAACGCGAAACGAACCGGAAAATACATCGATATCACTAAGTTTTTGTCGAATTTAAAATGAGGCCTAAAAATTTTTCTGGGACTTCCAGAATTACCTACAGGAAATTATAAGAACACAGAAAAAAATTGGGACCATGAATCGGCCAAACAGTTGCGGAACCGCGGCCGATCCCACCGATCCGCCGCGGATCCGCGGCCGAGTTGAAGCCGATTCAGTCAAATTTTTCCCAGTGGCTCTTCTGTGATGTTTTGTCTTTTCTGGAATGATTTATTTTCTGCTCAAGTCTCAGGTTTACAGAAAAGTTTGGGAGTAGATTCTAATGTGTTTGATCGATCGAAATTATATGATGTTTGCTAATTTGATTATATCTGTGAACTGTATTATGTGTTCGTAAACCTCCCCAAACTGCCAGTATGTCGGTTGGCAGGGGGTTGCACATATCTGTAATGTTTTAACTGTTTGTGATTATGAACTGTATTGGATTGTTGTGATGATTTGCCGGGGTTTTGTGATAGGTTATTATATTAATTCATTCGATGTAATTGTAATATGTTGTAATATTATTTTGCGGGGCACATCCAGGTTGCGGTTGTAGCCACCGTAGAATTATTTCATTTTACTGTTTATGCTCCTAGGAAAGACCCAAGGTAGGGTGCACAAACTACCGGGTACTTTGAAGTGTTTAGTGGCCTACTTGTTGGATATATGTATGCCCTAGAGGCCATTATGTGATAGTGGATGTATTTATACATGTATATATATATATATATATATATATATATATATATATATATATTCAGTGTACATTCTTGCTCGACATGATAGTATGCTATCTGGTTCTTCTTTATCTGATATGTTGATTTGATCATGCTTTTATTCATTCATACATGCTGATAAAGCCCTGAGGATATCGGCTTGACTACAGTGGTTATGATAGAGATCATACTAGTGGGACATCTGTTGTCTATAAGCATGTTCTGAAAAGTCCCTAGTCGTAGGTATATCGAGACAGGGCATTGATATACCAGAGTAGACTAGCGTATATGATACTAGACCCATACCATGGGCGATGAATGTTCCCACGTTCATCGATGTTTGACATCAAGATCATATACGGGTGCTCAGTGGTGACTGGGTACACTGGACGGACTCACCGAGAACTCTTATATGGAATTATATCTATCGTCGGATAGCAGTTCTCAGGTGATACTGGTACAGGTTAGTCTGTAGACCCGAGATCGTCATAGAGTCTTGTGTGTTCTCCCACTGTACTTTGATTGCCACCCTACCACGGCTCTACTGAGTTGTGCAAACAGGTGGCCGTTGGGTACAGTCCCGAGACACACGAAGGCAATGAACAATAGGAGGGGTTTCGTCTCTCCCGGTATTGGGAGTTGATGCTGTGCTGTGCCTGACTGGTTATATCAGCAAGTCCCTGGCCAGGGCTGCTGAGATTTGCTGATAAGTGTTATCAGTAGTTTCTCGATCTATTATAGACCATTCACCGGCATGACTTATTGAGTTATTGGGGTCGACGTGACCATCCCTAGGCTTGATATGCAGCATATCTGACGAAGAGACCGGACTGTACGGTAGTGTTGCTGGTTGGCTCGACGGGAGTTGTAGCAGATTCGCTTGTTTTCTTCTGATCGCTCAATACCCGGGTGGCCGCTACGTTTAGCTGACCGCTTGCGGCTTGGGGGTGCTTGATATGATCATCACCCACTGCCGGCGTATTGACGAGTCTTAGAGTCCCACAGAGGAGTTACCTAGTCCAGGCGAAACGTTGTGGTGCGCGTATGCGATATGCGCATGGACCCGATTAAAATGCGCGTATAGGATACCGTATATTGATCGGGCGGCTTGCTTTTGGTGGGGTCATATGTGATATGGCCGGATTGATAAATCAAGTGTTGATTTATCATTTAACCATTAGCTTTCTCACTTGATATCTTTTCTTGTATATGATGGATGTATGCATGCATGTATGTTTTTCTTTCTTTCTAGTTTCATGCACATATGGATGTGCATACATACATACATACATACATCATCTATCATGGTTGATTATACATGGAAAATGGTGGCAATATAAGATTCACACCATGGATTAAATATATGGATAATTATTTAATTTGTGTTAAAAACAAAATGGAAAAGGAAAGGATAATTCATGGCTAGTTTCTACATCCTTCTTAAACCTAACCATGCTCACCTACTCCTAACCACGAGTTAACCTTCTCTTTGTGTTTTAAACTCAAGTTAAATACTATCTTTATCATCTAACCATGGTTTGAGATGAGGATAAGAAAATATATATAGATATATTTTCTTTTTCTTCACATGAGTTATCTTCTTACTCTTGTTAAAAGAAAGCCATCATCTTCTTCCTCGACCATTTGCTCTCTAGACTTTTGTAGTGAGCAATACACTCATCAAGTTAGGTTTTTGAAGTGAGAAAAGCCACCACAACATCATTCTACACAAGTTTAGCCCACTTGTTTAGAGTGTTCTCTTCATTTCTTCTCTTGAAAAGTGAAGTTACAAGCTTGGACTAGGAGCTTCGGGTGGATCGTCGTGGACACTAGAAGACTTCAAGAGAACCTTCCTCCAACTCTCAAGTGGCCAAGAAGTCTAGCAAAAGGGAGCTACAAAGGTTGTACTCTCAAAACCCTAGTCTTTGCTACTTGTTATGTATTGAAACCCTAATATTCTAGGATAGATCCTTTGTATGCTTACATAGCACCATAAAAATTTGAACTTTGTGACATGTGATGCTTCCAAACTCTACATAGGATGCTAAGTAATCCTAATATTGGTATCAGAGCCGACCTAGAACATTAGGCGACACTTTTACGAACTACAAATTCCGATCGGATCAAAATACGACGTTTCGAGACCTTCTCTGGACAATTTTTAAAATCTGACATTTTTCATAATTAAAAATACATAAAAAATAGAGCAGGAAAATTTAAGAAATACTGTGAAAAACGAACCCATGATCCGTACAATCCGCCGCGGAACCGCGGCCAATCCTTGCTTAGGCCGCGGTTCCGCGGCCGTACAGAGTCTTCATGGCTTCGTTTTTGCACAGTAACTCCTACAACTGCTTGTATATTGTTTTAGGTATGTTTAATCTGAATCCAGTACTGTAAATTCTGGAGATGGTTTTGGACTCGACGATTCGATCGGAATTTTCATTTCGTTTCTTTTCCGGGTAAACTAGAAAGTATTGAAGTGTTCGAACGACTATCATTTGCTCACTTTTCACGGGGTTTAAATCTTTTGGAGATACGTGCAAGTTTTGTGGTGGACCCTCTAGAAGACAACAAACCTTAACTCGATTATGTGACCGTCTTGAATTGCCCTTTGAACCTTAGGGTTTGGGGCAGTACGGCGTGCCACATGTGAGGCGTTGGCTTGACCCTTCTACGGCTGGACCGCTACTACTGTGTCACACTCCGGGTTTTTGAACTCCGCTCAAGTGTTGAGCTTTAGGGAATCTTAGGTATTTGATCATTCGGTCAAAAAGTTTAATACTGTCTATTTATCTGGAATGTGATACAATATGTGGAATTCATATAGTTTAGGCATGAAATACGAAGTATGTGATATTTCGCATTTATGATGTCTAAAGAGAATGTGGATTCCAAATATTGTAGTTTTACACTTTCTTTTCTGTGACCGTAAGTGTAGTATGTTCGATATCGCCGGTTTCGTTGCTATACATCAACGACAATTGGGGTACGCATACTTACTTACGTTGATGATATGTGATATTATGTGTTGCTGAGATATGATGTGCAGGATTGTCGCGATCGAATAGCCGGGTTTTTTTATGTGAGATGAGAGTTTTATATTTTCATTCATGTAAATTCAAATGTAATGTAATATTCTTTTATTTGGGGAACTTTCGAGTTGTGGTTGTGTCGTATATTATTTACTTTTCCGCATTAGGATAGACCTAAGGAGGGGAGCACAAGTGACCGGGTTCTGGGGTTCAGTGGGAGGCCATCTCGAAGAGTCGAGACCGGGTCTCCTAAACTCCAGGATTGGTAGGGTCGCTTGTCGCTCTTGTAGGGGTCTAGGGGTGTGGGCTTGGCTATTCATCGCGACTGTCCTAGTATATCCCACATTATATATATGTTTCTGCTGCCTGTGATCTGAGATATCTGAGACGAATGACATATTATATATATGATATATAGTAGACGTTGCTTATGTTTTACACCCGCGCTAGTCCCGTCCCAGTATGCCGTTAGTTAAGTAACCTAACGGTGCATAACGGAACATTGCGGCGAATGCGGATGGCATAAGCGTACGTGTTATTTTCGTTTCTTTTCTATGATTGGCTTAAGGACTTATGATGGGATTACATTAATGTGATTAATGTAAAAAAAATAAACCTAAAAAGATATTGTAGAATCGGATTTGAAAACCACTCGGCTATTTGTGAAAAAGCTACATTTCAAAACTGCGGAGCTTAAGCCACTCCTTTTGAAAACCATTTGATTCTACAACGATATCAAGTTCCAAGCGTTAAAGATTTTCTTAAAAATCATCCGCAACCCTCCATCATTTTAGGAAGTAGAGTACTTAGTATTCGTGCTACGTTTGTTGACTTTAGTTAAGGCGTAGTGTACGGTAGCTAAGTGATGTCTTCCTACACTATATATGATGCAGATTAATTAGGACATTCATGCGACTTTGTTGACCATAGTTAAGGGTCATATAGGTGGGTCTAATTGATCAAGAAATAACGGGTAGAACTTGACTGGTACTTATAATTTGTTGACCATAGTTAAGGTCATAAGTACTAGGGGTAAAAATTACATCGGGAATTTCAAGTGTTGAAATTTGCAATGATATTGCATACCTTCCATGTGATGGTCCCACTTTGGGCAATAGTTGTTCCTAGGAGAGTTTTGCAGTTTACAATTAGCTAACTCATTAGGTATCTAGAAAGGTGTTAACGGGGCTCCGCCTCTGGGAAAACGAGGTTTACTTTAATTAGCTCCGTGCGAAAGCACGGGGAACCTCCCTCAAGTACCGACATTGGCCTGGCTGAACGGTTAGCGAAGTTGTAGACTGTAATTAATCCCGGCTAGTTTTCTTTTTAAGGTTTGAAAGAAAAACTTGATTAAAGCAGTGGGAGACATCGATTAGACAAGATAATAACCAATCTGATCTATGCAAGAGCTTTCGCTGAGTTTATTCTTTTCTCTCTCTTAATGGCAGATACCAATGACTGGACTCAAGCTTCTACTAGATAAAAACAAACTGAATGGGACCAATTATAAAGACTGGTTGAGGAATCTGAAAATAGCCTTGACTTATGATAAAGTATCATATGTCCTCACGGCTTCAGCCACGCCCACCCCAGGTCCAAAATCCTTAGTTGCGGACATTGAAGTCCGCAAGACATGGGACGCTGACTGTGCTACGGCCAAATGCCTCGCGCTTGCATCGATGGACAATACACATCAAAACCAGCACGAGAATATGGACATTGAAACCATATTCCTCCATACAAAGGAGTTGTATGGAGAGCAATCCCGCGTATTACGATACGAAGCATCAAAGAAATTGTTTCAGATGCGAATGGCCCCTAGCACACCGGTAGGAGACCATGTTCTTAAGATGATAGCTCTTATAGAAGAGCTTGAGGACCTAGGATGGACAATGGACAATGAACAATATACCGATATTATTCTGAAGTCCCTCCCCTCCACCTTTGCTCCGTTCATAGTTAACTTCAACATGCACGGCATGGAGAAGGAGCAACCTGAACTCCTTAATATGTTAAGGAGTGCAGAGAGCACTATGAAATCAATGAAAACTCCCGTTATGACTATTGGGCAATCTTCTTCTTCTCTCCCTAAGGCTAAGTCCAAAGGAAAGAAAATGAAGAAGCCCACCAATCCTAAGGGTGGAGTTAAAAAGGTGAAGGGAAAGGAAAAGTCCAAAGCTGGAGACTCGGGGAAAGGTGAATGTTTTCATTGCCACAAGACAGGACATTGGAAGAGCAACTGTACGGAGTACTTGAACCTCAAGAAGAAGCATGGGGATGCTTCCGCTTCAGGTGTGTTTGTGACAGAAAACTATTTTTCAATAAACTCTGTTTCCTGGGTATTAGATACCGGTTCAGGTTCTCACATTTGCAATTCTATGCAGGGACTGAGAAATAGCAAAGTTTTGAAGACAGGTGACCATACTCTCCGCGTTGGAAATGGTTCCAATGTACATAAAATCGCAGTGGGAGAGTATCACTTGGGGTTGCTATCTGGGTGTATATTGGTTTTGAACCCATGTTATTTTGTACCAAGTATGCTATGTAATATAATATCAGTTTCTTTGTTAGACAATGAAGGATATAACTTTATATTGCAGAACAATGTTATGAACATTCACCTGAATCAAATATTGGTTGGGTATGGTACACTTAATAACGGGATATACGTCCTAAATCAACACACAATTTTCAGTATACAACACACTAATAAAAGAAAACTTTAAGAATTAAATGAAGCTTTTCTTTGGCACTGTAGACTTGGTCATATTAACGAAATAAGACTAAACAAGTTACACAAAGATGGATATTTAAACTCTTTTGAATATAAATCTTATGCGACGTGCCTGTCTTGTATCAAGGGTAAAATGACCAAAACTCCGTTTACCAGACACGGAGAAAGAGCTACTGAGCTCCTATGCCTCATACATAGTGATGTATGCGGGCCAATGTCTACACAGGCTAGAGGCGGTTTTTCTTACTTCATTACGTTCACTGACGATTTCTCAAGATTCGGTCATGTATTTTTATTAAAGCACAAGTCCGAAGCTTTCGAGAAATTCATTGAATATAAACAAGAAGTAGAAAAACAAACCGGCTTGAGTATCAAGATGCTTCGATCAAATCTAGGTGGGGAATACCTTAGTACAGAATTTGCAAACTTCCTAAAAGAGAATGGGATTCTCTCTCAGCTCACTCCTCCTTACACACCACAGCACAACGGTGTGTCTGAACGACGGAATAGGACCCTATTAGATATGGTCCGATCCATGATGAGTGTTGCTGAGTTACCCGTCTCATTTTGGGGGCATGCATTGGAGACTGCAGCGTTTCTGCTAAACAGGGATCCGACCAAAACCGTGTCTACCACGCCATATGAGATATGGCATGGGAAGAGACCATCTCTTAAAAGAATTAAGATTTGGTGTTGCCCGTCCTATGTTAAAAAGCAGAATCCGGAAAAACTCGAGACACGGTCAGTCATGTGTAATTTTGTGGGGTATCCAAAGAATTCTTATGGATATCTATTCTACCACAAAGAGGAACAAAAGGTGTTTGTTTCTCAGTTTGCCACATTCTTGGAAAAAGAGTTTTTCACAGATAAAGATGATGGCAAAGTGGTGGATCTAGAAGAGGTTCTAGAGACACAAACTACAAATGACGATTTGGTTGAACCGGCTGTTGCAATAGAAACTGAGGAACCTCGTCCACTCCGAAGGTCTGGTAGGACTTCTCGCCCACCAGAGAGGTACTACGGTTTCCTTATTGATGGTGACGGAGAAGACTGCATCATGGATGATGATGATCCTACCAGTTTTCAGCAAGCTATCACGAGTGGTGACTCTGTGAAGTGGCTGGATGCCATGAGATCCGAAATGGAGTCTATGTACACCAACAAAGTATGGACTTTCGACATTGTACCCCCTGGGGTAAAACTTGTGGGATGCAAATGGATCTTTAAAAGAAAGATTGGTGTAGATGGGCAGGTAGAGACCTGTAACGCAAGACTTGTGGCGAAAGGATTTCGTCAAAGACCAGGTTTGGACTATGACGAAACATTTTCGCCTGTAGCCATGCTTAAATCCATTCGGATCCTACTTGCTATTGCTGCTCACTACGGCTATGAAATCTGGCAGATGGACGTTAAAACAGCATTTCTAAATGGAGATTTAGAAGAATGGGTTTATATGGATAAGCCAGAGGGCTTCATTGACAGTGTGAGCAGCGGGAAAGCATGCAGATTGCTTAAATCCATATATGCGTTAAAACAGGCATCTCGGAGCTGGAATATCTGTTTCGATGATGTTATCAAAGAGTTTGATTTCATCAAAAATCCAGATGAACCTTGTGTTTATAAGAAGGCTGTAGGAAGAGCTGTCACATTCCTCATATTATACGTGGATGACATTCTTCTGATATGAAATGATATTCCTATGCTACAGTCGGTCAAATCTTTCTTATCACTAAGGTTCTCCATGAAGGACCTGGGTTATGCTACATACATCCTGGGCATAAGGATCTATAGGGATAGATCCAAAAAGTTATTTGGATTGTCCCAAACCACGTACATCAACACCATCCTAAAATGGTTTAGTATGGAAAACTCCAAGCGGGATGCCTTACCCGCTTGCCATGGAGTCACTCTCTCCAAGGATTCTTGTCCAAAGACCGATGAAGAGAGAGCTCACATGAGCATTATACCCTATGCTTCGGCAGTAGAATCTATAATGTATGCGATGTTATGTACACGCCCAGATGTAGCTTATGCACTTAGTGTTGTAAGTAGGTATCAATCCAACCCAGGGGAGAACCACTGGACAGCTGTGAAGAACATTCTTAAGTACTTACGAAGGACAAAAGAATTGTTCTTGGTGTATGGTAATACAGATCTCCAAATGGAGGCCTTTACCGATTCGAGCTTCCAGAGCGATAAGGACGACAGCAAATCTATCTCAGGGTTTGTATTTACCCTCAATGGAGAGGCGGTAAGTTGGAAGAGTTCCAAACAGGATACCATTGCAGACTCTACGATGGAGGCTGAGTACATTGTTGCAAATGATGCCGCCAAGGAAGCCGTCTGGATGAAGAAGTTCGTCTCGGAGCTAGGAGTAGTTCCAACCATTATTGATCCAATACCCTTGTATTGTGATAATAATGGGGCTATGGCGTTAGCCATGGAGCCCAGGTCCCATCAGCGGTCCAGACATATCCTGAGGCGCTTTCATTTGATCCGGGAGATTGTAGATCGCCGCGAGATCGAGATTAAGAGAGTAGACACAAAAAATAACGCCGCGGATCTACTCACCAAGGCCCTCCCTCAGCCGCAGCATGAGCGACTTATTGAGATGTTGGGTATGAGATACGCCAATAACTGGCCTTAGTGCAAGTGGGAGATTGTTGGATATATGTATGCCCTAGAGGCCATTATGTGATAGTGGATGTATTTATACATGTATATATATATATATTCAGTGTACATTCTTGCTCGACATGATAGTATGCTATCTGGTTCTTCTTTATCTGACATGTTGATTTGATCATGCTTTTATTCATTCATACATGCTGATAAAGCCCTGAGGATATCGGCTTGACTACAGTGATTATGATAGAGATCATACTAGTGGGACATCTGTAGTCTATAAGCATATCCTGGAAAGTCCCTAGTCGTAGGTATATCGAGACAGGGCATTGATATACCAGAGTAGACTAGCTTATATGATACTAGACCCATACGATGGGCGATGAATGTTCCCATGCTCATCGATGTTTGACATCAAGATCATATACGGGTGCTCAGTGGTGACTGGGTACACTGGACGGACTCACCGAGAACTCCTATATGGAATTATATCTATCGTCGGATAGAGTTCTCAGGTGACATTGGTACAGGTTAGTCTGTAGACCCGAGATCGTCATAGAGTCTTGTGTGTTCTCCCACTGTACTTTGATTGCCACCCTACCACAGCTCTACTGAGTTGTGCAAACAGGTGGCCGTTGGGTACAGTCCCGAGACACACGAAGGCAATGAGAGATAGGAGGGGTTTCGTCTCTCCCGGTATTGGGAGTTGATGCTGTGTTGTGCCCGACTGGTTATATCAGCAAGTCCCTGGCCAGGGTTGCTGAGATTTGCTGATAAGTGTTATTTGTAGTTTCTCGATCTGTTATAGACCATTCACCGGCATGACTTATTGAGTTATTGGGGTCGATGTGACCATCCCTAGGCTCGATATGCAGCATATCTAACGAAGAGACCGGACTGTACGGTAGTGTTGCCGGTTGGCTCTCCGCGAGTTGTAGCAGGTTCGCTTGTTTTCGTCTGATCGCTCAATACCCGGGTGGCCGTTATGTTTAGCTGACCACTTGCGGCTTGGGGGTGCTTGATATGATCATCACCCACTGCCGGCGTATTGACGAGTCTTAGAGTCCTACAAAGGAGTTACCTAGTCCAGGCGAAACGTTGTGGTGCGCGTATGCGATATGCGCATGGACCCGATTAAAATGCGCGTATAGGATACCGTATATTGATCGGGCGGCTTGCTTTTGGTGGGGTCATATGTGATATGGCCGGATTGATAAATCAAGTATTGATTTATCATTTAACCATTAGTTTTCTCACTTGAAATCTTTTCTTGTATATGATAGATGTATGCATGCATGTATGTTTTTCTTTCTTTCTAGTTTCATGCACATATGGATGTGCATACATACATACAAACATACATACATCATCAATCATGGTTGATTACACATGGAAAATGGTGGCAATATAAGACTCACACCATGGATTAAATATATGGATAATTATTTAATTTCTGTTAAAAACAAAATGGAAAATGAAAGGATAATTCATGGCTAGTTTCTACATCCTTCTTAAACCTAACCATGCTCACCTACTCCTAACCATGAGTTAACCTTCTCTTTGTGTTTTAAACTCAAGTTAAATAATATCTTTATCATCTAACCATGGTTTGAGATGAGGATAAGAAAAATATATATAGATATATTTTCTTTTTCTTCACATGAGTTATCTTTTTACTATTGTTAAAAGAAAGCCATCATCTTCTTCCTCCTTGACCATTTGCTCTCTAGACTTCTGTAGTGAGCAATATACTCATCAAATTAGGTTTTTGAAGTGAGAAAAGCCACCACAACATCATTCTACACAAGTTTAGCCCACTTGTTTAGAGTGTTCTCTTCATTTCTTCTCTTGAAAAGTGAAGTTACAAGCTTGGACTAGGAGCTTCGGGTGGATCATCGTGGACACTAGAAGACTTCAAGAGAATCTTCCTCCAACTCTCAAGTGGCCAAGGAGTCTAGCAAAAGGGAGCAACAAAGGTTGTACTCTCAAAACCATAGTCTTTGCTACTTGTTATGTATTGAAACCCTAATATTCTAGGATAGATCCTTTGTATGCTTACTTAGCACCATAAAAATTTGAACTTTGTGACATGTGATGCTTCCAAACTCTACATAGGGTGCTAGGTAATCCTAACACTACTCACGTTGTTGAGGGAGACCGCTTCACTTTGGACACTTGGCGGGTAGTTTGCCATACCCGTAGGGGTCTTTGGTGGGGTAATGGCTATTCATCACAACTGTGTAATCCGTCTTTCGTTGCAGGCTCAAAAGAAACACGGATTGCTTGTATATCCAATAATGTTCATCTGTGATCTGGAATGCCTATTATTGCGTCTGACGAATGTACAATATCTATATATGATAGCTATTTAGACGTCACTTATATTTTATACCCGCGCTAGCCCAGCCCCCTCTCTGCCGTTAGTTAAGTAACCAAACGGGTGATGACGGGACCCCGTGGCGAATGCGAATGGCATAAGAGGACGTTGTATTTTCGTTATTTTCTGTAATGATAGGTTAATGATGGGACGCATTATTATTAATGCAAAGAAAATAAAACCTAATCTGAATCGTTGGAACAATTTCAAAACCACTCGGTTTTCTTCAAAAAGAAAATTTTAAATGCGGAGCTTAAACCACTCCTTTTAAAAAGGGCTATCTTGGTTCCTTCGATCATATCAAGTTCACTACGTTAACGATTTTTTGCCAAAAACCAGCCGTAACCCTCCGTCGTTTCAAATAAACAACACATCGTATTAATGCTATGTTTGTTGGCCTACATCAAGGCATAGTGTATGGTAGCAATGTGTTGCTTATTTGTTTCATAGATAGATGCATTAGTATAGGGCAGACGTACAGCCTTGTTGGCCGACGTCAAGGGCATGTACGATGTACCTAAATTAATCAGGACAACGATGGGTAGAACTTGACTTGCGTCTTATGATTTGTTTTCCTACGTCAAGGTCATAAGAGCTTGGGGTAAAGATCATATCGGGAGTTTCAAACATAAAGGAAACTTGCAGATTTAGCTTACCTTCTGGAGTGTGGTGACTAGAGTGGCTTCCATCTTGGGCATCATGCAATGATAGTTTGATCCCGATCCCACTGATGAATAGGATTACTCTCGGGAAACTTTCTCACTTAACAATCAATGCTATAAACCAAGTAGGTGTCCAGAAAGGTGTTAGAGGGGCCGCGCCTCCAGGGAAAAGAGGTTATTTAATTAAGGAACTTCGCGAAAGCGTTGGAAAACCTCCCTCGAAGTACCAACACTAGTCTGGCTGAAAGGTTAAGCAAGTATTGTGACGTGTGATTAAATCCTGACTAATTCTTCTTTTAGGTTCTGTAGTGGACTTCAAGATCTGTATCTCCATTGTAACTCCTGGATATACTTGCAAATCCGATGATTTGCGTGACGCTTGACGGAGTTCGATTATGAGTTTTATACTCGTTTTCAGGCGCACGCGATGCGCTGTATTATTTATATATCTTCCGTGATTTCCGAACCCCGTTGATTTGAGCTGATTATTGAAATGTTTTAGACTTTGGGGGTTTAAATTTTAATTCGGGACCGAATTTATTTAAGGGGGAAAGATTGTAACATTTCAAAAAAACATAAAGTATTATGTTTGGAATTTAATATTAAAATAATATTTTTCCCGAAAACTGTCCGATTTTTGAAATTGGGGTTTTCGAAAAAGAGTATAAATATATACCAATAAGTGTGAAATAAATGGAAATTTAAATGATTTATTCATTTAAAAATATATTTACAGGATTTGGCATTTTTTAAATTTTATTATATGCGGTTTAAATGAAAACCCGATTAGTGCACTGCTAATCGCGATTAGACCAAATCTGTGTTTCTACAGTTTTCCATGGTTAGTGGACCATGACATGTTATGTGTTGCTTCGTTGTGTTGTTTTATTTAGGTTTCTGTGTTTATTGGTGTGAACAGAAAAGAAAAGAGGAATGATTGAGGAGAGAGAGAGGGGACATAATGATGATATGAGACCATGCTAGGAGGGAGAATGAGAGTGAGAAAGAGAGAGAGAGGGAGAGTGCGGTCTCTGTTGGATATTGTGCCCTCAGAGTCAATTATTGGATCACAGGCACGTGATTGCAATGATTGGGGGAGGACCTATACCGGTAGGACAATCTTACTCAAGATGATAGTATGCTATCTGGTTTATCTTTATCATCGTGTACACGTTTTAGGTGACCTTACAGATCACTACTACACATTGATAGAGCCCTTAGGATTCTTGCTTGACTTCCAGCAGTATGATGACGATCATATACGTGAGAGCTGGGGTCTATAAGCACATCCTTAAAAGATCCCTAGTCGTGGGAGTTTTCGAGACATGGCATCGATACTCCATTAGTAGACTAGTGTATACAGTCGAGACCCCAACGAGGGGCGGTGGCCAGTCTCACAAGCCATTGGTGTCAGTTGGTTCACCTAAGATGTATACAGGTGCTCATTGGGTTATGAGTACACCGGACAGAACTCGCCGGGAACATGCTAGTTGGTATTATACCTGACGTCAGATAGCAGTTCCCTGGTGACATGTGTATAGGTTAGTTCATCGACCTGAGATCGTCATTTGTCTCGTGTGAGTTCCCACTGTACTCTGATTACTACCCTACCACGGCTCAAAGGAGTCATGCAAACAGGTTTTAGTTAGGTACAGTCCCGAGCCACATGGAGGCAGTGAGCGGATCGGCAGGGGTTTTGTCTCTCCCGGTATTGGGGGTGAGATCGCGCTGTGTCTAGGAGAGCCATTACACGATGTCCTTGGCCAAGGCAGGAGATTTACTGGTAGGTATTCCATTAGTATCTCAGGGTGTTCTGGGCTATACTCCGACACGACTTATACCGCTTTTGGGGGTCTGACTTTTATCAACCCCCAAGGCCCGACACGCGATACTCATAGACGAACGGACCGGACTGTACAGATATTGTCACTGACAGGCTCAGTAGGGTGTCAGGATGAGTTCGCTCATCGACCTCCCTTTTGGTCAATACCTGGTAGCCCGTTACGTACGTCTAGTACCACTGACGTGTTAGTGGTTAAATCCATAGCCAAAGTATTGACAAGTCTTTACAGTCCACCATAGACAGTTTCTCAAGTTTCGGGCGAAACGTTGTAGAGGTCGTATGATATATGGCAGGGTTCGATCATATATGTGCAGTAGTGCACGGATCATGATTGGGCGGATCATACTGGTGGGCTTTGGTTTAAGCCGGATCTTAGTATTAGATTTGTTGGATTACTTTAGTCTCATCGCATTCGCATTCGCATTCGGTCGGAATGCGGATGCAGGTATGTATATACAGGTGAGGGGTATCCTTGTGATCCGTCACGAGTTTACTTTAGATGTTGCCGTATCTTTTTATTGTTGTAAACATTTGGGTTAATGCTTACAAATGGAAATAATGAGCTAAAAGTCATGATTAGGATCATTAATTGTGACACATGCACAAGTGATGACTCGTTGTCTCTTTCTTTGTGCATGTGTCATATTATTGATGAATTTGATTGTTGATATGATAAGAAGAGAGAGAGAGGGCAGCCATAAGGTAGGGTTTGCTCTTGTATTTTTGATCCCGCTCTCTTATTTTATCATAGAACACACAAGAAAGAAATGGCTTCTTCTTCTTCTTCCTCCTCTAGCTCACCATTTCCATCAATGGCATTGTTGGGTAAAAATTTACACCCCGGTTGACCAAGTCAAAATCAAAGTCAACCCCAAGCCAAGTGGGCCCAAGCCCAGATCCAGTAGGCCCATGCCCGGGTCGAGCCCGAACATGAAGCGGCCGGCCTCCCCCCATGCCAAGATAAAAATTTTGTAATAAATAATTTTGTTGTATTTATTTTATTTTATTTTATTTTATGGATAAATGTAAGAAAAATAGGCATAAAGCCAAATTTTTGTAATGCCCATGTCTTATGTGCAAAAAGAAATGGCACATGAGCCATGGGATAGGTAAAATGCCATTTTGTGATGCCCAATGGGTTATGTGTAAAGTGTATAGACTATAAAAGCAAGGATAATGAAAATATCTCACAACTTTTTTCTCTCTCCAAAAAAAATTTAGATCTGAGATCTTTTCTCCTTCCTCAAGGTTCCAAAACCTTCTTCTTTTTTTGAGTTAAATCAAGAGTTTTACTCTTCATTTTATAAAAATAAATAGTTTTTCACCACAAAACCCATAAAGGGGAACTCAGATCCCATTAGATCTCAAAAAGAAGAGATTTTTAAAATCTCATTTCTCTTGATCTTCAAGATCCAGCAACCAGAGGAGAAAGAAGAAGAACCCCTTTCATCAACCCCAAAACATCTTAGGAGTTTAACTCCACTCTGATTTCTCTTTCGAGAACTTCTGGGGCTAAAAGCCTCTTTTTCTCGCCGGCGCCCAAGCGCTCAAGCGCCAAGCGCCCACGTGCCGACACGTAGCGCGCTCGTGCTCGAGCGCTTAGCGCTCGAGCGCCCAGCGTCCAAGCGGAAAGCGCCCACGTGCCGACACGTTGCGCGCTAGCGCTCGAGCGCCTGCCGCTCAAGCGCCCAGAGCCCATGTGCCGACACGTGGCGCGCTAGAGCATGAGCGCCCAGCGCCCACGTGCCGACACGTGGCATGCCTGTGCTCCAGCGCCCTGTGCTCAAGCGCAAAGCGCCCACGTGCCGACACGTGGCGCGCTTGTGCTCAAGCGCCCAGCGCCCAAGCGCAAAGCGTCCACATGCCGACACATGGCGCTCTAGCGCCTAAGCGCACAGCACCTAAGCACACAGCGCTCAAGGCGATGACCCCGCGCGCCCTTTGGGTGCTTTTTCCCTTTTTTATATATGCATACATGTATATATATATGTAAAGATACACACGCACTGCACAACACTGTCCCCCTCTAAAAAATTTTGGGCCGGGGCGCTGCCCCGCACCCCGCAAGGGGGCTGCTAGCCCCCTTGACCCCCAGCCCACTATCCGGGTAGAGGGACCCCCATAAAAACTCTGTGTGGCTCCAAATATATCCAAACACCCTTCCAAAACAACACACACGTACACTGCACATTGAGTTCGCATGACCAGTTTAACCCATTAATCGGAGGTTTCCTCGCCCCAAAGGCAAGGGGTAATTAAAGGCAGCTTAGTCCGCGCCTGCCGGAGATTCGGAGCCCCACAATCAATAAACCCCGGCCTACCCTAGGCAGGGGGAATCTGTAGTACGCCTGACAAGCGTGCGCGTATTCCCATCTCAATGGGGTGACGAAAAACACCCTACAGATTCTGGCACGCCCGGTAGGACATTTCTCTCCTCCCATATTTCGGGTTAAACGTTCATGCGAACTCAATCAATATACATATCGATTGTCTATACTGAAATGATGTTTTGTTTCCGTGTAGCAATCAACTTTCGATGACAATGTCTCCTAAGACGAATTCAGCTTCCAACGCGACCCCGATCCCGTGCGTGGTGAAGGTCAATGCTCGTGTGGTTCTCCCCGCAAGCCTCAGTCGACAGTGGGAGGAACTACCCCGCCAGTTTGTCCGTCATCATCTACCCTGCCGGAAGTGCTCATCTGGCAGAAATCTCGGCGAAATTGGTGGCCAAGCCGGTCTCAAGGGGCAAGTTGCCGAATGTCGTGATTGCCAAAGCACCACAACCGAAACTTAAGACGGTATCTGAACGATTCTCTGGTGCTCCAGCGGGGGGGCAAGAACTCCGGTACAAAGGGCAACATCAAATGTCGCGGACGAGCTCAGGTGATGAATCCAACAAATGCACAATCGAGCGTATCTCTAAATCCTCCATCGCCCGGTCTACGGTGTCTTCCCTAAGAGCCAAAGTCTGCCAGGTGCTTAGAACAGAAAAGTTAAGGCAGAAGCGGCTCAGGTATCGAGCCAACAAGAGGGCCAGGGCTTCGGCCAAGTGGAATCTTGTGAAGTTCCAAGAGCAGGGTCACTCTGTGACGACGGCTGAGTTGGCCGTAAAAATCAGCAATTCCTTCGAACCTCTGAAGTGGGTTCAGAGAAATGCCATGACCGCCAGAATCAAGAAGACAGCGGCCCGAACGTCGCTACAAAGAGACGTATCCCGGCCCCAACAGAAAAAGTTTGGCACTGTCTCTTCAAGGGTCTATCAGGCGCTCTGTGCCGCACGAAAGCAGCGGGGCAAATCTAGGAAAGAAGCGCCAGCACCATTCAAGAATCCGGCCAGGCCATCCGCCTTCAATCGACTGCCCGCTACTGAAACATGGGGGTCAAGGCAGCGATCTGTGAAATCAGCCGCCGATAATAAAAAGACTGCTGGATGTATTATCCATACGGTCTATATGGCGGGCGGGCGCCCCAGCGACAACCTTCGCAGCAAAAGCAAGGATGGGGCCACCACATCCCAAGCCCAATCTGGCTTGAATGTGGTCGCCGCTGCCCAAGAACAGCTTCCTCCGCTGGATGAAGAAAACCCTTTCGATGAGGATGATAGGCAGAAAGACCCCTCGGTCCATGCAGAGTCAAGCTCGGACAGCTAGGAAGAGCCGACTTTTTGCCCCAAGACCGCGGAGCAAGAGCAGCTTCAAGAGCTTCGAAAATAGCTCAGGAGCAAGGATAAAGAGATGGCCAAGCTCTATTCGAAAATTGACGACCTAACAAACGTTGTGATGCAGCTTACGGCTCAAATTGCTCGAGCACCTCCTAATCAAGCACAAGTCGCTACTAATCAGTCGGGTGATGACAATCCGAAGCAGCCAATGCCTGTTCCTTTGGGTCCAAGACTGGTCGAGCCGCACGAAAGCCGGCCACATTCCACATCTGGGGATGCCTTGGCCCCAGATAGCACTATCCCGCTAACACAAGATCGGATAATGGATTTGGTCACCAGCAAAGTTAAAACATTGGTGGCCGAACTTGAAGCTCAGAAAGAAATTGGCAGTAGTGGGCGGCCATATCCCGCACAGTACGATCTGATCGAGTTCCCGAGCGGCTACGTCATTCCAAAGTTCGGAAGATTTGACGGGACGGGAAATGCAAATCAGCACGTCGCCCACTTTAAAGCCTCGTGCGGAAATACAGGGGGCAATGACGCGCTCCTTCTTCGTCAGTTAGTCAATAGCCTGACCGGTGTCGCCTTCGACTGGTACGCGAGCATACCAGACGGGTCCGTCATTACCTTTGCCCAAATGGAGTCTCTGTTTCGGCAATGGTTCATGAGTGTCAGTGATAAAATCTCCATTGCTGACCTTGTGAGGAACAAGCCGGGGAAGAATGAAAGCAACACTGACTTTATCGCCTGATGGCGTAATCTCACAGTGATGTGCGAACCGCCGCTGGAGCAGGACCAGTCCATCAGACTTCTCATTAGGAACCTCAGCAATTGGATGGTCCCGTTCTTGTGTACAGCAGGCCTCAAGACGTTTCAAGAGCTAACCAAGAAAGTCCAAATGCTGGAACGCTCGAAGCAAGAGTCTACCATAGACTCTCATAGAGACAAAACTTGGAAAAGAAAGCGGGACGACAACCGTAGAAGCGGGAGTTCCAGCAGCACCAATGTCTTCAATGCGTCCGACAATGAAGAAAAGCGAAGGGCGTGCGAATCCAAAACCAACCGGTCTCGGAAGCCATTGCTGGGAGGAGATGGGCCTTCCCTAGAGGAGAAGAAGAACAAGGTTTACTCTTTCAGAAGGGACAAGGTCCGCAAGATATTTAAAGATGCCTTGAACAACGGTGTACAATTGTCGGAGTCGAAAAGACTTCATGAAGCAAAAATGACCGACAATCCCCTGTATTGCCCGTACCACCGAGTAGTGAGCCATGCGATCGAGGATTGCTATATCTTCAAAGACTGGGTCGAGAAGCAGTACAAGGCTGGAGAGATCGAGCTGTCCAAAACCGTGTTGGTGAACAATCAAGTTGCAACCACCAACTTTATACAGACAGAAGCTGAAACCTTCTGGGAGCAGACAGCCGAACCCGCTGCCCTGAGAAATGAGACCGACTCGCCGCAGCCTCCTTGGAGTAAGCACATATCTAATAAGATAAAGAAGATGCTAAAGCTGCTTCGGAAAGAGCCCAGGACGGAATGGGAAGGGCAGAAGAAGCCTACCAGTCCAGCTGCCAATACGGCTCCATCAGGCTCAAAATCCAAGAAGCTCAAGAAGAAGAAAAGTGCAGCTCGGCGCGAAAAGGAGTCTGCTGGGAGATCGACCATTTAAAAATATATCGATTCCCTCGAAGTGTATGAACAGAAGGAAAGAAATCTGATTCAATTGAAGGAGTTCCTCCCTGTACGAGCGGCTGAAATTCTGGAGGAGTTAGAGGAAGACTCCAATGAAGAGATCCCGATAGTGACCTGCTACGCCATCCATCTGGGTAGCGACTTTGAGGGGGAGCTCTGTTTTCCCGAAGAGGACGAGGAGCTTGCCACAAATGCCAATCAAATCCAGCTCAGAAGCGGCAGGGCTCTACCGCCAAATCAGGGCAACGCCCCAAAAGGGAAGGAAAAATAGGTGGCTAATGAGGAAGATGGTAGAGAGCCGGCTGATGGAAACTCAAGTCCTTCCTCGGTGGACTATAATGTCTTGGCTCATCTCCGGAAGCTTCCGTCTCTCCTGAGCATCTACGATGCCTTGGTCCTATCTCAAGAGCTTAGAGATGTTCTCCTTCATGCTCTACAAAACCCTGAGCGGTATCAGGCTCGCTTTGCGGAAATTAATATGAAAGAAGCTCAGTACACTTCGCAAGACGCCGCAGTCACGTTTAAGGATGAAGACTTGCTACTTGGAACGGCTGAGCATAATCGGCCGCTTTACGTGACCGGGTACAGCGACGAATATCGGATTAACCACATATTGATTGATCCGGGGTCCTAAGTGAACATCATGAACTTGCGGACACTGAAGAGTTTGTCAATGGACGTCTGACACTTGTCAAGGGAAAGGATTGTCATTCAAGGCTTCAACCAAAATTGCCAGCAAGTTCTGGGGTCCATAGCTCTGCCAATCAAATTCGGGGATTTGCAAACTGAAGCTAAGATATACGTGATCGACGCCGACAAGTCTTATAAGATTCTCTTGGGGCGGCCGTGGCTCCACGATTACGGCATCATTCCGTCAACTCTCCATCAATGCATGAAGTATACTAAAAACGGCGAAGAATAACGCATTGATAGAGACATCCAGCCGTTCGGTGTGCATGAATTCCGATATGAAGATTCTCGGTACTTTATGAACCACCAAAATGCTAAACCACAACTGACTGAGGATAGAGCGGCCCCAAGACTCAAAGGAAAATCTGAGCCGACTGTCACTTTGAAAAGCAAAAATGCCCAAGTGCACCCGCATTTCGGTAGCGACACTGATGAGTCCGACGTTGGTAGTCCGTCCTTCCGTAAAACTCACCCTCGTTTCGGTAGCGATACAGACGAATCTGTTACTAAAGCCCCATCTAGCAGCAAAGTCCGCCCTCATCTTGGCAACGACACTGAAGAGTCGGAGGAAGAGGACCTGCCGTGCAACAGCGGTGCAGATTGGACCCCCATGCAATAAGCGAAACTACGAGAGACCTTCGAAATTGCAGAAGGGTCCCTAGCCGTCATAAGGGTACCAGAGCAGATGTGCAAAGAGCTCGATACGTTGTCAGTCTCCACCGTGGACCAGGATAAAGCAGGCATCGTGGAGTTGGAACATCTGTTTTGATGTGGTAGTCAAAGAGTTTGACTTCATCAAAATGGTAGATGAACCTTGTATATACAAAACGGTAGTAGAGAGTAAGGCGGTCATCCTCGTATTGTACGTGGACATTATACTCTTGGTAGGAAAAGAGTTTCCTATACTACACACGGTCAATCTCCTCTTTTCACATGGATTCTCCAATAGGATCAATGTGATACCTCCTAAATCCTGGGTTTTTGATCTATGAGATAGATCTAAATGGATGTTAGGATTCTCACTAACTATAGTGAGATGGTATCAGTTGATCCTAGGGAGAATCACTGGAAAGGTTACAGGGTGATAAGGACGACTGAATGTCAGTCGCAGGCATTGTCTTTACCCTGAGTGGAGGGACGGTATGTTGGAAGAGTTCCAAGCTAGATACCGTGGCAAACTAGACGATAAAGGCTGGTGACATCGCTATTAAAGATACTACCAAAGAGGCAGTTTGGGTGTATAGTGGTTCATGAGATGAACAAGGTTCCTACCATTGTGTGACAATGGAAGAGAGGCATTGGCCCAGGAACCCTGGTCCCATCAGTGACCCAGACATATTCTGAGGCAGCATCACCTGATCATGGAGGTAGTTGATCTCCAGGGTGATCGAGGTTAGGAGAGTAGACTTAAAGGACAACACGGCGGATCCACTCACAAAGGCCTTTTCCCATAGAGAGACTTATGTGGGATGGTTGAGTATGTGATACTGCAACCACTTCTACAGATGGCCCTAGTGCAAGTGGGAGATTGTTAGTTATATGTATGCCCTAGAGGCCATTACTGTACATTGGATGTATATTGTAGTGGATGCTGGGACATATATAGGTATGACTTTCTTGCTCGACATGATAGTACGCTATCTGGTTGCTCTTTATCTTAACATGTATACTTTATGTCTCTCTGTTACATGTTGATAAAGCCCTTAGGATGTGTACTCGACTTCCAGGACTATGATGTAGATCATACTAGTGGGGCCTGGGTAGTCAATGAGTATATCCTTCAATGTTCCTAGTCGTGGGAATATCGAGACGGGGCATCGATATTCCAGAGTAGACTAGCGTATATCTTTTCGACCCATGTGATGGGCGATGGATGATCCCATATCCATTGGTGTTTGACATCGGAGATGGTATGCGGGTGCTCAGTGGAGTCTGGGTACACTGAACGGACTCGCCGAGAACTCCCAGATGGTATTATACCTCACGTCAGATGGCAGTTCTCTGGTGACACTGGTACAACTTAGTCTGTTGACCCGAGATTGTCATAGAGTCTTGTGTGTCTCCCACTGTGCTTTGATTTCCACCCTACCACGGCTCTACTAAGTCGTGCAAACAGGTGGTTTTTGGGTACAGTCCCAATTCACATGGAGGCAATGAACGATAGGAGGGGATTCGTCTCTCCCGGTATTGAGGGTTGATGTTGTGCTATGCTCGACTGGCCATAACAGGAAATCCTTGGCCAGGGTTGCACTGATTTGTTGGTAAGTGTTATCAGTAGTTTCATGCTTTTTATGGACCTTACCTCGGCATGACTTATCGAGCTACTGGGGTCTGACGTTTACCACCCCTAGGCGAGATATACGACATATCAGACGAACAGACCGGACTGTACGGTAAGTGTTACTGGTTGGATTCACAGGAGTGTGAGCGGGCTTGCTCGTCGATCTTCTGATCGCTCAATACCCGGGTGGCCATTACTGTAAGTGCACGGCGGCGCCCCGGCCGTCAATCCGACGCCGGAAAGCGGAAGCGGTGAATAACTTAAATTTTGCGGACTTAGCAAACCGGCACCACCGCGCACTATAACCCGGATCGAAAACCATTAACTAGTCTAAGCTAACAAGAAGATGGGTTAGAGATATACCGACGATCCAAGTCCTCCGGTCTTCTCGTCATGGTCCCGATCTCCCGCGGAAAAGTCCCGTCTCCTCCTCGTCGCTGGAAGTGCACCACATCGCCTACTTCTTTTACGGGCTCCCACCTCAATGCCGAGGCAACTCGGGCACGAAGCCGGCTACTCGACGTGCCCAAGATTTGCTGTAGAATGTTTGGTAGAGCTTGTGTCTCACTTTTGGGGTTGTGGAATTGCCATTTGAGGAGGGATTGAACTTGGAGCTTTTTAGATGGAACTTGTGGGATTTTTGCAACATGAAATGAAGCAAAATCCCACCTCAAAATATTTGGACAGCCCCTTCAAGAGGGAGGCCGGCCATGCTCTAGTGAGTGAGGGAGAGAATGAGATTGATCACCATGAGAGAGTGAGAGGCTTGAACAATAATGCAAGGCATCAAAAAACAATTATGAAAGAATATGATCACAACACCAAAACCACACTCAAACCACAACCATCACTAAACAAAGTCAAGCCATCATGATAGCTAGAAGTCAAGGTCAAGCAAGTCAATGGAAGGTGCACCATCATGAAGACTATCATGATGCTACAAAAAGCAAAGACCCCCTTCCACAAATGCCTATTTGCAACAATGCAAATAAGCCCTCCTCCACCAAACTTCGGCCAATGAACGGAACAAAGGAAATTGGCCGAAACGGAAAGCAAACTGGCAACTCCAGAAAACTGGTCCCGTAATAAATCACAGGAAAACCCCGATACTGTGCATACACACCCGCATCTGTATTTCGACCGAAATACAAATGCAATGAGACAAACTCTACACTGTACAATACTAGGATCCGGCTTATACCAAAGCCGGCCAGTAATATCCGTTCGATCCTGATCCGTGCAATACCGCACGTATCTGATCGAACCCTGCCATATAACCATACGGCCTATAGTACAGACTGTCCGATCCTGATCCGTGCAATACCGCACGTATCTGATCCGACCTTGCCATATCTCCATACGGCCTCTACAACCTTTCGCCCGAAAGCTGAGTAACTGAATGTGGGGGACTCTAAAGACTCGTCAACACCTTGGTTGTGGATTTAACCACTAGCACGTCAGAAGTATAAGCCAATACGTGACGGGCTACCAGGTACTGACCAAATGGGACGTCGATGAGGAAGCTCACCCCGACACCCAACTGAGCCTGTCAGTGACAATATCCGTGCAGTCCGGTCCGTTCGTCTATGAGCATCGCATGGCGGGCCTAGGGGGTTGGTAAAAGTCAGACCCCCAAAAGCGGTACAAGTCGTGTCGGAGTGTAGCCCAGAACACCCTGAGATACTACTGGAATACCTACCAGTAAATCTCCTTGCCTTGGCCAAGGACTTTGTGTAATGGCTCTCCTAGACACAGCACGACCTCACCCCCAATACCGGGAGAGACGAACCCCTGAAGATACGCTCACTGCCTCCATGTGGCTCGGGACTGTACCCAACTAAAACCTGTTTGCACGACTCCTTTGAGCCGTGGTAGGGTAGTAATCAAAGTACAGTGGGAACTCACACGAGACAAATGACGATCCCCAGGTCGATGAACTAACCTGCACACATGTCACCAGGGAACTGCTATCTGACGTCTGGTATATGACCAACTAGCATGTTCCCGGCGAGTCCTGTCCGGTGTACTCATAACCCAATGAGCACCTGTATACATCTTAGGTGATCCAACTGACACCAGTGGCTTGTGAGACCGGCCACCGCCCCTCGTCGGGGTCTCGACTGTATACACTAGTCTACTAATGGAGTATCGATGCCCAGTTTCGAAACTCCCACGACTAGGGACCTTTTAAGGATAAGCTTATAGACCCCCAGCTCCCACTTATATGATCGCCCTCATACTGCTGGTGGTCAAGCAAGAATCCTAGGGGCTCTATCAACGTGTAATAGCGACGTGTCATGTCACCTAAAGCAGTACACGATGATAAAGGTAAACCAGATAGCATACTATCATCTCGAGCAAGACTGTCCTACTGGGATAGGTCCTCCCTCAATCATTACAATCACGTACCTGTGACCTAATAATTGACTCTGAGGGCACTATCTCCAACAATCTCCCACTTGCACTCAAGGCTAATTATTGCGATGTCGCATACTCACAGCCCGTGTGATACCGAACACCCAACTCCTCTACTAGTCAGTCTCACAAAGCTCGTTTGCGGAACTATTGCGTTCGAGGAATAGCCTCAGTGAGTGGATCCGCTTAGTTGTTTCTTTCTATGTCTCTCTATATCTCAAGTTCGCGGAGAAACCTATCTCCCGAAATGAGCAATACCTGTCTTAGAATGTGTCTGGATGTCTGATGGGACATAGCTCATAAATGAACTCCAAATCCAAACTTCTTAGACTATATCGTCAACTGAACTTAATCAGTATCCTGCGCGCCATGCCTCCCTCAGTATTGCCTTGGACCACCTGTCCAAAATACTGCCCCTCATCAGAAGGAAAACTATAACTCTGACAACCTTCTTGTCGTCCATGTCACCTTGGAAGCCTGGAATGATAACTGTCTCCTGAATGAGGCTGTCGTTATCATCTCCCTAGAACATCCACTTATGTTCTAAAACTGCTTCCGACTGTTTCTCCAGGATTGGATTAATGTCAACTTATTGCATCTAGTGCAAGAACAACATCTGGTGTGGTACTTGACATCTCACGATTGACTCAATTGCCTGAGCAAGTGATCTGCCAATCATGCCCGTCCCTCTCCCCTTTAGTCTGTAAGACACCTTTGGAGAGGGTGACTCCATTACCTGCAGGTACACTACCGTGCCAGGAGTCGTCCATCCTAAATACTCTTAGAACGCTGTCAAGTACCCTGATTGGGAAACCACCCAAATCTAGATCTAAGACCATAGATCTAGTAACCAGTATGTCTGATATAAAATCCATTTCCTTTGTGGAGAAACAACTGTGTGACGACCAAACTATAACCGATCGTAGTGTAGGAGTTTCCTTTCCTACTCTGTGTATATCATCCAAATACCAGGATATCACACCCTACTACCTTCTCAACAGATCCATCCCCTATTCTGATGAAGTCAAACCCATGACTGTCACGTCAGAAATAGATGATCTTTCTCCACTACATCTGCTCTAGTCTATAAATAGACATAAGCTACCTGTCCACCAATGCTTCCGCTGCTCCCACTGACTACGACAACCCTCTGGCAGAGTCATATAGACGTGCACTTCTAAAACTAGTTTAGAACGACGCTATACTCATCCTCCCGCCGGGTCTCGCAGCCTGGAACAACAGCAATGGTAATTGTGGGTAAACAAGAACTTCCCTGTCACCGTCCTTGAGGCTACCGGAGTACCTCTCGGGTGCCTGAAGTTACCCACCTTATCTGCGGAGTGGCCAATGGAATGTCAATTCAGATTGAATCTTTAGGTTCCTTATCAAATCTTCAGTAATCGTTTGTGGTTCTGGAATCACTTCCAGTTCTACCATACTCCCACTACTGTTTTTCTGAAAAAATCCATTTTTAATAAAACTGTGGCGAGTCTAGAACAATATCGCTATTGTTCGTCCAGATGGTAGAAAATCAACCCTCGTCATAGCCTGGGTCAACCCACAAACAGCTATTACAGAACGTGCCTTGAGTTGTCCAGTGTCTGGTTTTAATCATAAACCGGACAACTCCCCGTACCTTAACATCGTTAAGATATGAACTGTTCTATATCATATATAGAACCAGAGGCACTGATTTAATTGAACCAGATTCAAATCATGCAACTGTCTCCAGTGCATGTCAACTAAATGGAAGGAGGCCGATCAGCGTTACTCAACTTAGGAATGCTTCCATTTATGAGTAACCTGAAAGAGAAGCAATTTCTCTTAATCACTACTATCAACTGAATACCATATACAAGTATCTACATCTTCGATCACTTTGAAGAATCCCGATACTTGCTACACCTGGTTCTTTACTCTATTCAAATACCTATAACTTCTCCAAATTCGGACCCTGTGTTTCCACGAAACACTTGTCTAAAAACTAGAGAAGTCATAAGTAAACCGAATATAGTACGAGGACCAACCCCTCTGTCCTAATGGACACTGGACAACATACAATACTCTGTATAAGTCCCTTGAGTCTGATAACTCATTCACTGTGTGTCGTAGGTTGAAAACTGTACTTATGGTTAAGAAGAATTACACCGCTGTTTAATGCTCCTTACCTAACCATCCACTGATATAGGTAAATGTCGTAGACATAATTTCAGAAAGGTATATCTCACTCTATGAAAATAGACGTACAGATATATCAATTTGAAATTGGTGCATAACAGTGGATATTCAAAACCAAATATTTGCCGACCGGCAAACAGCCCAGGTGATTTCCTCAAATATCACCGATTACAACGAATCCCGATATAATGAGGATAATCACCCAATTTCCAACAACTTACTCCCACTCATCATCTGTAAAACCATACAGATGTGAGAATCGTACCTGGTAAATACATACCCTGGAGTAAGTATCTAATCGGGAAATCAGTTTTCCTTTAACATTACACAGTGAAACTGAAACATTGAAATGTTCCGATGGGGTATTCTGGTATTCCTAGTAATGCCTCTTCCAGATTCACGACTGTAACCGTATAGTTCTTTGCCACCTCTCCAAATCCCTTCATATGTCTTTAGTCTTTACCTTCTGCACACCCTTTTAGGCCAAATGGTTTTCTTCCTTCCCTACCGTTCGGCACCAGCCTATGGTTTGGAAGAAGACTATCCAATAAGCATAATGGGTGTACTGTCCGCATCCTAGGAACACTCGCAATGAGAGAGGGTGAAGATAAAAGACAACCGAATAAACCTTATTCCTATTTCTCCTGAACCAGAATCCATCCCCGAACTGGAACAAGTTCCATTCGAGTTCGTATATAACCATACGATGGAGTATCCAAATAAACTGTAGATCTTCGTAGTGATACGGAGTGTCCTGGAGAAATACAAAGGTGATGTGGGAGTGGTAATGAAATATTTGGTTTGGTCGTGAATATCTGTTGCAATTTACTTTGCCCTCTTACTAATCCCTTGCTTTGTCTGAACTTAATACCTTCTGCACACCATCGTTATGCTAATTGGTTTTCTTCATTCCCTACCGGTCGGCACCAGCCTAAGGTTTGGAAGAAGACAATCCAATTTGCGTGATAGGTGTACTACCCCTAAACCAAGGAGTACTCGTAACCTGAGAGAGGGTAAAAGGAAAAGACAACTGAATAATCCTATCCGTTTTCTCCAGAACCGGAAACCATCCTCGAATAAATTCTTTCGAGTTCGTATCTAACCATACGATGGTTTTGTCCAATGGAAGTGGACGTTCGTAGTAATACGGGGTGTCCTGGAGAAAAAGGGTAAAAGTAGGAGTGGCAATGAGGTCTGCAACTCTGACAATCCAAAAGCCGGTGTTTAAGAAGGTTCGGTCAACTTGGTCACTGAGTCAAAGTCTTAGGGTCGGGTCAATGGTCGCTGCCAAAGAGAGAGAGAAAAGAAACACTCAGCGTGCACTCTAACCTAGATCAGAATGGTTACCAATTTATCTAATCTGGAATCCTCCCACTGTACCTCAAATTCTCCTCCAAACCTGAAAGAAGAATTAGTCGGGGTTACCCGAGGAGTAAACTAACCCATCAGTGGGAATCGGGATCCAACTCTCATCGCATGATAACGTGACGGAATCCGCTCACGGTATCACACTCCAGAAGGTATGCGCATATCTGGCAAGTCTCAGTTCTTTTGAAACTCCCGATGTGATTTCTGCCCCATGCTCTTATGACCTTGGCGAAGGTCAACAAATCATAAGTCACATGTCAAGTTCTACCCGTCATTATCCAGGTTAATTTGAATCCACCCGTACAAGCCCTTGACGAAGGTCAACAAGGCTATACGACTGTCCCAAACCAACGCATCTATCTATGCAGCAGAAAGGTAACAAGCAGCTACCATACACTATGCCTTGACGAAGGTCAACAAACATAGCATGAATACTACGTGCTACCCGTCTGAAACGACGGAGGGCTACGAATGGTTTCTGGCGAAAACCTTTAACGTAATGAACTTGATATCGTTGAAGGAACGGATAGCTTTTTGAAAATATAGTGACGAAAACCGTTGCTAAAGAGGTCACTCCCGGTGAAGGGATCTCGGCTCTTTCCCCGTAGAATGGGGTGCAGGATATTCCAAATGAATACCACGGTGCAAAGCAAAAGTAATCGGCTATAGTGAAGTTAATGCCCTGACGCAAACTTATTGTCCAAGGGGTCACTCCCGGTGAAGGGATCTCGGCCCTTGCCTCGTCGACTGAGGAGCAGGATATTCTAATGAATACCACGATGCAAAACAAAAGTAAACGTCCTTGCAATAACAGCTTTTTGAAAAAGTGTTCCAACAACATCAGATTAGGTTTGTTTTTAACTTTGCATTGATCCGAATCAATGCAGTCCCATCAATTGATCACACCAAAAAGAACGAAAATATACTGATGTACGTATATGCCATCCGCATTCGCCACTGGGTCCCGTCATTACCCGTTAGGTTAGCTAACTAACGACAGAGCGGGGACTGGACTAGCGCGGATGCAAAACATATACAACATCTACTAATATATATACCAATATATTATATTCGCTCAAGGCGTGAATAAAATGCAACATCACAGAAATGTACAGCATCACAGAAACAATACAGATATCTGGGATCCCCGGGTTTCACAGAGCCGCTGAAACCCGACGTTCCCCTGGTCGTGTGGATAGCCTGTGCAATGAAATCCTAGACCCCTACGGGCGCGGCAAGTCACCCGCCAAAACCTGAAGCGAGGCAGCCCCCTTCAGCGCCGTGAATGGACCACCCAGCACTTCACGGAATCCGGCAACTTGGGCACCCCTCCTGGGTCAACCTGTACCCCCTACGAGTGCGGCGAATAGCCCGCCAATCCTAGAGTGAAGCCCCCTCCGTCTCAATGCCATGAGATGCGGGCTTGTTGCCCTCCAGAACCCGGCTATCCGTGCACCCCTCCGCGGGGCAATCCTAGTACAGAAAGTAAAATATACATACACCGGGTACATCGACCGCAACCAGGTCGTGCCCCAAAATAATAATACAATCAGGCAGTGACGGCAGTCCACATGTCGGACGCTCGCCCCGCAATATCAAATGTACATAATACAACAGCACAGTACTAGCATTGCATCCAGGCTATCCCCCACGACCGATCCGCAACATCACAGCAAATACATAGAACATCAACGTGAAAGTCACGTTCGCAAATCCGTCTAACCGGGCTATAGCAGTTAGACTGGATTTACCGATCGAGTGACATTCACGGTCGCAGATATAATGTAAATACTGTGAAAAATGTGTTTAAAAAATTTCCGATTGATCAAACAATTAACAAGTGGGCCCCAAAGAAAACTGTAGCACTCACAGAAACAATTGGCCCAACTTTAATATTCCAAAGCCCATATTTTAAGCCCAGAAGGCCTCTGTAAAAAAAAGGTGAAGTGATGTGAATAGTGCGGCGGAAGGGCCGCACAAATGGGGTTTTCGCGGCGGTTCCGCGCTCCAACTGTGGAGTTACTTCGTCAAATTTTTACAGAACTCTTAGATTTTCCAGTACATCAATATTTTATAACCTGAAAAATTTTTCGAGACCAAAAATTTTCAACAGAAACTGATGCGAACTAAAATGCAGTTTTGGAACTTTTTGATCGATCGGAAATGCAAACACATTACACAAAGTTAGACTAAGTTAATGGCGAGGCTCTGATACCACTGTAAGTGCACGGCGGCGCCCCGGCCGTCAATCCGACGCCGGAAAGCGGAAGCGGTGAATAACTTAAATTTTGCGGACTTAGCAAACCGGCACCACCGCGCACTATAACCCGGATCGAAAACCATTAACTAGTCTAAGCTAACAAGAAGATGGGTTAGAGATATACCGACGATCCAAGTCCTCCGGTCTTCTCGTCATGGTCCCGATCTCCTGCGGAAAAGTCCCGTCTCCTCCTCGTCGCTGGAAGTGCACCACATCGCCTACTTCTTTTACGGGCTCCCACCTCAATGCCGAGGCAACTCGGGCACGAAGCCGGCTACTCGACGTGCCCAAGATTTGCTGTAGAATGTTTGGTAGAGCTTGTGTCTCACTTTTGGGGTTGTGGAATTGCCATTTGAGGAGGGATTGAACTTGGAGCTTTTTAGATGGAACTTGTGGGATTTTTGCAACATGAAATGAAGCAAAATCCCACCTCAAAATATTTGGACAGCCCCTTCAAGAGGGAGGCCGGCCATGCTCTAGTGAGTGAGGGAGAGAATGAGATTGATCACCATGAGAGAGTGAGAGGCTTGAACAATAATGCAAGGCATCAAAAAACAATTATGAAAGAATATGATCACAACACCAAAACCACACTCAAACCACAACCATCACTAAACAAAGTCAAGCCATCATGATAGCTAGAAGTCAAGGTCAAGCAAGTCAATGGAAGGTGCACCATCATGAAGACTATCATGATGCTACAAAAAGCAAAGACCCCCTTCCACAAATGCCTATTTGCAACAATGCAAATAAGCCCTCCTCCACCAAACTTCGGCCAATGAACGGAACAAAGGAAATTGGCCGAAACGGAAAGCAAACTGGCAACTCCAGAAAACTGGTCCCGTAATAAATCACAGGAAAACCCCGATACTGTGCATACACACCCGCATCTGTATTTCGACCGAAATACAAATGCAATGAGACAAACTCTACACTGTACAATACTAGGATCCGGCTTATACCAAAGCCGGCCAGTAATATCCGTTCGATCCTGATCCGTGCAATACCGCACGTATCTGATCGAACCCTGCCATATAACCATACGGCCTATAGTACAGACTGTCCGATCCTGATCCGTGCAATACCGCACGTATCTGATCCGACCTTGCCATATCTCCATACGGCCTCTACAACCTTTCGCCCGAAAGCTGAGTAACTGAATGTGGGGGACTCTAAAGACTCGTCAACACCTTGGTTGTAGATTTAACCACTAGCACGTCAGAGGTATAAGCCAATACGTGACAGGCTACCAGGTACTGACCAAATGGGACGTCGATGAGGAAGCTCACCCCGACACCCAACTGAGCCTGTCAGTGACAATATCCGTGCAGTCCGGTCCGTTCGTCTATGAGCATCGCATGGCGGGCCTAGGGGGTTGGTAAAAGTCAGACCCCCAAAAGCGGTACAAGTCGTGTCGGAGTGTAGCCCAGAACACCCTGAGATACTACTGGAATACCTACCAGTAAATCTCCTTGCCTTGGCCAAGGACTTTGTGTAATGGCTCTCCTAGACACAGCACGACCTCACCCCCAATACCGGGAGAGACGAACCCCTGAAGATACGCTCACTGCCTCCATGTGGCTCGGGACTGTACCCAACTAAAACCTGTTTGCACGACTCCTTTGAGCCGTGGTAGGGTAGTAATCAAAGTACAGTGGGAACTCACACGAGACAAATGACGATCCCCAGGTCGATGAACTAACCTGCACACATGTCACCAGGGAACTGCCATCTGACGTCTGGTATATGACCAACTAGCATGTTCCCGGCGAGTCCTGTCCGGTGTACTCATAACCCAATGAGCACCTGTATACATCTTAGGTGATCCAACTGACACCAGTGGCTTGTGAGACCGGCCACCGCCCCTCGTCGGGGTCTCGACTGTATACACTAGTCTACTAATGGAGTATCGATGCCCAGTCTCGAAACTCCCACGACTAGGGACCTTTTAAGGATAAGCTTATAGACCCCCAGCTCCCACTTATATGATCGCCCTCATACTGCTGGTGGTCAAGCAAGAATCCTAGGGGCTCTATCAACGTGTAATAGCGACGTGTCATGTCACCTAAAGCAGTACACGATGATAAAGGTAAACCAGATAGCATACTATCATCTCGAGCAAGACTGTCCTACTGGGATAGGTCCTCCCTCAATCATTACAATCACGTACCTGTGACCTAATAATTGACTCTGAGGGCACTATCTCCAACAATTACGTTTAGCAGACCGCTTGCGGCTTGTGCGTGTTTGATATGATCATCACGTGCTGCTGGCGTATTGACGAGTCTTTAGAGTCCTACACAGAGGTTTCCTGGCTCAAGCGAAACGAAATAGGAGCGCATATGAGATATGTGCGGGACCGAGATAATGCGTGTATGCGATACCGTATTCTATTCTCGCGATGAATGTATCGATTGGTTGTATGCGATATAACCTAGTTATTGAATCGAGGATTGATTCGATAAGTCGATACATTGGATATTAGTCGGTCATATGCGATATGACCGGATTGTTAAATCAAGTGATGATTTAATGATTTAATGTATAATTATATATTTGATATATTACTTTACATTAACTAGTATTGGTTCACTCAAAATGGATTTTCTCACTTGATGTGCACATTGTATATGTGATATATTTTTGTGCACTTGATTGTATCATGTTTGATGATACATGCAAGTTTGGGTGTATGTTTACTTTAAACCATGTTTAAGTGAATGGTTAGGGTTTTGTTATCTTTTCTTAACTATTTCTTTTATTTATTTAATTTTAGGGCAAGAAACAAAATGGTGGCTTATTTTGTTTTTACCTTGAAGCTTCATGAAGCTTTGACCACTTTGTTTCTTTCCTAAACCTAACCATTCACCTAACCCTAGTTTATTCTCTACACTTGTTAAACTAACCCAAGGTTGCATTATGATAAGAATGATTTTATTTTCTATTATTGATAATTCTTATCATATTTTTCTTCTTCTTCTTCTTTAAGAAGAAGAAACCTTGCAACCTCTAATGGTGTCTTGAGAAAAAGAGTGAGAAATCCAATTCTAAAGTGAACCCACTTTCTATTTCTTCATCCTCTACCACTTGCCATTTAGTATAGGGTGTTTTCTTCACAAGTTTCATGACTTGGTGAAGTTGGAGCTTGATCTTGAGTTGCCTCGACGTAGATCATCTTCGGCATCGAAGTCGACGACCTAGCCCGCCCATTTCTCCGATGAAGCCGACTCTAGAGTCCGGGATCCGATGATCGCAGCGAGGGGACATCGTCACGGAGCTAAGGAAGTGGAGGACCGGATCTACAAAGGTTGTAGTCACTTCCCTTTTAGTTAAAGTTGTTAACTTGTTATTGTTTTCGCCTATCCTCTAGTCACGATCTTGCTTAGGGTCACTTGGCACATAGAAATTTTTTGAATTGGCCATGTTTTATCACTTGTTGAACCCATGGGTGTGCCTAGGAACCCTACAGTGGTATCAGAGCTACTAGGCATTGGATGTCGACCTATGGGGGGTTCTCACTGTGTGACAGTGTGGCGAAGCATAGGCTCTTACCCCCAGGGTGTCCCAAGACCAGAAGGTGGTCCGGCGGGTTGTAGTCCTCGCGAGGGGGCATGCGTAAAAAGTAGCGGCTGAAGGACCCGTTGGTGCCACGGCGACCCTATTGGATTGGGTGGCTGCCTGACTTACAGTGGTATCAGAGCTTAGCTAGAGTCTTAGGCGATGCGTAGACGGAGTTAGAAGTCCGATCGAACCGAAACCCTAATGCAAAATCCTTCTCTGTACATTTTTTGAAATCGCGGATTTTTGAGAATTAAAAATATGCAAAAAAATCAGCAGGCTTTTCTAAGAATTACTGTGAAGCACGTTCTCCTGATTCAATCAAAGCGCGGCGAAACCGCGGCATCAGCATGGCTAATGCGGCGGTTCCGCTCCCACTTAGCCGCTTCTTCCATTTATTTTTGCACAGTAATTCCTATATTTTGGTGCTGTATTTTCTGGGAATTTTTAACTCTTACTCAAGAGTTAAGTTTTCTGGGTTGTATTGGGAGTTCGGAGATTCGATCGGATTGTTTAATTTTGTCTGTGTTTTTTTCCGGGTATTTTTAGAGCATGTTAAAAAGTTCGACCGGATAAAAATACCCACTTTTTCTCCTGTCGGGAAATTTCCAATTGTTGGATTTTTCCATGGTTTAAAGACGTTCTAGGTAGTGCAAGTAACGCGATGGACCCTCTAGAAGACAACAAACCTTAACTCTATTATGTGACCGTCTTGAACTGCCCTTTGAACCTTAGGGTTTGGGGCAGTACGGCGTGCCACATGTGAGGCGTTGGCTTGACCCATCTATGGCTGGACCGTTGGTACTGAGGCATGAAGTGAATGTTTTTGAACTTATTTCATGTGTTGAGCTATTTCGGGAGAACTTGGGTGTTTGAATGTTCGATCGGAAAGTTTAACATTTTCTATTTATCTGGAATGTGATACAATATTTGGAATCCACAAGGTGTTATGAGATAACTGATTTGAATGTTATAAACATAGCACTTTAGTCTCACTTGATCGGTTGCCATGGAATTTTGATGTGATCAAAAGTCCGTCGCAATCACGTAGCGTACGCGGATACTCGCCGGGTAAACTTAATAGACAGCTACACCCCATAGCCCCGACCAAGTGACTGTAGGAGAACCCCGTCGCCGAAAGCATCCGTTCGGGTGCTCGCGGCAGCGGTGTTCCGCCTTGGTGCACTTCGTCGACGGTATCGGGGGTTCGACCGTCTACCAAAGTTTGCGACGAGCATTCGATCAGGATGTCGGGAATCCGGTTGAATTTCCCGACTTGATATTGAAAAGAGTTTTCAATAAAGAGACTAAAATGCAGGGTTTATAATTGTTAGGCATGCGATGTCTAAGGAATTTCATTTGATTAGGCATGCGATGTCTAAAGAGTTTGCGGATTCCAACTGTTGTAGTTTTACACTTTCTTTTCTGCGACCGTAAGTATAATATGTGATATCGCCGGTTTTGTTGCTATATGTCAACGACAATTGGGATGCGCATGTTTACTTACGTTGATGACATGTGATGTTATGTGTTGCTGGATATGTTATATTGGATCGTCGTGTTTGAATAACCGGGTGTTTTTTTTATGTGAGATGGGTGTTTTTCAATTTCATTCATGTAAAAACTTGTATATAATATTCTTTTATTGGGGCACTTCCAGGTTGCGGATGATGTCACCATTTGTATATTATCTACTTTTCCGCATTAGGATAGACCCAAGGAGAGGAGCACAAGTAACCGGGTTCTAGGGTGCAGTGGGAGACCATCTTGAGGAGTCGAGTCCGGGACTCCTAACCCTAGAATTGGTAGGGTTGCTTACCGCTCTCATAGGGGTCTAGGGGTGTGGGATTGGCTATTCATCACGACCGTGGAATCCGTGTTTTATACTGGCTCGTATTAAAAACACGGACGTCCTAGTATATCCAATATTTCATATGATAATTTTCTGCTGCGTTATCTGTGATGTGATCATGTGATTTGTTCAGATAGATATAGTATATAGTATATATGATATATTATATAGATGTTGCTTATGTTTTACACCCGCGCTAGCCCTGCCTCTCTCTGGCGTTAGTTACCTAACCTAACGGTGCAGACGGGACATCGAGGCGAATACGGATGGCATAAACGCACGTTATATTTATCTGTGATGTTTAGGTGGACTTAAATGATGGGACATTCATTAATGAAATTAATGAAAGAAAATAAACCTAATAGATGTTGTGGAATCGAATTTCAAAATAAAAAACAGGTAGCTACAGTTCTTGCTTTGCATCGCGGTGTTCCTTGTAGAACATCCTGCACCTTATTCAATGAGGAAAGGACCGAGATCCCTTCACCGGGAGTGACTCCTTTAGCAATAACTGGCAGATGCTACACACTCGGTTTGTCTTTTTATTGCTTCTATAGTTTCTGCTTTGCACAGTGATATATATGATATATCCCGCACCTCATTCGACGAGGAAAGGGCCGACGATCCCTTCACCGGGAGTGACCCCTTTAGCAAAACTAGAAAAGCCTCAAAAACACTCCATTTAAAAACCATTTGATTCCGCAACGAGATCAAGTTCAAATTGTTAAAGGTTTTCATAAAAACCATTCGCAACCCTCCTTCATTTTAGGAAGTAGAGTACTTAGTATTCGTGCTGTGTTTGTTGACTATAGTCAAGGCACAGTGTACGGTAGCTAAGTGATGTCTTCCTACACCGCATATGCTGCGATTAGTTAGGACAGTCATGTGGCTTTGTTGACCTTAGCCAAGGGTCATGTGGGTGGGTCTAATTAATCACGAAATGACGGGTAGAACTTGACTAGTGCTTATGATTTGTTGACCTTGGCCAAGGTCATAGGTGCTAGCGCTAAAAACCTTTATCGGGAGTTTCAAGTGTTGAAATTTGCAATGAGATTGCATACCTTATATATGATAGTTGGATCCCGATACCCACTGCGAGTAATTGTTACTCCTGGGAGAGTTTTGCACTTTGCAATTAGCCGATCAAGTAGGTGTCTCGAAAGGTGTCAACGGGGTTACGCCTCTGGGAAAACGAGGTTTACTGTAATTAGGTTCGCGCGAAAGCACGGGGAACCTCCCTCAAAGTACCGACACTAGCCTGGCTGAAAGATTGGCGAACATGTAGAGTGTAATTAATCCCAGCTAGTCTTTTCTTTTGGGGTTTGAAGGAAGATTTGATAAAAACAGTGGGAGCCATCCTGATTAGATAAAATATATAACCAATCTAATCATGCAAGAGCGCACACAAAGTGTTTTCTTTTCTCTCTCTCCAGGTAGCGACCATATCACGCCTTAATCAAGATAATAATTTGGATGTATTAACCAAACCCTCTTGTTATACTGAGCTGGGGAACGTTGGTCCCGCTCCAACTTATAATTGTTATAAGACAGAGTAGGAAATCGGGGAATACCAGGATTCCCATGCCGCCCAAACGAAGAAAGTGCATGAGATGCATCTCCTTCGGGTGTGTTCATTATACAGAACTGTTTCTCAGTATCCTTTGCGTCCTGGGTATCTGATACCGGATCAGGATCCCAGATATGTAATCTGTTACATAGGGCTACATGAAGGCAGAGAACTGAGAACGGGTGATAAGTTTCATGAGACAGAAAATGGGGCAAGTGTTGCAGCCAAGTCTGTTGGTCACTGTCACCCTGTTTTACCAGTACATTGATTCTGAACAAATGCTATTAGATACCGAACCTGATATACAAAATCATATCAGTCTCTTTATCAGTAAAGAAGGATATAATTTTGTATTGTTGGATATTGTTTTGAACATTTCCTATATCAAAAGTTGATCGGTTCAGGCACGTTATCTAAAAGCATTGATGTTCTAAATCAAACTACAGTTCCTAGTATACAGAACACACACATGAGGAAGTGTTCAGAAATGAACGAATCCTTCTTGAGGCATTGTAGATTAGGTCATATCAATGCGACCCGACTAGATAAAGATACATTTAGATGCATATTTAAATCAGTTTGAATTTACATCTTATGAAACTTGCCAGTCATGTCACAAAGATTAGATGACCATAGCTCTGTTTATTGGAAACAGAGAAAGAGTTAGTGAACTTTTGGGACTGATACATAGTGATGTATGCAAGGTCCCCTGTCTATACATGGCAGGACCGGTTCTTAGTACTTCATTACGTTCTCTGATGATCTCTCAAGATTCAGACATATGTTCCTGTTGAAACACAAGTCCGAACCTTTTGAGATGTTCACAGAATATAAGTCAGAAGTAGAGAACCAAAAACCGGGTATAAGTATTATGTCCTATGATAAGATCAGGAAGGAGAATACTTGTGCATAGAATTCCTGGATTATTCTAAAGGAGAATGAGATTCTCTCTCGGTATTACTCCTCTGATTATACCACAGCACAACGATGTATCAGGGCGGAGCAATACCACCCTATATGATATGGTGTGCTCTATGATGAGTATTACTGAGTTACCTGTTTCTTTTAGGGAGTTATTTTAGGGTTCCTAGGCACTCTCAAGAGGTCTCACAAGGCATCAACCATGCCAATTTCAAATTTTACAAGTGCCGAGAAACCCTAATACGGATCGTTAACTAGAATTTTAGGCGAAAAACGAAACTAGTTAACTACTTAACTAAAAGAAAGAGGCTACAACCTTTGTAGATCCGGTTCTCTACTTCCTTAGCTCCACGTAGACGTCCTCTCGCTGTCCGTCTCGAATCCCGGACTCAAGCATCGGCTTCATCGGATAAATGGGCGGGCAAGGTCGTCGGCTTCGTGCCGAAGATGATCTACGTCGAGGTTACACAAGATCAAGCTTCAACTTCACCAAGTTGTGAAACTTGTGAAGTAAACACCTTATACTACTTGGCAAGAGGTAGAGGATGAAGAAATAGGAGGTGGGTTCACTTTAGAATTGGATTTCTCTCACTTTTGCTCAAGTTGCCATTGATTGACTTAAGCTTTTCTTGAAGAAGAAGATGATGAAGAAGAAGAAAGAATATGATAAGTGTTCTAAAATGAAAAAGAAAATGAAAACTTATCATAATCTTAACCATAGTTAAGTGTAGAGAATGAACTAGGGTTAGTTCAAATGGTTAGGTTTAAGCATGAGACAAGAATGGTGACTAAGTCAAAGCTTCATGAAGCTTCAATAAGAAACAAAGAAAGCCACCATTCTCATCTTTATCTTTTCCAAATAAATAAATAAATGAAAAAGAAAAACCCTAATCATCAACTTAACCATGGTTTAATTCTATACACTTAACCAAATGAGCAAGCATCATCAAACATGATACAAACATGTGCACAAAAGTATATCACATATACAACTTGCACATCAAGTGAGAAAATCCATTTAAAGTGAACTAATACTAGCTAATGCAAAGTAATATATCAAATATATAATTATACATTAAATCAACACTTGATTTAACGATCCGGTCATATCGCATATAACCGACTAGTATCCTATGTATCGGCTTATCGAATCAATCCTTGATTCGATATCTAGGTTATATCGAATATAACCAATCGATACATTCATCACGAGAATGAAATACGGTATCACATACACGCATTATTCTCGGTCCTGCACATATCTCATATGCGCTCCTATTTCGTTTCGCTTGAGCCAGGAAACCTCTGTGTAGGACTCTAAAGACTCGTCAATACGCCGGTAGCAGATGATGATCATATCAAGCACCTACAAGCCGCAAGCGGTCTGCTAAACGTAACGGCCATCCGGGTATTGAGCGATCAGAAGATCGACGAGCTAGCCCTCTCACACTCCTGTGAATCCAACCAGTAACACTTACCGTACAGTCCGGTCTGTTCGTCTGATATGTCGCATACCAAGTCTAGGGGTGGTAAACGTCAGACCCTAATAACCGATAAGTCATGCCGATGTGAGGCTCATAACGGGTCGAGAAACTACTGGTAACACTTACCAGCAAATCTCTGATCAGCCCTGGCCAGGGACTTCCCTGTTACGGCCAATCGAGCACAGCACAACATCAACCCCCAATACCGGGAGAGACGAAACCCCTCCTATCGCTCATTGCCTCCATGTGACTCGGGACTGTACCCAAAGACCACCGTTTTGCACGCCCTCATGGACGTGGTAAGGTGGAGATCAAAGCACAGTGGGAATCACACAAGACTCTATGACGATCTCGGGTCTACAGACTAACCTGTACAAGTGTCACCTGAGAACTGCCATCTGACGTGAGGTATAATACCATCTGGGAGTTCTCGGCGAGTCCGTCCAGTGTATCCAGTCTCCACTGAGCACCCGTACACCATCTCTGATGTCAAACACCAATGGATATGGGATCATCCATCGCCCATCTCATGGGTCGAGAAGCGTATACGCTAGTCTACACTGGTATATCGATGCCCCGTCTCGATACACCCACGACTAGGGACCTTGAAGGATGTACTTATGGACTACCATGTCCCCACTAGTATGATCTGCATCATAGTCCGGGCAGTCAAGTACACATCCTAAGGGCTTTATCAACATGTAACTATAAGACAGTTTAAAGAGACAAGTGTACATGTTAAGATAAAGAGCAACCAGATAGCATACTATCATATCGAGCAAGAAAGTCATCTCTATATATGTCCAAGTATCCAATATAATATACATCATCTGTACAATACTGGCCTCTGGGGCATACATACAACTAACAATCTCCCACTTGCACTAGGGCCAGCTGCTGTAGTATCGCATACCGAGCATCCCGAAGAGTCTCTCAAACTGTATCTGGGGAATGGCCTTCGTGAGTGGATCCGCCGTGTTGTTCTTCGTGTCAATCCTCCTGACCTCGATCTCCCGGCGATCAACTATCTCCCGGATCAGGTGATACCGCCTCAGAATATGCCTGGATCGCTGATGGGACCTAGGTTCCTTGGCCAAAGCCACCGCTCCATTGTTATCGCAATACAAAGGTATTGGATGCTCAATGGATGGAACCACACCAAGTTCAGTAATGAACTTCTTGATCCAGACAGCCTCTTTAGCGGCATCGTTGGCAGCGATGTATTCAGCCTCCATCGTCGAGTCTGCCACGGTTTCCTGCTTGGAACTCTTCCAGCTAACCGCCCCTCCGTAAAGGGTAAAGACAAAGCCCGACTGCGACTTAGAGTCGTCCTTATCACTCTGGAAGCTCGAATCGGTAAAGGACTCCACTTGGAGTTCTCCGTTACCATACACCAAGAGCATCTCTTTAGTCCTTCGTAAGTACTTGAGAATGCTCTTCACAGCTGTCCAGTGACTCTCTCCAGGATCAGCTTGATACCTGCTCACTACACTTAGTGAGTATACTACATCGGGTCTGGTACATAGCATCGCGTACATGATAGAGCCTACAGCCGAAGCATAGGGTATCCCTTGCATGCGAGCTCTCTCCAAATCAGTCTTGGGAGACATCTCTTTGGAGAGAGTGACTACAGAGATCGTGGGCAAGTTCCCACGCTTGGATTCTTCCATACTAAACCTCTTTAGTATGGTGTCAATGTACCTGGATTGGGACAATCCCAATATCCGTTTGGATCTATCTCTATAGATCCTAATTCCCAATATGCAGGAGGCATCACCAAGATCTTTCATCGAGAATCTTTATGATAAGAAGAGCTTGACCGATTGCAGCATAGGAATATCATTTCCTATCAAGAGTATGTCGTCCACGTATAATACGAGGAAGACAACCTTACTCTCTGCCACCTTCTTGTAGATACAAGGTTCATCTGGGTTTTTGACGAAATCAAACTCTTTGATAACGACGTCAAAGTAGATGTTCCAACTCCGCGATGCTTGCTTTAATCCATAAATGGATTTAAGCAGCTTGCACACCTTCCCGCTGCTCCCACTGTCTACGAAGCCCTCTGGCTGAGTCATGTACACGCACTCTTCTAAATCACCATTTAGAAAGGCGGTCTTAACATCCATTTGCCAGATTTAGTAATCATGATATGCAGCGATGGCAAGCATGATCCGGATGGATTTAAGTATAGCCACTGGAGAAAAGGTTTCTTCATAGTCCACACCTGGTCTTTGACGAAAACCCTTTGCAACAAGTCTAGCTTTGAAAGTCTCCACTTTCCCATCTACACCAAGTTTCTTCTTGAAGATCCATTTGCTCCCGATGGGTTTTACCCCTTCAGGAGCAACATCCAAAGTCCATACTTTGTTGGTGTACATGGATTCCATCTCGGACCGCATAGCATCCAGCCATTTCACTGAGTCCCTACTCGTGATGGCCTGCTCGAAGCTAGTTGGGTCATCATCCTCCATGATGCAATCTTCACTTCCACCGTCAATGAGAAAACCGTAGTATCTCTCAGGTGGACGAGAAACCCTACTAGATCGGCGGAGAGGCTGGGGTTCGTCGGGTACTACTGAATCCTCTGGTTCTACCAAGTCTTCTGTTACAGTTTGTGTTGCTGGAACCTTTTCCAGTTCTACCTCAATGCTACTTGTCTGTTTCATAAGAAAACTCTTTTCTAAGAAAGTGGCATGTCGAGAAACAAACACTTTTTGTTCCTCGGAGTGGTAGAAGATATACCCTCGCGAATGTTTGGGATATCCAACAAACTTACATAGAACAGACCTTGCCTCGAGCTTGTCCGGATTTTGTGTTTTAACATAGGCCGGACAACCCCATATCTGAATAAAATTAAGACATGGTCTCTTACCATTCCATATCTCATATGGAGTAGTAGGCACTGATTTGGTTGGAACTCTATTCAATAGATATGCAGCAGTCTCCAGTGCATATCCCCAGAAGGAAATAGGTAACTCAGCTGCACTCATCATAGAGCGCACCATATCTAATAGGGTGCGATTTCTCCGCTCCGATACACCGTTGTGCTGTGGTGTATAAGGAGGAGTAAGCTGAGAGAGAATCACATTCTCTTTTAGATAATCTCTGAATTCGTTACTTAAGTATTCTCCTCCTCGATCAGATCGAAGGATCTTATAACTTTTTCCCGTTTGGTTCTCTACTTCTTGTTTATATTCTCTAAATTTCTCAAAAGCTTCTGATTTGTGTTTCATCAGGAACACATATCCGAATCTAGAGAGATCGTCAGTGAATGTAATGAAGTAGGAAGAACCGTTCCTGGCATGGGTAGACATGGGACCGCATACATCACTATGTACCAGTCCTAAGAGCTCAGTAACTCTTTCTCCGTGTCCACTAAACGGAGCTTTGGTCATTTTTCCTTTGCGACATGAATGGCAAGTATCATAAGATGATAATTCGAACGGATTCAAATAACCATCCTTGTGTAACTTAGCCAGTCGTGTCGCATTGATATGACCAAGTCTACAATGCCACAAGTAGGATTCGTTCATTTCTGAACTTTTCCTCTTGTGTGTGTTTTGTATATTTAGGACTGTATTTTGATTTAGAATGAATATGCCAATATGTAACGAGCCTGATGCAATCAACTTTTGATCTAGGAATATGTTTATAACATTATCCTGTACTATAAAATTATATCCTTCTTTACTCAATAAAGAAACTGATATAATGTTGCACATCATGTTCGGTATATAATAGCACTCATTTAGAATCATTGTATCACCACTTGGTAATACTAGGTGATATTCGCTAACTGCTTTGGCTGCAACATTTGCCCCATTTCCAACTTGAACGGAATGATCACCCTTTCCCAGTTCTCTACCTTTCCGCAGCCCATGTAACATCTTACATATGTGGGATCCTGATCCGGTATCTAATACCCAGGACGTAGGGTGAACTGAGAAACAGTTCTCAATGACAAACACACTCGAAGATGATGCATCAACATGCATGTTCTCCGTTTGGGCGGTGTGAGAATCCAGATATTCTCCTGTTTCCTGTTCATTCTTATAACACTAATAAGATAGAACGGGTTCAACGTTCCCCTGCACAGTATAACATGCGGGTTCGGTCAATACATCCATATTATTATCTTTATTAGGGCATGACATGGTCGCTACCTGGAGAGAGAGAGAAGAAAACACTTTAGCGTAAGCTCGTGCAAGATCAGATTGGTTATTATCTTATCTAATCAGGATGGCTCCCACTGGTTTTTATCAAATCTTCCTTCAAAACCTAAAAGGAAAGACTAGCCGGGATTAATTACACACTACAAGTTCGCCAATCTTTCAGCCAGGCCAGTGTCGGTACTTTGAGGGAGGTCCCCCGTGCATTCGCACGAACCTAATTAATGTAAACCTCGTTTTCCCAGAGGCGTAACCTCGTTGACACCTTTCTAGACACCTACTCGATCAGCTAATTGCAATGTGTAAAACTCTCCCAGGAGTAACTCTTACTCGCAGTGGGTATCAGGATCCAACTATCTCATAGAAGGTATGCAATCTCATTGCAAATTTCAACACTTGAAATTCCCGATAATACTTTTGCCCCTAGCATCCTGTGACCTTGACGGAGGCCAAACTACCCACAGGGCGCTAGTCAAGTTCAACCCGTCATTTCTTGATCGAATTAAACCCACCCGTACGACCCTTGACGGAGGCCAAACTACGTCGTACGAATACCCTAATCCAATCGCATCATATGCTGGCAGATAAGCACTAGTTAGCTACCATACACTACGCCTTGACGGAGGCCAAACTACCGCAGCATGAATACTAAGTAGTACTTATCTGAAATGACGGAGGGCTACGCAGGTTTTTCTGAAAACCATGAGCGTAATGAACTTGATATCGTTGTAGAATCAAATGAAGTTTTGAAATGGAATGATTTTGAGGCTTTTCTAGTTTTGCTAAAGGGGTTACTCCCGGTGAAGGGATCGTCGGCCCTTTCCTCGTCGAATGAGGTGCGGGATATATCATATATATCACTGTGCAAAGCAGAAACTATAGAGGCAATCAAAAACAAACCGAGTGTGTAGCATCTGGCAGTTATCGCTAAAGGAGTCACTCCCGGTGAAGGGATCTCGGTCCTTTCCTCATCGAATAAGGTGCAGGGTATATCATATATACCGCTATGCAAAGCAAGAACTGTAGCTACCTGTTTTGTTTAAAATTTGATTCTACAACATCTTAGGTTTCTTTTCATTCATTAATCACATTAATGAAGTCCCATCATTTAAATACCTAATCATCACAGATAAATACGACGTACACTTATGCCATCCGCATTCGCCTCGATGTCCTCTCGTGCACCGTTAGGTTAGGTAACTAACAGCAGAGCGGGGCAGGGCTAGCGTGGGTGTAAAACATAAGTAACGCCTATATAATATATCATATATATTATATAAAGTATCTATCACAGAACATCACAGGATCACATCACAGATATCGCAGCAGAAGATACATATGAAATATTGGATATACTAGGACGTCCGTATTTTCAATATGAGCCAGTATAAAACACGGATTCCACGGTCGTGATGAATAGCTAATCCCACACCCCTAGACCCCTACGAGAGCGGCAAGCAACCCTGCCAATTCTAGGGTTAGGAGACCCGGACTCGACTCCTCGGGATGGTCTCCCACTGGACCCTAGAACCCGGTTACTTGTGCTCTCCTCCTTGGGTCTATTCTAATGCGGAAAAGTAAATAATATACAAAAGGTGACAACTTCCGCAACCTGGAAGTGCCCCAAATAAAAGAATATTATATACAAGTTTTTACATGAATGAAAATGAAAAACACTCATCTCACATAAAAACCCCCCGGCTATTCAAACACGACAATCCAATATAACTTATCCAGCAACACATAACATCACATGTCATCAACGTAAGTAAATATGCGCATCCCAATTGTCGTTGACATATAGCAACGAAACCGGCGATATCACATATTACACTTACGGTCACAGAAAAGAAAGTGTAAAACTAAAACAGTTGGAATCCGCAACCTCTTTAGACATCACATGCCTAATCAAATGAAATACTTAAACATCACATGCCTAACAGTTATAAACCCCGCATTTTAGTCTCATTATCGAAAACTCTTTTCAATATCAAATGAAACTAAACCGCTAGATTTATAACATTCATCCAGTTATCTCATAACTGTTTGTGAATTCCAATTATTGTATCCCATTCCGGATAAATAGAAAATATTAAACTTTCCGATCGAACATTCGAACACCCAAGTTTTCCCGAAACCGTTCAACACATGAAATAAGTTCAAAGACATTCACTTCATGCCTCAGTACCAACGGTCCAGCCGTAGAAGGGTCAAGCCAACGCCTCACATGTGGCACGCCGTACTGCCCCAAACCCGAAGGTTCAAAGGGCAGTTTAAGACGGTCACATAATCGAGTTAAGGTTTGTTGTCTTCTAGAGGGACCATCGTGTTACTTGCACTACTTAGAACGTCTTTAAACCACATAAAAATCTAACACTTGGAAATTTTCCGGCAGAGGAAAAGTTGGGTATTTATATCCGGTCGAACTTTTTAACATATTCGAAAATTATCCGGAAAACCACACAGACAAAATTTGAAAATCCGATCGAATCTTTGAATCCCAATACAACCCCAGAATACTCATCTGTTTGTGAATTATATGAGTTACTGTGCAGAAATCATCAGACAAGGGGACAGTACGGCCGCGGAACCGCCGCACATGCCTAGATCGTGCCGTGGTTCCGCGGTGGAACAATCGATTTAGGCCCTCGTATTTCACAGTAATTCAAATAAGACTCTGCTTATTTTTCTGCATATTTTTAATTGACAAAAATCCAAATTTTCAGAAAATTTCCAGAGAGCATTTTGGCTTTTAGGGTTTCGGTTCGATCGGGTTTCAAACATCGTCTAGACTTCGCCTAAGGCTCTAGCTAGGCTCTGATACCACTGTAGGGTTCCTAGGCACTCTCAAGAGGTCTCACAAGGCATCAACCATGCCAATTTCAAATTTTACAAGTGCCGAGAAACCCTAATACGGATCGTTAACTAGAATTTTAGGCGAAAAACGAAACTAGTTAACTACTTAACTAAAAGAAAGAGGCTACAACCTTTGTAGATCCGGTTCTCCACTTCCTTAGCTCCACGTAGACGTCCTCTCGCTGTCCGTCTCGAATCCCGGACTCAAGCATCGGCTTCATCGGATAAATGGGCTGGCAAGGTCGTCGGCTTCGTGCCGAAGATGATCTACGTCGAGGTTACACAAGATCAACCTCCAACTTCACCAAGTTGTGAAACTTGTGAAGTAAACACCCTAAACTACTTGGCAAGAGGTAGAGGATGAAGAAATAGGAGGTGGGTTCACTTTAGAATTGGATTTCTCTCACTTTTGCTCAAGTTGCCATTGATAGACTTAAGCTTTTCTTGAAGAAGAAGATGATGAAGAAGAAGAAAGAATATGATAAGTGTTCTAAAATGAAAAAGAAAATGAAAACTTATCATAATCTTAACCATAGTTAAGTGTAGAGAATGAACTAGGGTTAGTTCAAATGGTTAGGGTTAAGCATGAGACAAGAATGGTGACTAAGTCAAAGCTTCATGAAGCTTCAATAAGAAACACAGAAAGCCACCATTCTCATCTTTATCTTTTCCAAATAAATAAATAAACAAATAAATAAATGAAAAAGCAAAGCCCTAATCATCAACTTAACCATGGTTTAATTCTATACACTTAACCAAATGAGCAAGCATCATCAAACATGATACAAACATGTGCACAAAAGTATATCACATATACAACTTGCACATCAAGTGAGAAAATCCATTTAAAGTGAACTAATACTAGCTAATGCAAAGTAATATATCAAATATATAATTATACATTAAATCATTAAATCAACACTTGATTTAACGATCCGGTCATATCGCATATAACCGACTAGTATCCTATGTATCGGCTTATCGAATCAATCCTTGATTCAATATCTAGGTTATATCGAATATAACCAATCGATACATCCATCGCGAGAATGAAATACGGTATCACATACACGCATTATTCTCGGTCCTGCACATATCTCATATGCGCTCCTATTTCGTTTCGCTTGAGCCAGGAAACCTCTGTGTAGGACTCTAAAGACTCGTCAATACGCCGGTAGCAGATGATGATCATATCAAGCACCTACAAGCCGCAAGCGGTCTGCTAAACGTAACGGCCATCCGGGTATTGAGCGATCAGAAGATCGACGAGCTAGCCCGCTCACACTCCTGTGAATCCAACCAGTAACACTTACCGTACAGTCCGGTCTGTTCGTCTGATATGTCGCATATCAAGTCTAGGGGTGGTAAACGTCAGACCCCAATAACCGATAAGTCATGCCGATGTGAGGCTCCTAACGGGTCGAGAAACTACTGGTAACACTTACCAGCAAATCTCTGATCAGCCCTGGCCAGGGACTTCCCTGTTACGGCCAATCGAGCACAGCGCAACATCAACCCCCAATACCGGGAGAGACGAAACCCCTCTTATCGCTCATTGACTCCATGTGACTCGGGACTGTACCCAAAGACCACCGTTTTGCACGCCCTCATGGACGTGGTAAGGTGGAGATCAAAGCACAGTGGGAATCACACAAGACTCTATGATGATCTCGGGTCTACAGACTAACCTGTACAAGTGTCACCTGAGAACTGCCATCTGACGTGAGGTATAATACCATCTGGGAGTTCTCGGCGAGTCCGTCCAGTGTACCCAGTCTCCACTGAGCACCCGTACACCATCTCTGATGTCAAACACCAATGGATATGGGATCATCCATCGCCCATCTCATGGGTCGAGAAGCGTATACGCTAGTCTACACTGGTATATCGATGCCCCGTCTCGATACACCCACGACTAGGGACCTTGAAGGATGTACTTATGGACTACCATGTCCCCACTAGTATGATCTGCATCATAGTCCAGGCAGTCAAGTACACATCCTAAGGGCTTTATCAACATGTAACTATAAGACAGTTTAAAGAGACAAGTGTACATGTTAAGATAAAGAGCAACCAGATAGCATACTATCATATCGAGCAAGAAAGTCATCTCTATATATGTCCAAGCATCCAATATAATATACATCATCTGTACAATACTGGCCTCTAGGGCATACATACAACTAACAGTTATGCACTTATGAAGTTGCATACCAATTGAATAGGGTTCAATTCAAATCAGTGCCTACCACTCCATATAAGATATGGTATGGGAAGAGATTATCTCTTAAGTAAGTTAAGATTTAGGATTGTCCGGCCTATGTCAAAAGCAAAATCCGCACAAGATCGAGGCAAGGTCAGTTCTGTAGAACTGGAAAGGTTCAAGCTATACAAAACTGCAGCTGATGATTTGACAGAACCAAAGGATTCAATAGTCCCCGACGAACCTCAGCCTCTCCGCCGATCTGGTAGGGTTCCTCACCTGCCTAAGAGATACTTCGGTTTCTCGATGACAGTGGGAGAGAGGATTGCATCATGAGATGATGACCCAACAAGATTCGAGCAGGTCATCGAGAGTAGGGACTCTGTAAGAATGGCTGGATGCTTAGCGATCTGAGATGGAATCCATATACACCAACAAAGTATGGACTTTGGTTGCGATATCTGAAGGGTTAAATCCCCATCAGGAGCAAGTATATCTTGAGAAGATTACTTGGTGTAGATGGAAAAGTTGAGACTTTCAAAGCTAGACTCGTTAAAGGTTTTTGTCATCGACCAGGTGTGGATAATGATGAAACCTTTTCCAGTAGCTGTGCTTAAGTCCATCTAGATCCTACTTACCATTGCTACATACCATGACTACGATATCTGGTGGTTGGGTGCCATGACTGTTTTTCTAAATACTGATTTAGAATAGAAAGTCTATAAGTACACAGCTAGAGGGCTTCGTAAACAGTGGGAGCAGCGGAAACATGTACAAGTTGCTTTACAGGATAAAGCAGGCATCGCGGAGTTGGAACATCTGTTTTGATGTGGTAGTCAAAGAGTTTGACTTCATCAAAATGGTGGATGAACCTTGTATATACAAAACGGTAGTAGAGAGTAAGGTGGTCATCCTCGTATTGTACATGGACAACATACTCTTGGTAGGAAAAAAGTTTCCTATACTACACACGGTCAATCTCCTCTTTTCACATGGATTCTCCAATAGGATCAATGTGATACCTCCTAAATCCTGGGTTTTGGATTTATGAGATAGATCTAAATGGATGTTAAGATTCTCACTAACTATAGTGAGATGGTATCAGTTGATCCTGGGGAGAATCACTGGAAAGGTTACAGGGTGATAAGGACGACTGAATGTCAGTCGCAGGCATTGTCTTTACCCTCAGTGGAGGGACGGTATGTTGGAAGAGTTCCAAGCTTGATACCGTGGCAAACTAGACGATAAAGGCTGGTGACATCGCTATTAAAGATACTACCAAAGAGGCAGTTTGGGTGTATAGTGGTTCATGAGATGAACAATGTTCTTACCATTGTGTGACAATGGAAGAGAGTCTTTGGCCCAGGAACCCTGGTCCCATCAGTGACCCAGACATATTCTGAGGCAGCATCACCTGATCATGGAGATAGTTGATCTCCAGGGTGATCGAGGTTAGGAGAGTTGACTCAAAGGACAACAAGGCGGATCTACTCACAAAGGCCTTTTCCCATAGAGAGACTTATGTGGGATGGTTGAGTATGTGATACTGCAACCACTTCTACAGATGGCCCTAGTGCAAGTGGGAGATTGTTAGTTATATGTATGCCCTAGAGGCCATTACTGTACATTGGATGTATATTGTAGTGGATGCTGGGACATATATAGGTATGACTTTCTTGCTCGACATGATAGTACGCTATTTGGTTGCTCTTTATCTTAACATGTATACTTTCTGTCTCTCTGTTACATGTTGATAAAGCCCTTAGGATGTGTACTCGACTTCCAGGACTATGATGTAGATCATACTAGTGGGGCCTGGGTAGTCAACGAGTACATCCTTCAATGTTCCTAGTCGTGGGAATATCGAGACGGGGCATCGATATTCCAGAGTAGACTACCGTATATCTTCTCGAACCATGTGATGGGCGATGGATGATCCTATATCCATTGGTGTTTAACATCGGAGATGGTATGCGGGTGCTCAGTGGAGACTGGGTACACTGAACGGACTCGCCGAGAACTCCCAGATGGTATTATACCTCACGTCAGATGGCAGTTCTCTGGTGACACTGGTACAGCTTAGTCGTTGACCCGAGATTGTCATAGAGTCTTGTGTGTCTCCCACTGTGCTTTGATTTCCACCCTACCACGGCTCTACTGAGTCGTGCAAACAGGTGGTTTTTGGGTACAGTCCCGATTCACATGGAGGCAATGAACGATTGGAGGGGATTCGTCTCTCCCGGCATTGGGGGTTGATGTTGTGCTATGCTCGACTGACCATAACTGGAAATCCCTGACCAGGGTTGCACTGATTTTCTGGTAAGTGTTATCAGTAGTTTCTTGCTTGTTATGGACCTTACATCGGCATGACTTATCGAGCTACTGGGGTCTGACGTTTACCACCCCTAGGCGAGATATGCGACATATCAGACGAACAGACCGGACTGTACGGTAAGTGTTACTGGTTGGATTCACAGGAGTGTGAGCGGGCTTGCTCGTCGATCTTCTGATCGCTCAATACCCGGGTGGCCATTACGTTTAGCAGACCGCTTGCGGCTTGTGGGTGTTTGATATGATCATCACCTGCTGCCGGCGTATTGACGAGTCTTTAGAGTCCTACACATAGGTTTCCTGGCTCAAGCGAAACGAAATAGGAGCGCATATGAGATATGTGCGGGACCGAGAATAATGCGTGTATGTGATACCATATTCTATTCTCGTGATGAATGTATCGATTGGTTGTATGCGATATAACCTAGTTATCGAATCGAGGATTGATTCGATAAGTCGATACATTGGATATTAGTCGGTCATATGCGATATGACCGGATTGTTAAATCAAGTGTTGATTTAATGATTTAATGTATAATTATATATTTGATATATTACTTTACATTAACTAGTATTGGTTCACTCAAAATGGATTTTCTCACTTGATGTGCACATTGTATATGTGATATATTTTTGTGCACTTGATTGTATCATGTTTGATGATACATGCAAGTTTGGGTGTATGTTTACTTTAAACCATGTTTAAGTGAATGGTTAGGGTTTTGTTATCTTTTCATAACTATTTCTTTTATTTATTTAATTTTAGGGCAAGAAACAAAATGGTGGCTTATTTTGTTTTTACCTTGAAGCTTCATGAAGCTTTGACCACTTTGTTTCTTTCCTAAACCTAACCATTCACCCTACCCTAGTTTATTCTCTACACTTGTTAAACTAACCCAAGGTTGCATTATGATAAGAATGATTTTATTTTCTATTATTGATAATTCTTATCATATTCTTTTTCTTCTTCTTCTTCTTCTTCTTCTTCAAGAAGTAGAAACCTTGCATCCTCTGATGGTGTCTTGAGAAAAAGAGTGAGAAAACCAATTCTAAACTGAACCCACTTCTTATTTCTTTATCCTCTACCACTTGCCATGTAGTATAGGGTGTTTTCCTCACATGTTTCATGACTTGGTGAAGTTGGAGCTTGATCTTGAGTTGCCTCGACGTAGATCATCTTCGGCATCGAAGTCGACGACCTAGCCCGCCCATTTCTCCGATGAAGCCAACGCTAGAGTCCGGGATCCGATGATCGCAGCGAGGGGACATCGTCACGGAGCTAAGGAAGTGGAGGACCGGATCTACAAAGGTTGTAGTCACTTCCCTTTTAGTTAAAGTTGTTAACTTGTTATTGTTTTCGCCTATCCTCTAGTCACGATCTTGCTTAGGGTTACTTGGCACATAGAAATTTTTTGAATTGGCCATGTTTGATCACTTGTAGAACCTCATGGGTGTGCCTAGGAACCCTACACATTCTCTCCACTCCAATTATTCATTCTTCAAGTGAGGGGCCGGCCAAGCTTAGATGGGGGCTGTCCTAAATTTTTGTAGTGGGATTTTTGATCTTTTGTCTTCACAAAAATCCCATAGCTTCATCTCCAAAAGTATATAACTCATTCCTCCACCAAATGGCAACTTCCTCAAACCCTATGAGACATAGAGTTCCACACTATTCTACAGCACTTCTTAGGCACGTCGGCTTGCCAACTTCGTGCCCGAGTTGCCTCGGTACAGAGGTGGGAGCCCATAAAAGAACCCGGCGATGTGGTGCCCTTCCGACGAGGAGTTGAAGACCGGAGATTCCGCGGGGAGATCGGGACGACCACGAGAAGACCGAAGGAGACGGATCGCTCGGTATATCTCTCTACCCCTTCTCTAGTTAGCTAAGATTAGATTAATGGCCTGATCTGGATTTTAAAGTGCGCGGTGGTGCCGGTTTACAAGTTTTGTAAAAAGTTTCGTTTCCGCATTCCGGCGTCGGATTGACGGCCGGGGCGCCGCCATGCACTTACAATGGTATCAGAGCCATGCCATTAACCTAGTCTAGCTTGCTCTAACAAGTTTACAAGTTCGATCGATTGGATTTTCAAAAAACCGTGTTTTCACTGCATCAGTTTTCTGTCGAATTTTTTTTGGCTCGAAATTTTTTTCAGTACATTGCAGAAATACGTGCAGGAAATTCTAAGCATTCCGTAAAAATTTGGTCGCGTGAACTCACTATTCCACCGCGGAACTGCGGCCAAACCCATGCTTGGGCCGCGGTTTCGCTGCCACGTTTACTGTTCAGTTCACCAAACTTTTACAGAGAGCTCCTGAGTTGAAAATGGGGTTTTTGAAATGTTCTGTTTAGGCCCAGGTTTTCTTTGAGTGCTACAATTGTGCTTGGGGCCCACTTGGGTAAATTTGATCGATCGAAAAGTTTAAACATGTTAGTTCACAGTATTTACATTATATCTGCGACCGTGAATGTCATTTGATCGGTAAATCCTGTCCGACTGCTATAGCCCTTTTAGACGGATTTGCGAACGTGACATTCACGTTTATGTTCTGTGTTGTGCTGTGATGTTGCGGATTGGTCGTGGGGGATAGCCTGGATGCAATGTTAGTACAGTTTGGTTATTTATGTACATTTGATATTGCGGGGCGAGCGTCCGACATGTGGACTGCCGTCACTGTCTGTTTGTATATTATTCTTTTGGGGCACGACCGGGGTGAGGTCGATGTACCCGTTGTATGTATATTTTACTTTCTGTACTAGGATTACCCCAAGGTGGGGTGCACGGATAGCCAGATTCTAGAGGGCAACGGGCCCGCATCTCATGGTGTTGAGACTGAGGGGGCTTTACTCTAGAATTGGCGGGCTATTTGCCGCACTCGTAGGGGGTACAGGTTGACCCAGGAGGGATGCCTAAGTTACCGGATTCCGTGAAGTGCTGGGTGGTCCATTCACGTTGCTGAAGGGGGCTGCCTCGCCTCAGGTTTTGGCGGGTAACTTGCCGCGTCCGTAGGGGTCTAGGATTTCATTGCACAGGCTATTACGCGACCAGGGGAACGTCGGGTTTCAGTAGTGGCTCTAAGAAACCCGGGGATCCCAGATATCTGTATTGTTCTGTGATACTTATTACATTTCTGTGATGTTGCATTTTAACACGCCTTGAGCGAATATTATATATTGATATATATACTAGTAGATGTTGTATATGTTTTGCATCCGCGCTAGTCCAGTCCCCGCTATGTTGTTAGCTAAGTAACCTAACGGGTAATGACGGGACCCAGTGGCGAATGCGGATGGCATATACGTACATCATTATTTTTGTTCTTTGTTGGTGTGATCAATTGATGGGACTACGTTGATTCGGATCAATGCAAGCTAAACAAACCTATTCTGATGTTGTTGGAACAATTTTTCAAAAAGCTGTTATTGCAAGGACATTCTCTTTTGTTTTGCACAGTGGTATTCGGTTATGAATATCCAGCACCTCAGTCAACGAGGCAAGGGCCGAGATCCCTTCACCGGGAGTGACCCCTTGGACAGAAATTTGTGTCAGGGCAATAACTTCACTATAGTCGTTTACTTTTGCTTTGCATCATGGTATTCAGTTGGAATATCCTGCACCTCATTCTACGGGGAAAGAGTCGAGATACCTTCACCGTGAGTGACCTCTTTAGCAAAGGTTTTCGCCACTATAGTTTTATAAAGCTATCCAGTTCCTTCAACGATATCAAGTTCATTACGTTAAAGGTTTTTGCCAGAAACCATTCGTAGCCCTCCATCATTTCAGTTAAATATTCGGTAGTATTCAAGCTATGTATTTTGACCTCACGCCAAGGCATAATGATTGGTAGCTGCCGGATATTTATCTGTTGCATAGATAGAATGCGTTGGTTTGAGACAGTCGTACTGCCATTTTAGCCTACGTCAAGGGTAGGTAAGGGTGGGTTCAAATTAACCTGGATAATGATGGGTAGAACTTGACATGTGACTTATGAAATTTTGACCTCACGCCAAGGTCATAAGAGCATGGGGCAAAAATCCACATCGGGAGTTTCAAAAGAAAATGAAACTTGACAGATATGCGCATACCTTCTGGAGTGTGATAACGTGAGCGGATTCCGTCACGTTATCATGCGATGATAGTTGGATCCCGATTCCTACCGATGAGTTGGTTTACTCCTCGGGTGATCCCGACTAATTCTTCTTTCAGGTTTGGAGGAGAATTTGACGGTATAGTGGGAGGTTTCCTGATTAGATAAAGTGATAACCATTCTGATCTAGGTTAGAGTGCACGCTGAGTGTTTCTTTTCTCTCTCTCTTTGGCAGAGACCATGACCCGACCTTTGACTATGACTCAGTAACCAAGATTAACCAAACCTTCTTAAACACTGGCTTTTGGATTGTCAAAGTTGCAAACCTCATTGCCACTCCTACTTTTACCCTTTTCTCCAGAGCACCCCGTATTACTACGAATGTCCCCTTCCATTAGATAAAACCATCGTATGGTTATATACGAACTCGCAGGAATTTATTCGAGGATGGTTTCCTGTTCTGGAGAAAACGAATAAGACTATTCAGTTGTCTTTTCCTTTAACCTTCTCTCAGGTTGTGAGTACTTCTTGGTTTAGGAGATAGTACACCTATTACTCAAATTTGATAGTCTTCTTCCAAACCTTAGGCTGGTGCCGAACAGTGGGGAATGAAGAAAACCAATTAGCATAACGATGGTGTACATAAGGTATTAAGTAAAGACATATCAAGGGATTAGTAAGAGGGCAAAGTAAATTGTGACTGCTATTCACGACCAAACCAAGTATTTCTTCGCCAATCCTAAATCACCTTTATATTTCTCCAGGACACTCCGTATCACTATGAAGATCCACAGTTTATTGGATACTCCATCGTATGGTTATATACGAACTCGAAAGGAACTTGTTCCAGTTCGGGGATGGATTTTGGTTCAGGAGAAATAGGAATAAGGTTTATTCAGGTGTCTTTTATCTTCACCTTCTCTCGCATAGCGAGTGCTCCTAGGATTAGGACAGTACACCCATTATTCTTATTGGATAGTCTTCTTCCAAACCATAAGCTGGTGCCGAACGGTAGGGAAGTAAGAAAACCATTTGGCCTAAAGGGGTGTACAGAAGGTAATGACTAAAGACATATGAAGGGATTTAGAGAGATGGCATAGAAATATACGGTTACAGTTGTGAATCTGGATAATGGAAGAGACATTTCTAGGAATACCCCGATACCCCTACGAAACATTTCATTGTTTCAGTTTCACTATGTACTGTTAAAAGAAAACTGTTTTCCCAATTAGACACTTGCTCCAGGGTATGTATTTACCAGGTATGATTCTCACATCTGTATGGTTTTACAGATGATGAGTGGGAGTAAGTTATTATGAATTAGGTGATCATCCTCTTTATATCGGAATTCGTTGTAATTGATGATATTTGAGGAAATCGCCTGGGTTGTTTGCCGGACGACAAATATTTGGTTTTGAATATCCGCTGTTATGCACCAATTTCAAATTGATATATCTGTACGTCTATTTTTATAGAGTGAGATATACCTTTTTGAAATTATGTCTATGACACTTACCTACATCAGTGGATGGTTAGGTAAGGAGCATTAAACAGCGGTGTAATTCTTCTTAACCATAAGTACAGTTTTTAAGCTACGACACACAGGGATTGAGTTATTCAGACTCAAGGGACTTATACAGAGTATTGTATGTTGTCCAGTGTCCATTAGGACATAGGGGTTGGTCCTCATACTATATTCGGTTTACTTCTGACTTCTCTAGTTCTTGGATAAGTGTTTCGTAGAAACACAAGGTCCAAGTTTTGAGAAATTATAGGTATATGAATAAAGTAGAGAACCAGATGTTGCAAGTATCGGGATTCTTCAAGGTGATCGAATATGTAGATACTTGTGTATGGTATTCAATTGATAGTAATGATTAAGAGAACTTTCTTCTCTTTCAGGTTACTCATATCTGGACGCATTCTTAAGTTGAGTAACGCTGATCGGCCTCCTTCCATTTAGTTAGCGTGCACTGGAGACGGCTGCATGATTTGAATCTGGTTCAATTAAATCAGTGCCTCTTGTTCTATATTGGATATAGAACAGTTCATATCTTAACGATGTTAAGGTACGGGGAGTTGTCCGGCTTATGCTTAAAACCAGAATCTGGATAACTCAAGGCACGTTTCTTTAATAGCTATTTGTGGGTTGACCCAGGATATGACGATGGTTGACTTTCTACCATCTGGAAGATCAATAGTGATATTGTTCTTGACTCGCCACAATTTTAACAAAAATGGATTTTTTCAGAAAACAGTAGTGGGAGTATGGTAGAACTGGAAGTGATTCCAGACCCGCAGACGATTACTGAAAATTTGATAAGAACCTAAAGATTCAATTTGGTGTTACATTCCATTGGCCACTCCGCAGATACGGTGGGTAACCTCAGGCACACGAGGGGTACTCCGGTAGCCTCAAGGACGGTGACAGGGAGGTTCTTGTTTACCCAGACTTGCCATTGCTGTTGTTCCAGGCTGCGAGACCTGGCAGGAGGATGAGTATAGCGTCGTTCTAAACTAGCTTTAGAAGTGTACGCATATATGACTCTGCCAGAGGGTTGTCGTAGTCAGTGGAAGCAGTGGAAGCATTGGTGGACAAGTGGCTTATGTCTATTTATAAACTAAAGTAGATATAGCGGAGATAGATCATCTATTTCTGATGTGACAGTCATAGGTTTGACTTCATCAGAATAGGGGATGGATCTGTTAAGAAGGTAGTAGGGTGTGATGTCCTGGTTTTTGGAAGACATACACAGAGTAGGAAGTGATATTCCTTTACTACGATCGGTTATACTTTGGTTGTCACACAGTGGTTTCTCCACATGGGACTTGGATATAATATCAAGACATTCTGGTTACTGGATCTATGGTTTTAGATCTAGATTTGGATAGTTTCCCAATCAGGGTACTTAGACAGCATTCTGAAGGTGTTTTAGAATGGAGGACTCCAGGCACGGTAATGTACCTGCAGGTGATGGAGTCACCCTCTCTAAAGGTGTCTTACAGACTAAAGTGGAGAGGGATGTGCATGATTGGCAGATCACTTACTTAGGCAATTGAGTAAATCATGAGATGTCAAGTACCACCAGATATTGTTTTTGCACGAGATGCAATATGTTGATATTGATCCAATCCTGGAGAAACGATCGGAAACAGTTTTAGAACATAAGTGGATGTTCTAGGGATATGATAACGACAGCCTCATTCGGGAGACAGTTATCATTTCAGGCTTCCAAGGTGACCTGGATGCCAGATTGGTTGTTAGAGTTATAGTTTTCCTTCTTACGAGTGGCAGTATTTTGGACAGGTGGTCCAAGGGGATACTGAGGGAGGCATGATGCAGGACACTGATTAAGTTCAGTTGACGATACAGTCTAAGAAGTTTGGATTTGGAGTTCATTTATGAGCTAGGTCCCATCAGACATCCAGACACATTCTAAGACAAGTATTGCTCAATTCGGGAGATGGCATTCTCCGCGAACTTGAGATATAGAGAGACATAGAAAGAAACATCCAGGCGGATCCACTCACTGAGGCTATTCCTCGAACGCAATAGTTTCGCTAACGGGTTTTGTGAGACTGATTAGTTGGGGAGTTGGGTGTTCGGTATCACACGGGCTGTGAGCATGCGACATCTGTAGCGTCTTGAAAAGTCGTTTTGGTGTTTTCCTGAAAATCGGTGAAAATTCGGTATTTTTCCGAAAACCGTCTTTCTCGTTATTTTGCAGTTTAGGACTAATTATACCTAAAATGGATAGGTAATTGCTTGTTTTTAGTAGCTAATGAGTTACTTATGAAATTTTGGTCATTTAAAAAAATTTCCCTATTTTTCAATTTTTTAATATTATTTTAAGCCGGTAAGAAAATACATTAAATTAGCGATAAATACAAATTTTTCCGGGCTAATTTTAATCTTTAAAATTATGATAATTAAAATCTAGTTGTAACATAAATTTTTAGTATTTTATTTTGATTTTTAACAAATTTTTATGATAGGAAACGAATTTATTGAATTTTAAGCTAAAACTTGCAATTTTTGACTTGTAGGGGGTCTTTTTGCATAAAATTTCTTTTGTAAAACCCCTCTCTCTCTTCCCTCAGCCCTAGGACAGCCCCACCTTGAATAATTCCAGAAATTTCTGGCCTCATTTTTTGTTTTCTTTCTTGAGTTGAATTAGTTGGTTTATTGATTTATTTTAAACATAGTTTGATAAGGTATGGTGCATTGACTTTTGGAGAGTTGACTCATGACTTTTCCCCACTCACCCACACCCTCCCCTCACCTCCTATCTGGCCGAAACCTGCACCCCTCCTCTTCATCTCTTTTCTTCTCATTTTCTTCAAAATTCTTCAAGTTTAATTCATCAAAATTTGCAAATTAAAGCTTACAAATTAAACCCATCCTTCATCTTTCTTTTCCTTCACCTCCCTAGCTTGGATTTTGATGCTTGAGGCCATCATTTGGAGCAAATTTATTCTTGCTAGATCTCAAATTGAGGTATAATTTCCATCAAGTTAATTTCTTTTGGCTAAATTCCTTTAAGTATATGGTTTTAGTGTTAAAAGTTTAACTAATTTCTAATCTAGTTTATAAAAGAATAGTTTGTATTAAACTAGGGTTTTTGAAGCCATGATAGTTAATTGAATTGTTTTGTAGTTAATCTAGTTGTTACTTAACTAATCTTTATGGTTACCTTGCTTAAGCGGCTTACTATTAACCTAATCTATGTTAAACTTGGGTGAAATTGCATTAAGTTTGCTAATTTACCAAAATCTAGAAGAGGGTTGTGTATGGATTGTGAGTTGTGAAGCATGATAAATGAGTTGAATTAGGGTTTAGAAACCATTATTTAGTTGATTAAATCTAATTTGTTATCTAGCTGTTTTGCTAACCTAATCTAGAAGGTTAACTTGCTAATTGAGTTATAAATTAGTGTTAATTTAAGGTTTTCATATATAGTTGGATTAAAAATTGCTAGGTTATATAATTCAAAGTAATGGTTGTTTATAGAAAATAGGTTTTGAATCTTTGCTAATGTGTTGTAATTATAGTGTTTGTAGATTGCTTGTTGTGTGGTTGGATTGTGATAACCGTATCGCTAAGTTTCGATTTTTGCACCAAAATTGCTAGTTTGTGCTTACTAGGTTTTTATTAAAATTATTTGGTGAATTATTTGTGATACCTTGGGGATGTTTTTAGCATCTCCTATGATGTTTAGGATGCGTGAGTGCGGAGTTTTGAGTAGTCGGGTTTTAGTTTTGCCGGGCGACCAAATCGGCGTTTTTTTGGCAGTTTTTACGAATTTCGCGTGTGTTCCGCGCACTTTATGCACGTTGTACCTAGCTAGCGAACATTAGTAGTTTCGTTGGGTTTTGCATCGTTCTTGATAAGTAACCTTATGTTGGTATTGATGTAAATTCCAGGTTCGGTCGCGGAGACGTCAGACGCGGCGCGAAAGGGGAAAGCGGTGATTGGACACAGCTAGCCAGGGATTCCGGTGAGTAGATGTAATATCTACGGGGGACTATCGTTGGATGGCGCAAGCCGCCCGATAGTTTTAGTAACTTACAAGATCCTTAGTGATGTTAGTAATTAGGGGTGAAATACTTATTTGACTATTTGCTGCATCCATGCATTATATTGACATACCTATACGAAACCATTTTATAGGACACCTGCACCATTGCCAGGGTTTTTATATGCAGCACGAGCACTATTCATGCTTACACACACACCCTGGTAATGGCCATGCCACCACACTAGATAACCTTTAAATTTAAACATTTTACTAATTGATACTTAAACTTGTGCTATTGCCTTTAATTCCTTAAAATGAAACCGTAGGATTGCTATTCATGTGCATGTACTTCATCATATTAATTGTTCATGCTTAATCCATTAATCACACATCGAAACTTGATTATTGATACCATATGCATTCATTATCACTGATATATGCACTTATGAGGATTTCTTGAGATTTTATGATATTGCTGGATTTCGGGGGAAAGCCGCAAAATTTCTAAACTTATTATATATTTTTTTAAATATGTAAATTGCGGTTTTCTAGTGATGTAAGTGTCGTCCACCATGAGTTTGCTGTGGTTTTGGAAATCCGTGTCGAGGAGTGGAGGAACCGGCACGGGTACATGGTGGGCCCGGTAAGGTACCCCGGGGCAAGAGGAATGTGGTGTTGACGTTGAGCCTGGCAGGGGACGGATTACCTACCGGTGACTGTTTGGGACGGCGGATATCCAGAGGATACCGACCGTGGCCGCTAGATGATGAGATATTGATATTTGAGATGGGTCAGCCGGACGGCTGAGGCCAGAGACACTATGACATGGATTTATTAGATTTGAGACAGCTTTTAGGTGTCGTTGCTGGACACCGGTTCTCGTCGATTCCTTGAGTATTATGCTGGCATTCTAAAAGAGTTTCAAAAACAAAAAGAGATAAAATGTTCCTTATAGATACCTATTGAGACCTCAGATATTCATGTTGCATACATATTCGTACACTGATGTTGTATACACACCTGCTAGTGCATCCATTCATACCTGTATTTTAGATGCTAGGATGCTTGTGTGCATGCATACGATAGCCTTTGTAGGTGTTATTTATTACTCACGAGTTGGCAACTCACCCCCGTTGTGCCACAGTCTTTTGCATGTCCGCTCCGTCAGTTCAGTAGCGGCGGGCGCACTTGCTCTTTTGCCTCCTTTGCCTGGACTCGAGGTTTTGCTCATAGGTGGGTTATGTTACTATTTTGTACCACCTTGTATATTCTTTGTATCTAGTGTACTCCATCTACTGCTTCTACCAGTATTATTGTATATTGACCTAGAGATGAGACTGTGAGGTTCGTGGACTTTTATGCTGTATTTTGGGGTCGAGCTCACTTGAGTCGACATGCTGTTTTCTTATGCTTCATTATGATTATTTTGCTTGTTGTCATTTTATATTGCGTGGGATTTGTGACCGCCTTGTGGCGAAGAGCTAGCTCCCGCTTGGGGATGCCCTATTTTGTTGGATTCATATATATTTTGTTGTACCCATTTTGGGGGCCAGTATTTACAAAGGAGACTCTGCCGAAATTTTCGGAAAAATTGGTATTGTTTTTAAAAAGGGTTTTACATGACTTATATGATAAACTCGCTTTCAATGGATTGGTTTTCCTTCATTCTCTTGCTTAATTGGTTTTGTTTTCTGGGCTTTGGCTTACTTATTTTACGGACGTCTTTAGACGTTTCGTAAACTTAAGTGCCAGTCACGTTCCGTACCCTGCGGGTCGTGACAAAGTTGGTATCAGAGCGATAGGTTTTACCTTTGTGAGTGTAGGATGACCCTTGGTAGATGGAGTAAGTGACTTAAGCAGGGTAACGTAGCGTGCGTATGTCCGCGGCATACTTACGATACGGTACTCCGCCTAAGTGACTTTAGGATATACTTGCTTGAAAATTCCTTCTTCAATTCCGTGTATCCTATGATCCTATTACACTGTTCTTACTATCCGTTTTCCTGTAACAGCCACTATGCCACCGAAGGCTACGAGGGCACAGAGGGCTGCCGCCAGAGACGAGATTCGAGCTGGCTCGTCCGAGACTAGGACTGAGCAGGGTGGTATGCCTACGCCGCAGGGACAGACCGATCCACCTTCCCCAGGCCGTATGGATAGGCTCGAGACCGGTATGGAGGAGTTGCGACAGATGATGGGAGGCATGCAGGAGCTACGTCAGATGGTAGGATCCCTAGTTGCAGCCAGTCGTACACCGAGGCCGGATGACGTACCTACTACATCACAGACGACCATGATACCTGCTCCTACTACTACCACCGTGGCCATTCCGGTTTCGCTACAGGATTTCATGAGGCTGAGACCTCCAGTATTCACCGGCACCGAGGCAGCGGAGGACCCACAGACGTTCCTTGACAGTTTAGCCAGGATCTGCCGTTCGCTGAGATGTTCGGATGATCGATGGGTAGAGCTTGCGAGTTTTCGACTAGAGGGTCTCGCACAGACATGGTGGGAGTCAGTCTTGAGAGGTCGAGCTGCAGGTCTACCGCCTATGACTTGGGCCGAGTTTACAGCGGTCTTTCTAGCCCGTTTCCTTCCAGAAAGCGTTCGTGACGCCAGAGCTCGCAGCTTCGAGGCCTTAGTCAAGACACCTGGGATGACGGTGTCTGAGTATGACATCCAGTTTACACAGTTATCCCGATATGCTCAGTATTCGGTGGATACCGAGGAGAAGATGGTGAAGAGGTTCGTACATGGACTTGATGCCCAGCTATACCTTGCCATTGGCGCCCAGCACTACGACACTTATTCAGCTGCTATGGATACGGCATTGCGGATGGAGGCACGCATATCACGAACTTCGGCCGTTTCTGGGCCTAAGAGGATTCGCACCGATGTACCGTCTCAGAGGCAGCGCGCCAGATTCTTTCCGAGAGATAGGCCTGGCAGAGGATTTGGGCGGGGACAGTTATATGGTTCTTATCCACAGGGGCAGCAGCCGTCGCCAGGGTGTTTTGGGTGCGGGAGTTTGCACCATCTTGTCAGAGACTGTCCGGCGAGACAACAGGGAGCAGCGACAGTTCCGCATGTGACCCTGCCACCATCACCACCCCCTCCTCAGAGAGCCCTACTTCCTACCCCAGGCGATGTTCCACGCCAGTTAGGTGCACCCAGAGGCCGTGGACGCGGCGGTCCTGTTCAGAGAGGACGAGGAGGCAGAGGACGAGGTCGAGGTCAGCCCGCTATCGGTGGAGGACAGGCCCGAGTTTTTGCTTTGACACTGCAGGATGCGCAGGCATCCAATGCCGTTGTGACAGGTACCTTGCCAGTTTGTTCTTTCGACGCACAGGTATTATTCGACCCAGGTTCCATACATTCGTACGTATCTACACACTTTGCACCGATGTTGGGCCGTGAGTCGTCGTCGTTAGATCAGCCGCTTGTTGTTGTTACTCCGGTAGGCGAGTCGTTTGTCGCTCGGTTTGTATTTCGTTTGTGTTCCGTTCGTATCGGGGAGAGGGATTCATCAGTTGATTTGATTCTCCTCGATATGTTGGACTTTGATGTGCTTCTGGGCATGGATTGGCTAGCCACTTGTTATGCTTCGGTGGACTGCCGTGAGAAGGCAGTCAGATTTAGCTTTCCGGGAGAGCCAGTCCTTGTTATTCAGGGAGACCGCAGTGTCACCCTTCCCAGCTTAATTTCGTCTCTTCGCGCTGGTCAGCTCTTTCGGAAGGGATGTCAGGGATTCTTAGCGTATATTTGTGATACTCAAGCTGCAGAGGTTCCGTTGGACCGGGTCCTGGTAGTTTGTGAGTTCCCTGATGTTTTCCCTGATGAGCTACCTGGGCTACCGCCTGAGCGCGATGTTGAGTTCTGCATTGATTTGATTCCCGGCTCGGGGCCTATTTCTATACCGCCTTATCGGATGGCCCCGGCAGAGCTTCGAGAGCTGAAGGATCAGTTGCAGGATTTGTTAGATAAGGGGCTTATTCGACCGAGTGTTTCTCCGTGGGGTGCCCCGGTCCTGTTTGTCAAGAAGAAGGATGGAAGTTTGCGCTTATGTATCGACTACCGCCAGCTGAACAAAGTTACCGTTCGGAACAGATATCCGTTGCCGCGCATTGATGATTTGTTCGACCAGCTTCAGGGTGCGGGGTATTTTTCGAGGATCGACTTGCGATCAGGATACCATCAGCTGCGAGTTCGACAGGAGGATATACCGAGGACAGCTTTCCGCACGCGCTACGGCCACTACGAGTTTTTGGTGATGTCGTTCGGACTCACCAACGCCCCAGAAGCATTCATGGATTTGATGAACCATACATTCAGGCCGTATCTTGACTTGTTCATCATCGTGTTTATCGACGATATCTTGGTGTACTCCCGGAGCAGAGAGGAGCACGAGCAGCACTTGCGGATTACGTTACAGACTCTGAGGGAGCACCAGCTGTTCGCGAAGTTCTCCAAGTGTGCATTCTGGCTGGACAGCGTCGGATTCTTGGGTCACGTGGTTACGAGAGACGGCATTTGTGTGGATCCGAAGAAGATTGAGGCTGTTCAGCAGTGGCCCCGACCTACATCGGTTACTGAGATCCGTAGTTTTCTAGGCTTGGCGGGCTACTACAGGCGTTTTGCTCAGGACTTCTCCCGTATAGCTGCACCGTTGACCGGTTTGACCCGGAAGGGAGTTCCTTTCGTCTGGACAGAGGAGTGCGAGCGCAGTTTTCAGCAGCTACGGACTTGTTTGACTACGGCACCGGTATTATCTTTGCCTTCGGGATCAGGCGGATTTGTTGTCTACTGTGATGCTTCGCGAGTGGGATTAGGATGCGTATTGATGCAGCATGGCCGGGTGATCGCTTATGCTTCTCGGCAGTTGAAGAAGCATGAACAGAACTACCCCACTCATGATTTGGAGATGGCTGCAGTGGTCTTTGCCCTGAAGATTTGGCGACATTACCTGTATGGCGAGTCGTGTCAAATATTCACCGATCACAAGAGCTTAAAGTACATATTTCAGCAGCGAGACCTGAACCTCAGACAGCGTCGTTGGATGGAGTTGGTGAAAGACTACGACTGCGAGATCTTATATCACCCCGGCAAGGCAAATATGGTGGCAGATGCGTTGAGTAGGAGGCCCGGGGGTAGTCTATCCTTTTTGCGCGCAGTGCAGAGGCAGTCGTCAGCAGATTGGCAGATGTTATGCGACAGCCGGGTTGAGTTCGAGTTCACTCAGACAGGGGGACAGCTCGCGCATGTTCGTGCACGCCCACAGTTGCTTGACCGTATATATGAGGTACAGCGCAGTGACGACCGTTGCTCAGAGATCATGGCACAGATGGGACAGGGCAGATTTTCCGAGTTCGTGGTTGACAATCAGGGGATTTTACGATATGGATCTAGACTGTGCGTACCAGATGCTGATGGATTGCGGCGCGACATTCTTGAGGAGGCACACCGATCAGTGTATAGTGTCCACCCCGGTTCCACCAAGATGTACCATGATATGAGAGAGACCTACTGGTGGGACGGGATGAAGAGGGACATTGCGGAGTTCGTTTCGAGATGCCTGACTTGTCAGCAAGTCAAGGCCGAGCACCAGAGGCCCGCAGGAGAGCTACAGCCGTTACCCATTCCAGAGTGGAAATGGGAACAGATTTCGATGGACTTCGTTGTGGGTCTACCCAGGACCAGTCGAGGGTACGACTCCATCTGGGTGATCGTGGATAGATTGACGAAAGCGGCTCACTTCCTGCCAGTGAAGACGACTTTCAGCTTCGCTCAGTATGCTCAGCTCTATATTGACGAGATCGTGCGACTACATGGCGTACCGACTTGTATCGTGTCAGATCGAGGCACTCAGTTCACCAGCCGACTTTGGCAGAGACTTCAGGAGGCTTTGGGCACTCATTTGAGCTTCAGCACAGCGTTTCATCCGCAGACCGACGGACAGTCAGAGCGGACCATTCAGACTCTCGAGGACATGCTCAGAGCGTGCGTTTTAGACTTTGGTGGTAGGTGGGATCGTCATTTACCTCTAGTGGAGTTCTCCTACAACAACAGCTTCCAGGATACTATTCAGATGGCACCTTTCGAGGCATTGTATGGGAGGAGATGCAGATCGCCCGTCTGTTGGACAGAGCTCAGCGAGAGCAGCATTTTGGGGCCGCAGCTTGTTGAGGAGACGACAGCGAAGATACAGTTGATCCGAGACCGGATGAGAGCGGCTCAGAGCAGGCAGAAATCGTATGCTGACAGGCGCCGTCGCAGTTTAGAGTTCGCAGTTGGCGACCATGTTTTTCTGAAAGTCTCTCCGATGAAGGGCGTGATGCGTTTTGGGCGAAAGGGGAAGCTTAGCCCTAGATTCGTAGGTCCCTTCGAGATCCTCGAGCGTGTCGGCGCAGTTGCATATCGTTTGGCCCTTCCACCCAGCTTTCCCGATGTTCACCCCGTCTTCCATGTTTCGATGCTCCGCAAGTACCTTCACGACCCTTCGCATGCGATTCAGCACCCGACAGTCCAGCTAGAGCGCGACCTTTCTTTTGCAGAGCAGCCGGTGGCCATCCTGGATCGGCAGGTGAAGAAGTTGAGGTCGAAGATTATACCAACCGTCAAGGTCCTTTGGCGTAGCCCGAGCAGCGAGGAGGTTACCTGGGAGACCGAGGGCGAGATGAGGAAGAAATATCCCCATCTCTTCGAAGGTACGCGTAGCTATATTTTTTTAAATTCGGGGACCGAATTTCTTTAAGGGGGGAAGATTGTAGCGTCTTGAAAAGTCGTTTTGGTGTTTTCCTGAAATTCGGTGAAAATTCGGTATTTTTCCGAAAACCGTCTTTCTCGTTATTTTGCAGTTTAGGACTAATTATACCTAAAATGGATAGGTAATTGCTTGTTTTTAGTAGCTAATGAGTTACTTATGAAATTTTGGTCATTTAAAAAATTTTCCCTATTTTTCAATTTTTTAATATTATTTTAAGCCGGTAAGAAAATACATTAAATTAGCGATAAATACAAATTTTTCCGGGCTAATTTTAATCTTTAAAATTATGATAATTAAAATCTAGTTGTAACATAAATTTTTAGTATTTTATTTTGATTTTTAACAAATTTTTATGATAGCAAACGAATTTATTGAATTTTAAGCTAAAACTTGCAATTTTTGACTTGTAGGGGGTCTTTTTGCATAAAATTTAATTTGTAAAACCCCTCTCTCTCTTCCCTCAGCCCTAGGACAGCCCCACAATGAATAATTCCAGAAATTTCTGGCCTCATTTTTTGTTTTCTTTCTTGAGTTGAATTAGTTGGTTTATTGATTTATTTTAAATATAGTTTGATAAGGTATGGTGCATTGACTTTTGGAGAGTTGACTCATGACTTTTCCCCACTCACCCACACCCTCCCCTCACCTCCTATCTGGCCGAAACCTGCACCCCTCCTCTTCATCTCTTTTCTTCTCATTTTCTTCAAAATTCTTCAAGTTTAATTCATCAAAATTTGCAAATTAAAGCTTACAAATTAAACCCATCCTTCATCTTTCTTTTCCTTCACCTCCCTAGCTTGGATTTTGATACTTGAGGCCATCATTTGGAGCAAATTTATTCTTGCTAGATCTCAAATTGAGGTATAATTTCCATCAAGTTAATTTCTTTTGGCTAAATTCCTTTAAGTATATGGTTTTAGTGTTAAAAGTTTAACTAATTTCTAATCTAGTTTATAAAAGAATAGTTTGTATTAAACTAGGGTTTTTGAAGCCATGATAGTTAATTGAATTGTTTTGTAGTTAATCTAGTTGTTACTTAACTAATCTTTATGGTTACCTTGCTTAAGCGGCTTACTATTAACCTAATCTATGTTAAACTTGGGTGAAATTGCATTAAGTTTGCTAATTTACCAAAATCTAGAAGAGGGTTGTGTATGGATTGTGAGTTGTGAAGCATGATAAATGAGTTGAATTAGGGTTTAGAAACCATTATTTAGTTGATTAAATCTAATTTGTTATCTAGTTGTTTTGCTAACCTAATCTAGAAGGTTAACTTGCTAATTGAGTTATAAATTAGTGTTAATTTAAGGTTTTCATATATAGTTGGATTAAAAATTGCTAGGTTATATAATTCAAAGTAATGGTTGTTTATGGAAAATAGGTTTTGAATCTTTGCTAATGTGTTTGTAGATTGCTTGTTGTGTGGTTGGATTGTGATAACCGTATCGCTAAGTTTCGATTTTTGCACCAAAATTGCTAGTTTGTGCTTACTAGGTTTTTATTAAAATTATTTGGTGAATTATTTGTGATACCTTGGGGATGTTTTTAGCATCTCCTATGATGTTTAGGATGCGTGAGTGCGGAGTTTTGAGTAGTCGGGTTTTAGTTTTGCCGGGCGACCAAATCGGCGTTTTTTTGGCAGTTTTTGCGAATTTCGCGTGTGTTCCGCGCACTTTATGCACGTTGTACCTAGCTAGCGAACATTAGTAGTTTCGTTGGGTTTTGCGTCGTTCTTGATAAGTAACCTTATGTTGGTATTGATGTAAATTACAGGTTCGGTCGCGGAGACGTCAGACGCGGCGCGAAAGGGGAAAGCGGTGATTGGACACAGCTAGCCAGGGATTCCGGTGAGTAGATGTAACATCTACGGGGGACTATCGTTGGATGGCGCAAGCCGCCCGATAGTTTTAGTAACTTACAAGATCCTTAGTGATGTTAGTAATTAGGGGTGAAATACTTATTTGACTATTTGCTGCATCCATGCATTATATTGACATACCTATACGAAACCATTTTATAGGACACCTGCACCATTGCCAGGGTTTTTATATGCAGCACGAGCACTATTCATGCTTACACACACACCCTGGTAATGGCCATGCCACCACACTAGATAACCTTTAAATTTAAACATTTTACTAATTGATACTTAAACTTGTGCTATTGCCTTTAATTCCTTAAAATGAAACCGTAGGATTGCTATTCATGTGCATGTACTTCATCATATTAATTGTTCATGCTTAATCCATTAATCACACATCGCAACTTGATTATTGATACCATATGCATTCATTATCACTGATATATGCACTTATGAGGATTTCTTGAGATTTTATGATATTGCTGGATTTCGGGGGAAAGCCGCAAAATTTCTAAATTTATTATATTTTTTTTTAAATATGTAAATTGCGGTTTTCTAGTGATGTAAGTTTCGTCCACCATGAATTTGCTGTGGTTTTGGAAATCCGTGTCGAGGAGTGGAGGAACCGGCACGGGTACATGGTGGGCCCGGTAAGGTACCCCGGGGCAAGAGGAATGTGGTGTTGACGTTGAGCCTGGCAGGGGACGGATTACCTACCGGTGACTGTTTGGGACGGCGGATATCCAGAGGATACCGACCGTGGCCGCTAGATGATGAGATATTGATATTTGAGATGGGTCAGCCGGACGGCTGAGGCCAGAGACACTATGACATGGATTTATGAGATTTGAGACAGCTTTTAGGTGTCGTTGCTGGACACCGGTTCTCGTCGATTCCTTGAGTATTATGCTGGCATTCTAAAAGAATTTCAAAAACAAAAAGAGATAAAATGTTTCTTATAGATACCTATTGAGACCTCAGATATTCATGTTGCATACATATTCGTACACTGATGTTGTATACACACCTGCTAGTGCATCCATTCATACCTGTATTTTAGATGCTAGGATGCTTGTGTGCATGCATACGATAGCCTTTGTAGGTGTTATTTATTACTCACGAGTTGGCAACTCACCCCCGTTGTGCCACAGTCTTTTGCATGTCCGCTCCGTCAGTTCAGTAGCGGCGGGCGCACTTGCTCTTTTGCCTCCTTTGCCTGGACTCGAGGTTTTGCTCATAGGTGGGTTATGTTACTATTTTGTACCACCTTGTATATTCTTTGTATCTAGTGTACTCCATCTACTGCTTCTACCAGTATTATTGTATATTGACCTAGAGATGAGACTGTGAGGTTTGTGGACTTTTATGCTGTATTTTGGGGTCGAGCTCACTTGAGTCGACATGCTGTTTTCTTATGCTTCATTATGATTATTTTGCTTGTTGTCATTTTATATTGCGTGGGATTTGTGACCGCCTTGTGGCGAAGAGCTAGCTCCCGCTTGGGGATGCCCTATTTTGTTGGATTCATATATATTTTGTTGTACCCATTTTGGGGGCCAGTATTTACAAAGGAGACTCTGCCGAAATTTTCGGAAAAATTGGTATTGTTTTTAAAAAGGGTTTTACATGACTTATTTGATAAACTCGCTTTCAATGGATTGGTTTTCCTTCATTCTCTTGCTTAATTGGTTTTGTTTTCTGGGCTTTGGCTTACTTATTTTACGGACGTCTTTAGACGTTTCGTAAACTTTAGTGCCAGTCACGTTCCGTACCCTGCGGGTCGTGACAAAGTTGGTATCAGAGCGATAGGTTTTTACCTTTGTGAGTGTAGGATGACCCTTGGTAGATGGAGTAAGTGACTTAAGCAGGGTAACGTAGCGTGCGTATGTCCGCGGCGTACTTACGATACGGTACTCCGCCTAAGTGACTTTAGGATATACTTGCTTGAAAATTCCTTCTTCAATTCCGTGTATCCTATGATCCTATTGCACTGTTCTTACTATCTGTTTTCCTGTAACAGCCACTATGCCGCCGAAGGCTACGAGGGCACAGAGGGCTGCCGCCAGAGACGAGATTCGAGCTGGCTCGTCCGAGACTAGGACTGAGCAGGGTGGTATGCCTACGCCGCAGGGACAGACCGATCCACCTTCCCCAGGCCGTATGGATAGGCTCGAGACCGGTATGGAGGAGTTGCGACAGATGATGGGAGGCATGCAGGAGCTACGTCAGATGGTAGGATCCCTAGTTGCAGCCAGTCGTACACCGAGGCCGGATGACGTACCTACTACATCACAGACGACCATGATACCTGCTCCTACTACTACCACCGTGGCCATTCCGGTTTCGCTACAGGATTTCATGAGGCTGAGACCTCCAGTATTCACCGGCACCGAGGCAGCGGAGGACCCACAGACGTTCCTTGACAGTTTAGCCAGGATCTGCCGTTCGCTGAGATGTTCGGATGATCGATGGGTAGAGCTTGCGAGTTTCCGACTAGAGGGTCTCGCACAGACATGGTGGGAGTCAGTCTTGAGAGGTCGAGCTGCAGGTCTACCGCCTATGACTTGGGCAGAGTTTACAGCGGTCTTTCTAGCCCGTTTCCTTCCAGAGAGCGTTCGTGACGCCAGAGCTCGCAGCTTCGAGGCCTTAGTCAAGACACCTGGGATGACGGTGTCTGAGTATGACATCCAGTTTACACAGTTATCCCGATATGCTCAGTATTCGGTGGATACCGAGGAGAAGATGGTGAAGAGGTTCGTACATGGACTTGATGCCCAGCTATACCTTGCCATTGGCGCCCAGCACTACGATACTTATTCAGCTGCTATGGATACGGCATTGCGGATGGAGGCACGCATATCACGAACTTCGGCCGTTTCTGGGCCGAAGAGGATTCGCACCGATGTACCGTCTCAGAGGCAGCGCGCCAGATTCTTTCCGAGAGATAGGCCTGGCAGAGGATTTGGGCGGGGACAGTTATATGGTTCTTATCCACAGGGGCAGCAGCCGTCGCCAGGGTGTTTTGGGTGCGGGAGTTTGCACCATCTTGTCAGAGACTGTCCGGCGAGACGACAGGGAGCAGCGACAGTTCCGCATGTGACCCTGCCACCATCACCACCCCCTCCTCAGAGAGCCCTACTTCCTACCCCAGGCGATGCTCCACGCCAGTTAGGTGCACCCAGAGGCCGTAGACGCGGCGGTCCTGTTCAGAGAGGACGAGGAGGCAGAGGCCGAGGTCGAGGTCAGCCCGCTATCGGTGGAGGACAGGCCCGAGTTTTTGCTTTGACACTGCAGGACGCGCAGGCATCCAATGCCGTTGTGACAGGTACCTTGCCAGTTTGTTCTTTCGACGCACGGGTATTATTCGACCCAGGTTCCATACATTCGTACGTATCTACACACTTTGCACCGATGTTGGGCCGTGAGTCGTCGTCGTTAGATCAGCCGCTTGTTGTTGTTACTCCGGTAGGCGAGTCGTTTGTCGCTCGGTTTGTATTTCGTTTGTGTTCCGTTCGTATCGGGGAGAGGGATTCATCAGTTGATTTGATTCTCCTCGATATGTTGGACTTTGATGTGCTTCTGGGCATGGATTGGCTAGCCACTTGTTATGCTTCGGTGGACTGCCGTGAGAAGGCAGTCAGATTTAGCTTTCCGGGAGAGCCAGTCCTTGTTATTCAGGGAGACCGCAGTGTCACCCTTCCCAGCTTAATTTCGTCTCTTCGCGCAGGTCAGCTCTTGCGGAAGGGATGTCAGGGATTCTTAGCGTATATTTGTGATACTCGAGCTGCAGAGGTTCCGTTGGACCGGGTCCCGGTAGTTTGTGAGTTCCCTGATGTTTTCCCTGATGAGCTACCTGGGCTACCGCCTGAGCGCGATGTTGAGTTCTGCATTGATTTGATTCCCGGCTCGGGGCCTATTTCTATACCGCCTTATCGGATGGCCCCGGCAGAGCTTCGAGAGCTGAAGGATCAGTTGCAGGATTTGTTAGATAAGGGGCTTATTCGACCGAGTGTTTCTCCGTGGGGTGCCCCGGTCCTGTTTGTCAAGAAGAAGGATGGAAGTTTGCGCTTATGTATCGACTACCGCCAGCTGAACAAAGTTACCGTTCAGAACAGATATCCGTTGCCGCGCATTGATGATTTGTTCGACCAGCTTCAGGGTGCGGGGTATTTTTCGAGGATCGACTTGCGATCAGGATACCATCAGCTGCGAGTTCGACAGGAGGATATACCGAGGACAGCTTTCCGCACGCGCTACGGCCACTACGAGTTTTTGGTGATGTCGTTCGGACTCACCAACGCCCCAGAAGCATTCATGGATTTGATGAACCGTACATTCAGGCCATATCTTGACTTGTTCATCATCGTGTTTATCGACGATATCTTGGTGTACTCCCGGAGCAGAGAGGAGCACGAGCAGCACTTGCGGATTACGTTACAGACTCTGAGGGAGCACCAGCTGTTCGCGAAGTTCTCCAAGTGTGCATTCTGGCTGGACAGCGTCGGATTCTTGGGTCACGTGGTTACGAGAGACGGCATTTGTGTGGACCCGAAGAAGATTGAGGCTGTTCAGCAGTGGCCCCGACCTACATCGGTTACTGAGATCCGTAGTTTTCTAGGCTTGGCGGGCTACTACAGGCGTTTTGTTCAGGACTTCTCCCGTATAGCTGCACCGTTGACCGGTTTGACCCGGAAGGGAGTTCCTTTCGTCTGGACAGAGGAGTGCGAGCGCAGTTTTCAGCAGCTACGGACTTGTTTGACTACGGCACCGGTATTATCTTTGCCTTCGGGATCAGGCGGATTTGTTGTCTACTGTGATGCTTCGCGAGTGGGATTAGGATGCGTATTGATGCAGCATGGCCGGGTGATCGCTTATGCTTCTCGGCAGTTGAAGAAGCATGAACAGAACTACCCCACTCATGATTTGGAGATGGCTGCAGTGGTCTTTGCCCTGAAGATTTGGCGACATTACCTGTATGGCGAGTCGTGTCAGATATTCACCGATCACAAGAGCTTAAAGTACATATTTCAGCAGCGAGACCTGAACCTCAGACAGCGTCGTTGGATGGAGTTGGTGAAAGACTACGACTGCGAGATCTTATATCACCCCGGCAAGGCAAATGTGGTGGCAGATGCGTTGAGTAGGAGGCCCGGGGGTAGTCTATCCTTTTTGCGCGCAGTGCAGAGGCAGTCGTCAGCAGATTGGCAGATGTTATGCGACAGCCGGGTTGAGTTCGAGTTCACTCAGACAGGGGGACAGCTCGCGCATGTTCGTGCACGCCCACAGTTGCTTGACCGTATATATGAGGCACAGCGCAGTGACGACCGTTGCTCAGAGATCATGGCACAGATGGGACAGGGCAGATTTTCCGAGTTCGTGGTTGACAATCAGGGGATTTTACGATATGGATCTAGACTGTGCATACCAGATGCTGATGGATTGCGGCGCGACATTCTTGAGGAGGCACACCGATCAGTGTATAGTGTCCACCCCGGTTCCACCAAGATGTACCATGATATGAGAGAGACCTACTGGTGGGACGGGATGAAGAGGGACATTGCGGAGTTCGTTTCGAGATGCCTGACTTGTCAGCAAGTCAAGGCCGAGCACCAGAGGCCCGCAGGAGAGCTACAGCCGTTACCCATTCCAGAGTGGAAATGGGAACAGATTTCGATGGACTTCGTTGTGGGTCTACCCAGGACCAGTCGAGGGTACGACTCCATCTGGGTGATCGTGGATAGATTGACGAAAGCGGCTCACTTCCTGCCAGTGAAGACGACTTTCAGCTTCGCTCAGTATGCTCAGCTCTATATTGAAGAGATCGTGCGACTACATGGCGTACCGACTTGTATCGTGTCAGATCGAGGCACTCAGTTCACCAGCCGACTTTGGCAGAGACTTCAGGAGGCTTTGGGCACTCATTTGAGCTTCAGCACAGCGTTTCATCCGCAGACCGACGGACAGTCAGAGCGGACCATTCAGACTCTCGAGGACATGCTCAGAGCGTGCGTTTTAGACTTTGGTGGTAGCTGGGATAGTCATTTACCTCTAGTGGAGTTCTCCTACAACAACAGCTTCCAGGATACTATTCAGATGGCACCTTTCGAGGCATTGTATGGGAGGAGATGCAGATCGCCCGTCTGTTGGACAGAGCTCAGCGAGAGCAGCATTTTGGGGCCGCAGCTTGTTGAGGAGACGACAGCGAAGATACAGTTGATCCGAGACCGGATGAGAGCGGCTCAGAGCTGGCAGAAATCGTATGCTGACTGGCGCCGTCGCAGTTTAGAGTTCGCAGTTGGCGACCATGTTTTTCTGAAAGTCTCTCCGATGAAGGGCGTGATGCGTTTTGGGCGAAAGGGGAAGCTTAGCCCTAGATTCGTAGGTCCCTTCGAGATCCTCGAGCGTGTCGGCGCAGTTGCATATCGTTTGGCCCTTCCACCCAGCTTTCCCGATGTTCACCCCGTCTTCCATGTTTCGATGCTCCGCAAGTACCTTAACGACCCTTCGCATGCGATTCAGCACCCGACAGTCCAGCTAGAGCGTGACCTTTCTTTTGCAGAGCAGCCGGTGGCCATCCTGGATCGGCAGGTGAAGAAGTTGAGGTCGAAGATTATACCAACCGTCAAGGTCCTTTGGCGTAGCCCGAGCAGCGAGGAGGTTACCTGGGAGACCGAGGGCGAGATGAGGAAGAAATATCCCCATCTCTTCGAAGGTACGCGTAGGTATATTTTTTTAAATTCGGGGACCGAATTTCTTTAAGGGGGGAAGATTGTAGCATCTTGAAAAGTCGTTTTGGTGTTTTCCTGAAATTCGGTGAAAATTCGGTATTTTTCCGAAAACCGTCTTTCTCGTTATTTTGCAGTTTAGGACTAATTATACCTAAAATGGATAGGTAATTGCTTGTTTTTAGTAGCTAATGAGTTACTTATGAAATTTTGGTCATTTAAAATTTTTTCCCTATTTTTCAATTTTTTAATATTATTTTAAGCCGGTAAGAAAATACATTAAATTAGCGATAAATACAAATTTTTCCGGGCTAATTTTAATCTTTAAAATTATGATAATTAAAATCTAGTTGTAACATAAATTTTTAGTATTTTATTTTGATTTTTAACAAATTTTTATGATAGCAAACGAATTTATTGAATTTTAAGCTAAAACTTGCAATTTTTGACTTGTAGGGGGTCTTTTTGCATAAAATTTCTTTTGTAAAACCCCTCTCTCTCTTCCCTCAGCCCTAGGACAGCCCCACCTTGAATAAGTCCAGAAATTTCTGGCCTCATTTTTTGTTTTCTTTCTTGAGTTGAATTAGTTGGTTTATTGATTTATTTTAAATATAGTTTGATAAGGTATGGTGCATTGACTTTTGGAGAGCTGACTCATGATTTTTCCCCACTCACCCACACCCTCCCCTCACCTCCTATCTGGCCGAAACCTGCACCCCTCCTCTTCATCTCTTTTCTTCTCATTTTCTTCAAAATTCTTCAAGTTTAATTCATCAAAATTTGCAAATTAAAGCTTTCAAATTAAACCCATCCTTCATCTTTCTTTTCCTTCACCTCCCTAGCTTGGATTTTGATGCTTGAGGCCATCATTTGGAGCAAATTTATTCTTGCTAGATCTCAAATTGAGGTATAATTTCCATCAAGTTAATTTCTTTTGGCTAAATTCCTTTAAGTATATGGTTTTAGTGTTAAAAGTTTAACTAATTTCTAATCTAGTTTATAAAAGAATAGTTTGTATTAAACTAGGGTTTTTGAAGCCATGATAGTTAATTGAATTGTTTTGTAGTTAATCTAGTTGTTACTTAACTAATCTTTATGGTTACCTTGCTTAAGCGGCTTACTATTAACCTAATCTATGTTAAACTTGGGTGAAATTGCATTAAGTTTGCTAATTTACCAAAATCTAGAAGAGGGTTGTGTATGGATTGTGAGTTGTGAAGCATGATAAATGAGTTGAATTAGGGTTTAGAAACCATTATTTAGTTGATTAAATCTAATTTGTTATCTAGTTGTTTTGCTAACCTAATCTAGAAGGTTAACTTGCTAATTGAGTTATAAATTAGTGTTAATTTAAGGTTTTCATATATAGTTGGATTAAAAATTGCTAGGTTATATAATTCAAAGTAATGGTTGTTTATGGAAAATAGGTTTTGAATCTTTGCTAATATGTTTGTAGATTGCTTGTTGTGTGGTTGGATTGTGATAACCGTATCGCTAAGTTTCGATTTTTGCACCAAAATTGCTAGTTTGTGCTTACTAGGTTTTTATTAAAATTATTTGGTGAATTGTTTGTGATACCTTGGGGATGTTTTTAGCATCTCCTATGATGTTTAGGATGCGTGAGTGCGGAGTTTTGAGTAGTCGGGTTTTAGTTTTGCCGGGCGACCAAATCGGCGTTTTTTTGGCAGATTTTGCGAATTTCGCGTGTGTTCCGCGCACTTTATGCACGTTGTACCTAGCAAGCGAACATTAGTAGTTTCGTTGGGTTTTGCGTCGTTCTTGATAAGTAACCTTATGTTGGTATTGATGTAAATTCCAGGTTCGGTCGCGGAGACGTCAGACGCGGCGCGAAAGGGGAAAGCGGTGATTGGACACAGCTAGCCAGGGATTCCGGTGAGTAGATGTAACATCTACGGGAGACTATCGTTGGATGGCGCAAGCCGCCCGATAGTTTTAGTAACTTACAAGATCCTTAGTGATGTTAGTAATTAGGGGTGAAATACTTATTTGACTATTTGCTGCATCCATGCATTATATTGACATACCTATACGAAAGCATTTTATAGGACACCTGCACCATTGCCAGGGTTTTTATATGCAGCACGAGCACTATTCATGCTTACACACACACCCTGGTAATTGCCATGCCACCACACTAGATAACCTTTAAATTTAAACCTTTTACTAATTGATACTTAAACTTGTGCTATTGCCTTTAATTCCTTAAAATGAAACCGTAGGATTGCTATTCATGTGCATGTACTTCATCATATTAATTGTTCATGCTTAATCCATTAATCACACATCGCAACTTGATTATTGATACCATATGCATTCATTATCACTGATATATGCACTTATGAGGATTTCTTGAGATTTTATGATCTTGCTGGATTTCGGGGGAAAGCCGCAAAATTTCTAAACTTATTATATTTTTTTTTAAATATGTAAATTGCGGTTTTCTAGTGATGTAAGTGTCGTCCACTATGAGTTTGCTGTGGTTTTGGAAATCCGTGTCGAGGAGTGAAGGAACCGGCACGGGTACATGGTGGGCCCGGTAAGGTACCCCGGGGCAAGAGGAATGTGGTGTTGACGTTGAGCCTGGCAGGGGACGGATTACCTACCGGTGACTGTTTGGGACGGCGGATATCCAGAGGATACCGACCGTGGCCGCTAGATGATGAGATATTGATATTTGAGATGGGTCAGCCGGACGGCTGAGTCCAGAGACACTATGACATGGATTTATGAGATTTGAGACAGCTTTTAGGTGTCGTTGCTGGACACCGGTTCTCGTCGATTCCTTGAGTATTATGCTGGCATTCTAAAAGAGTTTCAAAAACAAAAAGAGATAAAATGTTTCTTATAGATACCTATTGAGACCTCAGATATTCATGTTGCATACATATTCGTACACTGATGTTGTATACACACCTGCTAGTGCATCCATTCATACCTGTATTTTAGATGCTAGGATGCTTGTGTGCATGCATACGATAGCCTTTGTAGGTGTTATTTATTACTCACGAGTTGGCAACTCACCCCCGTTGTGCCACAGTCTTTTGCAGGTCCGCTCCGTCAGTTCAGTAGCGGCGGGTGCACTTGCTCTTTTGCCTCCTTTGCCTGGACTCGAGGTTTTGCTCATAGGTGGGTTATGTTACTATTTTGTACCACCTTGTATATTCTTTGTATCTAGTGTACTCCATCTACTGCTTCTACCAGTATTATTGTATATTGACCTAGAGATGAGACTGTGAGGTTTGTGGACTTTTATGCTGTATTTTGGGATCGAGCTCACTTGAGTCGACATGCTGTTTTCTTATGCTTCATTATGATTATTTTGCTTGTTGTCATTTTATATTGCGTGGGATTTGTGACCGCTTTGTGGCGAAGAGCTAGCTCCCGCTTGGGGATGCCCTATTTTGTTGGATTCATATATATTTTGTTGTACCCATTTTGGGGGCCAGTATTTACAAAGGAGACTCTGCCGAAATTTTCGGAAAAATTGGTATTGTTTTTAAAAAGGGTTTTACATGACTTATTTGATAAACTCGCTTTCAATGGATTGGTTTTCCTTCATTCTCTTGCTTAATTGGTTTTGTTTTCTGGGCTTTGGCTTACTTATTTTACGGACGTCTTTAGGCGTTTCGTAAACTTAAGTGCCAGTCACGTTCCGTACCCTGCGGGTCGTGACAACATCGCAATAATTAGCCTTGAGTGCAAGTGGGAGATTGTTGGAGATAGTGCCCTCAGAGTCAATTATTGGATCACAGGCACGTGATTGCAATGATTGATGGAGGACCTATCCCGATAGGACAGTCTTACTCGAGATGATAGTATGCTATCTGGTTTATCTTTATCATCGTGTACTGCTTTAGGTGACCTTACAGGTCACTATTGCGCGTTGATAGAGCCCCTAGGATTCTTTCTTAACTGCCAGCAGTATGAGGGCGATCATATACGTGGGAGCTGGTAGTCTATAAGCACATCCTTAAAAGGTCCCTGGTCGTGGGAGTTTCGAGACAGGGCATCGATAGTCCAGAGTAGACTAGTGTATACAGTCGAGACCCCGACGAGCGGCGGTGGCTTGTCTCACAAGCCACTGGTGTCAGTTGGTTCACCTAAGATATATACAGCTGCTCATTGGGTTATGAGTACACCGGACAGGACTCGCCGGGAACATGCTAGTTGGTCTTATACCTGACGTCAGATAGCAGTTCCCTGGTGACATGTATACATGTTAGTTCATCGACCTGAGATCGTCATTTGTCTCGTGTGAGTTCCCACTGTACTTTGATTACTACCCTACCACGCTCATAGGAGACGTGCAAACAGGTTTTAGTTGGGTACAGTCCCGAGCCACATGGAGGCAGTGAGCGGATCTGCAGGGGTTCGTCTCTCCCGGTATTGGGGGTGAGGTCGCGCTATGTCTAGGATAGCCATTACACGAAATCCTTATCCAAGGCAGGAGATTTACTAGTAGGTATTCCAGTAGTATCTCAGGGTGTTCTGGGCTACACTCTGACATGACTTGTACCGCTTTTAGGGGTCTGACATTTACCAACCCCCTAGGCCCGCCATGCGATGCTCATAGACGAACAGACCGGACTGTATGGATATTGTCACTGACAGGCTCAGTAGGGTGTCAGGATGAGTTCGCTCATCGACATCCCTTTTGGTCAATACCTGGTAGCCCGTTATGTATGGCTAATACCTCTAACGTGCTAGTAGTTAAATCCACAGCTAAAGTATTGACGTGTCTTTAGAGTCCCCTACAGACCGTTTTCTCAAATTTCGGGCGAAACGCTGTAGAGGCCGTATGGAGATATGGCAGGGTTCAATCATATACGTGTGGTATTGCACGGATCATGATCGGATGGTTAATACTAGCGGGCTTTGGTTTAAGCCGGATTCTAGTATTGTACTGTGTAGATTTTGTCTCATTGCATTTGTATTCGGTCGGAATACAAATGCGGGTATGAATATACAGTATCGGGGTTTCCTGTAATTTATTACGGGATCAATTTTTTGAAGTTGCCAGTTTATTTTCCGTTTCGTCGATTTTCCTTTGTTTCTTTCCTTGGTTGAAAATCGGTGGAGGAGGGCTTATTTGCAATTGTGCAAATTAGCATTATGGAGGGCGGTCTTTGCATATTGTTGCTTCATGATGGTTGCACCATCATTTGACTTCTTCACTCATCATTGCTTGACTTTTGTGGTTTGATGATCGGTTTATGAGTGTTGGACTTGGTTTGTGATCATGAATGATCATGGTAACCTTTTTTCTCTTTCATGCATTATTTTTGAGCTCCCTCATTCATTCTCTCCACTCCAATTATTCATTCTTCAAATGAGGGGCCGGACAACCTTAGATGGGGGCTGTCCCAAATTTTTGTAGTGGGATTTTTGATCTTTTGTCTTCATAAAAATCCCATAGCTTCATCTCCAAAACTATATATCTCATTCCTCCACCAAATGGCAACTTCCTCAAACCCCATGAGACATAGAGTTCCACACTATTCTACAGCACTTCTTGGGCACGTCGGCTCGCCAACTTCGTCCCCGAGTTGCCTCGGTCCAGAGGTGAGAGCCCGTAAAAGAACCCGGCGATGTGGTGCCCTTCCGACGAGGAGTTGAAGACCGGAGATTCCGCGGGGAGATCGGGACGACGACGAGAAGACCGAAGGACACGGATCGCTCGGTATATCTCTCTACCCCTTCTCTAGTTAGCTAGGATTAGATTAATGGCCCGATCCGGATTTTAAAGTGCGCGGTGGTGCCGGTATAAAAGTTTTGTAAAAAGTTTCGTTTCCGCATTCCGGCATCGGATTGACGGCTGGGGCGCCGCCGTGCACTTACAATACACACACACTCCACAACACAGCCCCCGTCCAAAAAATTTTGGGCCGGGGCGCTGCCCCGCACCCACAAGGGGGCTGCTAGCCCCCTTAACCCCCGGCCCGCTATCCGGGTAGCGGGACCCCCGTAAAAACTCTGCGTGGCTCCCGGTATATCCAAACCCCCTTCCAAAACAACACACACGTACACTGCACATTGAGTTCGCATGACCAGTTTAACCCGTTAATCGGAGGTTCCCTCGCCCCAAAGACGAGGGGTAATTAACGACAGCTTAGTCCGCGGCTGCCGGAGATTCGGAGCCCCACAATCAATAAACCCCGGCCTACCCTAGGCAGGGGGAATCTGTAGTACGCCTGACAAGCGCGTGTGCATTCCCATCTCAATGGGGTGACGAAAAACACCCTACAGGCATCATCTTCAACCTCCATCCATACACTCTCATGCGTTGAGAATCAATGAATGCTTGAGACAAAGTGATCACACACATTCTCTACTTCACCTTGGACACGTCGGCTAGCAAACTTTGTGTCCAAGTTGCTTTGGACGAAGCGGGAGCCCGTAAAAAGACTCATTGATGTGGTGCCCTTCCGACGAGAAGACCGGAGATTGGAGATGCCGTGAGGAGCTTGGGTTGGTGGCCAAAGACCGAAGGACACGGATCGATCGGTTGAGCTTTTCTAACACTTCTCTAGTTTGCTAGTTATAGGTTAACGGTTCGATCCGGGATTAAAGTCTGCGATAGCGCCGGTTTCAAGTTTAGAAAAAGTTTTTGTTTTCGCATTTTGGCCTCGGATCGACGGCCGGGGCGCTATCGTAGACTTACATGGTATCATAGACACACCATTAACCTTTACTAGCTTGTTCTAACGTGTTTAAAACATCGATCGATCAAAATTTCCGAAACCGCGTTTCCATTTTCTGAGTTTCTGTCGAATTTTTTTATCGTCGAAAAATTGTTTTCAGTGTTTCAGAAAATCAGGCAGGCTTTTTTATGACCACTGTAGAAATTTTATAGAACTATCTCACAGTAACGCCGCGGAACCGTGGTCGTGCCCATGTTTTGGCCGTGGTTCCGCCGCAGTTCTGGAGCTTCATTGCACAATTTTTCTTCTGGTGGTCTTCTGTGTGGAAATGTGGTTTCTCGATTTTTTTTTGTTTTGGCCCAGATTATTTTGAGTACTGGGAATTGTACTTGGGGCCCACTTCGGGAAATTTTGTCGATCGAAATTTTAAATAAGTTAGTTCGCAGTACATACATTATATCTGTGACCGTGAATGTCATTCGAGCGGTAAATCTTGTCTAATTGCTATAGCCCTTTTAGACGGATTTGCGAACGTGACATTCACGTTGATGTTCTGTGTTGTGCTGTGATGTTGCGGATTTTTCGTAGTGGATAGCCTGGTGCGATGTTAGTACAGTTTGGTTATATTTGTACATTTGAAATTGCGGGGTGAGCGTGCGACATGTGGACTGCCGTCGCTGCCTGTTTATATATTATTCTTTTGGGGCACGACCGGGCTGAGGTCGATGTACCCGTTGTAGATTTTACTTTCTGTACTAGGATTACCCCGCGGTGGGGTGCACGGATAGCCGAGTTCTAGAGGGCAACGGGCCCGCATCTCATGGCTTTGAGACGGAAGGGGCTTTACTCTAGAATTGGCGGGCTATTCGCCGCACTCGTAGGGGGTATAGGTTGACCCAAGGAGGGGTGCTCAAGTTACCGGATTCCGTGAAGTGATGGGTGGTCCATTCACTTTGTTGAAGGGGGCTTCCTCGCTTCAGGTTTTGGCGGGTAACTTGCCGCGCCCGTAGGGGTCTAGGATTTCATTGCACAGGCTATCCACACGACCATGGGAACGTCGGGTTTCAGTTGCGGCTCTATGAAACCGGGGGATCCCAGATTATCTGTATTGTTCTGTGATGCTTATTACATTTCTGTGATGTTGCATTTTATCATTCCATGAGCGATTATTATATATTGATATATATACTAGTAGATGTTGTATATGTTTTGCATCCGCGCTAGTCCAGTCCCCGCTTTGTCGTTAGTTAAGTAACCTAACGGGTGATGACGGGACCCAGTGGCGAATGCGGATGGCATATACGTACATCCTATTTTCATTCTTTATTGGTGTGATCAATTGATGGGACTGCATTAATTCGGATCAATGCAAGCTAAACAAACCCGTTTGATGTCGTTGGAACATTTTTCAAAAAGCTGTTATTACAAGGACGTTCTCTTTTATTTTGCACAATGGTATTCGGTTATGAATATCCAGCACCTCAGTCGACGAGGCAAGGGCTGAGATCCCTTCACCGGGAGTGACCCCTTGGATAGAAGTTTGCGTCAGGGTAATAACTTCACTATAGTCGATTACTTTTTGCTTTGCATCGTGGTATTCAGTTGTAATATCCTGCACCTCATTCTACGGGGAAAGAGCCGAGATCCCTTCACCGGGAGTGACCTCTTTAGCAAAGGTTTTCGCCACTATATATTTTTAAAAGCTATCTGGTTCCTTCAACGATATCAAGTTCATTACGTTAATGGTTTTTCGCCAAAAACCATTCGTAAACCTCCGTCATTTCAGACAGGTAGCACTTAGTATTCATGCTATGTATGTTGGCCTTCGTCAAGGCATAGTGTGTGGTGGCTATTTGTTACTTTTCTGTTGCATAGATAGATGCGTTGGTTTGGGACAGTCGTACTACCATTTTGGCCTTCGCCAAGGGTATGTACAAGTGGGTTCATATTAACCTGGATAATGATGGGTAGAACTTGACATGTGACTTATGATATGTTGGCCTTCGCCAAGGTCATAAGAGCATGGGGTAAAAATCACATTGGGACTTTTTAAAGAAACTGAAACTTGCCAGGCATGCGCATACCTTCTGGAGTGTGATAACGTGAGTGGATTCCATCACGTTATCATGCGATGATAGTTGGATCCCGATTCCCACTGATGAGTTGGTTTACTCCTCGGGTGATCCCGACTAATTCTTCTTTCAAGTTTGGAGGAGAATTTGAGAATACAGTGGGAGGCTTCCTGACTAGATAAAGTGATAACCATTCTGATCTAGGTTAGAGTGCACGCAGAGTGTTTCTTTTCTCCCTCTCTTTGGCAGTGACCGTGGCCCGACCCTAGACTATGACTCAGTGACCAAGTTAACCGAACCTTCTTAAAACACTGGCTTTTAGATTGTCTGAGTTGCATACCTTATTGCCACTCCTTCTTTCACCCTTTTCTCCAGAACACCTCGTATCACTACAACATCCACTTCAATTGGATAAAACCATCGTATGGTTATATACGAACTCGAAGGAATTTACTCGAGGATGGTTTCCGGTTCTGGAGAAAACGAATAGGACTATTCAGTTGTCTTTTCCTTTTACCTTCTCTCAAGTTGCGAGTGCTCCTTGGATTAGGACGGTACACCTATTACGCTAATTGGATAGTCTTCATCCAAACCATAGGCAGGTGCCAAAAGGTAGGGTATGAAGAAAACCGATTAGCCTAAGTGAGGTATACAAAAGGTAAAAAGTAAAGACAAATAAAGGGATTAGAAAGAGGGCAAAGTAAATTGCGACTGCTATTCATGACCAAACCAAGTATTTTATCGCCACTCCTACATCACCTTTGTATTTCTCCAGAACACCCCGTATTACCCCGTATTACTACGAACATCCAATTCCATTGGATAAATCCATCGTATGGTTATATACGAACTCGAAGGAACTTTTTCGAGGATGGATTCTGGTTCAGGAGAAATAGGAATAAGGTTTATTCAGTTGTCTTTAATCTTCACCTTCTCTCAGGTTACGAGAGTTCCTAGGATTAGGACAGTACACCTATTACGCTTATTGGGTAGTCTTCTTCTAAACCATAGGCTGGTGCCGAACGGTAGGGAAGGAAGAAAACCATTTAGCCTAACGATGGTGTGCAGAAGGTAGCGACTAAAGACATATAAAGGGATTTTGAGAGATGTCAAAGGAAGTATACGGTTACAGTCATGAATCTGGATAAAGAAAGAGGCATTACTAGGAATACCCAGATACCCCTACGAAACATTTTAATGTTTCAGTTTCACTGTGCATTGTTAATAGAAAACTGATTTCGCAATTAGTACTTACTCCAGGGTATGTATTTACCAAGTTTGATTCTCACATCTGTATGGTTTTACAGATGATGAGTGGGAGTAAGTTATTGCGAATTAGGTGATCATCCTCATTATATCGGAATTCGTTGTAATTGGTGATATTTGAGGAAATCGCCTGGGTTGTTTGCCGGACAGTAAAATTTGTTTTGAATATCCGTTGTTATGCACCAATTTCAAATTGATATATCTGTACGTTTATTTTTATAAAGTGAGATATAATTTTTTGAAATTATGTCAATGGAATTTACCTATATCAGTTGATGGTTAGATAAGAATCATTAAACAGCGGTGTAATTCTTCATAACCACAGTACAGTTTTCAACCTACGACGCACAGGGTTTGAGTTATTCAACTCAGAGGACTTATACAGAGTATTGTATGTTGTCCAGTGTCCATTAGGACAGAAGGGTTGGTCCTCGTACTATATTCTGTTTACTTATGACTTCTCTAGTTTTTAGACAAGTGTTTCGTAGAAACACATGGTCCATGTTTTGAGAAGTTATAGGTAAAAGAGTAAAGTAGAGAACCAGGTGTTGCAAGTATCAGGATTCTTCAATGTGATCGAAGATGTAGATACTTGTGTTTGGTATTCAGTTGATAGTAATGGTTTTGAGAAACTTGTTTCTCTTTCAGGTTACTCATGTATGGATGCATTTCTAAGTTGAGTAATGTTGATCGGCCTCTCTCCATTTAGTTAACATGCACTGGAGACAGCTGCATGATTTGAATCTGGTTCCAATTAAATCAGTGCCTCTGTTTCTATATTAGATATAGAATGGCTCATATCTTAACGATGTTAAGGTATATGGAGTTGTCCGGCTTATGCTTAAAACCAGACTCTGGATAACTCAAGGCACGTTTCTTTAATGGTTGTTTATGGGTTGACCCGGGCTATGACGAGGGTTGACTTTCTACCATCTGGAAGATCAATTATGATATTGTTCATGACTTGCCACAGTTTTAGTAAAATGGATTTTTCAGAAAACAGTAGTGGGAGTATGGTAGAACTCGAAGTGATTCCAGAACCACAAACGATTACTGAAAATTTAATAAGAACCTAAAGATTCAATCTGGTTTGACATTCCATTGGCCACTCCGCAGATAAGGTGGGTAACCTCAGGCACTGGAGATGTACTTCGGTATACTCAAAGACGGTGACAGGGAGGTTCTTGTTTACCCATACTTGACACTACTGATGTTCCAGGCTATGAGACCCGGCAGGAGGGTGAGTATAGCGTCGTTCTGAACTGGCTTTAGAAGTGAACGTGTATATTATTCTTCCAGAGGGTTGTCGTAAGCAGTGGAAGCAGCAGAAGCAAAGTGGACAAGTGGCTTATGTCTATTTATAGACTAAAGCGGATATAGCGAAGATAGATCATCTATTTTTGATGTGACAGTCATAGGTTTGACTTCATCAGAATAGGGGATGGATCTGTTAAGAAGGTAATAGGGTGTGATGTCCTGGTATTTGGATGACATACACAGGGTAGGAAGTGACATTCCTATACTACGATCGGTTATACTTTGGTTGTCACACAGTGGTTTCTCCATATAGGATATAGATATAATATCAGACCTTCTGGTTACTAGATCTATAATTTTAGATCTAGATTTGGGTGGTTTCCCAATCTGGGTACTTAGACATCATTCTACAGGTATTTTAGAATGGACGACTCCTGGAACGGTAGTATACCTGCAGGTGATGGAGTCACCCTCTCTGAAGGTGTCTTAAAGACTAAAGGGGAGAGGGATGTACATGATTGGCATATCACTTTCTTAGGCAATTGAGTTGATCATGAGATATCAAGTACTACACCATATGTTGTTATTGCACGAGATACAATAAGTTGATATTAATCTAATCCTGGAGAAACGTTCGGAAGCAGTTTTAGAACATGAATGGATATTCTAGGGATTTGATAACTTCAGCCTCATTCAAGAGACGGTTATCATTCCAGGCTTCCAAGGTGACCTGGATGACAGAGTAACTGTCAGAGTTATAGTTTTCCCTCTGACGAGGGGCAGTTGTTTGGACAGGAGGTCCAAGCGGATACTGAGGGAGGCATGGCGCAGAATACTAATTAAGTTCAGTTGACGATACAGTCTAAGAAGTTTGGATTTGGAGTTCATTTATGAACTAGGTCCCATCAGATATCCAGACATATTCTAAGACAGGTATTGCTCATTTTGGGAGATGGATTTTTCCGCGAACTTGAGATAAAGAGAGACATAGAAAGAGACATTAGGGCGGATCCACTCACTGAGGCTATTCCTCGAATGCAATAGTTTCAAAAACGGGCTTTGTGAAACTGATTAGTATAGGAGTTGGGTGTTCGGTATCACACGGGTTGTGAGTATGCGGCATCGCAATAATTAGCCTTGAGTGCAAGTGGGAGATTGTTGGATATAGTGCCCTCAGAGTTAATTATTGGATCACAGGCACGTGATTGCAATGATTGAGGGAAGACCTATCCGGTAGGACAGTATTACTCAAGATGAAAGTATGCTATCTGGTTTAACTTTATCATCGTGTACACGTTTTAGGTGACCTTACACATTGATAGAGCCCTTAGGATTCTTGCTTGACTGCCAGCAGTATGATGGCGATCATATACGTGGGAGATGGGGTCTATAAGCACATCCTTAAAAGGTCCCTAGTCGTGGGAGTTTTCGAGACAAGGCATCGATACTCCATTAGTACACTAGTGTATACAGTCGAGACCCCGACGAGGGGCGGTGGCCGGTCTCATAAGCCATTGGTGTCAGTTGGTTCACCTAAGATGTATACAGGTGCTCATTGGGTTATGAGTACACCGGACATGACTCACCGGGAACATGCTAGTTGGTATTATACCTGACGTCAGATAGCAGTTCCCTGGTGACATGTGTACATGTTAGTTCATCGACCTGAGATCATCATTTGTCTCGTGTGAGTTCCCACTGTACTTTGATTACTACCCTACCACAGCTCAAAGGAGTCATGCAAACAAGTTTTAATTGGATACGGTCCCGAGCCACATGGAGGCAGTGAGCGGATCGGCAGGGGTTTCATCTATCCCGGTATTGGGGGTTTGATCACGCTGTGTCTACGAGAGCCATTACACAAAGTCCTTGGACAAGGCAGGAGATTTATTGGTAGGTATTCCAGTAGTATCTCAGGGTGTTCTGGGCTATACTCCGACACGACTTGTACCGCTTTTGGGGGTCTGACTTTTACCAACCCCCTAGGCCCGACATGCGATACTCATAGTTGAACGGACCGGACTGTACGGATATTGTCACTGACAGGCTCCGCAGGGTATCAGGATGAGTTCGCTCATCGACCTCCCTTTTGGTCAATACCTGGTAGCCCGTTATGTACGGCTAGTACTACTGATGTGCTAGTGGTTAAATCCACAGCCAAAGTATTGACGAGTCTTTAGAGTCCCCCACAGACAGTTTCTCAAGTTTCGGGCGAAACGTTGTAGAGGCCGTATGATATATGGCAGGGTTCGATCATATACGTGCAGTAGTGCACGGATCATGATCGGGCGGATCATGCTAGTGGGGTTTGGTTTAAGCCGGATCCTAGTATTAGATTTTTTGGATTACTTTAGTCTCATCGCATTCGCATTCGGTCGGAATGCGGATGCAGGTATGTATATACAGGTGAGGGGTATCCTTATGATCCGTCACGAGTTTATTTTATAGATGTTGCCGTATCTTTTTATTGTTGTAAACATTTGGGTTAATATTTACAAATGTAAATAATGAGCTAAAAGTCATGATTAGGAGCATTAATTGTGACACATGCACAAGTGATGACTCATGGTCTCTTTCTTTGTGCATGTGTCACATTATTGATGGATTTGAGTGTTGATATGATAAGAAGAGAGAGAGAGGGCAGCCATAGGGTGGGGTTTGCTCTTGTATTTTTGGTATCACTCTCTCATTTTATCATAGAACACACAAGAAAGAAATGGCTTCTTCTTCTTCCTCCTCCTCTAGCTCACCATTTCCATTAATGGCATCATCTTCAACCTCCATCCATACACGCTCATGCGTTGAGAATCAATGGATGCTTGAGACAAAGTGATCACACACATTCTCTACTTCACCTTGGACACATCGGCTAGCAAACTTCGTGTCCGATTTGCTTCGGACAAAGCGGGAGCCCGTAAAAAGACTCATTGATGTGGTGCCCTTCCGACGAGAAGACCGGAGATCGGAGATGCCGTGAGGAGCTTGGGTTGGTGGCCAAAGACCGAAGGACACGGATCGATCGGTATAGCTTTTCTAACCCTTCTCTAGTTTGCTAGTTATAGGTTAATGGTTCGATCCGGGATTAAAGTCTGTGATAGCGCCGGTTTCAAGTTTAGAAAAAGTTTCTGTTTCCACATTTTGGCCTCGGATCGACGGCCGGGGCGCTACCGTAGACTTACAGCCTCAACCATTTCCCCCCACCATTTTCTTCTCCTTCTTCACCTTCAAGCTCCCTCATTCTACCCTCATGGCCCATCTCAATTTCCTTACCAAAACCCTATACTTCCTTCACAAAAGATAATCCCCACTTCATCCTCTACACATTGGACCAAGAAAAGTTAGATTTTGAAGACTTGGGACTTCTAGGGTTTTGCTTGGTAGCATTAATGAGATATAGTCTATACCAATTAGTTTAGTTTTTAATTTGTTATATTCTAGTTTAAGTTTAGAATCGATTTAGTGTGGATATGTGAACTTTGGAAATTTCTAGAAGAGGTTATGGTTGGAATTGAATCCAATGATGAAATTGAGGTTAGTAGAGACCTTATAACCCCTCTAGAGTTAGTTTCATAGACTGAAACCTGAGATAGAATCCCAAACCCAAACCTAGAAACCCTGATATCAGGAATTTATGAAAATTATAAGGTTGTTTAGAGATCTGCTAACACCCGGGGGCATTAGGATTTATTTAGCAAACACAGGGAGTCTTGCAGGCACCTTGGAAGCTACCATTGAAACCCTAGCCCCATACCCCAATTCCTGGCCACGAATTAATGTAATATGGCCGCAAATTGTGGCCTGGGTAGGTTGGGATTGGCTCGTACTTGGTCTGTAGCTCATATATCTTCTATCTAGAGCAACCCAATGTGCAAAATCCCTTAGTTTGGCCTATAATGAAATCTGGGAAGGGTTTTCCTATGTTGCTATTTTCGCGTTTTCCGTATTTTGAATGATAAGTGTTGATATTTGGATTTGTATTTGGTTGTTGGATGTTTGTACATCAACAACAAGGGTTGTTGATTGTTTTTGCACGCGTAGGCCATAGGTTCTAACCTATGAGCGTGCCGTGTGCCGTATCGGTTTTCCGAACTCGATTTTAATATGATTTGTGATTGTGTTGATATTGTAGGTACCTTTGCGTGGATTCCAAGGCGACGGAGCGTGACGTCATCGACTTTGGCAAGCAAGGATCAAGGTGAGTAGATCTATATCTATGGGGGAAGTCGGGTGGATGGCGTATAGCACCCCTGGAAAACTTTGATGGAAACCGATTTATATATAGAATATGGTTAAGGGAACCTTTAATAGAAAACTATAGATAGAGTTAAAGGATAGTTAGAGAAACTATGTTAGAAACTAAAGGATAGTTAGAAATGATATGATACGGCTAATATGTGATGACGGAATTTGAGGATGACGTTTGATGATATTGTCGTTTAGGGTACTATAAGACTAGATGGTCGACGTAGATGTGTCCTCCGAACCATACCTATTTCCAAACTGAAGAATCGTATGTATCTTTTAAACAGATATCTTGAGGGACGTTACGGATTTTCAAATGATATCTTTTCTTTAAAAACAACGTAGCCCTTACTTTCAAAACTACGATTCACATCTTTCAAAAACTGTTTGTATGTTTCGGGTATGTATGTTAGATTAGAGACGTATGCTTATGGTAAAGGTAGAATGTATTTGTAAATTGACCTTATGTGAGATATAAATGTGATGAAAAGAATATAAGACGTGATATGATGATTTGATGATATGTTGGTATACGGATGCGAGTCGATTGAGATGATTGATACCTTGCCGGTCCCCTGATACGAGATTGTTATGGATGTGACCTGGGACATAGGTATATAGATACATATAGAATGTCGTGAATCATGAAGGATTGATGTACGTGACGTTAGGTCCGTACCCTCATTGTCGGAAAGGTTGATAGGATCCCTAATGGCTTAATGCTACTGTACGATGATTTTCCGTACTTGATGAGTTTGAATTGATGTTTGATCCATACTTTTGACTAGAGGATGTCGTATGATGGATTATACCGTACGTGATGTTGTGAGGCTGGATGCCGATTGATAGATTCACCGAATTGGTCATGTTAGATACGTATATCATATAGCTTTTAGCTGGCGATTTACTTTATGCTACATTCATGTCATTCTCATTGCCTCATATATATAACTATGCTAGTACACCTACACCATTATCGATGATTCATATGCTACACTTAAACAGATTGGCTGGCTCACGCACTTCATCATCGATAATTTCTATGTCACTTACACAGTAGAATCGCTGCATCAGGATGTGAATCCTTGCATGATATACTTGCTATAGCTATATATTGTACACCCATACTTGCGGACATACACATTTGTACGTCCATACTTACGTATATACATATTGTACACCATACATACACATATGCACCTTTATACGATATTGCATTTGATTTTGGAGATTTGGGAACCGCATTATATATTTTAAAACCGGATTAATTTAAAAGAGCGGTTTTCCCTCGATATGTGCATATTACTGTTCCATATTGCATGATATACGGATATGCTTACATTTCTGTTATATATCGCATACATCATGCTTTATGATTACACGCATTAAATATGTTTTTTCGTGAGATTTCTGGATTTGAGAACCATGGCTATTTCAAAGAAAGCATGTATTGTTTTAAAAACCCGGTTTCTCTTGATATGATATTTCATTGCGTCCACCATGCGTTTTCTCGGTTCTGAGTTGTATGACATGTGAAACCCAATTCGAGGAGCTGGATGAGGCCGATTGCGGGTACATAGTGGACCCGGTATGGTACCCCGGGGCGAGAACGGATTGCTGTGCAATAGACGCGAGCCTGGCAGAGGGACTACTACCTACTGGTGATAGTATTTGGGCTCGACGGATATCCGGAGGATACCGACCGGAGTCGAGAGATGATATGGGCCGATCTGGAATGACGGAGCCTATGGGCCTATCCGGACTGACGGAGCCCGTGGGCCGATCCGGACTGACGGAGCCCGAGATATGAGGATTTACATGTCGTTGCTGGACACGGGTTTCATGATGTTTTCGAGTGTCGATGCTGGACACCCAGGTTCCATGATTTTGATGTGTTGTGAGGGACACACGTTGATTTATATCCTCATACTTCCATGCATATGCTTTTATGATATTTACATGCATGATATTGTTGTGTCATTGGTTGACACGTGGACGGGATCCACTTGCATACATACATTGATTATATTGTTAGATTATATCCGCATACACATAGGTATTGATATTAGTGTTGGCACATATACAGATACGGTCACCCTAGATATCATAGTATTACCTTTATGATATAGTTGACCTATGAGTCGTTGTTTATTCGATTCTACTTGTAGATGTTTTTCTACTGACGAGTTGGCAACTCACCCCCGTTGTGCTACAGTTCTTGCAGGTTGACCGCATGGATCAGTAGCGGCTTCGCTGGCACACAGTTGCATTCGGGTGTTTTGCATTGGCAGGTGGGACATTTGTAACGTGCCCACTCTTGTATTTACTATTCATATTGTATCTAGTCAACTCCATCAATCAAACTAGAATTTGTATAAGTATTGAGACTTAGTGAGACTTGTAGTTGTGAGACTTGAGCGATGGGTTTTATGTTCGCATTTGGGGTTGATGTCTTGCTTATTTCTTTATCTTTCGTGGTGAACTTCCTATACTTATTTTTACTGTCTTGCGTGGTTGTGATCCGCCGGTTGGCGAAGAGCTAGCTCCCGCTTGGGTTGCCATTATTCATGTTATGTATTTGTGGTTTTGGATCAAAATATACAAAGGAGGTGCTGCCCAAATTTTTAAAAGACGAAACGCGTTTTCAAACTAGTAAATTTCACTTGCATTTTCATATTCCTTTTCTATGCATTAAGAAAACTTGATTTCATTATACCTTTATTTCAAAACTTCACCACCTTTATTTTCATAAAAAGGTTTAAATTTCTGGGTTTCAGCTTACTTGAATTACGTTACGACTTTAGACGTTGCGTGATTTAAGTGCCGGTCGTGAGCTAATATTTCGGGTCGTGACACCACCTCGATCAGATCAAAGCGTCTTTATGCTTTTTCCAGTCTATTTCTCTACTTCATTTTTATACTCCTTAAATTTATCAAAGGCCTCGGATTTATGCTTCATTAAGAACACATGTCCATACCTCGAGAAATCATCAGTAAAAAAATGAAGTAGGAGTGACCGCTTCGTGCATGTGTAGATATCGGACCACATACATCGATGTGTACAAGTCCCAAGAGCTCCGTGGCTCTTTCTCCGTGTCCGGTGAACGGAGATTTGGTCATTTTCCCTTTGATACATGACTGACAAGTTGCATATGATGAATACTCAAACGGATCTAAATATCCATCTTTATGCAACTTAGTCAACCTTGTTTTATTTATATGACCAAGTCTACAATGCCATTGGAAGGCTTGGTTTAAATCTGGAGCCTTTCTTTTGAGTGTGTTTTGAATATTGAAAACTTGGGGTTGATTAAGTATGTATATGCCGTTTTCCAGTGTGCCAAACCCAATCATTTCTTGATTCAGGAGAATGTTCATGACATTTCTTTCAAGTGAAAAATTATATCCTTCATTAGATAATAAAGATACTGATATAATATTACATGGCATACTGGGAATACAAAAACAGCTGTACAACACCAAAATGTGTCCACTAGTCAACCCCAGGTGATAATCCCCCATTGCAACAGCATCCATATTTGTTCCATTGCCAACCCGGAGGGTCATATCACCTGCCTTCAGTGCTCTACGGTTTCTCAGAGCCTGCAAAGAATTACAGATGTGAGAACCAGAACCGGTATCATGTACCCATGATGTAGAGTTTACTGAAAAATAGTTTTCGATTACAAACACACCTGAAGCAGAAGCAGCAGCTTGCTTTGTGTCCTTGGCTTTGAAAACCATGCAATCATTTTTCCAATTCCCCTGCTTGTGACAATAGTATCATTCATTCTTGTCCGCTTACACTTCCCCGCCTTGTTCGTTCCCTGCACCTTCTTGACCCCACCTTTCGGTTTGGTGGCTTTCATCTTCTTCTTTCCCTTAGCTTTCGCTTTGGATTTAGAAGAGGATGATTGGCCAACATACAGAACTGGGGTCTTCTCCTTTTTCAAGGAGCTCTCTTGTAACGTTTTTAAACTAGTTTCGGTGAAATTTCGGAAAATCGGTAAAATAAGGGGGGTTTCCGTAAAAAGTCAAAATATAAATATCTTTAATATAAAATTAAATATACATATTCTAGCCATGTAATTGCTAGTATTTGGTGTTTATTGAGTCACTGGTAAAATTTCAAATTTTTCTGAAATTTTTTCCGAAATTAATTATTTTAATATTATTTTAAGCCGTCACTAATACATTTTATTAAGGGAAATTACAAATTGGAATGAGTTAAAGAAAATTTTGTGCATCATAACACATTAAACGAAATTTTAACATGTCGTTTTTGAAAAGAAATGAAGTTGCATAACGGTTTTAGAAAATATCGAAGAAAAATGCTTAAATGGTGGGAAATAGCTAAATAGAATTCGTTGCATGTTATATCATTGAGTTAAGTGGGTTTCCCTTGACTTGAGAACTCCTACCCAAACCACACACACACCCACACATGACATGGCTGCCTCCTCAATTTTCCCCACTTGATTTGCAAGAGAAAAGAAAATCAAGAGACAATAAAACAAAGGAATTGAAATGAAATGAATATATAAGTTTGGGCTTTGACTTTTGCGTATAACCTAGACTTTTTCCCAAACTCCTTCTCTCTCCCCCTCCCCATCCAGCCGAGCCCATCAACAGCAGCAACCCCTTCTCATTTCCCCCATTTTCCCCTCTCCTTCCACCTCAAAAACCCTTCAAAAATGCATAAAAAATCCTACAAAATCAAAATCAAGCTCCTACCCATTTTTCCTTAGCCCCTATACCATGGATCTTGGTGCAAAGATTTCAATTTGGAGTTCAAGTTCTATGTTTGATCCATGGTTCTTGAGGTATAACAAATCTTGGCTTTTTGTTAAATTGTTTGATTATTTCTTCAAATTAAGTTAATGAGTGGTTTAAATTAGGTTTTGAATTGCAAGTTCAAGTTCAAGGTTAGGGTTTGTGAAAATTTAGTTAGGGTTTTGGGTATGAGATTATAGTTGTGTGATGTATTTAACTAGTTAATGCTATGCAAAACTAATCTAATTGCTAAAATTCCTAATTGTAACATTTACAATGTCCAAAATAAGCTTTTATCCAAACTAGGTTTTTGTAAAATATTTATATATGTGAGATAAAATTGTAGTGATGGTTTTTATCAATTATTCATAGTTTTAATAGGTAGATTAACTTGAAATTGAATGAAAAATCTATTTTGGTCACTAGTTGCTAATTTGTTAGTTTAAAATTGTGATAATTATGCTAAAGTGCTAACTAGGTTTTAGAAATTGAATTAAATTGTGGAATTAAAATTTATTTAATGGTTCTATGGCATAATTAATATATTAAGTTATCATATTGGTAACTAGAATTGTTAAAATATCAAGTTTTCTACAAAAACGGTAAACCTTGCTTGCTAGGTTTTCGGAAAAATAGCTTTTAAAGTGAGTTTGGGGTTTTTGTGAATTTTAACCTATTTCATATTATAATTAGTGTCTGTGAATGTGCAAATGAGTGTGTTTCGGTTTTTCTCGATGGTTTGACGTTTGTACATCGACATCGAGAATTGGTTTTGCTATTCTTGCATGCGTAGGCGATAGGTTTTGACCTATGCGTGATACGCGTGCCGATTTGGGTTTTGTATGCCGTTTCGATTTCGAGTTGGGTTTTTATGCGATACGATACGTTGTGACATGTAGGTACCACCATGTGGACTTCGAGATGACAAGTAAGCGTGTAGGGTTACTAGGCACTCTCACAAGGGTCTACAAGGCATCAACCATGCCCGATTTAAAATTTAGACGTGCCGAACAACCCTAACCAAGATCTTTAAACTAGAGATTAGGCGAAACAATGCATGTTAAACACTTTAACACTAAGAGTTTGGAATTACAACCTTTGTAGTCCGGTCTTTCACTTCTAAAGCTCCATGTTGAGGTCCCTTCGCTGCGATTATCATGTTCCCGGACTCTAGAGAGACTCCACGAAGAGAAAGATGCAAGCTTGCTTCCGATCTGCGATAACTAAGATGATCTACCTTGAAGTTTCTTTAACACAAGCTCTCACTCACTAAATGAAGAGAACACCCTAATCTAAATGGCTAGGATAGATTAGGATGATGAAGTAGGATTTATGCTCTCATTTATTTTCTATTTCTCACACTAAATCATCGCATAAAGAAAACTTAGAAAGCTTTCTGATTTAGTGAAATTCCGATTGTGTGTGTAACTCAAATGGTCCCCGGCAACGGCGTCATTTCATTGATCCAAATTCTCGTTGTGTGTTTAAGAAAATGTATATAGAAATCACAACCAAAAATATTTTTTGACCGCAATCAATAACGTTGTCGGATGTAGCGCGTTAGCGAGTGCGGATCGTCCACAGGGATTGTGCGATTCGTTCGTATTTTGATTTGTTTGAATCGAAACTTTAATAAAAAGAAAACAAACAATTCATGATTTATAGTTGAAGTTCAAGAATTAGAAAATCTAGATCTAATAACAAGAAAACAATAGAATCAAGAATTGAGAGTTTGATGATTTTTCCAACCAAATATCAAGAATCGAAATGAGGCTCGTAGGAATCGATCGGATCTATAGATGTGATGTAATCTCACGATGACGTATTCTTATCCTTCGATGAATTGATACTAGATCGATGATGATCTAAGAGAATTAGGGATTTCTAGTGAAACTAGGGTTTCATCATTTATCCCTTGTTCCTTCGTCGATATCATTCATATTCTAGCCTCTAGTAAATTCAAGAAACGATCGTAGAACCCCAATTTCGAGCGATAACAATCAAGAAAGCATCGCAACGAAACTAGGTCATCGATTCTTGAACTTGCTAGGGTTTACAAAACTCGTAGGACTTAAGAATCGTTTTAAGATTTGTTACATCATCATTCTATTGATCGTCCCGACTCCTTGACGAGCGGAGTTTTACTCAAACATCACAACAAGAACTACAATTACAAATTGAGATCGAATCATGATGCAAGAATTTAAAGAAAGCAAGATTAAAGAATTTCACCTTTTATTTATATCAACAATTTCATTACAATCGCACAAGAACTACAAGAGGAAGAACTCGATCGTCGATTTGGCTTCGCTCGTCTCCGTGAGTCGCGGATCGGCTTGGATCACTTGCTCGATTGAAGATCGGCTCCGCTCCTAAAAGGTTGAAGGCTTCTCGCTTGATTTGGTACTCGGGATCTGATTGTTAGAGATTCTGCGTGTTCACGTTTAATTAATTACCGCAATCAAGACGGTTTCGCTTGTAGCTAGCCGGTTGAGTACAGGTCGTCCATAGGGAGATGGGAATCTTTTTCTATGTGCTTTAACGAGTTAAGTCCAGTTTTCCAGATTTGTTTGTGATTATCTAAGTGTTAAAATGATATGTAAAGAGAGCTTGTTAGGGTTAGGATTAGGTTAGTTTGAGTTAGGAGTCCCTCCCTCCTTTCATTGCCACTCTTAATATCGGTGTTACGGTAATCGGCAACAACGGGGATTAGCACGACTAGGAACGAACTTGCGAGTATAAGCTAGGCTTTCCAACGCATAAGTTCTTCCTTTTGGTGCTTGTCCGTCCGTTCTTGGCTCTTAGACATAACCTCCGGTTAATTCAACCACAACCGGTCTTACTACGGAATCATCGCTATCATGTAGGATAGGGTGCCGTAAGAAGCGGATTGTGGTTCAATTAACGGGAGTCGATTTAAGATGTTGGGCAAGGAAAGAGTGTGAGAGATTTCCTTCTCTCAAACTTCCCTTATCCTACCCTAACAAGTATGGAAATTACTCACCCATAATACGGAAAAATAAAACAAAAGAGGAAGATAGAAGGAAGGAGATTAGAAGATAACAACTAGCTATTTGCGACCTCACCTTGGCAAGGATCAAGCGTAAGCATCATGGTTGTTTTAAGGATAAAGAAAAAGAGAGAAGAAAGAAACAACAAGAAATAACAACAACTAAGTTAACAAATGAAAATTACAACAATTAACAAGTTAATTAAAGAACAAGACAAGCATGATAAGTAAATGGTTCTTCTTTATTCATCATTCTTCACTCACAAAAGCTCACTACAAGATTTTCAATGGAGAAGAGATGAGAAGAGGAAGAAGAAACAAGTATTCTAAACCTAGAAAAATACAAGATTATGCACCTTTGGCTTCACATGGTTCTGGGCTATTTATAGGCAGGGAAATGGAAATCTAGGGCAAAATTCTGCCTGTACATAGAAAGACCAAAATACCCCTGAAGATTGGACAACTGTGGCGCCAGTATGGCCGCGGATCCGCGGCCTATACCCCCTATTGGCCGCGGATCCACGGCCCCATGGTGGAGTCAGGGCGTGGGCTTTCCTGTACTGCCCTGGTCTGCTGTCCCCTTTTGTCTGGTACATGTATTTTCTGATAATATTTCCACATTTCTTCCAGAATTCTAGTGGATCAAAAGGTGATTGGACATGGATCTTTTGTCATGATTTTCTTGAGCTCCGCGTAGATTTCTTGGATCTTGTGTTGCCATTGAGCCTTGTGCATGAAGGTGACAATCGATTTGCCATTTTGTCTCCTAAACTGGTGTGTGGTAACAGACGGATAAAGAGCGGAGACCCGTGTTTTATCTGTGGTTGGCAGTAACCCAGTTTTTTGTCGTGTTTTTCCATGGATTTCACCGTTTAGAGCTGAGAATCTGTATCCTGCAATTGACTAGCAAACACGGCTCAAGAGTACCTACCGATATGCAATGTGATAAAAATTGGACGGTACGAAAATGCAAAAATCTGATATGAACAGGATCTTGAATTTGGATTGGAATTAGGGTTAGGGTTTCGCACAAGTCATGTCGCTCAACTTGTGGAAGAAGATGAGAGAGTAAAGATTAAGGATTAGAGATTAAGGAAGAATGGAACTACTAAGGATTGAAGAAGAACATTAACCCTAGGTCTAGGCTTCTATTTATAGACTTCCCAAAACCCTAGATCTAGGATTTGAATTTTGAATTTCCCTCCAAAAGTTAGTTAGAGGGAGAGGCTTCTAGAAATTGTTAGTTAGGAGGGAGCTTCTAGAAATAGTTTGTCAGGAGCTTAATTAAGATTAGCTTAATTAATCATCTTTGCTGATCTGTCAGAAGCTTCGAGAGTTCTCTGGAATTTGAAGTATGTGAAATGAATGTGGCCCCTGAGAGAGGAATATTGAAGAAAAGTTGAGGAGGTGACGTGGCAAGACTGCCGCGGAACCACGGCGCAAGCCGTCTCCGGCCGCGGAACCGCGGCGCTTTGGAGGCTTCAGGGCTTGGTCTTTCCTCTGCTTGTTTGGGTTGATGTTTGGGCATTTTCCTGATATTTTCAATTTTATTTGGCCTTCTGTATTGCTACCAGATCTTTAGCCTTTGAGTTGGCGTATTTTTGATCAGCTTCTTTTGGCTTTGTTCCTGCAATTTCCTGCACAATTTCTCAAGACAAGTGTTGCGCAATATAGGGATGATGCGATGCCATAAAATACAGTCAATATCCCTTAAAGTGCCGGTTTAAAAGTCTAATACATGCATTCTGGTATTTCAGGACTGTTCTGCTAATATGTGTAATATGAATACCGAACACTTCTAGATGAGTGAAATAGATAGGGAAATTGCCGTGTTAAAAATGCAGTATTTTCGACTGATCAAATTCCCCCAAACTTATTTTCGATCGTCTCGAGCGAACTTTTTATTAAAAAGAAAAGGAGAAAATAAAGAAAGAGAAAAACTAACTAGCACACTTTCGTAGGCAACACGATTGCACTGAGCACGTGCAACAAGCCTTTAAACCTCTAGGTGTCCCTAGTAGGAGGAGTGCTGTCTCCTGAGGGTTTTCAGCGGATTGCACCCACAAAATCAAATAATAAAAGGAAGATCATGAATATTACATTTAAAGATAAGAATTGTAAAAGAAAAGCTTCGAAAATTAGGGTTTCCAACTAAGCTAGCTTTTCGGTTGTCATGAGCCCTATCTTAATAGTCATGAAAAGATGTCGGAAATCACGTCCTCCCTCAATAAAACATCGTCTTATTCTTCATTCCTATCTTTCTTCCAAACATCGATCATATAACCCTGCGTGTGTGTAAAGACATCCCTACACCCGGAGAATTCAATTCAAGCTATCATACTCTTGCCCATCAGCCTCAGTACTTTTTAATTAATGAATATTTAGATGAGATTGCTCACACACTTTCATGCGACCGTTAATACTTCTTGAGGTACTAACCGACCGATTACTCCTGTGCTTGCTTACTTGGTGTATTTTCCTCATCTTGCACCACCTAAGGCTTAGCAGTGACTCCCAGACCAGTTGGCCTTAGGGCACTAGGTGAAAAGGCACCCTCGCTATATTTTTTATTGCTGCCTTGGCGATAACAAAACCAGTGTCCATTTTTCTCACCACTTTATATTTTCTTCATTTTTTTTTATTTCCTTCATACTTTTGGCTTTAAGACAAGAGCATTTCAAGGTATCCTCTACTATCCCAGGCTTTAAGACGTGTGTAAGTGCGAATAGCAGGATATCAACGTTCAAAATGTTTGGCTTTCCAGAATAGAAACTATTTTTCAGACTTATTTTTATCCTCAGATTAGTGACGTCCTTCAACTTACTAACCCTTGGGACAACGGCTCATAACTACTTATTACTAGTTCGTATAAGAAAACTTCTAATTTTCTTGGTTTTCATAAATTTTTCTAATCTCATGGATGTAATTTTCCACTATCTAAACTTTTATTATCTTATTTATGTACAAAAATATTTTTATATTTTTGAAAATTTTTAAATTTTTATAGGTTTTCAAAAATGTTTTTTGCTTATGCAATGTATGATGAAAATGCTGCAAAAATAAGCACAAACCTCCCCCAAACTTGTTTTCAACAGTGTCCTCACTGTTGCCATCTGCTAAATCCCGAAAAACCTTTAAGCTTGGGAGGAATTTATTAGTGGGGGCAAAATATTTAAGTGAAGATCCTCCCCCAAACTTATTTTTTTGGCTCATCATTTTGTAAAAATTTTCTTTTCAAGAGCCAGAAAAAATGCCCCCCCAAACTTGAGTTAAACAATGTTAAGCTTTGAAAATCACAAGAGGGGGTCAAAAATCAGTGGTCGATGCCAAGCTTTGCAAAGACCGAATGTTAACACCAACCATTCAAAAATTTTATCAATGCAGTGCTCTGGTTGGTGGAAGAAGAAGTGGGGAAAGGTTAAGTGGTGGAATAGAATATGGGTGCGTCTCGTTTTGGAGAGACGATGCAGTGTATGCGATGGATTACTCGCATTCTTTTTACAATTCAGAAGAAGGGGTGGAGGTTCAATTTCATTGATTGGGAGATGATTCATCTCAACACCCGTGTCATTTAAAAATATGAGTTCATCAGCGAAGATTTCTTCAAAAGTTCCCTCCATACCCCGATGAATAATGTCATCACAAATCGCGGGGTGATCTTCAGACTCCAAAAACAGTTCATAATCGGTGTTAATTGTTGACCCGGACAACTCGGTGGAAGTGTCCGTATATGTATGATACATAGTTGGGTCAAACAACAACGTATGAAAAGAGTCAAGATCGGTATCAGGAGGATCATCAAATTCACTGCTGTCGACATCCATTAAGTCGACAGAACAGACCTGAGCAGTAGGTTCAGAGGGTACACTTCCCAACTTGTAAATGTTCAGCTCTATTGACCTATTCCCGAAAGATAGGGTCATAGAACCGTTACGACAGTTGATGATAGCATTGGAAGTGGCCAAAAAGGGGCGACCAAGGATCACCGGAATTTGATTCCGTGGGTTCGCTACAGGCTGTGTATCAATTACAATAAAGTCCACAGGGAATATAAATTCCCCGATTTTTATTAACACATCCTCCAGTTCACCCCTAGGTTTGATGATTGATCGGTCAGCCATCTGGAGAGTTCAATGGGCTGGTTTCAACTCTCCGATCCCTAGTTGCTCATAAACAGAGTATGGAAGCAAGTTAACACTAGCGCCAAGGTCTAGTAGAGCACGGTTGATGTGTTTTTCCCCAATAGAAATGGAAATAGTAGGACAACCAGGGTCCTTACGTTTCCTCGATACTTATTGGGGGAAAGCCGGGTCTACTGTCTTTGCCATAAAAATCTTCTTGGGCACTTGAGTCTTCCTCTTCCTAGTGCACAAGTTCTTAAGAGTTTTCGCATAGGACGGAACTTGTTGGATGGCATCTAGGAGAGGGATGTTGATGTTAACTTGCTTAAAAATGTCCATAATCTTCTCCATATGTGGACTTGATGTGACTTAACCGATTAGGATAAGGTGCTTTAGCAATAAGCGCTGGGTCCATCATAGGAGAAGGAAGTGTGTGTGGACCCGATCCCAGAATATAAGTGGGGATCGTCGGTGGTAGACTAGAACAGATGGGCTGAGGTGGCGGGCCTTGTGGGAAACGAAGAATAGGCCCGCAAGAAGGTGGTGGGGTAGAAGAACTGGGGTCAGAATTAGAAGTAGAAGTGGAAGGAAAGGTCTCAGCCAGGGTGTGATTGATTGATTTTTCTGTATCATCAAACTCTTCCCCAACGTGGTTGTCAAGCACTCTTCCAGATCTCAACGTGATTGCACTCACATGATGTGAATAGCCAGGATTGGGCAAAGGTTGAGCTGGAAGTTTCCCTTTCTCTCTTGCACTCATTTCGGCTTTTAATCGTGCAATTTCTTTTTCCATCGATTTAATACTCTCGCTTTAGGACGCAGAGTTTTTCTCAATTTTATCGACAGAAGACTTCATTTCAGCCGAAACTTGCATGATATTTGTTAAGACCAAATTCATGTATTGTGCAAATGAAGAGGATTCATCAGTCCCGGTCAACTGTAAAGGACTAGACAGTGCAGGTGTGTTGACCGGATTTTGAAAGTTATGTACTTGGAAGGGGTGCTGACTCAATTGAAGTTGTGGTTGCTGTTATGGTGGAGGGACCCTTTGGAAATTGTTTTGGGTTGGAACTGTGTTTTGATTGTGTTATTGGTTCCAAGCAAAATTAGGGTGATTCCTCCAACCCTGATTATATGTGGAAGAAAATGGATCGTTTCTAGGTCTTTAAAATGCGGTATTGGTATGCTCGCGACCTTGAAACAGAGAATTTCTTGGACATTCTTCCGTCAAATGAGAAGGATCAGAACAGTATCCACATACAGTTTTGGAGAGTGATATTTGACTTAGGGCGGCTAAAAATTTGTTTTCCATGGTCTCAAGTTTCTTTTGCATAGCTGAAATGTCAGCTCTAACTCCTATGGAAATATTATTGCCATCCCTAGACGATTGACTTACACCCTCCCACTGTAAATATTTTTCAGCGAAATCTTCTAGAAAATTCCAGGCTTCCCCATCATCTTTAGTCATGAAGTTGCCTTGACACATGGATTCAAGGGTCTGTCTTGTGTTAGGATTAATGCCCTCATAAATGATTCTACACAGTTCCCATCTGGGGATTCCGTGATGAGGACATTGGATTAACAGATCCTTGAAGCGTTCAAGACATTTTGAAAATGGTTCATATGGAAGCTGGTTGAATTGATTGATTTCACTACGGACTCGAGCTATCTTATGATGTGAGTAGAATTTCTTAAGGAATGCTTTGACGAATTCTTCCCAGTTTGAGATGGAATGTGCGGTAGTGTTATACAGCCACTTCTCGGCTATATCGCACAAGGTAAATGGGAGAAGACGTAAACGCATAGCATCCATAGAAAGCTGTGAGGTACCCATCATAGCGCATACATTTTCAAATTTGGTGATAAATGAATATGCGTCTTCAGACTCGAGACCGTGAAATTTTGGTAGAAGGTTGATGTATTGGGGTTTTATTTGAAAATTTTCCCCGTTGGCTGGTGGAATGGAAAGACGGGTTCTCTGGTACTTGTTTGGGCTGTCTCATATGCCTTTTTATCATATGTTGAATATTGTAACTCCTTCTAGATTACTACCAGATCTGCATCTTTTGAGTTGGCGTAATGTTTGATCAGCAAAATGACAATTTTGGCCTTTCTTCTGGATTTTCCTGCACAATTTCTCAAGACAAGTGTTGCGCAATATAGGGATGATGCGATGCCATAAAATACAGTCAATATCCCTTAAAGTTCCGGTTTAAAAGTCTAACACATGCATTCTGGTATTTCAGGACTGTTATGCTAATATGTGCAATATGAATACCGAACACTTCTAGATGAGTGCAATAGATAGGGAAATTGCCGTATTAAAAATGCAGTATTTTCGACTGATCACTTTCTCAAAGCTCAAGGAAGAAGAAGAAGAAGGAAATTCCTTTGTGATGAACAATGAAAATTATCATAACGATTAATAATGCAACCATGGTTGAATATGAAGAGGCTAACCAATGTAGAGACTTAACCTAGGGTTAAGGGTTTGGGTTGGGTTAGAAATATCTAGCAAAAATATCAAACATAATATCTTTGCTAGAAACAAAGTAAAACCTTCTAGAAGCATCAAGAAAGAACTAACCCAAATCAAACCCTAACCTTCTTTAATCTCCACAAAACATGTTGCATTAGTTATCATATCATGTTACAATATTATATATCACATATACAATATTTATTGTAACAAAATAAAATAAGACAATTAACATATATCGCATATATATCAATGTATTACCCGAGTGAGAAAAAGAATCTTTTAGTTAGCTTATATCAGTTAATGTAATTTAATATATCAAATATAAAATTATACATTAAATTATCGAATCAACACTTGATCCGATAATCCGGCTATTTCACAAATAACCGACTAATATAATCTGTATCAGTTCATCGAATCAACACTTGATCCGATGACCTGGCTATATCACATATACCCGGCCGATATCTCATATCGCGAGAATCTAATACGGTATCACATACACGTATTGTTCTCGATCCCACACATATCACAAATGTGCCCCTACTCTGTTTTGCCTGAGTCAAGAAACCTATGTGTAGGACTCTAAAGAATCGTCAATACGCCGGCAGTAGGTGATGATCATATCAAACACCCACAAGCTACAAGTGGTCAGCTAAACATAACAGCCACCCAGGTATTGAGCAATCAAAAGATCAACAAGCAAGCATGTACTTTCTCCCGCGAATCCAATCAGTAACACTCCCATACAGTCAGATCTCTTCGTCTGATATGTCGCATATCTCGCCTAGGGGTGGTAAACGTCAGACTCCAGTAGCTTGATAAGTCGTGTCGATATGAGGTCTATAACAGTTCGAGAAACTACTGATAACACTTACCAGTAAATCTCAGCAATCCTGGCCAGGGATTTCCAGTTATAGCCAATCAAACAAAGCGCAACATCAACTCCTTATACCGGGAGAGACGAATCTCCTCCTATCGCTCATTGCCTCCATGTGATTCGGGACTGTACCCAAAAGCCACCTTTTTGCACGCCCTCTTGGACATGGTATGATGGAAATCAAAGCACAGTGGGAATCACACAAGACTCTATGACGATCTTTGGTCTACAGACTAACCTGTACCGGTGTCACCAGAGAACTGCCATCTGACGTGGTGTATAATACCATCTGGGAGTTCTCGGCGAGTCCGTCCACTGTACCCATTCTCCACTAAGCACCCGTATACCTTCTATGATGTCAAACACCAAAAGATATGGGATCATCCATCGCCCATCATATGGGCGAAGAAGCGCATACGCTAGTCTACTCTGGTATATCAATGCCTTGTCTCGATATACCTACGACTAGGAACATTTGAAGGATGTACTTAGCGACTACACTGTCCTTACTAGTATGATCCGCATCATAGTCCTGGTAGTCAAGTACTCATCCTAAGGGCTTTATCCACATGTGACATAGAGACAATCAGAGTACATGTTAAGATAAAGAGTAACTGGATAGCATACTATCATGTCGAGCAAGAAAGTCCTCCCTATATATGTCCAAGCATCCACTACAATATACATCGTTTGTACAGTAATGGCCTCTAGGGTATACATATAACTAACAATCTCCCACTTGCACTAGGGCCATCTGTTGTGGTATCACATACCCAACAATTAGCTGCGGTTGAAGTATCTCATACTCAACCATCCCATAAAAGTCTCCACTGGGAAAAAGGCCTTTGTGAGTGGATCCGCGGTGTTGTCCTCAGTGTCTACTCTCCTAACCTTGATCTTCCTGGAGATCAACCATCTCCATGATCAGGTGATACTGCCTAAGAATTATATCTGGATTTCTGATGGGATGGGGGTTCTTTGGCATAAGCCACAACTCCATTGTCACACAATGGTAGGAAAAAAGTTCATCTCATGAACTTATATTTATACAGACTACCTCTTTGGTAACATCCTTGGTAACGATGTATCTTGCCTTTAATCGTCTACTAAGTCACGGTATCTAGCTTGGAACTCTTCCAACATACCGTCCCTCCACTGAGGGTAAAGACAATGCCTGCGACTGACATTCAGTCGCTCTTATCACCCTGGAACCTATTCCACTGATTCTCCCCAGGATCGATTGATACCATCTCACTACAACTAGTGAGAATCCTAACATCCAATTACATCTATGTCATAGATCAAAACCCAGGATTTAGGAGGTATCACTTTGATCCTTATGGAGAATCCTTGTGATAAGCGGAGATTGACCGAGCGTAGCATAGGAAACTCCTTCCCTATCTAGAGTATGTCATCTACGTACTCTACGAGGATCATCACCATACTCCCTACTAACTTTTTGTATATACAAGGTTCATCTACCATTTTGATGAAGTCAAACTCTTTGACTACCATATCAAAACAGACATTCCAACTTCGCGATGCCTGTTTTATCGCATAATACATCTTGCACACGTTTCCGCTGCTCCCACTGTCTACGAAGCCCTCTGGCTGTGTACTTATAGATGCTCTCTTCTAAATCAACATTTAGAAAAGCAGTCATGACACCCAACCGCCAGATATCGTAGTCATGGTATGTAGCCGTGGCAAGTAGGATCTGGATGGACTTAAGCATGGTTTTGAAAGTCTCAACCTTTCCATGTACACCAAGTAATATTCTCAAGATATACTTGCTCCTGATGGGGATTTAACCCTTCAGATAAAGCAACCAAAGTCCATACTTTGTTGGTGTATAAGGATTCCATCTCAGCTCGCTAAGCATCCAGCCATTCTTACAGAGTCTCACTCCTGATGGCCTACTCGAAATAAGTTGGGTCATCATCTCATGATGCAATCCTCGCTCCCACTGTCATAGAGAAACCGAAGTATCTCTCAGGTGGGTGAGGAACCCTACTAGATCGACGGAGAGGCTGAGGATCGTTAGAAACTATTGAATCCTTCGGTTCTACTAAATCATCAGCTGCAGTTTGTATAGCTGGAACTCTTTCCAGTTCTACCTCATGACCAATAATTTCTTCACAATAAATTCCCTTTCACAAAGGTGGCATGCTGAGAAACAAAACGTCTTTTGTTCCTCGGTTTAGTAGAAGATATTCCCTTGCGAATGCTTCGGATATCCAACAAACTTCTACAGAACTGACTTTGCCTCGAGCTTGTCCGGATTATGCTTTTAGACATAGGCTGGACAACCTTAAATCTTAACATACTTAAGATATGGGCTCTTCCCATTCCATATCACATATGAAGTGGTAGGCAACTGATTTGATTGGAACCCTATTCAATAGATTTGTAGCTTCTCAAGTGCATAACTCCCAAAAGGAAATAGGATACTCAGTAGTACTCATCATAGAGCGCACCATATCAAATAGGGTGTATTTGCTCCGCCCCGATACACCGACGTGTTGTGGTGTATACGGAGGAGTAATGCTGAGAGAGAATCTCATTCTCCTTTAGAAAAGTCTAGGAATTCCATGCTCAAGTATTCTCCTCCTTGATCTCATCAAAGGACATAATACTTGTACCCGTTTTTGGTTCTCTACTTCTAACTTATATTCTGTAATTATCTCAAAAGTTTCGGACTTGTGTTTCAACAGGAACTTATGTCTGAATCTTGAGAGGTCATCGGTGAATGTAATGAAGTACAAAGAACCGGTCTTGGCATGTGTTGACAGGGGACCTTCATACATCAGCATGTATCAATCCCAAGAGTTCACTAACTCTTTCTCTGTTTCCAATAAACGGAGCTATGGTCATCTTATCTTTGTGACATGACCGGCAAGTTTCACAAGATGTAAATTCAAACTAATTTAAATATGTATCTAAATGTAACTTCAGCTTGTCAGATCATACTGATATGACCTAGTCTATAATACCTCAAGAAGGATCCGTTCATTTATGAACTCTTCCTCTTATGTGTGTTCTGTATGTTAAGAACTGTAGTTTAATTTAGAACGTTTTATGCTTTTAGATAACGTGCATGAACCGATTAACTCTTGATATAGGAAATGTTCAAAACATTATCCAACAATACAAAATTATATCCTTCTTTACTAATAAAGAAACTGATATGATGTTGTATACCAGGTTCGGTATCTAATAACATTCGTTCAGAATCAATGTATTCTGGTAATACAGGGTGATAACTGCCAACAGACTTGACTGCAACACTTGCACCGTTTCCAACTCTTGAAACTTATCACCTGTTCTCAGTTCTCTACCTATCTGTAGCCCATGTAACAAATTACATATACGGGATCCTGATCCGGTATCTCATACCCAGGACTTAAAGGATACTGAGAAACAGTTCTCTGTAATGAACATACCTGAAGAAGATGCATTAGCATGCACTTTCTTCGTTTGGGCGGCACGGGAATTCTGGTAATCCCCTATTTCCTGCTCTGTCTTATAACAATTATAAGTTGGAGCGGGACCAACGTTCCTTAGCGCAGTATAACAAGCGGGTTCGGTTAATACATCCGTATTATTATCTTGATTAAGGCGTGACATGGTCGCTACCAGGAGAGAGAGAGAAGAAAACACTCAGCATGCGCTTTTACAAGATTAGATTGGTTATCAATTTATCTAATCAGGATGGCTCCCACTGTTTTAGTCAAATCTTCCTTCAAAACCTAAAAGGAAAGACTAGCCAGGATTAATTACACTCTACAAGTTCGCCAATCTTTCAGCCAGGCCAGTGCCGGTACTTTGAGGGAGGTTCCCCGTGCTTTCGCACGGACCTAATTAAAATAAACCTCGTTTTTTCAGGGGCGTAACCCCGTTAACACCTTTCTAGACACCTACTTGATCGGCTAATTGTAATGTGTAAAACTCTCCCAGGAGTAACTCTTACTCGCAGCGGGTATCGGGATCCAACTATCTCATAGAAGGTATGCAATCTCATTGCAAATTTCAACACTTGAAATTCCCAATAATATTTTGCCCCAAGCGTCCTATGACCTTGACAGAGGTCAACAAACCATAGGCTGCTAATCAAGTTCGACCCGTCATTTCCTGATTGAAGTAAAACCACCTGCACGACCGTTGACAGAGGTCAACAAGGTCGCACGACTACCCTAAATCAATCACATCATATGCTTATACAGATAAGCACTAATCAGCTACCGCACACTACGCCTTGACAGAGGTCAACAAACGTAGTACGAATACTAACTATTACTTATCTGAAATGATGGAGGGCTACGACAGGTTTTTAAGAAAACCCTTTGCGTAATGAACTTGATATCGTTGTAGAATTGAGTGATTTTAAATGGAATGTTTTTGAGGCCTTTTCTAGTTTTTCTAAAGAGGTCACTCCCAGTGAAGGGATCGTCGGCTCTTTCCTTATCGAATAAGGTGCAGGATATTTCACAAATACCACTATGCAAAGCAAGAACTATAGAAGCAATCTAAAACAAAACCGAGTGTGTAGCATCTGCTAGTTTCTGTAAAGAGGTCACTCCCGGTGAATGGATCTCGGCTCTTTGCTTATCGAATAAGGTGCTGGATATTCTACAAGGAATGCCGCTATGCAAAGCAAGAACTAGAGCTACCAGTTTTAAACAAGTTTCGACAACATCTTTAGGTTTCTTTTATTTCATTAATCTCATTAATGAAGTCCCATTTTATCATGCTTCACAAGCATCACATTTGAAACGAAATGTGCAATATAACATATATCTCATATATATAATATAAACATTCGTCTTAGGCAGTAATATGATCTCATCACAGAACATTGCAGCAGAAGAACATATATGAAATATTGGATATACTAGGAGGTCCGTGTTTTGATACGAGCCTGTATAAAACACGGATTCCATTGTCGCGATGAATAGCCAAACCCACATCCCTAGACCCCTACGAGAGCGGAAAGAAACACTGCCATTTCTAGGGTTAGGAGACCCGGTCTCGACTCCTCGAGATGGTCTCCCACTGGACCCTAGAACCTGGTTACTTGTGCTCCCCGCCTTGGGTCTACCTACTGCGGAAAAGTAAATAATATACAATGGTGACAACATCCTCAGCCCGGAAGTGCCCCAATAAAAGAATATTACATACAAATGAATTTTACATGAATGAAAATAAAAACCCTCATCTCACATAAAAACCCCCGGCTATTCAAAATGCGACGATCCATTACAACATATCACAGCAACACATAATATCTCATATCATCAACGTAAGTAAATATGCGTACCCCAATTGTCGTTGATGTATAGCAACAAAACCAGCGATACACCGCATATTACACTTATGGTCGCAGAAAAGAAAGTGTAAAACTACAACAGTTGGAATCCGCAACCTTCTTAGACATCGCATGACTAACCAAATGAATTCTTTAGACATCTCATGCCTAACAATTATAAACCCCGCATTTTAGTCTCATTATCGAAAGCTCTTTTCAATATCAAGTTGGGAAATTCAACAAGATTCTCGACATTCTGATCGAATGCTCGTCGCAAACTTTAGTAGACGGCCGTACCCCTGATGCCGTCGACGAAGTGCACTAAGGCGGAACACCGCTACCGCGAGCACCCGAATGAATGTTTTTGGCGACGGGGTTCTCCTACAGTCACTTGGTCGGGGCTATGGGGCGTGGCTATCTATAAAGTTTACCCGGCGAGTATCCGCGTACGCTACGTGATTGCGACGGACTTTTGATCGCATCAAAATCCTGTGGCAACCGATCATCTGAGACTGAACTGCTAGATTTATAACATTCAAATTAGTTATCTCATAACTACTTGTGGATTCCAAATATTGTATCACATTCCAGATAAATAGACAATGTTAAACTTTCCGATCGAATAAACAAACACCCAAGATTTCCCAAATAGTTCTCAACACTTGAAATTAGTTTTAAAACATCCATCACATACCACAGTACCAATGGTCCAGTCGTAAAAGGGTCAAGCCAACGCCTCACATGTGGCAACGCCGTACTGCCACAAACCCTAAGGTTTAGAGGCGGTTCAAGACGGTCACATAATCGAGTTAAGGTTTGTGTTCTTCTAGAGGGACCACCGCGTTACTTGCACGACTTAGAACTTTCTTAAACTATGGAAAAATCCAACACTTGGAAATTTTCCGACAGGGGAAAAAGTGAGTTATTGATATCCGTTCGAACTTTTTAACACGTTCTAAAAATTACCCGGACAAAACTAAACGAAGTTATACTTTCCGATCGAATCAACGAGCTCTCAATACAACCCAGAAAACTCAACACTTGAGTAGAATAAAAATTCCCAGAAGAATCAGGAAATCTGTACGGATATTACTGTGTAAAATGAAACCCTAATGCTACTGTTTGGCCGCGGAACCGCCGCGCAAGCCAGGTCATTGCCGTGGTTCTGCGGCGCATTAAAGGCATTATAGGGTCGTTTTGCACAGTAATCCATCAAATCACCTGCTGATTTTTCTGAGCATTTTTAATACGAAAAAATCAACATTTTGAAAAAAGTTCTAGAAACTAGTGATTTACGGGTATCCGGAGTTCGATCGGACTTTAAACTTCGCCTAGACTTCGCCTAATGCTCTAACTTGGCTTTGATACCACTGTAGGGTTACTAGGCACTCTCACAAGGGTCTACAAGGCATCAACCATGCTCGATTTAAAATTTAGACGTGCCGAACAACCGTAACCAAGATCTTTAAACTAGAGATTAGGCGAAACAAAGCATGTTAAACACTTTAACACTAAGAGTTTGGGATTACAACCTTTGTAGTCCGGTCCATCACTTCTAAAGCTCCGTGTTGAGGTCCCTTCGCTGCGATCATCATGTTCCCAGACTCTAGAGAGGCTCCACGAAGAGAAAGATGCAAGCTTGCTTCCGATCTTCGATAACTAAGATGATCTACCTTGAAGTTTCTTTAACACAAGCTCTCACTCACTAAATGAAGTGAACACCCTAATCTAAATGGCTAGGATAGATTAGGATGATGAAGTAGGATTTATGCCCTCATTTATTTTCTATTTCTCACACAAAATCATCACATAAAGAAAACCTAGAATGCTTTCTCAAAGCTCAAGGAAGAAGAAGAAGAAGGAAATTCCTTTGTGATGAATAACGAAAATTATCATAATGATTAATAATGCAACCATGGTTGAATATGAAGAGGCTAACCAATGTAGAGACTTAACCTAGGGTGATGGGTTTGGGTTGGGTTAGAAATATCTAGCAAAAATATCAAACATAATATCTTTGCTAGAAACAAAGTAAAACCTTCTAGAAGCATCAAGAAAGAACTAACCCAAATCAAACCCTAACCTTGTTTAATCTCCACAAAACATGTTGCATTAGTTATCATATCATGTTACAATATTATATATCACATATACAATATTTATTGTAACAAAATAAAATAATACAATTAACATATATCGCATATATTCAATATATTACCCGAGTGAGAAAAAGAATATTTTACTGAGCTTATATCGGTTAATGTAATTTAATATATCAAATATATAATTATACATTAAATTATCGAATCAACACTTGATCCGATAATCCAGCTATTTCACAAATAACCGACTAATATAATCTGTATCAGTTCATCGAATCAACACTTGATCCGATGACCCGGCTATATCACATATACCCGGACGATATCTCATATCGCGAGAATCTAATACGGTATCACATACACGTATTGTTCTCCGTCCCGCACATATCACAAATGTGCCCCTACTCCGTTTTGCCTGAGTCAAGAAACCTCTGTGTAGGACTCTAAAGAATCGTCAATACGCCGGCAGTAGGTGATGATCATATCAAACACCCACAAGCTGCAAGCGATCAGCTAAACGTAACAGCAACCCAGGTATTGAGCGATCAGAAGATCAACAAGCAAGCATGTACTTTCTCCCGCGAATCCAATCAGTAACATTCCCGTACAGTCTGGTCTCTTCGTCTGATATGTCGCATATCCCGTCTAGGGTTGGTAAACGTCAGACCCCAGTAGCTTGATAAGTCGTGTCGATATGAGGTCTATAACAGTTCGAGAAACTACTAATAACACTTACCAGTAAATCTCAGCAACCCTGGCCAGGGATTTCCAGTTATAGCCAATCGAACACAGCGCAACATCAACTCCCTATACCGGGAGAGACGAATCCCCTCCTATCGCTCATTGCCTTCATGTGATTCGGGACTGTACCCAAAAGCCACCTTTTTGCATGCCCCCTTGGACGTGGTATGATGGAAATCAAAGAACAGTAGGAATCACACAAGACTCTATGATGATCTCGGGTCTACAGACTAACCTGTACCATTGTCACCAGAGAACTGCCATCTGGCGTGGTGTATAATACCATCTGGGAGTTCTCGGCGAGTCCGTCCAGTGTACCCAGTCTCCACTGAGCACCCATATACCTTCTCTGATGTCAAACACTAATGGACATGGGATCATCCATCGCCCATCATATGGGTTAAGAAGCGCATACGCTAGTCTACTCTGGTATATCGATGCCCTGTCTCGATACACCTACGACTAGGAACATTTGAAGGATGTACTTAGCGACTACACTGTCCTCACTAGTATGATCCGCATCATAGTCCTGGTAGTCAAGTACTCATCCTAAGGGCTTTATCAACATGTGACATAGAGACAATCAGAGTACATGTTAAGATAAAGAGTAACCGGATAGCATAGTATCATGTCGAGCAAGAAAGTCCTCCCTATATATGTCCAAGCATCCACTACAATATACATCGTATATACAGTAATGGCCTCTAGGGCATACATATAACTAACAAAGCGCGCGGCGACGTCGGCACCGACGAGCGAAGATCGGGTGAGTAGATTTATATCTACAGGGAGAAGTCGGGTGGATGGCGTATAACACCCCCGCAAGTTGTGAGGAATGAGTTGATGTGGTAACGATATACTTTTATATGTTATTATGAGATATGAACACCTAGTAAGAGAAGCCTTAGGAGCTTATGGGTTTAGGGTTAGTGTTCATATCAGATTTTTGCATTTTTATACCGCCCAATTTTTATCACATTGCTTATCGGTAGGTACTTTTGAGCCGTGTTTGCTAGTCAATTGCAGGATAAAGGTTCTCAGCTCTAAACAGTGAAATTCATGGAAAAGCACGATAAATTCCAGATTACTGCCAACAGATAAAACACGGGTCTCCGCTGTCTATCCGTATGTTGCCGCACACCAGTTTAAGGGACAAAATGGCAAATCGATGTCATTTTCATGCACAAATCTCAATGTCAGCACAAGATCGAACATATCTACACGGAGCTCAAGGAAATCATGGCAAAAGATCCACATCAAATCATCTTTTGACCTGCTGCAAATCTGAAAGAAATGTGGAGAGATTCTGAGAAAAAAAGTGTACCAAACTGATCCAAATATCAACACTAAGAAGCACAAAAAATTGGAGGATCCAATTCCTTTAAAGGGCCGCGGTTCCGCGGCATAAGCATGCTTAGGCCGCGGATCCGCGACCTTATACACTCCGCAACGTATGAACTTTTGGGGTCAGTTTTGGTATTTCATGTGGGGACAGATTGTTGCCCTAGGTTTTCTGTTGCCTGCCTATAAATAGTCCAGAACTTGCCAAAGCCAAGGTTGCTTATTCTTGTATTTAGATTTTAGAATACATGTTGTTGTTCTTCTTCCTCTTCTCATCTCTTCTCCATTAAAAATTTTGTAGTGAGCTTTTGTGAGTGAAGGATGAATAAAAGAGTTCTTTTTGTTACCATGCTTGTCTTGTTATTTTGTTAATGATAATTGCTTGTACTTTTCATTTACTAATCTAGTTGTTGTTATTTGTTGTTTGTTTCTTTCTTGTTCTCTTTTTCTTTATCCTTAAACAACAATGATGCTGAAGCTTGATCTTTGCTAAAGTGAGGTCTCAATTAGCTAGTTGTAATCTTCTAACCTCTTTCTTTCTATCTTCCTCCTTTGTTTTATTTTCCTTTTTCTTGTAATGGGTGAGTAGTTTTCATACTTGTTAGGGTAGGATATGGAAAGTTTGAGAGAAGGAAATCTCTCTCACTCTTTTCTTGCCCAACATCTTAATTCGGACTCCCGTTAATTGAACCACAATCCGCTCTCTACGGCACCCTATCCTACATGATAGCGGTGATTCCTTAGTGAGATCGGTTGTGGTTGAATTAACCGGAGGTTAAGGCTAAGAGCCAAGAACGGACGGACAAGCACCAAAAGAAAGAACTTATGTGTTGGAAAGCCTAGCTTATACTCGCAAGTTCCTTCCTAGTCATGCTAATCCCCATTGTTGCCGATTACCGTAACACCGATATTAAGAGTGGCAACGAAAGAAGTGAGCGACTCCTAAATCAAACTAACCTAATCCGAACCCTTACAAGCTCTCTATATATATCATTTTATCACATAGTTATTCTCAAAACAAACCTGGACATTTTGACTTAACTCGTTAAAGCACATAGAAAATGATTCTCATATCCCTGCGGACGACCCGTACTCAATCGGCTAGCTACAAGTGAAACCGTCTTGATTACGGTAATTAACTAAGCACGCAAAAACTCTACCAATCAAATGGCGCCGTTGCCGGGGAGACGGTAGTTTATTTCTTTGTGTAATTTCGGGTTAATTTGTGAATATAAATCTAACCGAAAAACAAAACAAAAAATATATATATACATTGTAAAAAACCATCTTGTTACTTTCGATTAGTTTTTGTGCAAGTGTGCAGGATAAAAAGACGGTCGAGTTCAGTCCCAAAGACGTGGGAAGTTAGACCCATATCTCGTGGCTACACCGCGACGGATCAAGACGGAGCCAACGGTCTACTGTAAAAATCTGGAGCAGATACAGTGAGCAAATCAAGATTCTGGAAATCCAGACAAGAAGAGGACAGCCAAGGAAGGACCCACAAAATTTTTGATGCCCCACATCACCCTTTCTGTCGCGGAACCGCGGCACAAGCAGGCTTAGGCCGTGGAACCGCGGCCACTTGGTGCCCTCTGCATCTTAAAACTTCTGTGAGTATCTCTCTCCTCTTTCCCACTCCTCTGAACTCCACTGAACTGTGTTTTCTGCAGCATTCTTTGCGCAAACTCTCTTCCCCCTTCCAATAAATTGTTCTTGTGCAGGATTCTTTGCGCCGCGCTAAAAAAATAAAATTGATTGCAGTTGATTGTTATTGCTTTGCATATATTAATATGGACTTTAAGGGGCTTAAAATCAATCCAGATTGGGTGGGGATTTCATCACCCTTCCCAGGACCCCAGAAATCACAAAAAGCATATGCATTGACCATTGTTTAATTAAAAAATACTAGACTCAGCCCTAAGGACTTCGCGCTCAATAGGACAGAGGACTAGTTACAGGCATCAGCCGTTTATCCTATCCTGACTTTGCGGTGTCTAGGCAAGTGTGTCTAAGGCAAGTGGTTACTTAATTAGGACCACTACTTACTTAGTGGGGAGCCTCCCACTTACCTGGCACTTACCTGGCCGCAATTGACGGAGAAGAGGCGGTTTGAGGTCCTATTTCTAGCCCTTTGGAACAGTTAGGAGGTGTCTAGCTGACCCTAGATCTAGGTGTGATTGTGCATATCTTGTTTGTGATTGCTTGAAGCCGTAAGTCCGTACATATTTCTGTAAAGCTCTTTCTAAAAAAAACACAAAACAAAAAACTTTTATAAAAACTTGCCCTTTTGTCGCCAGAATCCATTTTTTCACCCACCTCCCATCGTGTTTCTCCATTGACGTTTTCTTACCCTCACCTTCTCCGCTTTAACTATACTAAACTCATTTAGTGTATGTCCGTTTGGACTCAGGACACTAGCGCCCGCCTAGTCCGCATTACGTTAGTCGCTACCGACTACGCGATCGACTCAGAAGTCGAAACTCCGTCCACGCCTCTACCCTTACCTTTGCCGGCCAACTCCGACGTTGACCCAAATTCTGTTCATACATCCTTACCTTCACCATCACCAACCTCTTCTTCCGTAATGTCAGGATTTAATCCAAACATCTCTTTGACTCCCCCGGGATTGACTCCACGTCCTATGGATGCGAATAACCCACCACCACCGCCTGTTGTAGCGCCGCAGCGAATCGCGCTCCAGGATCGTTTCTATCCCACCCGTTCTGCACTTCCCACCTGTTTTTCTCTTCCATCGGCCAATGGGGATAATTTTGAAATTAAGCCCCACTTCATTAACATGCTTCCGAAATTTCATGGGCTTGAGTCTGGAGATGCCTATATCTTCATCAACAAATTCCAAAATGTTTGTGCCATGATGAAAACTACCCAGCTGTCGGACGATGCTATACGGCTACGGGTCATTCCGTTCACTTTGTGCGATCGTGCTGAAAAATGGCTGTATAGTACCGCTTCCCACTCCATAACCAGTTGGGACGAATTTGTGAAAGCGTTTCTCAAGAAATTCTATCCGAATCATAAAACCGCAAGGATCCGTAACGAAATCAACCAATTCTCTCAGCTTCCTACTGAACCCTTCTGGAAGTGCTTTGACCGGTATAAAGACCTTCTTGTTCAGTGCCCTCATCATGGTATCGAGAAATGGCAACTTTGCCAAACCTTATACGAGGGCCTGAACCCAGCAACCAAGCAGTTGTTGGAAAACATTTGTCAGGGCCACTTCCTATCGAAATCTGACGAGGAAGCGTGGCAATTCTTCGACGACCTTGCGGAACAAACGCTTCAATGGGAGAGCACCAGACCAACTTCTTCTTCTTCTTCCTCCACTTCTACTGGTCAGTCTAGGGTAGGCATTCACCAACTTGATGTCTCTATTGCGATGAAAGCTGAATGGCTGCAATAACGAGAAAACTTGAAGCGATAAGACCAAATTTTCATCTCCTGCTCCTGCCCCTATTCTTTCCCTTCGTACCATTTGTGCTTGTTGTTCCGATCCTTCTCACTTAACCGAAGAGTGTCCTTACAATCTACCATCTCAAGGACAGGATCAGGTTAATACTGCATTTCAGCAAAGACCGAGAAATGATCCATACTCTTCCATTTACAATCGCGGTTGGAGGAACCACCCCAATTTCGCCTGGAATCAGAATCAACATCAATTCCAAGTCAACAATTTCCAGAGGCCCCCTCCTCCGCAACAACAAGCGCAACAACAAACTCAACATCAGTTTCAGCAGCCCTTCCAACCCCAACCTTTTCAAAATCATACGAACAACTTTGCACCCAACAATTCTTTTCCGCAAAACAACTTTGTTCCGTCAAACAACGATAAGGTTTCCTCGCTAGAACGAAGTCTGGAGGCGTTCGTTAAACAATCGACACAATCCACCGCCAACATCCAGTCGTCTATTCAGTCTTTGGTGCAACACACTGCTGCATACGGGCAAAGCATCAAGACCATCGAAGCCCAGATTGCACAGCTGAATGCGGCATTAAGCGAGCGAGAAAAAGGGAAGCTTCCATCTCAACCACTCCCAAATCCCGGTCACCTACATAATGTAGATGTTGCTCTTGAACAACAGAACCATAATGTGAGTGTCGTGACTACATTGAGATCGGGAAGGATGTTGCACAACAACATCGGCACAACAATTGAGGATAATGACACCCCGGCCGCTTCTCCTTCTCCTTCCTCATCTTCTGAGCCTATTCTTCATTCTTCAAAAGGCACTCCTTCTTCTTCTTCTGCTCTGAACGGACCCACTTCTCACTCCACGAAAACACCAGCTCTGTGATCCGTTCCAGCTCCACAATCTCTTCCACAAGCATTGGACTCAACCAATTTTTAAAACGTTCCATTTCCAAACCGGTTGAGGTCCAATAAACAAAATCCACAAATAGAGAAGATTCTGGAGTTGTTTAAGCAGGTTAATAACAACATTCCCCTTTTAGATATTGTCCAACAAGTCCCGTCCTACGCGAAAATCTTAAAGGACTAGTGCACGAAAAAGAGGAAATCTCAGGTACCAAAGAAAATTTTCTTGGCTAGTGCTGTGAGTGATGCTCTTACCCAATCTTTACCTCAAAAACGGAAGGACCCTGGCTGTCTGATTAATAGAGATTTTAAGATCAAAAATATTTTTACCGCAATCAAGAACGGCGTCGCATGAAGCTAGCCCGTGAATACGGGTCGGTCCACAGGGATGTGTAATTTTCCTATGTGTTCTCACGAGTTGATTCCAATGGTTGTTTGGTTTTGTTTTAATTGAATCTAAAACTAAGTTGTACGATGAATAAGAAGCTTGCTAGGGTTAGGTCTAAGGTAGGGTTTGATAAGATTGAATGTCACATCTCCTTCATTGCCCTAAATGAAATCTTTTAGAAGTTATAGCAACTATTAGAAAAAGGGATTAGGATGATTGGGAAGAAACGAAGTTTCTTCCTCTAGATCCTTGTCCGTCCTTTCCTAATATTTGCTCTAACCTTCATGGAAGACATGCATGTCCGGTCCTTTATACTACGGTTTCACCGTTACCTCGTGGGTAGGGTGCCGTAAGGAGCGGATCATGCATGCATGCATGAAGTTCTAGTTATGAAAAATAATTGGGCATGAAAGAGATGAGAGATATTCATCTCTCAATCCCTCCCTAATTCCTAACCCTAACAAGCGAGGAAATTACTCGCTCATTAGGGGATCTTTTAAAAATAACATTTAAAAATCACTTACCTAATGCAGTTTAAGAAAGATTACACACTAGATTACTAGGGCAAAAGATTAATTTAATCTAAGGCAATAATTTAACTATAAACTAAGGCAAGAATTAAAAAAAGACTTACAGGAAATGATACTCTTCAATCCTCAAAAGATTTTGAAAATTTATTAATTGAAAAGAGTCATCCTTCTTACAGTATTTTGTTTACATATTTATAAGGAAATAGGAAAACTGGGGTTACAAATTCTCGTGCATGTGCTATTACAGATATGCCCACGAAAAATCCCAACCTACGCACCGACGCACCGTCAGAAGAAATTTGCACCGACACGTGCGTTAGATGGCCGCGTAACCGCGGCAAATGTGGGGGTAGGGCCGCGGTTCCGCGGCCCTTTAGTGAGATCATTTGCTCAATTTTTGTGGGCTTGATCTTGATGCTTTGGGCTTTCTATTTCTATAGTTCTTTTCTTCATTTGGCTTCTGTGTTTTCTCCAGATCTTTCAGTGAAACTTGTAGTGGTCTTGTAACTGTTTCCTTTGACATTTCGGACCATGCGTTGCCTTGTACAATTATGAATTGTTCTTTGTCTAAGCTTGACTAGGATCCTTCTACTTGTTGGTCAAAAGTCCCTCTTTTGTATCAACTTTTGCCTTTTTCACTGTTTTCGCTCCAAGAACCTGTATCCTGTAATATGTAGCAGACATGCGTCAAAAGCACCTGTTTATTTATAAAACAAATAAGAATGGAGAATAGAATAATGCAATATTATGGTGTGAACAAATACCCCCAAACTTATCTTTTGCTCGTCCTCGAGCAAACTTATTATTTTATTCTCGATAAAACCTACCCGCACTTTCGCAGGGAAATGCGATTGCACTGAGCTCGTGCAACAAGCCGTTAAACCTCTAGGTGTCGCTAGTATGAGGAGTGTTGTCTCCTGAGGGTTTTCAGCGGATACTACCCACAAAATCCTATCAATTTGGCTCACTAACTTTAATTCTCCAATTAGGTTTTCTAACAAGGAATTCTATTATCGTCAACTTGTAAACTATCCACCCATATTCTTCACACTTCCTCATCATTTAACTTAAGATTATATATGTTCGATAGACTCACTCAGCTTTCAGCATTTCTTAAGTTTTCTTTCTAAGGTTCCATCTCCACTTGGGAATTTTTCTATCAACTCTACTAAAGATACAAGTTCTATTCTTCATTCTTTTCTCTTATCTCAATTCTAATCATATATCACCACGTGTGTGTATAAATCACCCCTATACTTGGAAATTCAAATCAAGCAATCATACTCTTGTCCGTTGTCCAAAGCACCAATTAACTAGTGAATTCACATCCTTCATGCGACTGTTAATACTTCTTGAGGTACCAACAACCGATTACAAGATATGTTTGCACTTTAAAGCGTAATTCCTAGTCTTGCAACACCCAAGGCTTTTAGCAGTGACTCCCAAACCAGTTGGTCTAAGGCACTTGGTGATGAAGCACCCTTGCTAAATATTTTTCTATTTTTGCAGTCTTAACTAATCACAAAGACCAGTGTTTATTTTTCTTTATTCACATTTTTTTTATTTTCTTCGTACTAAGGACTTTAGACAAGAGCATTTCAGGGTCTCTTCTACTATTCCAAGTTTAAAGGTGCGTGATTGTGCAATTTGTAGGGTATACATTTTCAGAGTATAGACTTAAGCTAGGAATTATTTTTCAAACTTATACTCTAATAAGAATATCAATATTTTTCCTTTATTTCGACTTAGCCCAAGAAGTGAACCCAAAATTTACCTATTTCTAAATAAACTAGAAAAACATATACTCTCTATTGTTAAACTTTTAAGGAAGGTTATTTTTAGGGTTTTTAATTTACTAAGTCTAAGATCTAGTTGTTCCTAGCTAGTTAACCTATATGTCAAACTCAAGTCAACTAGCCAAAACTGAATACATTTATTTTTATATTTTTGAAAATTTTCAATTTTTATGGGTTTTAAAATAGGTATGCAAATGCAAAAATATGTACAAATGAATGCGAAGGAAGAAGACGTACCGAGCATACCCCCAAACTTAAACTGGATAGTGTCCTCACTGTCATGCTTCACCAAGTGGGTCAAAATGTCGGCAATCCCCTGTTTAATTATTTCTAATTTATTATTATTATTGTTAAAAGAAAAACAAAAATATATACAGAAAGGCTCCCCCCAAACATCAGTGAAAAAAAGTTAGACATTACTGCCAGACTTTGCACAGACCAAACATCAACACCAATCAGTTGAAAAATTTATCTGTAAAGAGTGTCGGTTGGTGGAAGAACATGTTGTACCGATCAAAAAAGACTTGGGGAAGATAGAAGTGGTGGTGGTGCAAGTATGGAAGTGAATAGATATGATGTGGTGATGAATCAAAACGAGAATGGGAATGATCAGCAATCAGTGTAATATTGGCATTCTCGTGGCTTATTAAAAGAAATTGGGGTGGTTCAACTCCTAAAGGAGGAGGTTGACTAACCACAATATCCCCAAGATATTTCTGTGGATCCGTTATTGACTTGGCAGCATCCATCATATGCATATGATATTCAATTATGAGGGAACTAATCTCCTCGATGTCCGCCATAGTCCAACTGAAAACTTGTCGTCTATCTTGTAAGACTTTTAAAATAGCGTTCTCTTGCTCAAAGGCTAGAGAGGCTGATATTATAATGGGACATGTCTCTTTCTCACCTATGTAAGCATATTTAAGGTGAGACGGCAAGGGCATGAGCTCGAGTTTCGGAGGCGAAGGTAAAATTGGGGAATCTACCTCGAACTCGAAGGACTCTAGCACAGGTTCGAAATCACTGCAAACAACCGATTCGGATGGTTCAACCAACTCATCTAAAAATTCAAAAGACTCATATTCGGGCTGTGAGTCTTCATCATCCGAAAAAGTGAAACATTCATAATCAATATCAGTTGTGCCAACTGTGGTAGGCTTAAAGAAGGACGCAGTAGTGGCGTCAAAACTGTTCTCATCAAACAAGAAACTTTCAAACTCGCAGTCCTCCTGCGTGATTTCGTGAATAGAGCAAACTTCTCGTGTACTAGTATTAGGCACGGGGGGCAGACTTCCTAACTTGTAAATATTGAACTCACTAGACGTCTTCCCGAAGGATAGAGTCATGGAGCCATTGCGACAGTTTATTACGGAATTGGAAGTGGCCAAAAATGGTCGACCGAGAATCACCGGAATTTGGTTCCGTGAGTTAGCAACAGGTTGTGTGTCTATAACAATAAAATCAACGGGGAATATGAACTCCCCAACTTTGATCAACACATCCTCTAGCTTACCCCTTGGATGGGCGATTGATCGATCAGCCATTTGGAGAGTACAGTGAGTGGGCTTAAGCTCTCCAATGCCTAATTGCTCGTACACAGAATAAGGTAGCAAATTGACACTAGCACCAAGATCTAGTAGTGCTCTATTGATGTTCTTGTCCCCAATTGTTATCGAAATAGTAGGACAACCGGGGTCCTTGAGCTTTTGGGGTAAAGATTGGACAAGAGCATCGCTAACTACACTGGCCACGAAAACTTTCTTTGGTACTTGTGACTTCATCTTTTTGGTGCATAAGTCCTTTAAGATTTTTGCATATGAAGGAACTTGTTGGATTGCATCCAAAAGAGGGATATTTATGCTCACCTGTTTGAATAACTCGACAATATTCTCCATTTGTGGGGTTGGTTTATTGGATCTCAACCGGTTTGGAAAAGGAGCATTTTGAAATGTTGTTGAGTCCAATATTTGCGGATCAGATTGTTGAGTTGGAACGGAACCCCGTGTAGATGTGTTCGTGTTGTGAGAAGTGGGTCCGTTCGAGCTAGAAGGATTAGAGCCTTGTGAATGATGGAGAACAGGCTCTAACGAAGAAGAAGAAGGTGAAGAAGAACCACCGGCAGGGGTGTCATTGTGAATGCCCACATTGTTTTGCAACATTTTCCCCGATCTCAACGTGGTCACAGCGTTTACGTTATGAGTTTGCTGTTGATGTGCAGCATGTGCGTGACCGGGAATGGGCAGTGGTTGAGATAGGAGCTTTCCTTTCTCTCGCTCGCTCAATGCTGCATTGAGTTGTGCAATTTGTGCCTCAATAGATTTGATGCTTTGATCGTGTGAGGCACTGTTTTGCACCAAAGATTGAATAGAAGTCTCTAGTCTTGCTGTAGACTGTGTAGATTGCTATAGGAACGCATCTAGACTTCTTTCGAGCGAGCTAACCTTGTCATTGTTAGGTTGAACAAAATTGTTTGGCGCGTGAGAATTATTAGGCACAAAATTGTTCACTTGATTAGGCTAAGGTTGCTGTTGGAAAGGTTGTTGAAATTGAGTTTGTGGGGTTGCTTGTTGTTGTTGTGGAGGAGGCCCTTGATAATTGTTATTTCTTTGGAATTGTTGATTTTGGTTCCAAGAGAAATTTGGGTGACTCCTCCACCCCGGATTGTATGTCGAAGAGTATGGATCGTTTCTCTGTCGTTGCTGAAAGACAGCATTGACTTGATCCTGTCCTTGAGTAGATGCATTGTAAGGACACTCTTCAGTAAGATGTGATGGAGCCGAACAACAACTACAAACAGTTCGTGGAAGCAAAACAGGGGCAGGAGAAGACGATGAGATTTTGGTCTCAATCGCTTCCAGCTTTTTCGTAAGAGCGGCCATCTCGGCCTTCATGGCAATCGACATCTTTACTTGATGTATGCCTGCCTTAGATTGACCACTAGAAGAAGATGATGTGGTCTTGGTGCTCTCCCACTGAATTGTTTGTTCACTAAGATCCTCAAGAAACTGCCACGCTTCCTCACTAGATTTGGAAAGAAAGTGACCTTGACAGATGGTTTCTAGCAACTGCTTCGTTGCCGAGTTCAATCCCTCGTATAATGTTTGGCAAAGTTGCCAACTTTAGATCCCATGATGAGGGCATTGAACGAGTAGGTCTTTGAATCTTTCAAAACACTTCCAAAATGGTTCGGAAGGAAGCTGTGAGAATTGTAACATCTCATTACGGATTCTAGCAGTTTTGTGGTGAGGATAGAACTTTTTAAGAAAAGATTTCACAAACTCGTCCCAATTTCTAATGGAATGCGATGCTGTGCTGTATAGCCACTTCTCGACTAGGTCACATAAGGTGAAAGGAATGACCCTTAGCCTTATAGCGTCATCACTTAATTGGATTGTTTTCATCATAGCGCAAACGTTTTGGAATTTATTAATAAAAATATACGCATCTTCTGATTCCAAACCATGAAATTTTGGCAGCATATTGATGAAATGTGGTTTTATTTCAAAATTGTCCCCATTTGCCGGTGGGGGTGAAAGACAGGTAGGTAAAAAAGTGCGGACAGGGTAGAAGAAATCCAGGAGCGCGACTCGTGCGGGCGCTTCAACAGGCGGTTGATTCGGGTTATCCGAACCTAACGCAGGTGGAATCATTCCCGTCGGTAAGGTATCGTTGGGGTTGAATCCCGACATGCCTTCGGAGGAAGAATTTGAAGGTGGAGGTAAGAAAGTGGAAGGAATTTCGACTTCGGTGTCGAAAGGTATGTCGGTCGGTATTAACGAAACACGGACTAAACGGGCGCTAGTGTCCCTAGTCCAAACTGACATACACTAAAGGGTAGTGTAGTCAGAAAAAAAATGAAAGACAGAATGTGGAGGTAAGATAACGTCAATGAGAGGAAGTGGTGTAAGTGAGGTGCAAGTTTTGTTTAGCGACAAGTTGCAAGTTTTGAAAAGATTTTCCCTTTTTTTTAATTTATGTAAGAGTTTTCCAAAGAGATTTTTGAAAAGAGACTTGAGACGCAAACGTAATCAACCACACATGCACAATCAGACCTAGATCATGGGTCACCTAGGTCAGCTAGACAGCTCCTAACTAGGGCTAGAAATAGGACCTCAAACCGCCTCTTCACCGTCAATTGCGGCCAGGTAAGTGCCAGGTAAGTGGGAGGCTCCCCGCTAAAAGTAGTGGTCCTAATTAAGTAACCACTTGCCTTGACACACTTGCCTAGACACCGCAAAGTCAGTTAGGATAAACGGTCGATGCCTATGACTAGTCCTTTGCCTTATTGAGCTCGAAGTCCTTAGGGCTGAGTCTAGTATTTTTTTATTAAAAGTGGTCGATGCAAATGCTTTAAGTGCTTTCTGGGGTCCTGAGAAGGGTAATGAAATCCCCACCCAATCTTAGTTTGGTCAATAGCCCCTTAAAGTCCGATTAAAATATGCAAAACATTAAATTCACTTGCAATCAATTATTTTTAGTGCGGCGCAAAGAAACCTGCAGAAAATTTGTTATTGAGAAGGGGGAAGAAGATTTTTAGCGCAAAGAAATCCTCAAGAAAATTTCTTAAAAGGATATATTTTAGGTTGCAGAGGGGAGAAGGAGAAGTCAAACCGAGAAACTTTCGCGCAGAGAAGACCACAGACGACCGCGGTTCCGCGGTTTGGAGCGCAGATATGCCGCGGTTTCGCGGTGGTAAGAGGAGATCAGGTCCTCAGAAAAATTGTACGGCTCTGTTGTGAACTTTCCCCTCGGTTCTGATGTGACTTCTTCTGTTTTGCCCTCTGTAAATTTCCAGATCCGAGATTCTTTGCTGTTCCTGCAAAATTCAAAAGATAAAACACTTCAAACAGATAAAAATTGATAAAATGTTTTTGTACTTTTTCTATTTTCATATTTTCAAGATTTTCAAAATTTATATCAACCCGAAATTACACAAAAGAAATTTTACGCCATCCCCGGCAACGGCGCCATTTGATTAATAGAGACTTTAAGATCAAAAATATTTTTACCGCAATCAAGAACGGCGTCGCATGAAGCTAGCCGGTGAATACGGGTCAGTCCACAGGGATGTGTAATTTTCCTAAGTGTTCTCACGAGTTGATTCCAATGGTTGTTTGGTTTTGTTTTAATTGAATCTAAAACTAAGTTGTACGATGATAAAGAAGCTTGCTAGGGTTAGGTCTAAGGTAGGGTTTGATAAGATTGAATGTCACATCTCTTTCATTGCCCTAAATGAAATCTTTTAGAAGTTATAGCAACTATTAGAAAAAGGGATTACGATGATTGGGAAGAAACGAAGTTTCTTCCTCTAGATCCTTGTCCGTCCTTTCCTAATATTTTCTCTAACCTTCATGGAAGACATGCATGTCCGGTCCTTTATACTACGGTTTCACCGTTACCTCGTGGGTAGGGTGCCGTAGGGAGAGGATCATGCATGCATGCATGAAGTTCTAGTTATGAAAAATAATTGGGCATGAAAGAGATGAGAGATATTCATCTCTCAATCCCTCCCTTATTCCTAACCCTAACAAGCGAGGAAATTACTCGCTCATTAGGGGATCTTTTAAAAATAACATTTAAAAATCACTTACCTACTGCAGTTTAAGAAAGATTACACACTAGATTACTAGGGCAAAAGATTAATTTAATCTAAGGCAATAATTTAACTATAAACTAAGGCAAGAATTAAAAAAATACTTACAGGAAATGATGCTCTTCAATTCTCAAAAGATTCTGAAATTTTATTAATTGAAAAGAGCCATCCTTCTTACAGTATTTTGATTACATATTTATAAGGAAATAGGAAAACTAGGGTTACAAATTCTCTCGCATGTGCTATTACAGATATGCCCACGAAAAATCCCAACCTACGCACCGACACACCGTTAGAAGAAATTAGCACCGACACGTGCGTCAGATGGCCGCGTAACCGCGGCAAATGTGGGGGTAGGGCCGCGGTTCCGCGGCCCTTTAGTGAGATCATTTGCTCAATTTTTGTGGGCTGGATCTTGATGCTTTGGGCTTTCTATTTCTATAGTTCTTTTCTTCATTTGGCTTCTGTGTTTTCTCCAGATCTTTCAGTGAAACTTGTAGTGATCTTGTAACTGTTTCCTTTGACATTTCGGACCATGCGTTGCCTTGTACAATTGTGAATTGTTCTTTGTCTAGGCTTGGCTAGGATCCTTCTACTTGTTGGTCAAAAGTCCCTCTTTTGTATCATCTTTTTCCTTTTTCACTGTTTTCGCTCCAAGAACCTGTATCCTGTAATATGTAGCAGACATGCGTCAAAAGCACCTGTTTATTTATAAAACAAATAAGAATGGGGAATATAATAATGCAATATTATGGTGTGAACACTGTCCTACGATTTCTATTACCATTGGGGATAAGAACATCAACCGCGCACTATTAGATCTTGGTGCCAGTGTTAACCTGCTTCCGTACTCAGTATATGGGCAACTAGGTGTAGGAGAGCTAAAACCCACACACTGCACTCTCCAAATGGCCGACCGATCGATCACCCGTCCTAGGGGTGAGCTAGAGGATGTGTTAATCAAGGTTGGGGACTTCATATTCCCCGTTGACTTCATTGTTTTAGACACACAGCCTGTAGCTAACCCCCAGAATCAAATTCCGGTGATACTCGGTCGCCCATTCCTTGCAACCTCAAATGCTGTGATCAATTGTCGAAATGGTTCGATGAACCTATCTTTTGGAAACATGACAGTTGAACTCAACATTTTTAGGTTGGGGAATCAGCCCACCGAACCTAATGCTCATATACTAGACGTTTGCTCAATCCAGGAGATTACCCCAGAAGAGTGTGAATTCGAGGAGTTTTTGTTCGATCACGATAACCTTAACGCCACTCGTGCGTTCCTCTTCGAATCTGCTGCTGTTTCTGCGCCCGACAATGACTACGAGTGTTTCACTTTCTCGAACGATCTTAGCCACTCACTACCCAAGTTTGAATACTTCGAATTTCCGGATGAGTTACCTGAACCATCCAACTCGGTCGCTTACACTCGTTTTGAACCTTTGCTGGAATCCTTTGAGTTCGAAACCTTTTCACCAATCTTGCCTTCAATCATTTCACCTCCAACGCTCGAACTCAAGCCTTTGCCGTCTCACCTTAAGTACGCTTACTTGGGTGAGAACGAGACCCTCCCTGTTATCATCTCGGCTTCTCTAGCTCCAGAGCAAGAGAAAGCCCTTCTTGCGGTCTTGCACAGCAATAGGCAAGCTTTTGGCTGGTCCATGGCGGACATCAAGGGGATTAGTCCCCTGATCGTTAAACATCACATTCATCTGATGGATGATGCCAAACCAGCCAGGGATCCACAAAGGCAACTCAATCCAGTCATGAAGGAGGCTGTGAAAAAAGAAATTGTAAAGTGTCTGGATAGTGGTATCATTTACCCTATCTCTGATAGCCAGTGGGTTAGCCCCATTCACGTTGTCCCCAAGAAATCAGGCATAACGGTCATCACTAACGAGGCGAACGAGTTAATCCCTACTCGCACCCAAACTGGGTGGCGAGTATGCATTGATTACAGAAAACTCAACGCCGCAACGCGGAAGGACCTCTTTCCGCTACCTTTCATTGACCAAATGCTTGAACGATTCGCCGGACACGAGTACTACTGCTTTCTTGATGGCTACTCCGGCTATAATCAGATTCCCATCGCCGAAAAAGACTAGGACAAGACCACATTCACTTGTCCTTTCGGCACGTTCGCATACCGTCGCATGCCCTTTGGGTTATGCAATGCGCCCGCTACCTTCAAGCGGTGTATGATGGGAATCTTCTCAGACATGGTGGAGAAATTCTTGGAGATCTTCATGGACGATTTCTCCATCTTCGGCGATTCCTTCAACGAGTATTTTCTGCATCTTGACGCTGTCCTTACCCGATGTAAGGACAAAAACCTCACTTTGAATTGGGAGAAGTGCCACTTCATGGTGCGTGAATGTATTGTCTTAGGACATTTCATTTCGCAAAATGACATAGAGGTTGACAAAGCGAAGATTGAGGTCATTTCCAATCTCCCTCCTCCCAGATGCGTCAGAGACATCCGATCCTTCCTTGGCCATGCCGGTTTTTATAGACGATTCATCAAGGACTTTAGCAAGATTGCTAGGCCCTTGACTCTTTTGCTGGCCAAGGACACGCCATTTTACTTCAACTCGAGCTGTGTGACTGCGTTCGAGTCATTAAAATGCTCACTCACTTCTGCTCCCGTTCTTTCTTCAGCTGACTGGACGCACCCATTTGAGATTTTGTGCGATGCATTCGACTTTGCCATTGGTGTTGTCCTTGGACAACACATCAACAAAATACCGCATGTAATCTATTATGCTAGCCGAACCCTGAACGACGCCCAACTTAATTATACAACAACTGAGAAAGAATTCTTAGCTGTTGTATTTGCTTTAGAAAATTTCAGGCCCTACCTCATCGGCTCTCCAGTCATTGTCTACATAGACCATTCTGCTCTGCGCCATCTTTTTGCGAAGAAAGATGCAAAATCTCGGTTAATACGTTGGATCCTCTTGCTTCAAGAGTTTGACCTTGTCATCAAGGATAAAAGAGGATGTGAAAACGTAGTTGCCGACCATCTCTCACGACTTCCTTCTTCGCCGTCGCCTCAACTTCTGATCAATGACGTTTTTCTGGATGAACAACTCTTGACAGTATCTTGCGAACCCTGGTTCGCAGATATTGTGAACTATTTGGCCACAGGGTTACTACCGACTGAATGGTCAAGTCAGGACAGACTTCGATTCTTATCCCAAGTAAAACACTTTTACTGGGACGAACCCTATCTGTTCAAGTACTGTCCCGACCAGATTATTCGTCAGTATGTCCCTGACGATGAATTCAAGAGTGTGCTGTCATTTTGCTACGATCAAGCATGTGGCGGGCATTTTGGCCCCTGAAAGACAGCTGAGAAGATCTTGCACTGTGGTTTCTACTGGCCACAACTCTTCAAAGACGCTCATGACTACTGCAAGACTTGCTCCCGGTGCCAACACTTGGGCCGGATATCCAGGAGGAACGAGATGCCGCTCTAACCAATCTTGGTTGTGGAGATTTTCGACGTTTGGGGGATGATTTCATGGGGCCGTTTCCCAGCTCTTTTAGGAACTTGTACATCCTTCTCACTATTGATTACGTCTCTAAGTGGGTCGAGGCTGTGCCCAGCCAGACTAACGACAACAAGGTTGTCGTTAGGTTTCTTAAAGAAAACATTTTCTCCCGGTTTGGGCACCCCAGAGCGATCATTAGCGACAATGGAACTCATTTCTGCAATAAGACTTTTGAGGCCTTGATGCGGAAATATTCCATTAATCATAAGCTATCTATGCCCTAACACCCCCAAACCTGTGGGCAAGCCGAATTTTCAAATCGGCAAATCAGGCAGATACTGGAGAAAACGGTTTCCAAGAACCGTAAGGATTGGTCGATGAAACTCACTAATGCCCTTTGGGCATTTCGAACCGCTTATAAAACCGATCTTGGCATGTCTCCCTATCGGCTTGTGTATGGAAAGGCTTGCCACCTCCCTGTCGAAATAGAGCATCGCGCATTTTGGGCGATAAATGAGCTGAATCTGTCTCTCGAAGATGCGGGCAGCCATCGGAAGCGGCAGTTGAACGAATTGAGTGAGCTTAGGGATGAGGCTTACGAAAACGCGGTTGTCGTTAAGAACCGAACGAAGGTGTTTCACGACAAACACCTTTTGCGCAAAACTTTCGTACCTGGTCAACAGGTACTGCTTTACGACACCCGGCTACACTTCCATCCAGGAAAGCTCAGATCTCGCTGGAAAGGGCCGTATTTTGTGCGGAATGTGTATCCGCATGGCGCTGTGGATTTGGAGAATCCAAAGGATGGTTCATTTTTCAAAGTTAACGGATACGGACTAAAACCGTACCTTAGTGCCGAACCAACAGAGGAGCTCCTGGTCTTACAGGAGCCGGTTTACCCTGCATAATCTTCCTCTGCCTACCACCAAACTTCGGTTATCCAACCAAGAACAGTGGACATTTTTCCAAATAAGTTTGGGGGTATGTATATACCATTTTGTATATATTTGTAGATACTCTTTTCCATTTTTACTATTTTTCTTTTCTTTAAAAACAAAAAAAAATTGTGTATATCTAACCGACAATTTTGAACCTTCAATGATCTCTTCATGCAACGACAGTGAGGACACTGTCCAGTTTAAGTTTGGGGGTACGCTCGGTACACATTTCAAACCTTCGCATTCATATTTATATTTTGCATCTGCATACTAAAATCCATAAAAATCAGAAAATTCTAAAAACATAAAAACTTTTTATCAAGTTAGCTAGTGGGAGAACTCAGATTCAACATTTTGACGGTTTTGTTTGATAAGATAAGAATAACTAAATCTTACTTTTAGATTTTGAAAACCTGAAAGATAACTCTCCTTTGAAGTAAACTATAGCTGATATACGTCTTTACATCACACTACACGTGTCGTGAGTTTTGGAAATTAGATGACAAGTCTATTATGTTTAAAAACTTTTAAATGGATAAATGATTTTTTGAGGATCAAATAGGTTTGTTCTTAAATAAGTAATATCAAGAATAGTTTATGATGTGAAGTGAATATGAAGGAATGTTATTGATACCTTAATTGGAACTAAGTCTGAAAAATAACCCATCTGGAACTTGATTGGAATGATTACACACCGAACCCACTAAACACGTATTTTATCCAAAAAAATAATTGAACTGCCGGTTATATCTCCGTTCGTATTGAATTATCATGATTTTCACGCTAAATTGTCTTTTGTTTTTGGACCTAGGTAACTTGAGTAATTAAGTCCGCTGAGGTGTCTCTACACCTAATGCCCTAAAACCAACTGATTTGGGTGCATTGGCCCAAAGATCGTTAAGAAGCCTAGAAAGTCCAGATTAAAACAAAGTCAAGCAAGTGTTCTCTCCGAGTTAAAATTCCTAACGGTTCTTTGTGTGAGAATAATCTTGACAAAAGACAGGTTCTTAAAAAAAAAATATTTCTAGCGGAGATATGAAAGTTTTATTCTATGATAAAGACTATTGCACGTTCACAGAGGTGTGTATGAAATGAAAACAAGAAAAAGGTGGAGTGAAAAATAAGACCTAGTTTCCTGTTAAGGAAGATAGAAATTCTGAAGTTGAAACTTTACTGGAAAACGAAACTTGAAAAATGCTTAACTCTTTATAAAACTTATGTGATCCTTTTAAAAATTTTATCTGGACTTTTATTGTGTGACATGATGATTTTAACCGATCCTTCTGGAACTTAACGACACTATTTGCACTGCACGTAAAGATATATAAAATCTTAAGTTAAATAAGAAGCGAGGTGTGAAAAATAAAGGTTCGATAGTCTAGACTTAGGATAATAGAATTGTTATTTTCTGAAACAAAACCCTTGGGTTTGGATCATAGTTATTTTGCAAAACTAGTTTGACCGGATTTTGTGTGTAGTATCCGCTGAAAACCCTCAGGAGACAACACTCCTCCTACTAGGGACACCTAGAGGTTTAACGGCTTGTTGCACATGCTCAGTGCAATCGCGTTCCCTGCGAAAGTGAGGTTAGGAGTTTTTGTGAATAAATTGGCTTTGCTCGGGATGAGCAAATGATAAGTTTGGGGGTATTTGTTCATATCAGATTTTTGCATTTTTATACCGCCCAATTTTTATCACATTGCTTATCGGTAAGTACTCTTGAGCCGTGTTTGCTACTCAATTGCAGGATACAGGTTCTCAGCTCTAAACAGTGAAATTCATGGAAAAGCACGACAAATTCTGGATTACTGCAAACAGATAAAACACGGGCCTCCGCTCTCTATCCGTATGTTGCCGCACACCAGTTTAAAGGACAAAATAGCAAATCGATGTCATTTTCATGCACAAAGCTCAATATCAGCACTAGATCCAACATATCTACGCGGAGCTCAAGGAAATCATAGCAAAAGATCCACATCAAATCACCTTTTGACCTGCTGCAAATCTGGACGAAATGTGGAGAGATTCTGAGAAACAAAGTGTACCAAACTGATCCAAATATCAACACTAAGAAGCACAAAAAATTGGAGGACCCAATTCCTCTAAAAGGCCGCGGTTCCGCGGCATAAGCACGCTTAGGCCGTGGATCGACGGCTTTATAAACTCTGCAACATATGAACTTTTGGGGGCAGTTTTGGTATTTCATGTGGGGACAGATTGTTGCCCTAGGTTTTCTGTTGCCTGCCTATAAATAGTCCAGAACTTGCCAAAGCCAAGGGTGCTTATTCTTGTATTTAGATTTTAGAATACATGTTTTTGTTCTTCTTCCTCTTCTCATCTCCTCTCCATTAAAAACTTGTAGTGAGCTTTTGTGAGTGAAGGATGAATAAAAGAGTTCTTTTTGTTACCATGCTTGTCTTGTTATTTTGTTAATGATAATTGCTTGTATTTTTCATTTGCTAATCTAGTTGTTGTTATTTGTTGTTTGTTTCTTTCTTGTTCTCTTTTTCTTTATCCTTTAACAACAATGATGCTTAAGCTTGATCCTTGCCAAAGTGAGGTCTCAATTAGCTAGTTGTAATCTTCTAACCTCTTTCTTTCTATCTTCCTCCTTTGTTTTATTTTCCTTTTTCTTGTAATGGGTGAGTAGTTTTCATACTTGTTAGGGTAGGATAAGGAAAGTTTGAGAGAAGGAAATCTCTCTCACTCTTTTCTTGCCCAACATCTTAATTCGGACTCCCGTTAATTGAACCACAATCCGCTCCCTACGGCACCCTATTTTACTTGATAGCGGTGATTCCTTAGTGAGACCGGTTGTAGTTGAATTAACCGGAGGTTAAGGCTAAGAGCCAAGAACGGACGGACAAGCACCAAAAGGAAGAACTTATGCGTTGGAAAGCCTAGCTTATACTCGCAAGTTCCTTCCTAGTCGTGCTAATCCCCGTTGTTGCCGATTACCGTAACACCGATATTAAGAGTGGCAACGAAAGAAGTGAGCGACTGCTAACTCAAACTAACCTAATCCTAACTCTAACAAGCTCTCTATATATATCATTTTAGCACATAGTTAATCTCAAAACAAACCTGGACATTTGGACTTAACTCGTTAAAGTACATAGAAAAAGATTCCCATCTCCCTGCGGATGACCCGTACTCAACCGGCTAGCTACAAGCGAAACCGTCTTGATTGCGGTAATTAACTAAGCACGCAAAAACTATACCAATCAGTTAGCGAAAATTGAAGAAAGGACTTTAGCGGATTTCTTAGTCACGAACCCTAGAGTAAGGATTTGCATACACGCACACATATACACTTGCATATATCATCTTCTTGTGCGTATATGGGAATGTGTATATATGTATATACGCATTGGTATGGGACTATGCATATATATATTCATATACACATGCATGAATGCTGAGGATAGTATATGATATTTGGAGATGAGTCGATGAGATTGGGCTTGAGGCCATGAGATCGGTGATGTGATATGGTCCGTATTTGAGATACGACATGATATTTTAGCGGGTTCTTTAGGCGTGGTGTTTTCATACATACGCATGCATTTCATAGATGGTATCAGTATTGTACTAGACGTAGATCAGTAACCCGATCATGATATTTGATAAAGAGGATACCTAATGATTAATGGAATAGATGTGAAATTTGACCCTTACCCAGATTTGGGAGGCCGTACGACGGATTTACCGTACGAGCTATATATATTGACGATAGATCCGCACTCTTGATTCGAGAATGTCATATGATATGTTGTATCGTACATGATATTATTGAGGAGGGATCACCGACTATTATACATGTACATATATATATATATATATCGACTCATATGTAGGTGGTTTCCGTACCCCTTTTGATTGGTTGTTAGTTAGACCTGTTGTTTACCTAGTAGATGTCAGATATGACCCAAGTCATACCTATTTCCAAAACTGACGAATCGTGAGAATTTTAAAGACATACCAAAGGATTCTACGGATATTTTAAAAGACGTATCTTTTCTTAAAAACACCGTAGTCCTTATTTTCAAACACCACGATTCGTAAAATTTCAAACAGCAAAACAGTATAACACATGTATAGTAAGGTAGATTCCTTGTTGTTACGTTATTATTCGTGTTCCGCATATTATTGTTGTATTTACTATTCATTTTCCTTATTATGTTGTTATTGCCTTATTGCATGTCATTGTGTACGTAGTAATTATAAAACTATGCTGTTAGGACACCAGCACCATTACCGATGACGCGTATGCTCCACGTACACTCGCTTGTCGGCTCACACATATCTTCATCGGTAATTCCCATGTCACGTACACTTTAGAAAATACTATTTCATTGACATAGCATGCTAATTGATGTTGCTATATGTTATAGATTTCATATGCTCGTTAAACTATTGCATTCATTACATGATATCAGATGCATTCATATATTCATTGGTTATACAGTATTATGGACATTATGTCGGTTTTCACTTTCATTGACATGGTGATTTGATGTTTTCGGATCCGTCTTAAGATTTTCTGGATTTAGAAAACCGCATGTGAAAGTTTTATAACTGATGATGTATTTTAAAGAGAAAAATGGGGTTTTTCCTTGATATGATGAGTAGTGTCCACCATGATGTTTTCTCAGTTCTGTGATAGTTTTCGAGACCCGATTCGAGGAGTTGGATGAACCGTCTGGGGGTACATGGTGGACCCGGTATGCTACCCCGGGGCAAGAAGTTCGAGTAGTAGACGATGAGCCCGGCAGGGGAAGACTACCTACCGGTGATTTTACCTGGCGCGGCGGATATCCGGAGGATACCGTTCGTGGCCGTGAGATCGATGATATGGGCTGATCCGTTCTACCGGAGCCCGCGGGCCGATCCCGCAGATGATACGGATGCCTGAGGTATTGATATTTGAGACTTGATTTAAGATTTGAGATATTGAGATTTGATACTGAGATACTGAGACTTATGTTTTGTGTCGATACTTGACACTGATTTCTCTGTTGCATTCATTAATGATACGTGATTGACATACATATAGAAATCTCATTGATTAAAGAAAACAGCAGTCTCACTCATGACATATTCTGTTTCCATTCGTAATGCATTCATACATCATATATCTGATATGTTGCTATCTGAGGCACTGACACGAGCATGTAGTATTACATTATCCATAGTTGGACCAGGTTTTTATTGAGGATATTACCTGATATGACCTAGGATAGCGTTATGCATGCGATTTCTACTCGTAGATGTTTTCTACTCACGAGTTGGTAACTCACCCTCATTATGCCACAGCTCCTTGCAGATTTTGCCGTACAGGTTCTTTGCGGCTTTGCTAGCACACTGTTCTTTCTGGGTGATTGCTTTGGCAGGTGGGTTCTTTTGCATCAGGACAACCATCGATTATTTATTATTTCAGTTGTATCTAGAAACTCTATCAACCAGATTGTATATTTGAGAGAGTTAGAAGACCAAATTTGTTATTCTTTCGACCTTAGAGTCGCGCGTTGTATTATTCTTGGGTTTTCTTGTTGTTTTGAGTTTCTTTTGAGTTTTGATCCTCGCCCTTCGGCGTTGTATATTATATTTCTTGCGTGGTCATGGCCGTCGATTGACGAAGAGCTAGCTCCCGCTTGGGGATGCCTTTTTATTTCATTTCGTATACTATTCATGTTGTATCCCGTTTGGGGCCAGTATTTACAAAGGAGACTCTGCCGAAATTTTCAGAAAATACTTGAGATATTAAAAATACATACGTCGGCCTATATTGATTAAAACTACTTTCTTTCAATTGGATTTTACTTCACACTACTGCTTCTTTGGTTTTGATTTCTGGGTTTTGGCTTACTTAGATTACGTACGCCTCGAGACGTTCGAAATTTAAGTGTCGTTCATGTTCCGTACTTTTCGGGTCGTGACATCTTTTCTACCCTCAGCATGTTGAGGAGCTTCGGAAGATCTGCTTCCATATCATGCATATTGAACTTCAGCACGAACTGAAAGAAGGTGTGGGGAAGGGACTGCAATATCAAGTCGATGTATAACTCATTTTCTAGCATACATCCCAGGTTTGCGAGTTCTTCAATGAGGCTGATCCTTTTCAGGACGTGCTCTCCTACAAGTGATCCTGGAGCTAACCTCATCTGGAATAGTTTCCTTGAGGCTCGTACCTTGCGATACGAGAGTGCTCTCCATACAATTCCTTGCAATGGACAAAAATGGATTTAATATCCATATTTTCGTGTTGTTTCTGGAGTTCATTGTTCATGGACGCCAGCATGATACACTTAGCTTTTTCACAGTCTAGATCCCATGTTTTGCGGACCTCTTTATCCGCAACTGAGGAATCTGGTTCTGGGATAGGGGGAGCGGTAGCGGTGGTGACATATGCAACTTTGTCATAAGTCAGTGCAATGTTGACATTCCTTAGCCAATCCTTATAGTTTGGCCCGGTCAGTGTATTCTTTTCAAGTAATAGTTTCAGTCCTGCCATGGTAGCTGCCAGAGAGAGAGAGAGAAAAGAAACACTCAACATATGCTCTTGCAAGTTTAGATTGGTTTATTAGTTTATCTAAATAGGATGGCTCCTATTGTTTCCTCAAATTCTTCTTCAAACCCTAAAAGAAGAATTAGTCAGGATTAATCGCACGGCAAAATACTTGCTTAACCTTTCAGCCAGGCTATTGTCGGTACTTCGAAGGAGGTTTTCCAACGCTTTCGCGAAGTTCCTTAATTATATAACCTCTTTTCCCTGGAGGCGTAGCCTCGCTAACACCATTCTAGACACCTACTTGGTTTATAGCATTGATTGTTAAGTGATAAAATTTCCCAAGTGTAATCCTACTCATCAGTGGGATCGGGATCTAACTATCATTGCATAATGACCTAGATGGAGGCCACTCTAGTCACCACACTCCAGAAGGTATGCTAAATCTGCAAGTTTCCTTTATGTTTGAAACTCCCAATATGGTTTTTACCCCAAGTTCTTATGACCTTGACGTAGGCCAACAAATCATAAAACGCAAGTCAAGTTCTACCCGTCGTTGTCCTGATTAATTTAGACCCATCCGTACTTGCCCCTGACATAGGCCAACAAAGCTGTACGACTGTCCTAAACTAATGCATCTACCTATGCAACAAATGATCAACACATTGCTACCATTCATTATGCCTTGACGTAGGCCAACAAACATAGCATGAATACGATGTGTTGTTTATTTGAAACGACGGAGGGCTACGGATAGTTTTTGGCGAAACCGTTAATGTAATGAACTTCATATAATCAAAGGAACCATGATAGCTTTTTAAAAGGAGTGGTTTAAGCTCCGCATTTAAAATTTTCTTTTTTAAGAAAACCGAGTGGTTTTGAAATTGTTCCAATGATTTAGTTTAGGTTTGTTTTATTTGCATTAATGAATTAATGTTGTCCTATCAATTAATCCTACCATTGCAGAAAGAAACGAAAATACAACGTACGCTTATGCTATCCGCATTCTCCATGGGGCCCCGTCATCACCCGTTAGGTTACTTAACTAACGACAGAGCGGGGGCTGGACTAGCGCGGATGCAAAACATAAGCAATGCCTAATAAATATCATATATATAGATATATTCATTCGTCTCATGCAAAAATAGGCATTCCAGATCACAGATGAACACATTGGATATACTAGGAATCCGCGTTTTGTTTGGGCCTGCAACGAAAGACGGATTACACGGTTGCGATGAATAGCCAAAACCCCACCCTAGAACCCTACGGGTGCGGCAAACTACCTTCCAAATACCCATAGTGAAGTAACCTCCCTCAACAAAGTGAGTAGGTCACTTGGCACTTCAAAGTACCCGGTAGTTTGTGCACCCCACCTTGGGTCTAACCTAGGAGCAGAAAACAGTAAAATAAATAATATACAATGGAGGCTACAACCTCAACCCGGATGTGAGACCATAAAATAATATTACATCAATTTACAATTTACATCAAATGAAAGATAAACACTCATCTCACAACCCCGGATATTCATCCACGACAATCCAACAAGTTCATATACACAAACCAATATCACAGATAACAGATATATGCAACCCCCACTAATCGACGTATACCGATTAGTAGACGTTCAGCACATATAACGCATTACAGATATAATCTGATTAGCTAAAGTTTATAGAATTCCGATCAATAACCATATTTGAATCTACTCCAAGTACAACACTTTACACAGTAATTCCTGAGCAGAAACAAAATATCCCAGAAAACACAAAACCAACACAGAGAGCTCCAGAAAAAATTTGGACCAACTCGGAGTCAACTCTGTCGTGGATCCATGGTGGAACGCTTGGTTCAGCCGTGGTTCCGCGGTGGTCTGACCAAGTTAGGTGCCTAAATCACTTCAGTGTTCTAGAAAAAGCCAGCACGTATTTTTCAGGTCTCTGAAAATATTTTTAGGCCCGTTTTTACAATCGACAGAAAAGGTAATTTTTGTTCGTGTTTTCGGGATTTTTCCGTGATCAAAGTTCTAAAGACTTTGCTAACATGTTAGTTATGGTTTAGCTAGGCTCTGATACCACTGTAAGTCTATATTACCCATCCCGGAAGTTCACGGAGAGGCGGAATAGATAAAAATCGAATTTTTCTTTGCAAGATAACATAGACTAGCCACTAGGATCTTTGCTAAACATTAACTAACAAATTAACTAGGAGTTCTAACTACTATGTTGGATGGTTATACCTCAAGCTTGAACTCCTTCTTCTCCTTTGTTGTGCTTCTCCTTGTTGTGAGCTCCTTGGAGTGGTTGCGGATGGTTCCCCTTCGTCGGGTTCTCTATGTCAAAGATGATCCACCCGAAGGTCTCTACCTTGAGTTCCAACCTCTACAATGAAGTAACTAGAGTGCTTGGTGTGCTAGACTAAGAACTCTAGAGTGAGTAGAGAAGTGTTTTTGTGGTTTGGTCTCAAAAGCTCTTGATTTTAAACTCATGAAACACTTGAGCTTTGAGAGAGGAAGAGGAGAGAGCAACCATGAGAGAGAATGTATCATCATAAAATGAATGGTGAGCTCTCATATTAGGGAAAAAGAATAATCAAAATTTTATTAAGATAATTGTCATGGTTGATGTTGATTTGACCATTATCATGTCACAATTAATGCTAAGCACAAATATCTTTTGCTCAACAAAAATATCTAAGTCAACAAGGGTCAACATGGTCAAATGGTCAAACCAAATTAGCCATAAAACAATTATCTCTAATAAAAGATTAGCAATCAATTTCCCCATCTCATTAAGGTTTTAATCAAGTCACTGGTCAAAACCCTAATGAGGTGTCTCTTTCTCTGCCTCTGTCAACTGTATATACATACCCGCATCCGTGTTCCGAAGAACACGAAATGCAATGAGACTGAACCAGCCTAAAATCATATACTAGGATCTGTCTTAAAGCAAAGCCCACTAGTATCAACTGCCCGAACACCAAACACGCACAAGTACGCGTATGTAAATGAACCCTGTCATAAAACCATACGACCTCTACCTCATTTCGTCCAAAGGTGAACAACCCTCTGTGTGGGACTCTAATGTCTCGACACTACGCTGGTAGTGGGTTTAACCACAGGCCGCAAGCGGTACTAGCTGTACATAACGGTCCCTAGGTAGATGTCGATAAAAAGGCTGACGAGCGAACTCGTCCGAAACCCTAACTGAGCCTGTCCGTGACAATATCCGTGCAGTCCGGTCTGTTCGTCTAAGAGTATCGCATGTAAGGTCTAGGTGGACGGAAAATTCCAGACCCCTAATAACCGTACAAGTCATGTCGGTGTGGCTCATGACCATCCGAGGATCTACCAGTGCATCCACCAGTAATTCTCAATCAGCCATGGTCAGGGACTTATGGTAATGACCAACCGATCACTGTACGATATCGACTCTCTATACCGGGAGAGAGGAATCCCTAACAGTCGCTCACTGCCTCCATGTGGCTCAGGACTGTACCTAACTAAAACCTGTTTTCATGACTCTTTTGAGCCATCGTAGGGTAGTAATAAAAGCACAGTAGGAACTCACACGAGATAAATGACGACCTCAGGTCGACAGACTATCTGCACACATGTCACCAGAGAACTGCTATTTGATGCTAGGTATAATACCATCTAGTCAGTCCTCGGCGAGTCCTGTCCGGTGAACTCACACCCAGTGAGCATCTGTATACAATCTTAGGTGCACATCACCAATGGCCGCGGGACCAATCCTTCGCCCCTCGTCAAGGTCCAGATATGTATACACTAGTCTACTCTGGAGTATCGATGCCCAGCCTCAATACTCCTGCGACTAGGGACACTTAAGGATGTGCCTATTGACCACCCAGCTCCCACAAGTATGACTGCCATCACAACGCTGGCAGCCAGGCAAACATCCTACGGGCTTTATCAACATGTTCACAATATATGAAACACAGAGTAAAATATATCACATGTTAAGATAAAGACAAACCAAATAGCGTACTATCATATCGAGCAAGATTGTCCTGTACATACATATCCCTGGCATCCTATACAATGAAGGCCTGTAGGGCATATATATCCAACACAAATGACTTCATGCTCGACATGATAGTATGATATCTGGTTGTACTTTATGTTAACATGTTTATTTGATTGTATTATACTGTTCATTTCATACATGATGATAAAGCCCTGAGGATATTTGCTTGACTTCTATGACTATGATGGAGATCATACTAGTGGGGCATGTGTAGTTTATAAACATATCCTAGAATGTTCCTAGTCGAGGGTATATCGAGACAGGGCATCGATATTCTAGAGTAGACTAGCATATACGTTTCTTGACCCATATGATGGGCAATGGATAGTCCCATATCCATTGGTGTTGTGACATCGAAGATTGTATACGGTTGCTCAGTGGAGACCGAGTACACTGAACAGACTCACTGAGAACTCCTATATGGTATTATATCTATTGGCTGATAGCAGTTCTCAGGTGACACTGGTACAGGTTAGTTTGTAGACCCAAGATTGTCATAGAGTCTTGTGTGTTCTCCTACTGTGCTTTGATTTCCACTCTACCACGGCTCTACTGAGTCGTGCAAACAGGTGGATTTTGGGTACAGTCCCAAGACACATGGAGGCAACGAGCGATAGGAGGGGTTTCGTCTCTCTCGGTATCGGGAGTTGATGTTGTGCTATGCGTGATTGGCTTTGACTCGAAGTCCCTGGCCAGGGATGATGAGATTTACTGATAAGTGTTGTCAGTAGTTTCTCAACCGGTCATAGACTATATCCGCATGACTTATTAACTTATTAGGGCTTGACAATTCCATCCCTATACTTGATATGCAACATATCAAACGAAGAGACTGGACTGTACGGTAAGTGTTGCTAGTTGGCTCGACGGGAGTTTTGAAAGGTTCGCTTGTTTTTCTTCTGATCGCTCAATACCCGGGTGGCCGTTACGTTTAGCTGACCGCTTGCGGCTTGTGGGTGTTTGATATGATCATCACCTACTGCCGGCGTATTGACGAGTCTTAGAGTCCCACATAGGAGTTTTCTAGCTCAGGCGAAAAAGGATATGGTGTGCATATGAGATATGCGCGAGAGCTCGATTAAATGCGTGTATATGATACCGTATTTTAATCGGGTGTTTTTTTATTGGTCGGGTAGTATGTGATATGAACGGTTTATTAAATCAAGTATAGATTTAATATAGACTTTAAGCTCACTTTTCTTAAACCCTTTTTCTACTTTGGATGTATGCATGCATGTTTGCATTTATTTATATTTATACATGCACATGTTGATGTGAATGCAACATACATGCATGCATGTGTGTCATGGTTGTTGATACATTGGAGATGGCAATGCAAGACTCACATGGAATAAATATATGTATATATTTGTAAATGAGAAAAAGAAAAAGAAAAGTAAATCATGGTTCATTTTCCACACTCTTCCTTCACTTAACCATGAATTAAACCATGATTTAATTTCCTTAGTTGCTTTAACTCATTTGCAAAATATCTAGATATTTATTTACCATGGTTTGTTGAGAGTGTGACTCTCATATATATTTTTTTCTTTTCTCTTTTTATTAAGAGATTATCACTACTTGAGCTCAAGCTTTGCCATCTCCTTCTTCTTCCTCCTTCATGCTCTCTTGAGTTTTCTATTGAGTGAGGAACATAAAAAGAAAGGGGTTTTAGGTGAGAATACAAACCACATCACTATTCTACACTAGTCTATCCCATTAGTGTAGATTGTTTGCTCCACTTCTTTATTGATCAAGTGAAGTTGGGAGCTTGAGCAAGGAAACTCCGGGTGGATCATCGTAGACGACGAAGGACCCCGAGCAGAGTCGATCCAAGCTTCGAGTGGAGCCGTAGCAGTCCAAAAAGAGTGAAGGAGTTGACTACAAAGGTTGTAGTTCCTTATCTTTTAGCTTAGACTTCTTTTATTGTTTTTAAACCCTAATCTCTAGTTTCGATTCGGAGTTAGTTTGTATTAGCCCTCTAAAATTTAAAAGTTCATCACTTTATGCTATTTAAACCTAACTAGAGGCGCTACTACATACCAACATGGTATTAGAGCCTAGCTAGAGCTTTAGGGTAAATTAGACGGGGTTTAAAAACTCAATCGAACATTAAAAATGTGATTTTTACATGCTCACTGGATATTTTTTCAAATGCTGGAATTTTTTGTTCTAAAAATATTCTGAAAATAGTGCAGGGTTTTTTGTAGATCCCCAAGAAGAATGAGAGCCTAACTCGACATAACGACCGTGGAACCGCGGCAAAATCAGGCATTTGCGGCAGTTCCACGGCGTCGTTAGTGAGGCTTGGACCGTGCCTTCTTGTGCTGATCCATGAGTACATGCTGTGCTCTCTGGGAATTTTTAAAATAGGTTCAAGTGTTGAGATCTGTGGATTTAGTGGGTATGTTGATGTGTTGATTGATATATTTAACGCCGTCTAATCATTCTGAATGTGATACAATATTTGGAATCTATGCTAATTAGTTTTGAGAAAATTAACTTGTTATTTGTAAATCTAACATTTTGGTCTCGTAGGATATCGAGAATCTTGTTGAATTACCCGATCTCTTTTGAAAAGTGTTTTCATTATTAAGACCCAAATGAAAGATCTACGGTGTTAGCATGAAATCTGGGGTATGTGATTTTCAACGCTGAGTGTTTTCTTCTCTCTCTCTCTCCAGGTAGCGACTATGTCACGCCTTAATCAAGATAATAATATGGATGTATTGACAGAACCCGCTTGTTATACTGAGCTGGGGAATGTTGGTCCCACTCCAACTTATAATTGTTATTAGACCGAGCAGGAAATAAGGGATTACCAGAATTCCCGTGCCGCCCAAACGAAGAAAGTACATGTTGATGCATCTTCTTCGGATGTGTTCATTACAGAGAACTGGGAATGGGTGATAAGTTTCAAGAATTGGAAATGGTGCAAGTGTTACAGCAAAGCTTATTGGCAGTTATCATCCGGTATTACCAAATACAATGATTCTGAACGAATGTTATTAGATACCGAATCTGATATACAACATCATATCTGTCTCTTTATTATGTAAAGAAGGATATAATTTTGTATTGTTGGATAATATTTTGAACATTTCCTATATCAAGAGTTGATCGGATCAGACACGCTATCTAATGGCATATACGTTCTGAATCAAACCACAGTTCTTAACGTACATAACACACACAAGAGGAAGAGTTCAGAAATGAACGAATCCTTTTTAAGGAATTGTAGATCAGGTCATATCAATGCGACACAACTAGCTAAGTTACATTTAGATGCATATTAAAATAAGTTTGAATTTACATCTTGTGAAACTTGCCAGTCATGTCACAAAGATAAAATGACCATAGCTCCGTTTATTAAAAACAGGGAAAGAGTTAGCGAACTCTTGGAATTGATACATGATGATGTATGTAGGTCCCCTGTCTACACATGCCAAGATTGGTTCTTTGTACTTCATTACATTCACTGATGATCTCTCAAGATTCGAACATATGTTCCTGTTGAAACACAAGTTTGATACTTTTGAGAAATTCAAAGAATATAAGTTAGAAGTAGAGAACCAAAACAGATATAAGTATTATGTCCTTTGATGTGATCAGGGAGGAGAATACTTGAGGATGGAATTCCTGGACTATTCTAAAGGAGAACGAGATTCTCTCTCAGCATTAATCCTTCGTATACATCTCAGTATAACGGTGTATCGTGGCGGAGCAATCGCACCCGATGTGATATGGTGTGCTCTATGATGAGTATTACTGAATTGCCTACTTCCTTTGGGGGTTATGCACTTGTGAAGCTGCATACCTATTGAATAGGGTTCCAACCAAATCAGGTGCCTACCACTTCATATATGATATGGAATGGGAAGAGACTAGTCTTAAGCAAGTTAAGATTTGGGGCTATCTGGGCTATATCTAAAAGTAAAATCCGGACAAGATCGAGGCAAAGTCAGATCTGTAGAAGTTTGTTGAGTATCCCAAGCATTCGCGAGGGAATATCTTCTACCGCACCGAGGAACAAAAGGTGTTTTATTTCTCGGCATGCCACCTTTTAAGAAAAGGAATTTATTTTGGAAACAAATTTGTGGTCATGAGGTAGAACTGGAAGGAGTTCCAGCTATACAAACTACTGCTGATGATTTGGTAGAACCGGAGGATTCAATAGTTCTCGACGAACCTCAGCCTCTCCACTGATCTGGTAGGTTTCCTCATCCACCAGAGAGACACTTCGGTTTTCTCTATAACAGTGGGAGCAAGGATTGCATCAGGAGATGATGACCCAACTAGTTTCGAGCAGGCCATCAAGAGTGGTGACTCTGTAAGAATGGCTAGATGCTAAGCGATCTGAGATGGAATCCATATACCCCAAGAAAGTATGTACTTTGGTTTCTATATGTGAAGGGTTAAATCCCCATCAGGAGCAAGTATATCATGAGAAGATTACTTGGTGTAGATGGATAAGTTAAGACTATAAAATCTAGACTTGTTGTAAAAGGTTTTCGTCATCGACCAAGTGTGGATTATGATGAAACCTTTTCTAGTGCCTATGCTTAAGTCCATACAGGTCCTACTTGCCATTGCTACATACCATGACTATGATATCTGGCAGCTGGGTGTCATGACTGCTTTTCTAAATGATGATTTAGAAAAGAGCGTCTATAAGTATGCGGCATGAAGGCTTCGTAGACAGTGGGAGCAGCGGAAACGTGTGCATGTTTCTTTACAGGTTAAAGCAGGCATCGCGGAGTTGGAACATCAGTTTTGATGTGGTGGTCAAAGTGTTTGACTTCATCAAAATGGTAGATGAACCTTGTATGAACAAAAGGGTAGTAGAGAGTATTCTGGTCTTCCTCATATTGTATGTGGATAACAGACTCTTTATAGGGAAGGTGTTTCCTATGCTACACTCGGTCAATCTCCTCTTACCACAATAATTCTCCATATAGGATCAAGGTGATACCTCCTAAATCCTGGGTTTTGGATCTACAAGATAGATCTATACGGATATTAGGATTCTCAGTAGTTGTAGTGAGATGGTATCAATCGATCCTGGGGAGAATCACTGGATAGCTTTTAGGGTGATCAGGTCGACTGAATGTCAGTCACAGGCATTGTCTTTACCCACAGTGAAAGGACGGTATGTTGGAAGAGTTCAAATCTAGATACCGTAGAAAACTAGATGATAAATGTTGGATACATCGCTACCAACGATACTACCATAGAGCGAGTCTGGGTGTATATAAGTTCATGAGATGAACTTTGTTCCTACCATTGTGTGACAATGGAGTTGTGGCTTTGGCCTAGGAACCCCCATCCCATTAGTGATCCAGACATATTCTAAGGCAGTATCACCTGATCATAGAGATGGTTGATCTCCAGGGAGATCGAAGTTAGGAGAGTAGACACAGAGGACAACACGGCGGATCCACTCACAAAGGCCTTTTCCCAAAAGAGACTTTTATGGGATGGTTGAGTATGGGATACTACAACCGCTGCTGATTGTTGGGTATTGGATATTACAATAGATGGATCTAGTGCAAGTGGGAGATTGTAAGTTATATGTATGCCCTAGAGTCCATTACTGTACATATGATGTATATTGTAGTGGATGCTTGGACATATATAGGGAGGACTTTCTTGCTCGACATGATAGTATGCTATCTGGTTGCTCTTTATCTTGACATATACACTTATTGTCTCTCTATTACATGTTGATAAAACCCTTAGGATGAGTACTTGACTACCAGTATTATGATGCAGATCATAGTAATGGGGACAGAGTAGTCGGTAAGTACATCCTTCAAATGTTCCAAGTCGTGGGTGTATCGAGACAGGGCATCGATATACCAGAGTAGACTAGCGTATAGCTTCACGACCCATGAAGATGGGCGATGGATGTGTTGGAGATAGTGCCCTCAGAGTCAATTATTGGATCACAGGCACGTGATTGCAATGATTGAGGGAGGACCTATCCCAGGAGGACAGTCTTACTCGAGATGATAGTATGCTATCTGGTTTATCTTTATCATCGTGTACTGCTTTAGGTGACCTGACATGTCGCTATTACACGTTGATAGAGCCCCTAGGATTCTTGCTTGACGACCAGCAGTATGATGGCGATCATATACGTGGGAGCTGGTAGTCTATAAGCACATCCTTAAAAGGTCCCTAGTCGTAGGAGTTTCGAGACAGGGCATCGATACTCCATTAGTAGACTAGTGTATACAGTCGAGACCCCGACGAGGGGCGGTGGCCGGTCTCACAAGCCACTGGTGTCAGTTGGTTCACCTAAGATGTATACAGGTGCTCATTGGGTTATGGGTACACCGGACAGGACTCGCCGGGAACCTGCTAGTTGGTCTTATACCAGATGTCAGATAGCAGTTCCCAGGTGACATGTGTACAGGTTAGTTCATCGACCTGAGATCGTCATTTGTCTCGTGTGAGTTCCCACTGTGCTTTGATTACTACCCTACCACGGCTCAAAGGAGTCGTGCAAACAGGTTTTAGTTGGGTACAGTCCCGAGCCACATGGAGGCAGTGAGCGGATCTGCAGGGGTTCGTCTCTCCCGGTATTGGGGGTGAGGTCGCGCTGTGTCTAGGAGAGCCATTACGCAAAGCCCTCGGCCGAGGCAGGAGATTTACTGGTAGGTATTCCAGTAGTATCTCAAGGCGTTCTGGGCTACGCTCCGACACGACTTGTACCGCTTTTGGGGGTCTGACTTTCACCAACCCCCTAGGCCCGCCATGCGATACTCATAGACGAACGGACCGGACTGTACGGATATTGTCACTGACAGGCTCAGTTGGGTGTCGGGGTGAGCTTCCTCATCGACGTCCATTTTGGTCAATAGCTGGTGGCCCGTCACGTATTGGCTTATACCTCTGACGTGCTAGTGGTTAAATCCACAACCATAGTATTGACGAGTCTTTAGAGTCCACCACACTTTCAGTTACTCAGCTTTCGGGCGAAACGCTGTAGAGGCCGTATGGAGATATGGCAGGATCCGATCAGATACGTGCGGTATTGCACGGATCAGGATCGGACAGTTTTGTACTAGTGGCCGTATGGTTATATGGCAGGGTTCGATCAGATACGTGCGGTATTGCACGGATCAGGATCGAACAGATTTACTAGCCGGCTTTGGTTTAAGCCGGTCCTAGTTTAGTACAGTGTAGATTTTGTCTCATTGCATTTGTATCCGGTCGGAATACAGATGCAGGTGTGTATGCACAGTGTCGGGGTTTTCCTGTAATTTATTACAGGACCAGTTTTCTGGAGTTGCCAGTTTGCATTCCGTTCCGGCCGGTTTTCCTTTGTTCTTTCCCGGCCGGACTTTTCCGATGGAGGGGGTAATTTGCAGTTTTGCAAATTACACTTTGTGGGGGGGTTTCTTGTAAAAGTTTGATTATGATAGATATCATTTCTTTCATCCATTGACTTGGTTTTTTAAAGTGAAGTGAAAGGTTATGGTGGCATAGTGTTTTAAGCATGGTTGATGTTTTGTTGACCTTGGATGTGGTCACCCCTCTCTTGCTCCTACACTCACCTCCCTCTTGCTATCATATTATCATTCCTCCACCATTCTCATTCTCACTTGATGATAAGTTTCTCATTTAGAAAAGAAGAAGAAGAAAAAGAAAGAGAGAAAGAAAAAGAATGAGAGAGTTCATCTTAGTTTTGTGAGGAATTCTTCATCTCCTTCTTCTTCTTGTTTCGGAAAAATGAAAGCACCATTTTTCCTAACCCCAATCCTCCATCATGGCAACTACAAACCCCAAGTGAGACAACCATCTTCTACACTACATTCTACAGCATATCTTGAGCATGTCGAGTTGCCGGCTTCATGCTCGAGTTGCCTCGGTATTGAGGCGGGAGCCCGTAAAAGACGAAGGCGATGTGGTGCCCCTTCCGGCGAGGAGGCGACGATGTGGAGCCAAGACTTTCCGCGGGAGATCGGGATGATGAAGAGAAGACCGGAGGACTCGGATCACTCGGTATACTTCTCACCCTATCTCTTGTTTGCTAGCGTAAGTTAATGGTTATCGATCCGGGTTTTATTTGTCCGCGGTAGCGCCGGTTTCCGAGCAAGGAAAATTTTTTATTCCGCAATTTGGCCTCGAGTTAGACGGCCGGGGCGCTGCCGTGGCGCAACATGGTATCAGAGCCACGCCATTAACCTTACCTAGCTTGTTCTAATGTGTTTTGCACTTCCGATCGACCGAAATCCCAAAAACCGCATATTACTTCACATCAGTTTCTGTCGAATTTTTTTTGAGTCTAAAAATTTTTCAGGTAATTGCAGAATGATGTGCAGGGAAATATAAGAGATCTGGGAAAAATTGGTATCTTGATTCCATTATTTCACCGCGGAAGAGCGGCCAAAGCAGTGCTTTGGCCGCGCTTCCGCCGCCGTTTAAATTATTGACTGTACCATTTTTCTCCAGATTGTCTTGCATTTGATTTTGGGACTTTTGGGATATTAAATTTGGGCCCAGGTTTTCTGTGACTGCTACAGTATTGGTTGGGGGCCCACTTGTTAATTTTTGGTCAATCGGAAAATTTTAAACACATTTTTCACAGTATTTACATTATTTCTGCGACCGTGAATGTCACTCGATCGGTAAATCCGGTCTAACTGCTATAGCCCGGTTAGACGGATTTGCGAACGTGACTTTCACGTTGATGTTCTTTGTTTATGCTGTGATGTTGCGGATCGGTCGTGGGGGATAGCCTGGATGCAATGCTAGTACAGTTTTGGTGTATTATGTACATTTGATATTGCGGGGCGAGCGTCCGACATGTGGACTGCCGTCACTGCCGTTTGTATTATTCTTTTGGGGCACGACCTGGTTGCGGTCGATGTACCCGGTGTATGTATATTTTACATTCTGTACTAGGGTTGCCCCGCGGTGGGGTGCACGGATAGCCGGGTTCTGGAGGGCAACGGGCCCGCATCTCAGGGCATTGAGACGGAGGGGGCTTCAGTCCAGGATTGGCGGGCTATTCGCCGCACTCGTAGGGGGTACAGGTTGACCCAGGAGGGGTGCCCAAGTTACCGGATTCCGTGAAGTGCTGGGTGGTCCATTCACGGTGCTGAAGGGGGCTGCCTCGCTTCAGGTTTTGGCGGGTGACTTGCCGCGCCCGTAGGGGTCTAGGATTTCATTGCACAGGCTATCCACACGACCAGGGGAACGTCGGGTTTCAGCAGCGGCTCTGTGAAACCCGGGGCTTCCAGATATCTGTATTGTTCTGTGATACTGTACATTTCTGTGTTGTTGCATTTTATTCACGCCTTGAGCAAAATACTATATATATTGGTATATATATATTAGTAGATGTTGTATATGTTTTACACCCGCGCTAGTCCAGTCCCCGCTCTGCCGTTAGTTAGCTAACCTAACGGGTGATGACGGGACCCAGTGGCGAATGCGGATGGCATATACGTACGTCAGTATATTTTCGTTCTTTGTGGTGTGATCAATTGATGGGACTGCATTGATTCGGATCAATGCAAGTTTAAACAAACCTATTCTGATGTTGTTGGAACATTTTTTTCAAAAAGCTGTTATTGCAAGGACGTTCACTTTTGTTTTGCATCGTGGTATTCATTTGGAATATCCTGCTCCTCAGTCGACGAGGCAAGGGCCGAGATCCCTTCACCGGGAGTGACCCCTTGGACAGAAGTTTGCGTCAGGGCATTAACTTCACTATAGCCGATTACTTTTGCTTTGCATCGTGGTATTCAGTTGGAATATCCTGCACCTCATTCTACGGGGAAAGAGCCGAGATCCCTTCACCGGGAGTGACCTCTTTAGTAAAGGTTTTCGTTACTATATTTTATAAAAGGCTATGCAGTTCCTTCAACGATATCAAGTTCATTACGTTAAAGGTTTTTCGCCAAAAACCATTCGTAGCCCTCCGTCATTTCCTACAGGTATTATTTGGTATTCGTGCTGCGTTTGTTGACCTAGTCAAGACGTAGTGTTCGGTAGCTAAGTGGTACTTGTTTGTTGCATAAGTGGGATTGGTTAGGACAGTCGTGCGGCCTTGTTGACCTAGTCAAGGGCACGTACGGGTGGGTTTAATGCAATCCAGAATAATGACGGGTTGAACTTGACTGGCGGTTTATGGTTTGTTGACCTAGTCAAGGTCATAAACCGCTTGGGGTAAAAACCACATCGGGAGTTTCAAAAGAACTGAAACTTGCCAGGCATGCGCATACCTTCTGGAGTGTGGTGACGTGAGTGGATTCCGTCACGTTATCATGCGGTGATAGTTGGATCCCGATTCCCACTGATGAGTTAGTTTACTCCTCGGGTGATCCCGACTAATTCTTCTTTCAGGTTTGGAGGAGAATTTGAGGTACAGTGGGAGGTTTCCTGATTAGATAAATTGGTAACCATTCTGATCTAGGTTGGAGTGCACGCTGAGTGTTTCTTTTCTCTCTCTCTGGCAGCGACCATTGACCCGACCCTGGACTATGACTCAGTGACCAAGTTGACCGAACCTTCTTAACACAGGCTTTTGGATTGTCAGAGTTGCAAACCTCATTGCCACTCCTACTTTTACCCTTTTCTCCAGGACACCCCGTATTACTACGAACGTCCACTTCCATTGGACAAAACCATCGTATGGTTAGATACGAACTCGAAGGACTTCGAGGATGGTTTCTGGTTCTGGAGAAAACGAATAGGATTATTCAGTTGTCTTTTCTTTTCACCTTCTCTCGTTGCGAGTACTCCTTGGTTTAGGAGTAGTACACCTATTACGCAAATTGGATAGTCTTCTTCCAAACCTTAGGCTGGTGCCGAACGGTGGGGAATGAAGAAAACCAATTAGCATAACGATGGTGTACAGAAGGTATTAAGTTTAGACAAAGCAAGGGATTAGTAAGAGGGCAAAGTAAATTGCGACTGATATTCATGACCAAACCAAGTATTTCTTCGCCAATCCTAAATCACCTTTGTATTTCTCCAGGACACTCCGTATCACTACGAAGATCCCATTTTATTGGATATTCCATCGTATGGTTATATACGAACTCGAAAGGAACTAGTTCCAGTTCGGGGATGGATTCTGGTTCAGGAGAAATAGGAATAAAGTACATTCAGGTGTCTTTTATCTTCACCTTCTCTCGCATTACGAGTGCTCCTAGGATTAGGACAGTACACCCTTTATGCTTATTGGATAGTCTTCTTCCAAACCATAGGCTGGTGCCGAACGGTAGGGAAGGAAGAAAACCATTTGGCCTAAAGGGGTGTACAGAAGGTAATGACTAAAGACACAGAAAGGGATTTAGAAAGATGGCAAAGAATTATACGGTTACAGTTGTGAATCTGGATAATGGTAGAGGCATTACTAGGAATACCAGAATACCCCACAGAAACATTTCAATGTTTCAGTTTCACCGTGTACTGTTAATGGAAAACTGATTTCCCAGTTAGACACTTGCTCCAGGGTATGTATTTACCAGGTATGATTCTCACATCTGTATGGTTTTACAGATGCTGAGTGGGAGTAAGTTATTGGGAATAGGGTGATCATCCTCATTATATCGGGATTCGTTGTAATCGGTGATATTTGAGGAAGCCACCTGGGTTGTTTGCCGGTCGGCAGATATTTGGTTTTGAATATCCGCTGTTATGCACCAATTTCAAATTGATATATCTGTACGTCTATTTTCATAGAGTGAGATATACCTTTTGATATTATGTCGATGACATTTACCTATATCAGTGGATGGTTAGGTAAGGAGCATTAAACAGCGGTGTAATTCTTCTTAACCATAAGTACAGTTTTCAACCTACGACACACAGTGAAAGAGTTGTTAGACTCAGCGGACTTATACAGAGTATTGTATGTTGTCCAGTGTCCATTAGGACAGAGGGGTTGGTCCTCATACTATATTCTGTTTACTTTTAACTTCTCCAGTTCTTAGACATGTGCTTCGTGGAAACACAAGGTCTGAGTTTTGAGGAGTTATTGGTATAAGAATAGAGTAGAGAACCAGGTATTGCAAGTATCGGGATTCTTCAAGGTGATCGAAGATGTAGATACTTGTGTATGGTATTCAGTTGATAGTAATGAGAACTTGCTTCTCTTTCAGGTTACTCATAATTGGAAGCATTCCTAAGTTGAGTAACGCTGATCGGCCTCCTTCCATTTAGTTGACATGCACTGGAGACAGCTGCATGATTTGAATCTGGTTCAATTAAATCAGTGCCTCTGGTTCTATATTGGATATAGAACAGTTCATATCTTAACGATGTTAAGGTACGGGGAGTTGTCCGGCTTATGCTTAAAACCAGACTCCGGATAACTCAAGGCACGTTTCTGTAATGGCTGTTTGTGGGTTGACCCAGGCTATGACGAGGGTTGACTTTCTACCATCTGGCAGATCAATAGAAATATTGTTCTAGACTCGCCACTGTTTTATTAAAAAATGGATTTTTTCAAAAACAGAAGTGGGAGTATGGTAGAACTGGAAGTGATTCCAGAACCACAAACGATTACTGAAGATTTGATAAGGAACCTAAAGATTCAATCTGATTTGACATTCCATTGGCCACTCCGCAGATAAGGTGGGTAACTTCAGGCACCCGAGAGGTACTCCGGTAGCCTCAAGGACGGTGACAGGGAAGTTCTTGTTTACCCACACTTGCCATTGTTGTTGTTCCAGGCTGCGAGACCCGGCAGGAGGATGAGTATAGCGTCGTTCTAAACTAGCTTTAGAAGTGCACGTCTATATGACTCTGGCAGAGGGTTGTCGTAGTCAGTGGGAGCAGCGGAAGCATTGGTGGACTTTGTGCTTATGTCTATTTATAGACTAAAGCAGATATAGCGGAGTAAGATCATCTGTTTCTGATGTGACAGTCATGGGTTTGACGTCATCAGAATAGGGGATGGATCTGTTGAGAAGGTAGTAGGAAGTGATATTCCTATACTACGATCGGTTATACTTTGGTCGTCACACAGTGTTTTCTCCACATGGGACTTGGACATTATATCAGACATATTGGTTACTAGATCTATGGTTTTAGATCTAGATTTGGGTGGTTTCCCAATCAGGGTACTTTGACTGCATTCTAAGAGTATTTAGAATGGACGACTCCTGACATGGTAATACACCTGCAGTTGATGGATTCACCCTCTCTAAAGGTGTCTTATAGACTAAAAAGGAGAGGGATACTCATGATTGGCAGATCACTTGCTTAGGCAATTGAGTCAATCATGAGATGTCAAGTACCACACCAGATGTTGTTCTTGCACTAGATGCAATAAGTTGATATTGATCCAATCCTGGAGGAACAGTTGGAAGCAGTTTTAGAACATAAGTGAATGTTCTAGGGATATGATAACGGCTGCCTCCTTTAGGAGACGGTTATCACTCCAGGCTTCCAAGGTGACATGGACGACAAGGAGGTTGTCAGAGTTGTAGTTCTCCCTCTGACGAGGGACAGTATTTTGGACAGGTGGTCCAAGGCAATACTGAGGGAGGCATGGCGCAGGATACTGATTAAGTTCAGTTGTTGATACAGTCTAAGAAGTTTGGATTTGGAGTTCATTTATGAGCTAGGTCCCATCAGACATCCAGACATTCTAAGACAGGTATTGCTCATTTCGGGAGATGGCTTTCTCCGCGAACTTGAGATATAGAGAGACATAGAAAGAAACTTCATAGCGGATCCACTCACTGAGGCTATTCCTCGAACGCAATAGTTTCGCAAACGGGTTTTGTGAGACTGACTAGTAGAGGAGTTGGGTGTTCGGTATCACACGGGCTGTGAGTATGCGACATCGCAATAATTAGCCTTGAGTGCAAGTGGGAGATTGTTGGAGATAGTGCCCTCAGAGTCAATTATTGGATCACAGGCACGTGATTGCAATGATTGAGGGAGGACCTATCCCAGGAGGACAGTCTTACTCGAGATGATAGTATGCTATCTGGTTTATCTTTATCATCGTGTACTGCTTTAGGTGACCTGACATGTCGCTATTACACGTTGATAGAGCCCCTAGGATTCTTGCTTGACGACCAGCAGTATGATGGCGATCATATACGTGGGAGCTGGTAGTCTATAAGCACATCCTTAAAAGGTCCCTAGTCGTAGGAGTTTCGAGACAGGGCATCGATACTCCATTAGTAGACTAGTGTATACAGTCGAGACCCCGACGAGGGGCGGTGGCCGGTCTCACAAGCCACTGGTGTCAGTTGGTTCACCTAAGATGTATACAGGTGCTCATTGGGTTATGGGTACACCGGACAGGACTCGCCGGGAACCTGCTAGTTGGTCTTATACCAGATGTCAGATAGCAGTTCCCAGGTGACATGTGTACAGGTTAGTTCATCGACCTGAGATCGTCATTTGTCTCGTGTGAGTTCCCACTGTGCTTTGATTACTACCCTACCACGGCTCAAAGGAGTCGTGCAAACAGGTTTTAGTTGGGTACAGTCCCGAGCCACATGGAGGCAGTGAGCGGATCTGCAGGGGTTCGTCTCTCCCGGTATTGGGGGTGAGGTCGCGCTGTGTCTAGGAGAGCCATTACGCAAAGCCCTCGGCCGAGGCAGGAGATTTACTGGTAGGTATTCCAGTAGTATCTCAAGGCGTTCTGGGCTACGCTCCGACACGACTTGTACCGCTTTTGGGGGTCTGACTTTCACCAACCCCCTAGGCCCGCCATGCGATACTCATAGACGAACGGACCGGACTGTACGGATATTGTCACTGACAGGCTCAGTTGGGTGTCGGGGTGAGCTTCCTCATCGACGTCCATTTTGGTCAATAGCTGGTGGCCCGTCACGTATTGGCTTATACCTCTGACGTGCTAGTGGTTAAATCCACAACCATAGTATTGACGAGTCTTTAGAGTCCACCACACTTTCAGTTACTCAGCTTTCGGGCGAAACGCTGTAGAGGCCGTATGGAGATATGGCAGGATCCGATCAGATACGTGCGGTATTGCACGGATCAGGATCGGACAGTTTTGTACTAGTGGCCGTATGGTTATATGGCAGGGTTCGATCAGATACGTGCGGTATTGCACGGATCAGGATCGAACAGATTTACTAGCCGGCTTTGGTTTAAGCCGGTCCTAGTTTAGTACAGTGTAGATTTTGTCTCATTGCATTTGTATCCGGTCGGAATACAGATGCAGGTGTGTATGCACAGTGTCGGGGTTTTCCTGTAATTTATTACAGGACCAGTTTTCTGGAGTTGCCAGTTTGCATTCCGTTCCGGCCGGTTTTCCTTTGTTCTTTCCCGGCCGGACTTTTCCGATGGAGGGGGTAATTTGCAGTTTTGCAAATTACACTTTGTGGGGGGGTTTCTTGTAAAAGTTTGATTATGATAGATATCATTTCTTTCATCCATTGACTTGGTTTTTTAAAGTGAAGTGAAAGGTTATGGTGGCATAGTGTTTTAAGCATGGTTGATGTTTTGTTGACCTTGGATGTGGTCACCCCTCTCTTGCTCCTACACTCACCTCCCTCTTGCTATCATATTATCATTCCTCCACCATTCTCATTCTCACTTGATGATAAGTTTCTCATTTAGAAAAGAAGAAGAAGAAAAAGAAAGAGAGAAAGAAAAAGAATGAGAGAGTTCATCTTAGTTTTGTGAGGAATTCTTCATCTCCTTCTTCTTCTTGTTTCGGAAAAATGAAAGCACCATTTTTCCTAACCCCAATCCTCCATCATGGCAACTACAAACCCCAAGTGAGACAACCATCTTCTACACTACATTCTACAGCATATCTTGAGCATGTCGAGTTGCCGGCTTCATGCTCGAGTTGCCTCGGTATTGAGGCGGGAGCCCGTAAAAGACGAAGGCGATGTGGTGCCCCTTCCGGCGAGGAGGCGACGATGTGGAGCCAAGACTTTCCGCGGGAGATCGGGATGATGAAGAGAAGACCGGAGGACTCGGATCACTCGGTATACTTCTCACCCTATCTCTTGTTTGCTAGCGTAAGTTAATGGTTATCGATCCGGGTTTTATTTGTCCGCGGTAGCGCCGGTTTCCGAGCAAGGAAAATTTTTTATTCCGCAATTTGGCCTCGAGTTAGACGGCCGGGGCGCTGCCGTGGCGCAACAGGATGATCCCATATCCATTGGTGTTTGACAACAGAGATAGTATACCGGTGCTCAGTGGAGACTGGGTACACTGGACGGACTTCCGAGAACTCCAAGATGGTATTATACCTCACGTCAGATGGCGGTTCTCTAGTGACACTGGTACAGGTTAGTCTATAGACCCGAGATCGTCATAGAGTCTTATGTGATTCACACTGTGCTTTGATTTCCACCTTACCACGTTCAAGAGAACGTGCAAAACGGTGGCTTTTGGGTACAGTCCCGAATCACATGAAGGCAATGAGCGATAGGAGGGGTTTCGTCTCTCACGGTATTAGGGTTTGATGTTGCGCTATGCTCGATTTGCTATAACAAGAAGTCCATGGCCATGGCTGATTCAGAGATATACCGGTAAGTGTTATCAGTAGATTCTCGACCGGTTATGAGCCTCATATCGGCACGACTTATCGAGTTACTGGGGTCTGACGTATACCACCCCTAGACGAGATATACGACATATCAGACGAAAAGACCTGACTGTATGGTAGTGTTAATGATTGGATTTGCAGTAGTATGAGCAGGCATGCTTGTTGATCTTCTGATCGCTCAATATCCGGGTGGCATTTACTTTTAGCAGAATGCTTGCGGCTTGTGGGTGTTTGATATGATCATCACCTACTGCCGGCGTATTGACAAGTCTTTAGAATCCTACACAGAGCTTTCCTGGCTCAAGCGAAACGGAGTAGGAGCACATATGTGATTTGTATGGGTCTGAGATTAATACGATATATGATACCGTATTCTATTCTCGCCATATGTGATATCGGTCGGTTATATATGATATAGCCAGGTTATTGGATCAAGTGTTGATTCGATAAGTTGATTCATTTGATATTAGTCGGTTATATGTGATATAGCCGGATTATTAAACCAAGAGTTGATTTAATAATTTAATGTATAATTATATATTTGATATATTACATTACATTTACTAATATTAGCTCACTTAAGATTTCTTTTTCTCATATTTGATACACTTTACATATATGTGATATATGTATTGTTTTCTTTTAACACATAAATATGTATGTGATATATATTCATGTGTCATGCTAGGTTACATATGCAACAAGGGTGTATGAGACTTATACCATGATAGGATTAATGTTAGGGTTTGATATTTATCACTTAAGTTATCACAAATTAGTGGAGACTTAGTCAATGTTTCAAGCTTGGATGAAGCTTGTAGAATATTGACCAAGTCCACTCTTTTGTCATTGCTTAAGATATTTGTTAACCCAACCTTAACCCTTGACCTTGGTTTATTCTCTACATGAGTTAGGAATGTAAAATTAACTCACCATGGTTGCATTTCTAACCTCATGGATTCATTCATCACTTGATCACTTGATCATCTTCTTCTTCCTCATGATTTATGCTCTCTAGCTTTTGTTCATATGATGAAAAATAGAGAGATAATTAAATCTAAAATGAGTAAAATTCCTACTTCATCATCCTCTACTACTTGCCATTTAGTATAGGGTGTTTGCTTCACTAATTGCACAATTAGTGAAGGGGTAGCTTGGGTTAGTGTCTCCTCGATGTAGATCATCTTCGGCCTCGAAGACTTCGTGCACGCTTGCTCATTTCTTCAGCAGAACCCTTTCGAGAGTTTGGGCGTTCATGATTCGTAGCGAAGGGATGAATACACGGAGCTATTGAAGTGAAGGACCGGTCTACAAAGGCTGTATTCCTTGTTCACTTGTTTGCATTATGTTTCGTCGGATTTTCTAGTAACGATTCTAGGGTTAGGGTTAGCTAGAACGGAAATTTTTTGAAATTGGCAGGGACGATGCCTCCCAAAACATTGCTGCCGTGCTAGAAAACCCTTCAGTGGTATCAGAGCCATGCTAGAAAATTAGACGATGTTTGTTAGATTACGAAACCGAAACGACTCCGAAACTTGAAACACCAAAACTTGGTTTCTGTCGAATTTAAAAAGTCTTCAAAATTTTTTTTAAACAACTGCAGAATGTTGTATGAGATGCAACATGAACACACAAGAAATTTGAACCCCTGTAGTCGGAATTTGGCCGAGCACATTGTGCTTTTTCCCGTGGTGGTTGGCCCTGATACTTAGTTTTGGGTTGAAATTTTGTGTGTGTTCCAGTATCTGGCTTTTGGTGTTTCAGGTGTTGTTTGTTTTTGCTAATTCTGCATATGATGTGATCTTACACTATAAGCAATTCAGAGTGTTTCGTATTCGTTGTTTTAACAATGTTTCGGGTATTCGCATGTTGTCTAGGCGAAGTTAAAAAGTTCGAATGAATGTCAAAAACCCATTTTTCCAAGTTTAACGTATTCGGAAAATCATGCAAGTAATTCTGTGAACCCTCTAGAAGAATGAAACCCTAACTCGACATAATGACCATGGAACTACTTTCGAACCTTAGGGTTTGTGGAAGTTCCGTGGTGCCATTAATGAGGCTTGGGTCTGCCCTTCTACGGCTGGTTCATAGGTACTGTGGCATGTTCTGGGTATTATTAAACTGTGCTCAAGTGTTGAGCTCTCGGGGAATTGTGGGACTTTGCTGAATCGATCGAAAAGTTTAACGTCGTCCGGGTATCATGTGATGGGATACAATACTTGGAATCCAAACTAATTTGAATTTTATAAATCTAGCAATTTAGTCTCATTTGATCGGTTTCCACGGGATTTTGATGTGATCAAAAGTCCGTCGCAATCACGTAGCGTACGTGGATACTCGCCAGGTAACCTTATTAGATAGCCACGCCCCTTAGTGTCACGACCCGAAAGAGCACGTGACTGGCCCTTGAACCATATGAAGTATATATGACCCCATCTGATCCAAGTAAGTCAAAAGCCCAGAAATCTAAAACCATTTAAAGAGTAAATAAGGAAAACTGTTTTAAGAAGTAATGAAGTCATGTTTCGAAAATCAAAGTTTTTAAATAACTAAGCCGAATATGCATTTTTAAAAGGTGTAACCTTTCCTGAAAATTTCGGCAGAGTTTCCTTTGTAAAAACTGGCTCCGAACGGGGTACAACAAGAATAACATATATGAAATGATAAAAGGCATCCCCAAGTGGGAGCTAGCTCTTCGTCAATCGATGGTCAAAACCACGCAAGCAATAATAATATACAACGCCAAAGGGCGAGGATCAAAACCCAAAAAGAACTCAAAACAGCCAGAAAACTGTAATACTACAAGCGCGACTCTAAGGTCGAAATAATACAACACTGTTTTCTAAGTCTGAAACAATATACAAGTTTTGGTTGATGGAATTTCTAGATACAATGAATAATACAGGAACAATGGCATTTCTGATACAAAAGAACCCACCTACCAACGCAAGTCACCTATATGGAAGCAGTGTGCCAGAAATGCCGCTATGGAATCTGTACGGCAAAAACTGCAAGGACTGTGGCACAACGGGGGTGAGTTGCCAACTCGTGAATAGAAAAATATCTACAAGCAGAGATCGAAAGTATGACCCGTCCTAGGTCAATACGATCAGATATAAATAAACCTCAATATGAATAAGTCGGAAGCATGCTAAACTGGCAATGTAATCTCTATACATGAGTGTAGTACCAAGTGCTCGTGCCAATGCCTCAGCTAATAGCATATCATAAATGTGAGGTATAATCAATGTAATCAAATATGCATGTACATGGATCCCGTCCACTCGTCACCCAATGACAAAAACCATCATGCATGTAAATATCATCAGCATATGCATGGAAATATGAGGATATAAACCACCTGTGTCCCTCGCGACACGTCAAAATCATGGAACCGGAGTGCCCAGCATCGACACTCGAAAATATCATGAAAACTGTGGCAAGCATCGGCACGTAAATCCTCATATATATCGGGCTCCGTCAGTCCGGACCAGCCCACGGGCTCCGTCTGCGGAATCGGCCCTCGGCCCCAGCATTACGCCCATATCCATCAATCGACTCTGGTCGGTATCCTCCGGATAACCGCCAGGTCCAACCAATCACCGGTAGGTACTCGCCCGCCTCCAGGCTCAATCGGCAAAATCCTTCGATCATCTTGCCGAGGGGAACCATACCGGGTCCACCATGTACCCGTAATCGGCTCGTCCGCTCCTCGAATCGGGTTTCACATGTCGCTCTCAGCACCGAGAAAACACATGGTGGACGCACTAAAATATCATATCAAGGGTAACCGAGTTTTTAAAGCAATGACATATTCTCTTTTGAAATACCTATGGTTCCCAAATCCAGAAACATCATGGAAATAGCAACTTTCAATGCGTATAATCAGAAAGCATGATGTATATGACAAGTAAAAGAAATGTAAGCATATCAGTCAGTCATGCAAGAATCATATACCGAATGCAACAGTACTACAGTGTAGTGACATAGCAATTATCGATGATGAAGTGTGTGAGCCGGCAACAAGTGTACGTGGAACATACGCATCATCGATAATGGTGCTGGTGTCCTAGCAGCATGACTGTAATATATATCGATAAACACAAGCAATGCAATGCGAATAGAATGAGTATGCGGAATCGAATAATCAACACAACAGTAAAGAATCTATCTCAAAAAATATATCATGCAACCTTGCCTTTTGAAATAAGACGAATCAGGGTTTTTGGTAAAATAAGGGCTACGGTGTTTTAAGAAAAGATGTGTCGTTTGAAAATATCCGTAGAATCCCTTTTGCCTATCTTTAAAATATCCCCGATTCGTTAGTTTTGAAATAGGTATGACTCGGGTCTAGTCTAACGCCTACTATGCGAACTACGAACCCAACAGTCAAGTCAATCGGGAGGGGTATGAAAACCACCTAAATCTAAGTCAATATCACATTATCTCATCACTTTACAGGTATCACTACCATCATATCACATCTCCAATAGGAACTCTGTCATGTCGCTAAATCTCACTGCCTCAATCGAATCTCATCGACTCATCTCAATCCCACGTATCATCCTCAAATCTCGTATATGAACACATAGTCCCATACCCATGTATAGATATACACACCATCATATGCGCACAGATAAATGAAAGAATATATGCAAGTATGTGTGTATGTGTGAGTGCACCCACTACTCTAGGGTTTCGCACTACTAAACCAATACATCCTTATCATCAATAATTCCATTATTACCATCAATAGTCCTAACAACACATAATAAATATATGTGTGTATACGTATTCGTATACATCACCACGGACTGCGGGGGTGCTATACACCATCCACCCGACTTCTCCCCGTAGATATAAATCTACTCACCTTACTTCTCATGTGCCGATGCCGATGTCGCCATCTTCATCTTCTTCGCCTCAACATCACGTAGGGTTCCTACAAGTATATCACAACGCTAAAGCACATGAAAATCACATCGGAAACCAAAATAGCACACGCTACTCGCATAGGTAAAAACCTATCATCTCGCATGTAAACACATTCAATATCCACTTGTCGTTGACGTCCAAACGCCACCCGACAGAAACGAATCACCAAATACCAAAATCCATGCTAAAACAAGTCGTAAATCATACGCCAACTCAAGAAAATCAACCGAGATTTTACCCTAACTGGAATCAGTCAAAACTAGACATACCCAGGGTCAAGTTTATAGGGCAAAATGCTACAGAACAAAAACGAAGGGGTTCCAACCTGCTCTGGCCGCAATTTGCGGCCAGAGGGATTAAATCTGCTGCCCAAACAAAGAATTAGGGGCTAGGGCTTTGTGTGGTGGTTCCATGGTGCCTGCACATCTCACTGTTAACTCAGTTTTATTTTTGGGGTCTCGGGGTGATAGCAGATTCTTAAATACGATCACAGATTCACAGTTTTCCCCGATATCGATTTCGTAAATCCGTATTCTGGTTTCATGTTCAGGTTTGGGTCCAAATTAGCATCACACAAGGGGTTCTAAGGTCACAACAAGCCTCAATTTCACTTTGATTTCAGGTCTAACCCTAAACCCTGACTTGAATTCTCCAAAGTCCACAAAACGACACAATATCGATATGAAACTAGAATTGATGCACAAGGAAATTGAAATACTACTTGAGGGTGCAGAAATTACCTCCTTTGGCAACTCAAGAAAATTCTTGATTTGCTCAAAGTCTTCAAGATCCACTCTTCCTTAGTCCAAAGCGTTCCTCTCGAGCTCGTGCACCTTTTTAGTGAAGGGAAGATAGGGTTTTGGAATTGATTTGAGTGTGATGGAGTTGATTTTAGTGAGGAGGAAGAGCAAGGGGGCAACAGCAGCAGCAACTGAAGAAGAGGGAGGGAGAAATGAGTTGAAGAATGATGGAGGAATGGTTCAAGTCAACACACCTCACCTACTCTTTCTCTCTCTCACCATGCTTCATAATATATTCCCTTTTCCTTTTTCTTTTCTTTTCTTTAACTCTAATTCCTTCTCACCCTAATAGTGAACCCAAATGAACAACCATGGCAAGAAATATGTAACACAAATATAGAAAAAGATATGTGCATGTTTTGCACAAAAAAATGCCAAAAATCCGATTAGCGATTTTTAATCGCGATTAACACTAAATTAGTGTCAAACAAATCATAAAAACTTTAAAATGGCATAATTCCATAAAATACCCTATTTTCGAATTTTCCATAATTTCCCCCATTTATTCGTATTTAATTATACCGGAATATTAAAATATTCATTAAAGTAATATTAAATTATAAAAATTCCCCAAAATTAATATTTTAATATTTTGAAACGTTACAATCTACCCCCCTTAAAGAAATTCGGTCCCAGAATTTAAATTTAAACCCCCAAATACTAAAATATTTCAATACAAATCCCAAGTCATCGGGGCTCCGAAATCATCTATACATAAAACATCATAGCGCAATGCATGCGCATGAGTACTGAGCAGATAACTCAAAAGCAACACTCCGTCAAGCATCCCACAATCATCGGAGTCATGGTAAAGACACAATTGTCAAATCCAATACAAAACCACTATGATATAGATCAGAACTATACATGTAGACATCCAGTCTATACATGTGAATAGCTGATGTAAATGCATGCCAAATCTTTTTAAATCGCCATGCGATGCACCTAACACTGCACAGTGGCGGACGTTTTTCATAAGAAAAATAACTATATACGTATATATCCTTTGTTTACTATGTACGTTCCGCCGTTTTGAAAACAATTTAGAAGGATTTCCTTATTTTTTAAAACGTTTCGTGTCATATCGGACACGTAGGTATATATGCCGAGACTATAGCTCGCTCTTTGGAAATCCCTTCGATAACTATCAATGCATGCAAAATATATCCAGGTGCTGTCCTCTGACTAGTCCTGCTCAGTATGAAAAAAATATCCAATATCACAAAAATGTACTGCTCCAAAAGGAATAAATCCCAAAAATGCACATAACACTACGATTCTGGTGCGCACGGAAATCAAAATCCATATATGTTTCATACAGGTGCACAAAACAACATCAAGGTGCAACGGGTGTGCACAAAGTATCTGTCATAGGCAACCGGTGTGCCTGACAGCAAAACCAGGTGCATCTGACATGCACGAAGAATCTCGATTTAGTGCATCTAGTGTGCACCAAAATCGTATCTCAAAACATGTGCCCAACATGCGCGAAAATCCAAGTCGGTGCATCCATTGTGCACGAATGAAAATCTAAACCTTGCGCACTCAACATGCACGGAATCACAAAATCCAATAGCAACGCCGAACGTGCATAAGTCCAATCAAAGCACGGAGTGTAGGAATCAATCATCAATATCAGGGTCAAAATCGACATATCGAATGACATCAAATCGAAGTCAGGTGCAACCGTAGTGCACAAAATATAAATCCGGTGCAACAAAGGCATGAAATATAAATCTGATGCGATAAATGCAAGAAACATAAAACTGGTGCGACAAATGCACGAAGTATAGAACTGGTGCATCCCATGCACAAATACCAAGCAATAACTCAAATGCGTAAGTAGCAACACCAAGTGTACCCAGGTATAAAGGAAATCATAAACGTGTGCAACTGCGTGCACAAAATACATATCAATGCACTACAAGCACATAGAAGCTATACCGAGTGCAAAATCAAATCGTGTGCGTAATATATGCACAACCTCAAATCAACCGTATGAAATCCATGAAGTCATAATCAGGTGCAGCTAAGGCACGAAACAATATACAATGCGGCTTAATCAAAATCAGGTGTACCGCGATGGAAAATCTCACAACCGCGTGCATCAGCATGCACAAATCAAATCAAAACACTAAAAGTACATGAAAACTATGCTGGAAGAGAAAATCAAATCACCGGCATAAAATAGACATGAAATCACAATCAATACCTCAACAGTAATAACTATGCGCAAGGTATAAATACCCAGTAGGTGAAACCATGGTGCAAGAAAACAAATACCATGGAACTCAGTCATCAAGACTAAATCATGCGAATAGATCGACCAAAATACCGAAATCCAAAGTGACGGATACGTGATAGTCAAATCAGAAAATCACAAATCATAAATACCGCCGTCGGTATATCCTCCTTCGAAGTCGAGAAGGTGCCGGTACATCCAATACTAGCGGTGCAAGATATCTACTTGCCTCTTGCTCGCGGCTGGCGTCCTCTGCCTCTGGTTCCTTATCTTCCTTGTGGATTACCAATCTCGCAATCCATTGGCTCATCGGCCCGGTCAGGTGTGCTAACAGGAACGATTCCGTTCTGGCACTTTTCTGGTCATCTCTCGGTCAATCCTCACGACCGCTCGTAAAGCAGCACATCTCTGGAGCTGACCTCGGGTCCTCTGACTGCACATCACACATCTGCTCCTGGTGCAAATCTTATTGCAGCAGTGTACTGGAAGGAATCCTGCTCAAGGTCTCTTCTGATCTCGCCTAAGCCAAACTGTACGGAGGCTGGTACTCTGGCGTAATCTTTCCTCGCTCTCTGCACATCTGCGTCTTTAGTACAACATCTACTCGAAAGCTGGTTGCATCCCTGCGCCTCTGTATGCATATCCGACCTTTAATCTTAACGGGGTGTAATAACAGCTCGTCTGCATGTCGCACGAACTTCTTGTCCCGCTTGTCTGTATCATCGTCCATTTCGACATCGCGTCTCTATCTGCGCACTGCAATGCCCTCGGCCACTGTCAATCCGAAGTCCCTCACACGGACTCGAAATCACGAACTCGGTATCTTCATCACTCAGTAGAAGATATCTAGCCGAACACGTCTTCAGCGTGCATATCGCATCTCTGATGTCGGCGGAGTGGAACGTCATCTCGTCGAAATCTCATGCGAACACTTTACTCCACTCTGCTTCAATATCGACTGATCCGGACTCATCTCATCGTGGCTGCACAGACCGCGCTCCAACGGCTATGCTCGTATCTGGAGTCTCCCAAGCAGTGTCCCATCACATGATATCCGAATGATGTCGAATCGTCCGATCGACTCATCAGAACTCATAATCCCCCAAGAGCTCAACATCTCGGGTACAGTTCAATAGTATCGAGTACATACCACAACATCGGTGGTCCAGCCGTAGAAGGGCAAACCCAAGCCTCACTAATGGCACCGCGGAACTGCCGTAAACCCTAAGGTTCAAAGGCTTTCACACGGTCATTATGTCGAGTTAGGGTTTCATTCTTCTAGAGGGTCCATAGAATCGCTTGCATGTCTTTCCGAATAATTTAAACTTTGAAAATGGGTTCCTGACATTCGATCGTCTCAATCGACTCTCAACGAATCTGCGTGAAGTCGCCTCTAGCTGGAATCAATCTATCTGGTGACCTCGCATCGGGATAAGCGAATGAACCACATGTCCTAGTCATTCATCCTCGGTGACTAGCGACTCACCGTCATATCTCTAAGTATATGCTCATGCTGTAGTAGCTCCAATCATCTAGGCGATATCTCATCATTCGCAGCAACAACTGTCTCATTCGTCTATACGCTAAACAGCTCCTCAATCGTCCTGGATCAGCGATATATCAACGGTCATCACATCCTGGCTGTACTCTATCAGTGGCTCAATCCTCTGGTGCCGATCAGCACATCCGGGAAATCTCATAAAAGCGATCAATCCAACGCTCATGGCGTGAAAACACAATAAGACGACGCCTCAATATGCAATCGTATGTCTCTGGAATCACGCCCTGGTCAGTCCTCATCCACGACGAGCTCATGCTGACGCAACTCGAGCCGTAGCTCACTCTGCCCGTGAAATCGCGGCAGCAAAACCATAACCAGTATCGATGAGGATAGATCATAGGAATGAATATAATACTGTGCAAGGAAATGTACATCCTAAAGTTTCTTAAGCAGAGTGGCGTGTCGTCAGTATGCCGCGGAACATACGTACGGTACGTCACTCTACTCAAGCTACCTACTCCATCAACTAAAGGTCATCCTATGCGACGAATGTTCGGGTATAATACCCCCTCGACCAAGTCTAAGTTCTGTAAGGTCAAGCCTAGGTTCCGTATATAGATAACGCCCTAGGCTCCACATAGTCAAACATTGAATCGAACCAAGGTCAACCTAGCGCTCTGATACCAACTTTGTCACTACCCGAAAGAGCACGTGACTGGCCCTTGAACCATATGAAGTATATATGACCCCATCTGATCCAAGTAAGCCAAAAGCCCAGAAATCTAAAACCATTTAAAGAGTAAATAAGGAAAACTGGTTTAAGAAGTAAAGAAGTCATGTTTCGAAAATCAAAGTTTTTAAATAACTAAGCCAAATATGCATTTTTAAAATGTGTAACCTTTCCTGAAAATTTCGGCAGAGTTTCCTTTGTGAAAACTGGCCCCGAATGGGGGTACAACAAGAATAACATATATGAAATGATAAAAGGCATCCCCAAGTGGGAGCTAGCTCTTCGTCAATCGATGGTCACAACCACGCAAGCAATAATAATATACAACGCCAAAGGGCGAGGACCAAAACCCAAAAAGAACTCAAAACAGCCAGAAAACTGTAATACTACAAGCGCGACTCTAAGGTCGAAATAATACAACACTGTTTTCTAAGTCTGAAACAATATACAAGTTTTGGTTGATGGAATTTCTAGATACAATGAATAATACAGGAACAATGGCGTTTCTGATAAAAAAGAACCCACCTACCAACGCAAGTCACCCATATGGAAGCAGTGTGCCAGAAATGCCGCTATGGAATCTGTATGGCAAAAACCTGCAAGGACTGTGGCACAACGGGGGTGAGTTGCCAACTCATGAATAGAAAATATCTACAAGCAGAGATCGAAAGTATGACCCATCCTAGGTCAATACGATCAGATATAAATAAACCTCAATATGAATAAGTCTGAAGCATGCTAAACTGGCAATGTAATCTCTATACATGAGTGTAGTGCCAAGTGCTCGTGCCAGTGCCTCAGGTAATAGCATATCATAAATGTGAGGTATAATCAATGTAATCACATCTGCATGTACGTGGATACCGTCCACTCGTCACCCAATGACAAAAACCATCATGAATGTAAATATCATCAGCATATGCATGGAAATATGAGGATATAAATCACCTGTGTCCCTCGCGACACGTCAAAATCATGGAACCGGAGTGCCCAGTATCGACACTCGAAAATATCATGAAAACTGTGCCCAGCATTGGCACGTAAATCCTCATATATATCGGGCTCCGTCAGTCCGAACCAGCCCATAGGCTCCGTCTGCGGAATCGGCCCTCGGCCACAGCAGTACGCTCATATCCATCTATCGACTCTGGTCGGTATCCTCCGGATAACCGCCAGGTCCAACCAATCACCGGTAGGTACTCGCCCGCCTCCAGGCTCAATCAGCAAAATCCTTCGATCATCTTGCCGAGGGGAACCATACCGGGTCCACCATGTACCCGCAATCGGCTTGTCCGCTCCTCGAATCGGGTTTCACGTGTCGCTCTCAGCACCGAGAAAACACATGGTGGACGCACTGAAATATCATATCAAGGGTAACTGGGTTTTTAAAGCAATGACATATTCTCTTTTGAAATACCCACAGTTCTCAAATCCAGAAACATCATGGAAATAGAAACTTTCAATGCGTATAATCAGAAAGCATGATGTATATGACATGTAAAAGAAATGTAAGCATATCAGTCTGTCATGCAAGAATCATATATCGAATGCAACAGTACTACAGTGTAGTGACATGGCAATTATCGATGATGAAGGGTGTGAGCCGGCAACAAGTGTACGTGGAACATACGCATCATCGATAATGGTGCTGGTGTCCTCGCAGCATGACTATAATATATATCGATAAACACAAGCAATGCAATGCGAATAGAATGAGTATGCGGAATCGAATAATCAACGCAACAGTAAAGAATCTATCTCAATAAATATATCATGCAGCCTTGCGTTTTGAAATAAGACGAATCGGGGTTTTTGGTAAAATAAGGGCTACGGTGTTTTAAGAAAATATGTGTCGTTTGAAAATACCCGTAGAATCCCTTTTGCCTATCTTTAAAATATCCCCGATTCGTTAGTTTTGAAATAGGTATGACTCGGGTCTAGTCTAACGCCTACTATGCGAACTACGGACCCAACAGTCAAGTCAATCGGGAGGGGTATGAAAACCACCTATATCTAAGTCAATATCACATTATCTCATCACATAACAGGTATCACTACCATCATATCACATCTCCAATAGGAACTCTGTCATGTCGCCAAATCCCACGGCCTCGATCGAATCTCATCGACTCATCTCAATCCCACGTATCATCCTCAAATCTCGTATATGAACACATAGTCCCATACCCATGTATAGATATACACACCATCATATGCGCACAGATAAATGAAAGAATGTATGCAAGTATGTGTGTATGTGTGTATGTGTGAGTGCACCCACTACTCAAGGGTTTCGCACTACTAAACCAATACATCCTTATCATCCATAATTCCATTATTACTATCAATAGTCCTAACAACACATAATAAATATATGTGTGTATACGTATTCGTATACATCACCACGTACTGCAGGGGTGCTACACGCCATCCACCCGACTTCTCCCCGTAGATATAAATCTACTCACCTTGCTTCTCATGTGCCGATGCCGATGTCTCCATCTTCATCTTCTTCGCCTCAACATCACGTAGGGTACCTACAAGTATATCACAACGCTAAAGCACATGAAAATCACATCGGAAACCAAAATAGCACACGCTACTCGCATAGGTAAAAACCTATCGTCTCGCATGTAAACACGTTCAATATCCACTTGTCGTTGATGTCCAAACGCCACCCGACAGAAACGAATCACCAAATACCAAAATCCATGCTAAAACAAGTCGTAAATTATACGCCAACTCAAGAAAATCAACCCAGATTTTACCCTAACTGGAATCAGTCAAAACTAGACATACCCAGGGTCAAGTTTATTGGGCAAAAGGCTACAGAACAAAAAAGAAGGGGTTCCAACATGCTCTGGCCGCAATTTGCGGCCAGAGGGATTAAATCTGCGACCCAAATAAAGAATTAGGGGTTAGGGCTTTGTGTGGTGGTTCCATGGTGCCTGCACATCTCACTGTCAACTCAGTTTTATTTTTGGGGTCTCGGGGTGATAGCAGATTCTTAAATACGATCACAGATTCACAGTTTTCCCCGATATCGATTTCGTAAATCCGTATTCTGGTTTTATGTTCAGGTTTGGGTCCAAATTAGCATCACTCAAGGGGTTCTAAGGTCACAACAAGCCTCAATTTCACTTTGATTTCAACTCTAACCCTAAACCCTAACTTGAATTCTCCAAAGTCCACAAAACGACACAATATCGATATGAAACTAGAATTGATGCACAAGGAAATTGAAATACTACTTGAGGGTGCAGAAATTACCTCCTTTGCCAACTCAAGAAAATTCTTGAGTTGCTCAAAGTCCTCAAGATCCACTCTTCCTTAGTCCAAAGCGTTCCTCTCGAGCTCGTGCACCTTTTTAGTGAAGGGAAGATGGGGTTATGGAGTTGATTTGAGTGTGGTGGAGGTGATTTTAGTGAGGAGGAAGAGCAGCAGCAACTGAAGCAGAGGGAGGGAGAAATGTGTTGAAGAATGATGGAGGAATGGTTCAAGTCAACACACCTCACCTACTCTCTCTCTGTCACCATGTTTCATAATATATTCCCTTTTCCTTTTTCTTTTCTTTCCTTTAATCCTAATTCCTTCTCACCCCAATAGTGAACCCAAATGAACAACCATGTCAAGAAAAATGTAACACAAGTGTAGAAAAAGATATGTGCATGTTTTGCACAAAAAAATGCCAAAAATCCGATTAGCGATTTTTAATCGCGATTAACACTAAATTAGTGTCAAACAAATCATAAAAACTTTAAAATGGCATAATTCCATAAAATACCCTATTTTAGAATTTTCCATAATTTTCCCCTTTTATTTGTATTTAATTATACCGGAATATTAAAATATTCATTAAAATAATATTAAATTATAAAATTCCCCAAAATTAATATTTTAATATTTTGAAATGTTACACTTAGCCCTGACCAAGTGACTGTAAGAGAACCCCGTTGCCAAAAGAATCTGTCCGGGTGCTCGCGGTCGTGGTGTTCCGCCTAAGTGCACTTCGTCGACGGCATCGGGGGGTTGCGGCCGTCTGCTATAGTTTCCGACAAGCATTCGATCAGGTTATCGGGAATTTTGTTGAACTACCCGACAGGTTATTGGAAAGTGTTTTTAATATCGAGACTAAAATGCGGGGTTTATAATTGTTAGGCATGTGATGTCTAAGGAATTCATTCGGTTGGGCATGAAATCCAAAGTATGTGATACATTGGGTTTATGATGTCTAAGGTGGTTGCGGATTCCAAATGTTGTAGTTTTTCACTTTCTTTTCTGCGACCGTAAGTGTAATATGTGGTGTATCACCAGTTTCGTTGCTATACGTCATAGATAATTGGGATACGCATATTTACTTTCGTTGATGACATGCGATGTTATGTGCTGTTGTGATATGTTATATTTGATCGTCGTATTTTGAATAGCCGTGGTTTTTTTATGTGAGATGAGAGTTTTTCATTTTCATTCATGTAAAAACTTATGTAATATTCTTTTATTGGGGCACTTCCAGGTTGAGGATGATGTCACCATTGATGTATATTATTTACTTTTCCGCATTAGGATAGACCCAAGGCGAAGAGCACAAGTAACCGGGTTCTAGGGTCCAGTGGGAGACCATCTCGAGGAGTCGAGTTCGGTTCTCCTAACTCTAGAATTGGTAGGGTTTCTTGCCGGTCTCGTAAGGGTCTAGGGATATAGGTTTGGCTATTCATCGCGACCGTGGAATCCGTGTTTTATACTGGCTTAATATAAAACACGGAAATCCTAGTATATCCAATATTTCATATATGTTCTTCTGCTGCTCTGTGATGTTATCACTGTGTATATTCTGAGACGAATGCTTATATTATATATATGTATATATTATATATTGTTTCTTTCATTTCATATGTGATGCTTAGAAAGCATATTATGATGGGACTTCATTAATTAGATTAATGAAATAAAAGAAACCTAAAAGATGTTGTAGAAACTTGTTTTAAAAACTGGTAGCTTTAGTTCTTGCTTTGCATAAGGGTATTTGTGAAATAACCCGCACCTTATTCGATAAGGAAACAGACGAAATCCCTTCACCGGGAGTGACCTCTTTAGCGAAACTGGCAGATGCTACAACCCACTCGGTTTGTCTTTTGATTGCTTTTATAGTTTTTTCTTTGCATAGTGGTATTTATGAAATATCATGCACCTTATTCGATAAGGAAAGAGCCGAGATCCCTCCACCGGGAGTGACCTCTTTAGCAAAACTAGTAAAAGCCTAAAAAACACACCTTTTTCAAAATCACTCAATTCTACAACGATATCAAGTTCATTACGCAAAGGGTTTTCTTAAAAACTTATCGTAGCACTCTGTCATTTCAGATAAGTAATAGTTAGTATTCGTGCTGCGTTTGTTGACCTTGTCAAGGCGTAGTGTGCGGTAGCTGATTAGTGCTTATCTGCTAGCATATGATCCGATTGGATTAGGGTAGTCGTGCGACCTTGTTGACCTTGTCAAGGGTTATGCGGGTGGGTTTAATTCAATAAGAAAATGACGGGTTGAACTTGACTTGCGGTCTATGGTTTGTTGACCTTGTCAAGGTCATAGATCGCTCGGGGCAAAACATTATCGGGAATTTCAAGTGTTGAAATTTGCAATGAGATTGCATACCTTATATGAGATAGTTGGATTCCGATACCCACTGCGAGTAAGAGTTACTCCTAGGAGAGTTTTACACATTACAATTAGCCGATCAAGTAGGTGTCGAGAAAGGTGTTAACGGGGTTAAGCCCGTGGGAAAACGAGGTTTATTTTAATTAGGTCCGTGCGAAAGCACGGGGAACCTCCCTCAAAGTACCGACACTGGCCTGGCTGAAAGATTGGCGAACTTGTAGGGTGTAATTAATCCCGTCTGGTCTTTCCTTTTAGGGTTTGAAGGATGATTTGATAAAAACAATGGGAGCCATCCTGTTTAGATAAAATAATAACCGATCTAATCATGCAAGAACATACGCTGAGTGTTTTCTTCTCTCTCTCTCCAGGTAGAGACTATGTCACGCCTTAATCAAGATAATAATATGGATGTATTGACCAAACCCGCTTGTTATACTGAGCTGGGGAACGTTGGTCCCGCTCCAACTTATAATTGTTATAAAACTGAGCAGGAAATAGAGGATTAACAGGATTCCCATGCCGCCCAAACGAAGAAATTACATGTTGATGCATCTTCTTCGGGCGTGTTCATTACAGAGAACTGGGAATGGGTGATAAGTTTTAAGGGTTAGAAACGGTGCAAGTGTTGCAGCGAAACTTGTTGGCAGTTATCACCCTGTATTACTAAATACAACGATTCTGAGCGAATGTTATTAGATACCGAACCTGATATACAATATCATATCAGTCTCTTTATTATGTAAAGAAGGATATAATTTTGTATTATTGGATAATGTTTTGAACATTTCCTATATCAAGAGTTGATTGGATCATGCACGTTATCTAATGGCATATACGTTCTGAATCAAACCATATTTCTTAGCGTACAGAACACACACAAGAGGCAGAGTTCAGAAATGAACGAATCTTTCTTAAGGAATTGTAGACTAGGTCATATCAATTCGACACAACTAGCTAAGTTACATTTGGATGCATATTTAAATCAGTTTGAATTTACATCTTGTGAAACTTGCCAGTCATGTCACAAAGATAAAATGACCATAGCTCCGTTTATTGGAAACAGAGAAAGAGTTAGTGAACTCTTGGAATTGATACATAATGATGTATGTAGGTCCCCTGTCTACACATGTCAAGATATGTTCATTGTACTTTATTACATTCACTGATGATCTCTCAAGATTCGGACATATGTTCCTGTTGAAACACAAGTCTGCAACTTTTGAGAAAATCAAAGAATATAAGTTAGAAGTAGAGAACCAAAATGGGTATAAGTATTATGTCCTTTAATGTGATCAGGGAGGAGAATACTTGAGCACGGAATTTCTTGGACTATTCTAAAGGAGAATGAGATTCTCTCTCAGCATTACTCCTCCGTATACACCTCAACACAATGGTGTATCGGGACGGAGCAATCGCACCCTATGTGATATGGTGTGCTCTATGATGTGTATTACTGAATTTCCTATTACCTTTGGGGGTTATGCACTTGAGAAGTTGCATACCTATTAAATCGGGTTCCAACCAAATCAGGTGCTTACCACTCCATATGTGATACTGAATGGGAATAGCCCATGTCTTAAGTAAGTTAAGATTTGGGGTTGTCCGGCCTATGTCTAAAAGCAAAATCCAGACAAGCTCGAGGCAAGGTCAGATCTGTGGAAGTTTGTTGGGTATCCCAACCATTCGCGAGGGAATATCTTCTGCCACACCGAGGAACGAAAGGTGTTTTATTTCTCGGCATGCCACCTTTTGAGAAAAGGAATTTATTTTGTAAACAAATTTTTGGTCATGTGGTAGAACTGGAAGGAGTTCCAGCTATACAAACTACAGCTGATGATTTGGTAGAACCGAAGGATTCAATAGTTCTCGACGAACCTCAGCCTCTCCGCTGATCTGGTAGGTTTCCTCATCCACCTGAGAGACACTTTGGTTTTCTCTATAACATTAGGTGCGAGGATTGCATCATGAGATGATGACCCAACAAGTTTCGAGGAGGCTATCAAGAGTGGCGACTCTGTAAGAATGGCTGGATGCTAAGCGATCTGAGATGGAATCCATATACACCAACAAAGTATGGACATTGGTTGCTATATCTGAAGGGTTAAATCCCCATCAGGAGAAAGTATATCTTGAGAAGATTACTTGGTGTAGATGGAAAAGTTGAGACTTTCAAAGCTAGACTTGTTGTAAAATGTTTTCGTCATCGACCAGGTGTAGATTATGATTAAACCTTTTCTAGTGCCTATGCTTAAGTCCATCCAGATCCTACTTGGCATTGCTACGTACCATGACTGCGATATTTGGCGGCTGGGTGTCATGACAGCTTTTCTTAATGATGATTTAGAAGAGAGCGTCTATAAGTACGCGGCCAAAAGGCTTCGTAGATACTGGGACCAGCAGAAACGTGCGCAGGTTGCTTTACTGGTTAAAGCAGGCATCCCGGAGTTGGAACATCTGTTTTGATGCCGTAGTCAAAGTGTTTGACTTCATCAAAATGGTAGATGAACCTTGTATGTACAAAAAGGTAGTAGAGAGTATTCTGGTCTTCCTCGTATTGTACGTGGATGACATACTATTGATAGGGAAGGTGTTTCCTATGCTACACTCGATCAATCTCCTCTTATAACAATGATTCTCCATATAGGATCAAGGTAATACCTCCTAAATCCTGGGTTTTGGATCTATGAGATAGTTCTAAGTGGATATTAGGATTCTCACTAGTTGTAGTGAGATGGTAGCAATCGATCATGGGGAGAATCACTGGATAGCTTCCACGGTGATAAGTTCGACTGAATGTCAGTCACAGGCATTGTCTATACCCTCAGTAGAAGGACGGTATGTTGGAATAGTTCCAAGCTAGATACCGTGGCAAACTAGATGATAAAGGTTGGATACATCGCTACTAACGATACCACCAAAGAGGGAGTCTGGGTGTATATAAGTTCATGAGATGAACTTTCTTCCTACCATTGTGTGACAATGGAGTTGTGGCTTTGTCTTAAGAACCCCCATTCCATCAGTGATCCAGACATATTCTAAGGAAGTATCACCTGATAATGGAGATGGTTGATCTCCAGGAAGATCAAAGTTAGGATGGTAGACACAGAGGACAACACGGCGGATCCATTCACAAAGGCCTTTTCCCAAAAGAGACTTTTATGGGATGGTTGAGTATGGGATACTACAACCACTACTGATTGTTTGGTATTGGATACTACAACAGATGGCCCTAGTGCAAGTGGGAGGTTGTTAGTTATATGTATGCCCTAGAGGCCATTACTATATATATGATGTATATTGTAGTGGATGCTTGGACATATATAGGGAGGACTTTCTTGCTCGACATGATAGTATGCTATCTAGTTGCTTTCTACCTTAACATGTACACTTATTGTCTCTTTATTACATGTTGGTAAAGTTCTTAGAATAAGTACTTGACTACCAGGATTATGATGCAGATCATACTAGTGGGGACAAAGTAGTCGGTAAGTACATCCTTCAAATGTTCCTAGTCGTGGGTGTATCGAGACAGGGCATCGATATACCAGAGTAGACTAGCGTATAACATCTCGACCCATGAAGATGGGCGATGGATGATCCCATATCCATTGGTGTTCGACATCAGAGATAGTATACGGATGCTCAGTGGAGACTGGGTACACTAGACGGACTCGCCGAGAACTCCCAGATGGTATTATACCTCACGTCTGATAGCAGTTCTTTGGTGACACTGGTACAGGTTAGTCTGTAGACCCGAGATCTTCATAGAGTCTTGTGTGATTCCCACTGTGCTTTGATTTCTACCTTACCGCGTTCAAGAGAACGTGCAAAACGGTGGCTTTTGGGTACAGTCCCGAATCACATGGAGGCTATGAGCGATAGGAGGGGTTTCGTTTCTCCCGGTATTGGGGTTGATGTTGCGCCGTGCTCGATTGGCTATAACAGGAAGTCCCTGGCCAGGGCTGATTTCGAGATATACCGGTAAGTGTTATCAGTAGTTTCTCGAATGGTTATGAGCCTCATATCGGCACGACTTATCGAGTTACTGGGGTCAGACGTATACCACCCCTAGACGAGATATGCGACATATTAGACGAAGAGACCGGACTGTACGATTGTGTTACCGATTGGATTCGCAGGAGTATGAGTAGGCATGCTTGTTGATCTTCTGATCACTCAATACCCGGGTGGCCGTTACGTTTAGCAGACCGCTTGAAGCTTGTGCGTGTTTGATATGATCATCACCTACTGCCGGCGTATTGACGAGTCTTTAGAGTCCTACACAGAGGTTTCCTGGCTCAAGCGAAACGGAGTAGGAGAACATATGTGATATGTGTGGGACCAAGATTAATACGATATATGATACCGTATTCTATTCTCGCGATATATGAAATCGGTCGGTTATATATGATATAGCCGGGTTATCGGATCAAGTGTTGATTCCATAAGTTGATTCATTTGATATTAGTCGGTTATATGTGATATAGCCGGATTATTAAATAAAGAGTTGATTTAATAATTTAATGTATAATTATATATTTGATATATTACATTACATTAACTAATATTAGCTCACTTAAGATTTCTTTTTCTCACATTTGATACACTTTACATATATGTGATATATGTATTGTTTTCTTTTAACACATAAATATATATGTGATATATATTCATGTGTCATGCTAGGTTACATATGCAACAAGGGTGTATAAGACTTATGCCATGCTAGGGTTAATGTTAGGGTTTGATATTTATCACTTAAGTTATCATAAATTAGTGGAGACTTAGTCAAAGTTTCAAGCTTGGATGAAGCTTGTAGAACATTGACCAAGTCCATGTAAGTCCACGTTACCTCTCCCGGTTCTTTCGGGCTTGCGAAAACGGTAAAAAATGATTTTTAGGGTCATGGTAAGATGGACTAGAAAACCCGGATCTTTGCTAAACAACACACAAGCAACTAACAAGAGCTTTACCTACTCGGTTAGGGGGTTATACCTTAACTTGAACTCCTTCTCTTGGACTCCTTGTGGTGGTCGGATGGTTCTCTCCTCGTCGCCTTCTCTTGCCGAAGATGGATCCACCTGAGAGTCTCTACCTTGAGCCCCTTCCTCGTACTTTAGGTAACTAAAGTATTAGGTTTGCCAAACCTTCAACCTTAGGATGAGTAGAGATGAGTTTTGGTGTTTTATCTCCAAGGCACATGGTTCTCAACTCATGAGAGATTTTTGCCTTGAGCTAAAGGAAGAGGGAGAGCAATGGATGAGAGAGAATGAATATGAGAGAATGATAATAGTTTTGCAACCATATCAAATATATGTGAATTAATCAATTAAAAAAATTAATCAAAATGAAAAAGGTGATGGTATGTTGAAATGACCATTATCATTTCACATTAAATGAGTTTTGCAAAGATCAAAGAGCATCTTTGCTTGAAATGATGATGGTCAAGTTTTCAACCTTGGTCAACAAGTCAACAACCCTAACCATAACTCAATTTCCTTTAATTAATATTATTAATTGATATTTCACATATTCATTAGAGTTTGGTAAAAGACAACTGTCAACTGTGCATACACACCCATACCAAAACCCTAATGAGAATCCTCTGCCTCTGCCTCAGTCAACTGTGCATACACACCCGCATTCGTGTTCCGAGGAACACGAATACTATGAGATAAAACTAACCCCAAAAAATATACTAGGATCTGGTTAAATCCAGAGCCCGCTAGTAATAACTGTCCGGACACTAAACGTGCATAAGTGCGTGGATGTGAACGAACCCTGTCGCAAAACCATGCGACCTCTACTCGGTTTTTCCCAAAGGAGAATAACCCTCTGAGTGGGACTCTAAAGACTCGTCACTACGCTGGCAGTAGGTTTAACCACAGACCGCAAGCGGCACTAGCTGTACGTAACGGTCCCCAGGTAGATGCCGATGAGAAGACTGATGAGGTGAACCCATCCGAACTCCAACTGAGCCTGTATGTGACAATCTCCATATAGTCTGGTCCGTTCGTCTGAGAATATCACATGGCGGGCCAAAGGGGCAGTAAACGTCAGTCCCCTAATAGCCGTACAAGTCGTGTTGGAGTGTAGCCCAGAACACCCTGAGATAACACTGGAAAACCTACCAGTATATCTCGCTTTTCCTGGCCAGGGACTTTGTGTAATGGCTCTCCAAGACACAGCGCGATATCAACCCCCAATACCGGGAGAGACGAATCCTGTCTAACCGTCACTGCCTCCAAGTGCTTCGGGACTGCACCCAACTACTACCTGTTTGCACGACTCATTTGAGTCGTGGTAGGGTAGTAATCAAAGTACAGTAGGAACACACTCGAGGCGAAGTGACAGTGTCAAGTCAGCGGACTAAGCTGTACTCATGTCACCTGGGAACTGATAACTGACGATAGGTATAGTACCAACCAACAGTTCCCGACGAGTCCTGTCCAGTGTACTCGTAACCTAACGAGCATCCGCATACTATCTCAAGTACGACGTACCGACGGCTGTAGGACAGACCATCTCCCCTGCTGGGATGAGAAGCGTATACGCTAGTCTACTCCGGAGTATCGATGCCCTGTCTCGATAGTCCTACGACTATGGACTTGTATAAGGATGTGCTTATAGATTACCCATCCCCCACAAGTGTGACTGCCATCACAACACTGGTAATCAAGCAAAGATCCTAAGGGCTCCACTAATGTGTATAGGTGATATGCTAAAAGAAACACATGTACACATTAAAGTAGAAACAAACCAAGTAGCATACTACCATTTTGAGCAAAATTGTCTATACAACTGTGAATATCCCAAGCTTCCATCAAGTAATATACAAACTAGTATGATACAGTAATGGCCTCTAGGGCATATACACTAACAATCTCCTACTTGCACTAAGGCCATTTACCGGCGTATCGAAGACCTATCATCTCGATCAGCCGCACGAACTGAGTCTGGGGTAAGGCCTTCGTGAGTGGATCAGCAGTGTTATCTTCCATAGCAACTCTCCGAACCTCGATCTCCTGGCGACCCACGATCTCCCTGATCAGGTGATAACGCCTCAAGATGTTCCTGGACTTCTGATGGGATCTGGGTTCCTTCGCTAATGCTATAGCCCTGTTGTTGTCGCAATACAGAGTTATTGGATCAACAATGGATGGAACCACCTGAAGTTCTACCAAGAACTTCCTCATCCAGACGGCTTATTTTGCGGCATCAGATGCAGCGATATATTCCGCTTCCATCGTCAGGTCAGCAACGGTTTCCTGTTTGGAACTCTTCCAACACACCGCCCCTCCATTGAGGGTAAAGACATAACCAGACATGGACTTGGAATCATCCTTGTCACTCTGGAAACTGGAGTCAGCAAAGGCCTCAATCTGGAGGTCTTTTCCGCCATACACCAAGAACATCTCCTTAGTCCTTCTCAGGTACTTGAGAATGTTCTTTACCGCTATCCAGTGCTTCTCCCCAGGGTTTGACTGATACCAGCTTACCACACTCAGTGCATAAGCTACATCTGGTCTGGTATACAACATCGCATACATTATAGAGCCTACCGCAGAAGCGTAGGGTATAATAGACATGCGATCCCTTTCCAAATCAGTCTTGGGAGACATCTTTTTGGAGAGGGTGATCCCATGACAAGCCGGTAGATTACCCTGCTTGGAATCTTCCATACTGAATCTTTTCAGTATGGTGTCGATGTATCTGGACTGTGAAAGTCCTAATATCACGATGGATCCGGATCCCCAGAATGTAAGAGGTATCACCCAGGTCTTTCATGGAGAACCTGTGTGACAAGAACCCTTTGACAGATTGTAGCATAGGAATATCATTTCCTATCAAAAGAATGTCATCCACGTATAAAACGAGGAATACGACAGTTCGTGCTACAAATCTACTATAGATGCATGGTTCATCTGGATTTTTGATAAAGCTAAAATCTTTGACCGTCTCATCAAAACAGATGTTCCAACTCCGCAATGCCTGCTTTAGTCCATAAATGGACTTAAGCAACTTGCACACCTTTCCGCTGCTCCCACTCTGAATGAAACCCTCTGGCAGGTCCATATAGACACACTCCTCTAAATTTCCATTTAGAAAAGCGGTCTTTACGTCCATCTGCCAAATCTCATAATCATGGAAGGCAGCAATGGCAAGAAGGATCCGAATGGATTTCAACATAGCCACTGGAGAAAAGGTTTCGTCATAGTCCAAACCAGGTCTTTGACGAAAACACTTTGCAACAAGTCTAGCTTTATAGGTCTCAACCTGTCCATCTATACCAATCTTCCTTTTGAAGATCCACTTGCATCCTACGGGTTTTACCCCATCTGGAGCAACGTCCAACGTCCATACTTTGTTGGTGTACATGGACTCCATTTCGGTCCGCATTGCATCTAGACATTTTACCGAGTCAACGCTCTGAATGGCCTGCTGGAAGTTAGTCAGCTCATCACTATCAATGATGCAATCCTCTCTATCCCCGTCTATGAGAAAACCGTAGTATCTTTCGGACGGATGAGACTGCCTACTACTCCTGCGGAGCGGCATAGGAATGTCCTGAGCTTTCGAACCCTCTGGTTCTACTAAGCTTTCAGTAATAGTTCGTGGTTCTGTAATTTCTTCCAGTTTTATTGTGCTCCCACTTATCTGATTTTCCAAAAGCTCAGTTTCCAAGAAGTGGGCATGATGAGAAATAAAAACCTTTTGTTCCTCTTCGCAATAGAAGAAATATCCCTTGGAGTTCTTTAGATATCCCACAAACTTGCATTGTACTGAGCGTGTCTCGAGTTTGTCCGCATGCTTCTTTTTGACAAAAGCTGGACATCCCCATGTCTTAATGTGTTTAAGATAGGGTTTCTTCCCACACCACATCGGATATGGTATGGTAGGCACAGTCTTAGTTGGAACTCAGTTCAAAAGGTATGCAGCTGATTCTAGTGCATATCCCTAGAATGATCGCGGTAACTCAGCGTTACTCATCATGGAACGTACCATATCCAATAGGGTCCGGTTCCGTCTCTCCGATACACCGTTATGTTGCGGAGTGTATGGAGGAGTGAGCTGAGAGAGAATTCCATTCTCTTTTAGGTAATCCAGGAACTCGGCACTCAAGTATTCACCACCTCGATCAGATCTCAGTGTCTTGATACTTTTTCCTGTTTGTTTTTCTACTTCATTCTTATATTCCTGGAATTTTCCAAAGGCTTCGGATTTATGTTTCATTAAGAAGACATATCTGTACCTTGAAAAGTCATCCGTAAAAGTAATGATGTAAGAATAACCACTTCGCGCATGCATAGACATCGGACCGCACACGTCGCTGTGTACGAGTCCCAAGAGCTCGCTCACTCTTACTCCGTGTCCAGTGAACGGAGTCTTTGTCATGTTTCCTTTGAGACAGGATTGACAAGTTGCATATGATTGATATTCGAACGGATCCAAATATCCTTCTGTATGTAACTTCGTCAACCTTCTCTCATTGATGTGGCCCAGTCTACAATGCCATAAGAAAGCCTGATTTGTTTCCGGAGACATTCTTTTTTGTGTATTCTGGACATTGAAAATCTGTGGTTGGTTTAATACTTATATACCATTGTTTAATGTACCTGACCCAATCAGAACTTGATTAAGGTGAATGTTTACAACATTGCTTACAAATGCAAATTCATAACCTTCTTTAGATATTAAAGATACAGAAATGATATTACAAGTTGCATTGTGTACAAAATAACAATCACGCAAAACCAAAACGTGTCCATCTGACAACCCCAGGTGATAGTCCCCCACGGACTCAGCATCCATGCCAGCTCCGTTTGCAACTCTGAGGGTCATATCACCTTCCTTCAAAACCCTACGGTTTCTCAGCGCCTGCAAAGAATTATAGATATGAGATCCCGATCCGGTATCCAATACCCAGGAAGTAGAGTTTATTGATAGACAGTTTTCAATAACATACACACCTGAAGCCGAAGCCGCAACTTGCTTCGGGTCCTGGTTTCTGGCCTTCCAAGCCCTGCAATCCTTTTTCCAGTGTCCACTCTTATGACAGTAAAAGCACTCTTCCTTTCCCACAAGCTTTCCCGTTACTTTTGTTGCCTTTGCCTTTCCCTTCGTTTCCACTTTACTAACACCGCCCCTTGGTTTGGTGGGGGTTTTCTTCTTCTTTCCCTTGGCTTTCGCCTTGGACCTAGAAGAGGAAGATCCTCCTACAAACAAAGTGGATGTTTCCCTACCTTTCTGTAGGGTGCCCTCTGAAGGGTTCCTAGGCACACTCATGAGGTTCTACAAGGCATCAACCATGCCAAATTCAAAAATTTATGTGCCGAGAAACCCTAATGAAGATCGTTAACTAGAGGTAAGGCGAAACTACAAACTAGCAAACAACTTTACTAATAAGTGAAAGGAACTACAACCTTTGTACATCCGGTCCTGCACTTCCAAAGCTCCGTGTTGACGTCCCTCCACTGCGATCATCGGAATCCCGGACTCTAGCGAAGGTTTCGTCGGAGAAATAAGCGGGCTAGGTCGTTGACTTCGATGCCGAAGATGATCTACGTCGAGGCGACTCTAACTCAAGCTCCATCTTCACTTGGTCATAAACCTTGTGAAGAAAACACCCTATAAAACATGGCAAGTGGTAGAGGATGAAGAAATAGGAAGTGGGTTCACTTTGGATTTGGATTTCTCACTTGATTTCATCACTTGAAATTTTTCAAGAAAGGTTTCTTCACTTCATGAAGAAGATGAAGAAGAAGAAGGAAAATGAAATTATATTATTGAAAATAATAAATCAAGTGAATACTTATCATAATGCAACCATGGGTGAAGTTAACACATGTAGAGAATAAACTAGGGTTTAGCTGTAATGGTTAGGTAATTGGAAAAAACAAAATGGTCAAAGATGCTAAGAAGCTTCATGAAGCTTAAAGCAAAGAAATAAAACCACCATTTTATTTTTTGCCAAAAATGAATAAATAAAATAAATAAATAAGTTAAAACCCTAACCATTAACCTAAACATGGTTTAAAGCATACACACCCAAGTTTGCATGTATCATCAAACATGATACAAAATAGTGCACAAACATATATCATATATACAATGTGCACAATCTAGTGAGAAAAATAATCTTAAGTGAACCAATACTAGTTAATGTAAAGTAATATATCAAATATATAATTATACATTAAATCATTAAATCAACACTTGATTTAATGATCCGGTCATACTGCATATAACCGACTAATATCAAGTGTATCAATATATCGAATCAACATTTGATTCGGTAACCCGGCTATATCTTATATAACGGTCCGATGATACAAATCGCGAGAATAAAATTCAGTATCACATACTGGTATTGTTCTGGTCCCACACATATCTCATATGCGCTCCTATTTCATTTCGCTTGAGCCAGGAAACCTCTATGTAGGACTCTAAAGACTCGTCAATACGCCGGCAGTACGTGATGATCATATCAAACACCCACAAGCCGCAAGCGGTCTGCTAAACGTAACGGCCACACGGGTATTGAGCGATCAGAAGATCAACGAGCAAGCCCGCTCACACTCCTGTGAATCCAACCAGTAACACTTACCGCACAGTCCGGTCTGTTCGTCTGATATGTCGCATATCTCGCCTAGTGGTGGTAAACGTCAGACCCCGGTAGCTTGATAAGTCATGCCGATATAAGGTCCATAACAAGCACGAAACTACTGATAACACTTACCAGTAAATCAGTGCAACCCTAGCCAGGGATTTCCAGTTATGGCTAGTCGAGCATAGCGCAACATCAACCCCCAATACCGGGAGAGACGAATCCCTTCCTATCGCTCATTGCCTCCATGTGAATCGGGACTGTACCCAAAAACCACCTGTTTGCACGATTCAGTAGAGCCGTGGTAGGGTGGAAATCAAAGCACAGTGGGAGACACACAAGACTCTATGACGATCTCGGGTCAACAGACTAAGCTGTACCAGTGTCACCAGAGAACTGCCATCTAACGTGAGGTATAATACCATCTGGGAGTTCTAGACGAGTCCGTTCAGTGTACCCAGTCACCACTGAGCACCCGCATATCATCTCTGATGTCAAACACCAATGGATATGGGATCATCCATCGCCCATCACATGGGTCGAGAAGATATACGCTAGTCTACTCTGGAATATCGATGCTCCGTCTCGATATTCCCACAACTAGGAACATTGAAGGATGTACTCATTGACTACCCAGGCCCAACTAGTATGATCTTCATCATAGTCCTGGAAGTCGAGTACACATCCTAAGGGCTTTATCAACATTTAATAGAGAGACTGCAAGTATACATGTTAAGATAAAGTTCAACCAGATAGCGTACTATCATGTCGAGCAAGAAAGTCCTACCTATATATGTCCCAGCATCCACTACAATATACTTCTCATGTGCAGTAATGGCCTCTAGGGCATACATATAACTAACACCCTCTGCACTCCTCAGCATGTTGAGGAGTTCTGAAAGTTCAACTTCCTTTTCTTGCAAGTTGAAGTTCAGGATAATCTGGGCATAAGTGGAAGGAAGGGACTGGAGAATCAAGTCCGTGTAGAGCTCGTTCTCTAACATGGTCCCAAGGTCCGCGAGCTCCTCAATGAAACCAATCATCTTAAGCATGTGTTCCGCTACGGATGATCTGATGGCCAATCTCACCGAAAACAACTTTTTCGAGACTTCATATCTGGCGATACGGGATTGCTCTCCATACAGTTCTTTTGTATGGAGAAATATGGATTCAAGGTCCATATTCTCGTGCCTCCTCTGATGTTCATTGTCCATAGAGGCAAGCATGAGGCACTTGGCCTTCGCGCAGTCGATTTCGCAGGTCTTACGGATTTCCTTATCCGCGATGCTGGTTTTGGGACCTAGGACAGGGGGAGGTTTGGTGGTAAGGAGATACCCCAACTTGTCATAAGTGATTGCCATTTTTATAGTCCTGAGCCAATCTCTGTAGTTTGGCCATGTCAGTATGTTTTTATCTAGTAGTAACTTAAGTCTGGTCATGATACTTGGTCCCTGCAATTAGGAGAGAGAGAAGAAACACTTTAGCATGATGCTCTTGCAAGTTTACAGTGGTTTTTAGTTTATCTAAACAGAATGGCTCCCACCGTCTCTCGAATCTCTCCTCAAACTAAAAAGGAAGAATTAGTCGGGATCGATCTCACCTTACAATACTTGCTTAACCGTTCTGCCAGGCCAGTGTTGGTACTTCGACGGAGGTTTTCCAACGCTTTCGCGAAGTTCCTTAATTAAATAACCTCTTTTCCCTGTAGGCGTAGCCCAGCTAACACCTTTCTCGACACCTACTTGGTTTATAGCATTGATCGTTAAGTGAGAAAGTTCCGGAGGAGTAGCATATACTCACAGTAGGATCGGGATCCAAAAATCATCGTGTGACAAAACTGAAGGAATCCTACCAGAATCATCACATTCCAAATGGTATGCAGCGCTAGCAAGTTTCAGCTTCTTTAGAAACTCCCGATGTGGATTTTTGCCCCATGCTCTTATGACCTTGACTTTGGCCAACAAATCATAAGTCACATGTCAAGTTCTACCCGTAATTCTCCAGGTTAATTTGAACCCACCCGTACATACCCTTGACTTTGGCCAATAAGGCAGCACGACTGTCCCAAACCAACGCAACTATCTATGCTGCACATGAATACCCAACAGCTACCAATTGTAGGGTTACTAGGCACTCTAATATGGTTCTACAATGCATCAACCATGCCCGTTTAAAATTTTAGCCGTGCCGAATAACCCTAAGCAAGATCGTTGCTAGAAAATTAGGGTTTCAAATGCAAGTAAACTACGTTTACTACTAAGTGAATACAAAATACAACCTTTGTAGATCGGTCCTTCACTTCTATAGCTCCTTGTTGAATTCCCTTCGCTACGATCGTGGTTCTCCCGGACCCTTACATGGCTTCACGAGGCGAAAGACATGTCCTTGCTTGAAGTCTTCGAGGCCGAAGATGATCTACGTCGAGGGGATGCCAACTCAAGCTTCTACTTCACTAACTTGAGAATTAGTGAAGCAAACACCCTAAACTAAAGTGCTAGTCTAGTAGAGAATGGAGAAATAGAAAGTGGGTTCTCTTTAGAATTTTATTTCTCACAGTCTTTCTCACTTTGGATCAAACCCTAGCAAGCTTTTTTTTTTTAACAATGAAGAAGAAGAAGAAAAGAAGAGATGAGGATAATGATCAAGTGAGAGGTCTAACCATGGTGAGTGAGTATCATATACTATCTCTTGTAGAGACTTAACCCATGGCTAATCCTTATGGTTGGGTTAACAAATATCCATAGTAAAAACAAACTCAAGTGGACTTAGTCAATGCATCCACAAGCTTCCACAAGATTCATGCATTGATCTAATCCTCCACTAATTTTGTAATTACTTAAAATATAAAAACCCAACATAATAGATAGCATGGTATAGGTCTCATAAACCCAAGTCTTGTGTATCATCAACCATGGTACAAAAAGAAAACACATTTTAATAAATATCACATATATATATTAAAGTTGTGTTCATGTGAGAAGAAACCTAAAGTGAACAAGTGTTAGTAAATGTAAACTAGTATATCTAATATACAATTATACATTTAATTATTAAATCAACACTTGACTTAATTATCCGGTCATATCTCATATAACCGACTAACATCCATTGTATCGACTTATCGAATCAACACTTGATTCGATAACCCGGCAATATCATATATAACCGACCGATACAAAAAGTCGCGAGAATAGAATACGGTATTACATACACGCATTATTTTCGGTCCCGCACATATCACATACGTGCTCCTATTTCGTCTTGCCTGAGCCAGTAAAACCTCTATGTAGGACTCTAAAGACTCGTCAATACGCCGGCAGTAGGTGATGATCACATCACGCACCCACAAGCCGTCAGCGGTACTAGCTGGACGTAACGGCTACCCGGGTATTGAGCGATCAGAAGATCAGCAAGCAAGCCCGTTCTAACTCCTGTAAAAGTCTGCCGGTAACACTTCCCGTACAGTCCGGTCTCCTCGTCTGATATGTCGCATATCAAGTCTAGGGGTAGTAAACGTCAGACCCCAATAACCGATAAGTCGTGCCGATGTGAGGCTCATAACGGGTCGAGAAACTACTGGTAACACTTACCAGTAAATCTCTAAATCAGCCCTGGCCAGGGACTTCCCTGTTATGGCCAATCGAGTACAGCGCAACATCAACCCCCAATACCGGGAGAGACGAAACCCCTCCTATCGCTCATTGCCTCCATGTGACTCAGGACTGTACCCAAAAACCACCGTTTTGCATGCCCTCATGGACGTGGTAAGGTGGAAATCAAAGCATAGTGGGAATTACACAGGACTCTATGACGATCTCGGGTCTACAGACTAACCTGCACAAGTGTCACCAGAGAACTGCCATCTGACGTGAGGTATAATACCATCTGGGAGTTCTCGGCGAGTCTGTCCAGTGTACCCAGTCTCCACTGAGCACCCGTATACCATTTCTGATGTCAAACACCAATGGATATGGGATCATCTATTGCACATCTCATGGGTCGAGAAGCGTATACGCTAGTCTACACTGGTATATCGATGCCCCGTCTCGATACACCCACGACTAAGGACCTTGAAGGATGTACTTATGGACTACCATGTCCCCACTTGTATGATCTGCATCATAGTCTAGGTAGTCAAGTACACATCCTAAGGGCTTTACCAACATGTAACTATAAGATAGTATAAAGAGTCAAGTATACATGTTAAGATAAAGAGCAACCAGATAGCATACTATCATATCGAGCAAGAAAGTCCTCTTTATATATGTCCAAGCATCTAATATAATATACATCATCTGTACAATACTGGCCTCTAGGGCATACATACAACTGACAATCTCCCACTTGCACTAGGGCCAACTGCTGTAGTATCGCATACCAAGCATCCCGAAGAGTCTCTCAAACTGTATCTGGGGAATGGCTTTCGTGAGTGGATCCGCTGTCTTGTTCTTCGTGTCAACCCTCATGACCTCGATCTTCCGGCGATCAACTATCTCCCGGATCAGGTGATACCGCCTCAGAATATGACTGGATCGCTGATGGGACCTGGGTTCCATGGCCAAAGCCACCGCTCCATTGTTATCGCAATACAAAGGTATTGGATGCTCAATGGATGGAACCACTCCAAGTTCAGTAATGAACTTCTTGATCCAGACAGCCTCTTTGGCAGCATCGTTGGCAGCGATTTATTCAGCCTCCATCATCGAGTCTGCTACGGTTTCCTGCTTGGAACTCTTCCAGCTAACCGCCCCTCCGTAGAGGGTAAAGACAAAACCCGACTGCGACTTAGAGTCGTCCTTATCACTCTGGAAGCTCGAATCGGTAAAGGACTCCACTTGGAATTCTCCGTTACCATACACCAAGAGCATCTCTTTAGTCCTTCGCAAGTACTTGAGAATGCTCTTCACAGCTGTCCAGTGACTCTCTCTAAGATCAGCTTGATACCTACTCACTACACTTAGTGAGTATGCTACATCGGGTCTGGTACATAGCATCACGTACATGATAGAGCCTACAGCCGAAGCATAGGGTATCCTTTGAAAGCGAGCTCTCTCCAAATCAGTCTTAGGAGACATCTCTTTGGAGAGAGTGAGCCCTGAGATCGTGGGTAAAACCCCCCGTTTGGACTCTTCCATACTAAACCTCTTTAGTATGGTGTCAATGTACCTGGATTGGGACAATCCCAATATCCTTTTAGATCTATCTCTATAGATCATAATTCCCAATATGCAGGAGGCATCACCAAGATCTTTCATTGAGAATCTTTGTGATAAGAAGAGCTTGACCGATTGCAGCATAGGAATGTCATTTCCTATCAAGAGTATGTCGTCCACGTACAATACGAGGAAGACAACCTTACTCTCTGCCACCTTCTTGTAGATACAAGGTTCATCTACGTTTTTGACGAAATCAAACTCTTTGATAACGACGTCAAAGCAGATCTTCCAACTCCGCGATGCTTGCTTTAATCCATAAATGGATTTAAGCAGCTTGCACACCTTCCCGCTGCTCCTACTATCTACGAAGCCCTCTGGCTGAGTCATGTACACGCACTCTTCTAAATCACCGTTTAGAAAGGCGGTCTTAACATCCATTTGCCAGATTTCGTAGTCATGATATGCAGCGATGGCAAGCATGATCCGGATGGATTTAAGCATAGCCACTGGAGAAAAGGTTTCGTCATGCTCTACACCTGGTCTTTGACGAAAACCCTTTGCAATAAGTCTAGCTTTGAAAGTCTCCACTTTCCCATCTACACCAAGTTTTTTCTTGAAGATCCATTTGCTCCCAATGGGTTTTACCCCTTCAGGAGCAACTTCCAAAGTCCACACATTGTTGGTGTACATGGATTCCATCTCGGACCGCATTGCATCCAGCCATTTCACTGAGTCCCCACTCGTGATGGCCTGCTCGAAGCTAGTTGGGTCATCATGAACCATGATGCAATCCTCGCTCCTACCATCCATGAGAAAACCATAGTATCTCTCAGGTGGGTGAGGAACCCTACTAGATCGGCGTTGTGGCTGGGGTTCATCGGGAACTACCGAATCCTCTGGTTCCACCAAATCTTCTGTTGTGGTTTGTACAGCTGGAACCTCTTCCAGTTCTACCTCAGAGCCACTAATCTCTTTTGCAAGAAATTCCTTTTCTAAAAAGGTGGCGTGTTGAGCAACAAACACCCTTTGTTCCTCACTGTGGTAGAAGATATACCCTCGCGAATGCTTGGGATATCCAACAAACTTACACAAAACAGATCTTGCCTAGAGTTTGTCCGGTTTTTGTCTTTTGACATAGGCCGGGCAACCCCATATCTTAATAAAATTAAGATATGGTCTCTTCCCTTTCCATAACTCATATGGGGTGGTAGACATAGATTTGGTAGGAACCCTATTCAGTACGTATGCTGTTGTCTCCAGTGCATATCCCCAGAAGGAAATAGGTAACTCAGCTATACTCATCATAGAGCGCACTATATCTAATAGGGTGCGGTTCCTCCTTTCCGATACACCGTTGTGCTGTGGTGTATATGGAGGAGTTAGCTGAGAGAGAATCCCATTATCTTTTAGGAAGTCCAGGAATTCATTGCTCAAGTATTCACCTCCTCGATCGGATCGAAGGATTTTAATACTTTTCCCGGTTTGGTTCTCGACTTCTTGTTTATATTCTCTAAATTTCTCAAAAGCTTCTGATTTGTGTTTCATCAGGAACACATATCCGAATCTAGAGAGATCGTCAGTGAATGTAATGAAGTACGAAGAACCATCCCTGGTATGTGTAGACATGGGACCGCATACATCACTGTGTATCTGTCCCAAGAGTTCGGTAACTCTTTCTCCGTGTCCCGTAAACGGAGTTTTGGTCATCTTGCCTTTGAGACATGATTGGCAAGTGTCATAAGTTGAAAATTCAAACGGATTTAAATATCCATCCTTATGCAACTTAGCTAGTCGTGTTGCATTGATGTGACCCAGTCTACAATGCCACAAGAAGGATTCGTTCATTTCTGAACTCTTCCTCTTGTGTGTGTTTGTTATGCTCAGAACTGTTGATTGATTTAGAACATAAATGCCATTGCACAACGTGCCTGATCCAACCAACTTTTGGTTAAGGAAACTGTTCATAACATTATTCTGTAATACAAAATTATATCCCTCTTTACTCAACAAAGAAACCCATATAATGTTGCATATCAGGTTTGACATGTAATAGCATTCGTTCAGAATCAATGTATTATCAGTTGGCAATACAAGGTGATATTCCCCGACGGTTTTAGCTGCAAAAATTGCACCATTTCCAACCCTTATGTCGTTATCACCTTCTCCAAGTTCTCTACCTTTCCTAAGCCCATGTAACTGATTACATATATGGGATCCTGACCCGGTATCTAATACCCAGGACGTAGAGCAAATGGAGAAACAGTTCTCTGTAACGAACACACCCGAAGAAAATGCATCAACATGTACTTTCTTCATACGGGTGGCATGGGAATCCTGGTATTCCCCTATATCCTGTTCAGTCTTATAACTCTTATAAGAAAGAACAGAACCAACGTTCCCCAGCACAGTATAACATGCGGGTTCGGTCAATACATCCATATTATTATCTTGATTAAGGCATGATATGGTCGCTACCTGGAGAGAGAGAGAGAAGAAAACACTTTAGCGTATTCTCTTGCAAGATCAGATTGGATATTATTTTATCTAATCAGGATGGCTCCCACTGTTTTTATCAAATCTTCCTTCAAACCCTAAAAGTAAAGACTAGCCGGGATTAATTACACCCTACAATTTCGCCAATCTTTCTGCCAGGCCAGTGTCGGTACTTTGAGGGAGGTTCCCCGTGCTTTCGCACTGGCCTAATTAAAGTAAACCTCGTTTTCCTAGAGGCGTGACCCCTTTGACACCTTTCTAGATACCTACTTGATCGGCTAATAGTCCTGTGTAAAACTCTCCCAGGACTAACAATTACTCGCAGTGGGTATCGGGATCCAACTATCTCATAGAAGGTATGCAATCTCATTGCAAATCTCAACACTTGAAATTCCCGATAATATTTTGCCCCAAGCATCCCATGACCTTGACGGAGGTCAACAAACCATAGGGTGCAAGTCAAGTTCAACCCGTAATTTCTTGATTGAATCAAACCTACCCGCACGACCCTTGACGGAGGTAATCAAGGTCGTACGACTACCTTAATCCAATCTGCATCATATGCATAAGCAGATAAATACTAGTTAGCTACCGCACACAACGCCTTGACGGAGGTCAACAAGCGTAGCACGAATACTAAGTAGGACTTATCTGAAATGACGGAGGGCTAGGACAGGTTTTTCTGAAAACCTATTGCGTAATGAACTTGATATCGTTGTAGAATCATGTGAATTTTGAAATGGAGTGATTTTGAGGCTTTTATTTGTTTTGCTAAAGAGGTCACTCCCGGTGAAGGGATCTCGGCTCTTTTCTCATCGAATAAGGTGCAGGACATATCATATATATCACTATGCAAAGCAAAACTCCAAAAGCAATCAAAAACAAATCGAGTGTTGTAGCATCTGCCAGTTTTGCTAAAGAGGTCACTTTCGGTGAAGGGATCTCGGCTCTTTCCTCATCGAATAAGGTGCGGGATATATCATATATATCGCTATGCAAAGCAAAACTGTAGCTACCATTTTTGAAAATTTTGATTCTACAACATCTTTTAGGTTTCTTTTCTTTCATTAATCACATTAATGAAGTCCCATCATTTAAGTCACCTAAACATCACAGATAAATACGACGTACACTTATGCCATCCGCATTCGCTTCGATGTCCCCTCGTGCACCGTTAGGTTAGGTAACTAACGGCAGAGCGGGGCAGGGCTAGCGCGGGTGTAAAACATAAGTAACGCCTATATAATATATCATATATATACTATATACAGTATTTATCACATCACATCACATGATCACATCACAGATATCGCAGCAGAAGAAACAGATGAAATATTAGATATACTAGGACGTCCGTGTTTTATTTTGAGCCTCTCTAAAACACGGATTCCACGGTCGCGATGAATAGCCAAACCCACACCCCTAGACCCCTATGAGAGCGGCAAGCAACCCTACCAATTCTAGATTTAGGAGACCCGGACTCGACTCTTCGAGTTGGTCTCCGACTGGACTCTAGAACCCGGTTACTTGTGCTCTCCTCTTTGGGTCTATCCTAGTGCGGAAAAGTAAATAATATACAAAAGGTGACATCAACCTCATCCCGGAAGTGCCCTAATAAAAGAATATTACATACATTTAATTTTACATGAATGAAAATAAAAACTCTCATCTCACATAAAAAAAACCCGGCTATTCAGAACGCGACGATCCAATATAACATATCCAGCAACACATAACATCACATGTCATCAACGTAAGTAAATATGCGCATCCCAATTGTCGTTAACATATAGCAACGAAACCGGCGATATCACATATTACACTTACGGTCGCAGAAAAGAAAGTGTAAAACTACAACATTTGGAATCTACAATATCTTTAGACATCGTAAATCCGAAATATCACATACTTCGCATTTCATACCTAACTGTATGAATTCCACATATTGTATCACATTCCAGATAAATAGACAGTATTAAACTTTCCGATTGAATAATCAAATACCCAAGATTTCCGAAATAGCTCAACACTTGAGCGGAGTTCAAAAATTCCAGAATACGTCACAGTAGCAACGGTCCAGCCGTAGAAGGTTCAAGCCAACGCCTCACATGTGGCACGCCGTACTGCCTCAAACCCTAAGGTTCAAAAGGTAGTTCAAGACGGTCACATAATCGAGTTAAGGTTTGCTGTCTTCTAGAGGGTCCATCACGTCACATGCACGTATTTCCGAAAGATTTAAACCCGAGAAAAATTCAACACTTGAATGTTTTTCGTGCCGGGAAAAATTGAGTTAATGATATCCGTTCGAACATTTTAATACATTCTAAATTATCCGGAATAACAAAACAAAATTAAATTCTCTGATCGAATCGACGATTACAAAATAAACCCCAAAATACTCAACACTTGAGTCAGAAAACAAAATACCCAGAAAATATAAGGAATAGCTACGGATGTTACAACATAAAGAACCGTCCCCAAAACCATTTTCCTGTCGCGGAACCGCCGCAGCATGTAGCTTAGTGTCGCGGTTCCGCGGCCACGTAGGGGATTTGGGGGCTCGTTTTTCATGGTAACCCTTAGAATTCCCTGCTGATTTTTTTGAGCATTTTTAATTCTGGAAAAACCCAGATTTTTAAAAATGTACAAAGAGGGGTTCATTTTGACGTATTCGGGTTCGTTCGGCATTTTAACTTCGTTAACACATCGCCTAATGCTCTAGCTAGGCTCTGATACCACTGTAAGGTTACTAGGCACTCTAATAAGGTTCTACAATGCATCAACCATGCCCGTTTAAAATTTTAGCCGTGCCGAATAACCCTAAGCAAGATCGTTTCTACAAAATCAGGGTTTCAAATCCAAGTAAACTATGTTTACAACTAAGTGAATACGAAATACAACCTTTGTAGATCGGTCCTTCACTTCTATAGCTCCTTGTTGAAGTCCCTTCCCTGCGATCTGGTTCACCCGGACCCTTGCATGGCTTCACGAGGCGAAAGACACGTCCTTGCTTGAAGACTTCGAGGCTGAAGATGATCTACGTCGAGGGGATGCCAACTCAAGCTTCTACTCACTAACTTGGGAATTAATGAAGCAAACACCCTAAACTAAAGTGCTAGTATAGTAGAGGATGGAGAAATAGGTAGTGGGTTCTCTTTAGAATTTTATTTCTCACAATCTTTCTCACTTTGGATCAAACCCTAGCAAGCATTTTCTTTTTTTTAACAATGATGAAGAAGAAGAAAAGAAAGAGATGAGGATAATCATCAAGTGAGAGGGCTAACCATGGTGAGTGAGTATCATATACTAACTCTTGTAGAGACTTAACCCATGGCTAATCCTTATGGTTGGGTTAACAAATATCCATAGTAAAAACAAACTCAAGTGGACTTAGTCAATGCATCCACAAGCTTCCACAAGCTTCATGCATTGATCTAATCCTCCACTAATTTTGTAATTACTTAAAATATAAAAACCCAACATAATAGATAGCTTGGTGTAGGTCTCATACACCCAAGTCATGTGTATCATCAACCATGATACAAAAAGAAAACACATTTTAATATATATCACATATATATATTAAAGTTGTGTTCATTTGAGAAAAAACCTAAAGTTAACAAGTGTTAGTAAATGTAAACTAGTATATCTAATTTACAATTATACACTTAATTATTAAATCAACACTTGACTTAATAATCCGGTCATATCTCATATAACCGACTAACATCCATTGTATCGACTTATCGAATCAACACTTGATTCGATAACTCAGCTATATCATATATAACCGACCGATACAAAATGTCACGAGAATAGAATACGGTATCACATACACGCATTATTCTCGGTCCCGCACATATCACATACATTCTCCTATTTCGTTTTTCCTGAGCCAGTAAAACCTCTTGTTGGACTCTAATGACTCATCAATACGCCGGCAGTAGGTGATGATCACATCACGCACCCACAAGCCGTCAGCGGTACTATCTGGACGTAACGGCTACCCGGGTATTGAGCGATCAGAAGATCAGCAAGCAAGCCCGCTCTAACTCCTATAAAAGTCTGCTGGTAACACTTCCAGTACAGTCCGGTCTCTTCGTCTAATATGTCGCATATCAAGTGTAGGGGTGGTAAACGTCAGACCCCAATAACCGATAAGACGTGCCGATGTGATGCTCATAACGGGTCGAGAAACTACTGGTAACAGTTACCAGTAAATCTCTAAATCAGCCCTGGCCAGGGACTTCCCTGTTATGGCCAATCGAGCACAGCGCAACATCAACCCCCAATACCGGGAGAGACGAAACCCCTCATATCTCTCATTGCCTCCATGTGACTCGAGAATGTACCCAAAAACCACCGTTTTGCACGCCCACATGGACGTGGTAAGGTGGAAATCAAAGCACAGTGGGAATCACACAAGACTCTATGACGATCTCGGGTCTACAGACTAACCTGCATAAGAGTCACCAGAGAACTGCCATCTGACGTGAGGTATAATACCATCTGGGAGTTCTCGGCGGGTCCGTCCAGTGTACCCTGTCTTTACTGAGCACCCGTATACCATCTCTGATGTCAAACACCAATGGATATGGGATCATCCATCGCCTATCTCATGGGTCGAGAAGCGTATACGCTAGTTTACACTGGTATATCGATGCCCCGTCTCGATACACCCACGACTAGATACCTTGAAGGATGTACTTATAGACTACCATGTCCCCACTAGTATGATCCGCATCATAGTCCAGGTTGTCAAGTACACATCCTAAGGGCTTTACCAACATGTAACTATAAGACAGTATAAAGAGACAAGTATACATGTTAAGATAAAGAGCAACCAGATAGCATACTATCATATCGAGCAAGAAAGTCCTCTCTATATATGTCCAAGCATCCAATATAATATACATCATCTGTACAATACTGGTCTCTAGGGCATACATACAACTAACACCAATCACTATGCCTTGACTTTGGCCAACAAACATAGCTTGAATACTATTGACTATCCATGTGAAACGACGAGGAGCTATGAATGGTTTTGGCGAAACCGTGAACGTAGTGAACTTGATATAATCGAAGGAACAAGATAGCTTTTAAAAAGGAGTGGTTTAAGCTCCGCGTTTAAAAGTTGTTTTGAAAAGAAACCGAGTAGTTTTTGACATTGTTCAGACGACTTTAACTTTGGTTTATTTTATTGCATTAATTTAATGCGTCCCATCAATTAATCCTACCATTGCAGAAAACAATGAAAATATGACGTACGCTTATGCCATTCGCATTCTCCACGGGGTCCCGTCATCACCCGTTAGGTTACTTAACTAACGACAGAGCGGGGGCTGGACTAGCACGGATGCCAAACATAATAAACGCCTAAATAGATATCTACATATAGATATATACATTCGTCAAATGCAATGATAGCCATTCCAGATCATAGATGAACACATTGGATATACTAGGAATCCGCATTCCGTACGAGCCTGTAACGAAGAGCGGATTACACGGTCGCAATGAATACCCAAGACCCCACCCTAGACCCCTACGGGTGCGGCAAACTACCCGCCAAGTACCCGAAGTGAAGCAACCTCCTTCAACGACGTGAGTAGGCCACTCGGCACTTCGAGGTACCCGGTAGTTTGTGCACCCCACCTTGGGTCTATCCTAGGAGCAAAAACAGTAAAAGAAATTATACAATGACGGCTACAACCTCATCCCAGTTGTGCGGCCATAAAAATAATATTACATCAATTTACATATTACATTAATTGAAAGATAAAGAAAACTCTCATCTCACAACCCCCCGGCTATTCATCCGTGACAATCCAACGAATTCATATACACAAACCATCAACATTACAGATCACAGATATGTATAACCCCCACTAATCGACGTATAGCGATTAGCAGACGTTCAATACATATATCACATCACAGATATGACCCATTAGCCAAAGTCTAGAGAAATTCGATCAAAATACGGATTTGTAACCACCCCAAAAACAAATTTGTTCTCTGGAAAATCTGGGCAGAAACAAACCATCCTAAAAATCCTAAGACACCAATATAAGAACACTTCAGGAGAAACGACCCACGGCCGAGTCAACTCGGCCGCGGATCTGCGGTGAGTTGGTCGACTCGCTGGATCGTTTTTCTTGGGTGTTCTTTAAAAACCCTGAGCCGATTTTTAGTACATGATTTATTATTTTTCGAGCAGAATTGAAAATCGGCAAAAAGTTGATATTTTTTGACGTGTTTTGTGGTTTTATTTGTCCGATCGAAATTCTAGATACTTTGCTAATATGCTATTGTGTGTTTAGCTAGGCTCTGATACCACTGTAATGTAAGTCCACGTTGCCCACCCCAGTGCTTGCGGGGAGGCGGAAAACGGAATAAAAATCGGATTTTTATCACTTTAGGCAACATGGACTAGACAAAGAAGGATCTTTGCTAAACAAAAACAAGCTAAAGCTAACTAGAAACTAGCTAAGGGTAGAATGGTTAAACCTAGGGCTTTATGTCCTTCTCTCCTTGCTCCTTGGAGTAATAGAAAGGGATCACCTTTGTCGTCTTCTTGAGTCGAAGAAGGATCCACCCGAAAGCCTCAACCTTTGGCTTCAACTTCAAGCTAGAAGTAACTAGGGTGCTAGAAGTGCTAGTCCTAAAACCCTAGATGAGAGTAAAGATTATCAAGAAGAGGTTTTTCTCAAGCTCAAGTGTTTCTCAACACATGAGAGGGGAGAGCTTGAGGGAGAGGAAGAACAAGAGAGAGAAAGTGAATGATAGAATGAGAGAATAAAACAACCATTCTCACATATATGTGTGAATTATTATAAATTGATAATTAGATAGATAATTGTCACGGTTAATCAAGACATGACCATTATCATTTCATTTTTAATGCAAATTGCAAGGATCAAAGAGCATCTTCCAAATGAAATGATGATGGTCAAAGTGTCAACCTAGGTCAACAAGTCAAGAAGGTCAAATGGTCAACAACCATAACCATGCACAATTATATTAAACTAATATCAATTAACCATAATACACACATAAGCATTAGGGTTAATAAAATGACAATGGTCTTTAACCCTAATCAAAGTCCTCTCCCTCTGTCTCAAGCAACTGTGCATACGCACCCGTATTCGTGATCCGAGGAACACGAATACAATGAGATAAAACCAATCCCAAATCATATACTAGGATCCGGCTTAAACCAAAGCCCGCTAGTATAAGCTGTCCGGACAGCAAACGTGCACGAGTGCGCGGATGTGAACGAACCCTGTCGCAAAACCATGCGACCTCTACTCATTTTGCCTAAAGGCGAATAGCTCTCTGTGTAGGACTCTAAAGACTCGACTCTACACTGGCAGTGGGTTTAACCACAGACCGCAAGCGGCACTAGCTGTACGTAACGGTCCCCAGGTAGATGCCGATAAGAAGACTGACGAGGTGAACCCCATCTGAACTCCTACTGAGCCTGTATGTGACAGTCTCCGTACAGTCCGGTCTGTTCGTCTGATACATCGCATGGCGGGCCTAAGGGGCGGTGAACGTCAGTCCCCTAATAGCGGTACAAGTCGTGTCGGAGTGTAGCCCAGAACACCCTGAGATTACACTGGAAACCTACCAGTATATCTCGCTTGCCCTGGCCAGGGACTACTCGTATAATGGCTCTCCTGGACACAGCGCGATGTCAACCCCCAATACCGGGAGAGACGAATCCTGTCTAACAGTCACTGCCTCCAAGTGCTTCAGGACTGCACCCAAAAACTACCTGTTTTCACGACTCCTTTGAGCCGTGGTAGGGTAGTAATCAAAGTGCAGTGGGAACACACTTGAGGCGAAGTGACAGTGTCAAGTCAGCTGACTAAGCTGTACTCATGTCACCTGGGAACTGATAACAGACGATAGGTATAATACCAACCAACAATTCCCGACGAGTCATGTCCAGTGTACTCGTAACCAAACGAGCACCCGCATACTATCTCAAGTACGACGTACTGACGGCTGTGGGACAGACCGTCTCCCACGCTGGGATGAGAAGCGCATACGCTAGTCTACTCCGGAGTATCGATGCCCTGTCTCGATAGTCCAACGACCAGGGACCTGCATAAGGATGTGCTTATGGATTACCCAGCTCCCATGAGTGTGAGCGCCATCACAACGCTGGTAATCAAGCAAAGATCCTAAGGGCCTACTAATATGTATATCAGCGATATGCTAAAAGAAACACATGCACATATTAAAGCAGAGACAAACCAAGTAGCATACTACCATTTTGAGCAAGATTGTGTATACAACTGTGAATATTCCAAGCTTCCATCAAGTAATATACAAACTAGTATGATACAGTAATGCCTCTAGGGCATATACACTAACAATCTCCCACTTGCACTAAGGCCATGTACTGGCGTATCGAAGACCTATCATCTCGATCAGCCGCTCGAACTGAGTCTGGGGCAAGGCCTTGGTGAATGGATCTGCAGTGTTATCTTCTGAAGCAACCCTCCGAACCTCGATCTCCTGGCGATCCACGATCTCCCTGATCAGGTGATACCGCCTCAAGATGTGTCTGGATTTCTGATAGGACCTGTGTTCCTTCGCTAAAGCTATAGCCCCGTTGTTGTCGCAATACAGAGGTATTGGGTCAACAATGGATGGAACCACCTGAAGTTCTTTCAAGAACTTCCTCATCCAGACAGCTTCTTTTGCGGCATCAGATGCAGCGATGTATTCCGCTTCCATAGTCGAGTCAGCAACGGTTTCTTGTTTGGAGCTCTTCCAACACACCGCCCCTCCATTGAGGGTAAAGACAAAACCCGACATGGACTTGGAATCATCCTTGTCACTCTGGAAGCTGGAGTCCGCAAAGGCCTCAATCTGGAAGTCTTTTCCGCCATACACCAAGAACATCTCCTTAGTCCTTCTCAGGTACTTGAGAATGTTCTTTACCGCTATCCAATGTTTCTCCCCAGGGTTTGACTGATACCTGCTTACCACACTCAGTGCATAAGCCACATCTGGTCTGGTACACAACATCGCATACATTATAGAGCCTACCGCAGAAGCGTAGAGTATAATAGACATGCGATCCCTCTCCAAATCAGTCTTGGGAGACATCTCTTTGGAGAGGGTGATCCCGTGACAAGCCGGTAGATTACCACGCTTGGAATCTTCCATACTGAATCTCTTCAGTATGGTGTCGATGTACCTGGACTGTGAAAGTCCTAATATCCTCTTGGATCTTTCACGGTAAATCCGGATACCCAGAATGTATGAGGCATCACCCAGGTCTTTCATGGAGAACCTGTGTGACAAGAACCCCTTGACAGATTGTAGCATAGGAATGTCATTTCCTATTAAGAGAATGTCATCCACGTATAAAACGAGGAATACTACAGTTCTCGCTACAAATCTACAATAGATGCATGGTTCATCTGGATTTTTGATAAAGCCAAATTCCTTGACCGTCTCATCAAAACAGATGTTCCAACTCCGCGATGCCTGCTTTAGTCCATAAATGGACTTAAGAAACTTGCACTCCTTTCCGCTGCTTCCACTCTGAATGAAACCCTCTGGCTGTTCCATATAGACACACTCCTCTAAATGTCCATTTAGAAAAGCTGTCTTTACGTCCATCTGCCAAATCTCATAATCGTGGAAGGCGGCAATGGCAAGAAGGATCTGAATGGATTTCAGCATAGCTACTGGAGAAAAGGTTTCGTCATAGTCCAAACCAGGTCGCTGACGAAAACCCTTTGCTACCAGTCTAGCTTTATAGGTCTCAACCTGTCCATCTACACCAATCTTCCTTTTGAAGATCCACTTGCATCCTACGGGTTTTACCCCATCTGGAGCAATGTCCAACGTCCATGCTTTGTTGGTGTACATGGACTCCATTTCGGTCCGCATTGCATCCAGCCATTTTACCGAGTCGACGCTCTGAATGGCTTGCTGGAAGCTAGTAGGCTCATCACAATCTATGATGCAATCCTCTCTATCCCCGTCAATGAGAAAATCGTAGTACCTCTTGGGCGGATGAGACTGCCTACTACTCCTGCGGAGTGGCGTGGGAATGTCCGATCTTTCGAACCCTCTGGTTCTACTAAGCTTTCAGTAATAGCTTGTGGTTCTGGAATTTCTTCTAGTTCTATTGCGTTCCCACTTATTTCTTTTTCTACGAACTGGTGTTCTAGAAAGTGGGCATTACGAGAAACAAGGACTTTTTGTTCCTCTGCGTAATAGAAAATATACCCCCTGGAGTTCTTTGGGTATCCCACAAACTTGCACAGTACTGAGCGTGCCTCTAGTTTGTCCGTATGCTGCTTTTTGACATAAGCTGGACATCCCCAAACCTTCAAGTATTGAAGATAGGGTTTCTTCCCACTCCATAACTCATATGGTGTGGTAGGCACAGTCTTAGTGGGAACTCGGTTCAAAAGGTATGCAGCTGATTCTAGCGCATATCCCCAGAATGATCGCGGCAACTCAGCGTTACTCATCATGGACCGTACCATATCCAATAGGGTTCGGTTCCGTCTCTCCGATACACCGTTATGTTGCGGAGTGTATGGAAGAGTAAGCTGAGAGAGAATTCCATTCTCTTTTAAGTAACCCAGGAACTCGGCACTCAAGTATTCACCACCTCAATCAGATCTCAGTGCCTTGATACTTTTGCCTGTTTGTTTTTCTACTTCATTCTTGTATTCCTGGAATTTTTCAAAAGCTTCGGATTTATGCTTCATCAAGAAGACATGTCCGAATCTTGAGAAATCATCCGTAAAAGTAATGAAGTAAGAATAACCGCTTCGTGCATGTATAGACATTGGACCGCACACGTCGCTGTGTACGAGTCCCAAGAGCTCGCTCGCTCTTACTCCGTGTCCAGTGAACGGAGTCTTTGTTATCTTTCCTTTGAGACAGGATTGACAAGTTGCATACGATTGATATTCGAACGGATCCAAATATCCTTCTGCATGTAACTTAGTCAACCTTCTCTCATTGATGTGACCCAGTCTACAATGCCATAAGAAAGTTTTATTGATTTCTGGAGACTTTCTTTTGTGTGTATTCTGGACATTGAAAATCTGTGGTTGGTTTAATACGTATATGCCGTTGTTCAATGTACCTGACCCAATCAAAACTTGATTAAGGTGAATGTTCACTACATTACCTACAAATGCAAATTCATAACCTTCTTTAGATAATAAAGATACAGAAATGATATTACAGGTTGCATTTGGTACATAATAACAACTACGCAAAACCAAAAAGTGTCCATCTGACAGTCCCAGGTGATAGTCCCCCACGGCCTCAGCATCCATGCTAGCACCGTTTGCAACTCTGAGGGTCATGTCACCTGCCTTCAAAACTCTACGCTTTCTCAACGCCTGCAAAGAATTACAGATATGAGATCCTGATCCGGTATCCAATACCCAGGATGTGGAGTTTATTGATAGACAGTTTTCAATAACATACACACCTGAAGCTGAAGCCGCAACTCGCTTCAAATCCTGTGTTCTGGCCTTCCAAGCCTTGCAATCCTGTTTCCAGTGACCACTTTTGTGACAGTAGAAGCATTCTTCCTTCCCCACCAGCTTTCCCGCTACCTTTGTTTCTTTTCCTTTTCCCTTCGTATCCACTTTACTGACACCGCCTCTTGGTTTGGCGGGGGCTTTCTTCTTCTTACCCTTGGCTTTCGCCCTGGATCTAGAAGAGGAAGATCCTCCTACAAACAAAGTGGATGTCTCCCTACCTTTCTGTAGGGTGCCCTCTGCACTCCTCAGCATGTTGAGGAGCTCTGAAAGTTCAACTTCCTTTTCCTGTAAGTTGAAGTTCAGGATGAACTGGGCGTAAGTGGAAGGAAGGGACTGGAGAATCAAGTCCGTATAGAGCTCATTCTCCAACGTGGTCCCAAGTTCTGCGAGCTCCTCTATGTAGCCAATCATCTTAAGCACGTGTTCCGCTACCGATGATCCGACGGCCAACCTTGCCGAAAACAACTTCTTCGACACTTCGTATCTGGCGATACGAGACTGCTCTCCATACAGTTCTTTTGTATGAAGAAATATAGACTCTGGGTCCATATTCTCGTGCCTCCTCTGATGTTCATTGTCCATCGAGGCAAGTATGAGGCATTTGGCCTCCGCGCAATCTATTTCCCAGGTATTATAGATTTCCCTATCTACGACACTGGTTTTGGGACTTGGGACAGGGGGAGCTTTGGTGGTAAGGAGATACCCCAGCTTGTCGTAAGTGATTGCCATCTTGACATTCCTGAGCCAATCTTTGTAGCTTGGCCCTGTCAGTATGTTTTTATCTAGTAATAACTTAAGTCCAGTCATATTGAATGGTCGCTGCAATTAGGAGAGAGAAAAGAAACACTTTAGCATGATGCTCTTGCAAGTTTAGAGTGGTTTTCAGTTTGTCTAAACAGGATGGCTCCCACTGTCTCTCGAATCCCTTCTCAAACCGTAAAGAAAGGATTAGTCGGGATCAATCTCACCGTACAATACTTGCTTAACCGTTCAGCCAGGCCAGTGTCGGTACTTCGAGGGAGGTTTTCCAACGCTTTTGCGAAGTTCCTCAATTAAGTAACCTCTTTTCCCTGTGGGCGTAGCCCCGCTAACACCTTTCTAGACACCTACTAGGTTTATAGCATTGATCGTTAAGTGAGAGTTTTCCCGAGGAGTAGCATATACTCACAGTAGGATCGGGATCCAAATATCATCGCGTGATAAAACCGAAGGAATCCTACCAGAATCATCACACTCCAAATGGTATGCAGCGCTAGCAAGTTTCAGTACTTATGAAACTCCCGATATGGATTTTTGCCCCATGCTCTTATGACCATGGCGTAAGGTCAAAATGTCATAAGTCACATGTCAAGTTCTTCCCATCATTATCCCGGTTAATTTGAACCCACCCGTACCTACCCTTGACGTAGGCCAAAATGGTAGTACGACTGTCTCAAACCAACGCATTCTATCTATGCAACAGATAAATATCCGGCAGCTACCAATCACTATGCCTTGGCGTGAGGTCAAAATACATAGCTTGAATACTACCGAATATTTAACTGAAATGATGGAGGGCTACGAATGGTTTTGGCGAAACCGTGAACGTAGTGAACTTGATATAATCGATGGAACGAGATAGCTTTTAAAAGGAGTGGTTCAAGCTCCGCGTTTAAAAGTTTAGTTTTGAAAAGAACCGAGTGGTTTTCAAAGTGTTCCAATCGACTTTTACTTGGTTTATTTTCTTGCATTAGTTCTTTTAATGCGTCCCATCATCTAATCCTACCATTGCAGAAAACAACCAAAATATGACGTACGCTTATGCCATTCGCATTCGCCACGGGGCCCTGTCATCACCCGTTAGGTTACTTAACTAACGACAGAGCGGGGGCTGGGCTAGCGCGGCTGTAAAACATAAGCAACGCCTAAATAGTTATAATATATAAATATATAGCAATGATAGACATTACAGATCACAGATGAATACATTGGATATACTAGGAATCCGCAATCCGTTCGAGCCTGCAACGAAAAGCGGATTACACGGTCGCGGTGAATAGCCAATACCCCACCCAAGACCCCTACGGGTGCGGCAAACTACCCGCCAAGCACCCGAAGCGAAGCAACCTCCCTCAACACCGTGAGTAGGCCACTCGGCACTTCGAGATACCCGGTAGTTTGTGCACCCCCTCCATGGGTCTATCCTAGGAGCAAAAACAGTAAAAAGAATTATACAATGACGGCTACAACCCCGACCCGGTTGTGCGGCCATACAAATAATAATACATCAATTTACATGTTACAATGAATGAAAGAAAAAGAAACACTCATCTCACATCCACCCCGGCTATTCACCCGCGACAATCCAACGCATTCATATACACATACCAATATCAAACACAGATCACAGATATGTATAACCCCCACTAATCGACATATAGCGATTAGCCGACGTTGAATACATATAAACATCACAGATATAACCCTTTAGTCAAAGTGTATTGAAGTTCGATCAAAAATACGGATTTATAGGCCCCCAAAAACAAATTTCTTTTCTGGAAAACCTGGGCACATATAAACCATCTTAAAAATCCCAAAACCAAGCCAGAAGAACACTGCACCAAACTCGACCCAGAACCGAGTCAACTCGGCCGCGGTTGCGCGGCAATAGCTTGCTATTGCCGCGGAACCGCGACTCTTTGGTCGATTCACTGGACCGGGTTTGGTGGCTTTCTTCACAAAACCCTGAGATGATTTTTGGAGTATGATATATTTTATTTTGAACAGGAAAAATTTTAACAGAAAGTTAGGGTTTTGATATTTTGGTTTTTTCGATTTTTCCGATCAAACTTCCATACACTTTCACTACCTAGCTAGTTTATGTTTAGTTAGGCTCTGATACCACTGTAAGTCCACGTTGCCCACCCCGGTGCTTGCGGGGAGGCGGAAAACGGAATAAAAATCGGATTTTTATCACTTTAGGCAACTTGGACTAGACAAAGAAGGATCTTTGCTAAACAAAAACAAGCTAAAGCTAACTAGAAACTAGCTAAGGGTAGAATGGTTATACCTAGTGCTTTATGTCCTTCTCTCCTTGCTCCTTGGAGTAGTAGAAAGGGATCACCTTTGTCGTCTTCTTGAGTCGAAGAAGGATCCACCCGAAAGCCTCAACCTTTGGCTTCACTTCAAGCTAGAAGTAACTAGGGTGCTAGAAGTGCTAGTCCTAAAACCCTAGATGAGAGTAAAGATTATCAGGAAGAGGTTTTTCTCAAGCTCAAGTGTTTCTCAACACATGAGAGGGGAGAGCTTGAGGGAGAGGAAGAACAAGAGAGAGAAAGTGAATGATAGAATGAGAGAATAAAATAACCATTCTCACATATATGTGTGAATTATTATAAATTGATAATTAGCTAGATAATTGTCATGGTTAATCAAGACATGACCATTATCATTTCATTTTTAATGCAAATTGCAAGGATCAAAGAGCATCTTCCAAATGAAATGATGATGGTCAAAGTGTCAACCTAGGTCAACAGGTCAAGAAGGTCAAATGGTCAACAACCATAACCATGCACAATTATATTAAACTAATATCAATTAACCATAATACACAAATAAGCATTTGAGTTAATAAAATGACAATGGTCATTAACCCTAATCAAAGTCCTCTCCCTCTATCTCAAGCAACTGTGCATACGCACCCGTATTCGTGATCCGAGGAACACGAATACAATAAGATAAAACAAATCCCAAATCATATACTAGGATCCGGCTTAAACCAAAGCCCGCTAGTATAAGCTGTCCGGACAGCAAACGTGCACGAGTGCGCGGATGTGAACGAACCCTGTCGCAAAACCATGCGACCTCTACTCATTTTGCCTAAAGGCGAATAGCTCTCTGTGTGAGACTCTAAAGACTCGACTCTACGCTGGCAGTGGGTTTAACCACAAACCGCAAGCGGCACTAGCTGTACGTAACGGTCCCCAGGTAGATGCCGATAAGAAGACCGACGAGGTGAACCCCATCTGAACTCCTACTGAGCCTGTATGTGACAGTCTCCGTACAGTCCGGTCTGTTCTTCTGATACATCGCATGGCGGGCCTAGGGGGGCGGTGAACGTCAGTCCCCTAATAGCGGGACAAGTCGTGTCGGAGTGTAGCCCAGAACACCCTGAGATAACACTGGAAACCTACCAGTATATCTCGCTTGCCCTGGACAGGGACTACTCGTGTAATGGCTCTCCTGGACACAGTGCGATGTCAACCCCTAATATCGGGAGAGACGAATCCTGTCTAACCATCACTGCCTCCAAGTGCTTCGGGACTGCACCCAAAAACTACCTGTTTGCACGACTCCTTTGAGCCGTGGTAGGGTAGTAATCAAAGTGCAGTGGGAACACACTTGAGGCGAAGTGACAGTGTCAAGTCAGCGGACTAAGCTGTACTCATGTCACCTAGGAACTGATAACTGACGATAGGTATAATACCAACCAACAGTTCCCGACGAGTCCTGTCCAGTGTACTCGTAACCTAACGAGCACCCGCATACTATCTCAAGTACGACTTACTGACGGCTGTGGGACAGACCGTCTCCTACGCTGGGATGAGAAGCGCATACGCTAGTCTACTCCAGAGTATCGATGCCCTGTCTCGATAGTCCAACGACCAGGGACCTGTATAAGGATGTGCTTATGGATTACCCAGCTCCCACGAGTGTGAGCGCCATCACAACGCTGGTAATCAAGCAAAGATCCTAAGGGCTCTACTAATATGTATATCAGCGATATGCTAAAAGAAACACATGCACATATTAAAGCAGAGACAAACCAAGTAGCATAATACCATTTTGAGCAAGATTGTATATACAACTGTGAATATCCCAAGCTTCCATCAAGTAATATACAAACTAGTATGATACAGTAATGGCCTCTAGGGCATATACACTAACATGTAAGTCCACGTTACCTCTCCCGGTTCTTTCGGGCTTGCGGAAACGGTAAAAAACGATTTTTAGGGTCAAGGTAACATGGACTAGAAAACCCGGATCTTTGCTAAAAAACACACAGGCAACAAACAAGAGCTTTACCTACTCGGTTAGTGGGTTATACCTTAACTTGAACTCCTTCTCTTGGACTCCTTGTGGTGGTCGGATGGTTCTCTCCTCGTCGCCTTCTCTTGCCGAAGATAGATCCACCTGAGGGTCTCTACCTTGAGCTCCTTCCTCGAACTTGAGGTAACTAAAGTATTAGGTTTGCCAAACCTTCAACCTTAGGATGAGTAGAGATGAGTTTTGGTGTTTTATCTCCAAGGCAAATGGTTCTCAACACATAAGAGATTTTTGCCTTGAGCTAGAGGAAGAGAGAGAGCAATGGATGAGAGAAAATGAATATGAGAGAATGATAATAGTTTTGCAACCATATCAAATATATGTGATTTAATCAATTAACAAAATTAATCAAAATGAAAAAGCTGATGGTATGTTGAAATGACCATTATCATTTCACATTAAATGAGTTTTGTAAAGATCAAAGAGCATCTTTGCTTGAAATGATGATGGTCAACTTTTCAACCTTGGTCAACAAGTCAACCTTGGTCAACAAGTCAACAACCCTAACCATAACTCAATTTCCTTTAATTAATATTATTAATTGATATTTCATATATTCTTTAGGGTTTGGTAAAATACAACCGTCAACTGTGCATACACATCCGTACCAAAACCCTAATGAGAATACTCTGCCTCTGCCTCAGTCAACTGTGCATACACACCCGCATTCGTGTTCCGAGAACACGAATACTATGATGTAAAACTAACCCCAAAACATATACTAGGATCTGGCTCAAACCATAGCCCGCTAGTAATAACTGTCCGGACACTAAACGTGCACAAGTGCGCGGATGTGAACGAACCCCGTCGCAAAACCATGGGACCTCTACTCAGTTTTGCCCAAAGGTGAATAACCCTCTGTGTGGGACTCTAAAGACTCGACACTACGCTGGCAGTGGGTTTAACCATAGACCGCAAGCGGCACTAGCTGTACGTAACGGTCCCCAGGTAGATGCCGATGAGAATACAGATGAGGTGAACCCATCCGAACTCCTATTGAGCCTGTATGTGACAATCTCCGTATAGTCCGGTCCGTTCCTCTGAGAATATCGTATGGCGGGCCTAGGGGGCGGTAAACGTCAGTCCCCTAATAGCGGTACAAGTCGTGTCGGAGTGTAGCCCAGAACACCCTGAGATAACACTGGAAAACCTACCAGTATATCTCGCTTGCTCTGGCCAGGGACTTTGTGTAATGGCTCTCCTAGAGACAGCGTGATATCAACCCCCAATACCGGGAGAGACGAATCCTGTCTAACCGTCAATGCCTCCAAGTGCTTCAGGACTGCACCCAACTACTACCTGTTTGCATGACTCCTTTGAGCCATGGTAGGGTAGTAATCAAAGTACAGTAGGAACACACTCAAGGCGAAGTGACAGTGTCAAGTCAGCGGACTAAGCTGTACTCATGTCACCTAGGAACTGATAACTGACGATAGGTATAGTACCAACCAACAGTTCCCGACGAGTCCTGTCTGTTAGTGTATATGCCCTAGAGGCCATTACTGTATCATACTAGTATGTATATTACTTGATGGAAGCTTGGGATATTCACCTTGTATATGACATTCTTGCTCAAAATAGTAGTATGCTACTTGGTTTGTTTCTGCTTTAATGTGTGCATGTGTTTCTTTTAGCATATCGCCTTTACACATTAGTGGAGCCCTTAGGATCTTTGCTTGATTACCAGCGTTGTGATGGCAGTCACACTCGTGGGGGCTGGGTAATCTACAAGCATATCCTTATAAAGGTCCCTAGTCGTAGGACCATCGAGACAGGGCATCGATACTCCGGAGTAGACTAGCGTATGCACTTCTCATCCCAGCTTGGGAGACGGCTTGTCCCACAGCCGTCAATACGTCATACTTGGGATAGTATGCGGGTGCTCGTTAGGTTACGAGTACACTGGACATGACTCGTCGGGAACTGTTGGTTGGTATTATACCTATCGTCAGTTATCAGTTCCCAGGTGACATGAGTACAGCTTAGTCCGTTGACTTGACACTGTCACTTCTCCTCGAGTGTGTTCCCACTGTACTTTGATTACTACCCTACCACGGCTCAAAGGAGTCGTGCAAACAGGTAGTTTTTGGGTGCAGTCCCGAAGCACTTGGAGGCAGTAAGGGTTAGACAGGATTCGTCTCTCCCGGTATTGGGGGTTGATATCGCGCTGTGTCTAGGAGAGCCATTACACAAAGTCCCTGGCCAGGGCAAGCGAGATAAGCTGGTAGGTTTCCAGTGTTATCTCAGGTGTTCTGGGCTACACTCCGACACGACTTGGACCGCTAGTAGGGGACTGACGTTTACCGCCCCCTAGGCCCGCCATGCGATGTTCTTAGACGAACAGACCGGACTGTACGGAGACTGTCACATTCAGGCTCAGTAGGAGTTCAGATGGGTTTACCTCGTCAATCTTCTTATCGGCATCTACCTGGGGACCGTTACGTACATCTAGTGCCGCTTGCGGTCTGTGGTAAAACCCACTGCCAGCGTAGTGTCGAGTCTTTAGAGTCCCACACAGAGGGTTATTCGCCTTTGGGCAAAATGAGTAGAGATCGCATGGTTTTGCGATGGGGTTCGTTCACATCCGCGCACTTGTGCACGTTTGGTGTCCGGACAGTCATTGCTAGCGGGCTCTGGTTTGAGCCAGATCCTAGTATATGTTTTGCGGTTCGTTTTATCTCATTATATTCGTGTTCCTCGGAACACGAATGCGGGTGTGTATGCACAGTCTTTTGAGGTGGAGGAAGAGGATTTTCATTAGGGTTTTGGAACGGATGTGTATGCACAGTTGACAGTTGTCTTTTTCCAAACCCTAATGAATATGTGATATATCAATTAATAATACTAATTAAATGAAATTGAGTTATGGTTTGGGTTGTTGACTTGTTGACCATGGTTGACTTGTTGACTATGGTTGAAACATTGACTATCATCATTTCACCCCAAAGATGCTCTTTGATCTTGTAGCGTTTTGAAAATCGTTTCGGTGAAATTTCGGAAAATCGGGAAAATAAGGGGGTTTTCTGTAAAAAGTCAAAATATAAATATCTTATTATAAAAATTAAATATACATATTCTAGCTATGTAATTGGTAGTATTTGGTGTTTATTGAGCAACTGGTGAAATTTCAAATTTTCTGAAAAAAATATTATTTTAAGCCGTCACTAATACATTTAATTAGGGAAAATTACAAATTGGAATGAGTTGAAACAAATTTTGTGCATCATAAAATATTAAATAAAATTTTATCATGTTGTTTTTGAAACGAAATCGGTTGCCAAATCGGTTTAGAAATTATTGAAGAAAAAAAGCTTTTTTTTTAGTGTAAATGGATGTTTGGGGTGTTATATTTATCATTTTTCATCACCCCACACCCATACCCACACTCACACACCCCCATTTACTTCTCCCCTTGGCTGAATTCAGCAGCCCCGACCTTTTCCCCACTTGAATTTGAAGAGAAAAGCAAAAGAAAAAGAAAAGGGGTAATGTTTTATTAATGAAGTATGGGTAATTGTTGACTTGGTCTTGTGTTGACTTGAAACCCACACCTCTCTCTCACTCCCTCACCAATTTCTGGCCGAGCCTCTCTTGGGCAGCCCCCCCCCCCCAAATTTCTCCTCTCATTTCCTCATCAAAACCCAACAAAAATCAACCATTTCTCTCACAAATTCAAAGCTAAACCCAAATCCAATCTCTACCCATTTTTCCTTAGCCCATTCTAACATGATTCTTGGAGAAAAATTTGCATTTGAGAGGCTAGATTGCAAGGTTTGATCCATAGTTTGTGAGGTATAAAATCTTGATCTTTTGTTACATTATTTGTTATTACTTCAAATTAAGTTAGTAAAGGGTTTAATTTTAGGTTTGAAATTTGCAAGTCCAAATTCATGAGATTAGGGTTTGTGAAAATGTGGTTAGGGTTTTGGGAAATGAGATTATAGTTGTGTGATGTATTTAACATGTGAATACTATGCAAAATTAATCTAGTTGCTATTTTCCAAATTGTAACATTTAAAATGTCCAAAATAAGTTTTTTTGTTTTGCAAACTAGGTTTTGGAATTTAATTGCATGTGTGAGATTAAAAATGTAATTAGGGTTTTATGACTTCATTAACATTTTAAAATGTAGTTTAATGCTTTAAATCATGCAAATCCAAGCTAGATTGTTGTATGCGCATTTTTGCTATAAAATGGTTGAAATTGGTTAAAATTGCAAACTAGGTTTTTGAAATTGAATTAAATTGTGGGTTTAAAATCTACGTAGTGGTTTCTATGGCATAATTAAGATATTAAGTTATCATCTTGGTCACTAGAATTATTAAAACATCATGTTTTGTACAAAAACGGTAATTTGTGCTTGCTATATTTTCGGAAAAATGACTTTTTAAGTGAAATTGGGGTTTTTGGGAATTGTAAGATATTTTATATTATAATTAATGCTTGTAATTGTACAAATGAGTGTGTTGGGAGTTTTCTCGATTGTTTGGCGTTTGTACGCCGACGTCGAGGGTTTTTGGGTTCATTTGTGAAAGCAACCATAGGTTTTGACTTATGTGGGATTCGTGTGTCGTTTTGGTCATGAGTCGGATTTTAATGCGATACGATGCGTTGTGATATGTAGGTACCCCCATGTGGACTTCGAGACGACAAGCAAGCGCGTGGCGACGTCGGCACCGGCGAGCGAGGACCAGGTGAGTAGATTTATATCTACGGGGAGAAGTCGGGTGGATGGCGTATAGCACCCCCGCAGTCCGTGGTGGTGTATACGGATGCGTATACACACCAACAATTATTATATGTTATTTGGGATTAATAGCGATGTTAGGATGGATATTGGTGTGTTGGATTACTTTAGTGTTGCGAACCCTAGGGTAGTGTTGCACTACACATACACACATACATACTTGCATTCATTCCTATTTATATGTGCTCATGGGATTCTTTATAGTTATGTGTTTACATGGGTATGGGACTATTTGTTCACATACGGATATTAGGACGATACTAGGGATTGAGCTGAGTCGATGAGATTTGTTTTGTGGTTGTGATATCGGTTTGTACGAGACTGTCGATCAGTAGTCAGATCATGACTATATTGATGATATTAGTATTGTACTAGACATAGGTCAGTACCCTGGACTATGATCTTGGATAAAGAGGATACTAGATGAATAGTGTGATGAATATGATATTAACCCATACCCAGATTTGGGGATGCCGTACGACGGATTTACGTACGAGCTATATTTTGATGATTGATCCGCACTCTTGAATTGGGATGTCTGATTATAGATATGGTATCGGATATGATATTATTGAGGCGGGATCACCGACTAATATATATACAGGTATGTATATGTATCGACTCAGATGTTAGGCGGTTTCCTTACCTGTAGCCCAGCTGGTCAGCTTAGCCCTTTAGTTTAGTTTAGTTGTTAGATTAGATTCGATTCTTACCTATTTCAAAACTAACGAATCGTGGGTATTTTAAAAGACAGCCCAAGGGATCCTACGGATATTTCAAAAGACGTATCTTTTCATAAAAACACCGTAGCCCCTATTTTCAAAACCCCATGATTCGTGTTATTTCAAAAGGCACAATTTGTAGGCCTTATATTAGGTTAATGCAGATTAGTTATAGTTGCGTCTACTATTCAGCTCCCGCTCTTTATTGTGGTTCGCTTCGCATCGCATGTTTATATTATGTTTCATACTCCATTATTGATATCATGCTGTTAGGATACTAGCACCATTACCGATGATGCGTATGTACCACGTACACTTACTTGCCGGCTCACACACATCTTCATCGGTAATTGCCATGTCACGTACACCTTAGAAAATATTATTGCTTGACTTAGCTTGTTAGTTAGTAATTTGACATGATATTAGTGTACCTGCCTTATATGCCAGCTTAACATTGTAGTTATTACTTGTCACTTCATGCATACTGTTATTCATTGTTATGCCTATATTCATGGTTTTACATGCTATTGATGATTTGGATTCGGATTTCCATGAAATTTTCTGGATTTGGGGGGAAAACCGCAAAACTTATATAAACTGATTTCGCTCTTTTTAAATAAAAAGTGCGGTTTTTCTCATGCTGTATGAGTCGTCCACCATGAGTTTGCTGATGGATTTCGAGACCCGATTCGAGGAGACGGATTAACCGTTTCGGGTACATGGTGGACCCGGTAAGGTATCCCGGGGCAAGAAGCGCGTGATGATGACGATGTGAGCCTGGCAGGGGAGCACTACCTACCGGTGATTTTACCCGACACGTCGGATATCCGGAGGATACCGTCGTGGTCTTGAGATGGATGGTAGGGGCCGGTCTGGAATGACGGCGCCCTAGATATTGAGACTGTGATATTGAGATTTCGAGATATTGAGGTACGGAGACTGTGATACAGAGATATCGAGATATTGGGATTACGTTTTGTGCCGATGCTAGGCACTGTTTTATGCTGATTTCATTATGATACCTCATTTTAAAAATACAAAGGAAATCTCACTAAATTATGAAAACAGTTCTTCATTTACATGTATTCTGTTTTCATGCATTCATACCTCATTCATATGATATATTGCTACCTGAGGCACTGACACGGGCACATGAGATTACACTCGGGTTAGATATCTACCCTAGCCTTGTTATAGGTTGCATGTTATTCTTATATTTGAGGATATATTATGATCATTGACCTAGGTTGCGTTATTTATGCGATTTCTGTGCGTAGATGTTTTTCTATTCACGAGTTGGCAACTCACCCCCGTTGTGCCCCAGTTTCTTGCAGGTTGCCGTACAGGTTTCATTACGGCTTTGCGGGCATAGTTTCCTTCGGGTGATTTGCTAGTAGGTGGGTTTACTTGTATCGTACCCCTATTATATATCTTGTATATCATTATTCTGTTGTATCTAGAAGTTCCATCAACCAAACATGTATTTATTTTGAGATAGAGACCAGTGATGTTATTCCTTCGACCTTAGAGTCGCGTGTTTTATTTCTGTGGTTTTCTTGTGGTTTTGAGTTTCCTTTTGAATTTTGATCCTCGCCGTTGGCGTTGTATATTATATTGCTTGTGTGGTTGTGGCCATCGATTGATGAAGAGCTAGCTCCCGCTTGGGGATGCCTTTTTATTGATTTCGTATACTATTCATTTTGTATCCCGTTTGGGAGCCAGTATTTACAAAGGAGACTCTGCCGAAATTTTCAGTAAATTTTTGATGTTTTTAGAAACCCGCATAATTCGGCTTATGCTATTAAAACTACTTGATTTAAATTGGTTTTCCTTCACTCTACTACTTTTCTTGGTTTGGATTTCTGGGTTTTCGGCTTACTTAGATTACGAACGCCTCGAGACGTTTCGTAGTTTAAGTGCCGGTCATGTTCCGTACTTTCGGGTCGTGACAGATCTTTGCAAAAAAACATTTAATATGAAATGATAATGGTCTTATCAAACCAACCATCATCTTTTTCATTTTGATTAATATTATTAATTTGATTAATTTACATATATTTTGTTATGGTTGTAAAACCATTCTCATTCTATCATTCTCATTCTCTCTCTTCCTCTTCCTCTCTCTCTAGCTCTCCCCTCTCATGAGTTGAGAACCATTTGAGCTTGAGATATATCCCTTAAAATTACTCTCTACTCTTTCTAAGGTTCTAGGTTTAGCACACCAAGCACCTTAGTTACTTCTAGTTTGAGGTTGGAGCCAAAGGTTGAGGCACTCGGGTGGATCTTTCTTCGGCAAGAGAAGGCGACAAGGAGAACCCGTTCTTTAACTCCAAGGATCAAGAAGAGAAGGACTTGAAGACCTAGGTATAACCCCCTTTCCGAGTAGCTAACTCTTTTAGCTTGTTAGTTAGTTTTGTTTAGCAAAGATCCCTCCTTTAGCATAGTCCATGTTGCCTAGTGTTGTAAAAATCAGATTTTTCATAACATTTCCGCCTCCCCGCAAGCACCGGGGTGGGCAACGTGGACTTACAGTGGTATCAAACCCAGGCTAAACACAAACTAACTAGTTAGCAAAGTATTTAGAACTTCGATTGGAAAAAAAATCACAAAACACATCCGGGAAAAATCAATTTTCTGCCGATTTTCATTTCTTCTATAAAAATAATAAGTCAAACATGAAAAATCGGCTCAGGGTTTTCTAAAGACACCCACCAAAAACGATCCACTGAACCGGTCAAAGCGCCGCGGTTCCTCGGCAAGAACACGCTTCTTGCCGCGGATCCGCGGCCGAGTTGACTCGGCCGTGGACCGAGTTTGGTGCAGTGTACTTAGTTGGAGGTTTTGGGATTTTTAATATAGTTTGTTTCTGCCCAGATTTTCCAGAGAACTAGTTGGTTTTTGGGGTGGTCACAAATCCGTATTTTGATCGAATTTCTTTACACTTTGGCTAATGGGTTATATCTGTGATGTGATATATGTATTGAATGTCTGCTAATCGCTATACGTCGATTAGTGGGGGTTATACATATCTGTGATCTGTAATGTTGATGGTTTGTGTATATGAATTCGTTGGATTGTCGTGGATGAATAGCCGGGGGGTTGTGAGATGAGAGTTTTCTTGTTCTTTCAATTCTTGTAATATGTAAATTGATGTAATATTATTTGTTTGGCCGCACAACCGGGTCGGGGTTGTAGCCGTCATTGTATATTTTCTTTTTACTGTTTTTGCTCCTAGGATAGACCCAAGGTGGGGTGCACAAACTACCGGGTATCTCGAAGTGCCGAGTGGCCTACTCACGGAGTTGAGGGAGGTTGCTTCGCTTCGGGTACTTGGCGGGTAGTTTGCCGCACCCGTAGGGGTCTAGGGTGGGGTTTGGCTATTCATCGCGACCGTGTAATCCGTTCTTCGTTACAGGCTCGTACGAATTGCGGATTCCTAGTATATCCAATGTATTCATCTGTGACCTGGAATGGCTATCATTGCATGTGACGAATGTTTATATATATCTATATGATATCTATTTAGGCGTTGCTTATGTTTTGCATCCGCGCTAGTCCAGCCCCCGCTCTGTCGTTAGTTAAGTAACCTAACGGGTGATGACAGGACCCCTTGGCGAATGCGGATGGCATAAGCATATGTCATATTTTCGTTGTTTTCTGCAATAGTAGGATTAAATGATGGGACGCATTGGAATTAATGCAAGAAAAAAATAAACCAAGTAAAAGTCGTTGGAACACTTTCAAAACCACTCGGTTCTTTTCAAAACCAAATTTTAAATGCGGAGCTTGAACCACTCCTTTCGAAAGCTATCTCGTTCCTTCGATTATATCAAGTTCACTACGATTACGGTTTCGCCAAAACCATTCGTAGCCCTCCGTCGTTTCACATGAATGGTCAATAAGTATTCAAGCTATATATGTTGGCCAATGTCAAGGCATAGTGATAGGTAGCTATTGGGTATTCATGTGGAGCATAGATAGATGTGTTGGTTTGGGGCAGTCGTTCTACCATGTTAGCCAAAGTCAAGGGTATGTGCGGGTGGGCTCAAATTAACCTGGAGAATGACGGGTAGAACTTGACATGTGACTTATGATATTTTGGCCAAAGTCAAGGTCATAAGAGCATGGGGCAAAATTCCACATCGGGAGTTTCAAAAGAACTGAAACCTGCTAGCGCTGCATACCATTTGGAGTGTGATGATTCTGGTAGGATTCCTTCAGTTTTGTCATGCAATGATATTTGGATCCCGATCCTACTGTGAGTATATGCTACTGCTCCGGAACTTTCTCACTTAACGATCATTGCTATAAACCAAGTAGGTGTCTACAAAGGTGTTAGCGGGGCTACGCCCACAGGGAAAAGAGGTTATTTAATTAAGGAACTTCGCGAAAGCGTTGGAAAACCTCCCTCGAAGTACCGACACTGGCCTGGCTGAACGGTTAAGCATGTATTGTACGGTGAGATTGATCCTGACTAGTTCTTCCTTTATGGTTTGAGGAGGGATTCAAGAGACAGTGGGAGCCATCCTGTTTAGACAAATTAAAAACCACTGTAAACTTGCAAGAGCATCATGCTAAAGTGTTTCTTCTCTCTCTCCTAATTGCAGCGACCATTTATCATGACTGGACTTAAGTTACTTCTAGATAAAAACATACTGACAGGGCCAAACTACAAAAATTGGCTCAGGAATGTCAAAATGGCAATCACTTATGAAAATTTGGGGTATCTTCTTACCACCAAAGCTCCCCCTGTCCCAGGTCCCAAAACCAGCGTCGCGGATAGGGAAATCCGTAAGACCTGGGAAATCGACTGCGCGAAGGCCAAGTGCCTTGTACTTGCCTCTATGGACAACGAACATCAGAGGAGGCACGAGAATATGGACCTCGAATCCATATTTCTCCATACAAAAGAACTGTACGGAGAGCAATCTCGTATCGCCAGATACGAAGTGTCGAAGAAGTTGTTTTCGGCAAGATTGGTCGTCGGATCATCGGTAGCGGAACACGTGCTTAAGATGATTGGCTACATAGAGGAGCTCGCAGACCTTGGGACCATGTTGGAGAATGAGCTCTATACGGACTTGATTCTCCAGTCCCTTCCTTCCACTTACGCCCAGTTCATCCTGAATTTCAACTTGCAAGAAAAGGATGTTGAACTTTCAGAGCTTCTCAACATGCTGAGGAGTGCAGAGGGCACCCTACAGAAAGGTAGGGAAACATCCACTTTGTTTGTAGGAGGATCTTCCTCTTCTAGGTCCAGGGCGAAAGCCAAGGGAAAGAAGAAGAAAACCCCCACCAAACTAAGGGGCGGTGTTAGTAAAGTGGATACGAAGGGAAAGGTAAAAGCAACAAAGGTAACGGGGAAGCTTGTGGATAAGGAAGAGTGCTTTTACTGTCACAAGAGTGGACACTGGAAGAAAGATTGCAGGACTTGGAAGGCCAGAACACAGGATCTGAAGCATGTTGCGGCTTCATCTTCAGGTGTGTATGTTATTGAAAACTGTCTATCAATAAACTCTACGTCCTGGGTATTGGATACCAGATCAAGATCTCATATCTGTAATTCTTTGCAGGCGTTGAGAAAGCGTAGGTTTTTGAAGGCAGGTGAAATGACCCTCAAAGTTGCAAACGGAGCTAGCATGGATGTTGAGGCCGTGGCGGACTATCACCTGGGAATGTCAGATGGACATGTTTTGGTCTTACGTAATTGCTTTTTTGTACCCAATGCAACTTGTAATATCATTTCTGTATCTTTAGATTCTGAAGAAGGTTATGAATTTGCGTTTGTAAGTAATGTTGTAAACATTCACCTTAATCAAGTTCTGATTGGGTCAGGTACATTGAGCAATAGTATATACGTATTAAACCAACCACAGTTTTTCAATGTCCAGAATACACACAAAAGATAGTCTACGGAAACAAATCAGACTTTCTTATGGCATTGTAGACTGGGTCATATCAATGAGAGAAGGTTGACGAAGTTACATACAGAAGGATATTTGGATCCGTTCGAATATCAATCATATGCTACTTGTCAATCCTGTCTCAAAGGAAAGATGACAAAGACTCCGTTCACTGGACACGGAGTGAGAGCGAGCGAGCTCTTGGGATTCATACACAGCGATGTGTGCGTTCCAATGTCTACGCATGCGCGAAGCGGTTATTCTTACTTCATTACTTTTACGGATGACTTTTCAAGGTACGGTTATGTCTTCATAATGAAACATAAATCCGAAGCCTTTGGAAAGTTCCAAGAACATAAGAATGAAATAGAAAAACAAACAGGAAAAAGTATCAAGACACTGAGATCTGATCGAGGTGGTGAATACTTGAGTGCCGAGTTCCTGGAATACTTAAAGAAGAATGGAATTCTCTCTCAGATTACTCCTCCATACACTCCGCAACATAACGGTGTATCGGAGAGACGAACCCGAACCCTATTGGATATGGTACGGTCCATGATGAGAAACGCTGAGTTACCGCGATCATTCTGGGGATATGCACTAGAATCAGCTGCATACCTTTTGAACCGAGTTCCAACTAAGACTTGCCTACTACACCATATCAGATGTGGTGTGGGAAGAGACCCTATCTTAATCACATTAAGACATGGGGATGTCCAGCTTTTTTCAAAAAGCAGCATGCGGACAAGCTCGAGGCACGCTCAGTACAGTGCAAGTTTGTGGGATATCCAAAGAACTCCAAGGGATATTTCTTCTATTGCGAAAAGGAACAAAAGGTTTTTGTTTCTCTTCATGCCCACTTCTCGGAAACTCAGTTTTTAGGAAAACAGAAAAGTGGGAGCGCAATAGAACTGGAAGAAATTCCAGAACCACGAGCTATTACTGAAAGCTTAGTAGAACCAGAGGGTTCGAAAGATCTGGACATTCCTGCGCCGCTCCGCAGAAGTAGTAGGCAGTCTCATCCGCCCGAGATATACTACGGTTTTCTCATAGACAGGGATAGAGAGGATTGCATCATTGATAGTGACGAGCAGACTAGCTTCCAGCAGGCCATTCAGAGCATTGACTCGGTAAAATGGCTAGATGCAATGCGGACCGAAATGGAGTCCATGTACACCAACAAAGTATGGACGTTGGACATTGCTCCAGATGGGGTAAAACCCACAGGATGCAAGTGGATCTTCAAAAGGAAGATTGGTGTAGATGGACAGGTTGAGACCTATAAAGCTAGACTTGTTGCAAAGGGTTTCCGTCAAAGACCTGGCTTGGACTACGACGAAACCTTTTCTCCAGTGGCTATGCTGAAATCCATTCGGATCCTTCTTGCCATTGCTGCTTTCCACGATTATAAGATTTGGCAAATGGACATAAAGACCGCTTTTCTAAATGGAAATTTAGAGGAGTGTGTCTATATGGACCAGCCAGTGGGTTTCATTCAGAGTGGGAGCAGCGGAAAGGTATGCAAGTTGCTTAAGTCTATCTATGGACTAAAACAGGCATCGCGGAGTTGGAACATCTATTTTGATGAGACTGTCAAAGAATTTGGCATTATCAAAAATCCAGATGAACCATGCATCTATAGTAGATTTGTAGAAAGAACTGTTGTATTCCTCGTATTATACGTGGATGACATTCTCTTGATAGGAAATGACATTCCTATGCTACAATCTGTCAAAGGGTTCTTGTCACACAGGTTCTCCATGAAAGACCTGGGTGATGCCTCATACATTCTGGGGATCCAGATCTATCGTGACAGATCCAAGAGGATATTAGGACTCTCACAGTCCAGGTACATCGACACCATACAGAAATGGTTCAGTATGGAAGATTCCAAGCGCGGTAATCTACCGGCTTGTCACGGGATCACCCTCTCCAAAGAGATGTTTATCAAGACTGATTTGGAAAGGGATCGCATGTCTATTATACCCTAAGCTTCTGTGGTAGGCTCTATAATGTATGCGATGTTGTGTACCAGACCTGATGCAGCTTATGCACTGAGTGTGGTAAGCCGGTATCAGTCATACCCTGGGGAGAAACACTGGATAGCGGTAAAGAACATTCTCAAGTACCTGAGAAGGACTAAGGAGATGTTCTTGGTGTATGGCGGAAAAGACCTCCAGATCGAGGCCTTTGCTGACTCCAGCTTCCAAAGTGACAAGGATGATTCCAAGTCCATGTCGGGTTATGTCTGTACCCTCTATGGAGGGGCGGTGTATTGGAAGAGTTCCGAACAGGAAACCGTTGCTGACTCGACGATGGAAGCAGAATATATCGCTGCTGCAGAAGCCGTCTGGATAAGGAAGTTCTTGACAGAACTTCAGGTGGTTCCGTCCATTGTTGATCCAGTACCTCTGTATTGCGACAACAACGGGGCTATAGCTTTAGCGAAGGAACCCAGGTCCCATCAGAAGTCCAGGCAAATCTTGAGGCGGTATCACCTGATCAGGGAGATCGTGGTGTTAGTTATATGTATGCCCTAGAGGCCATTACTGTACATTGGATGTATATTGTAGTGGATGCTGGGACATATATAGGTAGGACTTTCTTGCTCGACATGATAGTATGCTATCTGGTTGCACTTTATCTTAACATGTATACTTTCTGTCTCTCTGATTACATGTTGATAAAGCCCTTAGGATGTGTACTCGACTTCCAGGACTATGATGTAGATCATACTAGTGGGGCCTGGGTAGTCCATGAGTACATCCTTGAAATGTTCCTAGTCGAGGGAATATCGAGACGGGGCATCGATATTCCAGAGTAGACTAGCGTGTATCTTCTCGACCCATGTGATGGGCGATGGATGATCCCATATCCATTGGTGTTTGACTTCAGAGATGGTATACGGGTGCTCAGTGGAGACTGGGTACACTGAACGGACTCACCGAGAACTCCCAGATGGTATTATACCTCACGTCAGATGGCAGTTCTCTGGTGACACTGGTACAGCTTAGTCTGTTGACCCGAGATCGTCATAGAGTCTTGTGTGTCTCCCACTGTGCTTTGATTTCCACCCTACCACGGCTCTACTGAGTCGTGCAAACAGGTGGTTTTTGGGTACAGTCCCGATTCACATGGAGGCAATGAGCGATAGGAGGGGATTCGTCTCTCCCGGTATTGGGGGTTGATGTTGCGCAATGCTCGACTGGCCATAACAGGAAATCCCTGGCCAGGGTTGCAGTGATATACTGGTAAGAGTTATCAGTAGTTTCACGAATGTTATGGACCTCAAGTAGGCATGACTTATCGAGCTATTGGGGTCTGACGTTTACCACCCCTAGGCGAGATATGCGACATATCAGACGAACAGACCGGACTATACGGTAAGTGTTACTGGTTGGATTCACAGGAGTGTGAGCGAGCTTGCTCATCGATCTTCTGATCGCTCAATACCCGGATAGCCATTACGTTTAGCAGACCGCTTGCGGCTTGTGGATGTTTGATATGATCATCATCCGCTGCCGGCGTATTGACGAGTCTTTAGAGTCCTACACAGAGGTTTCCTGGCTCAAGCGAAACGAAATAGGAGCGCATATGAGATATGTGCGGGACCGAGAGTAATGCGTGTATGTGATACCGTATTTCATTCTCGCGATGAATGTGTCGAATGGTTGTATGCGATATAACCTAGTTATCGAATCAAAGATTGATTCGATAAGCCGATACATTGGATACTAGCCGGTTATATGCGACATGACCGGATCATTGAATCAAGTGTTGATTTAATGATTTAATGTATAATTATATATTTGATATATTAATTTGCATTAACTAGTATTGGTTCACTTTAAATGGATTTACTCACTTGTTTTGTGCACATTGCATATGTGATATATTTTGTGCACATGATTGTATCATGTTTGATGATACATGCAAGCTAGGGTTAGTGTAAAGAATTAGACCATGGTTAAGATTATGATTAGGTTTTTCTTTTTTCTTATTTATTTATTTATTTATTTTGGAAAAAGATGAGAAAAGAATGGTTGCTATTTTTGTTTGCTAGTTGAAGATTCTTGAAGCTTTGAATTAGTCCACCATTCTTGTCTCATCCTTAACCCTAACCATTCAAGTTAACCATGGTCCATTCTCTACAACTAACCAAGGGTTAGTAAATGATAAGTATTGATTTATTTATCATTTACTTAATACTTATCATATTCTTTTTCTTGATCTTCTTCTTCTTCAACATGAGAAAAAGCTTGCTACATCAATGGTGATTGATGAAAAAGTGTGGGAAATCCAAAACTAAAGTCTACCCAATTCCTATTTCTTCATCCTCTACCTCTTGCCAAGTTGTATAGGGTGTTTACTTCACAAGTTTTCAAAGCTTGGTGAAGTTGGAGCTTGTTCTTGCGATGCTTCGACGTAGATCATCTTCGGCATCGAACCGACGATCAAGCCCGCCTATTCTTCGATGAAGCCGACGCTAGAGCCCAAGATACGATTTGGACAGCGAGGGGACTTCATCACGGAGCCTAGGAGGTGGTGGACCGGATCTACAAAGGTTGTAGCCCCTTCCCTATTTCTATATTTCCGTTTACTTGCTTGCTTTGCCTATATATCTAGTTAACGATCCGTATTAGGGTTTGTAGGCACTTGTAAAATTTGATTTGTGCTTGTTTGATCACTTGTGAGACTCCATTAGAGTGCCTAGGAACCCTACAGTGGTATCAGAGACTAGCTAGAGCCTTAGGCGAAGTCCCGACGGAATTAGACGTCCGAACGACCCGAAAACCCAACCCTATATATGCTCTCTGTACAATTTTTAATTTCGGGGATTTTTCCACATTAAAAATATCCAGAAAAATCAGCAGGCTAATTTAAGAATTACTGTGAATTTCGACGGAGTAATTCCATCACAGAGCCGCGGATCCGCGGCACGAGCATGGCTCGTGCGGCGGTTCCGCGGTAGTATTGTCGTTTTGTGTATTTAAATTTTCACAGTAATTCTCAGTTTTCTGTTCTGGTTTTCCTGGGAATTTTTAATATTTATTCAAAAGTTGAATTTTCTGGGTTGTATTGGGGACTCGGTGTATTCGATCGGACTGTCTAATTTTTGTCGGTGTGCTTTTCCGGGTATTTTTAGAATATGTTAAAAAGTTCGACCGAATATAAATACCCACTTTTTCCGCTGCCGGGAAATTTCCAATTGTTGGATTTTTCCGTAGTTTAACGACGTTATAAGTAGTGAAAGTAACGCGATGGACCCTCTAGAAGACAACAAACCTTAACTCGATTATGTGACCGTCTTGAACTGCCCTTTGAACCTTCGGGTTTGGGGCAGTACGGCGTGCCACATGTGAGGCGTTGGCTTGACCCTTCTACGGCTGGACCGTTGGTACTGAGGCACGAACTGAATGTTGTTAGACTTATTTCATGTGTTGAGCTGTATCGGGAAAACTTGGGTGTTCGATTGTTCGATCGAAAAGTTTAGCATTTTCTATTTATCCGGAATGTGATACAATAATTGGAATTCATAAATAGTTATGAGATAACGGAATGAATGTTATAAACATAGCAGTTTAGTCTTACTTGATCGGTTGCCACGGAATTTTGATGTGATCAAAAGTCCGTCGCAATCACATAGTGTACGCGGATACTCGCCGGGTAAACTTGATAGACAGCCTCACTCCATAGCCCCGACCAAGTGACTGTAGGAGAACCCCGTCGCCGAAAGCATCCGTTCGGGTGCTCGCGGTAGCGGTGTTCCGCCTTGGTGCACTTTGTCGACGGCGTCGGGGGTGCGGCCGTCTACTGAAGTTTGCGACGAGCATTCGATCAGAATGTCGGGAATCCTGTTGAATTGCCCGACTTGATATTGAAAAGAGTTTTCGATAATGAGACTAAAATGCGGGGTTTATAATTGTTAGGCATGCGATGTCTAAAGAATTCATTTGGTCAGGCATGCGATGTCTGATGTGGTTGCGGATTCCAACTGTTGTAGTTTTACACTTTCTTTTCTGTGACCGTAAGTGTAATATGTGATGTCGCCGGTTTCGTTGCTATATGTCAACGACAATTGGGATGCGCATATTTACTTACGTTGATGACATGTGATGTTATGTGTTGCTGGATATGTTATATTGGATCGTCGTATTTGAATAGCCGGGGGTTTTTTTTATGTGAGATGAGTGTTTTTCATTTTCATTCATGTAAAAACTTGTATGTAATATTCTTTTATTGGGGCACTTCCAGGTTGCGGAAGATGTCACCTTTTGTATATTATTTACTTTTCTGCACTAGGATAGACCTAAGGAGGGGAGCACAAGTAACCGGGTTCTGGGGTCCAGTGGGAGACCAACTCGAGGAGTCGAGTCCGGGTCTCCTAACCCTAAAATTGGTAGGGTTGCTTGCCGCTCTCGTAGGGGTCTTGGGGTGTGGGATTGGCTATTCATCACGACCGTGGAATCCGTGTTTTATACTGGCTCGTATTGAAAACACGGACGTCCTAGTATATCCAATATTTCATATGTTTCTTCTGCTGTGTTTTATCTGTGATGAGATCATGTGATGTTCTGTGACAGATATTATATATAGTATATATGATATATTATATAGACGTTGCTTATGTTTTACACCCGCGCTAGCCCTGCCCCGCTCTGCCGTTAGTTACCTAACCTAACGGTGCACGAGGGGACATCGAGGCGAATGCGGATGGCATAAGTGTACGTCATATTTATCTGTGATGTTTAGGTAATTTAAATGATGGGATATTCATTAATGAGATTGATGAAAGAAAATAAACCTAATTGATGTTGTGGAATCGAATTTCAAAATAAAACAGGTAGCTACAGTTCTTGCTTTGCATCGTGGTATTCCTTGTAGAACATCCTGCACCTTATTCGATAAGGAAAGGACCGAGATCCCTTCACCGGGAGTGACTCCTTTAGCAATAACTGGCAGATGCTACAACCCTCGGTTTGTCTTTTGATCGCTTCTATAGTTTCTGCTTTGCACAGTGATATATATGATATATCCCGCACCTCATTCGACGAGGAAAGGGCCGACGATCCCTTCACCGGGAGTGACCCCTTTAGCAAAACTAGAAAAGCCTCGAAAACATCCCATTTAAAAACCATTTGATTCCTCAACGAGATCAAGTTCAAAGCGTTAAAGGTTTTCACAAAAACCAGCCGCAACCCTCCGTCATTTTAGGAAGTAGAGTACTTAGTATTCGTGCTGTGTTTGTTGACCATAGTCAAGGCACAGTGTACGGTAGCTAAGTGATGTCTTCCTACACCGCATATGATGCGATTAGTTAGGACAGTCGCGTGACTTTGTTGACCTTAGTTAAGGGTCATGTGGGTGGGTCTAATTAATCACGAAATGACGGGTAGAACTTGACTAGTACTTATGATTTGTTGACCATAGTTAAGGTCATAAGTGCTAGGGGTAAAAACCATTATCCGGAGTTTCAAGTGTTGAAACTTGCAATGAGATTGCATACCTTCTATGTGATAGTTGGATCCCGATACCCACTGCGAGTAATTGTTACTCCTGGGAGAGTTTTGCACTTTGCAATTAGCCGATCAAGTAGGTGTCTAGAAAGGTGTCAACGGGGTTACGCCTCTGGGAAAACGAGGTTTAGTGTAATTAGGTCCGTGCGAAAGCACGGGGAACCTCCCTCAAAGTACCGACACTGGCCTGGCTGAAAGATTGGCGAACTTGTAGAGTGTAATTAATCCCGGCTAGTCTTTCCTTTTAGGGTTTGAATGAAGATTTGATAAAAACAGTGGGAGCCATCCTGATTAGATAAAATATATAACCAATCTGATCTTGCAAGAGCGCACGCTGAGTGTTTTCTTCTCTCTCTCTCCAGGTAGCGACCATATCACGCCTTAATCAAGATAATAATATGGATGTATTGACCGAACCCGCTTGTTATACTGAGCTGGGGAACGTTGGTCCTGCTCCAACTTATAATTGTTATAAGACAGAGCAGGAAATAGGGGAATGCCAGGATTCCCATGCCGCCCAAACGAAGAAAGTGCATGAGATGCATCTCCTTCAGGTATGTTCATTACAAAGAACTGTTTCTCAGTATCCTCTGCATCCTGGGTATATGATACCGGATCAGGATCCCAGATATGTAATATGTTACATAGGGCTACAAAAAGGTAGAAAAATCGAGAACGTGTGATAAGTTTCATGAGGCAGAAAACGGGGCAAGTGTTGCAGCCAAGTCTGTTGGTCACTGTCACCCTGTATTACTAATACATTGATTCTGAACAAATGCTATTAGATACCGAACCTGATATACAAAATCATATCAGTCTCTTTATTAGTAAAGAAATGATATAATTTTGTATTGTTGGATAATGTTTTGAACATTTCCTATATCAAAAGTTGATCGGTTCAGACACGTTATCTAAAAGCATTGACGTTCTAAATCAAACTACAGTTCCTTATATACTAAACACACACAAGAGGAAGAGTTCAGAAATGAACGAATCATTCTTGAGGCATTGTAGACTAGGTCATATCAATGCGACCCGACTGGCTGAAGTTACATTTTAGATGCATATTTAAATCAGTTTGAATTTACATCTTATGAAACTTGCCAGTCATGTCACAAAGATTAGATGACCATAGCTCCGTTTACTGTAAACAGAGAAAGAGTTAGTAAACTCTTGGGACTGATACATGATGATGTATGTAAAGTCTCCTGTCTACACATGCCAGGATTGGTTCTTCATACTTCATTATATTCTCTGATAATCTCTCAAGATTCAGTCATATGTTCCTGTTGAAACATAAGTCCGAACCTTTTGAGGTATTCACAGAATATAAGTTAGAAGTAGAGAACCAATAACCGGGTATAAGTATCTTGAGGCGGTATCACCTGATCAGGGAGATCGTGGTGTTAGTTATATGTATGCCCTAGAGGCCATTACTGTACATTGGATGTATATTGTAGTGGATGCTGGGACATATATAGGTAGGACTTTCTTGCTCGACATGATAGTACGCTATCTGGTTGCACTTTATCTTAACATGTATACTTTCTGTCTCTCTGATTACATGTTGATAAAGCCCTTAGGATGTGTACTCGACTTCCAGGACTATGATGTAGATCATACTAGTGGGGCCTGGGTAGTCCATGAGTACATCCTTGAAATGTTCCTAGTCGAGGGAATATCGAGACGGGGCATCGATATTCCAGAGTAGACTAGCGTGTATCTTCTCGACCCATGTGATGGGCGATGGATGATCCCATATCCATTGGTGTTTGACTTCAGAGATGGTATACGGGTGCTCAGTGGAGACTGGGTACACTGAACGGACTCGCCGAGAACTCCCAGATGGTATTATACCTCACGTCAGAGGGCAGTTCTCTGGTGACACTGGTACAGCTTAGTCTGTTGACCCGAGATCGTCATAGAGTCTTGTGTGTCTCCCACTGTGCTTTGATTTCCACCCTACCACGGCTCTACTGAGTCGTGCAAACAGGTGGTTTTTGGGTACAGTCCCGATTCACATGGAGGCAATGAGCGATAGGAGGGGATTCGTCTCTCCCGGTATTGGGGGTTGATGTTGCGCAATGCTCGACTGGCCATAACAGGAAATCCCTGGCCAGGGTTGCAGTGATATACTGGTAAGAGTTATCAGTAGTTTCACGAATGTTATGGACCTCAAGTCGGCATGACTTATCGAGCTATTGGGGTCTGACGTTTACCACCCCTAGGCGAGATATGCGACATATCAGACGAACAGACCGGACTATACGGTAAGTGTTACTGGTTGGATTCACAGGAGTGTGAGCGGGCTTGCTCGTCGATCTTCTGATCGCTCAATACCCGGGTGGCCGTTGCGTTTAGCAGACCGCTTGCGGCTTGTGGATGTTTGATATGATCATCATCCGCTGCCGGCGTATTGACGAGTCTTTAGAGTCCTACACAGAGGTTTCCTGGCTCAAGCGAAACGAAATAGGAGCGCATATGAGATATGTGCGGGACCGAGAATAATGCGTGTATGTGATACCGTATTTCATTCTCGTGATGAATGTGTCGAATGGTTGTATGCGATATAACCTAGTTATCGAATCAAGGATTGATTCGATAAGCCGATACATTGGATACTAGCCGGTTATATGCGACATGACCGGATCATTGAATCAAGTGTTGATTTAATGATTTAATGTATAATTATATATTTGATATATTACTTTGCATTAACTAGTATTGGTTCAATTTAAATGGATTTACTCACTTGTTTTGTGCACATTGCATATGTGATATATTTTGTGCACATGATTGTATCATGTTTGATGATACATGCAAGCTAGGGTTAGTGTAAAGAATTAGACCATGGTTAAGATTATGATTAGGGTTTTCTTTTTTCTTATTTATTTATTTATTTATTTTGGAAAAAGATGAGAAAAGAATGGTTGCTATTTTTGTTTGCTAGTTGAAGATTCTTGAAGCTTTGAATTAGTCCACCATTCTTGTCTCATCCTTAACCCTAACCATTCAAGTTAACCATGGTCCATTCTCTACAACTAGCCAAGGGTTAGTAAATGATAAGTATTGATTTATTTATCATTTACTTAATACTTATCATATTCTTTTTCTTGATCTTCTTCTTCTTCAACATGAGAAAAAGCTTGCTACATCAATGGTGATTGATGAAAAAGTGTGGGAAATCCAAAACTAAAGTCTACCCAATTCCTATTTCTTCATCCTCTACCTCTTGCCAAGATGTATAGGGTGTTTACTTCACAAGTTTTCAAAGCTTGGTGAAGTTGGAGCTTGTTCTTGCGATGCTTCGACGTAGATCATCTTCGGCATCGAACCGACGATCAAGCCCGCCTATTCTTCGATGAAGCCGACGCTAGAGCCCAAGATACGATTTGGACAGCGAGGGGACTTCATCACGGAGCCTAGGAGGTGGTGGACCAGATCTACAAAGGTTGTAGCCCCTTCCCTATTTCTATATTTCCGTTTACTTGCTTGCTTTGCCTATATATCTAGTTAACGATCCGTATTAGGGTTTGTAGGCACTTGTAAAATTTGATTTGTGCTTGTTTGATCACTTGTGAGACTCCATTAGAGTGCCTAGGAACCCTACACGTGGGTCGCTGGGAGATCGAGGTTCGGAGAGTTGCTGCGGAAGATAACACTGCTGATCCATTCACGAAGGCCTTACCCCAGATTCAGTTCGAGCGGCTAATCGAGATGATAGGTCTTCGATACGCCAGTACATGGCCTTAGTGCAAGTGGGAGATTGTTAGTGTATATGCCCTAGAGGCCATTACTGTATCATACTAGTATGTATATTACTTGATGGAAGCTTGGGATATTCACCTTGTATATGACATTCTTGCTCAAAATAGTAGTATGCTATATGGTTTGTTTCTGCTTTAATGTGTGCATGTGTTTCTTTTAGCATATCGCCTTTACACATTAGTGAAGCCCTTAGGATCTTTGCTTGATTACCAGCGTTGTGATGGCAGTCACACTTGTAGGGGCTAGGTAATCTACAAGCACATCCTTATACAGGTCCCTAGTCGTAGGACTATCGAGACAGTTTATCGATACTCCGGAGTAGACTAGTGTATGCGCTTCTCATCCCAGCTTAGGAGACGGCCTGTCCCACAGCCGTCAGTACGTCTTACTTAGGATAGTATGCGGGTGCTCGTTAGGTTACGAGTACACTGGACAGGATTCGTCGGGAACTGTTGGTTGGTATTATACCTATCGTCAGTTATCAGTTCCCAGGTGACATGAGTACAGCTTAGTCCGTTGACTTGACACTGTCACTTCGCCTCGAGTGTGTTCCCACTGTACTTTGATTACTACCCTACCACGGCTCAAAAGAGTATTGCAAACAGGTAGTTTTTGGGTGCAGTGCCGAAGCACTTGGAGGCAGTGACAGTTAGACAGGATTCGTCTCCCGGTATTGGGGATTGATATCGCGCTGTGTCTAGGAGAGCCATTACACAAAGTCCCTGGCCAGGGCAAGTGAGATAGACTGGTAGGTTTCCAGTGTTATCTCAGGTGTTCTAGGCTACACTCCGACACGACTTGTACCGCTAGTAGGGGACTGACGTTTACCGTCCCCTAGGCCCACCATGCGATGTTCTTAGACGAACATACCGGACTGTACGGAGACTGTTACATTCAGGCTCAGTAGGAGTTCAGATGGGTTTACCTTGTCAGTCTTCTTATCGGCATCTACCTGGGGACCGTTACGTACAGCTAGTGCCACTTGCGGTCTGTGGTTAAACCCACTGCCAGCGTAGTGTCGAGTCTTTAGAGTCCCATACAGAGGATTATTCGCCTTTAGGCAAAATGAGTAAAGGTCTCATGGTTATGCGACGGGGTTCGTTCACATCCGCGCACTTGTGCACATTTTGTGTCCGGACAGTCATTGCTAGCAGGCTCTGGTTTGAGCCAGATCCTAGTATATGTTTTGGGGTTAGTTTTATCTCATTGTATTCGTGTTCCTCGGAACACGAATGCGGGTGTGTATGCACAGTCTTTTGAGGCGGACGAAGAGGATTTTCATTTGGGTTTTGGAACGGGTGGGTATGCACAGTTGACAGTTGTCTTTTTCCAAACCCTAATGAATATGTGATATATCAATTAATAATACTAATTAAATGAAATTGAGTTATGGTTAGGGTTGTTGTCTTGTTGACCATGGTTGACTTGTTGACTATGGTTGAAACATTGACCATCATCATTTCATCCTAAAGATGCTCTTTGATCTTTGCAAAAAAACATTTAATGTGAAATGATAATGGTCTTATCAAACCAACCATCACCTTTTTCATTTTTATTAATATTATTAATTTGATTAATTCACATATATTTTGTTATGGTTGTAAAACCATTCTCATTCTATCATTCTCATTCTCTCTCATCCTCTTCCTCTCTCTCTAGCTCTCCCCTCTCATGAGTTGAGAACCATTTGAGCTTGAGATAAATCCTTTAAAATTACTCTCTACTCTTTCTAAGGTTCTAGGTTTAGCACACCAAGCACCTTAGTTACTTCTACTTTGAGGTTGGAGCCAAAGGTTGAGGCCCTCGGGTGGATCTATCTTCGGTAAGAAAAGGCGACAAGGAGAACCCATTTTTTCACTCCAAGGATCAAGAAGAGAAGGACTTGAAGACCTGGGTATAACCCCCTTTCCGAGTAGCTAACTCTTTTAGCTTGGTAGTTAGTTTTGTTTAGCAAAGATCCCTCCTTTAGCATAGTCCATGTTGCCTAGTGTTGTAAAAATCAGATTTTTCATAACGTTTCCGCCTCCCCGCAAGCACCGGGGTGGGCAACATGGACTTACACTGTCCAGTGTACTCGTAACCTAACGAGCACCCGCATACTATATCAAGTACGACATACTGACGGCTGTGGGACAGACCATCTCCCCTGCTGAGATGAGAAGCATATACGCTAGTCTACTCCGGAGTATCGACGCCTTGTCTCGATAGTCCTATGACTAGGGACCTGTATAAGGATGTGCTTATAGATTACCCAGCCCCCACAAGTGTGACTGCCATCACAACGGTGGTAATCAAGCAATGATCCTAAGGGCTCTACTAATGTGTATAGGCGATATGCTAAAAGAAACAAATGTACACATTAAAATAGAAACAAACTAAGTAGCATACTACCATTTTGAGAAAGATTGTCTATACAACTGTGAATATCCCAAGCTTCGATCAAGTAATATACAAACTAGTATGATACAGTAATGGCCTCTAGGGCATATACATTAACAGTCCACTCTTTTGTCATTACTTAAGATATTTGTTAACCCAACCTTAACCCTTGACCTAGGTTTACTCTCTACATGAGTTAAGCATGGCATATTAACTCACCATGGTTGCATTTCTAACCTCATGGATTCATTCATCACTTGATCACTTGATCATCTTCTTCTTCTTCATGATTTATGCTCTCTAGCATTTGTTCATGTGATGAGAAATAGTGAGAAAATTAAATATAAAATGAGTAAAATTCCTATTTCATCGTCCTCTACTACTTGCCATTTAGTATAGGGTGTTTTCTTCACTAATTCCATAATTAGTGAAAGGGTAGCTTGGGTTAGTGTCTCCTCGACGTAGATCATCTTCGGCCTCGAAGACTTTGTGCAAGCTTGCTCATTTCTTCAGGAGAACCCTTTTGAGAGTTCGGGTGTTCATGATTCGCAGCGAAGGGACGACTACACGGAGCTATTGAAGTCAATGAACGGTCTACGAAGGTTGTATTCCTTGTTCACGTGTTTGCAAAGTTGTTTGCATTATGTTTCGTCAGAATTTCTAGTAAAGATTCTGGGATTAGGGTTTGCTTGAACAGTAATTTTTTGAAATTGGCATAGATGATACCACCTGAAATCTTGCTGCTGTGCTAGACAACCCTGCAGTTGTAGTATCTCATACTCAACATCCTAAAATGCCTCTCAAACTGTGTCTGAGGGAGGGCCTTTATGAGTGGGTCCGCTGTGTTATCCTTTGTGTCAACTCTCCTGACCTCGATCTCCCAGCAATCTACTGTCTCCTTGATCAGGTGATACCGTCAAAGAATATATCTGGATCTCTGATGGGACCGGGGTTCCTTGGCCAAAGCCACTGCTCCATTGTTATCACAATACACAGGTATTGGATGCTCAATGGTTGGAACCACACCAAATTCAGCTATAAACTTCTTCATACATACAGCCTCTTTAGCAGTATTGTTGGCAACGATGTATTTAGCTTCCATCGTCGAGTCTGCTACGGTATCTTTCTTAGAACTCTTTCAATATACCACCCCTCCGTTGAGGGTGAAGTCAAAACCCGAGACCAACTTACTGTCGTCCTTATCACTCTGGAAGCTCGAATCGGTAAAGGACTCCACCTAGAATTTGTTGGAGATAGTGCCCTCAGAGTAATTATTGGATCACAGGCACGTGATTGCAATGATTGAGGGAGGACCTATCCCGTTAGGACAGTATTACTTAAGATGATAGTATGCTATCTGGTTTATCCTTATTATCGTGCACTGCTTTAGGTGACCTTACAAGTCGCTATTACACGTTGATAGAGCCCCTAGGATTCTTGCTTGACTACCAGCACTATGAGGGCAATCATATAAGTGAGAGCTGGAGTCTATAAGCACATCCTTAAAAGGTCCCTAGTCGTAGGAGTTTCGAGACAGGGCATCGATACTCCATTAGTAGACTAGTGTATACAGTCGAGACCCCGACGAGAGGCCATGGCCGGTCTCACAAGCCACTGGTGTCAGTTGGTTCACCTAAGATGTATACAGGTGCACATTGGGTTATGAGTACACCGGACAGGACTCGCCGGGAACCTGCTAGTTGGGATTATACCAGACGTCAGATGGCAGTTCCCTGGTGATATGTGTACAGGTTAGTTCATCGACCTGAGATCGTCGTTTGTGTCGTGTGAGTTCCCACTGTGCTTTGATTACTACCCTACCACGGCTCAAAGGAGTCGTGCAAACAGGTTTTAGTTGGGTACAGTCCCGAGCCACATGGAGGCAGTGAGTGGATCTGCAGGGGTTCGTCTCTCCCGGTATTGGGGGTGAGGTCGCGCTGTGTCTTGGAGAGCCATTACACAAAGCCCTCGGCCGAGGTAGGAGATTTACTGGTAGGTATTCCAGTAGTATCTCAGGGTGTTCTGGGCTACACTCCAACACGACTTGTACCGCTTTTGGGGGTCTGACTTTTACCAACCCCCTAGGCCCTCCATGCGATACTCATAGACGAACGGACCAGACTGTACGGATATTGTCACTGACAGGCTCAGTAGGGTGTCAGGATGAGTTCGCTCGTCGACGTCCCTTTTGGTCAATAGCTGGTAGCCCGTCACGTATGGCTAATACCTCTGACGTGCTAGTGGTTAAATCCACAGCCATAGTATTGACGAGCCTTTAGAGTCCACCACACTCAGTTACTCAAGTTTCGGGCGAAACGCTGTAGAGGCCGTATGGAGATATGGCAGGGTTCGATCAGATACGTGCGGTATTGCACGGATCGTGATCGGACAGATTTTACTAGCCGGCTTTGGTTTAAGCCGAATCCTAGTATTAGACAGTGTAGATTTTGTCTCTTTGCATTTGTATTCAGTGCGAATACAAATGCGGGCATGTATGTGCAGTAGTGGGGTTTTCCTGTAATTTATTACGGGATCATTTTTCTGAAGTTGCCAGTTTGCATTCCGTTCCGGCCGGTTTTCTTTTGTTCCTTCACGGCCGGACTTTCCGATGGAGGGGGTTATTTGCAAGTGTGCAAATAACATTTTGTGGAGGGGTTTTCTTGCATTATGTAGCATCATGATGAGTATCTTTTTCCATCCATTCTTTGCTTTATTTGTGATTAGAAATGAGATGAAGCTTGATATGATATTGTTATCATTGCTTTTGGTTATGGTCACCTTTGAGCTATCCTACACTCACCTCCCTTCTTGATTTTATTCTCCACCATTTTTCCAAAAGGGGCCGGCCATATTGAGGGAGAGGGGAGAGCTTCATTTTTGTATGAGGGAAAATATTTCATCTCATCTTTGATGCTACCAAATTCCTAAGCTCATTTCCATAGCTGATTTCTTCACCTCCATTTCACCATGGCAACCTCATAACCCCAAAAGAGACAAGCTTCTACACTAGTCTGCAGCAAACCTTGGACGCGTCGGCTAGCCAACTTCGTGCCCGAGTTGCCTCGGTCCAGTGGTGGGAGCCCGTAAAAGATTCCGGCTACGTAGTGCCCTTTCCGACAAGGATGTGACGGACAGAGATTCCGCGGGAGATCGGAGTAGAGACAAAGACCGAAGGACACGGATCGCTTGGTATAGCTTCCCTACTCTTTTCTAGTTTGCTAGTTGCTAGGTTAATGGCCCGATCCGGGTGAAAAGTGCGCGGTGGTGCCGGTTTGCTAGTTTGCAAAGTTTTTGTTTCCGCGTTTCCGGCGTCGGATCGACGGCCAGGGCGCCCCCGCGGACTTACATTGGTATCAGAGCCACGCCATTAACCTTGCCTAGCTTGTTCTAGTGTGTTTACATGTTCGATCGAACGGATTTTCCGAAAACCCATTTTCATTTGCACAGTTTTCTGTCGAAATTTTTTTGGCTCCAAAAATTTTTCAGTACATTGCAGTGACATATGCAGGGAATTCTAAGCATTCTGTGAAAATTTGGTAGCGTGATCTCACTATTCCACCGCGGAACAGCGGCCAAACCCACGTATTTGCGGCGGTTCCGCGGCCATTTTTACTATTCATTGGACCAAATTTTTGCAGTGAGCTCCTGGGTTGAAAATGGGGTTTTTGGAATATTCTTTTTGGGCCTAGACTCTCTTTAGTGCTACAGTAATGCTTGGGGCCCACTTCAATAAATTTGATCGATCGAAAAGTTTAAACACATTAGTTCACAGTATTTACATTATATCTGCGACCGTGAATTTCACTTGATCAGTAAATCCTGTCTAACTGCTATAGCCCGGTTAGACGGATTTGTGAACGTGACATTCACGTTGATGTTCTGTGATTGTGCTGTGTTGTTGCGGATCGGTCGTGGGGGATAGCCTGGTTGCAGTATTGGTACAGTTTTGTTGTATTATGTACATTTGATATTGCGGGGCGAGCGTCCGACATGTGGACTGCCGTCACTGCCCGTTTGTATTATTCTTTTGGGGCACGACCAGGTCGAGGTCGATGTACCCGTTGTATGTATATTTTACTTTCTGTACTAGGATTACCCCGCGGAGGGGTGCACGAATAGCCGGGTTCTAGAGGGCAACGGGCCCCCATCTCATGGCATTGAGACGGAGAGGGCTTTACTCTAGAATTGGCGGGCTATTCACCGCACTCGTAGGGGGTACAGGTTGACCCAGGAGGGGTGCCCAAGTTATCGGATTCCGTGAAGTGCTGGGTGGTCCATTCATGTTGCTGAAGGGGGCTGCCTCGCTTCATGTTTTGGCGTGTGACTTGCCGCGCCCGTAGGGGTCTAGGATTTTCATTGCACAGGCTATCCACACGACCAGGGGAACGTCGGGTTTCAGCAGCGGCTCTGTGAAACCCGGGGGTTCCAGATATCTGTATTGTTCTGTGATGCTATACATTTCTGTGATGCTGCATTTTATCACGCCTTGAGCGAAATATTATATATTGTTATATATACTAGTATATGTTGTATATGTTTTGCATCCGCGCTAGTCAAGTCCCCGCTCTGTCGTTAGTTAAGTAACCTAACGAGTGATGACGGGACCCAGTGGCGAATGCGGATGGCATATACGTACATCATTATTTTCGTTCTTTTGTTGTGTGATCAATTGATGGGACTGCGTTGATTCGGATCAATGCAAGATAAACAAACCTATTCTGATGTTGTTGGAACATTTTTCAAAAAAGCTGTTATTGCAACGACGTTCACTTTTGTTTTGCATCGTGGTATTCAGTTGGAATATCCTGCTCCTCAGTCGACGAGGCAAGGGCCGAGATCCCTTCACCGGGAGTGACCCCTTGGACAAAAGTTTGCATTAGGGCAATAACTTCATTATAGCCGATTACTTTTGCTTTGCATCGTGGTATTCAGTTGGAATATCTTGCACCTCATTCTACGGGGAAAGTGCCGAGATCCCTTCACCGGGAGTGACCTCTTTAGCGAAGGTTTTTGTCACTATATTTTTACAAAGCTATCCGTTCCTTCGACGATATCAAGTTCATTACGTTAAAGGTTTTCGCCAGAAACCATTCGTAGCCCTCCGTCATTTCAGTTAAATATTCGGTAGTATTCAAGCTATGTATTTTGACCTCACGCCAAGGCATAGTGTTTGATAGCTGCCGGGTATTTATCTATTGCATAGATAGATGCGTTGGTTTGGGACAGTCGTACTACTATTTTGGCCTACGTCAAGGGTATGTACGGGTGGGTTCAAATTAACCTGGACAATGACGGGTAGAACTTGACATGTGACTTATGATATTTTGACCTCACGCCAAGGTCATAAGAGCATGGGGCAAAAATCCACATCGGGAGTTTCAAAAGAACTGAAACTTTCCAGATATGCGCATACCTTCTGGAGTGTGATAGCGTGAGCGGATTCCGTCACGTTATCATGCGATGATAGTTGGATCCCGATTCCCACTGATGAGTTGGTTTACTCCTCGGGTGATCCCGGCTAATTCTTCTTTCAGGTTTGGGGAAGAATTTGACGTTACAGTGGGAGGTTTCCAGATTAGATAAAGTTATGACCATTCTGATCTAGGTTAGAGTGCACGCTGAGTGTTTCTTTTCTCTCTCTCTTTGGCAGCGACCATTGACCCGACCCTAGACTATGACTCAGTGACCAAGTTGACCGAACCTTTTTAACACTGGCTTTTGGATTGTCAGAGTTGCAGACCTCATTGCCACTCCTACTTTTACCCTTTTCTCAAGGACACCCCGTATTACTACGAACGTCCACTTCCATTGGACAAAACCATCGTATGGTTATATACGAACTCGAAGGAATTCGAGGATGGTTTCTGGTTCTGGAAAAAACGAATAGGACTATTCAGTTGTCTTTTCCTTTTACCTTCTCTCTCAGATTGCGAGTACTCCTTGGCTTAGGAGACACCTATTACGCAAATTGGACAGTCTTCTTCCAAACCATAGGCAGGTGCCAACCGGTAGGGAATGAAGAAAACCAATTAGCCTAAACGGTGTACAGAAGGTATTAAGTTAAGACAAAGAAAGGGATTAGTAAGAGGGCAAAGTAAATTGCGACTGCTATTCACGACCAAACCAAGTATTTCTTCGCCAATCCTAAATCACCTTTGTATTTCTCTAGGACACTCCGTATCACTACGAAGATCCACAGTTTATTTGGATATTCCATCGTAGGGTTATATACGAACTCGAAAGGAACTTGTTCCAGTTCGGGGATGGATTCTGGTTCAGGAGAAATAGGAATAAGGTTTATTCGGTTGTCTTTTATCTTCACCTTCTCTCGCATTGCGAGTGCTCCTAGGACTAGGACAGTACACCCATTATGCTTATTGGATAGTCTTCTTCCAAACCATAGGCTGGTGCCGAACGGTAGGGAAGGAAGAAAACCATTTGGCCTAAAGGGGTGTGCAGAAGGTAATGACTAAAGACATATAAAGGGATTTGGAGAGACGACAAAGAATTGTACGGTTACAGTTGTGAATCTGGATAATGGAAGAGGCATTACTAGGAATACCAGTATACCCCTTCGAAACATTTCAATGTTTCAGTTTCACTGTGTACTGTTAAAAGAAAACTGATTTCCCAATTGGACACTTGCTCCAGGGTATGTATTTACCAAGTATGATTCTCACATCTGTATGGTTTTACAGATGATGAGTGGGAGTAAGTTATTGGGAATTAGGTGATCATCCTCATTATATCGGGATTCGTTGTAATTGGTGATATTTGAGGAAGTCACCTGGGTTGTTTGCCGGTCGGCAAATATTTGGTTTTGAATATCCGTTGTTATGCACCAATTTCAAATTGATATATCTGTACGTCTATTTTTATAGAGTGAGATATACCTTTTTGAAATTATGTCTATGATATTTAGCTGTATCAGTGGATGGTTAGGTAAGGAGCATTGAACAACGGTGTAATTCTTCTTAACCATAAGTACAGTTTTCAACCTACGACACACAGTGAATGAGTCACTAGACTCAGAGGACTTATACAGAGGATTGTATATTGTCCAGTGTCCATTAGGACAGAGGGGTTGGTCCTCATACTATATTCTGTTTACTTATGACTTCTTTAGTTCTTAGACAAGTATTTCGTAGAAACACAAGGTCTGAGTTTTGAGAAGTTATAGGTATATGAATAAAGTAGAGAACCATGTGTTGCAAGTATCGGGATTCTTCAAGGTGATCGAAGATGTAGATACTTGTATATGGTATTCAGTTGATAGTAATGATTAAGAGAACTTGCTTCTCTTTCAGGTTACTCATAATTGGAAGTATTCCTAAGTTGAGTAACGCTGATCGGCCTCTCTCCATTTAGTTGAAATGCACTGGAGACAGCTGCAAGATTTGAATCTGGTTCCAATTAAATCAGTGCCTCTGTTTCTATATTGGATATAGAACATTTCATATCTTGACATTGTTAAGGTACGGGGAGTTGTCCGGCTTATGCTTAAAACCGGACTCTGGATAACTCAAGGCACGTTTCTGTAATGGCTGTTTGTAGGTTGACCCGGGCTATGATGAGGGTTGACTTTCTACCATCTGAAAGATCAATAGTGATATTGTTCTTGACTCGCCACAGTTTTAATAAAATTGGATTTTTTCAGAAAAACAGTAGTGGGAGTATGGTAGAACTGGAAGTGATTCCAGAACCGCAAACGATTATTGAAGATTTGATAAGAACCTAAAGATTCAATCTGGTTTGACATTCCATTGGCCACTCCGCAGATATGGTGGGTAACCTCAGGCGCTCGAGAGGTACTTCGGTATGCTCAAGGACGATGGCAGGGAGGTTCTTGTTTACCCAGACTTGCCATTGCTGTTGTTCCAGACTGTGAGACTCGGCAGGAGGATGAGTATAGCGTCATTCTAAACATTCTTTAGAAGTGCACATGTATATGACTCTGCCAGAGGGTTGTCGTAGTCAGTGGGAGCAGCGGAAGCATTGGTGGACATCAGGCTTATGTCTATTTATAGACTAGAGCAGATATAGCGGAGATAGATCATCTATTTCTGATATGACAGTCATAGGTTTGACTTCATCAGAATAGGGGATGGATCTGTTAAGAAGGTAGTAGGGTGTGATGTCCTAGTATTTGATGGCATACACAGAGTAGGAAGTGATATTCCTATACTACGATCGGTTATACTTTGGTCGTCACACAGTAGTTTCTCCACATAGGAATTGGATCTTATATCAGACATTCTGGTTACTAGATTTATGGTTTTAGATCTAGATTTGGGTGGTTTCCCAATCAGGGTACTTAGATTGGGTACTTAGACAGCATTCTAAGAGTATTTAGAATGGTCGACTCCTGGCATGGTGGTGTACCTGCAGGTGATGGAGTCACCCTCTCTAAAGGTGCCTTACAGACTAAAGGGGAGAGGGATACGCATGATTGGCAGATCACTTGCTTAGGCAATTGAGTTGATCATGAGATGTCAAGTACCACACCAGATGTTGTTCTTGCAGTAGGTGCAATAAGTTGATATTCATCCAATCCTGGAGAAACAATCGGAAGCAGTTTTAGAACATAAGTGGATGTTCTAGGGATAAGATAACGACATTCTCCTTCGGGAAACAGTTATCATTCCAGACTTCCACGGTGACCTGGATGGCAGAGTGGCTGTCAGAGTTATAGTCTTCCCTCTGACGAGGGGGTAGTATTTTGGACAGGTGGTCTAGGTGGATACTGAGGGAAGGCATGGCGCAGGATACTGATTAAGTTCAGTTGACGATACAGTCTAAGAAGTTTGGATTTGGGGTTCATTTATGAGCTAGGTCCCATCAGACATCCAGACATATTCTAAGACAGGTATTGCTCATTTCGGGAGATGGTTTTCTCCGCGAACTTGAGATATAGAGAGACATAAAAAGAAACATCACAGCGGATCCACTCACTGAGGCTATTCCTCGAACGCAATAGTTTCGCGAACGAGCTTTGTGAGACTGACTAGTAGAGGAGTTGTGTAGCGTCTTGAAAAGTCGTTTTGGTGTTTTCCTGAAAATCGGTGAAAATTCGGTATTTTTCCGTAAACCGTCTTTTTTGTTATTTTGCAGTTTAGGACTAATTATACCTAATTTGGATAGGTAATTGCTAGTTTTTAGTAGCTAATGAGTTACTTATGAAATTCTGGTCGTTTAAAATTTTTCCCAAATTTTTCAATTTTTAATATTATTTTAAGCCGGTAAGAAAATACATTAAATTAGCGATAAATAAAAATTTAAATGGGCTAAATTTAAGCTTTAAAATCATGTTAATTAAAATCTAGTTGTAACATAAATATTTAGTATTTTATTTTAAGTTTTAACTAATTTTTATTATAGAAAACGAAATTTATTGAATTTAAGCTAAAACTTGCAATTTTGGACTTGTAGGGGGTCTTTTTGCATAAAATTTCTTTTGTAAAACCCCATTCACCCTTCCCTCAACCCTAGGCCAGCCCCACCTCAGCAGCAAGCCCACAAAAAAATTTCCCCATCTAATTTGAACAAAATGATATGATAAGGGTTTTAAAGGGGAAAATTTGGAATTATGTGTGCTTTGATTTGAGTGGGTTGACTTGGGCTTTTCCCCACAACACCCACACCATCCCCACTCCTCCATTTCAGCTGAGAATTCCTGCATTCTACAGCAGCCCCCTCCCTCTTCTTGTCTATCTCTTTTCATCATCAAATTTCATCAAATTCCACCTCAAAATCCTTATAAATCCACAATTTCCTTCACAATTTCAAAGCAAAACCTTATTCCCTCTCTTCTCTAACCTAATTGGTTCGAATCTTGGAGAAAGATGGCATCTTTGGAGGCATATTGTTCTTGCTAGATCTCTAGTTGAGGTATAATTTCAATCCTTGGCTAATTTGTAGTTTAAAGTGTTAATTAGAACTTGAAAGTGTTAATTTTAGTGCTAATTTCTAATCTAGTTTTTTTAGTACATGGCTTGAATTTTAATTAGGGTTTAGAAAACTATTATTAGGTTAATTAATTTATTTTGCTATCTAGTGTTTTGCTAACCTAAATCTAAGAGGTGAACTTGCTATTGGGGTTCAAATTAGTGTTAGTTTAAGTTTTTCTAGTATGGTTTTTTAATTGCAATTGCTATTGATAAAAATCAAGAAAGGGTTGGTTGTGGAATATAGGTTTTGAAGCATAGTTAATGTGTTGAAATTTTGTGTAGTGGCTATCTAATGGTGTGACTTGGGTGATTATGCTATGTTGTTGTCTTTTTTATCGCAAAACGGCGATGTTGCGCCGATTTTTGGAATGTTTGTGCTTACAAGTTTTGTTATAAAATTATGTGGTGAATTATTTTTGATATCTTGATGATTGTATTGGCTTATCCTATGACATTTAGGATGTGTGAGTGCGGATTTTTGAGTGATCGGGTTTTAGCTTTGCCGGGCGACCAAATCGACGATTTTAGTTAGTTTTTGCGATTTTCGCGTGTGTTCCGCGCACCTTGTGCACGTTGTACCTAGCTTATGAACGTTAGTATTTTCGTTTGGGATTTGCATCGTTCTTGATATGTAACCTATGTTTGGTATTGATGTAAATTCCAGGTTCGGTCGCGGAGACGTCAGACGCGGCACGAAAGGGGAAAACGGTGATTGGACGTGGCTAGCTAGGGATTCCGGTGAGTAGATGTAACATCTACGTGGGACTATCGTTGGATGGCGCAAGCCGCCCGATAGTTTTAGTAGCTTAAAAAGATTCTTAGTAATGTTAGTAATTAGGGGTGTAATACTTGTATAATTATTTGCTACATCCATGCCTTATATTGACATACATATGCGAACCCATTCTATAGGACACCTGCACCATTGTCAGGGTTTTTATATGCAGCACGAGCACTATTCATGCATACACCCACGCCCTGGTAATTGCCATGCCACCACACTAGATAACCTATAATTTGAAATCTTTTATTATAATTGATACTTAAACTTGTGCTATTGCCTTTAAATCCTTAAAATAACATCGTAGAATTGCTATTCATGTGCATGTATATCATTTCATCATTTGCTCATACCTAGTCTATTAATCATATATTGTAACTTGAACATTAATACATATGCATTCATTATCATTGACGTATGCATTCATGATGATTTCTTGAGATTTATGATATTTCTGTATTTCGGGGGAAAGCCGCAAAATTTCTAAAACTTATTACCCTTTTTAAAATATGCAAAATTGCGGTTTTCTAGTGATGTAAAGTGTCGTCCACCATGAGTTTGCTGTATTTTTCGAGATCCGTGTCGAGGAGTGGAGGAACCGTCATGGGTACATGGTGGGCCCGCTAAGGTACCCCGGGGCAAGAGGAATGTGTTGTTGACGTTGAGCCTGGCAGGGGATGGACTACCTACCGGTGACTGTTTTGGCACGGCGGATATCGAGAGGATACCGACCTTGGCCGCGAGATGATGAGATATCGATATTTGAGATGGGTCAGCCGGACGGCTGAGGCCAGAGATACATTGATATGAGATTTGAGACAGTTTTGAGGTGTCGTTGCTGGACACGGATTCTAGTTGATTCTATTGGTATTGTGCTGATATTTCAAAAGAGATACCTAAAGGAAAAAGATGATTTCTTATATTTACACATGCAGATCACGAGCATATTCATATTGCATACATACCTGTTAGTATATTCATATTGCATACATACCTGTATTATAGATGCTAGGATGCTTCTGTGCATACTTGCGATAGCCTCTATAGATGTTATTTACTACTCACGAGTTGGCAACTCACCCCCGTTGTGCCACAGTCTTTTGCAGGTCCGCTCCGTCAGCACAGTAGCGGCGGGCGCACCGCTTCTTTTGCCTCTTTTGCCAGGACTCGAGGTTTTTGCTCGTAGGTGGGTTGTGTTATTATTTTTGTACCATCTTGTATATTCTTTGTCTCTAGAGTACTCCATCTACTGTATCTACCAGTATTGCTGTACATTGACCTAGAGATGAGACTGTGAGATTGTGGACTTTTTATGCTGTATTTTGGGGTCGAGCTCAGTTGAGTCGACATGCTGTTTTTCTCATGCTTCTTTATGATTATTTTGTATGTTGTTGTTTTATATTGCATGCGATTTGTGACCGCCTTGTGGCGAAGAGCTAGCTCCCGCTTGGGGATGCCTTATTTGTTGGATTTATATATATTCTTGTTGTACCCGTTTTGGGGGCCAGTATTTACAAAGGAGACTCTGCCGAAATTTTCGGAAAAATTAATATTGTTTTTAAAAAAAAGGTTTTATATGACTTGATAAACTCGCTTTTAATTGATTGGTTTTTCTTCACTCTTTTTCTTATTTGGTTTTGGTTTCTGGGCTTTGGCTTACTTATTTTACGGACGCCTTGAGACGTTTCGTAATTTAAGTGCCATTCACGTTCCGTACTTTTCGGGTCGTGACAAAGTTGGTATCAGAGCAATAGGTTTTACCTTTTTGAGTGTAGGATGACCCTTGGTAGATGGAGTAAGTGACTTAAGTAGGGTAACGTAGCGTGTGTATGTCCGCGGCATACTTGCGATACGGTACTCCGCCTAAGTGACTTTAGGATATACTTGCTTGAAATTCCTTCTTCAATTCTGTGTATCCTATGATTCTATTGCACTTTTCTTATTACCCGTTTTTCCTGTACCAGCCACTATGCCGCCGAAGGCTACGAGGGCACAGAGGGCTGCCGCCCGAGACGAGATTCGAGATGGCTCGTCCGAGACGAGGACTGAGCAGGGGGGTATACCTACGCCTCAGGGACAGACTGATCTGCATTCCTCAGGTCGCATGGACAGGCTAGAGTCTGGTATGAAGGAGCTACGACAGATGATGGGAGGTATGCAGGAGCTACGACAGATGGTGGGATCCTTAGTAGAGGTCAATCGAGCGCAGAGATCGGATACTACTCCCCCTACGGTTGTTTCGAGACCGAGTCGGATTCGCACTGATATGTTAGCACCTAGGCGTGTTCGCAGAGGCCGTGGCGGATCCTTTAGGGGCCAGTTGTATCGCCATCACCCATATGGTCAGCAGCCATGGTTAGGATGTTTTTGGTGTGGTAGCCTGCATCATCGTATCAGAGACTGTCCGGTGAGACGACAGGGAGCAGCGACAGTTCCACATGTTACCCTACTACCATCACCTCCTCCTCCTCAGAGAGCTCTACTTCCTACCACTGGCGATGATCCATGTCAGATAGGTGCACCCAGAGGCCGTGGATGCGGCGGTCCTATCCAGAGGGGACGAGGAGGCAGAAGCCGAGGCCGAGGACAGCCCACTATCGGTGGAGGACAGGCCCGAGTGTTTGCTTTGACACCGCAGGATGCACAGGCATCCAACGCCATTGTGACAGGTACCTTTCCAGTTTGTTCTTTCGACGCATGGGTATTATTTGACCCAGGTTCCACACATTCGTACGTATCTACACACTTTGCACCGATGTTGGGTCATGAGTCGTCGTCGTTAGATCAGCCGCTTGTTGTTATTACCTCGGTAGGTGAGTCGTTTGTCACTCGTTTTGTGTTTCGATTGTGTTCCGTTCGTATCGGGGAGAGGGACTCGTCGGTTGATTTGATTCTCCTCGATATGTTGGACTTTGATGTGCTTCTGGGCATGGATTGGCTAGCCACATGTTATGCTTCAGTGGCCTGCCGTGAGAAAGCAGTCAGATTTAGCTTTCCGGGAGAGCCAATCCTTGTTATTCAGGGAGACCGCAGCGTCACCCTTCCCAGCTTGATTTCGTCTCTTCATGCTGGTCAGCTCTTATGGAAGGGATGTCAGGGATTCTTAGCGTATATTTATGATACTCGAGCTGTAGAGGTTCCGTTGGACCGGGTCCCGGTTGTTTGTGAGTTCCCTGATGTTTTCCCTGATGAGCTGCCTGGGCTATCACCTGAGCGCGATGTTGAGTTCTGCATTGACTTGATTCCCGGCTCGGGGCCTATTTCTATACCGCCTTATCGGATGGCCCCGGCAGAGCTTCGAGAGCTGAAGGATCAGTTGCAGGATTTGTTAGATAAGGGGCTTATTCGACCTAGTGTTTCTCCGTGGGGTGCTCCGGTCCTGTTTGTCAAGAAGAAGGATGGAAGTTTGCGCTTATGTATCGACTACCGCCAGCTGAACAAGGTTACCGTGCGGAACTGATATCCGTTGCCACGCATTGATGATTTGTTCGACCAGCTTCAGGGTGCGGGGTATTTTTCGAGGATCGACTTGCGATCAGGATACCATCAGCTGCGAGTTCGACAGGAGGATATACCGAGGACAGCTTTCCGCACGCGCTACGGCCACTATGAGTTTTTGGTGATGTCGTTCGGACTCACCAACGCCCCAGCAGCATTCATGGATTTGATGAACCGTACATTCAGGCCGTATCTTGACTTGTTCATCATCGTGTTTATCGACGATATCTTGGTGTACTCCCGGAGCAGAGAGGAGCACGAGCAGCACTTGCGGATTACGTTACAGACTCTGAGGGAGCACCAGCTGTTCGCAAAGTTCTCCAAGTGTGCATTCCGGCTGGACAGCGTCGGATTCTTGGGTCACGTGATTACGAGAGACGGCATATGTGTGGACCCGAAGAAGATTGAGGCTGTTCAGCAGTGGCCCCGACCTACATCGGTTACTGAGATCCGTAGTTTTCTAGGCCTGGCGGGCTACTGCAGGCGTTTTGTTCAGGACTTCTCCCGTATAGCTGCACCTTTGACCGGTTTGACCCTGAAGGGAGTTCCTTTCGTTTGGATAGAAGAGTGCAAGCGCAATTTTCAGCAGCTACGGACTTGTTTGACTACGGCGTCGGTATTATCTTTGCCTTCGGGATCAGGCGGATTTTTGGTCTACTGTGATGCTTCGCGAGTGGGGTTAGGATGCGTATTGATGCAGCATGGCCGGGTGATCGCTTATGCTTCTCGGTAGTTGAAGAAGCATGAAAAGAACTACCCCACTCATGATTTGGAGATGGCTGCAGTGGTCTTTGCACTGAAGATTTAGCGACATTACCTATATGGCGAGTCATGCCAAATATTCACAGACCACAAGAGCTTAAAATACATATTTCAGCAGCGAGACCTGAACCTCAGACAGCGTCGTTGGATGGAGTTGGTGAAAGACTACGACTGCGGGATCTTATATCACCCAGGCAAGGCGAATGTAGTGGCAGATGCTTTGAGCAGGAGGCCCGGGGGTAGTCTATCCCATTTGTGCGCAGTGCAGAGGCAGTCGTCAGCAGATTGGCAGATTTTATGCGACAGCCGAGTTGAGTTCGAGTTCACTCAGACAGGGGGACAGCTCGCGCATGTTCGTGCACGCCCACAGTTGCTTGACCGTATATATAAGGCACAGCGCAGTGACGACCGTTGCTCAGAGATCATGGCACAGATGGGACAGGGCAGATTTTCCGAGTTCGTGATTGACGATCAGGGGATTTTACGCTATGGATCTAGACTGTGCGTACCAGATGCTGATAGATTGCGGCGCGACATTCTTGAGGAGGCATACCGATCAGTGTATAGTGTCCACCCCGGTTCCACCAAGATGTACCATGATATGAGAGAGACCTACTGGTGGGACGGGATGAAGAGGGACATTGCGGAGTTTGTATCGAGATGCCTGACTTGTCAGCAAGTCAAGGCTGAGCACCAGAGGCCCGCAGGAGAGCTACAGCCGTTGCCCATTCCGGAGTGGAAATGGGAGCAGATTTCTATGGACTTCATTGTGGGTTTACCCAGGACCAGTCGAGGGTACGACTCCATATGGGTGATCGTAGATCGATTGACGAAAGCGGCTCACTTCCTGCCAGTGAAGACCACTTTCAGCTTCGCTCAGTATGCCCATCTTTACATCGACGAGATCGTGCGGTTGCATGGCGTACCGACTTGTATCGTGTCAGATCGAGGCACCCAGTTCACCAGCCGACTTTGGCAGAGACTTCAGGAGGCTTTGGGCACTCGTTTGAGCTTCAGCACAGCGTTTCACCCGCAGACCGACGGACAGTCAGAGCGGACCATTCAAACTCTAGAGGACATGCTCAGAGCGTGTGTTTTAGACTTCGGCGGTAGCTGGGATCGTCATTTACCGTTAGTGGAGTTCTCCTACAACAACAGCTTCCAGGATACTATTCAGATAGCACCTTTCGAGGCATTGTATGGGAGGAGATGCAGATCGCCCGTCTGTTGGACAGAGCTCAGCGAGAGCAGTATTTTGGGGCCGCAGTTTCTTGAGGAGACGACAGCGAAGATACAGTTGATCCGAGACCGGATGAGAGCGGCTCAGAGCAGGCAGAAATCGTATGCAGATAGACGCCGTCGCAGACTAGAGTTCGCAGTTGGCGATCATGTTTTTCTGAGGGTCTCTCCGATGAAGGGCGTGATGCGATTTGGGCGAAAAGGAAAGCTTAGTCCCAGATTTGTGGGTCCCTTCGAGATTCTCGAGCGTGTCGGCGCAGTTGCATATCGTTTGGCTCTTCCACCCAGCTTTCCCGATGTTCACCCCGTCTTCCATGTTTCGATGCTCCGCAAGTACCTTCACGACCCTTCGCATGCGATTCAGCACCCGACAGTCCAGCTATAGCGCGACCTTTCTTTTGCAGAGCAGCCGGTGGCTATCCTGGTTCGGCAGGTGAAGAAGTTGAGATCGAAAGTTATACCGACCGTCAAGGTCCTTTGCCGTAGCCCGAGCAGCGAGGAGGTCACCTGGGAGACTGAGGGCGAGATGAGGAAGAAATATCCCCATCTCTTTGAAGGTACGCGTAGTTATATTTTTAAATTCGGGGACCGAATTTCTTTAAAGGGGAAGATTGTAGCGTCTTGAAAAGTCGTTTTGGTGTTTTCCTGAAAATCGGTGAAAATTCGGTATTTTTCCGTAAACCGTCTTTTTTGTTATTTTGCAGTTTAGGACTAATTACACCTAATTTGGATAGGTAATTGCTAGTTTTTAGTAGCTAATGAGTTACTTATGAAATTCTGGTCGTTTAAAATTTTTCCCTAATTTTTCAATTTTTAATATTATTTTAAGCCGGTAAGAAAATACATTAAATTAGCGATAAATACAAATTTAAATGGGCTAAATTTAAGCTTTAAAATCATGTTAATTAAAATATAGTTGTAACATAAATTTTTAGTATTTTATTTTAAGTTTTAACTAATTTTTATTAGAGAAAACGAAATTTATTGAATTTAAGCTAAAACTTGCAATTTTGGACTTGTAGGGGGTCTTTTTGCATAAAATTTCTTTTGTAAAACCCCATTCACCCTTCCCTCACCCCTAGGCCAGCCCCACCTCAGCAGCAAGCACATAAAAAAATTTCCCCATCTAATTTGAACAAAATGATATGATAAGGGTTTTAAAGGGGTAAATTTGGAATTATGTGTGCTTTGATTTGAGTGGGTTGACTTGGGCTTTTCCCCACAACACCCACACCATCCCCACTCCTCCATTTCAGCTGAGAATTCCTGCATTCTACAGCAGCCCCCTCCCTCTTCTTGTCTATCTCTTTTCATCATCAAATTTCATCAAATTCCACCTCAAAATCCTTATAAATCCACAATTTCCTTCACAATTTCAAAGCAAAACCTTATTCCCTCTCTTCTCTAACCTAATTGGTTCGAATCATGGAGAAAGATGGCATCTTTGGAGGCATATTGTTCTTGCTAGATCTCTAGTTGAGGTATAATTTCAATCCTTGGCTAATTTGTAGTTTAAAGTGTGTTAATTAGAACTTGAAAGTGTTAATTTTAGTGCTAATTTCTAATCTAGTTTTTTTAGTTCATGGCTTGAATTTTAATTAGGGTTTAGAAAACCATTATTAGGTTAATTAATTTATTTTGCTATCTAGTGTTTTGCTAACCTAAATCTAAGAGGTGAACTTGCTATTGGGGTTCAAATTAGTGTTAGTTTAAGTTTTTCTAGTATGGTTTTTTAATTGCAATTGCTATTGATAAAAATCAAGAAAGGGTAGGTTGTGGAATATAGGTTTTGAAGCATACTTAATGTGTTGAAATTTTGTGTAGTGGCTATCTAATGGTGTGACCTGGGTGATTATGCTATGTTGTAGTCCTTTTTATCGCAAAACGGCGATGTTGCGCCGATTTTTGGAATGTTTGTGCTTACTAGTTTTGTTATAAAATTATGTGGTGAATTATTTTTGATATCTTGATGATTGTATTGGCTTATCCTATGACATTTAGGATGTGTGAGTGTGGATTTTTGAGTGATCGGGTTTTAGCTTTGCCGGGCGACCAAATCGACGATTTTAGTTAGTTTTTGCGATTTTCGCGTGTGTTCCGCGCACCTTGTGCACGTTGTACCTAGCTTGTGAACGTTAGTATTTTCATTTGGGATTTGCGTCGTTCTTGATATGTAACCTATGTTTGGTATTGATGTAAATTCCAGGTTCGGTCGCGGAGACATCAGACGCGGCACGAAAGAGGAAAGCGGTGATTGGACGTGGCTAGCTAGGGATTCCGGTGAGTAGATGTAACATCTACGGGGGACTATCGTTGGATGGCGCAAGCCGCCCGATAGTTTTAGTAGCTTAAAAAGATTCTTAGTAATTTTAGTAATTAGGGGTGTAATACTTGTATAATTATTTGTTACATCCATGCCTTATATTGACATACATATGCGAACCCATTCTATAGGACACCTGCACCATTGCCAGGGTTTTTATATGCAGCACGAGCACTATTCATGCTTACACCCACGCTCTGGTAATTGCCATGCCACCACACTAGATAACCTATAATTTGAAACCTTTTACTATAATTGATACTTAAACTTGTGCTATTGCCTTTAAATCCTTAAAATAACATCATAGAATTGCTATTCATGTGCATGTATATCATTATATCATTTGCTCATGCCTAGTCTATTAATCATACATTGTAACTTGAACATTAATACATATGCATTCATTATCATTGACGTATGCATTCATGATAATTTCTTGAGATTTATGATATTTCTGTATTTCGGGGGAAAGCCGCAAAATTTCTAAAACTTATTACCCTTTTTAAAATATGCAAAATTGCGGTTTTCTAGTGATGTAAAGTGTCGTCCACCATGAGTTTGCTGTAGTTTTCGAGATCCGTGTCGAGGAGTGGAGGAACCGTCACGGGTACATGGTGGGCCCGGTAAGGTACTCCGGGGCAAGAGGAATGTGTTGTTGACGTTGAGCCTGGCAGGGGATGGACTACCTACCGGTGACTGTTTTGGTACGGCGGATATCGAGAGGATACCGACCGTGGCCGCGAGATGATGAGATATCGATATTTGAGATGGGTCAGCCGGACGGCTGAGGCCAGAGATACATTGATATGAGATTTGAGACAGTTTTGAGGTGTCGTTCCTGGACACGGATTCTGGTTGATTCTATTGGTATTGTGTTGATATTTCAAAAGAGATACCTAAAGGAAAAAGATGATTTCTTATATTTACACATGCAGATCACGAGTATATTCATATTGCATACATACCTGTTAGTATATTCATATTGCATACATACCTGCTATTATATCCTGCCATACCTGTATTATAGATGCTAGGATGCTTGTGTGCATATTTGTGATAGCCTCTATAGATGTTATTTACTACTCACGAGTTGGCAACTCACCCCCGTTGTGCCACAGTCTTTTGCAGGTACGCTCCGTCAGCACAGTAGCGGCGGGCGCACCGCTTCTTTTGCCTCTTTTGCCAGGACTCGAGGTTTTTGCTCGTAGGTGGGTTGTGTTATTATTTTTGTACCATCTTGTATATTCTTTGTATCTAGAGTACTCCATCTACTGTATCTACCAGTATTGTTGTATATTGACCTAGAGATGAGACTGTGAGATTATGGACTTTTTATGCTGTATTTTGGGGTCGAGCTCACTTGAGTCGACATGCTGTTTTTCTCATGCTTCTTTATGATTATTTTGCATGTTGTTGTTTTATACTGCGTGGGATTTGTGACCGCCTTGTGGCGAAGAGCTAGCTCCCGCTTGGGGATGCCTTATTTGTTGGATTTATATATATTCTTGTTGTACCCATTTTGGGGGCCAGTATTTACAAAGGAGACTCTGCCGAAATTTTCGGAAAAATTAATATTGTTTTTTAAAAAAGGTTTTATATGACTTACTTGATAAACTCGCTTTTAATTGATTGGTTTTTCTTCACTCTTTTGCTTATTTGGTTTTGGTTTCTGGGCTTTGGCTTACTTATTTTACGGACGCCATGAGACGTTTCGTAATTTAAGTGCCATTCACGTTCCGTACTTTTCGGGTCGTGACAAGTTGGGTGTTCGGTATCACACAGGCTGTGAGTATGCGACATCGCAATAATTAGCCTTGAGTGCAAGTGGGAGATTGTTGGAGATAGTGCCCTCAGAGTCAATTATTGGATCACAGGCACGTGATTGCAATGATTGAGGGAGGACCTATCCCGGTAGGACGGTCTTACTCAAGATGATGGTATGCTATCTGATTTATCTTTATCATCGTGCACTGCTTTAGGTGACCTTACGAGTCGCTATTACACGTTGATAGAGCCCCTAGGATTCTTGCTTGACTACCAGCAGTATGAGGACGATCATATAAGTGAGAGCCAGAGTCTATAAGCACATCCTTAAAAGGTCTCTAGTCGTAGGAGTTTCGAGACAGGGCATCAATACTCCATTAGTAGACTAGTGTATACAGTCGAGACCCCGACGAGGGGCGGTGGCCGGTCTCACAAGCCACTGGTGTCAGTTGGTTCACCTAAGATGTATACAGGTGCTCATTGGGTTATGAGTACACTGGACAGGACTCGCCGGGAACCTGCTAGTTGGGATTATACCAGACGTCAGATGGCAGTTCCCTGGTGACATATGTACAGGTTAGTTCATCGACCTGAGATCGTCGTTTGTCTCGTGTGAGTTCCCACTGTGCTTTGATTACTACCCTACCATGGCTCGAAGGAGTCGTGCAAACAGGTTTTAGTTGGGTACAGTCCCGAGCCACATGGAGGCAGTGAGTGGATCTGCAGGGGTTCGTCTCTCCCGGTATTGGGGGTGAGGTCGCGCTGTGTCTTGGAGAGCCATTACACAAAGCCCTCGGCCGAGGCAGGAGATTTACTGGTAGGTATTCCAGTAGTATCTCAGGGTGTTCTGGGCTACACTCCAACACGACTTGTACCGCTTTTGGGGGTCTGACTTTACCAACCCCCTAGGCCCGCCATGCGATACTCATAGACGAACGGGCCGGACTGTACGGATATTGTCACTGACAGGCTCAGTAGAGTGTCAGGATGAGTTCGCTCACCGACGTCCCTTTTGGTCAATAGCTGGTAGCCCGTCACGTATGGCTAATACCTCTGACGTGCTAGTGGTTAAATCCACAGCCATAGTATTGACGAGTCTTTAGAGTCCACCATACTCAGTTACTCAAGTTTCGGGCGAAACGCTGTAGAGGCCGTATGGAGATATGGCAGGGTTCGATCAGATACGTGCCGTATTTCACGGATCGTGATCGGACGGATTTTACTAGCCGGCTTTGGTTTAAGCCGAATCCTAGTATTAGACAGTGTAGATTTTGTCTCTTTGCATTTGTATTCAGTGGGAATAAAAATGCGGGCATGTATGTGTTGTAGTGGGGTTTTCCTGTAATTTATTACGTGATCAGTTTTCTGAAGTTGCCAGTTTGCATTCCGTTCCGGCCGGTTTTCTTTTGTTCCTTCACGGCCGGACTTTCCGATGGAGGGGGTTATTTGCAAGTGTGCAAATAACATTTTATGGAGGGGTTTTCTTGCATTATGTGGCATCATGATGAGATTCTTTTTCCGTCCATTCTTTGCTTTATTTGTGATTAGAAATGAGATGAAGGTTGATATGATATTGTTATCATTGCTTTTGGTTATGGTCACCTTTGAGCTATCCTACACTCACCTCCCTTCTTGATTTTATTCTCCACCATTTTTCCAAAAGGGGCCGGCCATATTGAGGGAGAGGGGAGAGCTTCATTTTTGTATGAGGGAAAATGTTTCATCTCATCTTTGATGCTACCAAATTCCTAAGCTCATTTCCATAGTTGATTTCTTCACCTCCATTTCACCATGGCAACCTCATAACCCCAAAAGAGACAAGCTTCTACACTAGTCTGCAGCAAACCTTGGACGCGTCGGCTAGCCAACTTCGCGCCCGAGTTGCCTCGGTCCAGAGGTGGGAGCCCGTAAAAGATTCCGGCTACGTGGTGCTCTTTCCGACAAGGACGTGACGGACGGAGATTTCGCGGGAGATCGGAGTGGAGACAAAGACCGAAGGATACGGATCGCTTGGTATAGCTTCCCTACTCTTTTCTAGTTTGCTAGTTGCTAGGTTAATGGCCCGATCCGGGTGAAAAGTGCGCGGTGGTGCCGGTTTGCTAGTTTGCAAAGTTTTTTTGTTTCCGCATTTCCGGCGTCGGATTGACGGCCAGGGCGCCCCCGCGGACTTACAGAATTCACCGTTACCATACACCAAGAACATTTCTTTAGTCCTTCTCAAGTACTTAAGAATGTTCTTCACAGCTTCTAGTGCTTTTCCCCAGGATTTGATTGATACCTACTCACTACACCTAGTGAGTAAGCTACATCTAGTCCGGTACATAACGTCGCATACATGATAGACCCGACTGCCGAAGCATAGGGTATCCCTTTCATGTGAGCCCTCTCCAAATCATTCTTGAGAGACATATTTTTGGAGAGAGTGATTCCTGAAAAAGCGGGTAAATTGCCACGCTTAGAATCTTCCATACTAAACCACTTTAGTATGGTCCTTATGTACCTAGATTGGGACAATCCCAACATCCGTCTAGATCTATCTCTATAGATGTATATAACCATGATGTAGGAGGCATCACCTAGATCTTTCATGGAGAACTTTTGTGATAAAAAGAGGTTGACCGAGTGTAGCATAGGAACATCATTTCAAATCAAGTGTATGTCATCCACGTACAATACGATGAAGACAACCTTACTATTTACTACATTCTTATATATACATGGTTCATCTATATTTTTGATGAAGTAAAACTCTTTGATAGCTCCATCAAAACAGATGTTCCAGCTCCGCGATGCCTGCTTTAATCCGTAGATGGAATTAAGCAGCTTGCACACCTTTCCGCGGCTCCCACTGACTATGAAGCCCTCTGGTTGTGTCATGTACACGCTCTCTTCTAAATCACCATTTAGAAAAGCGGTCTTGACGTCCATCTTCCAGATTTCATAGTCATGGTATGCAGCAATGGAAAGTAGGATCCTGATGGACTTAAGTATAGCGACAGGAGAAAAGGTTTCATCATAGTCAACACCTGGTTGTTGATGAAAACCTTTTGCTACAAGTCTAGCATTGAACTCTCAACTTTTCCATCTACACCAAATTTCTTCTTAAAGATCCGCTTGCTCCCGATGGGTTTTACCCCTTCAGGAGAAACTTCCAAAGTCCACACTTTGTTGGTATACATGGATTCCATCTCAGATTGCATAGCATCCAGCCATTTCACAGAGTCTCCAATTATGATGGCATTCTCGAAACTAGTTAGGTCATCATCTTCCATGAAGCAATCCTTGATCCCACCGTCTATGAGAAAACCGTAGTATCTCACAGGTGGATGAGGAACCCTACTAGATCTGCGGAGTGGCTGAGGTTCGTCGGGGACTATTGAATCCTCCGGTTTTACCAAATCGTCAGTTATAGTTTGTGTTGCTAGAACTTCTTCCAGTTCTACCTCAAATTCCTTTTCTAAAAAGGTGGCATGTTGAGAAACAAACACATTTTATTCCTCAGTATGGTAGAAAATATATCCATAAGAAGCCTTTGGATATCCCACAAACTTTCACAAAACAGACCTTGCCTCGAGCTTGTCCGGATTTTGCTTTTTATCATAGGCCGGACAACCCCATATCTTAACTCGTTTAAGAGATGATCTCTTCCCATTCTATATCTCATATAGAGTGGTAGGCACGGATTTGGTTGGAACCCTATTCAATGGATATGCAGCTATCTCAAGTGCATAACTCCAAAAGGAAATAGGTAACTCAGCATTATTCATCATAGAGCGCAACATATTTAATAGGATGTGATTCCTCTGCTCCGAAACTCCATTGTGCTGTGGTGTATACGTAGGAGTAAGCCGAGAGATAATCCCATTCTCTTTTAAGTAGTCTCTGAATTCCGTGCTTATGTATTCTCCTCCCCGATCAGATCGAAGGATTTATACTTTTTCCCGTCTCGTTCTCAACTTCGTACTTATATTTCTTGAATTTCTCAAAAGATTCAGATTTGTGTTTCATCAGAAACACATGTCCGTATCTTGAGAGATCATTGGTGAATGTAATAAAGTACGAGGAACCATTCCTGGCATGTGTAGACATAGGAACGTATACATCACTATGTATCAGTCCCGAGAGTTCAGTAGATCTTTCTCCGTGTCCAGTAAACGGTGTTTTGGTCATCTTGCATTTGAGACATGACTGGCAAGTTTCATAAGATATAAATTCGAACGGATTCAAATATCCATCCTTATGCAACTTAGCCAGACTTGTCGCATTGATATGACCTAGTCTACAATACCACAAGAAGGCTTCGTTCATTTCTGAATTGTTCCTCTTGTGTGTGTTTTGTATACTTAGAACTGTTTTGAAATTTAGAACGTTTATACCGTTATACATCGTACCTGTTGGAGATAGTGCTCTCAGAGTCAATTATTAGGTCACAGGTACATGATTGTAATGATTGAGGGAGGACCTATCCCGGTAGGACAGTCTTACTCGAGATGATAGTATGCTATCTGGTTTACCTTTATCATCGTGTACTGCTTTAGGTGACCTGACACGTCGCTATTACACGTTGATAGAGCCCCTAGGATTCTTGCTTGACCACCAGCAGTATGAGGGCGATCATATAAGTGGGAGCTGGGGGTCTATAAGCTTATCCTTAAAAGGTCCCTAGTCGTGGGAGTTTCGAGACTGGGCATCGATACTCCATTAGTAGACTAGTGTATACAGTCGAGACCCCGACGAGGGGCGGTGGCCGGTCTCACAAGCCACTGGTGTCAGTTGGATCACCTAAGATGTATACAGGTGCTCATTGGGTTATGAGTACACCGGACAGGACTCGCCGGGAACATGCTAGTTGGTCATATACCAGACGTCAGATGGCAGTTCCCTGGTGACATGTGTGCAGGTTAGTTCATCGACCTGGGGATCGTCATTTGTCTCGTGTGAGTTCCCACTGTACTTTGATTACTACCCTACCACGGCTCAAAGGAGTCGTGCAAACAGGTTTTAGTTGGGTACAGTCCCGAGCCACATGGAGGCAGTGAGCGTATCTTCAGGGGTTCGTCTCTCCCGGTATTGGGGGTGAGGTCGTGCTGTGTCTAGGAGAGCCATTACACAAAGTCCTTGGCCAAGGCAAGGAGATTTACTGGTAGGTATTCCAGTAGTATCTCAGGGTGTTCTGGGCTACACTCCGACACGACTTGTACCGCTTTTGGGGGTCTGACTTTTACCAACCCCCTAGGCCTGCCATGCGATACTCATAGACGAACGGACCGGACTGTACGGATATTGTCACTGACAGGCTCAGTAGGGTTGTCAGGCTGAGTTCACTCACAGACGTCCCTTTTAGTCAATACTTGGTAGCCCGTTACGTATTGGCTTATACCTCTGACGTGCTAGTGGTTAAATCCACAACCGAGGTGTTGACGAGTCTTTAGAGTCCCCCACATTCAGTTACTCAGCTTTCGGGCGAAAGGTTGTAGAGGCCGTATGGAGATATGGCAAGGTCCGATCAGATACGTGCGGTATTGCACGGATCAGGATCGGACGGTCTGTACTATAGGCCGTATGGTTATATGGCAGGGTTCGATCAGATACGTGCGGTATTGCACGGATCAGGATCGAACGGATATTACTAGCCGGCTTTGGTTTAAGCCGGATTCTAGTATAGTACAGTGTAGATTTTGTCTCATTGCATCTGTATTTCGGTCGGAATACAAATGCGGGTGTGTATGCACAGTATCGGGGTTTTCCTGTAATTTATTACGGGACCAGTTTTTGGAGTTGCCAGTTTGTTTTCCGTTTCGGCCAATTTTCCTTTGATCGTTCATTGGCCGATGTTTGGTGGAGGAGGGTTTATTTGCATTGTTGCAAATAGGCTTTTGTGGAGGGGGACTTTGCTTATTGTAGCATCATGATGGTTTTCATGATGTGCACCATCATTGACTTTTCTTTTCTCATCATGGTTGGACTTTGGGAGGTGATGATGGTGGTGATTGAGTGTGGGTTTGTTTTTGTGATGATTCTTTTTGCATGATGGCATTCCTTTCTCTCTCCATTGTATTATTGGATGGCTTTCTCATTCTATCACACTTCTCCCTCATTCTCACTCACCCTCTCACATGCATGGCCGGCCAAGTCCTATAGGGGGCTGTCCAAAAATTGTAGTGTGGGTTTTGTGGTTCATTTCATGTTCCAAAAATCCAAAAACTCCTCCACATACTCCTTGTATCATTCCTCCACCAAAAGGGTGATTCCGATAACCCCAAAAGTGAGACACAAGTTCTACTAAACATTCTACAGCAAATCTTGGGCACGTCGAGTAGCCGGCTTCGTGCCCGAGTTGCCTCGGCATTGAGGTGGGAGCCCGTAAACAAAGTAGGCGATGTGGTGCATTTCCGGCGACGAGGAGGAGGCAGGATTTTCCGCAGGAGATCGGGACCATGACGAGAAGACCGGAGGACTTGGATCGTCGGTATATCTCTATTCCCTTTCTTGTAGTTAGCTAGGACTAGTTAATGGTTCGATCCGGGCATTAGTGCGCGGCGGTTTGCCAGTCCAAGAAAATTTAAAGTTTATCACCGCTTCCGTATTTGGCCGTCGGATTGACGGCCGGGGCGCCGCCGTGCACTTATAGTGGTATCAGAGCCTCGCCATTAACTTAGTCTAGCTTGGTGTAGTGTGTTTTTCTGTTTCGATCGATCGAATGTTCCAAAACTACATTTTTGTTAGCATCGGTTTTCTGTTGGAATTTTTTGGTGTCGAAAAATTTTTCAGGTTGTAAAATATTGATGTACTGGAAAATCTAAGAGCTCTGTAAAAATTCGACGAAGTAACTCCACAGTGGGAGCGCGGAACGGCCGCGAAAACCCCCTTCCCGCCGCCCTTCCGCCGCACACTGTGGAGATCACTTCACCAATTTTTTACAGAGGCCTTCTGGGATTATAATATGGGTTTTGGAATATTAAAATTGGGCCCAGGATTTCTGTGAGTGCTACAGTTTTGATTGGGGGCCCACTTGTTAATTTTTGATCGATCGGATATTTTAAACACATTTTTCACAGTATTTACATTATATCTGCGACCGTGAATGTCACTTGATCGGTAAATCCGGTCTAACTGCTATAGCCCGGTTAGACGGATTTGCGAACGTGACATTCACGTTGATGTTTTATGTATTTGCTGTGATGTTGCGGATCGGTCGTGGGGGATAGCCTGGATGCAATGCTAGTACAGTTTTGTTGTATTATGTACATTTGATATTGCGGGGCGAGCGTCCGACATGTGGACTGCCGTCACTGCCTGTTTGTATTATTATTTTGGGGCACGACCTGGTTACGGTCGATGTACCCGGTGTATGTATATTTTATTTTCTGTACTAGGATTGCCCCGCGGAGGGGTGCACGGATAGCCGGATTCTGGAGGGCAACAAGCCCGCATCTCATGGCATTGAGACGGAGGGGGCTTCACTCTAGGATTGGCGGGCTATTCGCCGCACTCGTAAGGGGTACAGGTTGACCCAGGAGGGGTGCCCAAGTTGCCGGATTCCGTGAAGTGCTGGGTGGTCCATTCACGGCGCTGAAGGGGGCTGCCTCGCTTCAGGTTTTGGCGGGTGACTTGCCGCGCCCGTAGGGGTCTAGGATTTCATTGCACAGGCTATCCACACGACCAGGGGAACGTCGGGTTTCAGCGGCTCTGTGAAATCCGGGGATCCCAGATATATGTATTGTTTCTGTGATGCTGTTCATTCTCTGTGATGTTGCATTTTATTCACGCCTTGAGCGAAATACTATATATTGGTATATATATTAGTAGATGTCGTATATGTTTTGCATCCGCGCTAGTCCAGTCCCCGCTCTGTCGTTAGTAAGCTAACCTAACGGGTAATGACGGGACCCAGTGGCGAATGCGGATGGCATATACGTACATCAGTATATTTTCGTTCTTTTTGGTGTGATCAATTGATGGGACTGCATTGATTCGGATCAATGCAAGTTAAAACAAACCTAATCTGATGTTGTTGGAACACTTTTCAAAAAGCTGTTATTGCAAGGACGTTTACTTTTGTTTTGCATCGTGGTATTCATTGGAATATCCTGCTCCTCAGTCGACGAGGCAAGGGCCGAGATCCCTTCACCGGGAGTGACCCCTTGGACAGAAGTTTGCGTCAGGGCATTAACTTCACTATAGCCGATTACTTTTGCTTTGCATCGCAGTATTCATTTGGAATATCCTGCACCACATTCTACGGGGAAAGAGCCGAGATCCCTTCACCGGGAGTGACCTCTTTAGCAAAGGTTTTCGTCACTATATTTTTAAAAAGCTATCCGTTCCTTCAACGATATCAAGTTCATTACGTTAAAGGTTTTCGCCAGAAACCATTCGTAGCCCTCCGTCGTTTCATATGGATAGTCAATAGTATTCAAGCTGTGTATGTTGGCCAAAGTCAAGGCACAGTGTTTGGTAGCTGTTGGTTATTCATATGCAGCATAGATAGATGCGTTGGTTTGGAACAGTCGTACTGCCATGTTGGCCAAAGTCAAGGGTATGTACGGGTGGATTCAAATTAACCTGGAGAATGACGGGTAGAACTTGACATGTGACTTATGATATGTTGGCCAAAGTCAAGGTCATAAGAGCATGGGGCAGAAATCACATCGGGAGTTTCAAAAGAACTGAAACTTGCCAGATATGCGCATACCTTCTGGAGTGTGATAGCGTGAGCGGATTCCGTCACGTTATCATTCAATGATAGTTGGATCCCGATTCCCACTGATGAGTTAGTTTACTCCTCGGGTAACCCCGACTAATTCTTCTTTCAGGTTTGGAGGAGAATTTGAGGTACAGTGGGAGGTTTCCAGATTAGATAAATTGGTTACCATTCTGATCTAGGTTAGAGTGCACGCTGAGTGTTTCTTTTCTCTCTCTCTTTGGCAGCGACCATTGACCCGACCCTAAGACTTTGACTCAGTGACCAAGTTGACCGAACCTTCTTAAACACCGGCTTTTGGATTGTCAGAGTTGCAAACCTCATTGCCACTCCTACTTTTACCCTTTTCTCCAGGACACCCCGTTTTACTACGAACGTCCACTTCCATTGGACAAAACCATCGTATGGTTAGATACGAACTCGAAAGAATTTATTCGAGGATGGTTTCCGGTTCTGGAGAAAACGGATAGGATTATTCAGTTGTCTTTTCCTTTTACCCTCTCTCAGGTTACGAGTACTCCTTGGTTTAGGGGTAGTACACCTATTACGCAAATTGGATTGTCTTCTTCCAAACCTTAAGCTGGTGCCGACCGGTAGGGAATGAAGAAAACCAATTAGCATAACGATGGTGTGCAGAAGGTATTAAGTTCAGACAAAGCAAGGGATTAGTAAGAGGGCAAACTAAATTGCAACAGATATTCACGACCAAACCAAATATTTCGTTACCACTCCCACATCACCTTTGTATTTCTCCAGGACACTCCGTATCACTATGAAGATCCACAGTTTATTTAGATACTCCATCGTATGGTTATATACGAACTCGAATGGAACTTGTTCCAGTTCGGGGATGGATTCTGGTTCAGGAGAAATAGGAATAAGGTTTATTCGGTTGTCTTTTATCTTCACCCTCTCTCATTGCGAGTGTTCCTAGGATTGGGACAGTACACCCATTATGCTTATTGGATAGTCTTCTTCCAAACCATAGGCTGGTGCCGAACGGTAGGGAAGGAAGAAAACCATTTGGCCTAAAAGGGTGTGCAGAAGGTAAAGACTAAAGACATATGAAGGGATTTGGAGAGGTGGCAAAGAACTATACGGTTACAGTCGTGAATCTGGAAGAGGCATTACTAGGAATACCAGGATACCCCATCGAAACATTTCAATGTTTCAGTTTCACTGTGTACTGTTAAAGGAAAACTGATTTCCCGATTAGATACTTACTCCAGGGTATGTATTTACCAGGTACGATTCTCACATCTGTATGGTTTTACAGATGATGAATGGGAGTAAGTTATTGGGAATTGGGTGATTATCCTCATTATATCGGGATTCGTTGTAATCAGTGATATTTGAGGAAATCACCTGGGCTGTTTGCCGGTCGGCAAATATTTGGTTTTGAATAACCGCAGTTATGCACCAATTTCAAATTGATATATCTGTACGTCTATTTTCATAGAGTGAGATATACCTTTCTGAAATTATGTCTACGACATTTACCTATATCAGTGGATGGTTAGGTAAGGAGCATTAAACAGCGGTGTAATTCTTCTTAACCATAAGTACAGTTTTAAACCTACGACACACAGTGAATGAGTTATCAGACTCAAGGGACTTATACAAAGGATTGTATGTTGTCCAGGGTCCATCAGGACAGAGGGGTTGGTCCTCGTACTATATTCGGTTTACTTATGACTTCTTTAGTTTTTAGACAGGTGTTTCGCGGAAACACAGGGTCCAAATTTTGAGAAGTTATAGGTATTTGAATAGAGTAGAGAACCAGGTATAACAAGTATCGGGATTCTTCAAAGAGATCGAAGATGTAGGTACTTGTGTATGGTATTCAGTTGATAGTAATGATAAAGAGATCTTGCTTCTCTTTCAGGTTACTCATAATTGGAAGTATTCCTAAGTTGAGTAACGCTGATCGGCCTCCTTCCATTTAGTTGACATGCGCTGGAGACAGCTGCATGATTTGAATCTGGTTCAATTAAATCAGTGCCTCTGTTTCTATATTGGATACAGAACAGTTCATATCTTAACGATGTTAAGGTACGGGGAGTTGTCCGGTTTATGATTAAAACCAGACACTGGACAACTCAAGACACGTTTCTGTAATGGCTGTTTGTGGGTTGACCCAGGCTATCACGAGGGTTGACTTTCTACCATCTGGATGAACAATAGCGATATTGTTCTAGACTCGCCACAGTTTTATTAAAGATGGATTTTTTCAGAAAACAGTAGTGGGAGTATGGTAGAACTGGAAGTGATTCCAGAACCACAAACGATTACTGAAGATTTGATAAGGAACCTAAAGATTCAATCTGGATTGACATTCCATTGGCCACTCCGCAGATAAGGTCGGTAACTTCAGGCACCCGAGAGGCACTACGGTAGCCTTAAGGACGGTGACAGGGAAGTTCTTGTTTACCCACAATTGCCATTGCTGTTGTTCCAGGTTACGAGACCCGGCGGGAGGATGAGTATAGCGTCGTTCTAAACCAGTTTTAGAAGTGTACGTCTATATGACTCTGCCAGAGGGTTGTCGTAGTCAGTGGGAGCAGCGGAAGCATTGGTGGATAGGTTGCTTATGTCTATTTATAGACTAGAGCAGATGTAGCGGAGATAGATCATCTATTTCTGACATGACAGTCATGGGTTTGACTTCATCAGAATAGGGGATGGATCTGTTGAGAAGGTAGTAGGGTGTGATATCCTGGTATTTGGATGATATACACAGAGTAGGAAAAGAAACTCCTACACTACGACCGGTTATACTTTGGTCGTCACACAGTGGTTTCTCCACACAGGACTTGGACATTATATCAGACATACTGGTTACTGGATCTATGGTATTAGATCTAGATTTGGATGGTTTCCCAATCAGGGTACTTGACAGCATTCTAAGAGTATTTAGGATGGACGACTCCTGGCACGGTAGTGTACCTGCAGGTGATGGAGTCACCCTCTCTGAAGCTGTCTTACAGACTAAAGGGGAGAGGGATGTGCATGATTGGCAGATCACTTGCTCAGGCAATTGAGTCAATCGTGAGATGTCAAGTACCACACCAGATGTTGTTCTTGCACTAGATGCAATAAGTTGACATTAATCCAATCCTGGAGAAACAGTCGGAAGCAGTTTTAGAACATAAGTGGATGTTCTAGGGATATGATAACGACAGCCTCATTCAGGAGACAGTTATCATTCCAGGCTTCCAAGGTGACATGGACGACAAGGAGGTTGTCAGAGTTATAGTTTTCCTTCTGATGAGGGGCAGTATTTTGGACAGGTGGTCCAAGGCAATACTGAGGGAGGCATGGTGCGCAGGATACTGATTAAGTTCAGTTGACGATACAGTCTAAGAAGTTTGGATTTGGAGTTCATTTATGAGCTATGTCCCATCAGACATCCAGACACATTCTAAGACAGGTATTGCTCATTTCGGGAGATGGGTTTCTCCGCGAACTTGAGATATAGAGAGACATAGAAAGAAACAACTAAGCGGATCCACTCACTGAGGCTATTCCTCGAACGCAATAGTTCCGCAAACGAGCTTTGTGAGACTGACTAGTAGAGGAGTTGGATGTTCGGTATCACACGGGCTGTGAGTATGCGACATCGCAATAATTAGCCTTGAGTGCAAGTGGGAGATTGTTGGAGATAGTGCCCTCAGAGTCAATTATTAGGTCACAGGTACGTGATTGTAATGATTGAGGGAGGACCTATCCCGGTAGGACAGTCTTACTCGAAATGATAGTATGCTATCTGGTTTACCTTTATCATCTTGTACTGCTTTAGGTGACCTGACACGTCGCTATTACACGTTGATAGAGCCCCTAGGATTCTTGCTTGACCACCAGCAGTATGAGGGCGATCATATAAGTGGGAGCTGGGGGTCTATAAGCTTATCCTTAAAAGGTCCCTAGTCGTGGGAGTTTCGAGACTGGGCATCGATACTCCATTAGTAGACTAGTGTATACAGTCGAGACCCCGACGAGGGGCGGTGGCCGGTCTCACAAGCCACTGGTGTCAGTTGGATCACCTAAGATGTATACAGGTGCTCATTGGGTTATGAGTACACCGGACAGGACTCGCCGGGAACATGCTAGTTGGTCATATACCAGACGTCAGATGGCAGTTCCCTGGTGACATGTGTGCAGGTTAATTCATCGACCTGGGGATCGTCATTTGTCTCGTGTGAGTTCCCACTGTACTTTGATTACTACCCTACCACGGCTCAAAGGAGTCGTGCAAACAGGTTTTAGTTGGGTACAGTCCCGAGCCACATGGAGGCAGTGAGCGTATCTTCAGGGGTTCGTCTCTCCCGGTATTGGGGGTGAGGTCGTGCTGTGTCTAGGAGAGCCATTACACAAAGTCCTTGGCCAAGGCAAGGAGATTTACTGGTAGGTATTCCAGTAGTATCTCAGGGTGTTCTGGGCTACACTCCGACACGACTTGTACCGCTTTTGGGGGTCTGACTTTTACCAACCTCCTAGGCCCGCCATGCGATACTCATAGACGAACGGACCGGACTGTACGGATATTGTCACTGACAGGCTCAGTAGGGTTGTCAGGCTGAGTTCATTCACAGACGTCCCTTTTAGTCAATACTTGGTAGCCCGTTACGTATTGGCTTATACCTCTGACGTGCTAGTGGTTAAATCCACAACCGAGGTGTTGACGAGTCTTTAGAGTCCCCCACATTCAGTTACTCAGCTTTCGGGCGAAAGGTTGTAGAGGCCGTATGGAGATATGGCAAGGTCCGATCAGATACGTGCGGTATTGCACGGATCAGGATCGGACGGTCTGTACTATAGGCCGTATGGTTATATGGCAGGGTTCGATCAGATACGTGCGGTATTGCACGGATCAGGATCGAACGGATATTACTAGCCGGCTTTGGTTTAAGCCGGATTCTAGTATAGTACAGTGTAGATTTTGTCTCATTGCATCTGTATTTCGGTCGGAATACAAATGCGGGTGTGTATGCACAGTATCGGGGTTTTCCTGTAATTTATTACGGGACCAGTTTTTGGAGTTGCCAGTTTGTTTTCCGTTTCGGCCAATTTTCCTTTGATCGTTCATTGGCCGATGTTTGGTGGAGGAGGGTTTATTTGCATTGTTGCAAATAGGCTTTTGTGGAGGGGGACTTTGCTTATTGTAGCATCATGATGGTTTTCATGATGTGCACCATCATTGACTTTTCTTTTCTCATCATGGTTGGACTTTGGGAGGTGATGATGGTGGTGATTGAGTGTGGGTTTGTTTTTGTGATGATTCTTTTTGCATGATGGCATTCCTTTCTCTCTCCGTTGTATTATTGGATGGCTTTCTCATTCTATCACACTTCTCCCTCATTCTCACTCACCCTCTCACATGCATGGCCGGCCAAGTCCTATAGGGGGCTGTCCAAAAATTGTAGTGTGGGTTTTGTGGTTCATTTCATGTTCCAAAAATCCAAAAACTCCTCCACATACTCCTTGTATCATTCCTCCACCAAAAGGGTGATTCCGATAACCCCAAAAGTGAGACACAAGTTCTACTAAACATTCTACAGCAAATCTTGGGCACGTCGAGTAGCCGGCTTCGTGCCCGAGTTGCCTCGGCATTGAGGTGGGAGCCCGTAAACAAAGTTGGCGATGTGGTGCATTTCCGGCGACGAGGAGGAGGCAGGATTTTCCGCAGGAGATCGGGACCATGACGAGAAGACCGGAGGACTTGGATCGTCGGTATATCTCTATTCCCTTTCTTGTAGTTAGCTAGGACTAGTTAATGGTTCGATCCGGGCATTAGTGCGCGGCGGTTTGCCAGTCCAAGAAAATTTAAAGTTTATCACCGCTTCCGCATTTGGCCGTCGGATTGAAGGCCGGGGCGCCGCCGTGCACTTATAGTACCATACCGAATCAACACTTGATTTTAGGAAAACATTCACAATATTTTTGGTACGAAATAACAGTTGCTAAGAATCATTGTGTTACAACTTGGTAATACAAAGTAATATTCGCCAACTGTTTTGGCTGCAACAATTGCACCATTCCCTTCTCTGAGGGACATATCACCTTTTCCCAGTTCTCTACCTTTACTTAACCTATGTAATAAATTACATATGTGGGATCCTGATCCGGTATCCGATACCCAGGACGTAGAGCAAACCGAGAAACGGTTCTCGGTAACGAACACACCCGAAGAAGATGCATCGGCATGCTCCTTCTTCGTATGGGTGGTGTGGGAATCTGGGTATTCTACTATTCCTTACTCAGACTTATGATAGTCATAAGATAGAGTGAAACCTAGCCCTGTATAATAAGTGGGTTCGGTCAATATATCCATATTATTATCTTGACTATGGCGTGTCATTAGTCGCTACCAGGAGAGAGAGAAGGATAATCAGTTTTGTGTGCGCTCTTTGCAAGATTAGATTGGTTATTATTTTATCTAATCAGGATGTCTCCCACTGTTTTTATCAAATCTTCCTTCAAATGCTAAAAGGTAAGATTAGCCGGGTTTAATTACACCCTACAAGTTCGCCAATCGTTCGACCAGGCAGGTATTGGTACTCCGAGGGAGTCTTCCTATGCTTTCACATGGAACTAATTAAATAACCTCGTTTCCGCAGGGGGCATAACCCTGTTAACACCTTTCATAGACACCTGCTTGATCATCTAATCATAAAGTGGAAAACACTCCCAGGAGTAACTCTTATTCGCAGTGGGTATCGGGATCAAACTATCATATAAAAGGTATGCAATCTCATTGCAAATTTCAACACTTGAAATTCCCAATAATTGTTTTTATGCGTAACGTCCTATGACCTTGATGAAGGCCAACAAACCATAGGCCGCTAGCCAAGTTCGACCCGTTCATTTCTTGATTGAATTAAACCCACCCGCACGACCCTTGACGAAGTCCAACAATGTCGCACGATTACCTTAATCCATTCGCATCATATGCGGCAGATAAGCACTAATCAGCTACCGCACACTACGCCTTGACGAAGGCCAACAAACGTAGCACGAATACTAAATAACACTTATCTGAAATGACGGAGGGCTACGACTGGTTTTGAAGAAAACCTTTAACATAATGAACTTGATATCGTTGTAGAATCTAGTGATTTGAAAATGAGTGTTTTTTGTAGCTTTTGCTAGTTTTGCTAAAGAGGTCACTCCCGGTGAAGGGATCTCAGCTCTTTCCTCATCGAATGAGATGCTAGATATTCATCAAGGAATACCACTATGCAAAGAAAGAACTAGAGAAGCAATAAAAACAAAACCGAGTGGGTTATAGTATTTTCTAGTTTTGCTAAAGAGGTCACTTCCGGTGAAGAGATATCGGCTCTTTTCTTATCGAATGAGTTGCTGGATATTCATCAAGGAATACCACTATGCAAAGAAAGAACTAGAGCTATCTTTTTAAATTTCGATTCTACAACATCTTTATGTTTCTTTTCTTTTCATTAATCTCATTAATGAAGTCCCATCATTTATGTTTCCCTAAACATCACAGAAAAGAACCGAAAATAGAACGTACGCTTATGCCATCCACATTCGTCACGAGGCCCCGTCATGCACCGTTAGGTTACTTAACCAACAGCAGAGCGGGGGCTGGACTAGCGCGGGTGCAAAACATAAGCAACGTTTATTATATATATCAAATATATATTGCATTCGTCTCACACAGTTATATGATCATATCACAGAACCAAGCAGCAGAAGTCAACATATGAAATATTGGATATACTAGGAGGTCCATGTTTCAAATTAATCCAATAATGAAAAACAAGAATTCCACGGTCGTGATGACTAGTCAAACCCACATCCCTAGACCTCTACGAGAGCGGTAAGCAACCCTGCCAATTCTAGAGTTAGAAGACACAGTCTCGACTCCTCGAGATGGTCTCCTACTGGACTCAGAACCGGTTACTTGTGCTCCGTGCCTTGGGTCTATCCTAATGCTGAAAAGTAAATAATATACATCAATGGTGACATCATCGTCAACCCGGAACGCGGATACGGGTGTGTATGCACGGTTGACAGAGACAGAGACAGTGGTATCAGAGACTAGTTAAACAACTATCTAACAACCTAACTAGGAGTTTTACCTACTCGGTCAGGGGGTTATACCTTAACTTGAACTCCTTCTCTTCGACTCCTTGTAGTGGTCGGATGGTTCTCTCCTCATCGTCTCCTTGTGCCGAAGATGGATCCACCTGAAAGCTTCTACCTTTGGCTTCAACCTCAAACTAGAGGAAACTAGAACACTTGGCTTGCTAGACTTTGTGTACCAGGATGAGTAGAGAAGTGTTTTGGGTTTTTATCTCCAAGGCAAATGATTCTAAACACATGAGAGGTTTTTGCCTTGAACAAGAGAGAGAGCAAGAGGAAGAGGGAGAGCTTGAGGATGTGAGAGCTTGAGGATGAGAGAGAAAGCAAATGAATGAATGAGCAAGACTTTTCTCACCCTTGCTCTCATAATTCAAAATCATCATAACACATAATAATAATAGAGTATTATGTGATGGTTGTTATCATATCAAATGACAATATCATTTCATGCATTAAATGCAATGTGTGAACAAATAAGCAAGCAAAGGTCATTGCCATGAAATGATAGCCATTGTCATGATGGTGGTCAACAAGTCCAACCTAGTCAACCGGTCAACAAAGTCAACATGTCAAAAAAGTCAACCTTTCAACCCAACAATGTCACAATAATACTTAATTAATATTAATGTTAATCATATTTCTAATTCTCATTAGGGTTTAGCAAAATTCAACAGTCAACAACCCTAATGAGAATCCTCTACCTCTGTCTCTGTCAACCGTGCATACACACCGGCATCCGCGTTCCGGGGAACACGAATACAACCGAGATAAAACCAATCCTAAAACGTATACTAGGATCTGGCTTAAACTAAAGCCCGCCAGTAATAATTGCCCGGACACCAAACGTGCACAAGTGCGCGGATGTGACCGAACCCTGTCGCAAAATCATGCGACCTTTACTCTTTTGCTTAAAGGCGAATAGCTCTCTGTGTGGGACTCTAAAGACTCGACACTACGCTGGCAGTGGGTTTAACCACAGACCGCAAGCGGCACTAGCTGTGCGTAACGGCCCCCAGGTAGATGCCGATAAGAAGACTGACGAGGTGAAACCCATCTGAACTCCTACTGAGGCTGAATATGAAAATCTGCGTACAGTCCGGTCTGTTCGTCTGAGAATATCGCATGGAGGGCCTAGGAGGCGGAAAACGTCAGTCCCCTAATAGCGGTACAAGTCATGTCGGAGTGTAGCCCAGAACACCCAGAGATAACACTGGAAACCTACCAGTATATCTCGCTTGCCCTGGCCAAGGACTTTGTGTAATGGCTATCCTAGACACAGCGTGATATCAACCCCCAATACCGGGGAGACGAATCTTGTCTAACCGTCACTGCCTCCAAGTGCTTCAGGACTGCACCCAACTACTGTAGGGTTGCTAGGCACGCTCACAAGGTTCTACGAGGCATCAACCATGCCCGATTAAAATTTTAGCCGTGCCGAACAACCCAAAGCCGGATCTTTTTACTAGAGTTTAGGCGAAAACTAACATGTTAAACAGTTTAACACTAAGTGAGAGGGATTACAACCTTTGTAGATCCGGTCCTTCACTTCAATAGCTCCGTGTAGATGTCCCCTTCGCTACGATCATGAACTCCGGACTCTAGAGAAGCTCCACAAGAAGAACGAACGTGCTTGCTTCGATGACTTCGAGGCCGAAGATGATCTACGTCGGGGAGACACTAACTCAAGCTATTCCTTCACTAGGTCATGAACTTTATGAAGAGAACACACTCTACTACATGGAAAGTGGTAGAGGATGAAGAAGTAGGAGGTGGGCTCACATTAGAATTGATTTTCTCACTCTTTTTCTCATAGCACCATTAGAGCTTGAAAGCTTTTTCAAGGAGCTTGATGAAGAAGAAGAAGAAAGAATAATATCATCATATGAAATTATATCTCCTCAATAATGTAACCATGGGTGAGTTAAGCTATCATGATTAACTCATGTAGAGAATTGACCAAGGTATATGGTTAAGGGTTGGGTTAACTAAATATCCTTAAGAATGACAAAAGAGTTGAATTTGTCAATGTTTCCACAAGCTTCATGAAAGCTTGAGAACTTTGACAAAGTCTTTCTCTTTTGTTATTCTTAAGATATAAACAAAACCCTAATCTTTACCCTAATCTTGGTATAAGTCTCATACACCTATCTTTGATGTATCATCAAGCATGACAAATCATTTATACACAAATTTATATCACATATACATTTATGCACAATCAAGTGAGAAAATAAATCTTAAGTGAGCTAATACTAGTTAATGTAATGTAATATATCAAATATATAATTATACATTAAATTATTAAATCAACTCTTGATTTAATAACACGGCTATAACCGACTAATATCATGTGTAACAACTTATCGAATCAACACTTGATCCGATAACCCGGCTATATCGCATACAACCGATCAATGTCACGAATCGCGAGAATAGAATACGGTATCTCATATCGTATTAATCTCGGTCCAGCCCATATCACATATGTGCTCCTACTCCATTTCGCTTGAGCCAGGAAACCCCTGTGTAGGACTCTAAAGACTCGTCAATACGCCGGCAGTAGGTGATGATCATATCAAACACCCACAAGCCGCAAGCGGTCTGCTAAACGTAACGGCCACCTGGGTATTGAGCGATCAGAAGATCAACAAGCAAGCCTGTACATTCTCCTGTGAATCCAATCAGTAACACTCCCGTACAGTCCGGTCTCGTCGTCTGATATGTCGCATATCTCGCCTAAGGGTGGTAAACATCAGACCCCAGTAGCTCGATAAGTCGTGCCGATATGAGGTCTATAACAGTTCGAGAAACTACTGATAACACTTACCAGTAAATCTCAGCAACCCTGGCCAGGGATTTCCGGTTATACCAAATCGAACACAGCACAACATCAACTCCCTATACCGGGAGAGACGAATCCCCTCCTATCTCTCATTGCCTCTATGTGATTCGGGACTGTGCCCAAAAGCTTCCTTTTTGCATGCCCTCTTGGACATGGTATGATGGAAATCAAAGCACAGTGGGAATCACACAAGACTCTATGACGATCTCGGGTCAACAGACTACTCTGTACCAGTGTCACCGGAGAACTGCCATCTGACGTAAGGTATAATACCATCTGGGAGTTCTCGGCGAGTCCGTCCAGTGTACCCAGTCTCCACTGAGCACCCGTACACCATCCTTGATGTCAAACACCGATGGATATGGGATCATCCATCGCCCATCATATGTGTCAAGATGCGTATACGCTAGTCTACTCTGGTGTATCGATGCCCTGTCTCGATACACCCTCGACTAGGAACAGTTATAGGATGTACTCGTCGACTACCGTGGCCCCACTAGTATGATCTCATCATAGTCCCAGTAGTCGAGTACATATCCTAAGGGCTTTATCAACATGTAACATAGAGACAATCAGAGTACATGTTAAGATAAAGTACAACCAGATAGCATACTATCATGTCTAGCAAGAAAGTCCTCCCTATATATGTCCTAGCATCCACTATAATATACATCGTATATACAGTAATGGTCTCTAGGGAATACATATAACTAACAACTACTACCTGTTTGCACGACTCCTTTGAGCCGTGGTAGGGTAGTAATCTAAGTACAGTGGGAACACACTCGAGGCGAAGTGACAATGTCAAGTCAGCGGACTAAGCTGTACTCATGTCACCTGGGAATTGATGACTGATAATAGGTATAGTACCAACCAACAGTTCCCGACAAGTCCTGTCCAGTGTACTCGTAACCTAACGAGCACCCGCATACTATCTCAAGTACGACGTACTAACGACTGTGGGACAGACCGTCTCCCCTGCTGGGATAAGAAGCGAATACGCTAGTCTACTCCGGAGTATCGATACCCTGTCTCGATAGTCCTACGACTAGGGACCTGCATAAGGATGTTCTTGTGGATTACCCAGCCCCCACGAGTGTGACTGCCATCAGAACGCTGGTAATCAAGCAAAGATCCTAAGGGCTCCACTAATGTGCATAGGTGGTATACTAAAATAAACACATGTACACATTAAAGTAGAAACAAACCAAGTAGCATACTACTATTTTGAGCAAGATTGTCTATACAAGGTGAATATCCCAAGCTTCCATTAAGTAATATACAAACTAGTATGATACAGTAATGGCCTCTAGGGCATATACTCTAACACATAGGTTCTAACCTATAGGCCTTTTAGCGTATCGTGTTGGATTTTGCATGTCGTTTTAGTTTCGATTTGGTTTTAATGCGATGCGATACGTATGTCATGTAGGTACCTCCACGGTGGTCCAAGGCGATGAAGATGGTGGTGGCAACATCGACACTGACACATAAGATACAAAGTGAGTAGATTATATCTACGGGGGAAGTCGGGTAGATGGCGTATACCACCCCCGCATTTCGATGTCTAGTATACTATATATACTATATATATGATATCTTATTGCGTGATATGGGGATCATAGATGTGTTAGGTGTACTATGGATATTTAGGGTTAGAAGTGAACTAGTGTATTTTCCGTGTTGCGAACCCTAGCATAGGTTTACACCCACACGCACACACATGCTTATTGCTACACTTATATCATGATGATGATGATAGTGTATGATACTGGAGATGAGTCGTTAAGTTTGGGCATGGTGCCATGAGATCGGCGATATGATGTAATTCGTATTTGGGATACGATACGAGATTTTAGCGGGCCTTTGGACGTGTGTTTTACACACGCGATTATATTTGTTTAGATGGTATCGATTGTACTAGACTTAGATCAGTACCCCAGATCATAAGAGATGATGATAAGGATACCAGATAATTGATGAGATGAATGTGATATTGACCGTACCCAGCTATTGGGAAGCCGTACGACGATTTACCGTGCGAGCTTTATATTGATGATAGATCCGCACTCATGATTCGAGGATATTATATGATCTATATTGTATCGTATGTGATACTATTGAGGCGGGATCACCGACTATTATATTTATATGTATATCGACTCAGATGTAGGTGGTTTCCATACCTCTCCCGATTGACTTGATAGTTGGATGTAGATTACTTAATAGACATTAGACTATACCCGAGTCATACCATTTTCAAAACTAACGAATCAGGGACATTTTAAAGATAGGAAGAAGGGATTCTACGGATATTATCAAATGACGCATATTTTCTTAAAACACCATAGCCCTTATTTTACCAAAAACCCCGATTCGTCTTATTTCAAATGGCAAAGCTTCATGATATATTTATTGAGGTAGATTCTTCACTGTTGCGTTGATTATTCGATTCCGCATATTCATGCTATTTGCATTGCATTGCTTGTATTTATTGCTATATTACAACCATGCTGTTAGGACACCGACACCAATATCGATGATGCGTATGTTACACGTACACTGCTTGCCGGCTCCCACACTTCATCATCGATAATTGCCATGTCACTACACTGTAGTACTGTTGCATTCAGGATATGACCCTTGCATGGCATACTTGTGTACCAATATACTGTGTATTCCTATTGTACACCCATAGGTGCATGCATACGTATTTGCACATACATCGATGATTCTGGCTTGATTAGAGATTTGGGAACCGCAAGATACCTTTTAAAGATGATTCATTTTAAAGAAGCGGTCTTCCGTAAATATGTGCATATTACTATTCCGTGTTGCTTGACATATTGATATGCTTACCTTTCTTTTACATGTCGCATACATCATGCTTTCTGATTATACGCATTGAGATATGTTGTTTCCATGATATTTCTGGATTTGGGAACCGTGGGTATTTCAAAAGAGATTATGTAATTGTTTTAAAAACCCGGTTACCCTTGATATGATATTTCAGTGCATCCACCATGTGTTTTCTCGGTGCTGAGAGCGACATGTGAAACCCGATTCAAGGAGGCGGATGAGGCCGATTGCGGGTACATGGTGGACCCGGTATGGTTCCCCGGGACAAGAAATGTGTTTCGTGGAGTAGACGATGAGCCTGGTAGGGTGGCGAGTACCTACCGGTGATTGGTTGGACCTGGCGTTTATCCGGAGGATACTGACCAGAGTTGATAGATGGATATGGGCGTACTGCCGGGGCCGAGGGCCGATTCTGCAGACGGAGCCCTTGAGCTGATCCGGACTGACGGAGCCCGATATATGAGGATTTACGTGCCGATGCTGGGCACAGCTTTCATGATGTTTTCGAGTGTCGATGCTGGGCACTCTGGTTCCATGATTTTGACTTGTCGCGAGGGACACAGATGGTTTATATTCTCATATTTCCATGCATATGCTTTATGATATTTACATGCATGATGGTTATTGTCATTGGGTGACGAGTGGACGGGATCCACATACATACAGATTTGATTACATTAATCATACCGCATATTTATGACATGTTATTACTTAAGGCACTGGCACGAGCACTTAGCACTACACTCATGTATAGAGGTTATATTGCCACTTTAGCATGCTTCAAACTTATTCATTGAGGTTTATATTATCACTGATCGTACTGACCTAGGATGAGCCATACACACGATTTCTGCTCTGTGATGTTTTCTATTCACGAGTTGGCAACTCACCCCCGTTATGCCACAGTTTCTTGCAGGTTTTGCCGTACAGGTTTCATTGCGGCTTTTCTGGCACATTGCTTCCATTACGGGTGACTTGCTTTGGTAGGTGGGTTCCTTTGCATCAGAACCACCGTTGTACATGTATTATTCATTGTATCTAGAAATTCCATCAACCAAAACTTGTATATTGTTTCAGACCTAGAAACCAGTTATGTATTATTTTGACCTTAGAGTCGCGCATTGTAGTATTACGGTTTTTCATGCTGTTTTGAGTTCTTTTCTGAGTTTTGATCCTCTCCTTTCGGCGTTGTATATTATATTGCTTGCGTGGTTGTGACCGTTGGTTGACGAAGAGCTAGCTCCCACTTGGGGATGCCTTTTATCATTGCATATATATATTATTGTTGTTGTACCCCGTTCGGGGCCAGTATTTACAAGGGAACTCTGCCGAAATTTTCAGAAAAGACTATACCTTTTAAAAATACACATTCGGCTTACTTATTTAAAAACCTTGCTTTTAAAACTTGTTTTCTTCACTTCTTAAACTATTTTCCCCTCATTTTTTTATTAAAAATGGTTTTAGATTTCTGGGCTTTGGCTTACTTGGATTAGATGGGGTCCTATAGACTTCATATGATTCAAGGTCCAGTCACCAGCTATTTCCGGTCGTGACAAAAAGGGGATCTAGGGCTAAGGTAAAAGGTTGTTAGTGGATGGTGGTAAAAAGTTGAGTGACACAACTTGAGATTCAATTCAAGATCCAAATCCAAATCAAGAGTCAATTGAGAGCATTATCAAGCGAAGGCATCCAAAGATCCTTTATCGCAACGCCGATCGTCATCGGAGCAAGAGATCCGTAACCGATCCACGTCTCACGGCGATCGATCCACGCAAAGATCGATGACAAATTCACTTCTTCAAAGGAGCGATCGAGAGCTTATTCTTGTACCTCGAATTGAGGAATTGTGTAAATTTGAAAAAGATTTAATAAAGGTGATTATTACTCTTAGTCTTGCTTTCTTTAAATTCTTGCATTATGAAATATCTCATTCTTGATTATTCTATTTTCATGATGTGTGAGTGAAATCTCCGCTTGTAAAGGATTCGAGACCATTGGTAGATCAAGTGATGATAAAATCCTATTATTAATCTTAAGTCTTATGAGATTTGTGAACTCTAGGAAAAAGAATCATCAATGACCTAATTTGGAGCGAGATCGCATTCTTGATTATTTCGTTGCAAACTAGGGATTAAATGATTGATGATTCTCTTTGCTAAAGGTTATATCCGAATGATGATCAATGAGAAGACGAGGGATAAAGAAGGAGAAACCCTAGTTTCTTCAGTAGATCCCTAATCTTCATTCATCACCATCGATCTAGCTACAATTTATCAATAGATAAGATTATTCATTATTAGATTCATCATTGCTACTAATTTGATCGAATCCTACAAGCTTTTCTACATTCTCTTGACAACCGATATTGATCTTGGATATATTCTTAATCTTTCTTAAATTCTTGAATGATTTCTTGATTTTCTTGAAATGACAACTCAATTAAATCATGAATCTCTTTCTTGAATTTTTCATTACTATTTTCTTTCAATTCATCTAAAACGAGATCGATTAAATACACGAATCTCAGTGGAAGACCCGTGCTTACTAACAATCGCTTCAAACGACACCGTTATTGATTGCGGTTTACAAAATTCTTTGATTGTGAACACTTTACATTTTACTAAACAAGGGAATCTATAATCATTTTAGCAGTGAGATCAAGATTCAGAGAAGATCTACAGATTCCACAGGAGTACAAGAAGCAATAGAAAAATTCTGAAACCCTAATTCCTTCTTTCCACAGCAGATCCGCGGCGTTTTGCAGGTTTTTCCGCCAATTCCGCCGCCGTTTAGGAGTTTCAGTGTTCCAAACTTCTGTGGTATATTCTCTGTTCTCTACTCTTCTCTCTGATCTTGTCCAATAACCATTTTCTGCAGGATTCTTTGCAAAAACAGCGGCGCTAAAATACAAATCTATTGCGTTTCTTGAAATTGGTTGTTTTGTGCATATTTTTAATACGGAAATTAAGGGGAAAAGACCAAATTCAGATTAGGTAGGGATTTCATTACCCTTCCTAAGTCCTAAAAATTATAAAACTAGCATCCGCATCACCCTCATTAACTAAAAAATATCTAGACAAGAACTCTAAGGACCGTCGCGCTCAATTAGGAAAGAAGAAGGTCGTGGGTAATCTATTGCTTATCCGTGTTTCTTTTTGTAGGGTTACTAGGCACTCTAATAAGGTTCTACAAGGCATCAACCATGCCCGATTTAAAATTTAGCCGTGCCGAACAACCCAAAACCAAGATCTTAAACTAGAGATTAGGCGAAACAAAGCATGTTAAACACTTTAACACTAAGAGTTTGGGATTACAACCTTTATAGTCCGGTCCTTCACTTCTAAAGCTCCGTGTTGAGGTCCTTTCGTTGCGATCATCATGTTCCCGGACACGAGAGAGGCTTCACGAAGAGAAAGATGCAAGCTTGCTTCTGATCTTCGATAACTAAGATGATCTATCTTGAAGTTTCTTTAACACAAGCTCTCACTCACTAAATGAAGTGAACACCCTAATCTAAATGGCTAGGATAGATTAGGATGATGAAGTAGGATTTATGCTCATTTATTTTCTATTTCTCACACTAAATCATCACTTAAAGAAAACCTAGAAAGCTTTCTCAAAACTCAAGGAAGAAGAAGAAGAATGAAATTCCTTTTGTGATGAATAATGAAAATTATCATCATGATTAATAATGCAACCATGGTTGAATATGAGAAGGCTCACCCATGTAGAGAGTTAACTAGGGTTAAGGGTGTGGTTTGGGTAAGGAAAATATCTCACAAAATATCAATCATAATATCTTTGCAAGAAACAAATGGAAACCTTCTAGAAAGTTCAAAAAAGAACTAACCCAAATCAAACCCTAACCTTGTTTAATCTCCACTAAACATGTTGCATTAGTAATCATATCATGTTAAAATATTATATATCACATATAAAATATTTATTGTAACAAAATAAAATAATACAATTAACATATATCGCATATATATCAATGTATTACCCGCGTGAGAAAAGATTCTTTTAGTGAGCTTATATCAGTTAATGTAATTTAATATATCAAATATATAATTATACATTAAATTATCGGATCAACACTTGATCCGATAATCCGGCTATTTCATAAATAACCGACTAATATAATCTGTATTAGTTCATCGAATCAACACATGATCCGACGACCCGTCTATATCACATATACCCGGCCGATATCTCATATCGCGAGAATCTAATACGGTATCACATACACGTATTGTTCTCGGTCCCGCACATATCATATATGTGCTCCTACTCCGTTTTGCCTGAGTCAAGAAAGCTCTGTGTAGGACTCTAAAGAATCGTCAATACGCCGGGAGTAGGTGATGATCATATCAAACACCCACAAGCTGCAAGCGGTCAGCTAAACGTAACGGCCACCCAGGTATTGAGCGATCAGAAGATCAACAAGCAAGCCTGTACATTCTCCTGTGAATCCAATTAGTAACACTCCTGTACAGTCCGGTCTCTTCGTCTGATATGTCGCATATCTCGCCTTGGGGTGGTAAACGTCAGACCCCAGTAGCTTGATAAGTCGTGTCGATATGAGGTCTATAACATCTCGAGAAACTACTGATAACACTTACCAGTAAATCTCAGCAACCCTGGCTAGGGATTTCTAGTTATAGTCAATCGAACACAGCTCAACATCAACTCCCTATACCGGGAGAGACGAATCCCCTCCTATCGCTCATTGCCTCCATGTGATTCGGGACTGTACCCAAAAGCCACCTTTTTGCACGCCCTCTTGGACATGGTATGATGGAAATCAAAGCACGATAGGAATCACACAAGACTCTATGACGATCTCGGGTCTACAGACTGCTCTGTACCAGTGTCACCAGAGAACTGCCATCTGACATGAGGTATAATACCATCTGGGAGTTCTCGGCGAGTCCGTCCAGTGTACCCAGTCTCCACTGAACACCCGTATACCTTCTTTGATGTCAAACACCAACGGATATGGGATCATCCATCGCCCATCATATGGGTCAATAAGCGCATACGCTAGTCTACTCTTGTTGCGCCTTGAAAGGTCGTTTTGGAGTTTTCCTGAAAATCGGTGAAAATTCGGTATTTTTCCGTAAACCGTCTTTTTTGTTATTTTGCAGTTTAGGACTAGTTATACCTAAAATGGATAGGTAATTGCTTGTTTTTAGTAGCTAATGAGTTACTTATTAAATTTTGGTCATTTAAAAAATTTTCCCTATTTTTCAATTTTTTAATATTATTTTAAGCCGGTAAGAAAATACATTAAATTAGCGATAAATACAAATTTTTCTGGGCTAATTTTAATCTTTAAAATTATGTTAATTAAAATCTAGTTGTAACATAAATTTTTAGTATTTTATTTTGATTTTTAACTAATTTTTATTATAGAAAACGAAAGTTATTGAATTTAAGCTTAAACTTGCAATTTTGGACTTGTACGGGGTCTTTTTGCATAAAATTTTTTTGTGCACTCTCTCTCACTCATTCCTCACCTCTAGGCCGGCCCCACCATCATCAGGTCCAGAAAAAATTCCATGCTCTTTGACTTGTTTTATTGTGTGGAAATGGGGTTTTATTTTAAAGGTTTTTGAATTGTTTTTGGGTATGGTCTTTTGTGGTTGGTAGGAGTTGACCAAGACTTTTTTTTCCACACCCCACACCATCCCCTCTCCCTCATTCTGGCCGAATTCCAGCAGCCGAATTCCTTCATCTCTTTTCTTTTCATCTTCCTCAAAAAATTCTTCAAAGTTTGCTCCAAAAATTGCAATTTAAAGCTCACAATTTAAACCCCATCCTTCATCCCTTTTTCCTTCACCTCCCTTGCTTGGATCATGATGCTTTGAGGCCATCAATTGAAGCAAATTTCTTCTTGCTAGATCCATAGATTTGAGGTATAATTTCTACTCTTTTAAGTTGATATGGTTAGAATTCTTTAATCTAGTTGTTTAGTGTTAATTTTAGTGTTAATCCTAATCTAGTTTTTTTTAGTTAATGGTTGAAAATTTAACTAGGGTTTCTTAAAACCATGTTTTAGTTAATTAAATCTTTTTAATTAACCTAGTTGTTTACTTAACCAATCTATATGGTTACATTGCTTAAGTGGCTTGATGTTATGCTAATCTAAGTTAACTTGTGTGAAATTTTCATTGTTGTTGCTAATTGCCAAAAATCAAGAGAAGGGTTTGTGTTGGAATTATGGTTTGATGCATAGTTAATGGTTTAAAATTAGTATAATGGCTAGCTAGTGGGTTAGTTTGGATTGTTGTGTTGGATTGTGTTAACTTTGTCGCTAATTTTCGATGTTTGTTCCAAATTGCAAATTTCTAGCTTACTAGGTTTTTATGTAAATTATTATGACGAATTAATTGCGATATCTAGATTATATTGTTGGCATATCCTATGACATTTAGGATGCGTGAGTGCGGATTTTTTAGTAATCGGGTTTTAGTTTTGCCGGGCGACCAAATCGACGATTTTTGCAGTTTTTGCGACTTTCGCGTGTGTTCCACGCACCTTGTGCACGTTGTACCTAGCTTGTGAACGTTAGTATTTTCGTTTGGGTTTTGCGTCGTTCTTGATATGTAACCTTATGTTTGGTATTGATGTAAATTCCAGGTTCGGTCGCGGAGACGTCAGACGCGGCACGAAAGGGGAAAGCGGTGATTGGACGTGACTAGCTAGGGATTACGGTGAGTAGATGTAACATCTACGGGGGACTATCGTTGGATGGCGCAAGCCGCCCGATAGTTTTAGTAACTTAAAAGATTCTTAGTGATGCTAGTAATTAGGGGTGTAATGCTTATATGATTATTTGCTGCATCCATGCCTTATATTGACATACATATGCGAACCCATTTTATAGGACACCTGCACCATTGTCAGGGTTTTTATATGCAGCACGAGCACTATTCATGCTTACACACACGCCCTGGTAATTGCCATGCCACCACACTAGATAACCTATAATTTGAAACCTTTTACTAATTGATGCTTAAACCTGTGCTATTGCCTTTAATTCCTTAAAATGAAATCGTAGGATTGCTATTCATGTGCATGTACCTCATCATATTATTTGTTCATGCCTAGTCTATTAATCATACATCGTAGCTTAATTATTGATACCATTTGCATTCATCACCATTGATATATGCACTTATGAGGATTTCTTGAGATTTTATGATATTTCTGGATTTCGGGGGAAAGCCGCAAAATTTCTAAACTTATTATGTTTTTAAAATATGTAATTGCGGTTTTCTAGTGATGTAAAGTGTCGTCCACCATGAGTTTGCTGTGGTTTTCGAGATCCATGTCGAGGAGTGGAGGAACCGTCACGGGTACATGGTGGGCCCGGTAAGGTACCCCGGGGCGAGAGGAATGTGGTGTTGACGTTGAGCCTGGCAGGGGACGGATTACCTACCGGTGACTGTTTGGGACGGCGGATATCCAGAGAATACCGACCATGGCCGCGAGATGATGAGATATTGATATTTGAGATGGGTCAACCGGACGGCTGAGGCCAGAGATACATTGATATGAGATTTGAGACAGTTTTGAGGTGTCGATGCTGGACACAGATTCTTGTTGATTCTATTGGTATTGTGCTGGTATTTCAAAAGAGATTCCTAAAGGAAGAACATGATTCTTATACTTACACATTCAGATCATGAGTTGATTCGCATTGCATTCATACCTGCTAGTATATTTATATTGCATACATACCTGCTATTATGTCCTGCCTTACCTGTATTTGAGATGCTAGGATGCTTGTGTGCATGCATTCGATAGCCTGTGTAGATGTTATTTATTACTCACGAGTTGGCAACTCACCCCCGTTGTGCCACAGCCTTTTTCAGGTCCGCTCCGTCAGTACAGTAGCGGCGGGCGCACTTGCTTCTTTTGCCTGGACTCGAGGTTTTGCTCTTAGGTGGGTTATATTATTATTTTTGCACCACCTTGTATATTCTTTGTATCTAGAGTACTCCATCTACTGTATCTACCAGTATTGTTGTATACTGACCTAGAGATGAGACTGTGAGATTTATGGACTTTTTATGCTGTATTTTGGGGTCGAGCTCACTTGAGTCGACATGCTGTTTTTCTCATGCTTCTTTATGATTATTTTGCATGATGTTGTTTTATATTGAGTGGGATTTGTGACCGCCTTGTGGCGAAGAGCTAGCTCCCTCTTGGGGATGCCTTATTTGTTGGATTCATATATATTCTTGTTGTACCCATTTTGGGGGCCAGTATTTACAAAGGAGACTCTGCCGAAATTTTCGGAAAAATTTGTATTGTTTTTAAAAAGGTTTTTATATGACTTATTTGATAAACTCGTTTTCAATTGATTGGGTTCTCTTCACTCTTTTGCTTATTTGGTTTTGGTTTTCTGGGATTTGGCTTACTTATTTTACGGACGTCTTGAGATGTTTCGTAAACTTAAGTGCCAGTCACGTTCCGTACCCTGCGGGTCGTGACAAAGTTGGTATCAAAGCTATAGGTTTTACCTTTTTGAGTGTAGGATGACCCTTGGTAGATGGAGTAAGTGACTTAAGTAGGGTAACGTAGCGTATGTATGTCCGCGGCATACTTGCGATACGGTACTCCTCTTAAGTGACTTTAGGATATACTTGCTTGAAAATTCCTTCTTCAATTCCGTGTATCCTATGATCCTATTGCACTGTTCTTACTATCCGTTTTCCTGTAACAACCACTATGCCGCCGAAGGGTACGAGGGCACAGAGGGCTGCCGCCAGAGACGAGATTCGAGCTGGCTCGTCCGAGACTAGGACTGAGCAGGGTGGTATGCCTACGCCACAGGGACAGACCGATCCACCTTCCCCAGGCCGTATGGATAGGCTTGAGACTGGTATGGAGGAGTTGCGACAGATGATGGGGAGTATGCAGGAGCTACGTCAGATGGTAGGATCCCTAGTTACAGCCAGTCGTACACCGAGGCCGGATGACGCACCTACTACATCACAGACGACTATGATACCTGCTCCTACTACTACCACCGTGACCATTCCGGTTTTGCTACAGGATTTCATGAAGCTGAGACCTCCAGTATTCACCGGCACCGAGGCAGCGGAGGACCCACAGACGTTCCTTGACAGTTTAGCCAGGATCTGCCGTTCGCTGAGATGTTCGGATGATCAATGGGTAGAGCTTGCGAGTTTCCGACTAGAGGGTCTTGCGCAGACATGGTGGGAGTCAGTCTTGAGAGGTCGAGCTGCAGGTTTACCGCCTATGACTTGGGCCGAGTTTACAGCGGTCTTTCTAGCTCGTTTCCTCTCAGAGAGCGTTCGTGATGCCAGAGCTCGTAGCTTCGAGGCCTTAGTCAAGACACCTGGGATGACGGTGTCTGAGTATGACATCCAGTTTACACAGTTATCCCGATATGCTCCGTATTTGGTGGATACCGAAGAGAAGATGGTGAAGAGGTTTGTACAGGGACTTGATGCCCAGCTATATCTTGCCATTGGCGCCCAGCACTACGACACTTATTCAGCTACTATGGATGCGGCATTACGGATGGAGGCACGTATATCACAGACTTCGGCCGTTTCTGGGCCGAAGAGGATTCGCACCGATGTACCGTCTCAGAGGCAGCGTGCCAGATTCTTTCCGAGAGATAGGCCTGGCAGAGGATTTGGACAGGGACAGTTATACGGTTCTTATCCCCAGGGACAGCAGCCGTCGCCAGGGTGTTTTGGGTGCGGGAGTCCACACCATCTTGTCAGAGATTGTCCGGCGAGACGACAGGGAGCAGCGACAGTTCCGCATGTGACCCTACCACCATCACCACCCCCTCCTCAGAGAGCCCTACTTCCTACCACCGGCGATGCTCCACGCCAGTTAGGTGCACCCAGAGGCCGTGGACGCGGCGGTCCTGTTCAGAGAGGACGAGGAGGCAGAGGCCGAGGTCGAGGTCAGCCCGCTATCGGTGGAGGACAGGCCCAAGTATTTGCTTTGACACCGCAGGATGCGCCGGCATCCAATGCCGTTGTGACAGGTACCTTGCCAGTTTGCTCTTTCGACGCACGGGTATTATTTGACCAGGTTCCACACATTCGTACGTCTCTGCACACTTTGCACCGATGTTGGGCCGTGAGTCGTCGTCGTTAGATCAGCCGCTTGTTGTTATTACCCCGGTAGGCGAGTCGTTTGTCGCTCGTTTTGTATTTCAATTGTGTTCCGTTCGTATCGGGGAGAGGGAGACATCGGTTGATTTGATTCTCCTCGATATGTTGGACTTTGATGTGCTTCTGGGCATGGATTGGCTAGCCACTTGTTATGCTTCGGTGGACTGCCGTGAGAAGGCAGTCAGATTTAGCTTTCCGGGAGAGCCAGTCCTTGTTATTCAGGGAGACCGCAGCGTCACCCTTCCCAGCTTGATTTCGTCTCTTCGCGCTGGTCAGCTCTTGCGGAAGGGATATCAGGGATTCTTAGCATATATTTGTGATACTCGAGCTGCAGAGGTTCCGTTGGACCGGGTCCCGGTTGTTTGTGAGTTCCCTGATGCTTTCCCTGATGAGCTACCTGGGCTACCACCTGAGCGCGATGTTGAGTTCTGCATTGATTTGATTCCCGGCTCGGGGTCTATTTCTATACCGTCTTATCGGATGGCCCCGGCAGAGCTTCGAGAGCTGAAGGATCAGTTGCAGGATTTGTTAGATAAGGGGCTTATTCGACCTAGTGTTTCTCCGTGGGGTGCTCCGGTCCTGTTTGTCAAGAAGAAGGATGGAAGTTTGCGCTTATGTATCGACTACCGCCAGCTGAACAAAGTTACCGTTCAGAACAGATATCCGTTGCCACGCATTGATGATTTGTTCGACCAGCTTCAGGGTGCGGGATATTTTTCGAGGATCGACTTGCGATCAGGATACCATCAGCTGCGAGTTCGACAGGAGGATATACCGAGGACAGCTTTCCGCACGCGCTACGGCCACTACGAGTTTTTGGTGATGTTGTTCGGACTCACCAACGCCCCAGCAGCATTCATGGATTTGATGAACCGTACATTCAGGCCGTATCTTGACTTGTTCATCATCGTGTTTATCGACGATATCTTGGTGTACTCCCAGAGCAGAGAGGAGCACGAGCAGCACTTGCGGATTACGTTACAGACTCTAAGGGAGCACCAGCTGTTCGCAAAGTTCTCCAAGTGTGCATTCTGGCTGGACAGCGTCGGATTCTTTGGTCACGTGGTTACGAGAGACGGCATATGTGTGGACCCGAAGAAGATTGAGGCTGTTCAGCAGTGGCCCCGACCTACATCGGTTATTGAGATCCGTAGTTTTCTAGGCCTGGCGGGCTACTACAGGCGTTTTGTTCAGGACTTCTCCCGTATAGCTGCACCTTTGACCGGTTTGACCCGGAAGGGAGTTCCTTTCGTCTGGACAGAGGAGTGCGAGCGCAGTTTTCAACAGCTGCGGACATGTTTGACTACGGTGCCGGTATTATCTTTGCCTTCGGGATCAGGAGGATTTGTGGTCTACTGTGATGCTTCGCGAGTAGGGTTAGGATGCGTATTGATGCAGCATGGCCGGGTGATCGCTTATGCTTCTCGGCAGTTGAAGAAGAATGAACAGAACTACCCCACTCAAGATTTAGAGATGGCTGCAGTGGTCTTTGCACTGAAGATTTGGCGACATTACCTATACGGCGAGTCGTGTCAGATATTCACCGATCACAAGAGCTTAAAGTACATATTTCAGCAGCGAGACCTGAATCTCAGACAGCGTCGTTGGATGGAGTTGGTGAAAGACTACGACTGCGAGATCTTATATCACCCAGGCAAGGCGAATGTAGTGGCAGATGCGTTGAGTAGGAGGCCCGGGGGTAGTCTATCCTTTTTGAACGCAGTGCAGAGGCAGTCGTCAGCAGATTGGCAGATGTTATGCGACAGCCGAGTTGAGTTCGAGTTCACTCAGACAGGGGGACAGCTCGCGCATGTTCGTGCACGCCCACAGTTTCTTGACCGTATATATGAGGCACAGCGCAGTGACGACCGTTGCTCAGAGATCATGGCACAGATGGGACAGGGCAGATTTTCCGAGTTCATGATTGACGATCAGGGGATTTTACGCTATGGATCTAGACTGTGCGTACCAGATGCTGATGGATTGCGGCGCGGCATTCTTGAGGAGGCACACCGATCAGTGTATAGTGTCCACCCCGGTTCCACCAAGATGTACCATGATATGAGAGAGACCTACTGGTGGGACGGGATGAAGAGGGACATTGCGGAGTTCGTTTCGAGATGCCTGACTTGTCAGCAAGTCAAGGCCGAGCACCAGAGGCCCGCAGGAGAGCTACAGCCGTTACCCATTCCAGAGTGGAAATGGGAGCAGATTTCGATGGACTTCGTTGTGGGTCTACCCAGGACCAGTCGAGGGTACGACTCCATCTGGGTGATCGTGGATAGATTGACGAAAGCGGCTCACTTCCTACCAGTGAAGACCACTTTCAGCTTCCCTCAGTATGCTCAGCTCTACATTGACGAGATCGTGCGACTACATGGCGTACCGACTTGTATCATGTCAGATCGAGGCACCCAGTTCACCAACCGACTTTGGCAGAGACTTCAGGAGGCTTTGAGCACTCGTTTGAGCTTCAGCACAGCGTTTCATCCGCAGACCGACGGACAGTCAGACCGGACCATTCAGACTCTCAAGGACATGCTCAGAGCGTGCGTTTTAGACTTCGGCGGTAGCTGGGATCGTCATTTACCTCTAGTGGAGTTCTCCTACAACAACAGCTTCCAGGATACTATTCAGATGGCACCTTTCGAGGCATTGTATGGGAGGAGATGCAGATCGCCCGTCTGTTGGACAGAGCTCAGCGAGAGCAGTATTTTGGGGCCGCAGCTTGTTGAGGAGACGACAGCGAAGATACAATTGATTCGAGACCGGATGAGGGCAGCTCAGAGCAGACAGAAATCCTATGCAGACAGGCGCCGTCGCAGATTAGAGTTCGCAGTTGGCGACCATGTTTTTCTGAAAGTCTCTCCGATGAAGGGCGTGATGCATTTTGGGCAAAAGGGGAAGCTTAGCCCTAGATTCGTAGGTCCCTTCGAGATCCTCGAGCGTGTCGGCGCTGTTGCGTATCGTTTGGCTCTCCCACCTAGTTTTTCAGATGTTCATCCCGTCTTCCACGTATCGATGCTACGCCGTTATCTTCATGACCCTTCCCACACGATTCAGCATCAGACAGTTCAGCTCGAGCCCGACCTTTCGTTCGCCGTGGAGCCAGTTGAGATTTTGGATCGGCAAGTGAAGAAACTTCGATCAAAGGTTCTGCCGTCCGTGAAAGTTCTTTGGCGCAGCCCGAGCAGCGAAGAGATCACTTGGGAGGCCGAGGGAGAGATGCGGAAGAAATTCCCTCATCTCTTTGAAGGTACGCGTAGTTATATTTTTAAATTCGGAGACCGAATTTCTTTAAGAGGGGAAGATTGTTGCGCCTTGAAAGGTCGTTTTGGAGTTTTCCTGAAAATCGGTGAAAATTCGGTATTTTTCCGTAAACCGTCTTTTTTGTTATTTTGCAGTTTAGGACTAGTTATACCTAAAATGGATAGGTAATTGCTTGTTTTTAGTAGCTAATGAGTTACTTATTAAATTTTGGTCATTTAAAAAAAATTCCCTATTTTTCAATTTTTTAATATTATTTTAAGCCGGTAAGAAAATACATTAAATTAGCGATAAATACAAATTTTTCTAGGCTAATTTTAATCTTTAAAATTATGTTAATTAAAATCTAGTTGTAACATAAATTTTTAGTATTTTATTTTTTTTTTTAACTAATTTTTATTATAGAAAACGAAAGTTATTGAATTTAAGCTTAAACTTGCAATTTTGGACTTGTACGGGGTCTTTTTGCATAAAATTTTTTTGTGCACTCTCTCTCACTGATTCCTCACCTCTAGGCCGGCCCCACCATCATCAGTTCCAGAAAAAATTCCATGCTCTTTGACTTGTTTTATTGTGTGGAAATGGGGTTTTATTTTAAAGGTTTTTGAATTGTTTTTGGGTATGGTCTTTTGTGGTTGGTAGGAGTTGACCAAGACTTTTTTTCCCACACCCCACACCATCCCCTCTCCCTCATTCTGTCCGAATTCCAGCAGCCGAATTCCTTCATCTCTTTTCTTTTCATCTTCTTCAAAAAATTCTTCAAAGTTTGCTCCAAAAATTGCAATTTAAAGCTCACAATTTAAACCCCATCCTTCATCCCTTTTTCCTTCACCTCCCTTGCTTGGATCATGATGCTTTGAGGCCATCAATTGAAGAAAATTTCTTCTTGCTAGATCCATAGATTTGAGGTATAATTTCTACTCTTTTAAGTTGATATGATTAGAATTCTTTAATCTAGTTGTTTAGTGTTAATTTTAGTGTTAATCCTAATCTAGTTTTTTTTAGTTAATGGTTGAAAATTTAACTAGGGTTTCTTGAAACCATGTTTTAGTTAATTAAATCTTTTTAATTAACCTAGTTGTTTACTTAACCAATCTATATGGTTACTTTGCTTAAGTGGCTTGATGTTATGCTAATCTAAGTTAACTTGTGTGAAATTTTCATTGTTGTTGTTAATTGCCAAAAATCAAGAGAAGGGTTTGCGTTGGAATTATGGTTTGATGCATAGTTAATGGTTTAAAATTAGTGTAATGGCTAGCTAGTGGGTTAGTTTGGATTGTTGTGTTGGATTGTGTTAACTTTGTCGCTAATTTTCGATGTTTGTTCCAAATTGCAAATTTCTAGCTTACTAGGTTTTTATGTAAATTATTGTGACGAATTAATTGCGATATCTATATTATATTATTGGCATATCCTATGACATTTAGGATGCGTGAGTGCGGATTTTTGAGTAATCGGGTTTTAGTTTTGCCGGACGACCAAATCGACGATTTTTGCAGTTTTTGCAATTTTCGCGTGTGTTCCGCGCACCTTGTGCACGTTGTACCCCTTGTGAACGTTAGTATTTTCGTTTGGGTTTTGCGTCATTCTTGATATGTAACCTTATGTTTGGTATTGATGTAAATTCCAGGTTCGGTCGCGGAGACGTCAGACGCGGCACGAAAGGGGAAAGCGGTGATTGGACGTGACTAGCTAGGGATTCCGGTGAGTAGATGTAACATCTACGGGGGACTATCGTTGGATGGCGCAAGCCGCCCGATAGTTTTAGTAACTTAAAAGATTCTTAGTGATGTTAGTAATTAGGGGTGTAATACTTATATGATTATTTGCTGCATCCATGCCTTATATTGACATACATATGCGAACCCATTTTATAGGACACCTGCACCATTGCCAGGGTTTTTATATGCAGCACGAGCACTATTCATGCTTACACACATGCCCTGGTAATTGCCATGCCACCACACTAGATAACCTATAATTTGAAACCTTTTACTAATTGATGCTTAAACCTGTGCTATTGCCTTTAATTCCTTAAAATGAAATCGTAGGATTGCTATTCATGTGCATGTACCTCATCATATTATTTGTTCATGCCTAGTCTATTAATCATACATCGTAGCTTAATTATTGATACCATATGCATTCATCACCATTGATATATGCACTTATGAGGATTTCTTGAGATTTTATGATATTTCTGGATTTCGGGAGAAAGCCGCAAAATTTCTAAACTTATTATGTTTTTAAAATATGTAATTGCGGTTTTCTAGTGATGTAAAGTGTCGTCCACCATGAGTTTGCTGTGGTTTTCGAGATCCATGTCGAGGAGTGGAGGAACCGTCACGGGTACATGGTGGGCTCGGTAAGGTACCCCGGGGCAAGAGGAATGTGGTGTTGACGTTGAGCCTGGCAGGGGACGGATTACCTACCGGTGACTGTTTGGGACGGCGGATATCCAGAGGATACCGACCGTGGCCGCGAGATGATGAGATATTGATATTTGAGATGGGTCAGCCGGACGGCTGAGGCCAGAGATACATTGATATGAGATTTGAGACAGTTTTGAGGTGTCGATGCTGGACACAGATTCTTGTTGATTCTATTGGTATTGTGCCGGTATTTCAAAAGAGATTCCTAAAGGAAGAACATGATTCTTATACTTACACTTTCAGATCATGAGTTGATTCGCATTGCATTCATACCTGCTAGTATATTCATATTGCATACATACCTGCTATTATGTCCTGCCTTACCTGTATTTGAGATGCTAGGATGCTTGTGTGCATGCATTCGATAGCCTGTGTAGATGTTATTTATTACTCACGAGTTGGAAACTCACCCCCGTTGTGCCACAGCCTTTTTCAGGTCCGCTCCGTCAGTACAGTAGCGGCGGGCGCACTTGCTTCTTTTGCCTGGACTCGAGGTTTTGCTCTTAGGTGGGTTATATTATTATTTTTGCACCACCTTGTATATTCTTTGTATCTAGAGTACTCCATCTACTGTATCTACCAGTATTGTTGTATATTGACCTAGAGATGAGACTGTGATATTTATGGACTTTTTATGCTGTATTTTGGTGTCGAGCTCACTTGAGTCGACATGCTGTTTTTCTCATGCTTCTTTATAATTATTTTGCATGATGTTGTTTTATATTGCGTGGGATTTGTGACCGCCTTATGGCGAAGAGCTAGCTCCCGCTTGGGGATGCCTTATTTGTTGGATTCATATATATTCTTGTTGTACCCATTTTGGTGGCCAGTATTTACAAAGGAGACTCTGCCGAAATTTTCGGAAAAATTTGTATTGTTTTTAAAAAGGTTTTTATATGACTTATTTGATAAACTCGTTTTCAATTGATTGGGTTCTCTTCACTCTTTTTCTTATTTGGTTTTGGTTTTCTGGGCTTTGGCTTACTTATTTTACGGACGTCTTGAGACGTTTCGTAAACTTAAGTGGCAGTCACGTTCCGTACCCTGCGGGTCGTGACAACTCTAGTATATCGATGCCCTATCTCGATACACCTACGACTAGGAACATTTGAAGGATGTACCCGGCGACTACTCTGTCCCTACTAGTATGATCCGCATCATAGTCCTGGTAGTCAAGTACTCATCCTAAGGGCTTTATCAACATGTAACATAGAGACAATCAGAGTACATGTTAAGATAAAGAGCAACCAGATAGCATACAATCATGTCAAGCAAGAAAGTCCTCCCTATATATGTCCAAGCATCCATTACAATATATATCGTATGTATAGTAATGGCCTCTAGGGCATACATATAACTAACAATCTCCCACTTTCACTAGGGCCATCTGTTGTGGTATCGCATACCCAATAATCAGCTGTGGTTGAAGTATCTCATACTCAACCATCCCATAAAAATCTCTACTGGGAAATAGGCCTTTGTGAGTGGATCCGCACTGTTGTCCTCTGTGTCTACTCTCCTTACCTCGATCACCCTGGAGATCAACCATTTCCATGATCAGGTGATACTGCCTAAGAATTATATCTGGATTTCTGATGGGACGGGGTTTCCTTGGCATAAGCCACAACTCCATTGTCACACAATGGTAGGAACGAAGTTCATCTCATGAAATAATATTTATCCAGACTGCCTCTTTGGTAGCATCCTTGGTAACGATGTATCTTTCCTTTAATCGTCTAGTAAGTCATGGTATCTAGCTTGGAACTCTTCCAACATACCGTCCCTCCACTGAGAGTAAAGACAATGCCTTCGACTGACATTCAGTCGTCCTTATCACCCAGGAACCTTTCCAGTGATTCTCCCCAGGATCGATTGATACCATCTCACTGCAACTAGTGAGAATCCTAACATCCATTTAGATCTATCTCATAGATATAAAACCTAGGATTTAGGAGGTATCACATTGATCCTATATAGAGAATCCTTGTGATAAGCGGAGATTGACCGAGCGTAGCATAGGTGTTAGTTATATGTATGCCCTAGAGGCCATTACTATACATAGGATGTATATTGTAGTGGATGTTGGGACATATATAGGGAGGACTTTCTTGCTCGACATGATAGTATGCTATCTGGTTACTCTTTTCCTTAACGTGTACATTGATTGTCTCTCTGATACATGTTGGTAAAGCCCTTAGGATGTGTACTTGACTACCTGGACTATGATGCAGATCATACTAGTGGGGACGGATAGTCTATAAGTACATCCTTCAAAGTCCCTAGTCGTGGGTGTATCGAGACGGGGCATCGATATACCAGAGTAGACTAGCGTGTACCTTCTCGACCCATATAGATGGGCGATGGATGATCCCATATCCATCGGTGTTTGACATCAGAGATGATATACGGGTGCTCAGTGGAGACTGGGTACACTGGACGGACTCGCCGAGAACTCCCAGATGGTATTATACCTTACGTCAGATGGCAGTTCTCTGGTGACACTGGTACAGAGTAGTCTGTTGACCCGAGATCGTCATAGAGTCTTGTGTGGTTCCCACTGTGCTTTGATTTCCATCTTACCACGTCCAAGAGGGCGTGCAAAACGGTGGTTTTTGGGTACAGTCCCGAATCACATGGAGGCAATGAGCGATAGGAGGGGATTCGTCTCTCCCGGTATAGGGGGATGATGTTGCGCTGTGTTCGATTGGCTATAACCGGAAATCCCTGGCCAGGGTTGCTGAGATTTACTGGTAAGTGTTACCAGTAGTTTCTCGAATTGTTATAGACCTCATATCGACACGACTTATCAAGCTATTGGGGTCTGACGTTTACCACCCCTAGGCGAGATATGCGACATATCAGACGATCAGACCGGGCTGTACGGTAGTGTTACTGGTTGGATTTACTGGAGTGTGAGCGGGCTTGGTCGTCGATCTTCAGATCGCTCAATACCCGGGTGGCCGTTACGTTTAGCAGACCGCTTGCGGCTTGTAGGTGTTTGATATGATCATCACCTGCTGCCGGCGTATTGACGAGTCTTTAGAGTCCTACACAGAGGTTTCCTGGCTCAAGCGAAACGAAATAGGAGCGCATATGAGATATGTGCGGGACCGAGAATAATGCGTGTATGTGATACCGTATTCCATTCTCGCGATGAATGTATCGATTGGTTGTATGCGATATAACCTAGTTATCGATTCAGGGATTGATTCAATAAGCCGATACATTGTATACTAGTCGGTTGTGTGCGACATGACCGGATCATTGAATCAAGTGTTGATTTAATGATTTAATGCATAATTATATATTTGATATATTACTTTGCATTAACTAGTATTGGTTCACTTTAAATGGATTTTCTCACTTGGTTTGTGCACATTGTATATGTGATATACATTTGTACATATGATTGTATCATGTTTGATGATACATGATTGTTTAAGTGTATGTTAAGATTAAACCTTGGTTATGTGATGGTTAGGGTTATTTTTTATTTACTTACTCATTTATTTATTTATTTATTTCATTTTGGCAAAAGAAAAGAAATGGTGGCTAGCTTTGTTTTACATTGAAACTTCATGAAGGTTTGAAAAGTCCACCATTTTTGTTTCATGCCTAACCTAACCATTGACCTAACCCTAGTTTATTCTCTACACTTGACCATGGTTGATTATGATGAGTATTCTTTTATTTTCTATTTTGAAATTAACTTATCATAATATTTATCTTCTTCTTCTTCATCTTCTTCACTTGAAGAAGCTTGCTTCATCAATGGTGATTGATGAAAACAAGTGAGAAATCCAATTCTAAAGTCTACCCACTTCCTATTTCTTCATCCTCTACCTCTTGCCAAGTAGTAGAGTGTGTTTCCTTCACAAGTTTTCATGGCTTGGTGAAGGTGGAGCTTGATCTAGCGATGCCTCGACGTAGATCATCTTCGGCATGGACATCGACGACCTAGCTCGCCATTTCTCCGACGAAGCCGACGCTAGAGCCCGGGAATTCATTTGGACAACGAGGGGACTTCGTTGCGGAGCTATGGAGGTGGAGCACCGGATCTACAAAGGTTGTATTTCCGTATTCTCTTAGTTAAGTGTTAACTAGTTTGCTTTTCGCCTAGACATCTAGCCAACGATCCGTAGTTTAGGGTTTCTCGGCACCGTTAAAATTTTAAATTGGCATGGTTGATGCCTTGTGAGACCTCTTGGGGGTGCCTAGGAACCCTACAGTGGTATCAGAGCCTAGCTAGAGCCTTAGGCGAAGTCTAGACGGAATTTGAAGTCCGATCGACCCGAAACCCAAACCCTTAACATGCTCTCTGGACATTTCTGTAAAATGTGGATTTTTCGAAATTAAAAATATGCAGAGAAATGTGCAGGAAATTCTAAGAAAAACTGCAGAAAACGACAGCCTAATTCTACAGTACAGCCGCGGAACCGCGGCGTTGACCCCCCTTTTGCGGCGGTTCCGCGGCCGTCTGTGATGATCAGGCTGTGAGTTTTCTTCAGTTGTTTCTGTTGGTGTTTCTTGTGTGTTCTGGATGTTTTTAATATTTTTTCCAGAGTTCCATTTTCTGGGTTGTTTTGGGGATTCGGTGTTTCGATCGGAGTATCAGATTTTGTCTATGTGGCTTTCCGGATGAATTTTAGAATATGTTAAAAAGTTCGACCGGATTTAAATACCCAATTTTTCCCCTGTCGGGAAATTTCCAAGTGTTGGATTTTTCCGTAGTTTAACGACGTTCTAAGTAGTACAAGTAACGCGATGGACCCACTAGAAGACAACAAACCTTAACTCGATTATGTGACCGTCTTGAACTGCCCTTTGAACCTTAGGGTTTGGGGCAGTACGGCGTGCCACATGTGAGGCGTTGGCTTGACCCTTCTACGGCTGGACCGTTGGTACTGAGGCATGAACTGAATGTTGTTAGACTTATTTCATGTGTTGATCAGTATCGGGAAAACTTGGGTGTTTGAATGTTCGATCGGAAAGTTTAACATTTTCTAATTATCTGGAATGTGATACAATAATTGGAATTCACAAGTAGTTATGAGATAACTAAATGAATGATATAAGCATAGCAGTTTAGTCTCACTTGATCGGTTGCCACGGAATTTTGATGTGATCAAAAGTCCGACGCAATCACGTAGCGTACGCGGATACTCGCCGGGTAAACTTAATAGACAGCCTCGCCCCATAGCCCCGACCAAGTGACTGTAGGAGAACCCCGTCGCCGAAAGCATCCGTTCGGGTGCTCGCGGTGGCGGTGTTCCGCCTTGGTGCACTTCGTCGACGGTATCGGGGGTGCGGCCGTCTAATGAAGTTTGCGACGAGCATTCGATCAGGATGTCGGGAATCTTGTTGAATTGCCCGATTTGATATTGAAAAGTGTTTTCGATTTTGAGACTAAAATGCGGGGTTTATAATTGTTAGGCATGCGATGTCTAAGGAATTCATTAGGTCAGGCATGCGATGTCTGAGGTGGTTGCGGATTCCAACTGTTGTAGTTTTACACTTTCTTTTCTGTGACCGTAAGTGTAATATGTGATATCGCCGGTTTCGTTGCTATATGTCAACGACAATTGGGATGCGCATATTTACTTACGTTGATGACATGTGATATTATGTGTTGCTGGATATGTTATATTGGATCGTCGTGTTCGAATAGCCGGGGTTTTTTTATGTGAGATGAGTGTTTTTCATTTTCATTCATGTAAAAACTTGTATGTAATATTCTTTTATTGGGGCCCTTCCAGGTTGCGGAAGTTGTCACCGTTGATGTATATTATTTACTTTTCCGTACTAGGATAGACCCAAGGAGGGGAGCACATGTAACCGGGTTCTGGAGTCCAGTGGGAGACCAACTCGAGGAGCCGAGTCCGGGTCTCCTAACTCTAGAATTGGTTGGGTTGCTTGCCGCTCTTGTAGGGGTCTAGGGGTGTGGGTTTGGCTATTCATCGCGACCGTGGAATCCGTGTTTTATACTGGCTCGTATTGAAAACACGGACGTCCTAGTATATCCAATATTTCATATGATTCTTCTGCTGCGATATCTGTGATGTGATCATGTGATGTTCTGTGATAGATACCGTATATAGTATATATGGTATATTATATAGGCGTTACTTATGTTTTACACCCGCGCTAGCCCTGCCCCGCTCTGCCGTTAGTTACCTAACCTAACGGTGCACGAGGGGACATCGAGGCGAATGCAGATGGCATAAGTGTACGTCGTATTTATCTGTGATGTTTAGGTACTTAAATGATGGGACTTCATTAATGTGATTAATGAAATAAAAGAAACCTAAGATGTTGTAGAATCGAATTTCAAAGTAAAACAGGTAGCTACAGTTCTTGCTTTGCACAGCGGTATATACGATATATCCTGCACCTTATTCGATGAGGAAAGGACCGAGATCCCTTCACCGGGAGTGACTGCTTTAGCAATAACTGGCATATGCTACACACTCGGTTTGTCTTTTGATTGCTTTTAAGTGTTTTTGCTTTGCACAGCGATATATATGATATATCCCGCACCTCATTCGACATGGAAAGGACCGACGATCCCTTCACCGGGAGTGACTCCTTTAGCAAAACTAGAAAAGCCTCAAAAGCACTCCATTTTCAAAATTCATTCGATCCTACAACGATATCAAGTTCATTACGCAATAGGTTTTCAGAAAAACCTGTCGTAGCCCTCCGTCATTTCAGATATGTCCTATTTAGTATTCGTGCTACGTTTGTTGACCTCCGTTAAGGCGTAGTGTGCGGTAGCTAACTAGTATTTATCTGTTTATGCATATGATGCAGATTGAGTTAGGGTAGTCGTGCGGCCTTGTTGACCTCCGTCAAGGGTCGTGCGGGTGGGTTTAATTCGATCAAGAAATGACGGGTTGAACTTGACTAGTAGCCTATGGTTTGGTGACCTCCGTCAAGGTCATAGGGTGCTGGGGGCAAAATTATCGGGAATTTCAAGTGTTGAAATTTGCAATGAGATTGCATACCTTCTATGAGATAGTTGGATCCCGATACCCGCTGCGAGTAAGAGTTACTCCTGGGAGAGTTTTATACATTACAATTAGCCAATCAAGTAGGTGTCTAGAAAGGTGTCAACGGGGTTACGCCTCTGGGAAAACGAGGTTTACATTAATTAGGTTCGTGCGAAAGCACGGGGGACCTCCCTCAAAGTACCGACACTGGCCTGGCTGAAAGATTGGCGAACTTGTAGTGTGTAATTAATCCCGGCTAGTCTTTCCTTTTAGGGTTTGAAGGAAGATTTGATAAAAAGCAGTGGGAGCCATCCTGATTAGATAAAATAATAACCAATCTATTCTTGCAAGAGCGCACGCTGAGTGTTTTCTTCTCTCTCTCTCCAGGTAGCGACCATATCACGCCTTAATCAAGATAATAATACGGATTTTTGACTGAACCCGCTTGTTATACTGAGCTGGGGAACGTTGGTCCCGCTCCAACTTATAATTGTTATACGACAGAGCAGGAAATAGGGGAATACCAAAATTCCCGTGCCGCCCAAACGAAGAGAGTGCATGCTGATGCATCATCTTCGGGTGTGTTCATTACAGAACTGTTTCTCAGTATCCTCTACGTCCTGGGTATGTGATACCAGATCAGGATCCCAGATATGTAATCTGTTACATAGGGCTACAGAAAGGTAGAGAACTGAGAACGGGTGATAAGTTTCATGAGGCAGAAAACGGGGCAAGTGTTGCAACCAAGTATGTTGGTCACTGTCACCCTGTATTACCAATACATTGATTCTGAACAGATGTTATTAGATACCGAACCTGATATGCAAAATCATATCTGTCTCTTTATTAGTAAAGAAAGGATATAATTTTGTATTGTTGGATAATGTTTTGAACATTTCCTATATCAAAAGTTGATCGGTTCAGGCACGTTATCTAAAAGCATTAATGTTCTAAATCAAACTACAGTTCTTAGTATACAGAACACACACAAGAGGAAGAGTCCAGAAATGAACGATTCCTTCTTGAGGTATTGTAGACTAGGTCATATCAATGCGACCCGACTAGCTGAAGTTACATATGGATGCATATTTAATTCAGTTTGAATTTACATCTTATGAAACTTGCCAGTCATGTCACAAAGATAAAATGAACATAGCCCTGTTTATTGGAAACAGAGAAAGAGTTAGTGAACTCTTGGGATATGATACATGTTGATGTATGTAAGCTCCTCTGTCTACACATGCCAAGATCGGTTCTTTGTACTTCTTTACATTCTCTGATGATCTCTTTCGAGTTTCAGACCTATGTTCCTGTTGAAACACAAGTCCGAACCTTTTGAGATATTCACAGAATATAAGTTAGAAGTAGAGAACCAAAATACGGGTATAAGTATTATGTCCTTTGATGAGATCAAGGAGGAGAATACTTGAGCACGGAAATCCTGGACTATTCTAAAGGAGAATGAGATTCTCTCTCAGCATTACTCCTCCGAATACACCAAAGCACGATGGTATATCGGGGCGGAGCAATCACACCCTATATGATATGGTGTGCTCTATGATGAGTACTACTGAGTTACCTTTTTCCTATTGGGTGTTATGCACTTGAGAAGTTGCATACCTATTGAATAGGGTTCGAATCAAATCAGATGCCTACCACTTCATATGTGATATGGAAAGGGAAGAGCCCATATCTTAAGCTAGTTAAGATTTGGGGTTGTCCAGCCTTTATCTAAAAGCAAAATCCGGACAAGCTCAAGGCAAGGTCTGTTATGTAGAACTGGAAATGTTCCAGCTATACAGACTGCAGCTGATGATTTGATTGAACCAAAGGATTCAGTAGATTCCAACGAACCTCAGCCTCTCCGCCGATCTAGTAGGGTTCCTCACCCACCTGAGAGATACTTCTGTTTCTATATGACAGTGGGAGCGAGGATTGCATCATGAGATGATGACCCAACTAGTTTCGAGCTGGCCACCAGGAGTGTGACTCTGTAAGAATGGCTGGATGCTTATCGATCTGAGATGGAATCCTTATACACCAACAAAGTATGGACTTTGGTTGCTATATCTGAAGGGTTAAATCCCCATCAGGAGCAAGTATATCTTGAGAAGATTACTTCGTGTAGATGGAAAAGTTGAGACTTTCAAAGCTAGACTTGTTAAAGGTTTGCATCATTGACCAGGTGTGGATTATGTTGAAACCTTTTTTAAGGATCTATGCTTAAGTCCATCCAGATCCTACTTGCCACGGCTACATACCATGACTACAATATCTGGTGGTTAGGTGTCTTGACTGCTTTTCTAAATGATGATTTGGAAGAGAGCGTTTATAAGTACACAGCCAGAGGGCTTCGTAGACTAGTGGAAGCAGCGGAAACGTGAGCAAGGTGCTTTATAGGATAGAGCAGGCATCGCGGAGTTGGAACATTTGTTTTGATGTATTAGTCAAAGAAGTTAACATCATCAAAATGGTAGATGAACCTTGTATAAACAAAAAGGTAGTAGGGAGTATGGTGATGATCCTCGTAGAGTACGTGGATGACATACTCTTGATAGGGAAGGAGTTTCCTATGCTACGCTCGATCAATCTCCGCTTATCACTATAATTCTCCATATAGGTTCAAAGTGATACCTCCTAAATCCTGGGTTTTGGATCTATGAGATAGATCTAAATGGATGTTAGGATTCTCACTAGTTGTAGTGAGATGGTATCAATCGATCCTGGGGAGAATCACTGGAAAGGTTCCAGGGTGATAAGGACGACTGAATGTCAGTCACAGGCATTGTTTTTACCCTCAATCGAGGGACGGTATGTTGGAAGAGTTCCAAGCTAGATACCGTGACATACTAGACGATAAAGGAAGGATACATCGCTACTTAAGATGCTACCAAAGAGGCTGTTTGGGTGTATATAGGTTCATGAGATGAACTATGTTCCTCCCATTGTGTGACAATGGAGTTATGGCTTATACCGAGGAACGCCGGTCCCATCAGTGATCCAGACATATTCTAAGACAGTATCACCTGATCATGGAGATGGTTGATCTCCAAGGAGATCGAGGTTAGGAGAGTAGACTCAGAGGACAACACAGCGGATCCACTCACAAAGGCCTGTTCCCAGAGAGAGATTTTTATGGGATGGTTGAGTATGAGATACTGCAACCACTGCTATCAGATGGCCCTAGTGCAAGTGGGAGATTGTTAGTTATATGTATGCTCTAGAGGCCATTACTATACATAGGATGTATATTGTAGTGGATGCTGGGACATATATAGGGAGGACTTTCTTGCTCGACATGATAGTATGCTATCTGGTTACTCTTTGCCTTAACGTGTACATTGATTGTCTCTCTGATACATGTTGGTAAAGCCCTTAGGATGTGTACTTGACTACCCGGACTATGATGCAGATCATACTAGTGGGGACGGATAGTCTATAAGTACATCCTTCAAAGTCCCTAGTCGTGGGTGTATCGAGACGGGGCATCGATATACCAGAGTAGACTAGCGTGTACCTTCTCGACCCATATAGATGGGCGATGGATGATCCCATATCCATCGGTGTTTGACATCAGAGATGATATACGGGTGCTCAGTGGAGACTGGGTACACTGGACGGACTCGCCGAGAACTCCCAGATGGTATTATACCTTACGTCAGATGGCAGTTCTCTGGTGACACTGGTACAGAGTAGTCTGTTGACCCGAGGTCGTCATAGAGTCTTGTGTGGTTCCCACTGTGCTTTGATTTCCATCTTACCACATCCAAGAGGGCGTGCAAAACGGTGGTTTTTAGGTACAGTCCCGAATCACATGGAGGCAATGAGCGATAGGAGGGGATTCGTCTCTCCCGGTATAGGGGGTTGATGTTGCGCTGTGTTCGATTGGCTATAACCGGAAATCCCTGGCCAGGGTTGCTGAGATTTACTGGTAAGTGTTACCAGTAGTTTCTCGAATTGTTATAGACCTCATATCGACACGACTTATCAAGCTATTGGGGTCTGACGTTTACCACCCCTAGGCGAGATATGCGACATATCAGACGATCAGACCGGACTGTACGGTAGTGTTACTGGTTGGATTCACTGGAGTGTGAGCGGGCTTGGTCGTCGATCTTCAGATCGCTCAATACCCGGGTGGCCGTTACGTTTAGCAGACCGCTTGCGGCTTGTAGGTGTTTGATATGATCATCACCTACTGCCGGCGTATTGACGAGTCTTTAGAGTCCTACACAGAGGTTTCCTGGCTCAAGCGAAACGAAATAGGAGCGCATATGAGATATGTGCGGGACCGAGAATAATGCGTGTATGTGATACTGTATTCCATTCTCGCGATGAATGTATCGATTGGTTGTATGCGATATAACCTAGTTATCGATTCAAGGATTGATTCGATAAGCCGATACATTGTATACTAGTCGGTTGTGTGCGACATGACCGGATCATTGAATCAAGTGTTGATTTAATGATTTAATGCATAATTATATATTTGATATATTACTTTGCATTAACTAGTATTGGTTCACTTTAAATGGATTTTCTCACTTGGTTTGTGCACATTGTATATGTGATATACATTTGTACATATGATTGTATCATGTTTGATGATACATGATTGTTTAAGTGTATGTTAAGATTAAACCATGGTTATGTGATGGTTAGGGTTATGTTTTATTTACTTACTCATTTATTTATTTATTTCATTTTGGCAAAAGAAAAGAAATGGTGGCTAGCTTTGTTTTACATTGAAACTTCATGAAGGTTTGAAAAGTCCACCATTTTTGTTTCATGCCTAACCTAACCATTGACCTAACCCTAGTTTATTCTCTACACTTGACCATGGTTGATTATGATGAGTATTCTTTTATTTTCTATTTTGAAATTAACTTATCATAATATTTATCTTCTTCTTCTTCATCTTCTTCACTTGAAGAAGCTTGCTTCATCAATGGTGATTGATGAAAACAAGTGAGAAATCCAATTCTAAAGTCTACCCACTTCCTATTTCTTCATCCTCTACCTCTTGCCAAGTAGTAGAGTGTGTTTCCTTCACAAGTTTTCATGGCTTGGTGAAGGTGGAGCTTGATCTAGCGATGCCTCGACGTAGATCATCTTCGGCATGGACATCGACGACCTAGCTCGCCATTTCTCCGACGAAGCCGACGCTAGAGCCCGGGAATTCATTTGGACAGCGAGGGGACTTCGTTGCGGAGCTATGGAGGTGGAGCACCGGATCTACAAAGGTTGTATTTCCGTATTCTCTTAGTTAAGTGTTAACCAGTTTGCTTTTCTCCTAGACATCTAGCCAACGATCCGTAGTTTAGGGTTTCTCGGCACCGTTAAAAATTTAAATTGGCATGGTTGATGCCTTTTGAGACCTCTTGGGGGTGCCTAGGAAGCCTACAATAGGAAACTCCTTCCCTATCAAGAGTATGTCATCTACGTACTCTACGAGGATCACCACCATACTCCCTACTACCTTTTTGTATATACAAGGATCATCTACCATTTTGATGAAGTCAAAATCTTTGACTACCACATCAAAACAGACGTTCTAACTCCGCGATGCCTGATTTATCACATAAAACATCTTGCACACGTTTCCGCTGCTCCCACTGTCTACGAAGCCCTCTGGCTGTGTACTTATAGACGCTCTCTTCCAAATCATCATTTAGAAAAGCAGTCATGACACCCAACCGCCAGATATCGTAGTCATGGTATGTAGCCATGGTAAGTAGGATCTGGATGGACTTAAACATAGCTTTGAAAGTCTCAACTTTTCCATGTACACCAAGTAATCTTCTCAAGATATACTTGCTCCTGATGGGGATTTAACCCTTCAGATAAAGCAACCAAAGTCCATACTTTGTTGGTGTATAAGGATTCCATCTCAGATCGCTAAGCATCTCACAGAGTCCCACTCCTGATGGCCAGCTTGAAACAAGATGTGTTATCATCTCATGATGCAATCCTCGCTCCCACTGTTATAGAGAAACCGAAGTATCTCTCTGGTGGGTGAGGAACCCTACTAGATCGGCGGATAGGCTGAGGTTCGTTAGAAACTATTGAATCCTTCGGGTTTACCAAATCATCGGCTGCAGTTTGTATAGCTGGAACTCTTTCCAATTTTACCTCATGACCACTAATTTCTTCACAAGAAATTCCCTTTCACAAAGGTGGCATGCTGTAAAACAAAACATCTATTGTTCCTCGGTTTGGTAGAAGATATTCCCTTGCGAATGCTTGGGATATCCAACAAACTTCTACAGAACTGACTTTGCCTCGAGCTTGTCCTGATTATGCTTTTAGACATAGGCTGGACAACCTCAAATGTTAACATATTTAAGATATGGGCTCTTCCCATTCCATATCACATATGAATTGGTAGGCAACTGATTTGATTGGAACCCTATTCAATCGGTATGCAACTTCTCAAGTGCATAACTCCCAAAAGGAAATAGGAAACTCAGTAGTACTCATCATAGAGCGCACCATATCAAATTGGGTGTATTTGCTCCGCCCCGATACACTGACGTGCTGTGGTGTATTCGGAGGAGTAATGCTGAGAGAGAATCTCATTCTCCTTTAGAATAGTCCAGGAATTCCGTGCTCTAGTATTCTCCTCCCTGATCTCATCAAAGGACATAATACTTATACCCGTTTTTGGTTCACTACTTTTAACTTATATTCTGTGAATATCTCAAAAGCTTCAGGCTTGTGTTTCAACAGGAACACATGTGCGAATCTTGAGAGATCATCAGTGAATATAATAAAGTACAAAGAACCGGTTTTGGCATGTGTAGACAGGGGACTTTACATACATCATCATGTATCAATCCCAAGAGTTCACTAACTCCTTCTCTATTTCCAATAAACAGAGCTGTGTCATCTTATCTTTGTGACATGACTGGCAAGTTTTTACAAGATGCAAATCCAAACTAATTTAAATATGCATCTTTATGTAACTTAGCTAGTCGGGTCGCATTGATATGACCTTGTCTACAATACCTCAAGAAGGATCCGTTCATTTCTGAACTCTTCATCTTGTGTATGTTCTGTATATTAAGAACTGTGGTTTGATTTAGAACGTCTATGCTTTTAGATAACGTGCCTGAACCGATCAACTCTTGATATAGGAAATGTTCAAAACAATATCCAACAATACAAAATTATATCCTTCTTTACTAATAAAGAGACTGATATGCTGTTGTATATCAGGTTCGGTATCTAATAACATTCGTTCAGAATCAATGTATTCTGGTAATACTTGGTGATAACTGCCAACAGACTTAGCTGCAACACTTGCATCATTTCCAACTCTTGAAACTTATCACCTGTTCTCAGTTCTCTACCTATTTGTAGCCCATGTGAAAAATTACATTTGCGGGATCCTGATCCGGTATCTCATACCCAGGACGTAAAGGATACTGAGAAACATTTCTCGGTAATGAACACACCCGAAGAAGATGTATCAGCATGCACTTTCTTCGTTTGGGTGGCACGTGAATTCTGGTAATCCCCTATTTCCTGCTCTGTCTTATAACAATTATAAGTTGGAGCGGGACCAACGTTCCTTAGCGCAGTATAACAAGCGGGTTCGGTCAATACATCCGTATTATTATCTTAATTAAGGCGTGACATGGTCTCTACCTGGAGAGAGAGAAGAAAACACTCAGCGTGCGCTTGTTACAAGATTAGATTGGTTATCAATTTATCTAATCAGGATGGCGCCCACTGTTTTAATCAAATCTTCCTTCAAACCCTAAAAGGAATGACTAGCCGGGATTAATTACACTCTACAAGTTCGCCAATCTTTCAGCCAGGCCAGTGCCGGTACTTTGAGGAGATTCCCCGTGCTTTCGCAAGGACCTAATTAAATTAAACCTCGTTTCCCAGGGGCGTAACCCCGTCAACACCTTTCTAGACACCTACTTGATCGGTTAATTGTAATGTGTAAAACTCTCCCAGGAGTAACTCTTACTCACAGCGGGTATCGTGATCCAACTATCTCATATAAGGTATGCAATCTCATTGCAAATTTTAACTCTAGAAATTCCCAATAATATTTTACCCCTAGCGTCCTATGACCTTGACGGAGGCCAAACTACCCATAGTCCGCTAGTCAAGTTCAACCCGTTCATTTCTTGATTGAATTAAACCCACCCGCACGACCCTTGACGAAGGCCAAACTACGCCGTACGAATACCCTAATCCAATCGCATCGTATGCTAGCAGATAAGCACTAGTTTGCTACCGTACACTACGCCTTGACGGAGGCCAAACTACCGCAGCACGAATACTAAGTAGTACTTATCTGATATGACGAAGGGCTACGACAGGTTTTTAGGAAAACCCTTTGCGTAATGAACTTGATATCGTTGTAGAATCGAGTGATTTTGAATGGAATGTTTTTGAGGCCTTTTCTAGTTTTGCTAAAGAGGTCACTCCTGGTGAAGGGATCGTCGGCTCTTTCATCATCGAATAAGGTGCAGGATATTTCACAAATATCACTATGCAAAGCAAAAACTATAAAAACAATCAAAAGACAAACCGAGTTTGTAGCATCTGCTAGTTTCGCTAAAGAGGTCACTCCCGGTGAAGGGATCTCGGCTCTTTCCTTATCGAATAAGGTGCTGGATGTTCAACAAGGAACACCGCTATGCAAAGCAAGAACTAGAGCTACCAGTTTTTAAACAAGTTTCTACAACATCTTTAGGTTTCTTTTCGTTTCATTAATCTCATTAATGAAGTCCCATTTTATTATGCTTCACAAGCATCACATTTGAAACGAAATCTGCAATATAACATATATCTCATATATATATAATATAAATATTCGTCTCAGGCAGTAATATGTACCGGTAGGTACTCCAGTATTATCTCAGGGTGTTCTGGGCTACTCTCTGACATGACTTATACTGCTATTGGGGGTCTGACTTTACCAGCCCCTAGTCCGATATGCGATACTCATAGACGAACGGACAGGACTGTATGTATATTGTCACTGTTAGGCTCAGTAGGGTTTCTGGATGAGTTCGCTCGTCAGCTTCCCTTCCAATCAATACATAGGCAACCGTTACGTACAGCCAGTACCTCTGACGTGCTAGTGGTTATACCCAGTGGCTGTGTGTTGATGAGTCATTAGAGTCCCCCACAGTCTGTTTCCCAAGTTCGGGCGAAACGTTGTAGAGGCCGTATGGTTTTATGGCAGGTTTCGGAAAATGCACGTGCGTTTTCGCACGTGTCATATTTCGGGCAAATAATACTGGTAGGCTTTGGTTTAAGCCGGATCCGAGTATTATATTGTGTAGATATAATATCTTTGTCTCAGTTGCATTTGTATTCGGTCGTAATATAAATGCGGGTATGTTTATACTGTTACGGGGTTATCCTGAAATTCGTTTCGGGATCGCTTTTGGAAGTTGCCAGTTTCCAGTTTTCTATTGGCCGTATTAAACATTCGGTTTAATACGGATTTATCTTTTCGTCATGATGGTGAGTCATGAGTGTGTGGAAGCTTCTAGATGGTGACTAGGATTAGTGACTCATTATTGCATTAATGCTTTTTGATGACTAGGTTAGATGACTCTTCATTTGCATTAAATGTTTTTTGCAAGGTGTATTATGAATCATTCATTCTCATTTAATGTTATGGTCACCTACTTGCTTCCTACACTCACCCCCCACCTCCTTATAGTGGCCGGCCCCTTGAGTGAGAAGGAGATGATGGATTGGTAAAAAGATTATGGCTGTTGATTTGGAAAAGATTATAGTTTTGGATTCATAGAAATTAGATAGCCTCATTTCTCATTTCACCCGATCCAAAAGGCAACTTCATTAACCGTTCGTCCATGGCTTAGGATGAAGTAAGACAAAGTGTTCTACTCATTCTCTACATCAATCTTGGTCATCTCTTTTAGCAAACTTGATGATCGAGTTGCCTTGGTTCAGAGGCGGGATCCCGTTTAAAGATCCTTCGACGTGGTTCCACCTAGACGAGGAGACTGGAGATTCAGGAGATCGGAGCAGCCGCAACAAAGCGTGGGATGATGATTGAAGACTGAAGGACTCGGATCGTTCGGTATAATATTTCTACCCACTTTGTAGTTTGTTAGTTTAGCTTTATTGGCAAATCCGGGTTATAGTATGTGATAGCGCCAGCTAAAAAGTTTTTGTTCCGCATTTGGCGTCTGTTAGACGGACGGGGCGCTACCTTGTACTTACAGTGGTATCAGAGCCTCACCATCAAGCTGTACTAACTTGTGCTAACGCGTTTAAAATATCAATCGAACGGAATTTCAAAAACTGCAATTTCTCTGTTCAATGTTTCAGTCGATTTTAAATCTGGCCTAAAAATTATTTTGAGCATCGCAGAAAATTGAGCAGGGTTTTTAAGCAAACTGTACAAATTTGGTTACGTGATCCTACAGTACCACCGCAGATCCGCGGTCAAACCTAGGGTTTGACCGCGCATCCGCGGCCAGTATGTGGGACCAGTGGTCCAAATTTGTACAGTGGCTTATTAACAGGAAATTGTGGTTTCTAGTATATTTCATTTGGGCCCAAATTTTATTACTGTACACCAGATGTACGTGGGGCCCACTTCGGGAAGTTTTGTCGATCGAAATTTTAAACTTGTTAGTATGCAGTATTTACATTATATCTCCGACCATGAATATCATTCGAGCGGTAAATTGCGTCTAATTGCTATAGTCCTTTTAGACGGATTTGCGAACGTGACATTCGCGTTGATGTTCTGTGTTGTGCTGTGATGTTGCGGATTTGTCGTGGTGGATAGCAGTGTGCAATGGCAGTGCTGTTTGGATTTATTTGTACATTTGATATTGCGTGGCGAGCATCCAACATGTGGACTGCCGTCACTGCATGTTTGTATAATATTCTTTTTAGGGCACGACCGGGCTGAGGTCGATGTACCTATTATACATATTTTTATTATTTCTGCACTAGGTTTACCCCGCGACGGAGTGCACGGATAGCCGGGTTCTGGAGGGCAACGGGTCCGTATCTTATGGCTTTGAGAGGCAAAGGGGCCTCACTCTAGAATTGGCAGACTATTCGCCGCACTCGTAAGGGGTACAGGTTGACCCAAAGAGGGGTACTCATGTTACCATATTCCGTGAAGTGCCGGGTGGTCCATTCACTATGCTTTAAGGGGGCTGCCTCTCTTCAGGTTTTGGCGGGTAACTTGCCGCACCTGTAGGGGTCTAGGTTTCATTGCACAGGCTATCCACACGACCAGGGTAACGTCGGGTTTCAGTAGCGGCTCTGTGAAACCCGGGGATCCCAGATTATCTGTATTGTTCTGTGATGCTTATTACTTTTCTGTGATTTTGCATATTATCACGCCTGGAGCGATTATTGTATATTGGTATATATACTATTAGATGTTGTATATGTTTTACACCCGCGCTGTTAGTTGTATGTATGCCCTAGAGGCCAGTATTGTACAGATGATGTACATTATATTGGATGCTTGGACATATATAGAGATGACTTTCTTGCTCGATATGATAGTATGCTATCTGGTTGCTCTTTATCTTAACATGTACACTTGTCTCTTTAAACTGTCTTATAGTTACATGTTGATAAAGCCCTTAGGATGTGTACTTGACTACCTGGACTATGATGCAGATCATACTAGTGGGGACATGGTAGTCCATAAGTACATCCTTCAAGGTCCCTAGTTGTGGGTGTATCGAGACGGGGCATCGATATACCAGTGTAGACTAGCGTATATGCTTCTCGACCCATGAGATGGGCGATGGATGATCCTATATCCATTGGTGTTTGACATCAGAGATGGTATACGGGTGCTCAGTGGAGACTGGGTACACTGGACGGACTCGCCGAGAACTCCCAAATGGTATTATACCTCACGTCAGATGGCAGTTCTCAGGTGACACTTGTGCAGGTTAGTGTGTAGACCCGAGATCGTCATAGAGTCTTGTGTGATTCCCACTGTGCTTTGATCTCCACCTTACCACGTCCATGAGGGTGTGCAAAGCGGTGGTTTTAGGGTACAGTCTCGAGTCACATGGAGGCAATGAGCGATAGGAAGGGTTTCGTCTCTCCCGGTATTGGGGGTTGATGTTGTGCTGTACTCGATTGGCCGTAACAGGGAAGTCCCTGGCCAGGGCTGATCAGAGATCTGCTGGTAAGTGTTAACAGTAGTTTCTCGACCCGTTATGAGCCTCATATCGGTTATTGGGGTCTGACGTTTACCACCCCTAGACTTGATATGCGACATATCAGACGAACAGACCGGACTGTACGGTAAGTGTTACTGGTTGGATTCACAGGAGTGTGAGCGGGCTAGCTCATCGATCTTCTGATCGCTCAATACCCGGATGGCCGTTACGTTTAGCAGACCGCTTGCGGCTTGTGGGTGCTTGATATGATCATCATCTGCTGCCGGCGTATTGACGAGTCTTTAGAGTCCTACATAGAGGTTTCCTGGCTCAAGCGAAACGAAATAGGAGCGCATATGAGATATGTGCAGGACCGAGAATAATGCGTGTATGTGATACCGTATTCCATTCTCACGATGAATGTATCGATTGGTTATATGCGATATAACCTAGATATCGAATCAAGGATTGATTCGATAAGCCGATACATAGGATACTAGTCGGTTGTATGCGATATGACCGGATAGTTAAATCAAGTGTTGATTTAATGATTTAATGTATAATTATATATTTGATATATTACTTTGCATTAACTAGTATTGGTTCACTTTAAATGGATTTTCTCACTTGATGTGCAAGTTGTATATGTGATATATTTTTATGCACATGTTTGTATCATGTTTGATGATACTTGCTCATTTGGTTAAGTGTAAAGAATTAAACCTTGGTTAAGTAAATGGTTAGGGTTTTTATTTATTCATTCATTTATCTTTTTAATTTGGATTAAAAAGAAATTGCAAAAGAAAACAAAATGGTTGCTATCATTCTTGAAGCTTGTTGAAGCTTCATGAAGCTTTGACCAAAGTGACCATTTTGTCTTCATGCTTAACCCTAACCATTCATCTAACCTTAGTCAATTCTCTACACCTAACCATGGTTCATATTATGATAAGTATTCATTTCTTTTGCATTTTAAAATAATACTCATCATATTCTATCTTGAGCTTCTTCTTCTTCTTCAAGAAAAAGCTTGCCATCATCAATGGCTTCTTGAGTAAAAGTGTGAGAAATCCAATTCTAAAGTGAACCCACCTCCTATTTCTTCACCCTCTACCTCTTGCCAAGTAGTATAGGGTGTTTTCTTCACAAGTTTCACATCTTAGTGAAGTCGGAGCTTGATCTTGTGTAATCTCGACGTAGATCATCTTCGGCATCGTAGCCGACGACTGTTCCGCTCATTTCTCCGATGAAGCCGATGCGAGAGTCCGGGATTCGAGATGGACAGCGAGGGGACAACTACGTAGAGCTAAGGAAGTGGATAACCGGATCTACAAAGGTTGTAGTTTCCTACTTTTAGTTAAGATGTTAACTAGTTTCCTTTTTCGCCTAAAATTCTAGTTAACGATCCGTATTAGAGTTTCTCGGCACTTGTAAAATTTGAAATTGGCATGGTTGATGCCTTGTGAGACCTCTTGAGAGTGCCTAGGAACCCTACAGTGGTACAGAGCCTAGCTAGAGGCTTAGGCGATGCGTAGACGAAGTTTGAAAGCCGAACGAACTCGAAATCCTCAAAATTTCATGCTCTCTGGACTTTTTTCAAAAACTGGGTTTTTTCCAGATTAAAAATGCTTAAAATATTCAGCATGAAGTTCTAAGAATTACGGTGCAAAATTGGCCAAAAGATACCTTTAAACTGCGGCGGAACCGCGGCAGAAGCCTAGCTTCTGCGGCGGTTCCGCGGCCAATTGATGACATCAGCCAACCATTTTTGCACAGTAATTCCTATTTTATGGTGCTGGATTTTATGGGAATTTTTAATATTTATTCAAGAGTTGAATATTCTGGGTTGTTTTGGGGATTCGTTTATTCGATCGGATTATCAAGCTTTGTCTATGTGTCTTTCCGGATAATTATTGAATATGTTAAAAAGTTCGACCGGATATAAATACCCAATCTTTCCCCTGCCTGAAAATTTCCAAGTGTTGGATTTTTCCGAGGTTTAAAGACGTTCTAAGTAGTGCAAGTAACGCGATGGTCCCTCTAGAAGACAACAAACCTTAACTCGATTATGTGACCGTCTTGAACTGCCCTTTGAACCTTCGGGTTTGGGGCAGTACGGCGTGCCACATGTGAGGCGTTGGCTTGACCCTTCTACGGCTGGACCGTTGGTACTGAGGCACGAAGTGAATGTCTTTGAACTTATTTCATGAGTTGAGCTGATTCGGGAAAACTTGGGTGTTCGATTGTTCGATCGGAAAGTTTAACATTTTCTATCTTATTCGGAATGTGATACAATAATTGGAATTCACAAACAGTTATGAGATAACTGGATGAATATTATAAATCTAGCGGTTTAGTCTCACTTGATATTGAAAAGAGTTTTCGATAATGGGACTAAAATGCGGGGTTTATAATTGTTAGGCATGTGATGTCTAAGTATTTCATTTGATTAGGCATGCGATGTCTAATGAGGCTGTGGATTCCAGCTGTTGTAGTTTTACACTTTCTTTTCTGTGACCGTAAGTGTAATATGTGATATCGCCGGTTTCGTTGCTATATGTCAACGACAATTGGGATGCGCATATTTACTTACGTTGATGACATGTGATATTATGTGTTGCTGAATATGTTATATTGGATTGTCGTGTTTGAATAGCCGGGGGTTTTTATATGAGATGAGTGTTTTTCATTTTCATTCATGTAAAAACTTGTATATAATATTCTTTTATTTGGGGCACTTCCAAGTTGCGGAAGCTGTCACCCTTTGTATATTATTTACTTTTCTGCACTAGGATAGACCCAAGGAGGGGAGCACAAGTAACCGGGTTCTAGAGTCCAGTCGGAGACCATCTCGAGGAGTCGAGTCCGGGTCTCCTAACTCTAGAATTGGTAGGGTTGCTTGCCGCTCTCGTAGGGGTCTAGGGGTGTGGGTTTGGCTATTCATCACGACCGTGGAATCCGTGTTTTATACTGACTCGTATTAAAAACACGGACGTCCTAGTATATCCAATATTTCATATGATTCTTCTGCTGCGATATCTATGATGTGATCATGTGATATGTTCTGTGATGGAAACTTTATATAGTATATATGATATATTATATAGACGTTACTTATGTTTTGCACCCGTACTAGCCCTGCCCTGCTCTGTCGTTAGTTACCTAACCTAACGGTGCATGAGGGGACATCGAGGCGAATGCGGATGGCATAAGTGTACGTCGTATTTATCTGTGATGTTTAGGTATTTAAATGATGGGACTTCATTATTGTGATTAATGAAATAAAAGAAACCTAAAGATGTTGTAGAATCGAATTTCTAAATAAAACAGGTAGCTACAGTTCTTGCTTTGAACAGAGGTATATATGATATACCCTGCACCTTATTCGATGAGGAAATGACCGAGATCCCTTCACCGGGAGTGACTCATTTAGCAATAACTGACAGACGCTACACACTCGGTTTGCTTTTGATTGCTTTTGGAGTTTTACTTTGCACAGTGATATATATGATATATCCCGCACCTCATTCGATGAGGAAAGGGCCGACGATCCCTTCACCGGGAGTGACCCCTTTAGCAAAACTAGAAAAGCCTCAAAATCACTCCATTTCAAAACTTCATTTGATTCTACAACGATATCAAGTTCATTACGCTCATGGTTTTCAGAAAAACCTACGTAGCCCTCCGTCAATTCAGATATGTAATATTCAGTATTCGTGCTACGGTTGTTTGGCATGCGTCAAGGCGTAGTGTACGGTAGCTGATTATTACATATCTGTAGCATGAGATGCGATTGGATTAAGGTATTCGTACGGCGTTGTTTGGCATGCGTCAAGGGTCGTACGGGTGGGTTTAATTCGATCACGAATTGTACGGGTTGAACTTGACTAGCGGACTATGGGTTGTTTGGCATGCGTCAAGGTCATAGCACGCTAGGGGCAAAATATTATCTGGAATTTCAAGTGTTGAAATTTGCAATGAGATTGCATACCTTCTATGAGATAGTTGGATCCCGATACCCACTGCGAGTAAGAGTTACTCCTGCGAAAGTTTTACACATTACAATTAGCCGATCAAGTAGGTGTCTAGAAAGGTGTCAACGGGGTTACGCCTCTGGGAAAACGAGGTTTACATTAATTAGGTTCGTGCGAAAGCACGGGGGACCTACCTTAAAGTACCGACACTGGCCTGGCTGAAATATTGGCGAACTTGTAGTGTGTAATTAATCCCGGCTAGTCTTTCCTTTTATGGTTTGAAGGAAGATTTGATAAAAACCAGTGGGAGCCATCCTGATTAGATAAGATAATAACCAATCTGATCTTGCAAGAGCATACGCTAAAGTGTTTTCTTCTCTCTCTCTCCAGGTAGCGACCATTTCATGCCTAATAAAGAAAATAATATGGATGTATTGACCGAACCCGCATGTTATACTGTGCTGGGGAATGTTGGTTCCGTTCTTTCTTATAAGAGTTATAGGAATGAACAGGACATAGGGGAATACCAGGATTCCCATGCCACCCGAATGAAGAAAGTACATGTTGATGCATTTTCTTCGGGTGTGTTCGTTACTGAGAACTGTTTCTCCATTTGCTCTACGTCCTGAGTATTAGATACCGGGTCAGGATCCCATGTATGTAATCAGTTACATGGGCTAAGGAAAGATAGAGAACTTGGAGAAGGTGATAAAGACTTTAGAGTTGGAAATGGTGCAATTGTTGCAGCTAAGACTGTCGGGGAATATCACCTTGCATTACCAACTGGTAATACATTGGTTCTGAACGAATGCTATTACATGCCGAACCTGATATGCAATATGTTAGTTATATGTATGCCCTAGAGGCCATTACTATACATAGGATGTATATTGTAGTGGATGCTGGGACATATATAGGGAGGACTTTCTTGCTCGACATGATAGTATGCTATCTGGTTGATCTTTACCATAACGTGTACACTGATAGTCTCTCTGTTACATGTTGGTAAAGCCCTTAGGATGAGTACTTGACTACCTGGACTATGATGCAGATCATACTAGTGGGGACAGGTAGTCCATAAGTACATCCTTCAATGTCCCTAGTCGTGGGTGTATCGAGACGGGGCATCGATATACCAGAGTAGACTAGCGTATACCTTTTCGACCCATACAGATGGGCGATGGATGATCCCATATCCATTGGTGTTTGACATCAGAGATGATATACGGGTGCTCAGTAGAGACTGGGTACACTGGACGGACTCGCCGAGAACTCCCAGATGGTATTATACCTCACGTCAGATGGCAGTTCTCTGGTGACACTGGTACAGAGTAGTCTGTTGACCCGAGATCGTCATAGAGTCTTATGTGGTTCCCACTGTGCTTTGATTTCCAACTTACCACGTCCAAGAGGGTGTGCAAAACGGTGGTTTTTGGGTACAGTCCCGAGTCACATGGAGGCAATGAGCGATAGGAGGGGATTCGTCTCTCCCGGTATAGGGGGTTGATGTTGCGCTGTGTTCGATTGGCTATAACAGGAAATCCCTGGCCAGGGTTGCTGAGATTTACTGGTAAGTGTTACCAGTAGTTTCTCGAACAGTTATAGACCTCATATCGACACGACTTATCGAGCTATTGGGGTCTGACGTTTACCACCCCTAGACGAGATATGCGACATATCAGACGATCAGAACGGACTGTACGGTAGTGTTACTGGTTGGATTCACTGGAGTGTGAGCGGGCTTGCTCGTCGATCTTCAGATCGCTCAATACCCGGGTGGCCGTTACGTTTAGCAGACCGCTTGCGGCTTGTGGATGTTTGATATGATCATCATCCGCTGCCGGCGTATTGACGAGTCTTTAGAGTCCTACACAGAGGTTTCCTGGCTCAAGCGAAACGAAATAGGAGCGCATATGAGATATGTGCGGGACCGAGAATAATGCGTGTATGTGATACCGTATTTCATTCTCGCGATCAATGCGTCGAATGGTTGTATGCGATATAACCTAGTTATCGATTCAAGCGTTGATTCGATAAGCCGATACATTGGATACTAGTCGGTTATATGCGATATGACCGGATCATTGAATCAAGTGTTGATTTAATAATTTAATGCATAATTATATATTTGATATATTACTTTGCATTAACTAGTATCGGTTCACTTTAAATGGATTTTCTCGCTCAGGTGTGCGCATTGCATATGCGATATGTTTTGTGCACTTGCTTGTATCATATTTGATGGTGCATGCAAAAATGGTTAAGTATAAAGAATTAAACCTTGGTTAAAGGAATGGTTAGGGTTTATTATTTGTTATTCATTTATCTTATTTAATTATCTATTTATTTTTGATAAATGAATAAATGAAAAGATAATGAGGAAAAAGGTTGCTTTCTTTTGATCCTTCATGAATATTCATGAAGACTTTGACCATTTTGTCTCATGCTTAACCCTAACCACTTCTATTAACTCAAGTTAATTCTCTACACCTAACCATGGTGAGAATTATGATAAGAATGGATTTTTCCTTTTATTTTAATTCTTATCATAATATTTATCTTCTTCTTGCTCTTCTTCTTCTTCATGAAGAAGCTTGTCTTCATCAATGGCATAATGAGCATATGAGTGAGAAATCCAATTCTAAAGTCTACCCACTTCCTATTTCTTCATCTTCTACCTCATGCTAAGTAGTAGAGTGTGTTTCCTTCACAAGTTATCATGGTTTGGTGAAGGTGGAGCTTGATCTAGCGATGCCTCGACGTAGATCATCTTCGGCATGGACATCGACGACCTAGCTCACTTATTCTTCGACGAAGCCGACGCTAGAGCCCGGGAGTTCACTTGGACAGCGGAGAGGACTTCGTTGCGGAGCTATGGAGGTGGAGCACCGGATCTACAAAGGTTGTATTTCCGTATCTCTTAGTTAAGTGTTAACTAGTTTGCTTTTTCGCCTAGATTTCTAGCAAACGATCCGTACACTAGGGTTTCTCGGCACCATAATTTTTGAAATTGGCATGGTTGATGCCTTGTGAGACCTCTTGAGAGTGCCTAGGAACCCTACAGTGGTATCAGAGCCTAGCTAGAGCCTTAGGCGAAGTCTAGACGGATTTTGAACTCCGAACGAACACGAAACCCATCACAAAACATGCTCTCTGTCCAGATTTTAAAAATGTGGATTTTTGTGTATTAAAAATGTCTAGAAAATTCAGTAAACAATTCTAAGGATTACGGTAAAAACTCAGGCCCATGATTCATTTAAACGGCGGCGGAACCGCGGCAGAAGCCCAGCTTCTGCGGCGGTTCCGCGGCATGTTGTTGACATCATCATTCACTGTTTGTACTGTAATTCATTATTTCTGGTGCTAGATTTTCTGGAATTTTTTAATATTTATTCAAGAGTTGAATTTTCTGCAGTTGTTTTGGGGATTCGGAGTTTCGATCGGGTTATCAAATTTTGTCTGTTTGGCTTTCCGGATAAATTCTAGAATATGTTAAAAAGTTCGACCGGATATAAATACCCAATTTTTCCCCTGTCGGGAAATTTCCAAGTGGTGGATTTTTCCGTAGTTTAACGACGTTCGAAGTAGTGCAAGTAACGCGATGGACCCTCTAGGAGACAACAAACCTTAACTCGATTATGTGACCGTCTTGAACTGCCCTTTGAACCTTCGGGTTTGGGGCAGTACGGCGTGCCACATGTGAGGCGTTGGCTTGACCCTTCTACGGCTGGACTGTTGGTACTGAGGCACGAACTGAATGTTGTTAGACTTATTTCATGTGTTGATCTGTATCGGGAAAACTTGGGTGTTTGACTGTTCGATCGAAAAGTTTAACATTTTCTGTTTATCTGGAATGGGATACAATAATTGGAATTCACAATAGTTATGTGATAACCGAATGAATGTTATAAACGTAGCACTTTAGTCTCACTTGATCGGTTGCTACGGAATTTTGATGTGATCAAAAGTCCGTCGCAATCACGTAGCGTACGCGGATACTCGCCGGGTAAACTTAATAGACAGCCTCACTCCATAGCCCCGACCAAGTGACTGTAGGAGAACCCCGTCGCCGAAAGCATCCGTTCGGGTGCTCGCGGTAGCGGTGTTCCGCCTTGGTGCACTTCGTCGACGGTAACAGGGGTGCGGCCGTCTACTGAAGTTTGCGACGAGTATTCGATCAGGATGCCGGGAATCTTGTTGAATTGCCCGACTTGACATTGAAAAGTGTTTTCGATTATGAGACTAAAATGCGGGGTTTATAATTGTTAGGCATGCGATGTCTAAGGAATTCATTTGGTCAGGCATGCGATGTCTGAGGTGGTTGCGGATTCCAACTGTTGTAGTTTTACACTTTCTTTTCTGTGACCGTAAGTGTAATATGTGATATCGCCGGTTTCGTTGCTATATGTCAACGACAATTGGGATGCGCATATTTACTTACGTTGATGACATGTGATGTTATGTGTTGCTGGATATGTTATATTGGATCGTCGTGTTTGAATAGCCGGGGTTTTTTATGTGAGATGAGTGTTTTTCATTTTCATTCATGTAAAAACTTGTATGTAATATTCTTTTATTGGGGCACTTCCAGGTTGCGGAAGTTGTCACCTGTTGTATATTATTTACTTTTCCGCACTAGGATAGACCCAAGGAGGAGAGCACAAGTAACCGGGTTCTGGAGTCCAGTGGGAGACCAACTCGAGGAGTCGGGTTCGGGTCTCCTAACTCTAGAATTGGTAGGGTTGCTTGCCGCTCTCGTAGGGGTCTAGGGGTGTGGGTTTGGCTATTCATCACGACCGTAGAATCCGGGTTTTATACTGGCTCGTATTGAAAACACGGACGTCCTAGTATATCCAATATTTCATATGATTCTTCTGCTGCGATATATGTGATGTGATCATGTGATGTTCTCTGATAGATACAGTATATAGTATATATGATATATTATATAGACGTTACTTATGTTTTACACCCGTGCTAGCCCTGCCCCGCTCTGCCGTTAGTTACCTAACCTAACGGTGCACGAGGGGACATCGAGGCGAATGCGGATGGCATAAGTGTACGTCGTATTTATCTGTGATGTTTAGGTACTTAAATGATGGGACTTCATTAATATGATTAATGAAATAAAAGAAACCTAAGATGTTGTAGAATCGAATTTCAAAATAAAACAGGTAGCTACAGTTCTTGCTTTGCACAGCGGTATATGTGATATATCCTGCACCTTATTCGATGAGGAAAGGACCGAGATCCTTTCACCGGGAGTGACTCCTTTAGAAATAACTGGCAGATGCTACACACTCGGTTTGTCTTTTGATTGCTTTTAAGTGTTTTTGCTTTGCACAGCGATATATATGATATATCCCGCACCTCATTCGACGAGGAAAGGACCGACGATCCCTTCACCGGGAGTGACTCCTTTAGCAAAACTAGAAAAGCCTCAAAAACACTCCATTTTTAAAATCATTTGATTCTACAACGATATCAAGTTCATTACGCAATAGGTTTTCAGAAAAACCTGTCGTAGCCCTCCGTCATTTCAGATAAGTAGTAGTTAGTATTCGTGCTACGGTTGTTGGCCTGCGTCAAGGCGTAGTGTGCGGTAGCTAACTGGTGCTTATCTGCATAGGCATATGATGTGATTGGATTAGGGTAGTCGTGCGACTTTGTTGGCCTGCGTCAAGGGTCGTGCGGGTGGGTTTAATTCAATCAGGAAATGACTGGTTGAACTTGACTAGCGGACTATGGTTTGTTGGCCTGCGTCAAGGTCATAGGACGCTAGGGGCAAAAGATTATCGGGAATTTCATGTGTTGAAATTTGCAATGAGATTGCATAGCTTCTATGAGATAGTTGGATCCCGATACCCGCTGCGAGTAAGAGTTACTCCTGGGAGAGTTTTATACATTACAATTAGCCGATCAAGTAGGTGTCTAGAAAGGTGTTAACGAGGTTACGCCTCTGGGAAAACGAGGTTTTACATTAATTAGGTTCGTGAGAAAGCACGGGGGACCTCCCTCAAAATACCGACACTGGCCTGGCTGAAAGATTGGCGAACTTGTAGTGTGTAATTAATCCCGGCTAGTCTTTCCTTTTAGGGTTTGAAGGAAGATTTGATAAAAAGCAGTGGGAGCCATCCTGATTAGATAAAATAATAACCAATCTATTCTTGCAAGAGCGCACGCTGAGTGTTTTCTTCTCTCTCTCTCCTGGTAGCGACCATATCACGCCTTAATCAAGATAATAATACGGATTTTTGACCGAACCCGCTTGTTATACTGAGCTGGGGAACGTTGGTCCCGCTCCAACTTATAATTGTTATAAGACAGAGCAGGAAATAGGGGATTACCAGAATTCCCGTGCCACCCAAACGAAGACAGTGCTTGTTGATGCATCATCTTCGGGTGTGTTCATTACAAAGAACTGTTTCTCTGTATCCTCTACGTCCAAGGTATGTGATACCAGATCAGGATCCCAGATATGTAATCTGTTACATAGGGCTACAGAAAGGTAGAGAACTGAGAACGGGTGATAAGTTTCATGAGGCAGAAAACGGGGCAAGAGTTGCAGCCAAGTCTGTTGGTCACTGTCACCCTGTATTACCAATACATTGATTCTGAACGAATGTTATTAGATACCGAACCTGATATACAAAATCATATCTGTCTCTTTATTAGTAAAGAAACGGTAAAATTTTGTATTGTTGGATAATGTTTTGAACATTTCCTATATCAAAAGTTGATCGGATCAGGCACGTTATCTAAAAGCGTTGATGTTCTAAATCAAACTACAGTTCTTTAGTATACGGAACACACACAAGAGGAAGAGTTCAGAAATGAACGAATCCTTCTTGAGGCATTGTAGACTAGGTCATATCAATGTGACCCGACTAGCTGAAGTTACATGTAGATGCATATTTAAATCTGTTTGAATTTACATCTTATGAAACTTGCCAGTCATGTCAGAAAGATATAATGACACCAGCTCTGTTTATTGGAAACAGAGAAAGAGTTAGTAAACTCTTGGGATGATACATGTTGATGTATGTAGGTCCCCTGTCTACACATGCCAAGACTGGTTCTTTATACTTCATTATATTCTCTGATAATCTCTCAAGATTCAGTCATATGTTCCTGTTGAAACATGAGTCCGAACCTTTTGAGATATTCACAGAATATAAGTGAGAAGTAGAGAACCAAAATACGGGTATGAGTATTATATCCTATGATGAGATCAGGGAGGAGAATACTTGTGCATGGAATTCCTGGACTATTCTAAAGGAGAATGAGATTCTCTCTCAGTATTACTCCTCTGTATACACCATAGCACGATGGTATATCGGGACGGAGCAGATACACCCTATTTGATATGGTGTGCTCTATGCTGAGTACTACTGAGTTACCTATTTCTTTTTGGGAGTTATGCACTTGAGAAGATGCATACCTATTGAATAGGGTTCAAATCAAATCAGTTGCCTACCGCTTCATATGTGATATGGAAAGGGAAGAGCCCATATCTTAAGTTGGTTAAGATTTGGGGTTGTCCGGGCTATGTCTAAAAGCAAAATCCGGACAAGCTCGAGGCAAGGACTGTTATGTAGAACTGGAAATGTTCCAGCTATACAAACTGCAGCTGATGATTTGAAAGAACCAAAGGATTCAATAGTTACCAATGAACCTCAGCCTCTCCGCCGATCTAGTAGGGTTCCTTACCCACCTGAGAGATACTTCGTTTTCTCTATGACAGTGGGAGCGAGGATTGCATCATGAGATGATGACCCAACTAGCTTCGAGCAGGCCATCGAGAGTAAGAATCTGTAAGAATGGCTGGATGTTTAGCGATCTGAGATGGAATCCTTATACACCAACAAAGTATGGACTTTGGTTGCTATATCTGAAGGATTAAATCCCCATCAGGAGCAAGTATATCTTGAGAAGATTACTTGGTATAGATGGAAAAGTTGAGACTTTCAAAGCTAGACTTGTTAAAGGTTTGCATAATTGACCAGATATGGATCATAATGAAACCTTTTTCTAAGGATCTATGCTTAAGTCCATCCAGATCCTACTTGTCACAGCTACATACCATGACTACGATATCTGGTGGTTGGGTGTCATGACTGCTTTTCTAAATGATGGTTTAGAAGAGTGCATCTATAAGTACACAGCCAGAGGGCTTCGTAGACAGTGGGAGCAGCGGAAACGTGTGCAAGATGCTTTATAGGATAAAGCAGGCATCGCGGAGTTGGAACATCCGTTTTGATGAAGTAGTCAAAGAGTTTGACATCATCAAAATGGTAGATGAACCTTGTATATACAAAAAGGTAGTAGGGAGTATGGTGGTGATCCTCGTAGAGTACGTGGATGACATACTCTTGATAGGGAAGGAGTTTCCTATGCTACGCTCGATCAATCTCCGCTTATCACAATGATTCTCCACATAGGATCAAAGTGATACCTACTAAATCCTGGATTTTGGATCTATGAGATAGATCTAATTGGATGTTAGGATTCTTACTAGTTGTAGTGAGATGGTATCAATCGATCCTGGGGAGAATCACTGGAAGGGTTCCAGGGTGATAATGACGACTGAATGTCAGTCGCAGGCATTGTCTTTACCCTCAGTAAAGGGACGGTATGTTGGAAGAATTCCAAGCTAGATACCGTGACATACTAGACGATGAAGGTAGGATACATCGCTACTTAAGATGCTACCAAAGAGGCTGTTTGGGTGTATATTGGTTCATGAGATGAACTTCGTTCCTACCATTGTGAGACAATGGAGTTGTGGCTTATGCCAAGGAACACCCGTCCCATCAGTGACCCAGGCGTATTCTGAGGCCGCATCACCTGATCATAGAGATAGTTGATCTCCAGGGTGATCGAGGTAAGGAGAGTAGATTCTGAGGACAATACAGCGGATCCACTCACAAAGGCCTGTTCCCAAAGAGAGATTTTTTTTATGGGATGGTTGACTATGAGATACTGCAACCACTGCTACAGATGGCCCTAGTGCAAGTGGGAGATTGTTAGTTATATGTATGCCCTAGAGGCCATTACTATACATAGGATGTATATTGTAGTGGATGCTGGGACATATATAGGGAGGACTTTCTTGCTCGACATGATAGTATGCTATCTGGTTGATCTTTACCTTAACGTGTACACTGATAGTCTCTCTGTTACATGTTGGTAAAGCCCTTAGGATGAGTACTTGACTACCTGGACTATGATGCAGATCATACTAGTGGGGACAGGTAGTCCATAAGTACATCCTTCAATGTCCCTAGTCGTGGGTGTATCGAGACGGGGCATCGATATACCAGAGTAGACTAGCGTATACCTTCTCGACCCATACAGATGGGCGATGGATGATCCCATATCCATTGGTGTTTGACATCAGAGATGATATACGGGTGCTCAGTAGAGACTGGGTACACTGGACGGAATCGCCGAGAACTCCCAGATGGTATTATACCTCACGTCAGATGGCAGTTCTCTGGTGACACTGGTACAGAGTAGTCTGTTGATCCGAGATCGTCATAGAGTCTTGTGTGGTTCCCACTGTGCTTTGATTTCCATCTTACCACGTCCAAGAGGGCGTGCAAAACGGTGGTTTTTGGGTACAGTCCCGAGTCACATGGAGGCAATGAGCGATAGGAGGGGATTCGTCTCTCCCGGTATAGGGGGTTGATGTTGCGCTGTGTTCGATTGGCTATAACAGGAAATCCCTGGCCAGGGTTGCTGAGATTTACTGGTAAGTGTTACCAGTAGTTTCTCGAACAGTTATAGACCTCATATCGACACGACTTATCGAGCTATTGGGGTCTGACGTTTACCACCCCTAGGCGAGATATGCGACATATCAGACGATCAGACCGGACTGTACGGTAGTGTTACTGGTTGGATTCACTGGAGTGTGAGCGGGCTTGCTCGTCGATCTTCAGATCCCTCAATACCCGGGTGGCCGTTACGTTTAGCAGACCGCTTGCGGCTTGTGGATGTTTGATATGATCATCATCCGCTGCCGGCGTATTGACGAGTCTTTAGAGTCCTACACAGAAGTTTCCTGGCTCAAGCGAAACGAAATAGGAGCGCATATGAGATATGTGCGGGACCGAGAATAATGCGTGTATATGATACCGTATTTCATTCTCGCGATCAATGCGTCGAATGGTTGTATGCGATATAACCTAGTTATCGATTCAAGCGTTGATTCGATAAGCCGATACATTGGATACTAGTCGGTTATATGCGAAATGACCGGATCATTGAATCAAGTGTTGATTTAATAATTTAATGCATAATTATATATTTGATATATTACTTTGCATTAACTAGTATCGGTTCACTTTAAATGGATTTTCTCGCTCAGGCGTGCGCATTGCATATGCGATATGTTTTGTGCACTTGCTTGTATCATATTTGATGGTGCATGCAAAAATGGTTAAGTATAAAGAATTAAACCTTGGTTAAAGGAATGGTTAGGGTTTATTATTTGTTATTCATTTATCTTATTTAATTATCTATTTATTTTTGATAAATGAATAAATGAAAAGATAATGAGGAAAAAGGTTGCTTTCTTTTGATCCTTCATGAATCTTCATGAAGACTTTGACCATTTTGTCTCATGCTTAACCCTAACCACTTCTATTAACTCAAGTTAATTCTCTACACCTAACCATGGTGAGAATTATGATAAGAATGGATTTTTCCTTTTATTTTAATTCTTATCATAATATTTATCTTCTTCTTGCTCTTCTTCTTCTTCATGAAGAAGCTTGTCTTCATCAATGGCATAATGAGCATATGAGTGAGAAATCCAATTCTAAAGTCTACCCACTTCCTATTTCTTCATCCTCTACCTCTTGCCAAGTAGTAGAGTGTGTTTCCTTCACAAGTTATCATGGTTTGGTGAAGGTGGAGCTTGATCTAGCGATGCCTCGACGTAGATCATCTTCGGCATGGACATCGACGACCTAGCTCGCTTATTCTTCGACGAAGCCGACGCTAGAGCCCGGGAGTTCACTTGGAAAGCGGAGAGGACTTCGTTGCGGAGCTATGGAGGTGGAGCACCGGATCTACAAAGGTTGTATTTCCGTATCTCTTAGTTAAGTGTTAACTAGTTTGCTTTTTCGCCTAGATTTCTAGCAAACGATCCGTACACTAGGGTTTCTCGGCACCATAATTTTTGAAATTGGCATGGTTGATGCCTTGTGAGACCTCTTGAGAGTGCCTAGGAACCCTACACAATATTATATCAGTTTCTTTATTGAGTAAAGAGGGATATAATTTTGTATTACAGGATAATGTTGTGAACATTTTCCGTAACCAAAAGTTGGTTGGATCAGGCACGTTGTGCAATGGCATTTATGTTCTAAATCAATCCACAGTTCTAAGTATAACAAACACACACAAGAGGAAGAGTTCTGAACTGAACGAATCCTTCTTGTGGAATTGTAGACTGGGTCACATCAATGCGACACGACTGGCTAAGTTACATAAGGATGGATATTTAAATCCATTTGAATTTTCATCTTATGACACTTGCCAGTCATGTCTCAAAGGCAAGATGACCAAAACTCTGTTTACGGGACACGGAGAAAGAGTTACAGAACTCTTGGGACTAATACATAGTGATGTATGTGGTCCCATGTCTACACATGCCAGGGATGGTTCTTTGTACTTCATTACATTCACTGACGATCTCTCTAGATTCGGATATGTGTTCCTGATGAAACACAAATCAGAAGCTTTTGAGAAATTTAGAGAATATAAACAAGAAGTCGAAAACCAAACCGGAAAAAGTATTAAAATCCTTCGATCTGATCAAGGAGGTGAATACTTGAGCAATGAATTCCTGGACTTCCTAAAAGAGAATGGGATTCTCTCTCAGCTAACTCCTCCATATATACCACAGCACAACGGTGTATCAGAACGGAGGAACCGCACCCTATTAGATATGGTGCGCTCTATGATGAGCACAGCTGAGTTACCTATTTCCTTCTGGGGATATGCGCTTGAGACAGCCATGGACCTATTGAATAGCGTTCCTACCAAATCAGTGCCTACCACTCCATATGAGATATGGAAAGGGAAAAGACCACATCTTAATTATATTAAGATATGGGGTTGTCCAGCCTATGTCAAAAGACAAAATCCGGACAAACTCGAGGCAAGATCAGTCTTATGTAAGTTTATAGGATATCCCAAAAATTCACAAGGGTATATCTTCTACCATCCCGAGGAACAAAAGGTGTTTGTTTCTCGACATGCCACTTTCTTAGAAAAAAGTTTTCTTATGAAACAGATAAGTGGCATTGAGGTAGAACTGGAAGAGGTTCCAGCGACACAAACTATAACAGAAGACTTGGTAGAACCAGAGGATTCAGTAGTACCCGACGAACCCCAGCCTCTCCGCCGATCTAGTAGGGTTCCTCGCCAACCTGAGAGATACTACGGTTTTCTCATGGATGGTGGGAGCGAGGATTGCATCATGGAGGATGATGACCCAACTAGCTTCGAGCAGGCCATCACGAGTAGGGACTCAGTGAAATGGCTGGATGCTATGCGGTCCGAGATGGAATCCATGTACACCAACAAAGTATGGACTTTGGAAGTTGCTCCTGAAGGGGTAAAACCCATTGGGAGCAAGTGGATCTTCAATAAGAAACTTGGTGTAGATGGGAAAGTGGAGACTTTCAAAGCTAGACTTGTTGCAAAGGGTTTTCGTCGAAGACCAGGTGTGGACTATGACGAAACCTTTTCTCCAGTGGCTATGCTTAAATCCATCCGGATCATGCTTGTCATCGCTACATATCATAACTACGAAATCTGGCAAATGGATGTTAAGACCGCCTTTCTAAACGGTGATTTAGAAGAGTGCGTGTACATGACTCAGCCAGAGGGCTTCGTAGATAGTGGGAGCAGCGCGAAGGTGTGCAAGCTGCTTAAATCCATTTATGGATTAAAGCAAGCATCGCGGAGTTGGAACATCTGCTTTGATGTCGTTATCAAAGAGTTTGATTTCGTCAAAAACCCAGATGAACCTTGTATCTACAAGAAGGTAGCAGAGAGTAAGGTTGTCTTCCTCGTATTGTACGTGGATGACATATTCTTGATAGGAAATGATATTCCTATGCTGCAATCGGTCAAGCTCTTCTTATCACGAAGATTCTCGATGAAAGATCTTGGTGATGCCTCCTGCATATTGGGAATTAGGATCTATAGAGATAGATCCAAACGGATATTGGGATTGTCTCAATCCAGGTACATTGACACCATACTAAAGAGGTTTAGTATGGAAGAATCCAAGCGTGGGAATTTACCCACGATTTCTAGAGTCACTCTCTCCAAAGAGATGTCTCCCAAGACTGATTTGGAGAGAGCTCACATGCAAGGGATACCCTATGCTTCGGCTGTAGGCTCTATCATGTATGCGATGCTATGTACCAGACCCGATGTAGCATGCTCACTAAGTATAGTGAGCAGGTATCAAGCTGATCCTGGAGAGAGTCACTGGACAGCTGTGAAGAGCATTCTCAAGTACTTACGAAGGACTAAAGAGATGCTCTTGGTGTATGGTAATGGAGAACTCCAAGTGGAGTCCTTTACTGATTCGAGCTTCCAGAGTGATAAGGACGATTCTAAGTCGCAGTCGGGATTTGTCTTTACCCTTTACGGAGGGGCGGTTAGCTGGAAGAGTTCCAAGCAGGAAACCGTGGCAGACTCGACGATGGAGGCTGAATACATCGCTGCCAACGATGCTGCTAAAGAGGCTGTCTGGATCAAGATGTTCATTTCTGAACTTGGTGTGGTTCCATCCATTGAGCATCCAATACCTTTGTATTGTGATAACAATGGAGCGGTGGCTTTGGCCAAGGAACCCAGGTCCCATCAGCGATCCAGGCATATTCTGAGGCGGTATCACCTGATCGAGGAGATAGTTGATCGCCGGGAGATCGAGGTCAGGAGGGTTGACACGAAGAACAACACGGCGGATCCACACACGAAGGCCATTCCCCAGATACAGTTTGAGAGACTCTTCGGGATGCTCGGTATGCGATACTACAGCAGCTGGCCCTAGTGCAAGTGGGAGATTGTTAGTTGTATGTATGCCCTAGAGGCCAGTATTGTACAGATGATGTATATTATATTGGATGCTTGGACATATATAGAGATGACTTTCTTGCTCGATATGATAGTATGCTATCTGGTTGCTCTTTATCTTAACATGTACACTTGTCTCTTTAAACTGTCTTATAGTTACATGTTGATAAAGCCCTTAGGATGTGTACTTGACTACCTGGACTATGATGTAGATCATACTAGTGGGGACATGGTAGTCCATAAGTACATCCTTCAAGGTCCCTAGTCATGGGTGTATCGAGACGGGGCATCGATATACCAGTGTAGACTAGCGTATATGCTTCTCGACCCATGAGATGGGCGATGGATGATCCCATATCCATTGGTGTTTGACATCAGAGATGGTATACGGGTGCTCAGTGGAGACTGGGTACACTGGACGGACTCGCCGAGAACTCCCAGATGGTATTATACCTCACGTCAGATGGCAGTTCTCAGGTGACACTTGTGCAGGTTAGTGTGTAGACCCGAGATCGTCATAGAGTCTTGTGTGATTCCCATTGTGCTTTGATCTCCACCTTACCACGTCCATGAGGGCATGCAAAACGGTGGTTTTTAGGTACAGTCCCGAGTCACATGGAGGCAATGAGCGATAGGAGGGGTTTCGTCTCACCCGGTATTGGGGGTTGATGTTGCGCTGTGCTCGATTGGCCGTAACAGGGAAGTCCCTGGCCAGGGCTGATCAGAGATCTGCTGGTAAGTGTTACCAGTAGTTTCTCGACCCGTTATGAGCCTCATATCGGTTATTGGGGTCTGACGTTTACCACCCCTAGACTTGATATGCGACATATCAGACGAACAGACCGGACTGTACGGTAAGTGTTACTGGTTGGATTCACAGGAGTGTGAGCGGGCTAGCTCGTCGATCTTCTGATCGCTCAATACCCGGATGGCCGTTACGTTTAGCAGACTGCTTGCGGCTTGTGGGTGCTTGATATGATCATCATCTGCTGCCGGCGTATTGACGAGTCTTTAGAGTCCTACACAGAGGTTTCCTGGCACAAGCGAAACGAAATAGGAGCGCATATGAGATATGTGCAGGACCGAGAATAATGCGTGTATGTGATACCGTATTCCATTCTCGCGATGAATGTATCGATTGGTTATATGCGATATAACCTAGATATCGAATCAAGGATTGATTCGATATGCCGATACATAGGATACTAGTCGGTTGTATGCGATATGACCGGATCGTTAAATCAAGTGTTGATTTAATGATTTAATGTATAATTATATATTTGATATATTACTTTGCATTAACTTGTATTGGTTCACTTTAAATGGATTTTCTCACTTGATGTGCAAGTTGTATATGTGATATATTTTTATGCGCATGTTTGTATCATGTTTGATGATACTTACTCATTTGGTTAAGTGTAAAGAATTAAACCTTGGTTAAGTAAATGGTTATGGTTTTTATTTATTCATTCATTTATCTTTTTAATTTGGATTAAAAAGAAATTGCAAAAGAAAACAAAATGGTTGCTATCATTCTTGAAGCTTGTTGAAGCTTCATGAAGCTTTGACCAAAGTGACCATTTTGTCTTCATGCTTAACCCTAACCATTCATCTAACCTTAGTCAATTCTCTACACCTAACCATGGTTCATATTATGATAAGTATTCATTTCTTTTGCATTTTAAAATAATACTCATCATATTCTATCTTGAGCTTCATCTTCTTCTTCAAGAAAAAGCTTGCCATCATCAATGCTTCTTGAGTAAAAGTGTGAGAAATCCAATTCTAAAGTGAACCCACCTCCTATTTCTTCATCCTCTACCTCTTGCAAGTAGTATAGGGTGTTTTCTTCACAAGTTTCACAACTTGGTGAAGTTGGAGCTTGATCTTGTGTAACCTCGACGTAGATCATCTCGGCATCGTAGCCGACGACTGTTCCGCTCATTTCTCCGATGAAGCCGATGCGAGAGTCGGGATTCGAGATGGACAGCGGAGGGGACAACTACGTGGAGCTAAGGAAGTGGATAACCGGATCTACAAAGGTTGTAGTTTCCTACTTTTAGTTAAGATGTTAACTACTTTCCTTTTTCGCCTAAAATTCTAGTTAACGATCCGTATTAGAGTTTCTCGGCACTTGTAAAATTTGAAATGGCATGGTTGATGCCTTGTGAGACCTCTTGAGAGTGCCTAGAACCCTATACGCGCTAGTCTAGTCCCCGCTCTATCGTTAGTTATGTAACCTAACGGGTGATGACGGGACCCAGTGACGAATGCGGATGGCATATACGTACATTTTATTTTTCGTTCTTTTCTGGTGTGATTAATTGATGGGACTGCGTTGATTCTTATCAATGCAAGTAAAACAAACCTATATTTGATGTTGTTGGAACAAATTTTAAAAAGAGTTATTACAAAGACGTTCCTTTTGTTATGCATAGTGGTATTCGGTTATGAATATCCTACACCTCATTCGACGAGGCAAGCGCCGAGATCCCTTCACCGGAGTGACACCTTGGGCAGAAGTTTGCGTCAGGATAATAACTTCAGTATAGTCGATCACAAGTTGCTTTGATAGCGGTATTTAGTTGGAATATCCTGCACCTCATTCCACGAGGAAAGAGCCGAGATCCTTTCACCGGGAGTGACCTCTTTAGCAATGGTTTTCGCCACTATATTTTTATAAAAAGCTATCAGGTTCCTTCAACGAGATCAAGTTCATTATGTTAATGGTTTTTCGCCAAAACCAGCCGTAACCCTCCGTCATTTCTTATGGATGGTCAGTAGTATTCAAACTATGTTTGTTGGCCTACGTCAAGGCATAGTGTTTGGTAGCTGCTGGGGTATTCATTTGTTGCATAGATAGATGCATTAGTTTAGGACAGACGTACAACCTTGTTGGCCTACGTCAAGAGAAAGTACGATGGACCTAAATTAATCTGGACAACGATGGGTAGAACTTGACATATGGCTTATGATTTGTTGGCCTACGTCAAGGTCATAAGAGCATGGGATAAAAAATTTACATCGGGAGTTTCAAACATACAGGAAACTTTCCATACATGCGCATACCTTCTGGAGTGTGATAACGTGAGTGGATACCGTCACGTTATCATGCGATGATAGTTGGATCCCGATCCTCACTGATGAGTTGGTTTACTCTTCGGGTGATCCCGACTAATTCTTCTTTCAGGTTTGGAGGAGAATTTGAAACTACAGTGGGAGGTTTCCTGATTAGATTAAATGATAACCATTCTGATCTAGGTTAGAGTGCACACAAAGTGTTTCTTTCTCTCTCTCTTTAGCAGCGACCTTTGACCGACCCTAGACTATAACTCAGTGACCAAGTTTACCGAACCTTCTTAAAATACTGGCGTTTGGATTGTCTAAAGTTGCATAAGTCATTGCCGCTCCTTCTTTTACCCTTTGTATTTCTCCGAACACCCTGTATTACTACGGACATCCACTTCCATTGGATAGATCCAGGTTCAGGAGAAATAGAATTGGTTTATTCAGTTGTCTTTTATTATCAGCTTCTCTCAGGTTGCGAGGGCTCCTTAGTTTAGGAGAGTACACCTATTACGCTTATTGGATAGTCTTCTTCCAAACCATAGGCTGGTGCCGAAAGTTAGGGAATGAAGAAAACCAATTAGCCTAAGTAGGGTGTGCAGAAGGTAATATGTAAAGACAAGATAAAGGGATTAGAAAGAGGGCAAAGTAAATTGCGACTGCTAACATTCACGACCAAACCACGTATTTCATCGCCACTCCTACTTCACCTTTCATTTCTCCAGAACAACCCGTATCACTACGAACTTCCAATTCCATTGGATAAATCTATCGTATGGTTATATACGAACTCGAAGGATCTTTTTCGAGGATGGATTATGGTTCAGGAGAAATAGGAATAAGGTATTATTCAATTGTCTTTTATCATCACCTTCTCTCAAGTTGCGAGTACTCCTTAGTTTAGGAGGGTACACCTATTATGCTTACTGGATAGTCTTCTTCCAAACCATAGGCTGGTGCCGAACGGTAGGGAAGGAAGAAAACCATTTAGCCTAACGATGGTGTACAGAAGGTAACGACTAAAGACAAATAAAGGGAATTAGAGAGATGGCAGGGAAATATACGGTTACAGTCATGAATCTGAATAATGGAAAAGGCATTACTAGGAATACCAGGATACCCCTACGAAACATTTTCATGTTTCAGTGCATTGTTAAAGGAAAACTGATTTCCCGATTACATACTTACTCCAGGGTATGTATTTGCCAGGTTTCATTCTCACATCTGTATAGTTTTACAGATAATGATTCGGAGTAAGTTATTGGGAATTAGGTCATCATTCTCATTATATCGGAATTCGTTGTAATTGGTGATATTTGATGAAATCGCCTGGGGACAGTTTTCCACCTACGACGCACATGTTTTGAGTTATTAAACTCAGAGGACTTATACAGAGTATTGTATGTTGTCCAGTGTCCATCAGGACAAAGGGGATGGTCATCGTACTATGTTCTGTTTACTTATGACTTCTCTAAATTTTAGACAAGTGTTTCGTACAAATACAAGGTCTAAGTTTCGAGAAGTTGTGGGTATAAGAATAAAGTAGAGAACCAGGTGTCGCAAGTATCGGGATTCTTCAAAGAAATCGAAGATGTAGATTCTTGTAATTGGTATTCAGTTGATAGTAACGGTTTTGAGAAACTTGTTTCTCTTTCGGATTACTCATAATTGGATGTATTCCTAAGTTGAGTAATGCTGATTAGCCTCTTTCCATTAAGTTGATATGCACTGGAGACAGCTGCATGATTAGAATCTGGTTCCAATTAAATAGGTGCCAATGTTTCTATATTGGATATAGAATGCTTCATATCTTAACGATGTTAAGGTAAGTGGAGTTGTCCAGCTTATGCTTAAAACCAGACACTGGATAACTCAAGGCACGTTTCTGTAATGGCAGTTTGTGGGTTGACCCTGGCTTTGACGAGGGTTGATTTTCTACCATCTGGAAGATCAATAGTGATATTTTTCTTGGCTCGCCACAGATTTATTAAAATGGGTTTTTTCAGAAAACAGTAGTGGGAGTATGGTAGAACTGGAAGTGATTCCAGAACCGCAAACGATTACGGAAAATTTAATAGGACCTATATATTCAATCAGGTTTGACATTCCAATAGCCACTTCGCAGACATGGTGGGTAACCTCAGACACCCGAGAGGTACTCCGGTAGCCTCAAGGACGGTGACAGGGAGGTTCTTGTTTACCCAGACTTGACACTACTGTTGTTCCAGACTATGAGACCCGGCAGGAGGATATGTATAGCGTCGTTCTAAACTAGTTTTAGAAGTACACGTATATATTATTCTGCCAGAGCGTTGTTGTGGTCAATGGGAGCAGCGGAAGTATAGTTGACAAGTAGCTTATGTCTACTTATAGGCTTGAGCAAATATAGCGGAGATAAGATCATCTAATTTTGATGTAACAGTCATGGCTTTGACTTCATCAGAATAGGGGATGGATCTGTTAAGAAGGTGGTAGGGTGTAATGTCCTGGTATTTAGATGACATACACAGAGTAGGAAGTAAAATTCCTATACTACGATCGGTTGTACTTTGGTCGTCACACAGTTGTTTCTCCACACAGGATATGGATATAATATCAGACATTCTGGTTACTAGATCTACGGTTAGAGATCTAGATTTGGGTAGTTTCCCAATGTGGGTACATTGACAGTATTCTAATAGTATTTTAGAATAGATGACTCCTGGCATGATGGTGTACCTGCAGGTGATGGAGTCACCCTCTCTAAAGGTGTCTTACAGACTAAAGGGGAGAGGGATGTGCATGATTGGCAGTTCACTTTCTTAGGAAATTGTGTCAATCATGAAAAGTCAAGTAACACACCAGATGTTGTTTTTGCACTAGATGCGATAAGTTAATATTAATCCAATCCTGGAGAAACATAAGGAAGCAGTTTTAGAACTTAAGTGCATGTTCTACGGATTTGATGACGGCAGCCTTCTTCGGGAGACGGTTATCATTCCAGGCTTCAAAGGTGACATGGATGACAGAGTGATTGTCAGAGTTATAGTTTTCCCTCTGACGAGGGACAATATTATGGACAGGTGGTCCAAGAGGATACTGTGGGAGGCATGGTGCTGGATACTGATTAGGTTCAGTTATCAATACAGTCTAAGAAGTTTGGATTTGAAGTTCATTTATGAACTAGGTCCTATCAGATATCCAAACATATTCTAAGACACCTATTACTCGATTCGGGAGATGGTTTTCTCCCCGAACTTGAGATTAAGAGAGACATAGAAAGAAATATCAGGGCGGATCCATTCACTAAGGCTATTTCTCGAACACAATAGTTTCACAAACGGGATTTGTGAAACTGAATAGTAGAGGAGCTGGATGTTCAGGATCACACGGGCTGTAAGTATGCGACATCGCAATAATTAGCCTTAAGTGCAAGTGGGAGATTGTTGGATATAGTGCTCTCAAAGTCAATTATTCGATCGCAGGTACGTGATTGCAATAATTGAGGCAGGACCTATACCGATATGACAGTCTTGCTCGAGATGATAGTATGATATCTGGTTTGTCTTTATTATCGTATACATGCTTTAGTTCACTATTGCATGTTGATAGAGCCCATAGGATTCTTGCTTGACTGCCAGCAGTATGATGGCGATCATATACGTGTGAGCTGGGGTCTGTAAGCACATCCATAAAGAGTCCCTAGTCGTGGGAGTTTCGAAACAGGGCATCGATACTCCAGAGTAGACTAGTGTATACAGTCGAGACCCCGACGAGGGGCGGTGGCCGGTCTCACAAGCCATTGGTGTCAGTTAGTTCACCTAAGATGTATACAGGTGCTCATTGGGTTATGAGTACACAGGACAGGGCTCGCCGGAAACCTGCTAGTTGGTATTATACCTGGCGCCAGATAGCAGTTCCCTGGTGACATGTGTACAGGTTAGTTCATCGACCTGAGGTCGTCATTTGTCTCGTGTGAGTTCCCACTGTGCTTTGTTTTCTACCCTACCACGGCTCAAAGGAGTCGTGCAAACAGGTCTTTTTTGGGTACAGTCCCGAGCCACATGGAGGCAAGTGAGCGGATTGGCAGGGGATTCGTCTCTCCCGGTATTGGGGGTGAGATCGCGCTGTGTTTAGGAGAGCCATTACACAAAGCCCTCGGCCGGGGTAGGAGATTTACTGGTAGGTACTCCAGTAGTATCTCAGGTTGTTCTGGGCTACTCTCTGACATGACTTATACCGCTATTGGGGGTCTGACGTTACCAGCCCCTAGGCCGATATGCGATACTCATAGACGAACGGACCGGACTGTATGTATACTGTCACTGTTAGGATCAGTAGGGTTTCTGGATGAGTTCGCTCGTCAGCTTCCTTTCCAATCAATACATAGGCAACCGTTACCTACAGCCAGTACCTCTGACGTGCTAGTGGTTATACCCAGTGCCAGTGTGTTGATGAGTTATTAGAGTCCCCCACAGACAGTTTCCTAAGTTCGGGCGAAACGTTGAAAAGGCCGTATTGTTTTATGGCAGGGTTCAGAAAATGCACGTGCGATTTCGCACGTCTCATATTTCGGGCAGATAATATTGGTAGGCTTTGGTTTAAGCCGGATCCGAGTATTATACTTTGTAGATATAATATCTTTGTCTCAGTTGCATTTGTATTTGGTCGTAATACAAATGCGGGTATGTTTATACTGTTGCGGGGTTATCCTGAAATTCGTTTCAGGATCGCTTTTGGAAGTTGCCAGTTTCCAGTTTTCTATCGGCCGTATTAAACATTCGGTTTAATACGGATTTATCTTTTCGTTATGATGGTGAGTCATGAGTGTGTGGAAGCTTCTAGATGGTGACTAGGATTAGTGACTCATTATTGCATTAATGGTTTTTGATGACTAGGTTAGATGACTCTTCATTTGCATTAAATGATTTTTGCAAGGTGTATTATGAATCATTCATTCTCATTTAATGTTATGGTCACCTATTTTCTTCCTACACTCACCCCCCCCACCTCCTTATAGTGGCCGGCCCCTTGAGTGAGAAGGAGATGATGGATTGGTAAAAAGATTATGGTTGTTGATTTGGAAAAGATTATAGTTTTGGATTCATGGAAATTAGATAGCCTCATTTTTCATTTCACCCGATCCAAAAGGCAACTTCATTAACCGTTCGTCCATGGATTTGGACGAAGTAAGACACAGTGTTCTACTCATTTTCTACATCAATCTTGGTCATCTCTTTTAGCAAACTTGATGATCGAGTTGCCTCAGTTCAGAGGCGGGAGCCCGTTTAAAGATCCGTCGACGTGGTGCCACCTGGACGAGGAGACTGGAGATTCAGGAGATCGGAGCAGCCGCAACAAAACGTGGGATGATGGTTGAAGACCGAAGGACTCGGATCGTTCGGTATAACATTTCTACCAACTTTGTAGTTTGTTAGTTTAGCTTTAATGGCATATCCGGGTTATAGTATGCGATAGCGCCAGTTAAAAAGTTTTTGTTCCGCATTTGGCGTCTGTTAGATTGTCGGGACGCTACTGTGCACTTACAATATGATCTTATCACAGAACATTACAGCAGAAGAACATATATGAAATATTGGATATACTAGGAGGTCCGTGTTTTAATACGAGCCTGTATAAAACCCGGATTCTACGGTCGCGATGAATAGCCAAACCCACATCCCCAGACCCTTACGAGAGCGGCAAGCAACACTGTCAATTCTAGGGTTAGGAGACCCGGTCTCGACTTCTCGAGATGGTCTCCCACTGGACCCTAGAACCCGGTTAGTTTTGCTCCCTGCCTTGGGTCTACCTAATGAGGAAAAGTAAATAATATACACTGGCGACATCATCCTCAGCCCGGAAGTGGCGCAATAAAAGAATATTACATACAAATGAATTTTACATGAATGAAAAAGAAAAACTCTCATCTCACATAAAACCCCCGGCTATTCAAAACGCGACGATCCAATATAACATATCATAGCAACACATAAAATCTCATATCATCAACGTAAGCAAGTATGCGTATCCCGATTGTCGTTGATGTGTAGCAACAAAGCCGGCGATACACCACATACTACGCTTACGGTCAGAGAAAAGAAAGTGTAAAACTACAACAGTTGGAATCCACAACCTCCTTAGACATCGCATGCCTAACCAAATGAATTCCTTAGACATCGCATGCCTAACAATTATAAACCCCGCATTTTAGTCTCATTATCGAAAACTCTTTTCAATATCAAGTCGGGCAATTCAACAAAATTCCCGACATCCTGATCGAATGCTCGTCGCAAACTTTAGTAGATGGCCGCACCCCCGATGCCGTCGACGAAGTGCACTAAGGCGGAACACTGCTGCCGCAAGCACCCGAACGGATGCTTTTGGCGACGGGGTTCTCCTACAGTCACTTGGTCAGGGCTATAGGGCATTGCTATCTATTAAGTTTACCCGGCGAATATCCGCGTACACTTCGTGATTGCGACGGACTTTTGATCGCATCAAAATCCCATAGCAACCGATCATCTGAGACTGAACTGCTAGATTTATAACATTCAAATTAGTTATCTCATAACTACTTGTGGATTCCAAATATTGTATCACATTCCAGATAAATAGACAATGTCAAACTTTCCGATGGAATAATCAAACACCCAAGTTTTCCCAAATAGCTCAACACTTGAGCGGAGTTTAAAAGCATCCATCACATGCCACAGTACCAATGGTCCAGCCGTAGAAGGGTTAAACCAACGACTCACATATGGCAACGCCGTACTGCCACAAACCCTAAGGTTTAGAGGCGGTTCAGACGGTCACATAATCGAGTTAAGGTTTGTGTTCTTCTAGAGGGTACACCGCGTTACTTGCACGACTTAGAACGTTCTTAAACAACGAAAAAAATCCAACACTTGGAAATTTTCCGGCAGGGGAAAAAGTGAGTTATTGATATCCGTTCGAACTTTTTAACACGTTCTAAAAATTAGCCGGACAAACTTAAACGAAGTTAAACTTTCCGATCGAATCAACGAGTTCCCAATACAACCCAGAAAACTCAACACTTGAGTAATGATTAAAAATTCCCAGAAGAAGTAGGTAACACATACAGATATTACTGTTGGAAAAAGATACCCTAATTCTCAATTCTTGCCGCGGAACCGCCGCCAATACCCCAGTTTGGCCGTGGTTCCACGGGGCTATAGTTGACTTAGGGTGTCGTTTTTCACAGGTCTGCATAGAATTCCTTGCTAATTTTTTTGAGTATTTTTAATGCATAAAAAAATCACATTTTTAGAAAATATCTAGAGAGGGCTCTAAACCGGGTATTCGGAGTTCGATCGGACTTTAAACTTCGTCTAGACTTCGCCTAAAGCTCTAGCTTGGCTCTGATACCACTGTAGGGTTACTAGGCACTCTAATAAGGTTCTACAAGGCATCAACCAAGCCCGAATTAAAATTTAGTCATGCCGAACAACCCTAAACCAAGGTCTTAAACTAGAGATTAGGCGAAACAAAGCATGTTAAACACTTTAACACTAAGTGTTTGGGATTACAACCTTTGTAGTCCAGTCCTTCACTTCTAAAGCTCCGTGTTGAGGTCCCTTCGCTGCGATCATCATGTTCCCGGACTCTAGAGAGGCTTCACGAAGAGAAAGATGCAAGCTTGCTTTGGATCTTCGATAACTAAGATGTTCTACCTTGAAGTTTCTTAAACACAAGCTCTCACTCACTAAATGAAGTGAACACCCTAATCTAAATGGCTAGGTTAGATTAGGGTGATGAAGTAGGATTTATGCTCTCATTTATTTTCTATTTCTCACACTAAATCATCACTTAAGAAAACCTAGAAAGCTTTCTCAAAACTCAAGGAAGAAGAACAAGAAGGAAATTCCTTTTGTGATGAATAATGAAAATTATCATCATGATTAATAATGCAACCATGGATGAATATGAGAAGGCTAACCTATGTAGAGAGTTAACTAGGGTTAAGGGTGTGGTCTGGGTAAGGAAAATATCTCACAAAATATCTATCATAATATCTTTGCAAGAAACAAAAGGAAACCTTCTAGAAGGTTCAATAAAGAACTAACCCAAATCAAACCCTAACCTTGTTTAATCTCCACTAAACATGTTGCATTAGTAATCATATCATGTTACAATATTATATATCACATATACAATATTTATTGTAAAAAAATAAAATAATACAATTAACATATATCACATATATATCAATGTATTACCCGAGTGAGAAAAGAATCTTTTAGTGAGTTTATATCAGTTAATGTAATTTAATATATCAAATATATAATTATACATTAAATTATCGAATCAACACTTGATCCGATAATCCGGCTATTTCACAAATAACTGACTAATATAATATGTATCAGTTCATCGAATCAACACTTGATCTGATGACCCGGCTATATCACATATACCCGGTCGATATCTCATATCGCGAGAATCTAATACGGTATCACATACACGTATTGTTCTCGGTCCCGCACATATCATATATGTGCTCCTACGCCGTTTTGCCTGAGTCAAGAAACCTCTGTGTAGGACTCTAAAGAATCGTCAATACGCAGGCAGTAGGTGATGATCATATCAAACACCCACAAGCTGGAAGCGGTCAGCTAAACGTAACAGCCACCCAGGTATTGAGCGATCAGAAGATCAACAAGCAAGCCTGTACATTCTCCTGTGAATCCAATTAGTAACACTCCCTTACAGTCCGGTCTCTTCGTCTGATATGTCGCATATCTCGCCTAGGGGTGGTAAACGTCAGACCCCAGTAGCTTGATAAGTCGTGTCGATATGAGGTCTATAACATTTCGAGAAAATACTGATAACACTTACCAGTACATCTCAGCAACCCTGGCCAGGGATTTCTAGTTATAGCCAATCGAACACAGCGCAACATCAACTCCCTATACCGGGAGAGACGAATCCCCTCCTATCGCTCATTGCCTCCATGTGATTCGGGAATATACCCAAATGCCACCTTTTTGCACGCCATCTTGGACGTGGTATGATGGAAATTAAAGCACAGTTGGAATCACACAAGACTCTATGACGATCTCGGGTCAACAGACTACTCTGTACCAGTGTCACCAGAGAACTGCCATCTGACGTGAGGTATAATACCATCTGGGATTTCTCGGCGAGTTCGTCTAGTGTACCCAGTCTCCACTGAGCACCCGTATACCTTCTCTGATGTCAAACACCAGTGGATATGGGATCATCCATCGCCCATCATATGGGTCAAGAAGCGCATACGCTAGTCTACTCTAGTATATCGATGCCCTGTCTCGATACACCTACGACTAGGAACATTTGAAGGATGTACTTGGCGACTACTCTGTCCCTACTAGTATGATCCGCATCATAGTCCCGGTAGTCAAGTACTCATCCTAAGGGCTTTATCAACATGTAACATAGGGACAATTAGAGGACATGTTAAGATAAAGAGCAACTACATTGCGTACTATCATGTCGAGCAAGAAAGTCCTCCCTATATATGTCCAATCATCCACTACAATATACATCGTATGTATAGTAATGGCCTCTAGGGCATACATATAACTAACACTTTTGTGGTGTCTAAGGCATGTGTGTCTAAGGAAAGTGGTTACTTAATTAGGCCCGCTACTTACGTAGCGGAGAACCTCCTACTTACCTGGCACTTACCTGGCCACAGAAGGGATAAAGAGGCAGTAGAGGATTTATCCTGCGATTTATCTTTTGGAAGTCTAGGAGCGGTCTAGAGACTTGACCTAGGTGACTATTAGATCTAGGGTTACTTGTGCATTTTTGTGATTTGAATTTTGTTCAAAATCCGTCTTTTTCAAAACAAACACCAAACCAATTTTCCTCTAATTATCACAACGCTGCCACTTGTGCTAAACCATTTAGTGCATGCTTGCTGGACACGGGATTCTAGTGCCCATCTTGTCCGCATTTCTCCTATCGACTCCTAAGTCGGTATTTCTACATCTTCTTTTTCTTCACCCATTACCATACCCACTTCGATGGACGGTTCTCTATCGAACATCTTTAACACTACTCTGCCACCGTTCGCAGGTGCATAGAATCCACCCCGCATCTCTCTTCCAAAGAGATGCTACCCTATTCGAGGTCCTCTTTCTACCTGTCTTTCCATTCCACCAGCCAATGGGGACAATTTCGAAATCAAACCTCAATACATCAATCTTTTACCCAAATTTCACGGTCTCGAGTCTTAAGACGCATACGTTTTTATTACCAAATTTGAAAATGTATACGCTATAATGGGTACTTCACAGCTTTATATGGATGCTATGCGTCTACGTCTTCTCCCGTTCTCTTTGTGCGATTTAGCCGAGAAGTGGACTTATAACACAGCCGCATATTCTATTTCAAACTGGGATGAATTCGTCGTTGCTTTCCTTAAGAAATTCTACCCCAATCATAAAACATCCCGAGTCCGTAGCGAAATAAATCAATCTACCCAGCTTCCCAACGAACCATTTTCAAAGTGTTTTGAACGCTTCAAGGATCTGTTAGTTCAATGTCCTCATCACGGAATCCTTAGATGGGATCTGTGCAGAATCGTATATGAGGGCATTAATCCTAAAACAAAATAGATACTTGAATCCATGTGTCAAGGCACCTTCATGTCTAAAGAAGATGGTGAAGCCTGGAGATTTTTAGAAGATTTCGCTGAAAAAACTTTACAATGGGAGAGTGTAAACCAACCATCGTCTAGGGGTGGTATCCATTAACTGGATGTTTCCATAGGAGTTAGAGCTGAAATGGTAGCAATGCAAACGAATCTCGAAGCTATGGAACATAAATTTTTAGTAGCCTCCCCAAATCAGATGTCACTCCCCAAAACTGTCTGTGGATGCTGTTATGATCCATCACATCTTACGGAAGACTGTCCTTTGAATTCTCCGTTTCACGGTTAAGAGCACACTGATGCTGCTTTCCAGCAAAGACCTAGAAACGATCCGTACTCATCCACTTATAATCAGGGTTGGAGGAATCACCCTAACTTTGCTTGCAACCAATCACAAACTCAAAACACGGTTCCAAACCAAAATAATATTCAAAGGGTCCCTCCACAACAACAGTAACCAATACAACTGAGTCAGCATCCCTATCAATCACAAAATTTTCAAAATCCGGTCAACACTTCTGCACCGTACAACAATTCTTTGTAATTGACCGGTACTGATAACTCCTCTTCACTCGAACAAACCATGAATTTGCTTCTGACAAATTTCATGCAAGTTTCGGCTGAGATGAAGTCTTCTGTCGATGACATAAAGAAGAACTCTGCCTTCCAGGGTGAGAGTATTAAATCAATGGAAGTAAAAATTGCATAATTAAAAGCCGAATGAGTGCTAGAGAGAAAGGGAAACATCCGTCTCAACCCTTACCGAATCCTGGACATTCACAACACTACAATGTGAATGCCATCACAACGTTGATATCTGGAAGTGTTGGGTTACCTACAACGGCAGCAAGGTTTCGGGTGGCATCATCCATGCCAAGTTAAAATTTTGCCATTGAAGATAACCCTAAACCTAGGAACTTTAACTAGAGAATCAAACAAAACTATCATGCTAAACACTTTAACATCTAAGAGTTAGGGATTACAACCTTTGTAGTCTGTTCCTTCGCTTCATAAGCTCCGTGTTAAGGTCCCTTCGCTGCGATCATCAAGTTCTCGGACTCTAGAGAGGCTCCATGAAGAGAAAGATGCCACTTGCTTGAAGACTTCACTAATCCAAGATGATCTACCTTGAAGAATCTCAAACCTAAGCTCTTTCTTCCCTAATCAAGTATTAGCAAAGCAAACACCCTAATCTAATTGACTAGAATAGATGAGGATGATGAAGTAGGAATTTCTCTCTCTTTTGTTTTGATATTCTCACTCATTATCATCACTTATCAAAAACCTAGTGAAGGTTTTCATCCAAGAGGAAAGAAGAAGAAGATGAAGCAAAACCTTTTTTGATGAATAATGAATTATTGTTGTGGTTACAAATCAACAATAAGTTAAGCATGAAGGCTTAACCCTTGTAGAGAATAGACTAGGGTAAAGGGTTTGGGTTGGGTTAAGAAATATCTACACAAAAATTCAAAGCAAGTGACAAAAGTCAAAGCTTCATGAAGCTTCATGGAAGCTTCATCCAAGCTCAACCCTAATCCAAACCCTACCATGTTTAAATTCTACAAAGCATGTTGCATTTGTAACCCTAACGTGTTACAATAATATATATCACATATATAATATATATTGTAACAAAAGAAAATAATACAATTAACATATATCACATATATATCAATGTATTATCCCGTGAGAAAAAGATTCAATAAAGCGAGCTTATATTAGTTAATGTAATGTAGTATATCTCATATGTAATATACATTAAATTATCAAATCAACACTTGATCCGATAATCCGGCTATTTCACAAATAACCGACTAATATAAAAGGTATCAGTTCATCGAATCAACACTTGATCCGATGACCCGGCTATATCACATATACCCGGCCGATATCACATATCGCGAGAATCTAATACGGTATCGCATACACATATTATTCTCAGTCCCGTACATATCACATATGTGCTCCTACTCCATTTTGCTTGAGCCAGGAAACCTCTGTGTAGGACTCTAAAGAATCATCAATACGCCGGCAGTAGGTGATGATCATATCAAACACCCACAAGCTGCAAGCGGTCAGCTAAACGTAACAGCCACCCAGGTATTGAGCGATCAGAAGATCAACAAGCATGCCTATACATTCTCCTGCGAATCCAATCAGTAACACTCCCGTACAGTCCGGTCTCTTCGTCTGATATGTCGCATATCTCACCTAGGGGTGGTAAACGTCAGACCCCAGTAGCTTGATAAGTCATGTCGATATTAGGTCCATAACAGTTTGAGAAACTACTGATAACACTTACCAGTAAATCTCAGCAACCCTGGCCAGGGATTTCCAGTTATAGACAATCGAACAAAGCGCAACATCAACTCCCTATACCGGTAGAGACGAAACCCCTCCTATCGCTTATTGCCTCCATGTGATTCGGGACTGTACCCAAAAACCACCATTTTGCACGCCCTCTTGGACATGATAAGGTGGAAATCAAAGTACAGTGGGAATCACACAAGACTCTATGACGATCTCGGGTCTACAGACTAACCTATACTAGTGGCACCAGAGAACTGCCATCTGACGTATGGTATAATACCATCTGGGAGTTCTCGGCGAGTCAGTTCAGTGTACCCAGTTCCACTGAGCACCCTTATACTATCTCTGATGTCAAACACCAATGGATATGGGATCATCCATCGCCCATCTGTATGGGTCGAGAAGCTATACGCTAGTCTACTCTGGTATATCGATGCCCTGTCTCAATACACCTACGACTAGGAACATTTGAATGATGTACTTAGCGACTACACTGTCCCCACTAGTATGATCTACATCATATTCCTGGTAGTCAAGTACTCATCCTAAGGGCTTTATCAACATGTAACATAGAGATAATCAGAGTACATGTAAAGATAATGAGCAACCAGATAGCATATTATCATGTCGAGCGAGAAAATCCTCCATATATATGTCTAAGCATCCACTACAATATACATCGTATGTACAGTAATGGCCTCAAGGGCATACATATCACTAACAATCTCCGACTTGCACTAGGGCCTTCTGTTGGGGTATCGCATACCCAACAATCAGCTGTGGTTGAAGTATCCCATATTTAACCATCCCATAAAAGTCTCTACTGGGAAATAGGCCTTTGTGAGTGGATCCGCGCTGTTGTCCTTTGTATCTACTCTCCTATCCACGATCTCCCTGGAGATCTACCATCTCCATGATTAGGTGATACTGCCTAAGAATATATCTGGATCATTAATGGGATGGGGGTTATGTTAGTTATATGTATGCCCTCGAGGCCATTACTGTACATACGATGTATATTGTAGTGGATGCTTGGACATATATAGGTAGTACATTCTTGCTCGACATGATAGTATGCTATCTGGTTGCTCTTTATCTTAACATGTACTCTGATTGTCTCTATGTTACATGTTGATAAAGCCCTTAGGATGAGTACTTGACTACCAGGACTTTGATGCAGATCATACTAGTGGGGACAGTGTAGTCGCTAAGTACATCATTCAAATGTTCCTAGTCGTAGGTGTATCGAGACAGGGCAACGATATACCAGAGTAGACTAGTGTATAGCTTCTCGACCCATACAGATGGCGATGGATGATCCCATATCCATTGGTGTTTGACATCAGAGGTAGTATACGGGTGCTCAGTGGAGACTGGGTACACTGGACGGACTCGCCGAGAACTCCTAGATCGTTTTATACCTCACGCCAGATGGCAGTTCCCTGGTGACACTGGTACTGTTGGATATATATGCCCTGGAGGCCTTAATTATATAGGATGTTAGGGATATGTATGTACATGCCAATCTTGCTTAATATGATAGTATGCTATTTGGTTTGACTTTATCTTAACGTGTGATATATTTTACTTTGTATTTATAAATATGTTGATAAAGCCCATAGGATGTTTGCCTGACTACCGGCGTTGTGATGGCAGTCATACTTGTGGGAGCTGGATAGTCAATAGGTGTAACGTTTTCAAAATCGTTTCGGTGAAATTTCGAAAAATCGGTAAAATAAAGGGGTTTTCTGTAAAAAGTCAAAACACAAATATCTTATTATAAAAATTAAATATACATATTCTAGCTATGTAATTGCTATTATTTGGTGTTTATTGAGCCGCTGGTGAAATTTCAAATTTTCTGAAAAAAATATTATTTTATTATTATTTTAAGCCGTCACTAATACATTTAATTAGGGAAAATTACAAATCGGAATGAGTTGAAACAAATTTTGTGCATCATAAAACATTAAATAAAATTTTATCATGTGGTTTTTGGAACGAAATCATTTGCCAAAACGGTTTAGAAATTATTGAAGAAAAAAAGGCTTTTTTTAGCGTAAATGGATGTTTGGGGTATTGTATTTATCATTTTTCATCACCCCACACCCGTACCCACACCCACACACCCCCACTTACTCCTCCCCATGGCTGAATTCAGCACCCACCATAATTTTTCCCCACTTGATTTCAAAGGAAAAGAAATGAAAGAAAAGAAAAGAAAATGGGTGAATTAGGTGGACTTTTGACCTTACCTTGACCTTGACTTTCCTCCCTTGCATTTTCTCTACCTCCCTCTCTCTCCTCACTCCCATTTCTGGCCTCCCAACAGCAGCAGCCCCCCCCTCAAATCCCACTCTTTCTTCATCAAAAAAATCCACAAATCACTTCAAAATCCATGCAAATTCAAATCTAAATCCAAATCCGACTCCTACCCATTTTAGCTTAGCCCGTATAGCATGTATCCTTGTGAAAAGAGAGCATTTTGGAGGGCCATGGATGCTTGTGGATCTTCATATGTTTTTGGGTATAATTCTAAACTTTTTGTTGCTCAATTTGTTACTAATTTCTTAAGCTAATTTACTTAAGTGTTAATTTGGTTATGTGAGTTTAATTGCAAGTTTTGGAATTCAAGTTGTGAATTTGATTGCAAGTTAGGGTTTTATAAAATTGGTGTATGGTTGTGTGTTATATTTAGGCTTTGTTGTCATGATAATACAAGGTTAGTAGCTAGTGTGAATGGTTAGTTTTAAAATTTGTGTTAATTTGCTAAATTGCTTACTAGGTTTTTGAAATTTGTTAAATTCTTGGGATTAAAAATGTGTTTAGGGTTTTCATGACTTCATTAACTTTATTAAGTGTGGTTTAATGCTTTAGATCATGCAAATCTAAGCTAGATTGTAGTTTGTACATTTTTGCTTTGAAATTGTTAAAAAGGGTATTTTTGTAAACTAGAATATTAGGATTTTTGGAATTTAATGAGATTAAATTCCGGAAATTGTTTATACGACTTATTTAAGATATTTAATAAATATATTGGCCGTTACATTCATTTAAACATCGTGTTTTGTACAAAAACGGCGAATTGTGCTTGCTAGATTTTCGGAAAAATGACTTTTTAAGTGAAATTGGCGTTTTTGTGAGTTTTAACCTAGTTTATATTAAAATTAGTGTTCGTGAATGTTGAAATGAGTGTGATTGGATTTTTCTCGATGGTTTGACGTTTGTACATCGACATCGAGGGTTGGTTTGACTATTCTTGCATGCGTAGGCGATAGGTTTGGACCTATGCGTGATACGCGTGCCGATTTGATTTTCGTATGCCGTTTCGATCTCGAATTTAGTTTTAATACGATATGGTGCGTTATGATATGTAGGTACCCCCATGTGGACTTCGAGACGACAAGCAGGCGCGTGGCGACGTCGGCACCGGCTAGCGAGGACCAGGTGAGTAGATTTATATCTACGGGGTGAAGTCGGGTGGATGGCGTATAGCACCCCCGCAGTCCGTGGTGGTGTATACGGATGCGTATACACACCAACAATTATTATATGTTATTTGGGATTAATAACGATGCTTAGGATGGATATTGGTGTGTTGGATTATTTTTAGCGTTGCGAACCCTAGGGTAGTGTTGCACTACACATACACACACACATACACACATACATACTTGCATACATTCCTATTGATATGTGCTCATGGGATTCTTTATAGTTATGTGTTCACATGGGTATGGGACTATGTGTTCACATACGGATTGAGGATGATACTTGGGATTGAGCTGAGTCGATGAGATTTGATTTGAGGCCGTGAGATCGGTGATATAGCAGGGTTCGTATTTGAGATACGACATGACGTTGTAGCGGGTCCTTGACGTAGTGTTTCACACACGTCCATGCATACGTAGGCGGTATCAATATGGTACTAGACGTAGATCAGTACCCCGATCTTGATATTTGATAAAGAGGATACCAGGTGAATAGTATGATGAATGTGATATTGACCCGTACCCAGATTTGGGAGGCCGTACGACGGATTTACGTACGAGCTATATTGATGATTGATCCGCACTCTTGACTTGGGATGCCTGATTATAGATATGGTATCAGCTATGATATTATTGAGGCGGGATCACCGACTATACATATACAGGTAGGTATATGTATCGACTCAGATGTTAGGCGGTTTCCTTACCTGTAGTTCAGCTTGTTAGTTCAGCCGTATAGTTTAGTGTAGTTGTTAGATTAGATTAGACTTCTTACCTATTTCAAAAACTAACGAATCGTGGGTATTTTAAAAGACAGCCCAAGGGATGCTACGGATATTTCAAAAGACGTATCTTTTCATAAAAACACCGTAGCCCCTATTTTCAAAAACCCCATGATTCGTGTTATTTCAAAAGGCACCATTTGTAGGACTTATATTAGATTAATACTGATTAGTTATCGTTGTGTCTAGTATTCTGCTCCCGCACATTATTGCTGTTCGCTCTGCCCCGCATACTTATTTTGCTGCATACTCCATTATTGATATCATGCTCTTAGGACACCAGCACCATTACCGATGATGCGTATGTACCACATACACTTACTTGCCGGCTCACACACATCTTCATCGGTAATTGCCATGTCACGTACACTTAGAAAATACTATTGCTTGACTTAGGTTGTTAGTTAGTAGTTGATACGATATTAGTGTACCTGCTTTATATGCCAGTTTAGACATTGTAGTTATTACTTGTCACTTCATGCATACTGTTATTCCATTGTCATGCCTAGTTATTAATCACACATTGCAACTTGGTTATTGATACCATATACGTTCATTATCATTGACATATGCACTTGTGATGATTTCTTGAGATTTATGATATTTCTGGATTTCGGGGGAAAGCCGCAAAATTTCTAAACTTATTATATTTTTAAAATATGTAAATTGCGGTTTTCTAGTGATGTAAGTGTCGTCCACCAAGAGTTTGTTGTGGTTTTCGAGATCCGTGTCGAGGAGTGGAGGAACCGTCATGGGTACATGGTGGGCCCGGTATGGTACCCCGGGGCAAGAGGAATGTGGTGTTGACGTTGAGCCTGGCTGGGGAGCACTACCTACCGGTGATATTACCCGACGCGTCGGATATCCGGAGGATACCGTCGTGGTCTTGAGATGGATGGTAGGGGCCGGTCTGGACTGACGGCGCCCTAGATATTGAGATTGAGACATTGATATTTCGAGACAGTGAGATTTATGTTTTGTGTCGATGCTAGACACTGTTGATATTGATTTCATTATGATACCTCAGTTTAAAAAACCAGAAGGAAATCTCACTAATTTATGAAAACAGTTTCTTCATTTACATGTATTCTGTTTTCATGCATTCATACCTCATTCATATGATATATTGCTACCTGAGGCACTGACACGGGCACATGAGATTACACTCGGTTAGATATTACCCTAGCCATTGTTATAGGCTGCATGTTATACATATTTTTGAGGATATATTATGATCATTGACCTAGGATTGCGTTATTTATGCGATTTCTGTGCGTAGATGTTTTTCTATTCACGAGTTGGCAACTCACCCCCGTTGTGCCCCAGTTTTTTGCAGGTTTGCCGTACAGGTTTCATTATGGCTTTGCGGGCATAGTTTCATTCGGGTGATTTGCTAGTAGGTGGGTTTACTTGTATCATACCCCCATTATATATCTTGTATATCATTATTCTGTTGTATCTAGAATCTCCATCAACCAAACATGTATTTTTGAGATAGAGACCAGTGTTGTTTATTCTTTCGACCTTAGAGTCGCTCGTTATATTTCTGGTGGTTTTGAGTTTCCTTTTGAGTTTTGATCCTCGCCGTTGGCGTTGTATATTATATTGCTTGTGTGGTTGTGACCGTCGATTGACGAAGAGCTAGCTCCCGCTTGGGGATGCTTTTTTCTTAATTTTGTATACTATTCATGTTGTATCCCGTTTGGGGGCCAGTATTTACAAAGGAGACTCTGCCGAAATTTTCAGTAAATTTTTGATGTTTTTAAAAACCGCATAATTCGGCTTATGCTATTGAAACTACTTGCTTTAATTTGGTTTTTCCTGCACTCTACTTCTTTTCTTGGTTTGGATTTCTGGGTTTTCGGTTTACTTAGATTACGTACGCCTCGAGACGTTCGTAGTTTAAGTGCCGGTCATGTTCCGTACTTTCAGGTCGTGACAAAGTTGGTATCAGAGCGTTAGGTTTTACCTTCGGAGCGTAGGATGACCCTTGGTTGATGGAATAGGTGACTAAAGTAGAGTGACGTACCGTTGGTATGTTCCGCGGCATATTTACGACACGCCACTCCACTTAAGGAGCCTTAGGATGTACATTTCCTTGTTCAGTATTATATTCCTTCCTGATCTAGCCTCATCGGTACCAGTTTGGTTTTGCTACTACGGTTACGGGCAGGGAGAGCTACGGCTAGAGTTGCGGTCAGCACAAGCTCGTCACGAACGAGGACTGACCAGGGCGAAATTCCGGCGATACACGATTGCAGAGATGTATCTTTTTACTGTGTTTCCGTGCCACGAGTGTTTGGCGGATCGCCTTTATGAGGTTACTCGGAGGCGCTGATCGACACTAGAGAATTGAGCCAATGATAGAGGCCAGCCAGATTTTGATAACCGTTGGTGTGTTGCTTACTCCTGATGATTGAGGCACTGTTCAGCATGCAGACGAGCAAGCCAGTGGTTGCTGCGAGCGACGAGATATCGCCCCATATGTTGGAGCTATTGCGAGGCGAGTTGTACGAATAGATGATAGAAGGTCGCTAGTCACCCGATGATGAATGACTAGGACAGGTGGTTCGTTCGCCTACCCCGATGCGAGGTCATCAGATAGATTGATTCCAGCTAGAGACGACTTCACGCAGAGACGTGAGGGTCGACAGAGACGATCGAATGTCGGAAAACCTATTATTCCAAGTTTAAAGTATTCAGAAAGACATGCAGGCAATTCTATGGTCCCTCTAGAAGAATGAAATCCTAACTCGACATAATGACCATGTGAAAGCCTTTGAACCTTCGGGTTTGCGGCAGTTCCACGGCGCCATTAGTGAGGCTTGGGTTTGCCCTTCTACGGCTGGACCACCGATGCTGTGGTATATATATTCGATACTATTAAACTGTGCCCAAGATGTTGAGCTCTTGGGGGATTATGAGGTTTCGACGAATCGATCGAATGGTTCGACTTCAATCGGATGCTAGGTGGTGAGATGCATTCTTGGGAGACTCCAGATACGAGGATAGCCGTTGGAGCTCAGTCCATGCAGCCACGACGAGACGAGTCCGAAGCGGTCGACATTAGAGAAAATGGAGTAAGAGGTTCGTATAAGATCCAGATATGATGACGTTCCCCTCCGCCGACATCAGAGATGCGATGCGCATGCCGAGGCAGAGTACTGGATATACCTTCCAGAAGGAGTCGCGATGAGTATGCAGTCGTTCCAGAGCAAGATGGAGATATAGGAAAGGACGATGACTTCCGGACAGTTGGCAGAGACGAGACATGGAATAGACCGTGAGCAGGATTCCTTCCAGGACACTGCTGCAATGATACTTGCACCCAGGATCAGATGTGTCACGTACATTCAGAGAGCCAGAGGCCGACGCCAGTGATATGCTGTCTTACGAGTGGTCGCGATGATTGACCAAGAGATGACCAGAGAAGTGCCAGAACGGAATCGTCCCCGTTAGCACACCTGACATGGCCGATGAGCCGATGGACCGAAAGATTGGTAATTCACAGTGAAGACCTTGACCCAGGAGTGGTCATGGTTACGCACACCAGCAGGACAGAGTTCATGATCATCGACGAGACGTCCCACTAGTGACCGTGACAGTTGGCCGAGATTCTTAGAGGATGCACTTGAGCGGTACTATTCCGCCATTATTGATTACGATGTTTTGGGTGATTTATTCGTATGATTTGATTTTGATGATTGAGGATTTACGACCTTTGCACAGTGTTGCACTTGAGATCGTTTTCGTGCTTTAGTTTCACATGTTTGTGATATTACGGTTTTAAACAGTTGAGTTGGTTTTGTGCGTATGCATGCACACGATTTCGTTCCTGCACTCGGTATAGTTTATATATGCTTGCAGTGCAGTGATACGCCTTTTGTGCACTTAGATGCACTGGACTTCGATTTCGATTATGATACTCGATATTTGTTTTGTGCACCTTGTGCACCTGATTGATTTTGCGCACGTTCGGCGCTTGATATTGGATTTCATGATTTCGTGCACGATGGATGCACCTGATTTGGATTTTCGCGCATGTTGGGCGCATGTTTTGAAGGGTGATTTTGGTGCACACCAGAGGCACTAAATCGAGATTTTTCGTGCATGTCAGATGCACCTGATTTTGCTGTCAGGCACACATGTTGCCTACGACAGATGTTTCGTGCACACCCGATGCACTTAGATGTTGTTTCTGTGCGCATGTATGGCACATTCATGGATTTTGATTTCCGTGCGCACCAGACGCACGTAGTATTCATGTGCATATTTTGGGATTGATTTCTTATAGAGTAGTACGTTTTTATGATATTGCTATGTGTTTTCGTACTGAGCAGGACTAGTCAGAGGACAGTACCTGAATATATTTTGCATGCATTGATAGTTATTGAAGGGATTTCCAAAAAGCGAGCTATAGCCTCAGTATTTACCTACGTGTCTGATATGACACGAAATGTTTAAAACAAGGAGACCCTTCTAAATTGTTTTCAAAACGGCGGAACGTACATTTCAAACAAAGGTATATATGTATATAGTTATTTTCTTATGATAGACATCCGCCACTGTGCAGTGTTATACGCGTTGCACAGCGACTTAAAGAGATTTGGCATGCATTTCCTTCAGATACTTACAGATATAGATTCGATATTTACATGTATAGTTTCGAGTTATATCATATTGGTTTTGATTTGGATTTGGCATTGATGTCTTCTCCATGACTCCGATGATTGCGGGATGCTTGACGGAGTTTTGATTTGAGTTATATACTCATTTTTCAAGCGCATGCGCTGCGCTACGATTTGTCTTATGTATTTACAATTTCGGAGCCCCGACGACTTGATGGTTTTTCTTAAATGTTTTAGTATTTGGGGGAGTTTGAATTTAAATTCGGGGACCGAATTTCTTTAAGGGGGGAAGATTGTAACGTTTTGAAAATCGTTTCGGTGAAATTTCGAAAAATCGGTAAAATAAGGGGGTTTTCTGTAAAAAGTCAAAATACAAATATCTTATTATAAAAATTAAATATACATATTCTAGCTATGTAATTTCTATTATTTGGTGTTTATTGAGCCGCTGGTGAAATTTCAAATTTTCTAAAAAAAATATTATTTTATTATTATTTTAAGCCGTCACTAATACATTTAATTAGGGAAAATTACAAATCGGAATGGGTTGAAACAAATTTTGTGCAACATAAAACATTAAATAAAATTTTATCATGTGGTTTTTGGAACGAAATCATTTGCCAAAACGGTTTAAAATTATTGAAGAAAAAAAGGCTTTTTTTTAGCGTAAATGGATGTTTGGGGTATTGTATTTATCATTTTTCATCACCCCACACCCACACACCCCCACTTACTCCTCCCCATGGCTGAATTCAGCACCCACCATAATTTTTCCCCACTTGATTTCAAAGGAAAAGAAATGAAAGAAAAGAAAAGAAAATGGGTGAATTAGGTGGACTTTTGACCTTACCTTGACCTTGACTTTCCTCCCTTGCATTTTCTCTACCTCCCTCTCTCTCCTCACTCCCATTTCTGGCCTCCCAACAGCAGCAGCCCCCCCCTCAAATCCCACTCTTTCTTCATCAAAAAAATCCACAAATCACTTCAAAATCCATGCAAATTCAAATCTAAATCCAAATCCGACTCCTACCCATTTTAGCTTAGCCCGTATAGCATGTATCCTTGTGAAAAGAGAGAATTTTGGAGGGCCATGGATGCTTGTGGATCTTCATATGTTTTTGGGTATAATTCTAAACTTTTTGTTGCTCAATTTGTTACTAATTTCTTAAGCTAATTTACTTAAGTGTTAATTTGGTTATGTGAGTTTAATTGCAAGTTTTGGAATTCAAGTTGTGAATTTGATTGCAAGTTAGGGTTTTATAAAATTGGTGTATGGTTGTGTATTATATTTAGGCTTTGTTGTCATGATAATACAAGGTTAGTAGCTAGTGTGAATGGTTAGTTTTAAAATTTGTGTTAATTTGCTAAATTGCTTACTAGGTTTTTGAAATTTGTTAAATTCTTGGGATTAAAAATGTGTTTAGGGTTTTCATGACTTCATTAACTTTATTAAGTGTGGTTTAATGCTTTAGATCATGCAAATCTAAGCTAGATTGTAGTTTGTACATTTTTGCTTTGAAATTGTTAAAAAGGGTATTTTTGTAAACTAGAATATTAGGATTTTTGGAATTTAATGAGATTAAATTCCGGAAATTGTTTATACGACTTATTTAAGATATTTAATAAATATATTGGCCGTTACATTCATTTAAACATCGTGTTTTGTACAAAAACGGCGAATTGTGCTTGCTAGATTTTCGGAAAAATGACTTTTTAAGTGAAATTGGCGTTTTTGTGAGTTTTAACCTAGTTTATATTAAAATTAGTGTTCGTGAATGTTGAAATGAGTGTGATTGGATTTTTCTCGATGGTTTGACGTTTGTACATCGACATCGAGGGTTGGTTTGACTATTCTTGCATGCGTAGGCGATAGGTTTGGACCTATGCGTGATACGCGTGCCGATTTGATTTTCGTATGCCGTTTCGATCTCGAATTTAGTTTTAATACGATATGGTGCGTTATGATATGTTGGTACCCCCATGTGGACTTCGAGACGACAAGCAGACGCGTGGCGACGTCGGCACCGGCTAGCGAGGACCAGGTGAGTAGATTTATATCTACGGGGAGAAGTCGGGTGGATGGCGTATAGCACCCCCGCAGTCCGTGGTGGTGTATACGGATGCGTATAGACACCAACAATTATTATATGTTATTTGGGATTAATAACGATGCTTAGGATGGATATTGGTGTGTTGGATTATTTTTAGCGTTGCGAACCCTAGGGTAGTGTTGCACTACACATACACACACACATACACACATACATACTTGCATACATTCCTATTGATATGTGCTCATGGGATTCTTTATAGTTATGTGTTCACATGGGTATGGGACTATGTGTTCACATACCGATTGAGGATGATACTTGGGATTGAGCTGAGTCGATGAGATTTGATTTGAGGCCGTGAGATCGGTGATATAGCAGGGTTCGTATTTGAGATACGACATGACGTTGTAGCGGGTCCTTGACGTAGTGTTTCACACACGTCCATGCATACGTAGGCGGTATCAATATGGTACTAGACGTAGATCAGTACCCCGATCTTGATATTTGATAAAGAGGATACCAGGTGAATAGTATGATGAATGTGATATTGACCCGTACCCAGATTTGGGAGGCCGTACGACGGATTTACGTACGAGCTATATTGATGATTGATCCGCACTCTTGACTTGGGATGCCTGATTATAGATATGGTATCAGCTATGATATTATTGAGGCGGGATCACCGACTATACATATACAGGTAGGTATATGTATCGACTCAGATGTTAGGCGGTTTCCTTACCTGTAGTTCAGCTTGTTAGTTCAGCCGTATAGTTTAGTGTAGTTGTTAGATTAGATTAGACTTCTTACCTATTTCAAAAACTAACGAATCGTGGGTATTTTAAAAGACAGCCCAAGGGATGCTACGGATATTTCAAAAGACGTATCTTTTCATAAAAACACCGTAGCCCCTATTTTCAAAAACCCCATGATTCGTGTTATTTCAAAAGGCACCATTTGTAGGACTTATATTAGATTAATACTGATTAGTTATCGTTGTGTCTAGTATTCTGCTCCCGCACATTATTGCTGTTCGCTCTGCCCCGCATACTTATTTTGCTGCATACTCCATTATTGATATCATGCTGTTAGGACACCAGCACCATTACCGATGATGCGTATGTACCACATACACTTACTTTCCGGCTCACACACATCTTCATCGGTAATTGCCATGTCACGTACACTTAGAAAATACTATTGCTTGACTTAGGTTGTTAGTTAGTAGTTGATACGATATTAGTGTACCTGCTTTATATGCCAGTTTAGACATTGTAGTTATTACTTGTCACTTCATGCATACTGTTATTCCATTGTCATGCCTAGTTATTAATCACACATTGCAACTTGGTTATTGATACCATATACGTTCATTATCATTGACATATGCACTTGTGATGATTTCTTGAGATTTATGATATTTCTGGATTTCGGGGGAAAGCCGCAAAATTTCTAAACTTATTATATTTTTAAAATATGTAAATTGTGGTTTTCTAGTGATGTAAGTGTCGTCCACCATGAGTTTGTTGTGGTTTTCGAGATCCGTGTCGAGGAGTGGAGGAACCGTCACGGGTACATGGTGGGCCCGGTATGGTACCCCGGGGCAAGAGGAATGTGGTGTTGACGTTGAGCCTGGCTGGGGAGCACTACCTACCGGTGATATTACCCGACGCGTCGGATATCCGGAGGATACCGTCGTGGTCTTGAGATGGATGGTAGGGGCCGGTCTGGACTGACGGCGCCCTAGATATTGAGATTGAGACATTGATATTTCGAGACAGTGAGATTTATGTTTTGTGTCGATGCTAGACACTGTTGATACTGATTTCATTATGATACCTCAGTTTAAAAAACCAGAAGGAAATCTCACTAATTTATGAAAACAGTTTCTTCATTTACATGTATTCTGTTTTCATGCATTCATACCTCATTCATATGATATATTGCTACCTGAGGCACTGACACGGGCACATGAGATTACACTCGGTTAGATATTACCCTAGCCATTGTTATAGGCTGCATGTTATACATATTTTTGAGGATATATTATGATCATTGACCTAGGATTGCGTTATTTATGCGATTTCTGTGCGTAGATGTTTTTCTATTCACGAGTTGGCAACTCACCCCCGTTGTGCCCCAGTTTCTTGCAGGTTTGCCGTACAGGTTTCATTACGGCTTTGCGGGCATAGTTTCATTCGGGTGATTTGCTAGTAGGTGGGTTTACTTGTATCATACCCCCATTATATATCTTGTATATCATTATTCTGTTGTATCTAGAATCTCCATCAACCAAACATGTATTTTTGAGATAGAGACCAGTGTTGTTTATTCTTTCGACCTTAGAGTCGCTCGTTATATTTCTGGTGGTTTTGAGTTTCCTTTTGAGTTTTGATCCTCGCCGTTGGCGTTGTATATTATATTGCTTGTGTGGTTGTGACCGTCGATTGACGAAGAGCTAGCTCCCGCTTGGGGATGCCTTTTTCTTAATTTCGTATACTATTCATGTTGTATCCCGTTTGGGGGCCAGTATTTACAAAGGAGACTCTGCCGAAATTTTCAGTAAATTTTTGATGTTTTTAAAAACCGCATAATTCGGCTTATGCTATTGAAACTACTTGCTTTAATTTGGTTTTTCCTGCACTCTACTTCTTTTCTTGGTTTGGATTTCTGGGTTTTCGGTTTACTTAGATTACGTACGCCTCGAGACGTTCGTAGTTTAAGTGCCGGTCATGTTCCGTACTTTCGGGTCGTGACAATAGGCATATCCTTAAATGTCCCTGGTCGCAGGAGTATCGTGACTGGGATTCGATACTCCAGAGTAGACTAGTGTATACATATCTAGACCCTGACGAGGGGCGATGGATTGGTCCCGCAGCCATTGGTGATGTACACCTAAGATTGTATACAGATGCTCACTAGGTGTGAGTACACCGGACAGGACTCGCCGAGAACTGACTGGATGGTATTTATACCTAACGTCAGATAGCAGTTCTCAGGTGACATGTGTGCAGATAGTCCGTTGACTTAAGGTCGTCATTTTTCTCGTGAGAGTTCCCACTGTGCTTTGATTACTACCCTACCACGGTTCAAAGGAGTCGTGCAAGCAGGTTTTAGTTGGGCACAGTCCCGAGCCACTTGGACGTAGTGAGCGATTGTTAGGGATTCGTCACTCCCGGTATAGGGAGTTGATATCACACAGTGATCGGTTGGTCATTACCATAAGTCCCTGGCCAGGGCTGATTGAGAATTACTGATGGACTGATCAATAGATTCTCGGATGGTCTTGAGCCATGCCGGCACGACTTGTACGGTTATTAGGGGTCTAACGTTCACCTCCCCTAGACCACACATGCGATACTCTTAGACGAACAGACAGGACTGCGCGGATATTGTCACAGACAAGCCCAGTAGGAGTTCCGATGGGTTTCCTCATCGGCCTTCTTATCGACATCTACCTGGGGACCGTTACGTACAGCTAGTGCCGCTTGCGGTCTGTGGTTAAACCCACCGCCAGCGTAGTAGTCGAGTCTTTAGAGTCCTACACAGAGATTTCCCAACTCCAGGCGAACGTTATAGAGGTCGTATAGTTTTACGACAAAGGGTTCGGACGAATACGTGTTTAAACACACGTACGACATTCAGACAGTTTTTACTAGACGGCTTTGGTTTAAGCCAGATTCTAGTATCAGGTTATTTGATTTATACAGTCTAAAGTTTTTCCATGTTTTCATGGATAGGAGGGGCGTTTTCGTAATTTTATGGGAAGCTTCTAGAAGCATGGTGACTTGAGGGTTTTGGTGGCATTATCATTAAATGATATTGTGACTCATTTTGTGTGATACATCATGTCATTAATGCATTATTAAATGCTTAATGACTAACATAGTGAATCACTCATATTGAATTAATGTAGCATGATGAATAATCACATTTATTCATTTATTTGTTTATTCATTATGCTTCATATATTCAAGTGAGAAACAATATCATTATCATTATCTTCTTCACCTTCTCTCTCCTCAAGCTCACTCTCTCTTCAAACTCTAATCCTACCACTCATGAGTTGAGATCAAGGATTAGAATAGACTAAACACTCCATAAACTAACTCTATATGATCTAAGTTCCTTTGATTAGCAACTAGAGAAACTTAGTTACCTCAAGTTTGGAGGTGAAGCTTGGATTAGGGTTCTCGGGTGGATCATCTATCACTTAGAGGAGGCCGAGGAGGACGTAGAGATCGAAAAGACGAAGGACACGATTCACTGGGTATAATCTGTTTACATAGTAGCTAGGAACTTCTACGGTTGTTGTTAATTATCGTTTAGCAAAGATCTTCGGTTAGTCGATGTATGCTTATAGAACAAGATCGTTTTTCATATTTCTGTTAGTTATATGTATGCCCTAGAGGCCATTACTGTACATACGTTGTATATTGTAATGGATGCTTGGACATATATAGGGAGAGCTTTCTTGCTCGACATGATAGATGTAAGTCCACGTTGCTTACCCCGGTTCTTACGGGGAGGCGGAAACGGCGAAAAACAATTTTTTGGCGCAAAGGCAATATGGACTAAATGCCGGAACTTGCTAAACTAGAAACTAGCAGACTACAAGAGGCTTTAACAACTATGCCGTAGAAATTATACCTCACGAAACCGGTCCATCGGGTCTTCTCTCAGCTGTCCGGCTCGTCCATCCACGCTCCGAGGGTCGATCCGAAACGTAGTCACCTCCGCGGCCTTCTTGAGTCGAAGACGATCCAACCGAGAGATATACACCGAGCTCCACCTCGAGCCGAGGCAACTAGGGCAACGAGATCGCTATTCTAGATGCCCTAAGTTATGTAGTAGAGATATATGGAAGTGTTTGTCTTTGTGGGATCTTTTTCTCTCAACACATGAGATCAAAAGAAGAAATCAAGAGGAGGAGGAAGGAGGAGCTAGCAACCATGAGAGCTTTTCTTTTCTTCTCACAAGAACAAGAGAGAGAATGAGAAATCAAATTATGATCTAAAGAAATGAACCATGGTTGCAATAATGCAAAACTATCATCATTACCAATCCTTTCATGATAAAGTTAATGGCTACTAATTGAATTGACCATTTTCATAATCCAAAATGAAAAAGAAATCCAAAGAAGAGTGTAGACCTCTCATGAAGGTCAACGGTCAACTTCGGTCAACGAGTCATCAACGGTCAACGGGTCAAGGTGGTCAAATGGTCAATGCAATTAGCCATCAACAAATTATCACAAAAGGATTAGTAAAATTATGTCTCCGGCTCATAATGGTTTTGACCGAACGAATTGTCAAAACCCTAATGAGCCCGCCACATAACGGTTTTGGCCTAACCAACTGCCAAAACCCTAATGGGGCACCTCCTCCTTTATCGCCCATCAAAACTGTGCATACACACCCGCATCCGCATTCCGTAGAATGCGAATGCACTGAAGACAAAACAAATTCATCCGTGCAATACTAGGATCTGGCTTAAACCAAAGCCCACTAGTATTGCCTACCCGAACAGTATACGCACACAAGTGCACGTAAGTGATCGCAGCCCTGCCGCAAAACCATACGGCCTCTACACGTTTCGCTCAGTGCAGGGAAACTCTCTGTGTGGGACTCTAAAGACTCGACACTACGCTGGCAGTGTGTTTAACCACAGACCGCAAGCGGCACTAGCTGTACGTAACGGTCCCCAGGTAGATGTCGATAAGAAGGCCGATGAGGTAAACCCAACCGAACTCTTACTGAGCCTGTATGTGACAATCTCCGTACAGTCCGGTCTGTTCGTCTGATACAACGCATGGCAGGCCTAGGACGGTGGTGAACGTCAGTCCCCTAATAGCGGTACAAGTCGTGTCGAAGTGTAGCCCAGAACACCCTGAGATAACACTGGAAACCTACCAGTATATCTCGCTTGCCCTGGCCAGGGACTACTCGTGTAATGGCTCTCCTAGGCACAGCGCGATGTCAACCCCCAATACCGGGAGAGATGAATCATGTCTAACCGTCACTGCCTCCAAGTGCTTCGGGACTGCACCCAACTATTACCTGTTTGCACGACTCCTTTGAGCCGTGGTAGGGTAGTAATCTAAGTACAGTGGGAACACACTCGAGGCGAAGTGACAGTGTCAAGTCAGCGGACTAAGCTGTACTCATGTCACCTGGGAATTGATAACTGACGATAGGTATAATACCAACCAACAGTTCCCGACGAGTCCTGTCCAGTGTACTCGTAACCTAACGAGCACCCGCATACTATCTCCAGTACGACGTACTGACGGCTGTGGGACAGACCATCTCCCCTGTTGGGATGAGAAGCGCATACGCTAGTCTACTCCGGAGTATCGATGCCCTGTCTCGATAATCCTACGACTAGGGACCTGTATAAGGATGTGCTTATGGATTACCCAGCCCCCACGAGTGTGACTGCCATCACAACGCTGGTAATCAAGCAAAGATCCTAAGGGCTCTACTAATATGTATAAGCGATATGCTAAAAGAAACACATGCACATATTGAAGTAGAAACAAACCAAGTAGCATACTACCATTTTGAGCAAGATTGTCTGTACAACTTTGAATATCCCAAGCTTCCATCAAGTAATATACAAACTAGTATGATACAGTAATGGCCTCTAGGGCATATACACTAACAATCTCCCACTTGCACTAAGGCCATGTACTGGCGTATCGAAGACCTATCATCTCGATCAGCCGCTCGAACTGAGTCTGGGGTAGGGCCTTCGTGAGTGGATCTGCAGTGTTATCCTCCGAATCTACTCTCTTCACCTCGATCTCCCGGCGATCTACGATCTCCCTGATCAGGTGGTACCGCCTCAAAATGTGCCTGGACTTCTGATGGGACCTGGGTTCCTTCGCTAAAGCTATAGCGCCGTTGTTGTCGCAATATAGCGGTATTGGATCAACAATGGTAGGAACCACCTGAAGCTCTGTGAGGAACTTCTTCATCCAGACAGCTTCCTTTGCGGCATCGCAAGCAGCTATGTACTCCGCTTCCATAGTTGAGTCAGCAACGGTCTCCTGCTTGGAACTCTTCCAGTAAACCGCCCCTCCATTGAGGGTAAAGACATAACCCGACATGGACTTGGAGTCATCCTTGTCACTCTGGAAGCTAGAGTCAGCAAAGGCTTCGATCTGGAGGTCTTTTCCGCCATACACTAAGAACATCTCCTTAGTCCTTCTCTGGTACTTGAGAATGTTCTTTACCGCTATCCAGTGTTTCTCCCCTGGGTTCGACTGATACCGGCTTACAACGCTTAATGCGTACGCTACATCTGGTCTGGTGCATAACATCGCATACATTATAGAGCCTACCGCAGATGCGTAGGGTATAGATGACATGCGAGCCCTTTCCAAATCAGTCTTGGGAGACATCTCTTTGGAGAGGGTGATTCCATGACAAGCCGGTAGATTACCGCGCTTGGAATCTTCCATACTAAATCGTTTTAGTATGGTGTCTATGTACCTTGACTGTGAAAGTCCCAACATCCTCTTAGATCTATCACGATAGATCTGGATCCCCAGAATGTAGTTGGCATCGCCCAGGTCCTTCATAGAGAACCTCTGTGACAAGAATCCTTTGACTGACTGTAGCATAGGAATATCATTTCCTATTTGGAGAATGTCATCCACGTACAAGATGAGGAATACCACAGTTCTACCTACAATCTTACTGTAAATGCATGGTTCATCTGGGTTTTTGATAAAGTCGAATTCCTTGACAATATCATCAAAGCAGATGTTCCAACTCCGCGATGCATGCTTCAGTCTATAGATAGACTTGAGCAACTTGCACACTTTACCGCTGCTGCCACTCTAAATGAATCCCTCCGGCTGATCCATAAAGACGCACTCTTCCAAATTTCCATTTAGGAAAGTCGTCTTTATGTCCATCTGCCAGATCTCATAATCGTGGAAGGTAGCAATGGCAAGGAGGATCCGAATGGATTTAAGCATAGCCACTGGAGAAAAGGCCTCGTCATAGTCCAAACCAGGTCTTTGACGAAAACCCTTTGTTACAAGTCTAGCTTTATAGGTTTCAACCTTCCCATCTACACCAATCTTCTTTCTGAAGATCCATTTGCAGCCTACGGGTTTTACCCCTTCTGGAGCAAAGTCCAAAGTCCAAACTTTGTTGGTGTACATGGACTCCATCTCGGTCCGCATTGCATCCAGCCATTTTACCGAGTCACCGCTCTGAATGGCTTACTGGAAGCTAGTAGGCTCACCATAATCAATAGTGAAATCCTCTCTATCCCCATCTATGAGAAAACCGTAGTATCTCTCGGGCGGATGAGACTGTTTACTACTCCTGCGGAGTGGCGCTGGGATGTCCGGTTCTCCTGAACCTTCTGGTTCCACTAAGGTTTCAGTAATAGCTTGTGGTTCTGGACTTTCTTCCAGTTCTATTGCGCTACCACTTATCTGATTTTCCAAAAATTCAGTTTCCAAGAAGTGGGCATGACGAGAAACAAAAACCATTTGTTCCTCTGCGTAATAGAAAAGATACCCCTTGGAGTTCTTTGGGTATCCCACAAACTTACATTGTACTGAACGTGCCTCGAGCTTGTCCGCATGCTGCTTTTTAACAAAAGCTGGACACCCCATGTCTTAAAGTGTTTAAGACATGGTTTCTTCCCACTCCACATCTGATATGGTGTGGTAGGCACTGAGTTAGTAGGAACTTGGTTCAAAAGATATGCAGTTGTTTCTAGTGCATAACTCCAGAAGGATCGTGGCAACTCAGCCTTACTCATCATGGAATGAACCATATCCAATAGGGTTCGATTCCTCCTTTCCGATACACCGTTGTGTTGTGGTGTCTATGGAGGAGTAAGCTGAGAGAGAATTCCATTCTCTTTTAAGTAGCCCAGAAACTCGGCACTCAAGTATTCACCACCTCGATCAGATCTCAATGTCTTGATACTTTTGCCTGTTTGTTTTTCAACTTCATTCTTGTATTCCCGAAATTTCTCAAAGGCCTCGGATTTGTGCTTCATCAAGAAGATATGCACATACCTAGAGAAATCATCTGTGAAAGTAATGAAATATGAATAACCATTTCGCGCATGTGTAGACATTGCACCACACACATCACTGTGTATTAGTCCTAAAAGCTCACTTACTCTTTCTCCGTGTCCAGTGAACGGAGTCTTTGTCATCTTTCCCATGAGACAAGATTCACAAGTGGCATAAGACTGGTACTCGAACGGATCCAAGTATCCTTCTTTATGTAACTTTGTCAACCGTGTCTCATTAATGTGACCCAGTCTACAATGCCATAAGAAAGCCTAATTTAATTCCAGAGACTTTCTTTTAAGTGTGTTCTTGACACTGAAGATCTGAGCTTGATTCAATACGTATATCCCGTTTTGTAATGTACCTGACCCAATCAGAACTTGATTTAGGTGGATGTTGACTACATCGCTTACAAAAGTAAAATCATATCCTTCCTTAGAAAGTAAGGATACAGATATGATATTACAAGTCGCACCTGGTACATAAAAACAGTCACGCAGAATCAATATCTGCCCAGTTGTCAGTCCTAGATGATATTCCCCTACGGATTCAGCATACATGCTCATTCCGTTAGCAACCCTGAGAGTCATATCACCTTTCTTGATAACCTTACAGTTTCTCAGAGCCTGTAACGAATTACAGATATGAGATCCTGTCCGGTATCCAATACCTAGGAAGTAGGGTTAACTGACATACAGTTCTCTATTACAAACACACCCGAAGCCGAAGCCACAACATGCTTCGAATTCTGTCTACTGGCTTTGCAAGCTCTGCAATCCTTCTGCCAATGTTCATTCCTGTAACAATAGGAACATCCTTCTTTTACTACATCCAGTCCCGAAACTTCTGCCCTTCCCTTTCTTTCTACTTCCCTGGTTTCCTTCAGGGTAGTAGGTAGAGACTGTTGAACTAAGTCAATATCTGACCCGTTCTTTAACGTGGTCTTCAGGTCCGTGAGCTCAAAAGAGCTGGTCTCTGTAAGGACGTTGCCCCCTACAGATGACCCGATAGCCAACCTCGCTTGAAGCAATTCTTTCGAGGTCTCATATCTTGCGATACGAGATTGCTCTCCATATAAATCTTTGTTATGAAGGAAGATAGAGACTAAGTCCATCTTCTCGTGCTGCCTCTGGTATGTACCATGAACCGAGGCTAACACGAGGCACTTGGCTTTCGCACAGTTCTTTTCCGATGTCTCACGGATATGAATATCCATGACAGGGGAAACTGGACCTAAGACGGCAGGGGTTGGATCAGTCAAGAGGTGTCCCAACTTGTCATGGGCAATAGACATCTGGACAGACCTTTGCCAGTCAAAACAGTCAGATTCAGTCATTTTATTATCTAGATGTAACCTATGTCTGGTCACTGGGTCGCTGCAATTAAGAGAGAGAGAAGAAAACACTTTAGCATGATGCTCTTGCAAGTTTATATTGGTTTTTAATTTATCTAAACAGGATGGCTCCCACTGTCTCTCGAATCCCTCCTCAAACTATAAAGGAAGAATTAGTCGGGATCAATCTCACCGTACAATACTTGCTTAACCGTTCAGCCAGGCTGGTGTCGATACTTCGAGGGAGGTTTTCAACGTTTTCGCGAAGTTCCTTAATTAAGTAACCTCTTTTCCCTGTGGGCATAGCCACGCTAACACCTTTCTAGACACCTACTTGGTTTATAGCATTGATCGTTAAGTGAAAAAGTTCCGGAGGAGTAGCATATACTCACAGTAGGATCGGGATCCAAATATCATCGTGTGACAAAACTGAAGGAATCCTACCAGAATCATCACACTCCAAATGGTATGCAGCGCTAGCAAGTTTCAGTTCTTTTGAAACAACCGAAGTGGATTTTTCCCCGTGCTCTTATGACCTTGACTAAGGCCAACAAATCATAAGTCACATGTCAAGTTCTACCCGTCGTTGTCCAGGTTAATTTGAACCCACCCGTATATACCCTTGACTATGGCCAACAAAGTAATACGACTGTCCCAAACCAACACATCTATCTATGCAACATATGAATACCCACCAGCTACCAAACACTGTGCCTTGACTAAGGCCAACAAACACAGCTTGAATACTGTTGAATATTCATATGAAACGATAGAGGGCTACGAATGGTTTTGGCGAAACCGTGAACGTAGTGAACTTGATATAATCGATGGAACGAGATAGCTTTTAAAAGGAGTGGTTCAAGCCCCGCGTTTAAAAAGATGGTTTTTGAAAAGAACCGAGTGGTTTTAAAGTGTTCCAACGACTTTTACTTGGTTTATTTTCTTGCATTAATTCCAATGCGTCCCATCATTTAATCCTACCATTGCAGAAAACAACGAAAATGTGACATACGCTTATGCCATTCGCATTCGCCACGGGGTCCCGTCATCACCCGTTAGGTTACTTAACTAACGACAGAGCGGGGGCTGGACTAGCACGGATGCAAAACATAAGCAACGCCTAAATAGATATCATATAGATATATATAAACATTCGTCACATGCAATGATAGCCATTCCAGATCATAGATGAATACATTGGATATACTAGGAATCCGCAATTCGTACGAGCCTATAACGAAAAACGGATTACACGGTCGCGATGAATAGCCAAAACCCCACCCTAGACCCCTACGGGTGCGACAAACTACCCGCCAAGTACCCAAAGCAAAGCAACCTCCCTCAACACCGTGAGTAGGCCACTCGGAACTTCGAGATACCCGGTAGTTTGTGCACCCCACCTTGGGTCTATCCTAGGAGCAAAAACAGTAAAAAGAAATTATACAATGACAGCTACAACCCCGACCCGGTTGTGCGGCCAAACAAATAATATTACATCAATTTACATATTACAAGAATTGAAAGAATAAGAAAACTCTCATCTCACAACCCCCTGGCTATTCATCCGCGACAATCCAACGAATTCATATACACAAACCATCAACATTACAGATCACAGATATATATAACCCCCACTAATCGACGTATAGCGATTAGCAGACGTTCAATACATATATCACATCACAGATAATATCCATTAGCCATAGTCTACGGAATATCGATCAAAATACGGATTTGTAACCACCCTGGAAAATCTATTTGTTCCCTGGAAAATCTGGGTAGAAACAGACTGTATTAAAAATCCCAAAACAACACAGTAAGAACAATGCAGCAAAACAGAGTCGTGGCCGAGTCAACTCGGCCGCGGATCCGCAGCCAAACCCATTGTTTGGCCGCGTTTCCCCGGTGAGTTGGCCGAGTCAGCGGCTTAGTTTTGCTGTGTGTTCTATAAAACCCCTGAGACGATTTTTCATGTATGTCAAATAATTTTTTGAATAGTATAAAAAATCGACAGAAAGTTGGGTTTTTTTTTCGGACGTGTTTTGGGACTTTTTTCCGATCGATATTCTAAATACATTGCTAACTTGCTAGTTTATGTTTAGCTAGGCTCTGATACCACTGTAAGTCCACATTGCTCACCCCGGTTCTTACGGGGAGGCGGAAACGGCGAAAAACAATTTTTTGGCGCAAAGGCAACATGGAATAAAAGCCGGATCTTTGTAAACTAGAAACTAGCAAACTACAAGAGGCTTTAACTATTATGCCGTAAAAATTATACCTCACGAAACCGGTCCTTCGGGTCTTCTCTCCGCTGTCCGGCTCGTCCATCCACGCTCCGAGGGTCGATCCGGATCTTGGTCACCTCCGCGGCCTTCTTGAGTCGAAGGCGATCCACCCAAGAGATGTACACCGAGCTCCACCTCGAGCCGAGGAAACTAGGGCAACGAGATCGCAAGTCTAGATGCCCTAGGTTGTGTAGTAGAGATATATGGAAGTGTTTGTCTTTGTGGGATCTTTTTCTCTCAACACATGAGATCAAAAGAAGAAATCAGGAGGAGGAGAAAGGAGGAGCTAGCAACCATGATAGCTTTTCTTTTCTTCTCACAAGAACAAGAGAGAGAATGAGAAATCAAATTATGAGCTAAAGAAATGAACCATGGTTGCAATAATGCAAAACTATCATCATTACCAATCCTTTCATGATAAAGTTGATGGCTACTAATTGAATTGACCATTTTCATAGTCCAAAATGAAAAAGATATCCAAAGAAGAGTGTAGACCTCTCATGAAGGTCAACGGTCAACTTTAGTCAACGGGTCAACAACGGTCAACGGGTCAAGGTGGTCAAATGGTCAATGCAATTAGCCATCAACAAATTATCACAAAAGGATTAGTAAAATTATGTCTCCGGCTCATAATGGTTTTGACCGAACGAATTGTCAAAACCCTAATGAGCCCGCCACTTAACGGTTTTGGCCGAACCAACTGCCAAAACCCTAATGGGGCACCTCCTCCTTTATCGCTCCTCAAAACTGTGCATACACACCCGCATCCGTATTCCGTAGAATGCGAATGCACAGAAGACAAAACAAATCCATCTATGCAATACTAGGATCCGGCTTAAACCAAAGCCCACTAGTATTACCTGCCCGAACAGTATACGCACACAAGTGCACGTAAGTGATCGCGGCCCTGCCGTAAAACCATACGGCCTCTACACGTTTCGCTCAGTCCAGGGAAACTCTCTGTGTAGGACTCTAAAGACTCGACACTACGCTGGCAGTGGGTTTAACTACAGACCGCAAGCGGCACTAGCTGTACGTAACGGTCCCCAGGTAGATGTCGATAAGAAGGCCGATGAGGTAAACCCATCCGAGCTCCTACTGAGCCTGTATCTGACAATCTCCGTACAGTCCGGTCTGTTCGTCTGATACATCGCATGGCGGGCCTAGGGGTGTGGTGAACGTCAGTCCCCTAATAGCGGTACAAGTCGTGTCGGGGTGTAGCCCAGAACACCCTGAGATAACACTGGAAACCTACCAGTATATCTCGCTTGCCCTGGCCAGGGACTACTCGTGTAATGACTCTCCTAGACACAACGTGATGTCAACCCCCAATATCCGGAGAGACGAATCCTGTCTAACCGTCACTGCCTCCAAGTGCTTCGGGACTGCACCCAACTACTACCTGTTTGCACGATTCCTTTGAGCCGTGGTAGGGTAGTAATCTAAGTACAGTAGGAACACACTAGAGGCGAAGTGACAGTGTCAAGTCAGCAGACTAAGCTGTACTCATGTCACCTGGGAACAGATAACTGACGATAGGTATAATACCAACCAACAGTTCCCGACGAGTCCTGTTCAGTATACTCGTAACTTAATGAGCACCCGCATACTATCTCCAGTACGACGTACTAACGGCTGTGGGACAGACCATCTCCCCTGCTGGGATGAGAAGCGCATACGCTAGTCTACTCCGGAGTATCGATGCCCTGTCTCGATAATCCTATGACTACGGACCTGTATAAGGATGTGCTTATGGATTACCCAGCCCCCACGAGTGTGACTGCCATCACAACGCTGGTAATCAAGCAAAGATCCTAAGGGCTCTACTAATATGTATAAGCGATATGCTAAAAGAAACACAAACACATATTGAAGTAGAAACAAACCAAGTAGCATACTACCATTTTGAGCAAAATTGTCTGTACAACTGTGAATATCCCAAGCTTCCATCAATTGATATACAAACTAGTATGATACAGTAATGGCCTCTAAGGCATATAAACTAACAATAGTATGCTATCTGGTTGTACTTTATCTTAACATGTACTCTGATTGTCTCTATGTTACATGTTGATAAAGCCCTTAGGATATGTACTCGACTACTGGGACTATGATGAGATCGTACTAGTGGAGCCACGGTAGTTGACGAGTACATCCTATAACTGTTCCTAGTCAAGGGTGTATCGAGACAAGGCATCGATGCACCAAAGTAGACTAGCGTATACGCATCTTGACCCATATGATGGGCGATGGATGATCCCATATCCATCGGTGTTTGACATCAAGGATGGTGTACGGGTGCTCAGTGGAGACTGGGTACACTGGACGGACTCACCGAGAACTCCCAGATGGTATTATACCTCACGTCAGATGGCAGTTCTCCGGTGACACTGGTACAGAGTAGTCTGTTGACCCGAGATCGTCATAAAGACTTGTGTGATTCCCACTGTGCTTTGATTTCCATCATACCACGTCCAAGAGGGCGTGCAAAATGGTGGCTTTTGGGTACAGTCCCGAATCACATGGAGGCAATGAGCGATAGGAGGGGATTCGTCTCTCCCGGTATAGGGAGTTTCTGTTGTGCTGTGTTGGATTGGCTATAACCGGAAATCCCTGGCCCGGGTTGCTGAGATTTACAGGTAAGTGTTATCAGTAGTTTCTCAAACTGTTATAGACCTCACATCGACACGACTTATCAAGCTACTGGGGTCTGACGTTTACCACCCCTAGGTGAGATATGCGACATATCAGACGACGAGACCGGACTGTACGAGAGTGTTACTGATTGGATTCACAGGAGAATGTACAGGCTTGCTTGTTGATCTTCTGATCGCTCAATACCCGGGTGGCTGTTACGTTTAGCAGACCGCTTGCGGCTTGTGGGTGTTTGATATGATCATCACGTACTGCCGGCGTATTGACGAGTCTTTAGTGTCCTACATTGGGGATTCCTGGCTCAAGCGAAACGGAGTAGGAGAACATATATGATATGTGCGGGACCGATATTGATACGATATGAGATACCGTATTCTATTCTCGCGATTCGTGACATTGATCTGTTGTATGGGATATAGCCGGGTTATCGGATCAAGTGTTGATTCGATAAGTTGTTACACATGATATTAGTCGGTTATAGCCGGGTTATTAAATCAAGAGTTGATTTAATAATTTAATGTATAATTATATATTTGATATATTACATTACATTAACTAGTATTAGCTCACTTAAGATTTATTTTCTCACTTGATTGTGCATAAGTGTATATGTGATATAAATTTTTGTATATATGATTGTGTCATGCTTGATGATACATCAAAGATGGGTGTATGAGACTTATACCAAGATTAGGGTAAAGATTAGGGTTTTGTTTATATCTTAAGAATAACAAAAGAGAAAGACTTTGTCAAAGTTCTCCAGCTTTCATGAAGCTTATGGAAACATTGACAAAGTCAACTCTTTTGTCTTTCTTAAGGATATTTAGTTAACCCAACCCTTAACCATATACCTTGGTCAATTATGTACATGAGTTAAGCATGATAGCTTAACTCACCCATGGTTACATTATTGAGGAGATATAATTTCATATGATGATATTATTCTTTCTTCTTCTTCATCAAGCTCCTTGAAAAAGCTTTCAAGCTCTAATGGTTCTATGAGAAAAAGAGTGAGAAAATCAATTCTAAAGAGAGCCCACCTCCTACTTCTTCATCCTCTACCACTTTCCATGTAGTAGAGTGTGTTCTCTTCACAAAGTTTATGACCTAGTGAAGGAATAGCTTGAGTTAGTGTCTCCCCGACGTAGATCATCTTCGTCCTTGAAATCATCGAAGCAAGCACGTTCGTTCTTCTTGTGGTGCTTCTCTAGAGTCCGGAGTTCACGATCGCAGCGAAAGGGGACATCTACACGGAGCTATTGAAATGAAGGACTGGATCTACAAAGGTTGTAATCCCTCTCACTTAGTGTTAAACTGTTTAACATGTTTGTTTTCGCCTAAACTCTAGTATAAAGATCCGGCTTTGGGTTGTTCGGCACGGCTAAAATTCTAATTGGGCATGGTTGATGCCTCGTAGAACCTTGTGAGCGTGCCTAGCAACCCTATAGTGGTATCATAGCCAAGCTAGAGCTTTAGGCGAAGTCTGAGCGAAGTTTAAAGTCCGATCGAACTCCGACACACCCGAGTATACCCTTCTCTGGAAATTTTCTAAAAATGTGAATTTTTTTGGATTAAAAATACTCAGAAAATAAAGCAGGAAAAACTAAGAGTTACTGTGAAGTACGGACCGTTAATACGCTCAAATGACCGCGGAACCGCGGCCAAACAAAGGGTTTGGCAGCGGTTCCGGTGGTTTGGCCGCGGTTCCGCGGCCAAAATTATGATTTGGTCCCTCGTATTTCATATATTTATTCTTAGGTCCTTTATTGTTATTTTTTTCTGGGAATATTTTAATTCTACTCAAGTGTTGAGTTTTCTAGGGTTGTATTAGGGACTCGTTGATTCGATCGGATAATTTAACTTCGTTTAAGTTTTTTCCGGATAATTTTAGAAATTGTTAAAAAGTTCGAATGGATATCAATAACTCAATTTTTCCCCTGTCGGAAAATTTTCAAAAGTTGGATTTTTTCTCGAGTTTGAAACTTTCGTAAACTCATGCAAGTAACACGGTGGACCTTCTAGAAGACAACAAACCTTAACTCGATTATGTGACCGTCTTGAACTGCCTCTGAACCTTAGGGTTTGTGGCAGTACGGCATGCCACATGTGAGTCGTTGGCTTGACCCTTCTATGGCTGGACCATTGGTACTGTGGCATGTGATGGATGTTTTTAAACTGATTTCAAGTGTTGAGGTATATTGGGGAAATTTTGGGTGTCTGATTATTCGATCGGAAAGTTTAACATTGACTATTTATCTGGAATGTGATACAATAATTGGAATCCACATGTAGTTATGAGATAACTAATTTGAATGTTATAAATCTAGCGGTTCAGTCTCAGATGATCGGTTGTCACGGAATTTTGATGTGATCAAAAGTCCGTCGCAATCACGTAGCGTACGCGGATACTCGCCGGGTAAACTTAATAGACAGCCACGTCCCAAAGCCCCGACCAAGTGACTGTAGGAGAACCCCATCGCCAAAAGCATCCGTTCGGGTGCTCGCGGCAGCGGTGTACCGCCTTAGTACACTTCGTCGACGGCACCTGGGGGTACGGCCGTCTACTAAAGTTTGCGACGAGCATTCGATCAGGATGTCGGGAATCTTGTTGAATTGCCCGACTTAATATTCAAAAGAGTTTTCGATAATGAGACTAAAATGCGGGGTTTATAATTGTTAGGCATGTGATGTCTAAGGAATTCATTTGGTTAGGCATGCGATGTCTGAGGAGGTTGCGGATTCCAACTGTTGTAGTTTTACACTTTCTTTTCTGTGACCGTAAGCGTAGTATGTGGTGTATCGCCGGCTTTGTTGCTATACATCAATGACAATCGGGATACGCATACTTGCTTACGTTGATGATATGAGATATTATGTGTTGCTGTGATATGTTATATTGGATCGTCGCGTTCTGAATAGCCGGTGGTTTTATGTGAGATGAGAGTTTTTCTTTTTCATTCATGTAAAATTCATTTGTATGTAATATTCTTTTATTGGGGCACTTCTGGGCTGAGGATGATGTCACCATTGTATATTATTTACTTTTCCGCATTAGTAGACCCAAGGCGGGGAGCACAAGTAACCGGGTTCTGGGGTCCAGTGGGAGACCATCTCGAGGCGTCAAGACCGGGTCTCCTAACCCTAGAATTGGCAGTGTTTCTTTCCGCTCTCGTAGGGGACTAGGGATGTGGGTTTGGCTATTCATCGCGACCATGGAATCCGTGTTTTATACTGGCTCGTATTGAAAACACGGACATCCTAGTATATCCAATATTTCATATATGTTCTTCTGCTGCAATGTTCTGTGATGAGATCATATTACTGCCTGACACGAATGTTTATATTACATATATGAGATATATATTATATATTCTTGATTTCGTTTCATATCTGATTCTTGTGAAGCATATTAAAATGGGACTTCATTAATGAGATTAATGAAATAAAAGAAATCTAAAGATGTTGTAGAAACTTGTTTAAAAACTGGTAGCTCTAGTTCTTGCTTTGCATAGCGATGTTCCTTGTAGAACATCCAGCACCTTATTCGATAAGGAAAGAGCCGAGATCCCTTCACCGGGAGTGACCTCTTTAGTGAAACCAGCAGATGCTACAACTCGGTTTGTCTTTTGATTGCTTCTATAGTTCTTGCTTTGCACATCGGTATATATGATATACCCTACACCTTATTCGATGAGGAAAGGGCCGACGATTCCTTCACCGGGAGTGACCCCTTTAGCAAAACTAGAAAAGCCTAAAAAACACTCCATTTAAAATCACTCGATTCTACAACGATATCAAGTTAATTACGCTCATGGTTTTCTTGAAAACCTGTAGTAGCCCTCCGTCATTTCAGATAAGGACTGTTTAGTATTCGTGCTGCGTTTGTTGGCCTTTGTCAAGGCGTAGTGTGCGGTAGCTAAATAGTACTTATCTGCTTATGCATATGATGCAGATTGGATTAGGGTAGTCGTGCGACCTTGTTGGCCTTTGTCAAAGGCCGTGCGGGTGGGTTTACTTCAATCAAGAAACGACGGGTTGAACTTGACTAGCAGCCTATGGTTTATTGGCCTTTGTCAAGGTCATAGGAGGCTTGGGGTAAAATATTATTGGGAATTTCAAGTGTTGAAATTTGCAATGAGATTGCATACCTTCTATGAGATAGTTGGATCCCGATACCTGCTGTGAGTAAGAGTTACTAATGGGAGAGTTTTACACATTACAATTAGCCGATCAAGTAGGTGTTTAGAAAGGTGTTAACGGGGTTACGCCTCTGGGAAAACGAGGTTTACTTTAATTAGGTCCGAGCGAAAGCACGGGGAACCTCCCTCAAAGTACCGACACTGGCCTGGCTGAAAGATTGGCGAACTTGTAGCGTGTAATTAATCCCGGCTAGTCTTTCCTTTTATGGTTTGAAGGAAGATTTGATTAAAACAGTGGGAGACATCCTGATTAGATATATTAGATAACCAATCTAATCTTGCAAGAGCATAAGCTGAGTGTTTTCTTCTATCTCTCTCCAGGTAGCGACCATATCACGCCTTAATCAAGATAATAATACGGATGTATTGACCGAACCAGCTTGTTATACTGAGCTGGGGGACGTTGGTCCCGCTCCAACTTATAATTATTATAAGACAGAGCAGGAAATTGGGGATTACCAGAATTCCCGTGCCGCCCAAACGAAGAAAGTGCATACTGATGCATCATCTTCGGGTGTGTTCATTACAGAGAACTGTTTCTCAGTATCCTTTACGTCCTGGGTAAGAGATACCGGATTAGGATCCCGCATATGTAATCTGTTACATGGGCTACATAAAGATAGAGAACTGAGAACGGGTGATAAGTTTCATGAGACAGAAAACGGTGCAAGTGTTGCAGCCAAGTCTGTTGGTCACTATCACCCTGTATTACCAGAATACATTGATTCTGAACAAATGTTATTAGATACCGAACCTGATATACAACATCATATTAGTCTCTTTATTAGTAAAGAAAGGATATAATTTTGTATTGTTGGATAATGTTTTGAACATTTCCTATATCAAGAGTTGATCAGTTCAGGCACGTTATCTAAAAGCATTGACGTTCTAAATAACACTATAGTTCTTAGTATACAGAACACACACGAGAGGAAGAGTTCAGAAATGAACGAATCCTTCTTGAGGCATTGTAGACTAGGTCATATCAATGCGAACCGTCTAGCTATGTTACATTTAGATGCATATTTAAATCTGTTTGAATTTACATCTTGTGAAACTTGCCGGTCATGTCACAAAGATAAGATGACCATAGCTCTGTTTATTAGAAACAGAGAAAGAGTTAGTGAACTCTTAGGATTGATACATGCTGATGTATGAAAGTCTCCCGTCTACACATGCCAAGACCGGTTCTTTGTACTTCATTACATTCTTTGATGATCTCTCAAGATTCAGACATATGTTCCTGTTGAAACACAAGTCCGAACCTTTTGAGATATTCAAAGAATGTAAGTTAGAAGTCGAGAACTAAAATACGGGTAAAAGTATTATGTCTTTTGATGTGATCAAGGAGGAGAATACTTGAGCACGGAATTTCTGGACTATTCTAAAGGAGAATGAGATTCTCTCTCAGCATTACTCCTCCGTATACACCACAGCACGTCGGTGTATCGGGACGGAGCAATAGCACCCTATGTGATATGGTGCGCTCTATGATGAGTACTACTGAGTTTCCTATTTCCTTTTGGGAATTATGCACTTGTGAAGCTGCATACCTGTTGAATAGGGTTCAAATCAAATAAGTTGCCTACCACTTCATATGTGATATAGAAAGTGAAGAGCCCATATCTTAAGTTTATTAAGATTTGGGGTTGTCCGGCCTATGTCTAAAAGAAAAATCCGAACAAGCTTGAGGCAATGTCTGTTATGTAGAACTGGAAAGGTTCCAACTATACAAACTGCAGCTGATGATTTGGTAGAACCAAAGGATTCAATAGTTTCCAATGAACCTCAGCCTCTCCGCCGATCTAGTAGGGTTCCTCACCCACCTGAGAGATACTTCGGTTTCTCTATGACAGTGGGAGCGAGGATTGCATCAAGAGATGATGACCCAACTAGTTTCGAGCTGGCCATCAGGAGTGGGACTCTGTAAGAATGGCTGGATGCTTATCGATCTGAGATGGAATCCTTATACACCAACAAATCCCCATCAGGAGCAAGTATATCTTGAGAATATTACTTGGTGTACATGGAAAAGTTGAGACTTTCAAAGCTATGCTTAAGTCCATCCAGATCCTACTTGCCACTGCTACATACCATGACTACGATATCCGGTGGTTAGGTGTCATGACTGCTTTTCTAAATATTAATTTGGAAGAGAGCGTCTATAAGTACACAGCCAAATGGCTTCGTAGACAGTGGGAGCAGCGGAATCGTGTGCAAGATTTTTTATGTGATAAAACAGGTATCGCGGAGTTGGAACATCTGTTTTGATGTGGTAGTCAAAGAGTTTGACTTCATCAAAATGGTAGATTAACCAAGTATATACAAAAAGGTAGTAGGGAGTATGGTGGTCCTCGTAGAGTACGTGGATGACATACTCTTGATAGGGAAGGAGTTTCCTATGCTACGCTCAGTCAATCTCCGCTTATCACAAGGATTCTCCATATAGGATCAAAGTGATACCTCCTAAATCCTGGGTTTTGGATCTATGAGATAGATCTAATTGGATATTAGGATTCTCACTAGTTGTAGTGAGATGGTATCAATTGATCCTGGGGAGAATCACTGGAAAGGTTCTAGGGTGATAAGGACGACTGAATGTCAGTCGCAGGCATTGTCTTTACCCTCAGTGGAGGGACGGTATGCTGGAAGAGTTCCAAGCTAGATACCATGACTTACTAGACGATTAAAGGAAAGATACATCGTTACTAAGGATGCTACCAAAGAGGCAGTCTGGATATATATAAGTTCATGAGATGAACTTCCTTCCTACCATTGTGTGGCAATGGAGTTGTGGCTTTAGCCAAGGAACTACCGTCCCATCAGAAATCCAGATATAATTCTTAAGCAGTATCACCTGATCATGGAGATAGTTGATCTCCAGGGAGATCGAGGTTAGGAGAGTAGACATAGAGGACAACAACGCGGATCCACTCACAAAGGCCTTTTTCCCCAGTAGAGACTTTTATGGGATAGTTGAGTATGAGATACTTCAACCACAGCTAATTGTTGGGTATGTGATACCACAACAGATGGCCCTAGTGCAAGTGGGAGATTGTTAGTTATATGTATGCCCTAGAGGCCATTACTGTACATACGATGTATATTATAATGGATGCTTGGACATATATAGGGAGGACTTTCTTGCTCGACATGATAGTATGCTATCTGATTGTACTTTATCTTAACATGTACTCTGATTATCTCTATGTTACATGTTGATAAAGCCCTTAGGATATGCACTCGACTACTGGGACTATGATGAGATCATACTAGTTGGGCCACGGTAGTCAACGAGTACATCATATAACTGTTCCTTGTCAAGGGTGTATCGAGACAGGGCATCGATGCACCAGAGTAGACTAGCGTATACGCATCTTGACCCATATGATGGGCGATGGATGATCCCATATCCATCGGTGTTTGACAACAAGTATGGTGTACGGGTGCTTAATAGAGACTGGGTACACTGGACGGACTCGCCGAGAACTCCCAGATGGTATTATACCTCACGTCAGATGGCAGTTCTCCGGTGACACTGGTACATAGTAGTCTATTGACCCGAGATCGTCATAGAGACTTGTGTGATTCCCACTGTGCTTTGATTTCCATCATACCATGTCCAAGAGGGCATGCAAAAAGGTGGCTTTTGGGTACAATCCCGAATCACATGGAGGCAATGAGCGATAGGAGGGGATTCGTCTCTCCCGGTATAGGTTGTTGATGTTGTGCTGTGTTCGATTGGCTATTGATGGGTTAGCCTAGCACCTCATGAAGGGTTTGGAAGCATCACATGTGCCAAAGGTGGAGTCTTTAGGGTGCTATGTTAACAAACATCGGATCGTGCCTAGAAAATTAGGGTTTCTAAAAATTTCACATCAACATATGAAAGAATAGATGGGGTTTAGAGAGTACAACCTTTGTATCTCCCTACGCTAGACTCCTCGGCTACTTGGGGTTTGAAAAAGCTCCGCTTGAACTCTTCGAGGTCACCGATGATCCACCCGGAGTCCACTTTGTCCAAGCTTGCAACTTTATCCGATCAAGTGAACGAAATCAAGCTAACACTCCAAACAAGTAGGCTAGACTTTTGTAGAATGATGTTGTGGTTCTCTTTCTCACTTCAAAATCCTAACTTTATGAGTAATATTCTCACTTGAAAAATCTAGAGAGCAATATGAGAGAGGAAGAAGAAGATGATGGCTATATCTTTTTCAAGAGTGAAAAGAATAACTCTTGTCCATGGAAAAAGGAAATATATCAATATATATTTTTTTGTTCTCATCTCAAACCATGGTTTAAACATTATTGAACTTGAGTTAAAACCCAAAAGGAAAAGTAATCCATGGTTAAATGGTGGGTGAGCATGGTTAGGTCAAGAAGACTGTAGAAAGCTTCCAAGAATTATCCTTTCCTTTTCTTTTGTTTTAAATCATATTCAATAATAATATATATAAATAAAACCATGGTGTGAGTCTTATATTGCCACCATTTTCTTTGTATAAGAAACCATGATAGATGATGTATGTATGTATGTATGTATACACATCCATATGTGCATGAAACTAGAAAGGAAGAAAAACATACATGCATGCATACATCCATCCAACACAAGAAAGGATTTCTAGTGAGAAACTAATGGTTAAATGATAAATCAACACTTGATTTATCAATCCGGCCATATCACATACGACCCTAACCAAAAGCAAGCTGCCCGATCAATATACGGTATCCCATACACGCATTTTAATCGGGTCCATGCGCATATCGCATACGCGTACCACAACGTTTCTCCTGGACTAGGAAACTCCATTGTGGGACTCTGAGACTCGTCAATACGCCGGCAGTGGGTGATGATCATATCAAGCACCCCCAAGCCGCAAGCGGTCAGCTAAACGTAACGGCCACCCGGGTATTGAGCGGTCAGAAGAGAACAAGCGAACCTGCTACAACTCCCGTCGAGCCGATCGGCAATACTTCCCATACAGTCCGGTCTCCTCGTCTGATATGTTGCATATCAAGTCTAGGGGTGGTAAACGTCAGACCCCAATAACCGATAAGTCGTGCCGATGTGAGGCTCATAACGGGTAGAGAAACTACTGGTAACACTTACCAGAAAATCTCTGAATCAGCCCTGGCCAGGGACTTCCCTGTTACGGCCAATCGAGCACAGTACAAAATCAACCCCCAATACTGGGAGAGACGAAACCCCTCCTATCGCTCATTGCCTCCATGTGACTCGGGACTGTACCCAAAAACCACCGTTTTGCACGCCCTCATGGACGCGGTAAGGTGGAGATCAAAGCACAGTAGGAATCATACAAGACTCTATGACGATCTCGGGTCTACAGACTAACCTGTACAAGTGTCACCTGAGAACTGCCATCTGACGTGAGGTATAATACCATCTGGGAGTTCTCGGCGAGTCCGTCCAGTGTACCCAGTCTCCACTGAGCACCCGTATACCATTTCTGATGTCAAACACCAATGGATATGGGATCATCCATCGCCCATCTCATGGGTCGAGAAGCGTATACGCTAGTCTACACTGGTATATCGATGCCCCGTCTCGATACACCCACGACTAAGGACCTTGAAGGATGTACTTATGGACTACTATATCCCCACTAGTATGATCTGCATCATAGTCCAGGTAGTCAAGTACACATCCTAAGGGCTTTACCAACATGTAACTATAAGACAGTTTAAAGAGACTAGTATACATGTTAAGATAAAGAGCAACCAGATAGCATACTATCATATCGAGCAAGAAAGTCATCTCTATATATGTCCAAGCATCCAATATAATATATATCATATGTACAATACTGGCCTCTAGGGCATACATACAACTAATAATCTCCCACTTGCACTAGGGCCAGCTGCTGTAGTATCGCATACCGAGCATCCCGAAGAGTCTCTCAAACTGTATCTGGGAAATGGCCTTCATGAGTAGATCTGCTGTGTTGTTCTTCGTGTCAACCCTCCTGACCTCGATCTCCCGGCGATCAACTATCTCCCGGATCAGGTGATACTGCCTCAGAATATGCCTGGATCGCTGATGGGACCTGGGTTCCTTGGCCAAAGCCACCGCTCCATTGTTATCGCAATACAAAGGTATTGGATGCTCAATGGATGGAACCACTCCAAGTTCAGTAATGAACTTCTTGATCCAGACAGCCTCTTTAGCAGCATCGTTGGCAGCGATGTATTCACCCTCCATCGTCGAGTCTGCCACGGTTTCCTGCTTGGAACTCTTCTAGCTAACCGCCCCTCCGTAAAGGGTAAAGACAAGTCCCGACTGCGACTTAGAGTCGTCCTTATCACTCTGGAAGCTCGAATCGGTAAAGGACTCCACTTGGAGTTCTCCGTTACCATACACCAAGAGCATCTCTTTAGTCCTTCGCAAGTACTTGAGAATGCTCTTCACAGCTGTCCAGTGACTCTCTCCAGGATCAGCTTGATACCTGCTCACTACACTTAGTGAGTATGCTACATTGGGTCTGGTACATAGCATCGCATACATGATAGAGCCTACAGCCGAAGCATAGGGTATCCCTTGCATGCGAGCTCTCTCCAAATCAGTCTTGGGAGACATCTCTTTGGAGAGAGTGACTCCAGAGATCGTGGGTAAGTTCCCAGGCTTGGATTCTTCCATACTAAACCTCTTTAGTATGGTGTCAATGTACCTGGATTGGGACAATCCCAATATCCGTTGGGATCTATCTCTATAGATCCTAATTCCCAATATGCAGGAGGCATCACCAAGATCTTTCATTGAGAATCTTTGTGATAAGAAGAGCTTGACCGATTGCAGCATAGGAATGTCATTTCCTATCAAGAGTATGTCGTCTACGTACAATACGAGGAAGACAACCTTACTCTCTGCTACCTTCTTGTAGATACAAGGTTCATTTGGGTTTTTGACGAAATCAAACTCTTTGATAACGACGTTGAAGCAGATGTTCCAACTCCGCGATTCTTGCTTTAATCCATAAATGGATTTAAGCAGCTTGCACACCTTCCCGCTGCTCCCACTATCTACGAAGCCCTCTGGCTGAGTCATGTACACGCACTTTTCTAAATCACCGTTTAGAAAGGCAGTCTTAACATCCATTTGCCAGATTTCGTAATTATGATATGCAGCGATGGCAAGCATGATCCGGATGGATTTAAGCATAGCCACTGGAGAAAAGGTTTCGTCATAGTCCACACCTGGTCTTTGACGAAAACCCTTTGCAACAAGTCTAGCTTTGAAAATCTCCACTTTCCCATCTACATCAAGTTTTTTCTTGAAGATCCACTTGCTCCCGATGGGTTTTACCCCTTCAGGAGCATTTTCCAAAGTCCACACTTTGTTGGTGTACATGGATTCCATCTCGGACCGCATTGCATCCGAGTCCCCACTCGTGATGGCCTGCTCGAAGCTAGTTGGGTCATCATCCTTCATGATGCAATCCTCGCTCCCACCGTCCATGAGAAAACCGTAGTGTCTCTCAGGTTGGCGAGGAACCCTACTAGATCGGCGGAGAGGCTGAGGTTCGTTGGGAGCTACTGAATCCTCTGGTTCCACTAAATCTTCAGTTTGAGTTTGTGTTTCTGGAACCTCTTCCAGCTCTACCACTTTGCCACTAATTTCTTTTGCAAGAAATTCCTTTTCCAAAAAGGTGGCATATTAGGAAACAAACACTTTTTGTTCTTCAGCGTGGTAGAAAAAATATCCTTGGGAATTCTTAGGATATCTCACAAACTTACAAAGAACTGACCGTGCCTCGAGTTTGTCTGGATTTTGCCTTTTGACATAGGCCGGACAACCCCATATCTTAACTCGTTTAAAATATGGTCTCTTCCCACTCCATATCTCATATGGTGTGGTAGGTACAGATTTAGATGGAACTTGATTCAATAGGTATGCTGCTGTTTCCAGTGCATATCCCCAGAAGGAAATATGTAACTCAGCTGTGCTCATCATAGAGCGCACCATATCTAATAGGGTGCGGTTCCTCCGTTCTGATACACCGTTGTGCTGTGGTGTATATGGAGGAGTCAGCTGAGAGAGAATCCCATTCTCTTTTAGGAAGTCCAGGAATTCATTGCTCAAGTATTCACCTCCTCGATCAGATCGAAGGATTTTAATACTTTTTCCGGTTTGGTTCTCGACTTCTTGTTTATATTCTCTAAATTTCTCAAAAGCTTCTGATTTGTGTTTCATTAGGAACACATATCCGAATCTAGAGAGATCGTCAGTGAATGTAATGAAGTACGAAGAACCATCCCTGGCATGTTTAGACATGGGACCGCATACATCACTATGTATCAGTCCCAAGAGTTCGGTAACTCTTTCTCCGTGTCCCGTAAATGGAGTTTTGGTCATTTTGCCTTTGAGACATGACTGGCAAGTGTCATAAGATGAAAATTCGAACGGTTTCAAGTATCCATCTTTATGCAACTTAGCTAGCCGTGTCGCATTTATATGACCGAGTCTACAATGCCATAAGAAGGATTCGTTCAGTTCTGAACTCTTCCTCTTGTGTGTGCTTGTTATGCTCAGAACTGTTGATTGATTTAGAACATAAATGCCATTGCATAACGTGCCTTATCCAACCAACTTTTGGTTACGGAAAATGTTCATAACATTATCCTGTAATACAAAATTATATCCCTCTTTACTCAACAAAGAAACCGATATAATGTTGCATATCAGGTTCGGCATGTAATAGCATTCGTTCCGAATCAATGTATTACCAGTCGGTAATGCAAGGTGATATTCCCCGACAGTCTTAGCTGCAACAATTGCACCATTTCCAACTCTTATGTCTTTATCACCTTCTCCAAGTTCTCTACCTTTTCTAAGCCCATGTAACTGATTACATATATGGGATCCTGACCCGGTATCTAATACCCACGACGTAGGGCAAATGGAGAAACAGTTCTCTGTAACGAACACACCCGAAGAAAATGCATCAACATGTACTTTCTTCATTCGGGTGGCATGGGAATCCTGGTATTCCCCTATGTCCTGTTCAGTCCTATAACTCTTATAAGAAAGAACGGAACCAACGTTCCCCAGCACAGTATAACATGCGGGTTCGGTCAATACATCCATATTATTATCTTGATTAAGGCATGACATGGTCGCTACCTGGAGAGAGAGAGAAGAAAACACTTTAGCGTATGCTCTTGCAAGATTAGATTGGTTATTATCTTATCTAATCAGGATAGCTCCCACTGGTTTTTATCAAATCATCCTTCAAACCCTAAAAGGAAAGACTAGCCGGGATTAATTACACCCTACAACTTCGCCGATCTTTCAGCCAGGCCAGTGTCGGTACTTTGAGGGAGGTTCCCCGTGCTTTCGCACGGATCTAATTAAAGTAAACCTTGTTTTCCCAGATGCGTAACCCCGTTGACACCTTTCTAGACACCTACTTCATCGGCTAATTGTAATGTGTAAAACTCTCCCAGGAGTAACTCTTACTCGCAGTGAGTATCGGGATCCAACTATCTCATAGAAGGTATACAATCTCATTGCAAATTTCAACACTTGAAATTCCCGATAATATTTTGCCCCTAGCAGCTATATGACCTTAACATAGTCAACAAATCATAAGTGCTAGTCAAGTTCAACCCGTCATTTCCCGATTGAATTAAACCCACCCGCACGACCCTTAACATAGTCAACAAAGTCGCACGACTACCCTAATCCAATCGCATCATATGCATATATAAATAAGCACAAATCAGCTACCGCACACTACGCCTTATCATAGTCAACAAACGTAGCACGAATACTAACTAGTACTTATCTGAAATGACAGAGGGCTACGACGGGTTTTTCTGAAAACCTATTGCGTAATAAACTTGATATCGTTGTAGAATCAAATAAATTTTGAAATGGAGTGTTCTTGAGGATTTTCTAGTTTTGCTAAAGGGGTCACTCCCGGTGAAGGGATCGTCGGCCCTTTCCTCGTCGAATGAGGTGCGGGATATATCATATATATCACTGTGCAAAACAAAACTCCAAAAGCAATCAAAAGCAAACCGAGTGTTGTAGCATCTGCCAGTTTTGCTAAAGAGGTCAGTCCCGGTGAAGGGATCTCGGCTCTTTCCTCATCGAATAAGGTGCAGGGTATATCATATATACCGCTATGCAAAGCAAAACTGTAGCTACCATTTTATTTGAAAATTTGATTTTACAACATCTATTAGGTTTCTTTTCTTTCATTAATCACATTAATGAAGTCCCATCATTTAAGTCACCTATACATCACAGATAAATACGATGTACACTTATGCCATCCGCATTCGCCTCGATGTCCCCTCGTGCACCGTTAGGTTAGATAACTAACGACAGAGCAGGGCAGGGCTAGTGCGGGTGTAAAACATAAGCAACATCTATATAATATATCATATATACTATATACTGTATCCATCACAACATATCAAATGATCACATCACAGATATCGTAGCAGAAACATAGATATAATATAGGATATACTAGGACGTCCGTATTTAGTATTTAGCTAAAATAGAAAATACGGATTCCATAGTCGCGATGAATAGCCAAGCCCACACCATGGACCCCTACGAGAGCGGCAAGCGACCCTACCAATTCTGGAGTTTAGGAGACCCGGTCTCGACTCCTCGAGATGGCCTCCCACTGAACCCCAGAACCCCGTCACCTGTGCTCCCCTCCTTGGGTCCATCCTAATGCGGAAAAGTAAATAATATACAACACAGGTGGCATCGACCTCAACCCGGAAGTTCCCCAAATAAAAGAATATTACATTACATTTGAATTTACATGAATGAAAATATAAAACTCTCATCTCACATAAAACCCCCCGGCTATTCAATCGCGACAATCCTGCACATCATATCTCAGCAACACATAATATCTCATATCATCAATGTAAGTAAGTATGCATACCCCAATTGTCGTTGATGTATAGCAATGAAACCGGCGATATCGACATACTACACTTACGGTCACAGAAAAGAAAGAATAAAACTGCAATATCTGGAATCCACATTCTCTTTAGACATCATAAATGCAAAATATCACATACCTCGTATTTCATGTCTTATAATATGAATTCCACACATTGCATCACATTCCAAATAATTAGACAGTATTAAAGTTTTCGAACGAACGATCAAATACCCAAGATTCCCTAAAGCTCAACACTTGAGCGGAGTTCAAAAACCGGAGTGTGACACAGTAGAAGCGGTCCAGCCGTAGAAGGGTCAAGCCAACGCCTCACATGTGGCACACCGTACTGCCCCAAACCGTAAGGTTCAAAGGGCAGTTCAAGACGGTCACATAATCGAGTTAAGGTTTGTTGTCTTCTAGAGGGACCACCACAAAACTTGCACGTATCTCCAAAAATATTTAAACCCCGTGAAAAGTGAGCAAATGATACTCGTTCAAACACTTTAATACTTTCTAATTTATCCGGAAAAGCCACGAAATGAAAATTCCGATCGAATCGACGAGTCCAAAACCAACTCCAGAACAAACAGTTCCAAATTCAGATTAAAAATATCCAAAAAAATATACAAGTATAACAAAGAATTACTGTATAAAAATTACTCAGTGATTGATGTAAATGGCCGCGGAACCACGGCCCAAGCAAGCTTAGGCCGCGTTTCCGCGGCAGTATGGACTGTTCACTTCGTCGAATTTTACAGTAATTCTTATATTTACCTGCTGAATTTTTTACATATTTTTAATTCTGAAAAACAACAGTTTTGAAAAAATGACCAGAAAGCGCCAAAAAATCCGTATTTCGGTTCGATCGGAGTTTTAACTTCGTAAAATAGTCGCCTAATGTTCTAGGTCGGCTCTGATACCACTGATGGTCAGGCAGCCACCCCATCCAATGGGGTCGCCGTGTCACCAACGGGTCCCTCAGCAACTACTTTTTACGCATTCCCCCTTGCGAGGACTACAACCCGCCGGAACACCTTCCGGTCTCGGGACACACTGGGGGTAAGAGCCTATGCTTCGCCACACTGTCACACAGTGAGAACCCCCCATAGGTCGACATCTAATGCCTAGTAGCTCTGATACCACTGATGGGTTAGCCTAGCACCTCATGAAGGGTTTGGAAGCATCACATATGCCAAAGGTGGGGTCTTTAGGGTGCTAAGTTAACAAACATCGGATCGTGCCTAGAAAATTAGGGTTTCTAAAAATTTCACATCAACATATGAAAGAATAGATGGGGTTTAGAGAGTAAAACCTTTGTAGCTCCCTACGCTAGACTCCTCGGCTACTTAGGGTTTGAAAAAGCTCCGCTTGAACTCCTCGAGGTCACCGATGATCCACCCGGAGTCCGCTTTGTCCAAGCTTGCAACTTTATCCGATCAAGTGAACGAAATCAAGCTAACACTCCAAACAAGTGGGCTAGACTTATGTAGAATGATGTTGTGGTTCTCTTTCTCACTTCAAAATCCTAACTTTATGAGTAATATGCTCACTTGAAAAATCTAGAGAGCAATATAAGAGAGGAAGAAGAAGATGATGGCTATATCTTTTTCAAGAGTGAAAAGAATAACTCTTGTCCATGGAAAAAGGAAATATATCAATATATATTTTCTTGTTCTCATCTCAAACCATGGTTTAAACATTATTGAACTTGAGTTAAAACCCAAAAGGAAAAGTAATCCATGGTTAAATGGTGGGTGAGCATGGTTAGGTCAAGAAGACTGTAGAAAGCTTCCATGAATTATCCTTTCCTTTTCTTTTGTTTTAAATCAAACTCAATAATAATATATATAAATAAAACCATGGTGTGAGTCTTATATTGCCACCATTTTCTTTGTATAAGCAACCATGATAGATGATGTATGTATGTATGTATGTATACACATCCATATGTGCATGAAACTAGAAAGGAAGAAAAACATACATGCATGCATACATCCATCCAACACAAGAAAGGATTTCTAGTGAGAAACTAATGGTTAAATGATAAATCAACACTTGATTTATCAATCCGGCCATATCACATACGGCCCTAACCAAAAGCAAGTCGCCCGATCAATATACGGTATCCCATACACGCATTTTAATCGGGTCCATGCGCATATCGCATACGCGCACCACAACGTTTCGCCTGGACTAGGAAACTCCATTGTGGGACTCTGAGACTCGTCAATACGCCGGCAGTGGGTGATGATCATATCAAGCACCCCCAAGCCGCAAGCGTTCAGCTAAACGTAACGGCCACCCGGGTATTGAGCGATCAGAAGAGAACAAGCGAACCTGCTACAACTCCCGTCGAGCCGATCGGCAACACTTCCCGTACAGTCCGGTCTCCTCGTCTGATATATCGCATATCAAGTCTAGGGGTGGTAAACGTCAGACCCCAATAAACGATAAGTCGTGCCGATGTGAGGCTCATAACGGGTCGAGAAACTACTGGTAACACTTACCAGAAAATCTCTGAATCAGCCCTGGCTAGGGACTTCCCTGTTACGGCCAATCGAGCACAGTACAACATCAACCCCCAATACCGGGTGAGACGAAATCCCTCCTATCGCTCATTGCCTCCATGTGACTCGGGACTGTGCGCAAAAACCACCGTTTTGCACGCCCTCATAGACGTGGTAAGGTGGAGATCAAAGCACAGTGGGAATCACACAAGACTCTATGACGATCTCGGGTCTACAGACTAACCTGTACAAGTGTCACCTGAGAACTGCCATCTGACGTGAGGTATAATACCATCTGGGAGTTCTCGGCGAGTCCGTCCAGTGTACCCAGTCTCCACTGAGCACCCGTATACCATCTTTGATGTCAAACACCAATGGATATGGGATCATCCATCGCCCATCTCATGGGTCGAGAAGCGTATACGCTAGTCTACATTGGTATATCGATGCCCCGTCTCGATACACCCACGACTAGGGATCTTGAAGGATGTACTTATGGACTATCATGTCCCCACTAGTATGATCTGCATCATAGTCCAGGTAGTCAAGTACACATCCTAAGGGCTTTACCAACATGTAACTATAAGACAGTTTAAAGAGACTAGTATACATGTTAAGATAAAGAGCAACCAGATAGCAAACTATCATATCGAGCAAGAAAGTCATCTCTATATATGTCCAAGCATCCAATATAATATACATCATCTGTACAATACTGGCCTCTAAGGCATACATACAACTAATAGCTATAACCGAAAATCCCTGGCCAGGGTTGCTGAGATATACTGGTAAGTGTTATCAGTAGTTTCTCGAACTGTTATAGACCTCACATCGACACGACTTATCAAGCTACTGGGGGTCTGACGTTTACCACCCCTAGGCGAGATATGCGATATATTAGACGACGAGACCGGACTGTACAAGAGTGTTACTGATTGGATTCACAGGAGAATGTACAGGCTTGCTTGTTGATCTTCTGATCGCTCAATACCCGGGTGGACGTTACGTTTAGCAGACTGCTTGCGTCTTGTGGGTGTTTGATATGATCATCATCTACTGCCGGCGTATTGACGGGTCTTTAGAGTCTTACACAGGGGTTTCCTGGCCCAAGCGAAACGGAGTAGGAGCACATGTGATATGTGCAGGACCGAAATTAATACGATATGAGATACCGTATTCTATTCTCGTGATTCGTGACATTGATTGATTGTATGTGATATAGCCGGGTTATCGGATCAAGTGATGATTCGATAAGTTGTTACACATGATATTAGTCGGTTATAGCCAGGTTATTAAATCAAGAGTTGATTTAATAATTTAATGTATAATTATATATTTGATATATTACATTACATTAACTAGTATTAGCTCACATAAGATTTATTTTCTCACTTGATTGTGCATAAGTGTATATGTGATATATATTTGTGTACATATGATTGTGTCATGCTTGATGATACATCAAAGATGGGTCTATGAGACTTATACCAAGATTAGAGTAAAGATTAGGGTTTTGTTTATATCTTAAGAATAACAAAAGAGAAAGACTTTGTCAAAGTTCTCAAGCTTTCATGAAGCTTATGGAAACATTGACAAAGTCAACTCTTTTGTCATTCTTAAGGATATTTAGTTAACCCAACCCTTAACCATATACCTTGGTCAATTCTCTACATGAGTTAAACATGATAGCTTAACTCACCTATGGTTACATTTTTGAGGAGATATAATTTCATATGATGATAATATTCATTCTTCTTCTTCATCATCAAGCTCCTTGAAAAAGCTTTCAAGCTCTAATGGTGCTATGAGAAAAAGAGTGAGAAAATCAATTCTAAAATGAGCCCACTGTTAGTTATATGTATGCCCTAGAGGCCATTACTGTACATACGATGTATATTGTAATGGATGCTTGGACATATATAGGGAGGACTTTCTTGCTCGACATGATAGTATGCTATCAGGTTGCACTTTATCTTAACATGTACTCTGATTGTCTCTATTTACATGTTGATAAAGCCCTTAGGATATGTACTCGACTATTGGGACTATGATGAGATCATACTAATGGGGCCACGTTAGTCGACGAGTACATCCTATAACTGTTCCTAGTCGAGGGTGTATCGAGACAGAGCATCGATGCACCGGTGTAGACTAGCGTATTCACATCTTGACCCATATGATGGGCGATGGATGCTCCTATATCCATCGGTGTTTGACATCAAGGATGGTGTACGGGTGCTCAATAGAGACTGGGTACACTGGACGGACTCGCCGAAAACTCCCAGATGGTATTATGCCTTACGTCAGATGGCAATTCTCCGGTGACACTGGTACAGAGTAGTCTGTTGACCCGAGATCGTCATAGAGACTTGTGTGATTCCCACTGTGCTTTGATTTCCATCATACCACGTCCAAGAGGGCATGCAAAAAGGTGGCTTTTGGGTACAGTCCCGAATCACATGGAGGCAATGAGCGATAGGAGGGGATTCGTCTCTCCCGGTATATGGAGTTGATGTTGTGCTGTGTTCGATTGGCTATGACCGGAAATCCCTGGCCAGGGTTACTGAGATTTACTGGTAAGTGTTATCAGTAGTTTCTCGAACTGTTATAGACCTCAAATCGACACGACTTATCAACCTACTGGGGTCTAACGTTTACCACCCCTAGGCGAGATATGCAACATATCAGACGACGAGACCGGACTGTACGGGAGTGTTACTGATTAGATTCACAGGAGAATGTATAGGCTTGCTTGTTGATCTTCTGAGCGCTCAATACCTGGGTAGCTGTTACGTTTAGCTGACCGCTTGCAGCTTGTGGATGTTTGATATGATCATCACCTACTGCCGGCGTATTGACGATTCTTTAGAGTCCTACACAGAGGTTTCTTGACTCAGGCAAAACGGAGTAGGGGCACGTATGTGATATGTGCAGGACCGAGGATAATGTGATATGAGATACTGTAAGTTCACGTTACCTCTCCCGGTTCTTTTGGGCTTGCGGAAACGGTAAAAAACGATTTTTAAGACTTAGGTAACATGGACTACAAAAACGGATCTTGGCTAAACTACACACTAGCAACAACAAGAGAGTTATCTACTCGGTTAGGAGTTATACCTTAACTTGAACTCCTTCTCTTTAACTCTTGATGGTGGTCGGATGATGCTTTCCTTGTTGCCTTCTCTTGTCGAAGATGGATCCACCTGAGGGTTTCTTCCTTGAGATCCTTTCTCGAACTTTGAGAAAAATAAAGTCTTCGGCTTGCTAGACCTTCAACCTTAGGAAGAGTAGAGAGTGGCTTAGGGTGTTTTATCTTCAAGGAGATGTTTCTCAACATATGAGAATTGTTCTCCTTGAACTAGAGGAGGAAGAAGAAGAAGAGTGGAGAGAGAATGGTTATGATAGAATGAGATGGTTTTTTACAACCATAACAAATATATGTGAATTAATTAATTAACAAAATTAATCAAAATGAAAAATGTGATGGTATGTTGAAATGACTATTATCATTTCACATTAAATGAGTTTTGCAAAGATCAAAGAGCATCTTTGCTTGAAATGATGATGGTCAACCTTTAAACCTTGGTCAACTAGTCAACCTTGGTCAACAAGTCAACAACCCTAACCATGACACAATTTCATTTAATTAATATTATTAATTGATATTTCATATATCCATTAGGGTTTGGAAAAAGACAACCGTCAACTGTGCATACACACCAGTTCCGAAACCCTAATAAAAATCCTCTTCCTCCGCCTCAATCAACTGTGCATACACACCCGCATTCGTGTTACGAGGAACATGAATACTATGAGATAAAACTAATCCCAAAACATATACTAGGATCTGGCTCAAACCAGAGCCCACTAGTAATGTCTGTCCGGACGCCAAACATGCACAAGTGCGCGGATGTGAACGATCCCTGTCGCAAAACCATGCGACCTCTACTCTGTTTTGCCTAAAGACGAATAACCCTTTGTGTGGGACTCTAAAGACTCGACACTACGCTGGCAGTGGGTTTAACCACAGACCGCAAGCGGCACTAACTGTACTTAACGGTCCCCAGGTAGATGCCTGTCACGACCCGAAAGTACGGAACGTGACCGGCACTTAGATTACGAAGCGTCTAGAGGCGCCACGTAACCTAAGTAAGCCGAAGCCCAAAAATCTAAACCATGAAAAGAAGAAGAAGCAGTAAAAGAAAACAAGTATAAAATCATCAGCAAATTTTACCAAAAATTTCGGCAGAGTCTCCTCTGTAAAAACTGGCCCCCAAACGGGTACAACAAGTATAATATACATAAACAATAAAAAGCATCCCCAAACGGGAGCTAGCATCAACGCCAACAGGCGGAAACAACCACAACAAGCACAATAATATACAACGCCAATAGGCGAGGCTCAAAACTCAAAAGAAAACAAAACCACCAGATCAGAATAATACATGCGTGACTCTAAGGTCGAAATAAAAGACTGGTCCAATAAACTTATCAAGTAATACAAGTATGGTTGATGGAGCTTACTAGATACAAATGAAAGAATAAAAGTACAATGGTGGTTCGGATACAAGTGAACCAACCTACCGTGCAAATCACCCTGAAAGAATAGATGTGCCAGCAAGCTGCCAGGGAAACCTGTACATCGAACCTGTAATAAAATTTGGCACAACGGGGGTGAGTTGCCAACTCGTGAGTAGAAGACATTTACGAATAGAAATCGAATGCACGACGCTATCCTAGGTCATAATAATACACTACTATATCTCAATCATCTAGAATAGTAGGGTAATACTACGTGTAAGTTCAAATACTCCGTGTCGTGTCAGTGCCTCATATGGTACTATGTCATATGAAATGAAATGCATGCACCATGAATGTAAAGTAACAAATCCTGAAATCCAGAAATATATGTATAAGAACTCTTTAGCTGTTATCATAGTAAAGTGTGTATAAGCATCTGAAATCTCAACAATGAAATCCATAGAAATCCGTGTCAAGCATCGACACAACACATGTAACCTCAAGTCTCAATATGTCGGGCTCCGTCAGTCCGGATCGGCCCATATCATCAAATCCCACGACAACGGTCGGTATCCTCCGGATATCCGCCACGCCAGACATCACCGGTAGGTAGTCTTCCCCTGCCAGGCTCATCGTCTACAACTCGATCTTCTTGCCCCGGGGTACCATACCGGGCCCACCATGTACCCGAGACGGTTCATCCACTCCTCGAATCGGGTCTCGAAATCCAACAGAAAACATGAAATCTCATGGTGGACGACACATACATCACGAGAAAACCGCATCTTATTTTAAAAAGAGAAGAGGAGAGAGAGAGAAGTTTATATATTTTTGCGGTTTTCCCCAAAAATCCAGAAATCTCATAGAAATCCAAATCTCAAAATCATGAGTTAGTATATGATAAGTGTCGGCATATGCCCATACTACTGTGCGATAACATGAAAATATGAATGCATGAATGTCTAAGTAATAAATATCATGTCTTATACTAACATCAGAGAGTGATCACAATATTATATCGGTTTAGTTGTTAACTGATTCTATCAATAAAAGATAATATGATCTAAAGTGTACGTGACATAGCAATTACCGATGATGATGTGTGTGAGCCGGCAAATAAGTGTGCGTGGAATATGCGCATCATCGGTAATGGTGCTGGTGTCCTAACAGGTATGGTTTGTACTGATTATTGCAACATATGTAAGAACATGCACCATGATGATTACAGTAAGAATGTAAATACAGGTGTGCATTATCCACTCCTCTGCGGGATACGAGTACAACTACCACTATGTGAGTCGAACCTAAACCAGTGTCCATCTAACATCCTAAGGAACTAAACCTAATAGACTAGTCAGTAAGAAACTAAAGTCTACCTAAGGTCTAAATCAATATCTCTAATAGTCGGCGATCCTGCCTCAATAGCGTCACGAACGTAGTACGGCTTCCACGAATCAAGAGTGCGGATCAATCATCAAATCTAAGCCTCGTACGGTAAAATCCATCGTACGGCATCCCAATATCGGGGTACGGTCAAGTATCTCCTAGGTGTCTCTTCATTCGTATAATGTCATCATCAACACATCTCATGATCAAGGTGCTAAACTGTAATCGCCAACATCGATCATATATCATTGCCATCATAATATGCACCATTAGTTTATCCTCAGAAGTATCATGTCATATGTATCATATTGTGATTAAGTCATACCGATATCTTATCGTCATCAAGTCACAAGCTACAGCCCAGGTACTATTTCAGCGTCCCATGTACCTCAATATCACCACCACCCTTCATAATTTATATATTCATGTTCATTATCTCTTTCTCTAATGATCCGCTAACACTTTAATACGACTGTATAGTCAAGAATCACGGCATCAAGCCCAGTTATACTGTTTCATCATGCCTCAGATATCATATCACATCAATGAATCCCATATACGTGTGGTGTATATATATACACCTATACCTAGTTTTATATATATACACACATATACGTATACGCCATGTCAAGTTTTAGTGTATGCGTGTGTGTTTCTATCAGAAACCTACGAACCTTTCCCAAAGTATTCATCCTCAGGTATGGTTTTCCTAAATCAGTCTAGTCCCGCCTAGGGTCATTACTAGGGTCCTGCTCAGTAAGAATCTAGGGTCACATCGGGTTTCCTAATGTCAATAAGTACTATTCCTATTCTACGTTGCGGGGGTGCTAAACGCCATCCACCCGACTTCCCCCCGTAGATATACATCTACTCACCTGGTCCATGTCTGCCGAAGACAGTTTCGCCATCCTCCTCTTCATCGCCCGCAGTCCACGTGGGGGGTACCTAGACGCAAACATATAAATAGCATCGTAAACTGAATCACATACGAAAGTCAAACGATCTAAAGGAACAAGCATAGGTTAAAACCTATGTCCCGTCCACGCAAAAGAACCAAATACCGCTCGATATCGGCGTACAAACTCCGATGGATCGAGATAACATCATCAAACAACTTGTAGTTTTAAAACACATTACTTATACCATAAAACACGATAAAATCCATCGAAACCCTAAAATCCATCAAACCGTCCAATTTCGTAAAACCCGAAAATGTCAGTATACCGTTTTTCATCAAAACTTGACATTTAAATGAAACTAATGGTCATAAAACTCATTAAATAGCATTACTAGACTATACAAACCATTACCATATTTTTATTACACAATTTTGTATAAATTTGAAATTTCTAGTTTGCACCCTTTAACAATTTTCAACATTTTTCAAGCAAAATACCACAATTCCACCACAAAACATGATTTTGCATAAATTAATGACTTAAACCACAATTCATGATGATAATGATTTAATGAAACCATGATTATATTTTTAATCTCATTTATATAGGAATTTCTAAAATCTAGTTTACAAAATTAGCAATTTTATTAGTATTTTCCAATTCTCAAAGTAATCTAGTGATCAAACTAAGTTTTTCTTTCCATTTACATGCTAATACTCTCACTAAAACTACAATTTAATGATAGCAACTTTAATTGGAATTTTATATTACCCACAAACACATTTTAGAAAAATCTAGTTAGCTAATTTCCTTATTTAAAAGAATTTTAAATGAAAATTTTACAATTTAACAACCATGCAATATTTTCCAATTCTAAAAGTGTTAAACTAACTATTATAACCCTAATTAATTATTAAAAACCCTAACTTGAATTTACAACCCTAACTTGCATTTTTAAAAAAAAACATAGAATTAATTCATTAAATCTAATTAAGCTTAAATGAACATCTAAAACAATAAATCAAAAGAAAGAAATTATACCTCCCAAAATATGAAATCCCAACAAGAAATGAGCCTCCAAAATACATGCTTTCCCACTCCAAAATCCATATAAAGAAGGGTAGAGAATAAAGGGTATGAAGAAATTAGGATTTTGTGGAATTTTAATTGAATTTTTGAAGTATTTTTGATGAATTTTGAACAAAAATGAGGTGGAAAATGGGGGGGCAGCCATGGGGGGTTTGTGGCCGGCCTTGGTGAGGTGAGGGAGAGAAAGAAGTGAGTGTGAAAGTGTGTAGAAGTTTCAAGAGGGGAAATATCACTTAAAGGTCTTTTCATGGTTTATTTAATTATTTAATTATTTGTTTTCTATAGAAACTCAAGAAAGCTCTAGAAAATAGGAAAAATTTGAAAATAAATTGTGCATGATACACACTAATTTCTAATATGCCATGGTTCATTTTTACAAATTAAAACCATTTAAATTTGTAATTTACACTAATTTAGTGTAAAAATAAAGCTTATGTTAATATTTAAAATAATTAATTTAGGAAAAATATTTTATTAAACTAAAAATTTATAAGTGGCTAAATAAACACCATTTACTAGTAATTTCATAATTAAAATAGATATTTTAAAATTTATAATGAAAACAATCACGGTTTGGTTTTACGAAAAATACATTTTGCTTTACCGAAAATCCTAAAATTCACTTAAACACTTTTATTCATTTAATTATTTATTTAATTATTTTTAAAACGTTACAATGCCGATAAGAAGACTGACGACGTAAACCCATCTGAACTCCTACTGAGCCTGAATGTGACAGTCTCCGTACAGTCTGGTCTGTTCGTCTGAGAACATCGCATGGCGGGCCTAGGGGCAGTAAACGTCAGTCCCCTACTAGCGGTACAAGTCATGTCGGAGTGTAGCCTAGAACACCTGAGATAACACTGGAAACCTACCGGTCTATCTCGCTTGCCCTGGACAGGGACTTTGTGTAATGGCTCTCCTAGACACAGCGCGATATCAACCCCCAATATCGGGAGAGACGAATCCTGTCTAACTGTCACTGCCTCCAATTGCTTCGGGACTGCACCCAAAAACTACCTGTTTGCACGACTCCTTTGAGCCGTGGTAGGGTAGTAATCAAAGTACAGTGGAAACACACTTGAGGCGAAGTGACAGTGTCAAGTCAACGGACTAAGCTGTACTCATGTCACCTGGGAATTGATAACTGACGATAGGTATAATACCAACCAACAGTTCCCAAAGAGTCCTGTCCAGTGTACTCGTAAGCTAACGAGCACCTGCATACTATCTCAAGTACGACGTACTGACGGCTGTGGGACAGACCGTCTCCAAAGCTGGGATAAGAAGCGCATACGCTAGTCTACTTCGGAGTATCGATGCCCTGTCTCGATAGTCATGCTACTAGGGAGCTGCAAAAGAATGTGCTTATAGATTACCCAGCCCCCACGAGTGTGACTGCCATCACAACGCTGGTAATCAAGCAAAGATCCTAAGGGCTCCACTAATGTGTAAAGGCGAAATGCTAAAAGAAACACATGCACACATTAAAGCAGAAACAAACCAAGTAGCATACTACCATTTTGAGCAAAATTGTCAATACAAGGTGAATATCCCAAGCTTCCATTAAGTAATATACATACTAGTATGATACAGTAATGGCCTCTAGGGCATATACACTAACAATCTCCCACTTGCACTAAGGCCATGTACTGGCGTATCGAAGACCTATCATCTCGATCAGCCGCTCGAACTGAGTCTGGGGTAAGGCCTTCGTGAATGGATCAACAGTGTTATCTTCCGTAGCAACTCTCCGAACCTCGATCACCTGGCGACCCACGATCTCCCTGATCAGGTGATACCGCCTCAAGATATGTCTGGACTTCTGATTGGACCTTGGTTCCTTCGCTAAAACTATAGCTCCGTTGTTGTCGCAATACAGCGGTATTGGATCAACAATGGTAGGAACCACCTGAAGCTCCGTGAGGAACTTCTTCATCCAGACAGCTTCCTTTGCGGCCTCAGCAGCAGCGATATATTCCGCTTCCATCGTCGAGTCAGCAACGGTTTCCTGTTTGGAACTCTTCCAACACACCGCCCCTCCATAGAGGGTAAAGACATAACCCGACATGGACTTGGAATCATCCTTGTCACTCTGGAAGCTGGAGTCAGCAAAGGCCTCGATCTGGAGGTCTTTTCCGCCATACACCAAGAATATCTCCTTAGTCCTTCTCAGGTACTTGAGAATGTTCTTTAACGCTATCCAGTGTTTCTCCCCAGGGTTTGACTGATACCGACTTACCACACTCAGTGCATAAGCTACATTTGGTCTGGTACACAACATCGCATACATTATAGAGCCTACCGCAGAAGCGTAGGGTATAATAGACATGCGATCCCTTTCCAAATCAGCCTTGGGAGACATCTCTTTGGAGAGGGTGATCCCGTGACAAGCCGGTAGATTACCGCGCTTGGAATCTTCCATACTGAATCTTTTCAGTATGGTGTCGATGTACCTGGACTGTGAGAGTCCCAGTATCCTCTTGGATCTGTCACGATAGATCCGGATCCCCAGAATGTATGAGGCATCACCCAGGTCTTTCATGGAGAACCTATGTGACAAGAACCCGTTGACAGATTGTAGCATAGGAATGTCATTTCCTATCAAGAGAATGCCATCCACGTATAAAACGAGGAATACTACAGTTCTCTCTACAAATCTACTATAGATGCATGGTTTATCTGGATTTTTGATAAAGCCAAATTCTTTGACCGTCTCATCAAAACAGATGTTCCAACTCCGCGATGCCTGCTTTAGTCCATAGATGGACTTATGCAACTTGCACACCTTTCCGCTGCTCCCACTCTGAATGAAACCCTCTGGCTGGTCCATATAGACACACTGCTCTAAATTTCCATTCAGAAAAGCGGTCTTTACGTCCATTTACAAGATCTCATAATCGTGGAAGGCAGCAATGGCAAGAAGGATCCAAATGGATTTCAGCATAGCCATTGGAGAAAAGGTTTCATCGTAGTCCAAGCCAGGTCTTTGACGAAAACCCTTTGCAACAAGTCTAGCTTTATAGGTCTCAACCTGTCCATCTACACCAATCTTCCTTTTGAAGATCCACTTGCATCTTATGGGTTTTACCCCATCTGGAGCAATGTCCAACGTCCATACTTTGTTGGTGTAAATGGACTCCATTTCGGTCCGCATTGCATCCAGCCATTTTACCGAGTCAACGCTCTGAATGGCCTGCTGGAAGCTAGTCAGCTCATCACTATCAATGATGCAATCCTCTCTATCCCCGTCTATGAGAAGACCGTAGTATCTCTCGGGCGGATAAGACTGCCTACTACTTCTGCGGAGCGGCATAGGAATATCCTGATCTTTCGAACCCTCTGGTTCTACTAAGCTTTCAGTAATAGCTCATGGTTCTGGAATTTCTTCCAGTTCTATTGCGCTCCCACTTATATGATTCTCCAAAAACTGAGTTTCCAAGAAGTGGGCATGCCGAGAAACAAAAACCTTTTGTTCCTCTTCGCAATAGAAGAAATATCCCTTGGAGTTCTTTGGATATCCCACAAACTTGCACTGTACTGAGCGTGCCTCGAGCTTGTCCGCATGCTGTTTTTTGACAAAAGCTGGACATCCCCATGTCTTAATGTGATTAAGATAGGGTCTTTTCCCACACCATATCTGATATGGTGTAGTGGGCACAGTCTTAGTTGGAACTCGGTTCAAAAGGTATGCAGCTGATTCTAGCGCATATCCCCAGAATGATCGCGGCAACTCAGTGTTACTCATCATGGACAGTACCATATCCAATAGAGTTCGGTTCCGTCTCTCCGATACACCGTTATGTTGCGGAGTGTATGGAGGAGTAAGCTGAGAGAGAATTCCATTCTCTTTTATGTTTTCCAGGAACTCGGCACTCAAGTATTCACCACCTCGATCAGATCTTAGTGTCTTGATAGTTTTGCCTGTTTGTTTTTCTACTGCATTCTTATATTCCTGGAATTTTCCAAAGGCTTCGGATTTATGTTTCATTAAGAAGACATAACCGTAACTTGAAAAGTCATCCGTAAAAGTAATGAAGTAAGAATAACCGTTTCGGGCTTGTGTAGACATTGGACCGCACACGTCGCTGTGTACGAGTCCCAAGAGCTCGCTCGCTCTCACTCCGTGTCCAGTGAACGGAGTCTTTGTCATCTTTCCTTTGAGACAGGATTGACAAGTTGCATATGATTGATATTCGAACGGATCCAAATATCCTTCTGTATGTAACTTCGTCAACCTTCTCTCATTGATGTGACCCAGTCTACAATGCCATAAGAAAGTCTGATTTATTTCCAGAGACTTTCTTTTGTGTGTATTTTGGACATTGAAAATCTGTGGTTGGTTTAATACGTATATACCATTGCTTAATGTACCTGACCCAATCAGAACTTGATTAAGGTGAATGTTTACAACATTACTTACAAACGCAAATTCATAACCTTCTTTAGAAACTAAAGATACAGAAATGATATTACAAGTTGCATTGGGTACAAAAAAGCAATTACGTAAAACTAAAACATGCCCATCTGACATTCCCAGGTGATAGTCCCTCACGGCCTCAGCATCCATGCTAGCTCCGTTTGCAACTTTGAGGGTCATGTCACCTGCTTTCAAAAACCTACGCTTTCTCAACGCCTGCAAAGAATTACAGATATGAGATCCTGATCCGGTATCCAATACCCAGGACGTAGAGTTTATTGATAGACAGTTTTCAATAACATACACACCTGAAGTTGAAGCCGCAACCTGCTTTAGATCCTGTGTTCTGGCTTTCCAAGCCGTGCAATCTTTCTTCCAGTGTGCACTCTTGTGACAGTAAAAGCATTCTTCCTTATCCACAAGCTTCCCCGCTACCATTGTTTCTTTTGCCTTTCCCTTCGTATCCACCTTACTAACACCGCCCCTTGGTTTGGCGAGGGTTTTCTTCTTCTTTCCCTTGGCTTTCGCCTTGGACCTAGAAGAGGAAGATCCTCCTACAAACAAAGTGGATGTTTCCCTACCATTCTGTAGGGTGCCCTCTGCACTCCTCAGCAAGTTGAGGAGCTCTGAAAGTTCAACTTCCTTTTCTTGCAAGTTGAAATTAAGAATGAACTGGGCGTAAGTGGATGGAAGGGACTGAAGAATCAAGTCCGTATAGAGCTCATTCTCCAACGTGGTCCCAAGGTCCGCGAGCTCCTCTATGTAGCCAATCATCTTAAGGACGTGTTCCGCTACCGATGATCCGATGGCCAATCTTGCCGAAAACAACTTCTTCGACACTTCGTATCTGGTGATACGAGATTGCTCTCCATACAGTTCTTTTGTATGGAGAAATATGGATTCGAGGTCCATATTCTCATGCCTCCTCTGATGTTCGTTGTCCATAGAGGCAAGCACGAGGCACTTGTCCTTCACGCACTCGATCTCCCAAGTCTTAAGGATTTCCTTATCCACGACGCTGGAGGTGGGACCTGGGACAGGGGGAGCTTTGGTGGTAAGAAGATACCCCAACTTGTCATAAGTGATTGCCATTTTGACATTCCTGAGCCAATCTTTGTAGTTTGGCCCTGTCAGTATGTTTTTATCTAGTAGTAACTTAAGTCCAGTCATGATGTTTGGTCGCTGCAATTAGGAGAGAGAGAAGAAACACTTTAGCAGGATGCTCTTGCAAGTTTATAGTGGTTTTTAATTTGTCTAAACAGGATGGCTCCCACTGTCTCTCGAATCCCTCCTCAAAACAAAAAGGAAGAATTAGTCAGGATCAATCTCACCATACAATACTTGCTTAACCGTTCAGCCAGGCTAGTGTCGGTACTTCGAGGGAGGCTTTCCAACACTTTCGCGACGTTCCATAATTAAATAACCTCTTTTCCCTGGGGACGTAGCCCCGCTAACACCTTTCTAGACACCTACTTGGTTTATAGCATTGATCGCTAAGTGAGAAAGTTCCGGAGGAGTAGCATATACTCACAGTAGGATCGGGATCCAAATATCTTCGCGTGAAAAAACTGAAGGAATCCTACCAGAATCATCACACTCCAAATGGTATGCAGCGCTAGCAAGTTTCAGTTCTTTTGAAACTCCCGATATGGATTTTTGCACCATGCTCTTATGACCTTGACTTTGGCCAAAATATCATAAGTCACATGTCAAGTTCTACCCGTCATTCTCCAGGTTAATTTGAGACCACCCACACATACCCTTGACTTTGGACAAAATGGTAGAACGACTGCCCCAAACCAACACATCTATCTTTGCTGCACATGAATACCCAATAGCTACCAATCACTATGCCTTGACTTTGGCCAACATACATAGCTTGAATACTTATTGGCCATTCATGTAAAACGACGGAGGGCTACGAATGGTTTTGGCAAAACCGTGAACGTAGTGAACTTGATATAATCGAAGGAACGAGATAGCTTTCAAAGGGAGTGGTTCAAGCTCCGCATTTAAAAGTTTGGTTTTGAAAAGAACTGAGTGGTTTTCAAAGTGTTCCATCGACTTTTACTTGCTTTATTTTTTCTTGCATTAATTCCAACGCGTCCCATCATTTAATCCTACCATTGCAGAAAACAACGAAAATATGACGTACGCTTATGCCATCCGCATTCGCCATGGGGTCCCGTCAACACCCGTTAGGTTACTTAACTAACGACAGAGCGGGGGCTGGACTAGTGCGGATGCAAAACATAAGCAACGCCTAAATAGATATCATATAGATATATATAAACATTCGTCACATGCAATGATAGCTATTCCAGATCACAGATGAATACATTGGATATACTAGGAATCCGCAATTTGTACGAGCCTGTAACGAAGAGCGGATTACACGGTCGCGATGAATAGCCAAACCCCACCCTAGACCCCTACGGGTGCGGCAAACTACCCGCCAAGTACCTGTTAGTGTATATGCCCTAGAGGCCATTACTGTATCATACTAGCTTGTATATTACTTGATGGAAGCTTGGAATATTCACAGTTGTATAGACAATCTTGCTCAAAATGGTAGTATGCTACTTGGTTTGTCTCTACTTCAATATGTGCATGTGTTTCTTTTAGCATATCGGTTATATACATATTAGTAGAGCCCTTAGGATCTTTGCTTGATTACCAGCGTTGTGATGGCGCTCACACTCGTGGGGGCTGGGTAATCTATAAGCACATCCTTATACAGGTCCCTAGTCGTAGGACTATCGAGACAGGGCATCGATACTCTAGAGTAGACTAGCGTTTGCGCTTCTCATCCCAGCGGGAGAGACGGTCTGTCCCACAGCCGTCAGTACGTCGTACTTGAGATAGTATGCGGGTGCTCGTTAGGTTACGAGTACAATGGACAGGACTCGTCGGGAACTATTGGTTGGTATTATACCTATCGTCAGTTATCAGTTCCCAGGTGACATGAGTACAGCTTAGTCCGCCGACTTGACACTGTCACTTCGCCTTAAGTGTGTTCCCACTGTACTTAGATAACTACCCTACCATGGCTCAAAAGAGTCGTGCAAACAGGTAGTAGTTGGGTGCAGTCCCGAAGCACTTGGAGGAAGTGACGGTTAGACAGGATTCTTCTCTCCCGGTATTGGGGGTTGACATCGCGCTGTGTCTAGGAGAGCCATTACACAAGTAGTCCCTGGCCAGGGCAAGCGAGATATACTGGTAGGTTTCCAGTGTTATCTCAGGGTGTTCTGGGCTACACTCCGACATGACTTGTACCGCTATTAGGGGACTGACGTTCACCGCCCCCTAGGCCCGCCATGCGATGTATCAGACGAACAGACCGGACTGTACGGAGATTGTCACATACAGGCTCAGTAGGAGTTCGGATGGGTTTACCTCATCGGCCTTCTTATTGACATCTACCTGGGGACCGTTACGTACAGCTAGTGCCGCTTGCGGTCTGTGGTTAAACCCACTGCCAGCGTAGTGTCGAGTCTTTAGAGTCCCACACAGAGAGTTTCCTGCACTGAGCAAAACGTGTAGAGGCCGTATGGTTTTACGGCAGGGCTACGATCACTTACGTGCACTTGTGTGCGTATGCTGTGTAAGTCCATGCTACCTCTCCCGGTACTTTCGGGCATGCGGAATTTGGTGAAAAACAATTTTCTTAGAGGTGGTAACATGGACTCAAAACCGGATCTTTGTTAAACATCTAACTAACAACCTAACTACGAGTTGCTAACTACTCGGTTAGGGGGTTATACCTTTCTTTTTCTCGAACTCCTTCGTCTTCAAGCTTCGATGGTCGTCCGAATCGGCTTCTCCCTGTCGTCTCCTTGCGCCGAAGATAGATCCACCTGAAAGCTTCAACCTTTGGCTCCTTCTTCGAACTTTGAAGAAACTAGTTCACTCGGTTTGCTAAACCTTGTGAACTAGAGTGAGTAGAGAAGAGTTTGTATGGGATTTTATCTATGGTTCTTGGTTCTCAACTCATGAGACAAGTGAACCATAGAATCAAGAGAAGGAGAGCAAGAGGAGGAAGATGAGAGCTCAAGAACAAGAGAGAGAATGAGCATGAAAGAATGAGAGAAGACTTTTCTCATTTTGGCTCTCATAATCCAAAACAATCATAACACCTCATATCAATCAAGTATTATGTGATGGTTTAAGCAACCATAGTCATATCATTTCATGCACTCATTTTGCACAAAAGAGCAAGCAAGCAAAAGTCTTTGCCATGAAATGATGGCTATAGTTATCATGATGGTCAACTAGTCAAGCCTAGTCAACCGGTCAACAAAGTCAGCAAGTCAACAAAAGTCAACAAGTCAACAAAGTCAATCCCTCAACAACCATGTCACCATAATACTTAATTAATATAATTGTTAATCACATATCATATTCTCATTAGGGTTGAGCAAAAAGTCAATAGTCAACTGTCAACGGCCAACAACCCTAATAAGAATCCTCTGCCTCTTTCTCTCCGTCAACTGTGCATACACACCCGCATCCGCGTTCCGAGGAACACGAATGCATACTGGATAAAACCAATCCCAAAAGGTACACTAGGATCTGGCTTAAACCAAAGCCCGCTAGTGTGAACTGTCCGGACACTGTACGTGCATAAGTGCACGGATGTGACCGAACCCTGTCGCAAAACCATGCGACCTGTCGCAAAACCATGCAACCTCTACTCTTTTGCCTAAAGGCGAATAGCTTTCTGTGTGGGACTCTAAAGACTCGACACTACGCTGGCAGTGGGTTTAACCACAGACCGCAAGCGGCACTAGCTGTGCGTAACGGTCCCCAGGTAGATGCCGACAAGAAGACTGACGAGGCGTAACCCATCTTAACTCCTACTGAGCCTGAATGTGACATTCTCCATACAGTCCGGTCTGTTCGTCTGATACATCGCATGGCGGGCCTAGGGGGCGGTAAACGTCAGTCCCCCAATAGCGGTACAAGTCGTGTCGGAGTGAAGCCCAAAACACCCTGAGATAACACTGGAAGCCTACCAGTATATCTCGTTTGCCCTGGCCAGGGACTACTCGTGTAATGGCTCTCCTAGACACAGCGCGATGTCAACCCCCAATACCGGGAGAGACGAATCCTGTCTAACCATCACTGCCTCCAAGTGCTTCGGGACTGCACCCAACTACCACCTGTTTGCACGACTCCTTTGAGCCGTGGTAGGGTAGTAATCAAAGTACAGTGGGAACACACTCGAGGCGGAGTGACAGTGTCAAGTCAGCGGACTAAGCTGTACTCATGTCACCTGGGAACTGATAACTGACGAGAGGCATAATACCAACTAGTCAGTTCCCGACGAGTCCTGTCCAGTGTACTCGTAACCCAACGAGCACCCGCATACTATCTCAAGTACGACGTACCGACGGCTGTGGGACAGACCGTCTCCCACACTGTGATGAGAAGCGCATGCGCTAGTCTACTCCGGAGTATCGATGCCCTGTCTCGATAGTCCTGCGACCAGGGACCTGCATAAGGATGTGCTTATTGATTACCCGGCCCCACTAGTGTGACTGCCATCACAACGCTGGTAATCAAGCAAAGATCCTAAGGGCTCCACTAATGTGTATAGGCGATATACTAAAATAAACATATGTACACATTGAAGTAGAAACAAACCAAGTAGCATACTACTATTTTTGAGCAAGATTGTATATACAAGGTGAATATCCCAAGCTTCCATTAAGTAATATACAAACTAGTATGATACAGTAATGGCCTCTAGGGCATATACATTAACAATCTCCCACTTGCACTAAGGCCATGTATTGGCGTATCGAAGACCTATCATCTCGATCAGCCGCTCGAACTGAGTCTGGGGCAAGGCCTTGGTGAATGGATCTGCAGTGTTATCTTCTGAAGCGACTCTCCGAACCTCGATCTCCTGGCGATCCACGATCTCCCTGATCAGGTGATACCACCTCAAGATGTGTCTGGATCTCTGATGGGACCTGGGTTCCTTCGCTAAAGCTATAGCCTCGTTGTTGTCGCAATACAGAGGTATTGGATCAACAATGGACGGAACCACCTGATGTTCTTTCAAGAACTTTCTCATCCAGACAGCTTCTTTTGCGGCATCAAATGCAGCGATGTATTCCGCTTCCATTGTCGAGTCTGCAACGGTTTCCTGTTTGGAACTCTTCCAACACACCGCCCCTCCATTGAGGGTAAAGACAAAACCCGACATGGACTTGGAATCATCCTTGTCACTCTGGAAGCTGGAGTCAGCAAAGGCCTCGATCTGGAGGTCTTTTCCGCCATACACCAAGAACATCTCCTTAGTCCTTCTGAGGTACTTGAGAATGTTCTTTACTGCTATCCAGTGTTTCTCCCCAAGGTTTGACTGATACCGGCTTACCACACTCAGTGCATAAGCTACATCCGGTCTGGTACACAACATCGCATACATTATAGAGCCTACCGCAGAAGCGTAGGGTATAATAGACATGCGATCCCTCTCCAAATCGGTCTTGGGAGACATCTCTTTAGAGAGGGTGATCCCGTGACAAGCCGTTAGGTTACCGCGCTTGGAATCTTCCATACTGAATCTTTTCAGTATGGTGTCGATGTACCTGGACTGTGAAAGTCCTAATATCCTCTTGGATCTGTCACGATGGATCCGGATCCCCAGGATGTATGAGGCATCACCCAGGTCTTTCATGGAGAACCTGTGTGACAAGAACCCCTTGACAGATTGTAGCATAGGAATGTCATTTCCTATTAAGAGAATGTCATCCACGTACAAAACGAGGAATACTACAGTTCTCGCTACAAATCTACAATGGATGCATGGTTCATCTGGATTTTTGATAAAGCCAAATTTCTTGACCGTCTCATCAAAACAGATGTTCCAACTCCGCGATGCCTGCTTTAGTCCATAGATGGACTTAAGCAACTTGCACATCTTTCCGCTGCTCCCACTCTGAATGAAACCCTCTGGTTGGTCCATATAGATACACTCCTTTAAATTTCCATTTAGAAAAGCAGTCTTTACGTCCATTTGCCAGATTTCATAATCGTGGAAGGCAGCAATGGCAAGAAGGATCCGAATGGATTTCAGCATAGCCACTGGAGAAAAGGTTTCGTCATAGTCCAAGCCAGGTCTTTGACGGAAACCCTTTGCAACAAGTCTAGCTTTATAGGTCTCAACCTGTCCATCTACACCAATCTTCCTTTTGAAGATCCACTTGCATCCTACGGGTTTTACCCCGTCTGGAGCAATGTCCAACGTCCATACTTTGTTGGTGTACATGGACTCCATTTCGGTCCGCATTGCATCCAGCCATTTTACTGAGTTAACGCTCTGAATGGCCTGCTGGAAGCTAGTAGGCTCATCATAATCTATGATGCAATCCTCTCTATCCCCGTCTATGAGAAAACCGTAGTATCTCTCGGGCGGATGAGACTGCCTACTACTCCTGCGGAGCGGCGTAGGAATGTCCTGTTCTTTTGAACCCTCTGGTTCCACTAAGCTTTCAGTAATAGCTCGAGGTTCTGGAATTTCTTCCAGTTCTACTGTGCTCCCACTTATCTGGGTTTCTAAAAACTCAGTTTCCAAGAAGTAGGCATGACAAGAAACAAGAACTTTTTGTTCCTCTTCGCAGTAGAAGAAATATCCCTTGGAGTTCTTTGGATATCCCATGAACTTACACTGTACTGAGCGTGCCTCGAGCTTGTCCGCATGCTGCTTTTTAACAAAAGCTGGACATCCCCATGTCTTAATGTGCTTAAGATAGGGTCTCTTCCCACACCACATCTCATATGGTGTAGTAGGCACAGTCTTAGTTGGAACTCGGTTCAAAAGGTATGCAGCTGATTCTAGCGCATACCCCCAGAATGATCGCGGTAACTCAGCGTTACTCATCATGGACCGTACCATATCCAATAGGGTGCGGTTCCGTCTCTCCGATACACCGTTATGTTGCGGAGTGTATGGAGGAGTAAGCTGAGAGAGAATTCCATTCTCTTTTAAATAGTCTAGGAACTCGGCACTCAAGTATTCACCACCTCGATCCGATCTTAGAATCTTGATACTTTTGCCGGTCTGTTTTTCTACTTCATTCTTATATTCCTGGAATTTTCCAAAGGCTTCGGACTTATGTTTCATTAAGAAGATATAACCGTACCTTGAAAAGTCATCCGTAAAAGTAATGAAGTAAGAAAAACCGCTTCGCGCATGTGTAGACATTGGACCGCACACGTCGCTATGTACGAGTCCCAAGAGCTCGCTCGCTCTTACTCCGTATCCAGTGAACGGAGTCTTTGTCATCTGTCTTTTGAGACAGGATTGACAAGTGGCATACGATTGATATTCGAACGCATTCAAATATCGTTCTGTATGTAACTTCTTCAACCTTCTCTCATTGATGTGACCCAGTCTACAATGCCACAAGAAAGTCTGATTTATTTCCGGAGACTTCCTTTTGTGTGTATTCTGGACATTGAAAATCTGTGGTTGGTTTAATACGTATATACCATTGCTCAATGTACCTGACCCAATCAGAACTTGATTAAGGTGAATGTTTACAACATTGCTTACAAACGCAAATTCATAACCTTCTTTAGAAACCAAAGATACAGAAATGATATTACAAGTTGCGTTGGGTACAAAAAAGCAATTACGCAAAACCAAAACATGTCCATCTGACATTCCCAGGTGATAGTCCCCCACGGCCTTAGCATCCATGCTAGCTCCGTTCGCAACTCTGAGGGTCATGTCACCTGCTTTCAAAACACTACGGTTTCTCAACGCCTGTAAAGAATTACAGATATGAGATCCTGATCCGGTATCCAATACCCAGGAAGTAGAGTTTATTGAAAGACAGTTTTCAATAACATACACACCTGAAGCTGAAGCTGCAACCTGCTTCAATTCCTGTGTTCTGGCCTTCCAGGCTCTGCAATCATTCTTCCAGTGTCGTTTCTTATGACAATAGAAGCATTCTTCCTTATCCACAAGCTTTCCCGCTTTCTTTGTTGCTTTAGCTTTTCCCTTCGTATCCACTTTACTAACACCGCCTCTTAGTTTGGCGGGGGCTTTCTTCTTCTTTCCCTTGGCTTTCGCCTTGGACCTAGAAGAAGATGATCCTCCTACAAACAAAGTGGATGTTTCCCTACCTTTCTGTAGGGTGCCCTCTGCGCTCCTCAGCAAGTTGAGGAGCTCTGAAAGTTCAACTTCTTTTTCTTGTAAGTTGAAGTTCAGTATGAACTGGGCGTAAGTGGAAGGAAGGGACTGGAGAACTAAGTCCGTATAGAGCTCACTCTCCAATGTGGTCCCTAGGTCCGCGAGCTCCTCAATGTAGCCGATCATCTTAAGCACGTGTTCTGCTACTGATGATCCGACGGCCATCCTTGCCGAAAATAACTTTTTCGACGCTTCGTATCTTGCGATACGAGATTGCTCTCCATACAGTTCTTTTGTATGAAGAAATATGGATTCCAAGTCCATATTCTCGTGCCTCCTCTGATGTTCATTGTCCATAGAGGCAAGTACGAGGCACTTGGCCTTCGCGCTATCAATCTCCCAAGTCTTACGGATTTCCTTATCCGCGACGCTGGAAGTGGGACCAGGGACAGGGGGAGCTTTGGTGATAAGAAGATACCCCAGCTTGTCGTAAGTGATTGCCATCTTGACATTCCTGAGCCAATCTTTGTAGTTTGGCCCTGTCAGTATGTTTTTATCTAGAAGTAACTTAAGTCCAGTCATGTCGAATGGTTGCTGCAATTAGGAGAGAGAGAAGAAACACTCAGCTTGATGCTCTTGCAAGTTTAGAATGGTTTTTAGTTTGTCTAAACAGGATGGCTCCCACTGTTTCTCGAATCCCTCCTTAAACCAAAAAGGAAGAATTAGTTAGGATCAATCTCACCGTACAATACTTGCTTAACCGTTCAGCCAAGCCAGTGTCGGTACTTCGAGGGAGGTTTTCCAACGCTTTCGTGAAGTTCCTTAATTAAATAACCTCTTTTTCCTGAGGGCGTAGCCCCGCTAACACCTTTCTAGACACCTACTTGGTTTATAGCATTGATCGTTAAGTGAGAAATTTCCCGAGGAGTAGCATATACTCACAGTAGGATCGGGATCCAAATATCATCGCGTGACGAAACTGAAGGAATCCTACCAGAATCATCACACTCCAAGTGGCATGCAAATCTAGCAAGTTTCAGTACTTATGAAACTCCCGATGTGGATTTTTGCCCCATGCTCTTATGACCTTGACTTTGGCCAAAATATCATAAGTCACATGTCACGTTCTACCCGTCATTCTCCAGGTTAATTTGGATCCATCATTACCTACCCTTGACTTTGGCCAAAATGGAAGTACGACTGTCCCAAACCAACGCATCTATCTATGCTACACATGAATACCCAATAGCTACCAATCACTATGCCTTGACTTTGGCCAACATACACAGCTTGAATACTATTGACTATTCATGTGAAACGACGGAGGGCTACGAATGGTTTTGGCAAAATCGTGAACGTAGTGAACTTGATATAATCGATGGAACGAGATAGCTTTTAAAAGGAGTGGCTCAAGCTCCGCATTTAAAAGTTGGTTTTGAAAAGAACCGAGTGGTTTTTCGAAAGTGTTCCAACGATTTTAACTTGGTTTATTTTCTTGCATTAGTTCTTTTAATGCGTGATATTCTTGCATTAGTTCTTTTAATGCGTCCCATCATTTAATCCTACCATTGCAGAAAACAACCAAAATATGACGTACGCTTATGCCATTCGCATTCGCCACTGGGCCCCGTCATTACCCGTTAGGTTACTTAACTAACGACAGAGCGGGGGCTGGGCTAGCGCGGCTGTAAAACATAAGCAACGCCTAAATAATATCATATATAGATATACTGCAATGATAGCCATTTCAGATCACAGATGAATACATTGGATATACTAGGAATCCGCAATTCGTACGAGCCTGTAATGAAAAGCAGATTACACGGTCGCGGTGAATAGCCAATACCCCACCTAAGACCCCTACGGGTGCGGCAAACTACCCGCCAAGTATCCGAAGCGAAGCAACCTCCCTCATCCCCGTGAGTAGGCCACTCGGCACTTCGGCATACCCGGTAGTTTGTGCATCCCCTCCATGGGTCTATCCTAGGAGCAAAAACAGTAAAAAGAAATTATACAATGACGGCTACAACCCCGACCCGGTTGTGCGGCCATACAAATAATTATTACATCAATTTACAAATTTACATGAATTGAAAGAAAAGAAAACTCTCGTCTCATAACCCCCGGCTATTCACCCGCGACAATCCAACATATTCATATACACATTCCAGCAACATTACAGATCACAGATTTGTATAACCCCCACTAATCGACATATAGCGATTAGCAGACATTCAATACAAATATCACATTACAGAAAAACCCGTCAGCTTAAGTCTTTTAGAAGTTCGATCAAAAATACGGATTTTCAGGACCCCAAAAATAAAATTTTCGTTCTGGAAAATCTGGGCAGAAAATATATATTCCAAAAATCCCAAAATACCCCCATAAGCACACTGTAGCAAAGAACAACCAGAAAGGAGCCAAGACGGCCGTGGAACCGCGGCAATAGCAAGCTATTGCCGCGTTTCCGCGGCGTAATGATGAGATCAGGGGACCGTCTTTCTACAGTGCACTCTAAAAACCCTGAGTCGATTTTTGATGCATGATTTATTATTTTTACAGAACATAAAAAATCGACAGCAAGTATGAAATCGGGGTTCATTTCGGGACTTTTTCTTTGATCGATCTTCTAGCTACTTTGCTAACATGTTAGATAGAGTTTGACCAGGCTCTGATACCACTGTAAGTCCATGCTACCTCTCCCGGTACTTTCGGGCATGCAGAATTTGGTGAAAAACAATTTTCTTAGAGGTGGTAACATGGACTCAAAACCGGATCTTTGTTAAACATCTAACTAACAACCTAACTACGAGTTGCTAACTACTCGGTTAGGGGGTTATACCTTTCTTTTTCTCGAACTCCTTCGTCTTCAAGCTTCGATGGTCGTCCGAATCGGCTTCTCCCCATCGTCTCCTTGCGCCGAAGATAGATCCACCTGAAAGCTTCAACCTTTGGCTCCTTCTTCGAACTTTGAAGAACTTAGTTCACTCGGTTTGCTAAACCTTGTGAACTAGAGTGAGTAGAGAAGAGTTTGTATGGGATTTTATCTATGGTTCTTGGTTCTCAACTCATGAGACAAGTGAACCATAGATTCAAGAGAGGGAGAGCAAGAGGAGGAAGATGAGAGCTCAAGAACAAGAGAGAGAATGAGCATGAAAGAATGAGAGAAAACTTTTCTCATTTTGGCTCTCATAATCCAAAACAATCATAACACCTCATATCAATCAAGTATTATGTGATGGTTTAAGCAACCATAGCCATATCATTTCATGCACAAAAGAGCAAGCAAGCAAAATTCTTTGCCATGAAATGATGGCTATAATTATCATGATGGTCAACTAGTCAAGCCAAGTCAACCGGTCAACAAAGTCAACAAGTCAACAAAAGTCAACAAGTCAACAAAGTCAATCGCTCAACAACCATGTCACCATAATACTTAATTAATATAATTGTTAATCACATATCATATTCTCATTAGGGTTGAGCAAAAAGTCAATAGTCAACTGTCAACGGCCAACAACCCTAATGAGAATCCTCTGCCTCTGTCTCTCCGTCAACTGTGCATACACACCCGCATCCGCGTTCCGAGGAACACGAATGCATACTGGATAAAACCAATCCCAAAAGGTATACTAGGATCTGGCTTAAACCAAAGCCCGCTAGTGTGAACTGTCCGGACACTGTACGTGCACAAGTGCACGGATGTGACCGAACCCTGTCGCAAAACCATGCGACCTGTCGCAAAACCATGCGACCTCTACTCTTTTGCCTAAAGGCGAATAGCTTTCTGTGTGGGACTCTAAAGACTCGACACTACGCTGGCAGTGGGTTTAACCACAGACCGCAAGCGGCACTAGCTGTGCGTAACGGTCCCCAGGTAGATGCCGACAAGAAGACTGACGAGGCGAAACCCATCTGAACTCCTACTGAGCCTGAATGTGACATTCTCCGTACAGTCCGGTCTGTTCGTCTGATACATCACATGGCGGGCCTAGGGGCGGTAAACGTCAGTCCCCCAATAGCGGTACAAGTCGTGTCGGAGTGAAGCCCAAAACACCCTGAGATAACACTGGAAGCCTACCAGTATATCTCGTTTGCCCTGGCCAAGGACTACTCGTGTAATGGCTCTCCTAGACACAGCACGATGTCAACCCCCAATACCGGGAGAGACGAATCCTGTCTAACCGTCACTGCCTCCAAGTGCTTCGGGACTGCACCCAACTACCACCTGTTTGCACGACTTCTTTGAGCCGTGGTAGGGTAGTAATCAAAGTACAGTGGGAACACACTCGAGGCGAAGTGACAGTGTCAAGTCAGCGGACTAAGCTGTACTCATGTCACCTGGGAACTGATAACTGACGATAGGCATAATACCAACTAGTCAGTTCCCGACGAGTCCTGTCCAGTGTACTCGTAACCCAACGAGCACCCGCATACTATCTTAAGTATGACGTACCGACGGCTGTGGGACAGACCGTCTCCCACACTGGGATGAGAAACGCATGCGCTAGTCTACTCCGGAGTATCGATGCCCTGTCTCGATAGTCCTGCGACCAGGGACCTGCATAAGGATGTGCTTATAGATTACCCAGCCCCACTAGTGTGACTGCCATCACAACGCTGGTAATCATGCAAAGATCCTAAGGGCTCCACTAATGTGTATAGGCGATATACTAAAATAAACACATGTACACATTGAAGTAGAAACAAACCAAGTAGCATACTACTATTTTTGAGCAAGATTGTATATACAAGGTGAATATCCCAAGCTTCCATTAAGTAATATACAAACTAGTATTATACAGTAATGGCCTCTAGGGCATATACACTAACATGCTGTTCGGGCAGGCAATACTAGTGGGCTTTGGTTTAAGCCAGATCCTAGTATTGCACAGATGGATTTGATTTGTCTTCTGTGCATTCGCATTCTACGGAATGCGGATGCGGGTGTGTATGCACAGTTTTGAGGAGCGATGAAGGAGAAGGTGGCCCATTAGGACTTTAGCAGTTGGTTCAGCCAAAACCGTAATGTGGCACACTCATTAGGGTTCTGACAGTTCGTTTGGTCAAAACCGTTGTGAGCCGGAGACATTGTTTACTAATCCTTTTAGAGATAGATTTGTGATGGCTAATTGCATTGACCATTTGAACACTTAGACCTCTCTTGATTTTGTTGACCCGTTGACCGTGTTGACCATTGACCTTCAAGAGAGATCTACACTCTTCTTTCATTTTCTTTTTAATTCTTGAGTTATGATAATGGTCAATTCAATGTGCCATCAACTCTATCATGATAGGATTAGTAATGATGATTTTTGTGTATTATTGCAACCATGGTTCATTTCATTTGGCTTAATCCTTTTCATTATTCTCTTCTCATTCTCTCTCATGAAGTGGGAAAAAAAAGAAAAGTTCCATGGTTGCTAAGTTTCTCCTTCTTCTTCCTCCTCTTGATCTCATCTTTTGATCTCATGTGTTGAGAGAAAAAGATCCCACAAAATCAAACACATCCATACATCTCCTCTACACAGCCTAGGGCTTCTTGACTAGTAATCACTTTGCCCTAGTTGCCTCGGCTCGAGGTGGAGCTCGGTGTACATTTCTCGGGTGGATCGTCTTCGACTCAAGAAGGCCGCGGAGGTGCCCAAGGTCCGGATTGACGCTTGGAGCTTGGATGGATGAGCGGGACAGCGGAATGAAGACCCGAAGGACTGGTTCCGTGAGGTATACTTTCTACAAGCATAGTAGTTAAAACCTCTAGTAGTTTACTAATTTCTAGTTTAGCCAAGATCCTTGCTTTTGAGTCCATGTTGCCTTGAGCCAAAATCATTGTTTTTCGCCGTTTCCGCCTCCCCATAAGAACCGGGATGAGCAACGTGGACTTACAGTGGTATCAGAGCCTAGCTAAACATAAACTAGTAAGTTAGCAAAGTGTTTAGAATATCGATCGGAAAAAAGTCGCAAAACACGTCCGCAAAAGCTCAAGTTTCTGTTGATTTTCATACTGCTCAAAAAGTGATTTAAAATATATGAAAAATCATCTCAGGGTTTTTTAAAAACATTGCAGAAAAACGATCCAGTGACTCGATCAAACGACCGCGGTTCCGCGGCAATTACATGCTCATTGCCGCGGTTCCGCGGCCGATTTGACTCGGCAATGGATCGGGTTTTGTGCAGTGCTTTAGTTTGGCTGTTTTGGGATTTTTAATACATGTTTTTTCTACCTAGATTTTCCAGAGAGCAAATTGACTTTTGGGGTGGTTAAAAATCCGTATTTTGATCGATATTCCGTACTCTTTGGCTAATGAATATTATCTGTGATGTGATATATGTATTGAACGTCCGCTAATCGCTATACGTCGATTAGTGGGGGTTATACATATCTGTGATCTGTAATGTTGATGGTTTGTGTATATGAACTCAGTGGATTGTCGCGGATGAATAGCCGGGAATGGGTGTGAGATAAGAGTTTCTTTTTCTTTCATTCATTGTAAAAGTTGTAAATTGATGTAATATTATTTGTATGGCTGCACAACCGGGTCGGGGTTGTAGCCGTCATTGTATCATTTCTTTTTACTGTTTTTGCTCCTAGGATAGACCCAAGGTGGGGTGCACAAACTACCGGGTATCTCGAAGTGCCGAGTGGCCTACTCACGGTGTTGAGGGAGATTGCTTCGCTTCGGGTACTTGGCGGGTAGTTTGCCGCTCCCGTAGGGTCTAGGGTGGGGATTGGCTATTCATCGCGACCGTGTAATCCGCTTTTCGTTGCAGGCTCGAACGAATCGCGGATTCCTAGTATATCCAAAGTGTTCATCTGTGATCTGGAATGGCTATCATTGCTATATATCTATATATAATAACTATTTAGGTGTTTCTTATGTTTTGCATCCGCGTTAGTCCAGCCCCCGCTCTGTCGTTAGTTAAGTAACCTAACGGGTGATGACGGGGCCCCGTGGCGAATGCGGATGGGATAAGCGTACACCATATTTTGATTGTTTTCGGCAATGGTAGGATTAAATGATGGGACGCATTAAAAGAACTAATGCAAGAAAATAAACCAAGTAAAAGTCGTTGGAAGACTTTGAAAACCACTCGGTTCTTTTAAAAAACCAGCATTTTAAACGCGGAGCTTGAACCACTCCTTTTAAAAGCTATCTCGTTCCATCGACTATATCAAGTTCACTACGTTCACGGTTTCGCCAAAACCATCCGTAGCCCTCCGTCGTTTCATATGAATATTCAACAGTATTCAAGCTGTGTTTGTTGGCCTTAGTCAAGGCACAGTGTTTGGTAGCTGGTGGGTATTCATATGTTGCATAGATAGAATGCGTTGGTTTGGGACAGTCGTATTGCTTTGTTGGCCATAGTCAAGGGTATATACGGGTGGGTTCAAATTAACCTGGACAACGACAGGTAGAACTTGACATGTGACTTATGATTTGTTGGCCTTAGTCAAGGTCATAAGAGCATGGGGCAAAAATCCACTTCGGGAGTTTCAAAAGTACTGAAACTTGCTAGCGCTGCATACCATTTGGAGTGTGATGATTCTGGTAGGATTCCTTCGGTTTTGTCACGCGATGATATTTGGATCCCGATCCTGCTGTGAGTATATGCTACTCCTCGGGAAATCTCTCACTTAACGATCAATGCTATAAACCTAGTAGGTGTCTAGAAAGGTGTTAGCGGGGCTACGCCCACAGGGAAAAGATGTTACTTAATTATGGAACTTCGCGAAAGCGTTGGAAAACCTCCCTCGAAGTACCGACACTGGCCTGGCTGAACGGTTAAGCAAGTATTGTACGGTGAGAATGATCCCGACTAATTCTTCCTTTATGCTTTGAGGAGGGATTCGAGAGACAGTGGGAGCCATCCTGTTTAGATAAATTAAAAACCAATCAAAACTTGCAAGAGTATCATGCTGAGTGTTTTCTTCTCTCTCTCTCTATTAATTGCAGCGCCCCAGTGACCGCACGTAGGTTACATCTAGATAATAAAATGACTGAATCTGACTTTTATGACTGGCAAAGGTCTATCCAGATGTCCATTGCCCATGACAAGCTGGGACACCTCTTGACTGATCCAACCCCTGCCGTCTCAGGTCCAGTTTCCTCTGTCACGGATATTGATATCCGTAGGACATCGGAAGAAGACTGTGCGAAAGCCAAGTGCCTTGTGTTAGCCTCAGATGATGGTATATACCAGAGGCAGCACGAGAAGATGGACTCAGCTTCTATCTTCCTCCATAACAAAGTTTTATATGGAGAGCAATCTCGTATAGCAAGATATGAGACCTCGAACGAATTGCTTCCAGCGAGGTTGGCTATCGGGTCATCTGTAAGGGGCAACGTCCTTACAGAGACCAGCCATTTTGAGCTCTCGGACCTGAAGACCATGTTGAAGAACGGGTCAGATGCTGACTTAGTTCAACAGTCTCTACCTACTACCCTGAAGGAAACTAGGGAAGTAGAAAGAAAGAGAAGGGCAGAAGTTTCGGGAATGGATGCAGTAAAAGAGGGATGTTCCTATTGTTACAGGAATGAACATGGACAGAAGGATTGCAGGGCTTGCAAAGCCAGTAGCCAGAATTCGAAGCATGTTCTGGCTTTGTCTTCCGGTGTGTTTGTAATAGAGAACTGTATGTCAGTTAACCCTACTTCCTGAGTATTGGATACCGGATCAGGATCTCATATCTGTAATTCGTTACAGGCTCTGAGAAACCGTAGGGTTATCAGGAAAGGTGATATGACTCTCAGGGTTGCTAACGGAATGAGCATGTATGCTGAATCCGTAGGGGAATATCATCTAGGACTGACAACTGGGCAGATATTGATTATACGTGACTGTTTTTATGTACCAGGTACGACTTGTAACATCATATCTGTATCCTTACTTTCTAAGGAAGGATATGATTTTACTTTTGTAAGCGATGTAGTAAACATCCACCTAAATCAAGTACTGATTGGGTCAGGTACATTGAAATACGGTATATACGTTTTGAATCAAGCTCAGGTCTTCAGTGTCCAGAACACACTTAAAAGAAAGTCTCCGGAATTAAATCAGGCTTTCTTATGGCATTGTAGACCGGGTCACATTAATGAGACACGGTTGACAAAGTTACATAAAGAAGGATACTTGGATCCGTTCGAGTACCAGTCTTATGCCACTTGTGAATCTTGTCTCATGGGAAAGATGACAAAGACTCCGTTCACTGGACACGGAGAAAGAGCGAGCGAGCTCTTGGGACTCATACACAGTGATGTGTGTGGTCCAATGTCTACACATGCGCGAAGTGGTTATTCATACTTCATTACTTTCACAGATGATTTCTCTAGGTATGGGCATGTCTTCTTAATGAAGCACAAATCCGAGGCCTTTGAGAAATTTTAGGAATACAAGAATGAAGTTGAAAAATAAACAGGCAAAAGTATCAAGACACTGAGATCTGATCGAGGTGGTGAATACTTGAGTGCCGAGTTTCTGGGCTTCTTAAAAGAGAATGGAATTCTCTCTCAGCTTACTCCTCCATACACACCACAACACAACGGTGTATCGGAAAGAAGAAATCGAACCCTATTGGATATGGTTCGTTCCATGATGAGTAAGGCTGAGTTGCAGCGATCCTTCTGAAGTTATGCACTAGAAACAGCTGCATATCTTTTGGACCAAGATCCTACTAAGTCAGTGCCTACCACACCATATCAGATGTGGAGTGGGAAGAAACCCAGTCTTAAACACTTTAAGACATGGGGATGTCCAGCTTTTGTAAAAAAGCAGCATGCGGACAAGCTCGAGGCACGTTCAGTACAGTGTAAGTTTGTATGATACCCAAAGAACTCCAAGGGGTATCTTTTCTATTACGCAGAGGAACAAAAGGTTTTTGTTTCTCGTCATGCCCGCTTCTTGGAAACTGAGTTTTTGGAAAATCAGATAAGTGGGAGTGCAATAAAACTGGAAGAAATTCCAGAACCACGAGCTGTTACTGAAAGCTTAGTAGAACCAGAAGGTTCGAAAGAACAGGACATTCCTACGCCACTCCGCAGGAGTAGTAGGCAGTCTCATCCGCCCGAGAGATACTACGGTTTTCTCATAGACGGGGATAGAGAGGATTCCACCATGGATTATGGTGAGCCTACTAGCTTCCAGCAAGACATTCAGAGCAGCGACTCGGTAAAATGGCTGGATGCAATGCGGGCCGAGATGGAGTCCATGTACACCAACAAAGTTTGGACTTTGGACTTTGCTCCAGAAGGGGTAAAACCCGTAGGCTGCAAATGGATCTTCAGAAAGAAGATTGGTGTAGATGGGCAGGTTGAGACCTATAGACTTGTAGCAAAGGGTTTTCGTCAAAGACCTGGTTTGGACTATGACGAGACCTTTTCTCCAGTGGCTATGCTGAAATCCATTCGGATCCTTCTTGCCATTGTTGCCTTCCACGATTATGAAATCTGGCAGATGGACGTAAAGACGGCTTTCCTAAATGGAAATTTGGAAGTGTGCGTCTATATGATCAGCCGGAGGGATTCATTCAGAGTGGGAGCAGCGGTAGAGTGTGCAAGTTGCTCAAGTCCATTTATGGACTTAAGCAGGCATCGCGGAGTTGGAACATCTGCTTTGATGATACTGTCAAAGAATTCAACTTTATCAAAAACCCAGATGAACCATGCATTTACAGTAAGATTGTAGGGAGAACTGTAGTATTCCTCGTCTTGTACGTGGATGACATTCTCCTAATAGGAAATGATATTCCTATGCTACAGTCAGTCAAAGGATTCTTGTCGCAGAGGTTCTCCATGAAGGACCTGGGCGATGCCAACTACATTCTGGGGATCCAGATCTATCGTGATAGATCTAAGAGGATGTTGGTACTTTCACAGTCAAGGTACATCGACACCATATAGAAAAGATTCAGTATTGAAGATTCCAAGCGCGGTAATTTACCGGCTTGTCACGGGATCACCCTCTCCAAAGAGATGTCTCCCAAGACTGATTTGGAAAGGGATCGCATGTCTATTATACCCTACGCTTCTGCGGTAGGCTCTATAATGTATACGATGTTGTGTACCAGACCAGATGTAGCATACGCATTGAGCGTTGTAAGCCGGTATCAGTCGAACCCAGGGGAGAAACACTGGATAGCGGTAAAGAACATTCTCAAGTACCTGAGAAGGACTAAGGAGATGTTCTTGGTGTATGGCGGAAAAGACCTCCAGCTCGAGGCCTTCGCTGACTCCAGCTTCCAGAGTGACAAGGATGACTCCAAGTCCATGTCGGGTTATGTCTTTACCTTCAATGGAGGGGCGGTTTGCTGGAAGAGTTCTAAGCAGGAGACCGTTGCTGACTCAACTATAGAAGCGGAGTACATAGCTGCTTGCGATGTCGCAAAGGAAGCTGTCTGGATGAAGAAGTTCATCATGGAGCTTCAGGTGGTTCCTACCATTGTTGATCCAATACCGCTGTATTGCGACAACAACGGCGCTATAGCTTTAGCGAAGGAACCCAGGTCCCATCAGAAGTCCAGGCACATTTTGTGGCGGTACCACCTGATCAGGGAGATCGTAGATCGTCGGGAGATCGAGGTGAAGAGAGTAAAAATGGAGAACAACACTGCAGATCCACTCACGAAGGCCCTACCCCAGACTCAGTTCGAGCGGCTGATCGAGATGATAGGTCTTCGATACGCCAGTACATGGCCTTAGTGCAAGTGGGAGATTGTTACTGTATATGCCCTAGAGGCCATTACTGCATCATACTAGCTTGTATATTACTTAATGGAAGCTTGGAATATTCACAGTTGTATAGACAATCTTGCTCAAAATGGTAGTATGCTACTTGGTTTGTCTCTACTTAAATATATGCATGTGTTTCTTTTAGCATATCGCTTATATACATATTAGTAGAGCCTTTAGGATCTTTGCTTGATTACCAGCGTTGTTGCTTGATTACCAGCGTTGTGATGGCGCTCACACTCGTGGGGGCTGGGTAATCCATAAGCACATCCTTATACAGGTCCCTAGTCGTAGGACTATCGAGACAGGGCATTGATATTCTAGAGTAGACTAGCGTAGGCGCTTCTCATCCCAGCGGGGGAGACGGTCTGTCCCACAGCCGTCAGTACGTTGTACTTGAGATAGTATGCGGGTGCTCGTTAGGTTACGAGTACACTGGACAGGACTCGTCAGGAACTGTTGGTTGGTATTATACCTATCGTAAGTTATCAGTTCCCAGGTGACATGAGTACAGCTTAGTCCGCCGACTTGACACTGTCACTTCGCCTCGAGTGTGTTCCCACTGTACTTAGATTACTACCCTACCACGGCTCAAAGGAGTCGTGCAAACAGGTAGTAGTTGGGTGCAGTCCCGAAGCACTTGGAGACAGTGATGGTCAGACAGGATTCGTCTCTCCCGGTATTGGGGGTTGACATCGCGCTGTGTCTAGGAAAGCCATTACACAAGTAGTCCCTGGCCAGGGCAAGCGAGATATACTGGTAGGTTTCCAGTGTTATCTCAGGGTGTTCTGGGCTACACTCCGACATGACTTATACCGCTATTAGGGGACTGACGTTCACCGCCCCCTAGGCCCGCCATGCGATTTATCAGACGAACAGACCGGACTGTATGGAGATTGTCACATACAGGCTCAGTAGGAGTTCGGATGGGTTTACCTCATCGGCCTTCTTATCGACATCTACCTGGGGACCGTTACCTACAGCTAGTGCCGCTTACGGTCTGTGGTTAAACCCACTGCCAGCGTAGTGTCGAGTCTTTAGAGTCCCACACAGAGAGTTTCCCTGCACTGAGCGAAACGTGTAGAGGCCGTATGGTTTTACGGCAGGGCTACGATCACTTACGTGCACTTGTGTGAGTATGCTGTTCGAGCAGGCAATACTAGTGGGCTTTGGTTTAAGCCAGATCCTAGTATTGCACAGATGGATTTGATTTGTCTTCTGTGCATTCGCATTCTACGGAATACGGATGCGGGTGTGTATGCACAGTTTTGAGGAGCGATGAAGGAGAAGGTGCCCCATTAGGGTTTTGGCAGTTGGTTCGGCCAAACCCGTAATGTGGCACACTCATTAGGGTTTTGACAGTTCGTTTGGTCAAAACCGTTAAGAGCCGGAGACATTGTTTACTAATCCTTTTAGTGATAGATTTATGATGGCTAATTGCATTGACCATTTGACCACTTAGACCTCTCTTGACTTTGTTGACCCGTTGACCGTGTTGACCATTGACCTTCAAGAGAGATCTACACTCTTCTTTCATTTTCTTTTTAATTCTTGAGTTATGATATTGGTCAATTCAATGTGCCATCAACTCTATCATGATAGGATTAGTAATGATGATTTTTGTGTATTATTGCAACCATGGTTCATTTCATTTGGCTTAATCCTTTACATTATTCTCTTCTCATTCTCTCTCATGAAGTGAGAAGAAAAAGAAAAGCTCCATGGTTGCTAAGTTTCTCCTTCTTCTTCCTCCTCTTGATCTCATGTGTTGAGAGAAAAAGATCCCACAAAGACAAACACATGTATACATATCCTCTACATATCCTAAGGCTTCTTGACTAGCAATCTCTTTGCCCTAGTTGCCTCGGCTCGAGGTGGAGCTCGGTGTACATCTCTCGGGTGGATCGTCTTCGACTCAAGAAGGCCGCGGAGGTGCCCAAGGTCCCGATTGACGCTTGGAGCTTGGATGGACGAGCGGGACAGCGGAATGAAGACCCGAAGGACCGGTTCCGTGAGTTATACTTTCTACAAGAATAGTAGTTAAAACCTCTAGTAGTTTACTAGTTTCTAGTTTAGCCAAGATCCTTGCTTTTGAGTCCATGTTGCCTTGAGCCAAAATCATTGTTTTTCGCCGTTTCCGCCTCCCCGTAAGAACCGTGGTGAGCAACGTGGACTTACAGTACCCGAAGCGAAGCAACCTCCCTCAACTCGTGAGTAGGACACTCTGCACTTCGAGATACCTGGTAGTTTGTGCACCCAACCTTGGGTCTATCCTAGGAGCAAAAACAGTAAAAAGAAATTATACAATGACGGCTACAACCCCGACCCGGTTGTGCGGCCATACAAATAATATTACACCAATTTACATATTACAAGAATTAAAAGATAAACAAAACACTCATCTCACAATTCCCCCCGGCTATCCATCCGCGACAATCCAACGTATTCATATACACATACCATCAACATTACAGATCACAGATATGTATAACACCCACTAATCGACGTATAGCGATTAGCAGACGTTCAATACATATAAAACATTACAGATACAACCCATTAGCCAAAGTCTACAGAAAATCGATCAAAATACGGATTTGTAACCACCCCAAAAACAAATTTGTTCTCTGGAAAATCTGGGTAGAAACAAACTGTATTAAAAATCCGAAAACAACACAGCAAGAACACTGCAGCAAAACGGAGTTGCGGCCGAGTCAACTCGGCCGCGGATCCGCGGCCAAACGCATGGTTTGGCCGCGGTTCCGTGGTGAGTTGGCCGAGTCAGCGGCTCATTTTTTCTGTGTGTTCTATAAAAACCCTGAGACGATTTTTCATGAATGTTAAATATTTTTTTGAACAGTATAAAAAATCGACAGAAAATGGATTTTTCCCGGACGTGTTTTTGTGATTTTTTCCGATCGATATTCTAAATACTTTGCTAACATGCTAGGGTGTGTTTAGTTAGGCTCTGATACCACTGTAAGTCCACGTTACCTCTCCCGGTTCTTTCGGGCTTGCGGAAATGGAAAAAAATGATTTTTAAGACTTAGGTAACATGGACTACACAAACGGATCTTGGCTAAACTACACACTAGAAACAACAAGAGAGTTATCTACTCGGTTAGGGGTTATACCTTAACTTGAACTCCTTCTCTTTGACTCTTGATGGTGGTCGGATGATGCTTTCCTCGTTGCCTTCTCTTGTCGAAGATGGATCCACCTGAGGGTTTCTTCCTTGAGCTCCTTTCTCGAACTTTGAGAAAACTAAAGTCTCTGGCTTGCTAGAACTTCAACCTTAGGAAGAGTAGAGAGTGGCTTAGGGTGTTTTATCTTCAAGGAGATGTTTCTCAACAAATGAGAATTGTTCTCCTTGAACTAGAGGAGGAAGAAGAAGAAGAGAGGAGAGAGAATGGTTATGATAGAATGAGATGGATTTTTACAACCATAACAAATATATGTGAATTAATCAATTAACAAAATTAATCAAAATGAAAAAGGTGATGGTATGTTGAAATTACCATTATCATTTCATATTAAATGAGTTTTGCAAAGATCAAAGAGCATCTTTGCTTGAAATGATGATGGTCAACCTTTCAACCTTGGTCAACTAGTCAACCTTGGTCAACAAGTCAACCTTGGTCAACAAGTCAACAACCCTAACCATGACACAATTTCATTTAATTAATATTATTAATTGATATTTCACATATCCATTAGGGTTTGGAAAAAGACAACTGTCAACTGTGCATACACACCCGTTCCGAAACCCTAATGAAAATCCTCTTCCTCCGCCTCAATCAACTGTGCATACCCACCCGCATTCGTGTTCCGAGGAACACGAATACTATGAGATAAAACTAACCCCAAAACATATACTAGGATCTGGCACAAACCAGAGCCCGCTAGTAATGTCTGTCCGGACGCCAAACGTGCACAAGTGCGTGGATGTGAACGAACCCTGTCGCAAAACCATGCGACCTCTACTCTGTTTTGCCCAAAGGCGAATAACCCTCTGTATGGGACTCTAAAGACTCGACACTACGCTGGCAGTGGGTTTAACCAAAGACCGCAAGCGGCACTAGCTGTACGTAACGGTCCCCAGGTAGATGCCGATAAGAAGACTGACGAGGTAAACCCGTCAGAACTCTTACTGGGCCTCAATGTGACAGTCTCCGTACAGTCCGCTCTGTTCGTCTGAGAACATCGCATGGCGGGCCTAGGGGGGCGGTAAACGTCAGTCCCCTACTAGCGGTACAAGTCGTGTCGAAGTGTAGCCCAGAACACCTGAGATAACACTGGAAACCTACCAGTCTATCTCGCTTGCCCTGGCCAGGGACTTTGTGTAATGGCTCTCCTAGACAAAGCGCGATATCAACCCCCAATACCAGGAGAGACGAATCCTGTCTAACCGTCACTGCCTCCAAGTGCTTCGGGACTGCACCGAAAAACTACCTGTTTGCACAACTCCTTTGAGCCGTGGTAGGGTAGTAATCAAAATACAGTGGGAACACACTCGAGGCGAACTGACAGTGTCAAGTCAACGGACTAAGCTGTTCTCATGTCACCTGGGAACTGATAACTGACGATAGGTATAATACCAACCAACAGTTCCCAACGAGTCCTGTCCAGTGTACTCGTAACCTAACGAGCATCCGCATAGTATCTCAAGTACGACGAACTGAAGGCTGTGGGACAGACCATCTCCCAAGCCGGGATAAGAAGCGCATACGCTAGTCTACTCCGGAGTATCGATGCCCAGTCTCGATAGTCCTGCGACTAGGTACCTGCATAAGGATGTGCTTATAGATTACCCAGCCCCCACGAGTGTGACTGCCATCACAACGCTGGTAATCAAGCAAAGATCCTAAGGGCTCCATTAATGTTTAAAGGCGATATGCTAAAAGAAACACATGCACAGATTAAAGCAGAAACAAACCAAGTAGCATACTACCATTTTGAGCAAGATTGTCAATACAAGGTGAATATCCCAAGCTTCCATTAAGTAATATACATACTAGTATGATACAGTAATGGCCTCTAGGGCATATACACTAACAGATACCGTATTTTATTCTCGCGATATTTTATATCAGCCGAGTCATCGGATCAAGTGTTGATTCGATGAATCGGTATGGATAAATATTAGTCGGTTATTTGCGATATAGCCGGATTGTCAGATCAAGTGTTGATTCGATAATTTAATGTATAATAATATATATGATATATTTGTAAGTGCACGGCGGCGCCCCGGCCGTCAATCCGACGGCCAAATGCGGAAGCAGTGATAAACTTTAATTTTTCTTGAACTGGCAAACCGCCGCGCACTAATACCCGGATCGAACCATTAATTAGTCCTAGCTAACTACAAGATAGGGAATAGAGATATACCGACTGATCCAAGTCCTCCGGTCTTCTCGTCGTCGTCCCGATCTCCTGCGGAAGCTCCGGTCTCCTCCTCGTCGCCGGAAGTGCACCACATCGCCTACTTCTTTTACGGGCTCCCACCTCAATGCCGAGGCAACTCGGGCACGAAGCTGGCTAGTCGACGTGCCCAAGATTTGCTGTAGAATATAATGTGGATTACATGTCTCATTTGGGATTATGGAGTTGCCTTTTGTGGAGGAATTGAAGTGAACCTTTTTGGAGAGGGAGTTGTAGGGATTTCTCAAAAACTCAAGATACAAAAATCCCCCCACCAAATGAAATGAATCCCATCCTTCATCAAGGAATGGCCGGCCCCTTTGGTGTGATTGGAGAGAGAGTAAGGTCAAGGGGGTGGGTGGAATGCAATGATGCAAGGTGGAGTGTCATGGAAAAAGCAAGTGATGATGAGAGGCAATGATCACTCCCAAAACCAATACACTACCAACTAATCATCAACAACCATGATGCTTACAAAGTCAAGCCATCATGAAGCTAGAAGTCAAGGTCAATGAGAGACTATCATGATACAACAATAAGCAAAGACCCCCTCCACAAATACTTATTTGCAACAATGCAAATAAGCCCTCCTCCACCAATCTTCGGCCAATGAACGATACAAAGGAAATTGGCCGAAACGGAAAGCAAACTGGCAACTCCAGAAAACTGGTCCCGTAATAAATTACAGGAAAACCCCGATACTGTGCATACACACCCGCATTTGTATTTCGACCGAAATACAAATGCAATGAGACAAAATCTACACTGTACTATACTAGGATCCGGCTTAAACCAAAGCCGGCCAGTAAGATCCGTTCGATCCTGATCCGTGCAATACCGCACGTATCTGATCGAACCCTGCCATATAACCATACGGCCTATAGTACAAACTGTCCGATCCTGATCCGTGCAATACCGCACGTATCTGATTGGACCTTGCCATATCTCGATACGGCCTCTACAACCTTTCGCCCGAAAGCTGAGTAATAGAATGTGGGGGACTCTAAAGACTCGTCAACACCTTGGTTGTGGATTTAACCACTAGCACGTTAGAGGTATAAGCCAATACATAACGGGCTACCAGGTATTGACCAAAAGGGACGTCTGTGAGCGAACTCAGCCTGACTCCCTACAGAGCCTGTCAGTGACAATATCCGTACAGTCCGGTCCGTTCGTCTATGAGCATCGCATGGCGGGCCTAGGGGGTTGGTAAAAGTCAGACCCCCAAAAGCGGTACAAGTCGTGTCGGAGTGTAGCCCAGAACACCCTGAGATACTACTGGAATACCTACCAGTAAATCTCCTTGCCTCGGCCGAGGGCTTCGTGTAATGGCTCTCCTAGACACAGCACGACCTCACCCCCAATACCAGGAGAGACGAACCCCTGAAGATACGCTCACTGCCTCCATGTGGCTCGGGACTGTACCCAACTAAAACCTGTTTGCACAACTCCTTTGAGCCGTGGTAGGGTAGTAATCAAAGTACAGTGGGAACTCACACGAGACAAATGACGATCCCCAGGTCGATGAACTAACCTGCACACATGTCACCAGGGAACTGCCATCTGACGTCTGGTATATGACCAACTAGCATGTTCCCGGCGAGTCATGTCCGGTGTACTCATAACCCAATGAGCACCTGTATACATCTTAGGTGATCCAACTGACACCAGTGGCTTGTGAGACCGGCCACCGCCCCTCGTCGGGGTCTCGACTGTATACACTAGTCTACTCTGGAGTATCGATGCCCTGTCTCGAAACTCACACGACTAGGGACCATTTAAGGATATGCTTATAGACCCCAGCTCCCACTTATATGATCGCCCTCATACTGCTGGTGGTCAAGCAAGAATCCTAGGGGCTCTACCAACGTGTAATAGCGACTTGTCAGGTCACTTAAAGCAGTACACGATGATAAAGGTAAACCAGATAGCATACTATCATCTCGAGTAAGACTGTCCTACCGGGATAGGTCCTCCATCAATCATTGCAATCACGTACCTATGACCTAATAATTGACTCTGAGGGCACTATCTCCAACAATCTCCCACTTGCACTCAAGGCTAATTATTGCGATGTCGCATACTCACAGCCCGTGTGATACCAAACACCCAACTCCTCTACTGGTCAGTCTCACAAAGCTCGTTTGCGAAACTATTGCGTTCGAGGAATAGCCTTAGTGAGTGGATCCGCTTTGTTGTTTCTTTCTATGTCTCTCTAAACCTCATGTTCGCGGAGAAAGCCATCTCCCGAAATGAGCAATACCTGTCTTAGAATGTGTCTGGATGTCTGATGGGACATAGCTCATAAATGAACTCCAAATCCAAACTTCTTAGACTGTATCGTCAACTGAACTCAATCAGTATCCTGCGCCATGCCTCCCTCAGTATTGCCTTGGACCACCTGTCCAAAATACTGCCCCTCGTCAGAAGGAAAACTATAACTCTGACAACCTCCTTGTCGTCCATGTCACCTTGGAAGCCTGGTATGATAACTGTCTCCCGAATGAGGCTGTCGTTATCATATCCCTAGAACATCCACTTGTGTTCTAGAACTGCTTCCGACTGTTTCTCCAGGATTGGATTAATGTCTACTTATCGCATCTAGTGCAAGAACAACATCTGGTGTGGTACTTGACATCTCATGATTGACTCAATTGCCTAAGCAAGTGATCTGCCAACCATGCATATCCCTCTCCACTTTAGTCTGTAAGACACGTTTAGAGAGGGTGACTCCATCACCTGCAGGTACACTACCGTGCCAGGAGTCGTCCATTCTAAATACTCTTAGAATGCTGTCTAAGTACCCTGATTGGGAAACTACCCAAATCTAGATCTAAAGCCATAGATCTAGTAACCAGAATGTCTGCTACAAAATCCATTTCCTTTGTGGAGAAACCACTGTGTGACGACCAAAGTATAACCGATTGTAGTATAGGAGTTTCTTTTCCTACTCTGTGTATGTCATCCAAATACCAGGATATCACACCCTACTACCTTCTCAACAGATCCATCCCCTATTCTGGTGAAGTCAAACCTATGACTGTCACATCAGAAATAGATGATCTATCTCCGCTATATCTGCTTTAGTCTATAAATAGACATAAGCTACCTGTCCACCAATGCTTCCGCTGCTCCCACTGACTACGACAACCCTCTGGCAGAGTCATATACACGTACACTTCTAAAACTAGTTTAGAACGACGCTATACTCATCCTCCTGCCGGGTCTCGTAACCTGGAACAACAGCAATGGCAATTGTGGGTAAACAAGAACTTCCTTGTCACCGTCCTTGAGGATATCGTAGTACCTCTCGGGTGCCTGAAGTTACCCACCTTATCTGCGGAGTGGCCAATGGAATGTCAAACCAGATTGAATCTGTAGGTTCCTATAAAATCTTCAGTAATCGTCTGTGGTTCTGGAATCACTTCCAGTTCTACCATACTCCCACTACTGTTTTCTGAAAAAATCCATTTTTAATAAAACTGTGGCGAGTCTAGAACAATATTGCTATTGTTCATCCAGATGGTAGAAAGTCAACCCTCGTCATAGCCTGGGTCAACCCACAAACAGCCATTACAGAAACATGCCTTGAGTTGTCCAGTGTCTGGTTTTAATCATAAACCGGACAACTCCCCGTACCTTAACATCGTTAAGATATGAACTGTTCTATATCCAATATAGAACCAGAGGCACTGATTTAATTGAACCAGATTCAAATCATGCAACTGTCTTCAGTGCATGTCAACTAATATGGAAGGAGGCCGATCAGCGTTACTCAACTTAGGAATGCTTCCAATTATGAGTAACCTGAAAGAGAAGCAAGTTCTCTTAGTCATTACTATCAACTTAATACCATACACAAGTATCTACATCTTCGATCATTTTGAAGAATCCCGATACTTTCTATGCCTGGTTCTCTACTCTATTCAAATACCTATAACTTCTCAAAATTCGGACCCTGTGTTTCCTACGAAACACCTGTCTAAAAACTAGAGAAGTCATAAGTAAACCGAATATAGTACGAGGACCATCCCCTCTGTCCTGATGGACCCTGGACAACATACAATACTCTATATAAGTCCCTTGAGTCTGATAACTCATTCACTGTGTGTCGTAGGTTGAAAACTGTACTTATGGTCAAGAAGAATTACACCGCTGCTTAATGCTCCTTACCTAACCATCCACTGATATAGGTAAATGTCGTAGACATAATTTCAGAAAGGTATATCTCACTCTATGAAAATATACGTACAGATATATCAATTTGAAATTGGTGCATAACAGCGGATATTCAAAACCAAATATTTGCCGACCGGCAAACTACCCAGGTGATTTCCTCAAATATCACCGATTGTAACGAATCCCGATATAATGAGGATGATCACCCAATTCCCAATAACCTACTCCCACTCATCATCTATAAAACCATACAGATGTGAGAATCATACCTGGTAAATACATACCCTGGAGCAAGTGTCTAATCGGGAAATCAGTTTTCCTTTAACAGTACACAGTGAGACTGAAACATCGAAATGTTTCGATGGGGTATCCTGGTATTCCTAGTAATGCCTCTTCCAGATTCACGACTGTAACCGTATAATTCTTTGCCACCTCTCCAAATCCCTTCATATGTCTTTAGTCTTTACCTTCTGCACACCCCTTTAGGCCAAATGGTTTTCTTCCTTCCCTACCGTTCGGCACCAGCCTATGGTTTGGAAGAAGACTATCCAATAAGCATAATGGGTGTACTGTCCCAATCCTAGGAACACTCGTAATACGAGAGAAGGTGAAGATAAAAGACAACCGAATAAACCTTATTCCTATTTCTCCTGAACCAAAATCCATCCCCGAACTGGAACAAGTTCCCTTCGAGTTCGTATATAACCATACGATGGAGTATCCAATAAACTGTGGATCTTCGTAGTGATACGGAGTGTCCTGGAGAAATACAAAGGTGATTTTAGGATTGGCGAAGGAATACTTGGTTTGGTCGTGAATATCTGTTGCAATTTACTTTGCCCTCTTACTAATCCCTTGCTTTGTCTTAACTTAATACCTTCTGTACACCATCGTTAGGCTAATTGGTTTTCTTCATTCCCTACCGGTCGGCACCAGCCTAAGGTTTGGAAGAAGACTATCCAGTTTGCGTAATAGGTGTACTATCTCCTAAACCAAGGAGTACTCACAACTTGAGAGAAGGTAGAAGGAAAAGACAACTGAATAATCCTATCCGTTTTCTCCAGAACCGGAAACCATCCTCGAAAAAATTCCTTCGAGTTCGTATCTAACCATACGATGGTTTTGTCCAATGGATGTGGACGTTCGTAGTAATACGGGGTGTCCTGGAGAAAAGGGTAAAAGTGGGAGTGGCAATGAGGTCTGCAACTCTGACAATCCAAAAGCCAGTGTTTAAGAAGGTTCGGTCAATTTTGGTCTCTGAGTCATAGTCTTAGGGTCGGGTCAATGGTCGCTGCCAAAGAGAGAGAGAAAAGAAACACTCAGCGTGCACTCTAACCTAGATCAGAATGGTTACCAATTTATCTAATCTGGAAACCTCCCACTGTATCTCAAATTCTCCTCCAAACCTGAAAGAAGAATTAGTTGGGATCACCCGAGGAGTATACCAACTCATCAGTGGGAATCGGGATCCAACTATCATCGCACGATAACGTGACGGAATCCGCTCACGTCATCACACTCCAGAAGGTATGCGCATATCTGGCAAGTTTCAGTTCTTTTGAAACTCCCGATGTGATTTTTACCCCATGCTCTTATGACCTTGACTTTGGCCAACATATCATAAGTCACATGTCAAGTTCAACCCGTCATTCACCAGGTTAATTTGAATCCACCCGTACCTACCCTTGACTTTGGCCAAAATGGCAGTACGACTGTCCCAAACCAACGCATCTATCTATGCTGCATATGAATATCCAATAGCTACCAATCACTGTGCCTTGACTTTGGCCAACATACACAGCTTGAATACTATTGACTACCCATATGAAACGACGGAGGGCTACGAATGGTTTCTGGCGAAAACCTTTAACGTAATGAACTTGATATCGTTGAAGGAACGGATAGCTTTTAAAAATATAGTGACGAAAACCTTCGCTAAAGAGGTCACTCCCGGTGAAGGGATCTCGGCTCTTTCCCCGTAGAATGGGGTGCAGGATATTCTAACTGAATACCACGGTGCAAAGCAAAAGTAATCGGTTATAGTGAAGTTAATGCCCTGACGCAAACTTTTTGTCCAAGGGGTCACTCCCGGTGAAGGGATCTCGGCCCTTGCCTCGTCGACTGAGGAGCAGGATATTCCAACTGAATACCACGATGCAAAACAAAAGTGAACGTCCTTGCAATAACAGCTTTTTGAAAAGTGTTCCAACAACATCAGATTAGGTTTGTTTTTAACTTGCATTGATCCGAATCAACGCAGTCCCATCAATTGATCACACCACAAAGAACGAAAATATACTGATGTACGTATATGCCATCCGCATTCGCCACTGGGTCCCGTCATTACCCGTTAGGTTAGCTAACTAACGACAGAGCGGGGACTGGACTAGCGCGGATGCAAAACATATACAACATCTACTAATATATATACCAATTTATTATATTCGCTCAAGGCGTGAATAAAATGCAACATCACCGAAAATGTACAGCATCACAGAAACAATACAGATATCTGGGATCCCCGGGTTTCACAGAGCCGCTGAAACCCGACATTCCCCTGTTCGTGTGGATAGCCTGTGCAATGAAATCCTAGACCCCTACGGGCGCAGCAAGTTACCCGCCAAAACCTGAAGCGAGGCAGCCCTCTTCAGCACCGTGAATGGACCACCCAGCACTTCACGGAATCCGGTAACTTGGGCACCCCTCCTGGGTCAACCTGTACCCCCTACGAGTGCGGCGAATAGCCCGCCAATCCTAGAGTGAAGCCCCCTCCGTCCCAATGCCATGAGATGCGGGCTTGTTGCCCTCTAGAACCCGGCTATCCGTGCACCCCTCCGCGGGGTAAGCCTAGTACAGAAAGTAAAATATACATACAACGGGTACATCGACCGCAACCTGGCCGTGCCCCGAAATAATAATACAAACAGGCAGTGATGGCAGTCCACACGTCGGACGCTCGCCCCGCAATATCAAATGTACATAATACAACCACAACTGTACTAGCATTGCATCCAGGCTATCCCCACGACCGATCCGCAACATCACAGCAAAAACAGAACATCAACGTGAAAGTCACGTTCGCAAATCCGTCTAACCGGGCTATAGCAGTTAGACCGGATTTACCGATCAAGTGACATTCACGGTCGCAGATATAATGTAAATACTGTGAAATAATGTGTTTAAAATATCCGATCGATCAAATTTCAACAAGTGGGCCCCCAAGCATTACTGTAGCAGATCAAGAAATTCTGGGCCCAATGTTATTATTCCAAAAACTCAATTTTCATCCCAGAAAGCTGTAAGTCCACGTTGCGACCCCCGGTTCTTACGGGGAGGCGGAAACGGTATAAAATCAAAATTTTATCGCAAGAGGCAACATGGACTAAGCTAGGTCGGGATCTTTACCTAAACTAAAACTAGCAAACTAAGCTAAAGATATTTAGCTACTCGGAAAGAGATGGTTATACCTAGCTTGTCTTGAACTCCTTCGTCTTCAAGCTCCGGTGGTGGTCCGATGGCTCCTTCTCGTCGTCTCCGTACGCCGAAGATAGATCCACTTGAAAGCTCCAACCTTTAGCTCCTTCTTCGGTCTTTGAAGAAACTAGTTCACTTGGTTTGCTAAACCTAGTGAACTAGAATGAGTAGAGAGGAAATAGAATGGGATTTTATCTATGGTTCTTGATTCTCAACTCATGAGACAAGAGAACCATAGATCAAGAGAGGGAGCAAGAGGTTGAGGGTGAGAGCAAGAGGAGAGCTCAAGAACAAGAGAGAGAATGAGTAAGAAAGAATGAGCAACTCTTTTGTCTTTCACCCTCTCATAATCCAAAGTGATCATAACTCATCATATCAAAAAAGTCTTTGGTGATGGTTTGAAGCAACCATAAGCTTATCATGTCATGCACTCATTTTACTCAAATGAGCAAGCAAGAAAAAGTCTTTGGCATGAAATGATAACCATGGTTATCATGATGGTCAACTAGTCAAGCCTAGTAAACCGGTCAACAAGTCAACAAAAGTCAACAAGTCACCAAAGTCAACAAGTCAACAAAAGTCAACAAGTCAACAACCATATCACCATAATACTTAATTAATATAATAGTTAATCACATATCATATTCTCATTAGGGTTGAGCATAAAGTCAAAAAGTCAACGGTCAACTGTCAACAACCCTAATGAGAATCCGCTGCCTCTGCCTCCCTGTCAACTGTGCATACACACCCGCATCCGCGTTCCGAGGAACACGAATGCAAACTGGATAAATCCAATCCCATAAGGTACACTAGGATCTGGCTTAAACCAAAGCCCGCTAGTGTAAACTGTCCGGACACTGTACGTGCACAAGTGCACGGATGTGACCGAACCCTGTCGCAAAACCATGCGACCTGTCGCAATACCATGCGACCTCTACTCTTTTGCCTAAAGGCGAAAAGCTTTCTGTGTGGGACTCTAAAGACTCGACACTACGCTGGCAGTGGGTTTAACCACAGACCGCAAGCGGCACTAGCTGTGCGTAACGGTCCCCAGGTAATGCCGACAAGAAGACCGACGAGGCGAAACCCATCTGAACTCCTACTGAGCCTGAGTGTGACATTCTCCGTACAGTCCGGTCTGTTCGTCTGATACATCGCATGGCGGGCCTAGGGGGCGGTAAACGTCAGTCCCCCAATAGCGGTACAAGTCGTGCCGGAGCGAAGCCCAAAACACCCTGAGATAACACTGGAAACCTACCAGTATATCTCGTTTGCCCTGGCCAGGGACTACTCGTGTAATGGCTCTCCTAGACACAGCGCGATGTCAACCCCCAATACCGGGAGAGACAAATCCTGTCTAACCGTCACTGCCTCCAAGTGCTTCGGGACTGCACCCAACCACTACCTGTTTGCACGACTCCTTTGAGCCGTGGTAGGGTAGTGATCAAAGTACAGTGGGAACACACTCGAGGCGGAGTGACAGTGTCAAGTCAGCGGACTAAGCTGTACTCATGTCACCTGGGAACTGATAACTGACGATAGGTACAATACCAACTAGTCAGTTCCCGACGAGTCCTGTCCAGTGTACCCGTAACCTAACGAGCACCCGCAACTATCTCAAGTACGACGTACTGACGGCTGTGGGACAGACCGTCTCCCACACTGGGATGAGAAGCGCATGCGCTGGTCTACTCCGGAGTATCGATGCCCTGTCTCGATAGTCCTGCGACCAGGGACCTGCATAAGGATGTGCTTATAGATTACCCAGCCCCACTAGTGTGACGGCCATCACATCGCTGGTAATCAAGCAAAGATCCTAAGGGCTCTACTAATGTGTATAGGCGATATACAAAAATAAACACATGTACACATTGAAGTAGAAACAAACCAAGTAGCATACTACTATTTTGAGCAAGATTGTATATACAAGGTGAATATCCCAAGCATCCATTAAGTAATATACAAACCAGTATGATACAGTAATGGCCTCTAGGGCATATACACTAACAATCTCCCACTTGCACTAAGGCCATGTACTGGCGTATCGAAGACCTATCATCTCGATCAGCCGCTCGAACAGAGTCTGGGGCAGGGCCTTGGTGAATGGATCAGCAGTGTTATCTTCTGAAGCGACTCTCCGAACCTCGATCTCCTGGCGATCCACGATCTCCCTGATCAGGTGATACCGCCTCAAGATGTGCCTGGATCTCTGATGGGACCTGGGTTCCTTCGCTAAAGCTATAGCCCCGTTGTTGTCGCAATACAGAGGTATTGGATCAACAATGGACGGAACCACCTGAAGTTCTTTCAAGAACTTCCTCATCCAGACAGCTTCTTTTGCGGCATCAGATGCAGCGATGTATTCCGCTTCCATCGTCGAGTCTGCAACGGTTTCTTGTTTGGAACTCTTCCAACACACCGCCCCTCCATTGAGGGTAAAGACAAAACCCGACATGGACTTGGAATCATCCTTGTCACTCTGGAAGCTGGAGTCAGCAAAGGCCTCGATCTGGAGGTCTTTTCCGCCATACACCAAGAACATCTCCTTAGTCCTTCTCAGGTACTTGAGAATGTTCTTTACCGCTATCCAGTGTTTCTCCCCAGGGTTAGACTGATACCGGCTTACCACACTCAGTGCATAAGCTACATCCGGTCTGGTACACAACATCGCATACATTATAGAGCCTACCGCAGAAGCGTAGGGTATAATAGACATGCGATCCCTCTCCAAATCAGTCTTGGGAGACATCTCTTTAGAGAGGGTGATCCCGTGACAAGCCGGTAGGTTACCGCGCTTGGAATCTTCCATACTGAACCTCTTCAGTATGGTGTCGATGTACCTGGACTGAGAAAGTCCTAATATCCTCTTGGATCTGTCACGGTAGATCCGGATACCCAGAATGTATGAGGCATCACCCAGGTCTTTCATGGAGAACCTGTGTGACAAGAACCCCTTGACAGATTGTAGCATAGGAATGTCATTTCCTATTAAGAGAATGTCATCCACGTATAAAACGAGGAATACTACAGTTCTCGCTACAAATCTACTATAGATACATGGTTCATCTGGATTTTTGATAAAGCCAAATTCCTTGACCGTCTCATCAAAGCAGATGTTCCAACTCCGCGATGCCTGCTTTAGTCCATAGATGGACTTAAGCAACTTGCACACCTTTCCGCTGCTCCCACTCTGAATGAAACCCTCTGGCTGGTCCATATAGACACACTCCTCTAAATTTCCATTTAGAAAAGCTGTCTTTACGTCCATTTGCCAGATCTCATAATCGTGGAAGGCAGCAATGGCAAGAAGGATCCGAATGGATTTCAGCATGGCTACTGGAGAAAAGGTTTCGTCGTAGTCCAAGCCAGGTCTTTGACGAAAACCCTTTGCTACCAGCCTAGCTTTATAGGTCTCAACCTGTCCATCTACACCAATCTTCCTTTTGAAGATCCACTTGCATCCTACGGGTTTTACCCCGTCTGGAGCAATGTCCAATGTCCATACCTTGTTGGTGTACATGGACTCCATTTCGGTCCGCATTGCATCCAGCCATTTCACTGAGTCAACGCTCTGAACAGTCTGCTGGAAGCTAGTAGGCTCATCATAATCTATGATGCAATCCTCTCTATCCCCGTCTATGAGAAAACCGCAGTATCTCTCGGGCGGATGAGACTGCCTACTACTCCTGCGGAGCGGCGTAGGAATGTCCTGTTCTGTTGAACCCTCTGGTTCCACTAACCTTTCAGTAATAGTCTGTGGTTCTGGAATTTCTTCCAGTTCTACTGCGCTCCCACTAATTTCCTTTTCCAAGAACTGGTGTTCTAGAAAGTGGGCATTACGAGAAACAAGGACTTTTTGTTCCTCTGCGTAGTAGAAAAGATACCCCCTGGTGTTCTTTGGGTATCCCACAAACTTGCACAGTACTGAGCGTGCCTCGAGTTTGTCCGCATGCTGCTTTTTGACAAAAGCTGGACATCCCCAGATCTTCAGATATTGAAGATAGGGTTTCTTCCCACTCCACATTTCATATGGGGTGGTAGGCACAGTCTTAGTCGGAACTCGGTTCAAAAGGTATGCGGCTGATTCTAGCGCATACCCCCAGAATGATCGCGGTAACTCAGCGTTACTCATCATGGACCGCACCATATCCAATAGGGTGCGGTTCCGTCTCTCCGATACACCATTATGTTGCGGGGTGTATGGAGGAGTAAGCTGAGAGAGAATTCCGTTCTCTTTTAAATAGTCCAGGAACTCGGCACTTAAGTATTCTCCACCTCGATCCGATCTTAGAATCTTAATACTTTTGCCGGTCTGTTTCTCTACTTCATTCTTATACTCCTGGAATTTTCCAAAGGCCTCGGACTTATGTTTCATTAAGAAGACATAACCGTACCTTGAGAAGTCATCCGTAAAAGTAATGAAGTAAGAATGTCCGCTTCGGGCATGTGTAGACATTGGACCGCACACGTCACTGTGTACGAGTCCCAAGAGCTCGCTCGCTCTTACTCCTTGTCCAGTAAATGGAGTCTTTGTCATCTTTCCTTTGAGACAAGATTGACAAGTGGCATACGATTGATATTCGAACGCATTCAAATATCCTTCTGTATGTAACTTAGTCAACCTTCTCTCATTGATGTGACCCAATCTACAATGCCATAAGAAAGTCTGATTTATATCTGGAGACTTTCTTTTGTGTGTATTCTGGACATTAAAAATCTGCGGTTGGTTTAACACGTATATACCATTACTCAATGTACCTGACCCAATCAAAACTTGATTAAGGTAAATGTTTACAACATTACTTACAAACGCAAATTCATAACCTTCTTTAGAAACTAAAGATACAGAAATGATATTACAAGTTGCGTTGGGTACAAAAAAGCAATTACGCAAAACCAAAACATGTCCATCTGACATTCCCAGGTGATAGTCCCCCACGGCTTTAGCATCCATGCTAGCTCCGTTTGCAACTCTGAGGGTCATGTCACCTGCTTTCAAAACACTACGGTTTCTCAACGCCTGCAAAGAATTACAGATATGAGATCCTGATCCGGTATCCAATACCCAGGAAGTAGAGTTTATTGAAAGACAGTTTTCAATAACATACACACCTGAAGCTGAAGCTGCAACCTGCTTCAATTCCTGTGTTCTGGCCTTCCAGGCCCTGCAATCATTCTTCCAGTGTCCTTTCTTATGACAATAGAAGCATTCTTCCTTATCCACAAGCTTCCCCGCTATCTTTGTTGCTTTACCTTTTCCCTTCGTATCCACTTTACTAACACCGCCCCTTGGTTTGGCGGGGGCCTTCTTCTTCTTTCCCTTGGCTTTCGCCTTGGACCTAGAAGAAGATGATCCTCCTACAAACAAAGTGGATGTATCCCTACTTTTCTGTAGGGTGCCCTCTGCGCTCCTCAGCATGTTGAGGAGCTCTGAAAGTTCAACCTCTTTTTCTTGTAAGTTGAAGTTCAGTATAAACTGGGCGTAAGTGGAAGGAAGGGACTGGAGAACTATATCCGTATATAGCTCACTCTCCAATGTGATCCCTAGGTCAGCGAGCTCCTCAATGAAGCCGATCATCTTTAGCACGTGCTCGGCTACTGATGATCCGACGGCCATTCTTGTCGAAAATAACTTTTTCGACGCTTCGTATCTAGCGATACGTGATTGCTCTCCATACAGTTCTTTTGTATGGAGCAATATGGACTCCATGTCCATATTCTCATGCCTCCTCTGATGTTCGTTGTCCATCGAGGCAAGCAGGAGGCACTTGGCCTTCGCGCTATCAATCTCCCAAGTCTTGCGGATTTCCTTATCCGCGACGCTGGAAGTTGGACCAGGGACAGGGGGAGCTTTGGTGGTAAGAAGATACCCCAGCTTGTCATAAGTGATTGCTATCTTGACATTCCTGAGCCAATCTTTGTAGTTTGGCCCTGTCAGTTTGTTTTTATCTAGGAGTAACTTAAGTCCAGTCATGTTGATTGGTCGCTGCAATTAGGAGAGAGAAGAAGAAACACTCAGCATGATGCTCTTGCAAGTTTAGAGTGGTTTTTAGTTTGTCTAAACAGGATGGCTCCCACTGTTTCTCGAATCCCTCCTCAAACCATAAAGGAAGAATTAGTCAGGATCAATCCCACCGTACAATACTTGCTTAACCGTTCAGCCAGGCCGGTGTCGGTACTTCGAGGGAGGTTTTCCAACGCTTTCGCGAAGTTCCTTAATTAAAGAACCTCTTTTCCCTGGGGGCGTTGCCCCGCTAACACCTTTCTAGGCACCTACTAGGTTTATAGCATTGATCGTTAAGTGAGAAATTTCCCGAGGAGTAGCATATACTCACAGTAGGATCGGGATCCAAATATCATCGCGTGACGAAACTGAAGGAATCCTACCAGAATCATCACACTCCAAATGGTATGCAAATCTAGCAAGTTTCAGTACTTATGAAACTCCCGATGTGGATTTTTGCCCCATGCTCTTATGACCTTGGCGTGAGGTCAAAATGTCATAAGTCACATGTCAAGTTCGTCTCATCATTATCCAGGTTAATTTGAATCCACCCGTACATACCCTTGACGTAGGCCAAAATGGCAGTACGACTGTCTCAAACCAACGCATTCTATCTATGCAACAGATAAATATCCGGCAGCTACCAATCACTATGCCTTGGCGTGAGGTCAAAATACATAGCTTGAATACTACCGAATATTTAACTGAAATGATGGAGGGCTACGGATGGTTTTGGCAAAACCGTGAACGTAGTGAACTTGATTTGGTCGATGGAACGAGATAGCTTTTAAATGGAGTGGCTCAAACTCCGTATTTTAAAAGTTTGTTTTGAAAAGAACCGAGTGGTTTTTCGAAAGTGTTCCAACGACTTTAACTTGGTTTATTATCTTGCATTAGTTCATTTAATGCGTGATATTCTTGCATTAGTTCTTTTAATGCGTCCCATCATTAAATCCTACCATTGCAGAAAACAACCAAAATATGACGTACGCTTATGCCATTCGCATTCGCCACGGGGCCCCGTCATTACCCGTTAGGTTACTTAACTAACGACAGAGCGGGGGCTGGGCTAGCGCGTCTGTAAAACATAAGCAACGCCTAAATAATATCATATATAGATATACTGCAATGATAAACATTTCAGATCACAGATAAATACATTGGATATACTAGCAATCTGTAATTTGTACGAGCCTGTAACAAAAACAGATAACACGGTCGCGGTGAATAGCCAAAACCCCACCCAAGACCCCTACGGGTGCGGCAAACTACCCGCCAAGTACCCGAAGCGTAGCAACCTCCCTCATCTCCATGAGTAGGCCACTCGACACTTCGGCATACCCGGTAGTTTGTGCATCCCTCCATGGGTCTATCCTAGGAGCAAAAACAGTAAAAAGAAATTATACAATGACGGCTACAACCCCTTCCCGGTTGTGCGGCCATACAAATAATTATTACATCAATTTACAAATTTACATGAATTGCAAGAAAAGAAAAACTCTCGTCTCACAACCCCCGGCTATTCACCCGCGACAATCCAACATATTTATATACACATTCCAGCACATTACAGATCATGTATAACCCCGACTAATCGACTTATAGCGATTAGCCGACGTTCAATACATGCAAACATCACAGATATAACCATCATAGTCAAAGTGCAGTGAAGTTCGGAAAAATACGGAATTATAGGACCCCAAAAGGAAATTTCTTTTCTGGAAAATCTGGGCACATATAATATATTCCAAAAATCCCAAAACCAACACAGACACACACTGCACGAAAAACGATGCACAGAGGACTACAACTCGCGGCGCTTCCGCGGCGGATACAGGGATCACGCGGCGGATGGGCGGCGGCTTGGAGGAATTACTGTATCGTTTTTCTTGGGTGTTCACACAAAACCCTGAGCCGAATTTAGGAGTATAAAGTTTTTCATTTTGACCAGAAAAAATTTCAACAGAAACTCAGATTTTGTAAAAGTTTGGTTTTTGGATTTTTTTTTCGGTTCCGAACTTCGTTACACTTTACTACCAAGCTAGTTTAAGTTTAGTTAGGCTCTGATACCACTGTAAGTCCACGTTGCGACCCCCGGTTCTTACGGGGAGGCGGAAACGGTATAAAATCAAAATTTTATCGCAAGAGGCAACATGGACTAAGCTAGGTCGGGATCTTTACCTAAACTAAGACTAGCAAACTAAGCTAAAGATATTTAGCTACTCGGAAAGAGATGGTTATACCTAGCTTGTCTTGAACTCCTTCGTCTTCAAGCTCCGGTGGTGGTCCGATGGCTCCTTCTCGTCGTCTCCGTACGCCGAAGATAGATCCACTTGAAAGCTCCAACCTTTAGCTCCTTCTTCGGTCTTTGAAGAAACTAGTTCACTTGGTTTGCTAAACCTAGTGAACTAGAATGAGTAGAGAGGAAATAGAATGGGATTTTATCTATGGTTCTTGATTCTCAACTCATGAGACAAGAGAACCATAGATCAAGAGAGGGAGCAAGAGGTTGAGGGTGAGAGCAAGAGGAGAGCTCAAGAACAAGAGAGAGAATGAGTAAGAAAGAATGAGCAACTCTTTTGTCTTTCACCCTCTCATAATCCAAAGTGATCATAACTCATCATATCAAAAAAGTCTTTGGTGATGGTTTGAAGCAACCATAAGCTTATCATGTCATGCACTCATTTTACTCAAATGAGCAAGCAAGAAAAAGTCTTTGGCATGAAATGATAACCATGGTTATCATGATGGTCAACTAGTCAAGCCTAGTCAACAAGTCAACAAAAGTCAACAAGTCACCAAAGTCAACAAGTCAACAAAAGTCAACAAGTCAACAACCATATCACCATAATACTTAATTAATATAATAGTTAATCACATATCATATTCTCATTAGGGTAGAGCATAAAGTCAAAAAGTCAACGGTCAACTGTCAACAACCCTAATGAGAATCCGCTGCCTCTGCCTCCCTGTCAACTGTGCATACACACCCGCATCCGCGTTCCGAGGAACACGAATGCAAACTGGATAAATCCAATCCCATAAGGTACACTAGGATCTGGCTTAAACCAAAGCCCGCTAGTGTAAACTGTCCGGACACTGTACGTGCACAAGTGCACGGATGTGACCGAACCCTGTCGCAAAACCATGCGACCTGTCGCAATACCATGCGACCTCTACTCTTTTGCCTAAAGGCGAAAAGCTTTCTGTGTGGGACTCTAAAGACTCGACACTACGCTGGCAGTGGGTTTAACCACAGACCGCAAGCGGCACTAGCTGTGCGTAACGGTCCCCAGGTAATGCCGACAAGAAGACCGACGAGGCGAAACCCATCTGAACTCCTACTGAGCCTGAGTGTGACATTCTCCGTACAGTCCGGTCTGTTCGTCTGATACATCGCATGGCGGGCCTAGGGGGCGGTAAACGTCAGTCCCCCAATAGCGGTACAAGTCGTGCCGGAGCGAAGCCCAAAACACCCTGAGATAACACTGGAAACCTACCAGTATATCTCGTTTGCCCTGGCCAGGGACTACTCGTGTAATGGCTCTCCTAGACACAGCGCGATGTCAACCCCCAATACCGGGAGAGACGAATCCTGTCTAACCGTCACTGCCTCCAAGTGCTTCGGGACTGCACCCAACCACTACCTGTTTGCACGACTCCTTTGAGCCGTGGTAGGGTAGTGATCAAAGTACAGTGGGAACACACTCGAGGCGGAGTGACAGTGTCAAGTCAGCGGACTAAGCTGTACTCATGTCACCTGGGAACTGATAACTGACGATAGGTATAATACCAACTAGTCAGTTCCCGACGAGTCCTGTCCAGTGTACCCGTAACCTAACGAGCACCCGCATACTATCTCAAGTACGACGTACTGACGGCTGTGGGACAGACCGTCTCCCACACTGGGATGAGAAGCGCATGCGCTGGTCTACTCCGGAGTATCGATGCCCTGTCTCGATAGTCCTGCGACCAGGGACCTGCATAAGGATGTGCTTATAGATTACCCAGCCCCACTAGTGTGACGGCCATCACATCGCTGGTAATCAAGCAAAGATCCTAAGGGCTCTACTAATGTGTATAGGCGATATACAAAAATAAACACATGTACACATTGAAGTAGAAACAAACCAAGTAGCATACTACTATTTTGAGCAAGATTGTATATACAAGGTGAATATCCCAAGCATCCATTAAGTAATATACAAACCAGTATGATACAGTAATGGCCTCTAGGGCATATACACTAACAAAAGCAACTGAAGAAGTTTGATGCAGTAAGGACACCATTGTGCGGCGGAACCGCGGCCCAAGGGGGCATTTTGCCGCGGTTCCGCGCTCTGGTGGTCGACTTACTGCGTCGAATTTCTACAGTGGGCTTATAATCTCCAGTAAAACACTATTTTACAACCTGAAAAATTTTTGGAGACCAAAAAATTTCAACAGAAAACTGTCGTTAACAAAAATGTAGATTTTGGAATTTTGGTCGATCGGAAATGCAAAACACATTAAACAAAGCTAGACTAAGTTAATGGCGAGGCTCTGATACCACTGTAAGTGCACGGCGGCGCCCCGGCCATCAATCCGACGGCCAAATGCGGAAGCGGTGATAAACTTTAATTTTTCTTGAACTGGCAAACCGCCGCGCACTAATACCCGGATCGAACCATTAATTAGTCCTAGCTAACTACAAGATAGGGAATAGAGATATACCGACTGATCCAAGTCCTCCGGTCTTCTCGTCGTCGTCCCGATCTCCTGCGGAAGCTCCGGTCTCCTCCTCGTCGCCGGAAGTGCACCACATCGCCTACTTCTTTTACGGGCTCCCACCTCAATGCCGAGGCAACTCGGGCACGAAGCTGGCTAGCCGACGTGCCCAAGATTTGCTGTAGAATATAATGTGGATTACATGTCTCATTTGGGATTATGGAGTTTCCTTTTGTGGAGGAATTGAAGTGAACCTTTTTGGAGAGGGAGTTGTAGGGATTTCTCAAAAACTCAAGATACAAAAATCCCCCACCGAATGAAATGAATCCCATCCTTCATCAAGGAATGGCCGGCCCCTTTGGTGTGATTGGAGAGAGAGTAAGGTCAAGGGGGTGGGTGGAATGCAATGATGCAAGGTGGAGTGTCATGGAAAAAGCAAGTGATGATGAGAGGTAATGATCACTCCCAAAACCAATACACTACCAACTAATCATCAACAACCATGATGCTTACAAAGTCAAGCCATCATGAAGCTAGAAGTCAAGGTCAATGAGAGACTATCATGATACAACAATAAGCAAAGACCCCCTCCACAAATACTTATTTGCAACAATGCAAATAAGCCCTCCTCCACCAATCTTCGGCCAATGAACGATACAAAGGAAATTGGCCGAAACGGAAAGCAAACTGGCAACTCCAGAAAACTGGTCCCGTAATAAATTACAGGAAAACCCCGATACTGTGCATACACACCCGCATTTGTATTTCGACCGAAATACAAATGCAATGAGACAAAATCTACACTGTACTATACTAGGATCCGGCTTAAACCAAAGCCGGCCAGTAAGATCCGTTCGATCCTGATCCGTGCAATACCGCACGTATCTGATCGAACCCTGCCATATAACCATACGGCCTATAGTACAGACTGTCCGATACTGATCCGTGCAATACCGCACGTATCTGATCGGACCTTGCTATATCTCGATACGGCCTCTACAACCTTTCGCCCGAAAGCTGAGTAACAGAATGTGGGGGACTCTAAAGACTCGTCAACACCTTGGTTGTGGATTTAACCACTAGCACGTTAGAGGTATAAGCCAATACATAACGGGCTACCAGGTATTGACCAAAAGGGACGTCTGTGAGCGAACTCAGCCTGACTCCCTACAGAGCCTGTCAGTGACAATATCCGTACAGTCCGGTCCGTTCGTCTATGAGCATCGCATAGCGGGCCTAGGGGGTTGGTAAAAGTCAGACCCCCAAAAGCGGTACAAGTCGTGTCGGAGTGTAGCCCAGAACACCCTGAGATACTACTGGAATACCTACCAGTAAATCTCCTTGCCTCAGCCGAGGGCTTCGTGTAATGGCTCTCCTAGACACAGCACGACCTCACCCCCAATACCGGGAGAGACGAACCCCTGAAGATACGCTCACTACCTTCATGTGGCTCGGGACTGTACCCAACTAAAACCTGTTTGCACGACTCCTTTGAGCCGTGGTAGGGTAGTAATCAAAGTACAGTGGGAACTCACACGAGACAAATGACGATCCCCAGGTCGATGAACTAACCTGCACACATGTCACCAGGGAACTGCCATCTGACGTCTGGTATATGACCAACTAGCATGTTCCCGGCGAGTCCTGTCTGGTGTGCTCAAAACCCAATGAGCACCTGTATACATCTTAGGTGATCCAACTGACACCAGTGGCTTGTGAGACCGGCCACCGCCCCTCGTCGGGGTCTCGACTGTATACACTAGTCTACTCTGGAGTATCGATGCCCTGTCTCGAAACTCACACGACTAGGGACCATTTAAGGATAAGCTTATAGACCCCAGCTCCCACTTATATGATCGCCCTCATACTGCTGGTGGTCAAGCAAGAATCCTAGGGGCTCTACCAACGTGTAATAGCGACTTGTCAGGTCACTTAAAGCAGTACACGATGATAAAGGTAAACCAGATAGCATACTATCATCTCGAGTAAGACTGTCCTACCGGGATAGGTCCTCCATCAATCATTGCAATCACGTACCTGTGACCTAATAATTGACTCTGAGGGCACTATCTCCAACAATATTAAATTACATTAACTAATATTAGCTCACTAAAAGATTCTTTTTCTCACTCGGGTAATACATTGATATATATGCGATATATGTTAATTGTTTTATTTTATTTTGTTACGATAAATATTATATATGTGATATATAATATTGTAACATGATGTGATAATGCAACATGTTTTGTGGAGTTTAAACATGACTAGGGTTTGGATTAGGGTTAAGACTTCTAGTAGATTCTAGAAGGTTTCTTTTTGTCATGATAATGATATTTATCTATGACTCTTACTTAACCCAACCCAAACCCTAGCCGTTGGTTAATTCTCTACAATGGTTTGGTCAACCATGGTTGCATTATTCATCATATTAATCCTTGAATTATTCATCACAAAAGGTTTTGATCATTATTCTTCTTCTTCCTCCTCCTTTTGCAAAGCTTTCTTGCTTTTTATTTGTGATGGAAAGTGAGTGAGAAATAGAAAATAAAAGAGAGCAAAAATCCTACTTCATCATCCTCATCTATCCTTTCCATTTAGATGAGGGTGTTCACTTCATACTATGAGTGTTAGCTTGTGTTAACGAAACTTCAAGGTAGATCATCTTTGTATCGAAGATCGGAAGCAAGACTGCATCTTTCTCTTCGTGGAACCTCTCGAGAGTCCGGAACATGATGATCGCAGCGAAGGGACTTCAACACGGAGCTTAAGAAGTGAAGGACCGGCTCTACAAAGTTTGTAATCCCTCCACTTAGTGTTAAAATGTTTAACATGCTTGTTTTCGCCTAAACCCTAGTTTAAAGATCCAGCTTTTGGTTGTTCGGCACGACTAATTTTTTAATCTGGCATGGTTAATGCCTCATAGAACCTAGTGAGCATGCCCAGCAACCCTACAGTGGTATCAGAGCCAAGCTAGAGTTTTAGGCGAAGTCTAGACGAAGTTTAAAGTCCGATCGAACCAGGAAACCCCGATGTTTACCCTTCTCTATACATTTTTCAAAAATGTGGTTTTTTATTAATTAAAAATGCTCAGAAAAACAAGCAGGAAAAACTAAGAATTTCTGTGAAGTACGGTCCACTAAGTCGCTCACGTGACCACGGAACCGCGGCCAAAATTTGGACTTAGTCCCTCATATTTCAGATATTTATTCTTAGGTCCTTTATTGTTATTTTTTTCTGGGAATCTTTTAATTCCACTCAAGTGTTGAGTTTTCTAGGGTTGTATTGGGGACTCGTTGATTTGATCGAATAATTTAACTTCGTTTAGTTTTGTCCCGGTAATTTTTAGAAACTGTTAAAAAGTTCGAACGGATATCAATAACTCACTTTTTCCCCTGTCGGAAAATTTTCAAAAGTTGGATTTTTTCTTGTGTTTGAAACTTTCGTAAAGTCATGCAAGTAACGCGGTGGACCCTCTAGAAGACAACAAACCTTAACTCGATTATGTGACCGTCTTGAACTGCCTATAAACCTTAGGGTTTGGGGCAGTACGGCGTGCCACATGTGAGGCGTTGGCTTGACCCTTCTATGGCTGGACCATTGGTACTGTGGCATGTGATGGATGTTTTTAAACTGATTTCAAGTGTTGAGATATATTGGGGAAATCTTGGGTGTTTGATTATTCGATCGGAAAGTTTAACGTTGTCTATTTATCTGGAATGTGTACAATATTTGGAATCCGCAAGTAGTTATGAGATAACTAATTTGAATGTTATAAACATAGCAGTTTAGTCTCAGATGATCGGTTGCCACGGGATTTTGATGCGATCAAAAGTTCGTCGCAATCACGTAGCGTACGCGGATACTCGCCGAGTAAACTTAATAGGCAGCTGCACCCCATGCCCCGACCAAGTGACTGTAGGAGAATCCCGTCACCAAAAGCATCCGTTCTGGTGCTCGTGGCAGCGGTGTTCCGCCTTAGTGCACTTCGTCGACGACATCGGGGGTGCGGCCGTCTACTAAAGTTTGCGACGAGCATTCGATCAGGATGTGGGGAATCTTGTTAAATTGCCTGACTTGATATTGAAAAGTGTTTTCGATAATGAGACTAAAATGCAGGGTTTATAATTGTTAGGCATGCGATGACTAAGGAATTCATTTGGTTAGGCATGCGATGTCTAAGGAGGTTGCGGATTCTAACTGTTGTAGTTTTACACTTTCTTTTCTTTGACCCTAAGCGTAGTATGTGGTGTATCGCCGGCTTCGTTGCAATACATCAACGACAATCGGGATACGCATACTTGCTTACGTTGATGATATGAGATATTATGTGTTGCTGTGATATGTTGTATTGGATCGTCGCGTTTGAATAGCCGGGGGTTTTATGTGAGATGAGAGTTTTTATTTTTCATTCATGTAAAATTCATTTGTATGTAATATTCTATTATTGGGGCACTTCCGGGCTAAGGATGATGTCACCGTTTTATATTATTTACTTTTCCGCATTAGGTAGACCCAAGGCGGGGAGCACAAGTAACCGGGTTCTAGGGTTCAGTGGGAGACCATCTCGAGGAGTCGAGACCGGGTCTCCTAACCCTAGAATTGGCAGTGTTGCTTGCCGCTCTCGTAGGGATCTAGGGACGTGGGTTTGGCTATTCATCGCGACCGTGGAATCCGTGTTTTATACAAGCTCGTATTGAAAACACGGACCTCCAAGTATATCCAATATTTCATATATGTTCTTCTGCTGCAATATTCTGTGATAAGATCATATTACTGCCTGAGACGAATGTTTATATTGTATATATGAGATGTATATTATATATTGTTGATTTCGTTTCATATCTGATGCTTGTGAAGCATATTAAAATGGGACTTCATTAATGAGATTAATGAAACTAAAAGAAACCTAAGATGTTGTAGAAACTTGTTTAAAAACTGGTAGCTCTAGTTATTTCTTTGCATAGCGGTGTTCCTTGTAGAACATCCAGCACCTTATTCGATAAGGAAAGAGCTGAGATCCCTTCACCGGGAGTGACCTCTTTAGTGAATCTAGCAGATGCTACAAACTCGGTTTGTCTTTTGATTGCTTCTATAGTTCTTGCTTTGCATAGTGATATTTGTGAAATATCCTACACCTTATTCGATGAGGAAAGGGCCGACGATCCCTTTACCGGGAGTGACCCCTTTAGCAAAACTTGAAAAGCCTAAAAAACACTCCATTTAAAATCACTCGATTCTACGACGATATCAAGTTCATTACGCAAAAGGTTTTCTTAAAAACCTGTCGTAACACTCCGTCATTTTAGGAAGTAGAGTACTTAGTATTCGTGATGTGTTTGTTGACCTTAGTTAAGGCACAGTGTATGGTAGCTAAGTGATGTCTTCCTATATAGCATATGATGCGATTAGTTAGGACAGTCATATGACTTTGTTGACCTTAGTAAAGGGTCATGTGGGTGTGTCTAATTAATCAAGAAATGACGGGTAAAACTTGACTAGTGCTTATAATTTGTTGACCATAGTTAAGGTCATAAGTCACTAGGGGTAAAATATTATTGGGAATTTCAAGTGTTGAAATTTGCAATGAGATTGCATACCTTCTATGAGATAGTTGGATCCTGATACCCGCTGCGAGTAAGAGTTACTCCTGGGAGAGTTTTACACATTACAATTAGCCGATCAAGTAGGTGTCTAGAAAGGTATTAACGGGGTTACGCCCCTTGGAAAACGAGGTTTACTTTAATTAGGTTCGTGCGAAAGCACGGGGGACCTCCCTCAAAGTACCGGCACTAGCCTGGCTGAAAGATTGGCGAACTTGTAGCGTGTAATTAATCCCGGCTAATCTTTCCTTTTAGGGTTTGAAGGAAGATTTGATTAAAACAGTGGGAGACATCCTGATTAGATATATTAGATAACCAATCTAATCATGCAAGAGCATACGCTGAGTGTTTTCTTCTCTCTCTCCAGGTAGCGACCATATCACGCCTTAATCAAGATAATAATACAGATATATTGACCGAACCCGCTTGTTATACCGAGCTGGGGAACGTTGGTCCCACTCCAACTTATAATTGTTATAAGACAGAGCAGGAAATTGGGGAATACCAGATTTCCCGTGCCGCCCAAACGAAGAAAGTGCATACTGATGCATCATCTTCGGGTGTGTTCATTACAGAGAACTGTTTCTCAGTATCCTTTACGTCCTGGGTATGTGATACCGGATCAGGATCCCGCATATGTAATCTGTTACATGGGCTACAGATAGGTAGAGAACTGAGAACGGGTGATAAGTTTCATGAGATAGAAACGGTGCAAGTGTTGCAGCCAAGTCTATTGGTCACAATCACCCTGTATTACCAGAATACATTGATTCTGAACGAATGTTATTAGATACCGAATCTGATATACAACATCAAATCAGTCTCTTTATTAGTAAAAGAAAGGGTATAATTTTGTATTGTTGGATAATGTTTTGAACATTTCCTATATCAAGAGTTGATCGGTTCAGGCACGTTATTTAAAAGCATTGACGTTCTAAATCAAACCACGGTTCTTAGTATACAGAAGATACAAGAGGAAGAGTTCAGATATGAATGAATCCTTCTTGAGTCATTGTAGACTAGGTCATATCAATGCGACCCGACTAGCTAGTTACATTTAGATGCATATTTAATTTATTTTGAAATTACATCTTGTGAAACTTGTCGGTCATGTCACAAAGATAAGATGACCATAGCTCTGTTTATTGAAAATAGAGAAAGAGTTAGTGAACTCTTGGGATTGAGACATGCTGATCTATGAAGGTCCCCTGCCTACACATGCCAAGACCAGTTCTTTGTACTGTTAGGTCCACGTTACCTCTCCCGGTACTTTCGGGGTTGCGGAAACGGCAAAACAAAAATTTTTCTAGACTTGGTAACATGGACCATAAAAGCCGGATCTTTGCTAAACAATACACTAGCATCCTAACTAGAGATTTATCTACTCGGTTAGGGGTTATAGCTCAACTTGAACTCCTTCTCTTCTTGTTGTTCTTCTCCTTTCTTGCTCCGAGGCATGATCCGAACTTTGGTCACCTCCGCGGCCTCCTTGAGTCGAAGACGATCCACCCGAGAGATGTACACCGAGCTCCACCTCGAGCCGAGGTAACTAGGGCAAAGAGATTGCTAATCTAGAATCCCTAGGTTGTGTAGAAGTGATAAAGGGATGGTTTTGTCTTTGTGGGATCTTTATCTCTCAACACATGAGATCAAAAGATGAATCAAGAGGAGGAAGAAGGAGGAGCTAGCAACCATGGTTCATTTCTTTTTCTTCTCACTTGAAAAGGCAAGAGAGAGAATGAGAAAGAAATTGTGAACTAAAGAAATTAACCATGGTTCCAATAATGCACTAAAACCATCATTACAAATCCTATCAAGATAAAGTTGATGGCTACATTGAAATGACCATTATCATAATCCAAAAGAAAAAGAAAAACAAAAGAAGAGTGTAGATCTCTCTTGAAAGTCAATGGTCAACACGGTCAACCGGTCAACAAAGTCAAGAGAGGTCAACGGGGTCAAATGGTCAATGCAATTAGCCATCATAAAATTATCACTAAAAGGATTAGAAAATGATGTCCGTGTAGGGTTCCTAGGCACCCTAATGAGGTCTCACAAGGTATCAACCATGCCAATTTCAAATTTAAACGGTGCCGAGGAACCCTAGAACGGACCGTTGGCTAGAAATCTAGGCGAAAAGGAAATCTAGTTAACACTTAACTATAAGTTAAACGGAAATACAACCTTTGTAGATCCGGTGCTCCACCTCCATAGCTCCGCAACGAAGTCCCCTCGCTGTCCTAGTGAATTCCCGGGCTCTAGCGTCGGCTTCATCGGAGAATGGACGGGCTAGGTCGTCGACGACGTGCCGAAGATGATCTACGTCGAAGCATCACTAGATCGAGCTCCACCTTCACCAAGCCTAGAAAACTTGTGAAGGAAACACACTCTACTACTTGGCAAGAGGTAGAGGATGAAGAAATAGGAAGTGGGTAGACTTTAGAATTGGATTTCTCACTCATTTCCATCAATCACCATTGATGGAGCTTGCTTTCTTCAAGTGAAGAACGGAAGAAGAAGATAGAAATTGTTATGATATTTTAATTTAGAAAATAGAAAATAATAGAATACTTATCATAATCAACCATGGTTAAGTGTAGAGACTAAACTCAAGTTAAGTGAATGGTTAGGTTAGGTATGAAGACAAAAATGGTGACTAAGTCAAAGCTTCATGAAGCTTCAACATAAATCCAAATTAGCCACCATTTTCCTTTTGCCAAAAATGAATAAATAAACAAATAAATGAATAAGTAAAAACCCTAATCATCCACTTAACCATAGTTTAATACTTTACACTTAACCAAAAAGCATGTATCATCAAACATGATACAATCATGTGCACAAAATCATATCGCATATGCAATGCGCACACCGAGTGAGAATATCCATTTAAAGTGAACCGATACTAGTTAATGCAAAGTAATATATCAAATATATAATTATACATTAAATCATTAAATCAACACTTGATTTAACGATCCGGTCATATCACATATAACCGACTAGTATCCAATGTATCGGTTTATCGAATCAATCCTTGATTCGATAACTAGGGTATATCGCATATAACCTAATCGATACATTCATCGCGAGAATGGAATACGGTATCACATACACGCATTATTCTCGGTCCCGCACATATCTCATATGCGCTCCTATTTCGTTTCGCTTGAGCCAGGAAACCTCTGTGTAGGACTCTAAAGACTCGTCAATACGCCGGCAGCAGGTGATGATCATATCAAGCACCCACAAGCCGCAAGCGGTCTGCTAAACGTAACGGCCACCCGGGTATTGAGCGATCTGAAGATCGATGAGCAAGCCCGCTCACACTCCAGTGAATCCAACCAGTAACACTACCGTACAGTCCGGTCTGATCGTCTGATATGTCGCATATTTCGCCTAGGGGTGGTAAACGTCAGACCCCAATAGCTCGATAAGTCGTGTCGATATGAGGTCTATAACTATTCGAGAAACTACTGGTAACACTTACCAGTAAATCTCAGCAACCCTGGCCAGGGATTTCCTGTTATAGCCAATCGAACACAGTGCAACATCAACTCCGTATACCGGGAAAGACGAATCCCCTCCTATCGCTCATTGCCTCCATGTGACTCGGGACTGTACCCAAAAACCACCATTTTGCTCGCCCTCTTGGACGTGGTAAGATGGAAATCAAGCACAGTGGGAACCATACAAGACTCTATGACGATCTCGGGTCAACAGACTACTCTGTACCAGTGTCACCAGAGAACTGCCATCTGACGTAAGGTATAATACCATCTGGGAGTTCTCGGCGAGTCCGTCCAGTGTACCCAGTCTCTACTGAGCACCCGTATATCATCTCTGATGTCAAACAACAATGGATATGGGATCATCCATCGCCCATCTGTATGGGTCGAGAAGGTATATGCTAGTCTACTCTGGTATATCGATGCCCCGTCTCGATACACCCACGACTAGGGACTTTGAAGGATGTACTTATGGACTACCATGTCCCCACTAGTATGATCCGCATCATAGTCCAGGTAGTCAAGTACACATCCTAAGGGCTTTACCAACATGTAACAGAGAGACAAACAGTATACACGTTAAGGTAAAGATCAACCAGATAGCATACTATCATGTCGAGCAAGAAAGTCCTCCCTATATATGTCCCAGCATCCACTACAATATACATCCTATGTACAGTAATGGCCTCTAGGGCATACATATAACTAACAGTCCGCGGCTCATAATAGTTTTGACCAAACGAACTGTCAAAACCCTAATGAGCCTGCCACATAACGGTTTTGGCCGAACCAACTGCCAAAACCCTGATGAGGCACCTCCTCCTTCATCGCTCCGGAAAGCTGTGCATACACACCTGCATCCGCATTCCGTAGAATGCGGATGCACAGAAGACAAAACAAATCCATCCGTGCAATACTAGGATCCGGCTTAAACCAAAGCCCGCTAGTACTGCCTGCCCGAACACCACACGCACACAAGTGTACGTAAGTGATCGCAGCACTGCCGTAAAACCATACGGCCTCTACACGTTTCGCTCATTGCAGGGAAACTCTCTGTGTGGGACTCTAAAGACTCGACACTACGCTGGCAGTTGGTTTAACCACGGACCGCAAGCGGCACTAGCTGTACGTAACGGTCCCCAGGTAGATGTCGATAAGAAGGCCGATGAGGTAAAACCATCCGAACTCCTACTGAGCCTGTATGTGACAATTTCCGTACAGTCCGGTCTGTTCGTCTGATACATCGCATGGCGGGCCTAAGGGGGCGGTAAACGTCAGTCCCCTAATAGCGGTACAAGTCGTGTCGGAGTGAAGCCCAGTACACCCTGAGATAACACTGGAAACCTACCAGTATATCTCGCTTGCCCTGGCCAGGGACTACTCATGTAATGGCTCTCCTAGACACAGCGCGATGTCAACCCCCAATACCGGGAGAGACGAATCCTGTCTAACCGTCACTGCCTCCAAGTGCTTCGGGACTGCACCCAACTACTACCTGTTTGCATGACTCAGTAGAGCCGTGGTAGGGTAGTAATCAAAGAACAGTGGGAACACACTCGAGGCGAAGTGACAGTGTCAAGTCAGCGGACTAAGTTGTACTCATGTCACCTGGGAACTGATAACTGACGATAGGTATAATACCAACCATCAGTTCCCGACGAGTCCTGTCCAGTGTACTCGTAACCTAATGAGCACCCGCATACTATCTCAAGTACGGCGTACTGACGGCTGTGGGACAAACCGTCTCCTGTGCTGGGATGAGAAGCGCATACGCTAGTTTACTCCGGAGTATCGATGCCCTATCTCGATAATCCCACGACTAGGGACGTGTATAAGGATGTGCTTGTAGATTACCCAGCCCCCACGAGTGTGATGGCCATCACAACGCCGGTAATCAAGCAAAGATCCTAAGGGCTCTACTAATGCGTATAGGTGATATAATAAAGAAACACACATGTACACATTAAAGCAGAGACAAACCAAATAGCATACTACTATATCGAGCAAGATTGTCTGTACAACTGTGAATATCCCAAGCTTCCATCAAGTAATATACATACTAGTATGATACAGTAATGGCCTCTAGGGCATATACACTAACAATCTCCCACTTGCACTAAGGCCATGTACTGGCGTATCGAAGACCTATCATCTCGATCAGCCGCTCGAACTGAGTCTGGGGTAATGCCTTCATGAATGGGTCCGCTGTGTTGTCCTTTGTGTCCACTCTCCGCACCTCGATCTCCTGGCGATCAATGATCTCCCTGATCAGGTGATACCGCCTTAAGATGTGCCTGGATTTCTGATGGAACCTTGGTTCCTTCGCTAAAGCTATAGCCCCATTGTTATCGCAATATAAAGGTATTGGGTCAACAATGGACGGAACTACCTAAAGTTCACTAATGAACTTCTTCATCAAGACCGCTTCTTTTACGGCATCGCTTGCAGCAATGTATTCAGCCTCCATCGTCGAGTCTGCGACGGTATCCTGTTTGGAACTTCTCCAACATACCGCCCCTCCATTGAGGGTAAACACAAAACCCGAGACAGACTTGTTGTAATCTTTGTCACTCTGGAAGCTTGAATCGGTAAAGGACTCGACCCTGAGGTCTCCATTACCGTAAACCAGGAACATCTCCTTAGTCCTTCTCAGGTACTTGAGAATGTTCTTCACTGCTGTCCAGTGGTCCTCCCCTGGGTCTTACTGATACCGGCTTACCGCGCTCAGTGCGTAAGCTACATCTGGTCTTGTACATAGCATCGCATACATTATAGATCCTACCGCCGAAGCGTAGGGTATAGTGCTTATGCGAACCCTCTCCTCGTCAGTCTTAGGAGACATCTTCTTGGAGAGGGTAATTCCGTGCAATGCGGGTATGTTACTGTCACGACCCGCAGGGTACGGAACGTGACTGGCACTTAAGTTACGAAACGTCTCAAGACATCCGTAAAATAAGTAAGCCAAAGCCCAGAACCCAAAACCAAATAAGCAAAAGAGTGAAGAAAACCCAATCAATTGAAAGCGAGTTTATCAAATAAGTCATGTAAAACACTTTTTAAAAACAATACCAATTTTTCGGAAAATTTCGGCAGAGTCTCCTTTGTAAATACTGGCCCCCAAAATGGGTACAACAAAATATATATGAATCCAACAAAATAGGGCATCCCTAAGCGGGAGCTAGCTCTTCGCCACAAGGCGGTCACAAATCCCACGCAATATAAAATGACAACAAGCAAAATAATCATAATGAAGCATAAGAAAACAGCATGTCGACTCAAGTGAGCTCGACCCCAAAATACAGCATAAAAGTCTACAATCTCACAGTCTCATCTCTAGGTCAATATACAACGATACTGGTAGATACAGTAGATGGAGTGCACTAGATACAAAGAATATACAAGGTGGTACAAAATAGTAACATAACCCACCTAAGAGCAAAACCTCGAGTCCAGGCAAAGGAGGCAAAAGAACAAGTGCGCCCGCCGCTACTGAACTGACGGAGCGGACCTGCAAAAGACTATGGCACAACGGGGGTGAGTTGCCAACTCGTGAGTAATAAATAACATCTACACAGGCTATCGAATGCATGCACACAAGCATCCTAGCATCTAAATACAGGTAAGGCAGGACATAATGGCAAGTATGTATGCAATATGGATATACTAGCAGGTATGAATGCAATGCGAATCAACTCGTGATCTGAATGTGTAAGTATAAGAAATCATGTTTTTCCATTTAAGAATGTCTTTTGAAATACCAATAAGATCAACAAGAACCTGTGTCCAGCATCGACACCTCAAAACTGTCTCAAATCTCATATCAATGTATCACTGGCCTCAGCCGTCCGGCTGACCCCTCTCAAATATCAATATCTCATCATCTAGCGGCCACGGTCGGTATCCCCTGGATATCCGCCGTCCCAAACAGTCACCGGTAGGTAATCCGTCCCCTGCCAGGCTCAACGTCAACACCACATTCCTCTTGCCCCGGGGTACCTTACCGGGCCCACCATGTACCCGTGCCGGTTCCTCCACTCCTCGACACGGATTTCCAAAACCACAGCAAACTCATGGTGGACGACACTTACATCACTAGAAAACCGCAATTTACATATTTTAAAAATATAATAAGTTTAGAAATTTTGCGGCTTTCCTCCGAAATCCAGAAATATCATAAAATCTCAAGAAATCCTCATAAGTGCATATATCAATGATAATGAATGCATATGGTATCAATAATCAAGTTGCGATGTGTGATTAATAGATTAGGCATGAACAATTAATATGATGAAGTACATGCATATGAATAGCAATCCTACGGTTTCATTTTTAAGGAATTAAAGGCAATAGCACAAGTTTAAGTATCATTTAGTAAAAGGTTTAGATTTAAAGGTTATCTAGTGTGGTGGCATGGCAATTACCAGGGTGTGTGTGTAAGCATGAATAGTGCTCGTGCTGCATATAAAAACCCTGGCAATGGTGCAGGTGTCCTATAAAATGGTTTCGTATAGGTATGTCAATATAATGCATGGATGCAGCAAATAATCAAATAAGTATTTCGCCCCTAATTACTAACATCACTAAGAATCTTGTAAGTTACTAAAACTATCGGGCGGCTTGCGCCATCCAACGATAGTCCCCCGTAGATGTCACATCTACTCACCGGAATCCCTGGCTAGCTGTGTCCAATCACCGCTTTTCCCTTTCGCGCCGCGTCTGACGTCTCCGCGACCGAACCTGGAATTTACATCAATACCAACATAAGGTTACTTATCAAGAACGACGCAAAACCCAACGAAACTACTAAAGTTCACTAGCTAGGTACAACGGGCGCAGGGTGCGCGGAACACACGCGAAAATCGCAAAAACTGCCAAAAAACGCCGATTTGGTCGCCCGGCAAAACTAAAACCCGACTACCCAAAAATCCGCACTCACGCATCCTAAACGTCATAGGAGATGCTAAAAACATCCCCAAGGTATCACAAATAATTCACCAAATAATTTTAATAAAAACCTAGTAAGCACAAACTAGCAATTTTGGTGCAAAAATCGAAAATTAGCGATACGGTTATCACAATCCAACACAATATCCAACCACACAACAAGCAATCTACAAACACTATAGTTACAACACATTAGCAAAGGTTCAAAACCTATTTTCCATAAACAACCATTACTTGAATTATCTAACCTAGCAATTCTTAATCCAAACTATATATGAAAACCTTAAATTAACACTAATTTATAACTCAATTAGCAAGTTAACCTTCTAGATTAGGTTAGCAAAACAACTAGATAACAAATTAGATTTAATCAACTAAATAATGGTTTCTAAACCCTAATTCAACTCATTTATCATGCTTCACAACTCACAATCCATACACAACCCTCTTCTAGATTTTGGTAAATTAGCATACTTAATGCAATTTCACCCAAGTTTAACATAGATTAGGTTAATAGGAAGCCACTTAAGCAAGGTAACCATAAAGATTAGTTAAGTAACAACTAGATTAACTACAAAACAATTTAATTAACTATCATGGCTTCAAAAACCCTAGTTTAATTTTTCAACCATAACCTAAGAAAAAACTAGATTAGAACTACACTAAATTAACACTACAACAATCTAACTTAAGAAACTTAATCAAAAGAATTTAATTAGCAAGAGATTATACCTCACTAGAGATCTAGCAAGAATAGATTTGCTCCAAATGATGGCCTCAAGCATCAAGATCCAAGCTAGGGAGGTGAAGGAAAAGAAAGATGAAGGATGGGTTTGATTTGTAAGCTTAAAGTTGCAATTTTTTTGAATTTAACTTGAAGAATTTTGAAGAAAATGAAAAGAAAAGAGATGAAGAGGGGGGAGTGCAGGTTTCGGCCAGATTAGGAGGTGAGGGGAGGGGTGTGGGTGTGTTGGAAAAGTCAAGAGTCAACTCCCCAAAAGTCAATGCTCCATAGTTCAACAACTATATTTAATATAAATTCCTAAACAAAACAATTCCACACATGAAAGAAAATAAATGTGAGGCCAGAAATTTCTGGACTTGAACAAGGTGGGGCTGTCCTAGGGCTGAGGGAAGAGAGAGAGGGGTTTTACAAAAGAAATTTTATGCAAAAAGACCCCCTACAAGTCAAAAATTGCAAGTTTTAGCTTAAAATTCAATAAATTCGTTTCCTATCATAAAAATTTGTAATAATTCAAAATAAAATACTAAAAATTTATGTTACCACTAGATTTTAATTATCATAATTTTAAAGATTAAAATTAGCCCGGAAAAATTTGTATTTATCGCTAATTTAATGTATTTTCTTACCGGCTTAAATAATATTAAAAAAATTGAAAAATAGGGAAAATTTTTTAAATGACCAAAATTTCATAAGTAACTCATTAGATACTAAAAACAAGCAATTACCTATCCATTTTAAGTATAATTAGCCCTAAACTGCAAAATAACGAGAAAGACGGTTTTCGGAAAAATACCGAATTTTCACCGAATTTCAGGAAAACACCAAAACGACTTTTCAAGACGCTACAGTTACCGCGCTTGGAACCCTCCATACTAAATCTCTTTAGTACGGTCTCTATGTACCTGGACTGCGAAAGTCCCAGTAGTCTCTTGGATCTATCTCTATAGATCTTGATACCCAGAATGTACGAGGCATCACCCAGGTCCTTCATGGAGAACCTTTGTGACAAAAATAGCTTGACCGATTGTAGCAAAGGAATGTCATTTCCTATCAAAAGAATGTCGTCCACGTACAAGACTAGGAATACGACAGTTCGTCCTACAATCTTCTTATAAACACAGGGTTCATCTTCGTTCTTGATGAAATCAAATTCCCTGATTGCCTCATCAAAACAGATGTTCCAGCTCCGCGATGCCTGCTTTAATCCATAAATAGATTTAAGCAACTTGCACACCTTCCCGCTGCTCCCACTGTCTACGAAACCTTCTGGTTGATCCATGTAAACGCACTCTTCCAAACAACCGTTTAGGAAAGCCGTTTTAACATCCATCTGCCAGATTTCATAGTTATGGAAGGCAGCAATGGCAAGTAGGATCCGAATGGAATTGAGCATAGCCACCGGAGAAAAAGTTTCGTCATAGTCCAAACCAGGTCTTTGATGAAAACCTTTTGCAACGAGTCTAGCTTTATAGGTTTCCACCTGCCCATCTACACCAAGTTTCCTTTTGTAGATCCATTTGCGTCCAACGGGTTTTACCCCAGGTGGAGAAATATCCAAGGTCCACACTTTATTGGCGTACATGGACTCCATTTCGGATTGCATTGCTTCCTGCCACTTATCAGAGTCCCTACTGATAATGGCCTGCCTGAAACTGGTAGGGTCATCTTCTTCCAAGATGCAATCCTCTCGATCTACGTCAATAAGAAAACCGTAGTATCTCTCGGGCGGATGAGAAATCCTACCAGATCTGCGGAGTGGCTGAGGTTCGTTTGTAGTTATTGAATCTAGCGGTTCCTCCAAATTTTCAGTTATATTTTGTGGTCGCTGAATTTCTTCCAGTTCTACCGAACTCCCACTAGCTTCTTTTGCAAGAAACTCCCTTTCTAAAAAGGTAGCGTGGCGAGATACAAACACCTTATGTTCCTCAGTGTGGTAGAACAGATATCCTAGTGAGTCTTTAGGATATCCCACAAATTTACACAGAACTGACCGTGCCTCTAGCTTGTCCAGTTTCTGTGTTTTCACATAGGCCGGACAACCCCATATCTTAAATCGCTTAAGATACGGATTTCTTCCACTCCATATTTCATATGGAGTCTTAGGCACTGATTTGGATGGAACGTTATTCAATAGATATGCCGCTGTCTGAAGCGCATGTCCCCAAAATGAAGGAGGCGACTCAGCACTACTCATCATGGTGCGAACCATATCCAATAGGGTACGATTCCTCTGCTCCGATACACCGTTGTGCTGTGGTGTATAAGGAGGAGTAAGCCGAGAGAGAATACCATTCTCTTTTAAGTAATCCAGGAATTCCGTGCTTAAGTACTCCCCTCCTCTATCAGACCGGAGGATCTTGATACTTTTGCCAGTCTGGTTCTCTACTTCCTTTCTCAATTCCTTGAATTTCTCAAAAGCTTCAGATTTGTGTTTCATCAGATACACATATCCGAACCTAGAGTGATCGTCAGTGAATGTGATGAAGTACGAGAACCCACCCCTTGCATGTATAGACATCGGACCACATACATCACTGTGTATGAGTCGCAAGAGCTCTGTTGCTCTTTCTCCATGTCCGGTGAACGGAGATTTGGTCATCTTCCCTTTAAGACAAGACTGACAAGTTTCATAGGATGAAAACTCGAACGTATTCAAGAGTCCATCTTTATGCAACATACTCAGTCTTTTCTCTCCGATATGACCAAGTCTACAATGCCACAAGTAGGATTCATTCGTATCTGAATTCTTCCTCTTGCATGTGTTTTGTACATTGAGAACTGTATTCTGATTTAGAACGTAGATACCATTACACAGTGTACCTTCTGCAACCAGTACCTTATGAAGGTAAATGTTCATGATATTTCTATCAAGAACAAAGTTATATCCATCTTTATCGAGTAAAGAAACTGATATGATGTTGCAAACCATGGAAGGTACATAGTAGCAATCGTTCAAAATCATAGTCTTGCCATTTGGCAATACTAGGTGATATTCACCGACGGCTGCCGCATTAACTTGTGCTCCGTTCGCTACTCTGAGCGACATATCACCCGGTGCAACTTTCCTACTTTTTCTCAGTCCCTGCGATAAATTACAATTATGAGATCCTGATCCGGTATCAAGTACCAGGAGGTAGGGCTGACTGTAAAACAGTTCTCAATTACAAGAACACCTGAAGTAGATGCAAAACCATGCTTCTTCTTCAACTGGGTATCCTGGGAATTCATACTATCCCCTTTCCCTTGCTCATACTTATGACTGTTGTCATAAGTTAGAGCCGAACCAACGTTCTCCAGCCCCGAATAAGAATTCGGATCGGTCAAGCGATACATTTTATTATCTTGATTAGGGCGTGAAATGGTTGCTACCTGGAGAGAGAGAAAAGAAACACTCAGCGTGCGCTCTTGCAAGTTTATATTGGTTTTTAATTTATCTAAACAGGATGGCTCCCACTGTCTCTCGAATCCCTCCTCAAACCATAAAGGAAGAATTAGTCGGGATCAATCTCACCGTACAATACTTGCTTAACCGTTCAGCCAGGCCAGTGTCGGTACTTCGAGGGTGGTTTTCCAACGCTTTCGCGAAGTTCCTTAATTAAGTAACCTCTTTTCCCTGTGGGCGTAGCCCCGCTAACACCTTTCTAGACACCTACTTGGTTTATAGCATTGATCGTTAAGCGAGAAAGTTCCCGAGGAGTAGCATATACTCACAGTAGGATCGGGATCCAAATATCATCGCGTGACAAAACTGAAGGAATCCTACCAGAATCATCACACTCTAAATGGTATGCAACACTAGAAAGTTTCAGTACTTTTGAAACTCCCGATGTGGTTTTTGCCCCTAGAACCCAAGTGACCTTGACGGAGTCAACAAATCAAAGAGTCCTAGTCAAGTTCAACCCGTCATTATCTGGATTGCATCAAACCCACCCGCATAACCCTTGACGGAGTCAACAAGGTTATACGACTGTCCTAACCAATCCCATATACCGATACAAACAAGCAGCACTCAGCTATCGTACACTATGCCTTGACGGAGTCAACAAACGCAGCACGAATACTAAGTGTTACTTGTAAGAAATGACGGAGGGCTACGGCTGGGTTTTTAGCGATAAACCCGTTAACGTAATGAACTTGATATCGTTGAAGGAACCTGGTAATCTTTTGAAAAATATAGTGGCAAAAACTTTTGCTAAAGAGGTCACTCCCTGTGAAGGGATCTCGGCTCTTTCCTCGTCGAATGAGGTGCAGGATATTCCAAACTGAATACCTCGATGCAAAGCAAGAATAATCGACTATAATGAAGTTATTATCCTGACGCAAACTTTTGTCTGAGGGGTCACTCCCGATGAAGGGATCTCGGCCCTTGCCTCGTCGACTGAGGTGCTGGGCATTCATAACCGAATACCTTGATGCAAAACAAAAGTGAACGTCCTTGTAATAACAGCTTTTTGAAAAATTGTTCCAACAACGTCTTTTAGGTTTATTTTCTTGCATTAGTTCTTTTAATGCGTCCCATCATTTAAATCCTACTAATGCAGAAAACAACCAAAATATGTCGACGCTTATGCCATTCGCATTCGCCACGGGGCCCCGTCATCACCCGTTAGGTTACTTAACTAACGACAGAGCGGGGGCTGGGCTAGCGCCGCTGTAAAACATAAGCAACGCCTAAATAGTTATTATATATAGATATATAGCAAAGATAGCCAATCCAGATCACAGATGAACACTTTGGATATACTAGGAACCCGTGATTCGTTCGAGCCTGCAACGAAAAGAGGATTACACGGTCGCGATGAATAGCCAAAACCCCACCCAAGACCCCTACGGGTGCGGCAAACTACCCGCCAAGTACCCGAAGCGAAGCAACCTCCCTCAACGCCGTGAGTAGGCCACTCGGCACTTCGAGATACCCGGTAGTTTGTGCACCCCCTCCATGGGTCTATCCTAGGAGCAAAAACAGTAAAAAGAATTATACAATGACGGCTACAACCCCGACCCGGTTGTGCGGTCATACAAATAATATTACATCAATTTACAAATTTATTACATGAATGAAAGAAAAAGAAACTCTCATCTCACATCCATCCCGGCTATTCATCTGCGACAATCCAACGAGTTCATATACACATACCATCAACAACACAGATCACAGATATGTATAACCCCCACTAATCGACGTATAGCGATTAGTAGACGTTCAATACACATATAACATTACAGATATAACCATTAGCCAAAGTCTACAGAACATCGACAAAAAAATACGGATTTTTGAGCCCCAAAAACAAATTTTGCTTTCTGGAAAATCTGGGCAGAAAAGTCATATATCAAAAATCCCAAAATACCCATATAAGAATACTGCAGAAAAGAAAATCGCCAACCGAGTTAACTCGGCCGCGGTTCCGCGGCATAAGCAAGCTTATGCCGCGGAACTGCGGCGCTTTAACCAAGTTAGGTGACCATTTTTCTTCAGTATTCTATAAAAAGCCTGAGCCGATTTTTAGTGTATGATTTATTGATTTTTGCAACAGATCTGAAAATCGGCAGAAACTGAATTTTTCGGGGTGATTTTGCGGTTTTTCGTCCGGTCGATATTCTAAATACTTTGCTAACAAGCTAAGGTGTGTTTAGTTAGGCTCTGATACCAATGTTAGGTCCACGTTACCTCTCCCGGTACTTTCGGGGTTGCGGAAACGGTAAAACAAAATTTTTTCTAGACTTGGTAACATGGACCGTAAAAGCCGGATCTTTGCTATACATTACACTAGCATCCTAACTAGAGATTTATCTACTCGGTTAGGGGTTATACCTCAACTTGAACTCCTTCTCTTCTTGTTGTTCTTCTCCTTGCTTGCTCCGAGGCTTGATCCGGACTTTGGTCACCTCCGCGGCCTTCTTGAGTCGAAGACGATCCACCCGAGAGATGTACACCGAGCTCTACCTCGAGCTGAGGTAATTGGGCTAAGAGATTGCTAATCTAGAAGCCCTAGGTTGTGCAGAAGTGATAAAGGGATGGTTTTGTCTTGGTGGGATCTTTATCTCTCAACACATGAGATCAAAAGATGAATCAAGAGGTGGAAGAAGTGGGAGGAGCTAGCAACTATGGTTCATTTCTTTTTCTTCTCACTTGAAAAGGCAAGAGAGAGAATGAGAAAGAAATTGTGAACTTGAAATTAACCATGGTTCAAATAATGCACTAAAACCATCATTACAAATCCTATCAAGATAAAGTTGATGGCTACATTGAAATGACCATTATCATAATCCAAAAGAAAAAGAAAAAGAAAAGAAGTGTGTAGATCCCTCTTGAAAGTCAATGGTCAACACGGTCAACCGGTCAACAAAGTCAAGAGAGGTCAACGGGGTCAAATGGTCAATGCAATTAGCCATCATAAAATTATCACTAAAAGGATTAGCAAATGATGTCCGTGGCTCATATTGGTTTTGACCAAACGAACTGTCAAAACCCTAATGAGCCTGCCACATAACGGTTTTGGCCGAACCAACTGCCAAAACCCTGATGAGGCACCTTCTCCTTCATCACTCCGGAAAACTGTGCATACACACCTGCATCCGCATTCCGTAGAATGCGGATGCACAGAAGACAAAACATATCCATCCATGCAATACTAGGATCCGGCTTAAACCAAAGCCCACTAGTACTGCCTGCCCGAACACCACACGCACACAAGTGTACGTAAGTGATCGTAGCCCTGCCGTAAAACCATACGGCCTCTACACGTTTCGCTCAGTGCAGGGAAACTCTCTGTGTGGGACTCTAAAGATTCGACACTACGCTGGAAGTTGGTTTAACCACAGACCGCAAGCGACACTAGCTGTACGTAACGGTCCCCAGGTAGATGTCGATAAGAAGGCCGATGAGGTAAAACCATCCGAACTCCTACTGAGCCTGTATGTGACAATCTCCGTACGGTCAAGTCTGTTCGTCTGATACATCGTATGGCGGGCCTAGGGGGCGGTAAACGTCAGTCCCCTAATAGCGGTACAAGTCATGTCGGAGTGAAGCCCAGTACACCCTGAGATAACACTGGAAACCTACCAGTATATCTCGCTTGCCCTGGCCAGGGACGACTCGTGTAATGGCTCTCTTAGACACAGCGCGATGTCAACCCCCAATACCAGGAGAGACGAATCCTGTATAACCGTCACTGCCTCCAAGTGCTTCGGGACTGCACCCAACTACTACTTGTTTGCACGACTCAATAGAGCCGTGGTAGGGTAGTAATCAAAGAACAGTGGGAACACACTCGAGGCGAAGTAACATTGTCAAGTCAGCGGACTAAGCTGTACTCATGTCACCTGGGAACTGATAACTGATGACAGGTATAATACCAACCATCAGTTCCCGACGAGTCCTGTCCAGTGTACTCGTAAACTAACGAGCACCCGCATACTATCTCAAGTACGGCGTACTGACGGCTGTGGGACAGACCGTCTCCCGTGCTGGGATGAGAAGCGCATACGCTAGTTTACTCCGGAGTATCGATACCCTATCTCGATAATCCCACGACTAGGGACGTGTATAAGGATGTGCTTGTAGATTACCCAGCCCCCACGAGTGTGATCACCATCACAACGCCGGTAATCAAGCAAAGATCCTAAGGGCTCTACTAATGCGTATAGGTGATATAATAAAGAAACAAACAAGTACACATTAAAGCAGAGACAAACCAAGTAGCATACTACTATATCGAGCAAGATTGTCTGTACAACTGTGAATATCCCAAGCTTCCATCAAGTAATGTACATACTAGTATGATACAGTAATGGCCTCTAGGGCATATACACTAACATGTACTTCATTACATTCTCTGATGATCTCTCAAGATTCAGACATATGTTCCTGTTGAAACACAAGTCCGAAACTTTTGAGATATTCACGGAATATAAGTTAGAAGTAGAGAACCAAAAACGGGTATAAGTATTATGTCCTTTGATGAGATCAAGGAGGAGAATACTTGAGCACAGAATTCATGGACTATTCTAAAGGAGAATGAGATTCTCTCTCAGTATTACTCCTCCGCATACATCATAGCAAGTCGGTGTATCGGGGCAGAGCAAAGCACCCTATGTGATATGGTGTGCTCTATGATGAGTACTACTGAGTTTCCTATTTCATTTTGGGAAGTTATGCACTTGAGAAGCTGCATATCTATTGAATAAGGTTCAGATCAATTCAGTTGCCTACCACTTCATATGTGATATGGAAAGGGAAGAGCCCATATCTTAAGTTTGTTAAGATTTGGGGTTGTCCGGCTTATGTCTAAAAGGCAAAATCCGGACAAGCTCGAGGCAAAGTCAGTTCTGTAGAACTGGAAAGGTTCCAGCTATACAAATTGCAACTGATGATTTGATAGATCCAAGGATTCAATAGTTTCTAACGAACCTCAGCCTCTCCGCCGATCTAGTAGGGTTCCTTACCCACCTGAGAGATACTTCGGTTTCTCTATGACAGGGGGAGCGAGGATTGCATCATGAGATGATGACCCAACTAGTTTCGAGCTGGCCATCATGAGTGAGACTCTGTAAGAATGGCTGGATGCTAAGCGATCTGAGATGGAATCCTTATACACCAACAAAGTATGGACTTTGGTCGCTTTATCTGAAGGATTAAATCCCCATCACGAGCAAGTATATCTTGAGAAGATTACTTGGTGTACATGGAAAAGTTAATACTTTCAAAGCTATGCTTAAGTCCATCCAGATCCTACTTGCCACGGCTATATACCATGACTACGATATCTGGTGGTTGGGTGTCATGACTGCTTTTCTAAATGATGTTTTAGAAGAGAGCGTCTATAAGTACACATCCAGAGGACTTTATAGACAATGGGAGCAGCGGAAACGTGTGCAAGATGTTTTATGTGATAAAGCAGGCATCGCGGAGTTGGAACGTCTGTTTTGATATGGTAGTCAAAGAGTTTGACTTCATCAAAATGGTAGATGAACCTTGTATATACAAAAAGGTATTAGAGAGTATGGTGGTGATCCTCGTAGAGTACGTGGATGACATACTCTTGATAGGGAAGGAGTTTCCTATGCTACGCTCGGTCAATCTCCGCTTATCACAAGGATTCTCCATATAGGATCAAAATGACACCTCTTAAATTCTGGGTTTTGGATCTATGAGATAGTTCTAATCGGATGTTAGGATACTCACTAGTTGCAGTGAGATGGTATCAATCGATCCTGGGGAGGATCACTGTAAAGGTTCCAGGGTGATAAGGACGACTGAATGTCAGTCGCAGGCATTGTCTTTACCCTCAGTGGAGGGACGGTATGTTGGAAGAGTTCCAAGTTAGATACCGTGACTTACTAGACGATTAAAGGAAAGATACATCATTAACAAGGATGCTACCAAAGAGGCAGTATGGATATATAAGTTCATGAGATGAACTTCGTTTCTACCATTGTGTGACAATGGAGTTGTGGCTTATGCCAAGGAACCCCTGTCCCATCATAAATCCGGATATAATTCTTAGGCAGTATCACCTGATCATGGAGATGGTTGATCTCCAGGAAGATCGAAGTCAGGTGAGTAGACACAGAGGACAACAGTGCGGATCCACTCACAAAGGCCTTTTTTCCAGTAGAGACTTTTATGGGATGGTTGAGTATGAGATACTTCAACCGCAGCTAATTGTTGGGTATGTGATACCACAACAGATGGCCCTAGTGCAAGTGGGAGATTGTTAGTTATATGTATGGCCTAGAGGCCATTACTGTACATACGATGTATATTGTAATGGATGCTTGGACATATATAGGGAGGACTTTCTTGATCAACAAGATATTATGCTATCTGGTTGCACTTTATCTTAACATGTACTCTGATTATCTCTATTTACCTGTTGATAAAGCCTTTAGGATATGTACTCGACTACTGGGACTATGATGAGATCATACTAGTGGGGCCACGGTAGTCGACGAGTACATCCTATAACTGTTCCTAGTCGAGGGTGTATCGAGATAGGGCATCGATGCACCAGTGTAGACTAGCGTATTCGCATCTTGACCGATATGATGGGCGATCGATGATTCTATATCCATCGGTGTTTGACATCAAGGATGGTGTACGGGTGCTCAGTAGAATGTACACTGGACGGACTCACCGAGAACTCCTAGATGGTATTATACCTCACGTCAGATGGCAGTTCTCTGGTGAAACTGGTACAGAGTAGTCTGTTGACCCGAGATCGTCATAGAGTCTTTTGTGATTCCCACTGTGCTTTGATTTCCATCATACCACGTCAAATGGGGTGTGCAAAAAGGTGGCTTTTGGGTACAGTCCCGAATCACATGGAGGCAATGAGCGATAGGAGGGGATTCGTCTCTCTCGGTATAGGGAGTTGATGTTGTGCTGTGTTCGATTGGCTATAACCGGAAATCCCTGGCCAGGGTTGCTGAGATTTACTTGTAAGTGTTATGAGTAGTTTCTCGAACTGTTATAGACCTCAAATCGACACGACTTATCAAGCTACTGGGGTCTGACGTTTACCACCCCTAGGCGAGATATGTAACATATCAGACGACGAGACCGGACTGTACAGTAGTGTTACTGATTGGATTCACAGGAGAATGTACAGGCTTGCTTGTTGACCTTCTGAGCGCTCAATACCTGGGTGGCTGTTACGTTTAGCTGACCGCTTGCAGCTTGTGGGTGTTTGATATGATCATCACCTACTGCCGACGTATTGACGATTCTTTTGAGTCCTACAGAAAGGTTTCCTGACTCAGGCAAAACGGAGTAGGGACACGTATGTGATATGTGCGGGACCGAGGATAATGCGATATGAGTTACCGTATTCTATTCTCGCGTTATTTGATATCAGCCGGGTCATCGGATCAAGTATTGATTCGATGAATCGGTACGGATAAATATTAGTCGGTTATATGCGATATAGCCGGATTGTCGGATCAAGTGTTGATTCGATAATTTAATGTGTAATAATATATATGATATATTAAATTACATTAACTAATATTAGCTCACTAAAATATTCTTTTTCTCACTCGGGTAATACATTGATATATATGCGATATATGTTAATTGTATTATTTTATTTTGTTACAATAAATATTATATATGTGATATATAATATTGTAACATGATATGATAACTAATGCAACATGTTTTGTGGAGTTTAAACATGATTAGGGTTTGGATTAGGGTTAAGACTTCTAGTAGATTCTAGAAGGTTTCTTTTTGTCATGATAATGATATTTATCTATGACTCATACTTAACCCAACCCAAACCCTAGCCCTTGGTTAATTCTCTACAATGGTTTGGTCAAGCATGGTTGCATTATTCATCATATTAATCCTTGCGTTATTCATCACAAAAGGTTTTGATCACTATTCTTCTTCTTCCTCCTCCATTTGCAAAGCTTTCTTGCTTTTTATTTGTGATGGAATGTGAGTGAGAAATAGAAAATAAAAGAGAGCAAAAATCCTACTTCATCATCCTCATCTATCCTTGCCATTTAGATGAGAGTGTTCACTTCATATTATGAGTGTTAGCTTGTGTTAACGAAATTTCAAGGTAGACCATCTTTGTATCGAAGATCGGAAGCAAGACTGCATCTTTCTTTTCGTGGAACCTCTCGAGAGTCCGGAACATGATGATCGCAGCGAAGCGACTTCAACACGGAGCTTAAGAAGTGAAGGACCGGATCTACAAAGGTTGTAATCCCTGTCACTTAGTGTTAAAATGTTTAACATGCTTGTTTTCGCCTAAACCCTAGTTTAAAGATCCGGCTTTGGGTTGTTCGGCACGTCTAATTTTTTAATTGGGCATGGTTGATGCCTCGTAGAACCTTGTGTGTGTGCCCAGCAACCCTACACCTACCTCCTACTTCTTCATCCTCTACCACTTGCCATGTAGTAGAGTGTGTTCTCTTCACAAAGTTCATAACCTAGTGAAGGAATAGCTTGATTTAGTGTCTCCCCGACGTAGATCATCTTCGGCCTCGAAGTCATCGAAGCAAGCATGTTCGTTCTTCTTGTGGAGATTCTCTAGAGTCCGGAGTTCACGATCGCAGCGAAGGGGACATCTACACAGAGGTATTGAAGTGAAGGACCAGATCTACAAAGGTTGTAATCCCTCTCACCTAGTGTTAAACTGTTTAACATGTTAGTTTTCGCCTAAACTCTAGTATGAAGATCCGGCTTTGGGTTGCTCGGCACGGCTAAAATTTTAATCGGGCATGGTTGATGCCTCGTAGAACCTTGTGAGCGTGCCTAGCAACCCTACAATTTCCGCCTCCCCGCAACTCGTGGGGTGTTGCACATCGACTTACAATGGTATCAAAGCCTCACTAAATAATAATTAACTCATTTGCAAAGTCGTATGAATTTCGAACGCAAAACGAACCAGAAAATACACGGATATCACATAGTTTCTGTCGATTTTAAAATGAGGCCTAAAAATTTTTCAGGGACATCCAGAATAACCTACAGGAAAATATAAGAACAGAGAAAAAAATGGGCTCCTGAATCGGCCACTGAGCCGCGGAACCGCAGCCGATACAACCGATCCGCCGCGGATCCGCGGCCGAGTTGGAGCCGATTCAGCCCAGTTTTTCCCTGTGAATCTTCTGTGATGCTTTGTCTTTTCTGGAATGATTTATTTTCTGCTCAAGTTTCAGATTTACAGAGAAGTTTTGGAGTAGAATCTAATGTGTTTGATCGATCGAAATTATACGATGTTTGCTTTTTTGATTATATCTGTGAACTGTTTTATGTGTTCGTAAACCTCTCCTAACTGCTAGTATGTCGGTTAGCAGGGGGCTGCACATATCTGTAATGTTTTAACTGTTTGTGGTTATGAACTGTATTGGTTTATTGTGATGATTAGCCGGCGTTTTTTGATGGGTTATTGTATTATTTCATTCGATGTAATTGTAATAAGTTGTAATATTATTTTGGGGGCACATCCAGGTTGCAGTTGTAGCCACCGTTGTATTATTTCTTTTTACTGTTTTTGCTCCTAGGATAGACCCTAGGTGGGGTGCAAACACTACCGGGTATTTCGAAGTGTTTAGTGGCCTACTCACGTTGTTGAGGGAGACCGCTTCACTTCGGGTACTTGGCGGGTAGTTTGTCGTAACCGTAGGGGTCTGGGGTGGGGTAATGGCTATTCATCACAACTATGTAATCCGTCTTTCCTTGCAGGCTCAAAAGAAATGCGGATTTCTTGTATATCCAATAAAGTTCATTTGTGATCTGGAATGCCTATTATTGCGTCTGACGAATGTACAATATCTATATATGATATCTATTTAGACGTCACTTATGTTTTACACCCGCGCTAGCCCACCCCCGCTCTGCCGTTAGTTAAGTAACCTAACGGGTGATGACGGGACCCCGTGGCGAATGCGGATAGCATAAGAGAACGTTGTATTTTCGTTGTTATCTGTAATGATAGGTTAATGATGGGACGCATTATTATTAATGCAAAGAAAAATAAAACCTAAACTGAATCGTTGGAACAATTTGAAAACCACTCGTTTTTCTTAAAAAAGAAAATTTTAAATGCGGAGCTTAAACCACTCCTTTTAATAAAGGCTATCTTGGTTCCTTCGATTATATCAAGTTCACTACGTTAACGGTTTTTTGCCAAAAACCAGCTGTAACCCTCCATTGTTTCAAATAGACAGCACATGGTATTCATGCTATGCTTGTTGGCCTACGTCAAGGCATAGTGTATGGTAGCAGTGTGTTTGCTTATTTGTTGCATAGATAGATGCATTAGTATAGGACAGACGTACAGCCGTGTTGGCCTACGTCAAGGGCATGCACGATGTACCTAAATTAATCAGGACAACGACGGGTAGAACTTGACTTGCGTCTTATGATTTGTTGGCCTACGTCAAGGTCATAAGAGCTTGGGGTAAAAATCATATCAGGAGTTTCAAACATAACGAAAACTTGCAGATTTAGCATACCTTCTGGAGTGTGGTGACTAGAGTGGCTTCCATCTAGTGCATCATGTAGTGATAGTTGGATCCCGATCCCACTGATGAGTAGGATTACTCTCGGGAAATTTTCTCACTTAACAATCAATGGTATAAACCAAGTAGGTGTCCAGAAAGGTGTTAGAGAGGCTACGCCTCCAGGGAAAAGAGGTTATTTAATTAAGGAACTTCGCGAAAGCGTTGGAAAACCTCCCTCGAAGTACCAACACTGGCCTGGCTGAAAGGTTAAGCAAGTATTGTGACGTGTGATTAAATCCTGACTAGTTCTTCTTTTAGGTTTTGAAGAAGGATTTGAGGAAATAGTGGGAGCCATCCTGTTTAGATAAATTGATAACCAATCTAAACTTGCAAGAGCATATGCTGAGTGTTTTCTTTTCTCTCTCTCTCTCTCTGGCAGCTACAATGACAGGACTAAAACTATTACTTGAAAAAAATATACTGACCGGGCAGAACTATAAAGATTGGCTAAGGAACGTCAACATTGCACTGACTTATGACAAAGTAGCATATGTTACCACCGCTGTTCCTCCCCTTATCCTAGGACCAGATTCCTCAGTTGTGGATAAGGAAGTTCGTAAAACCTGGGATCTAGACTGTGAGAGAGCTAAGTGTATCGTGCTGGCGTCCATGAACAATGAACTCCAGAAACAGCACGAGAGTATGGATATTATATCCATCTTTCTCCATGGCAAGGAATTATATGGGGAGCACTCCCGTATCGTGAGGTACGAGACCTCAAGGAAACACTTCAAGATGAGGTTAGCTCCAGGATGACCTGTAGGAGAGCACGTCCTGAAAATGATCAGCCTTATAGAGGAATTCGCAAACCTGGGATGCGTGTTAGAGAATGATTTGTATATCGACTTGATTTTGCAGTCCCTTCCCCACACCTTCTCTCAGTTCGTGCTGAGCTTCAACATGCACGAAATGGAAGCTGATCTTTCAAAGCTCCTCAACATGTTTAGGGTAGCATAGACCTCCTTGAAATAGGAGAATACCCCCGTTCTGTATGTTGGCCAATCATCCTCTTCTAAATCTAAAGCGAAAGCTAAAGGGAAGAAGAAGATAAAAGCCACCAAACCGAAGGGTGGGGTCAAGAAGGTGCAGGGAACGAACAAGGTAGGAAGGGTGAAGACAGAAAAGAACGAATGCTTTTATTGTCATAAGCAAGGGCACTGGAAGAAGGATTGTTTGGCCTTCAAAGCCAAGGACAAGAAGCAAGCTGTTTCTTCTGCTTCAGGTGTGTTCGTAATCGAAAATTGTCTTTCAGTAAACTCTACAACATGGGTACTTGATACCGGTTCTGGTTCTCACATCTATAACTCATTGCAGGATCTGAGAAATAGTAGAGTACTGGGGACAGGTGATATGACTCTCCGGATGGGCAATGGAATGCATGTAGATGCTATTGCAATAGGGCAATATCACCTAGGGTTGACTAGTGGGCACATTTTGGTGTTGTACAGCTGTTTTTGTATTCCCAGTATGTTGTGTAATATTATATCAGTATCTTTGTTATCTTATGAAGGATATAATTTTGCGCTTGAAAGAAATGTCAGGAACATTCTCCTAAATCAAGAACTGATTGGGTATGGCACACTGGAAAACGGCATATACATACTTAATGAACCTTGAATTTTCAATATTCAAAACACTCTTAAAAGAAAGGCTCCAGATTCAAATCAAGCTTTCCTATGGCATTGTAGAGTTGGTCATATAAACGAAACAAGGTTGACTAAATTACATAAAGATGGATATCTAGATCCGTTTGAATATTCATCATATGCAACTTGTCAATCATGTATCAAAGGAAAAATGACCAAATCTCCGTTCACCGGACACGAATAAAGAGCCACAGAACTCTTAGGACTTGTACACAGTGATGTATGTGGTCTAATGTCTATGCATGCGAGAAGCGGTCACTCCTACTTCATCACTTTTACAGATGACTTCTCTAGGTATGGACATGTGTTCTTAATGAAATATATATCCGAGGCCTTTGAGAAGTTTAAGGAGTATAAAAATGAAGTAGAGAAACAAACTGGTAAAAGCATCAAGACACTTCGATCTGATCGAGGTGGAGAATACTTAAGTACCAGTTTCCTTGAATGCTTAAAAGAGAATGGAATTTTCTCTCAGATTACACCGCCTTATACACCTCAGCATAATGGTGTATCAGAAAGGAGGAATCACACGCTATTAGATATGGTGCATTCAATGATGAGTAGTGCTGAGTTGCCACTTTCCTTCTGGGGATTTGCTCTAGAATCAGCAACATACTTATTTAATAGAGTTCCAACTAAGTCTGTGCCTACCACTCCATATGAAATGTGGAGCGGGAAGAGACCATATCTCAAGTATATCAAGATATGGGGGTGTCCGGCATATGTTAAAAAGCATAGTCCGGACAAGCTAGAGGCACGATCGGTTTTGTGCAAGTTTGTAGGATACCCTAAACATTTAAGGGGGTACATGGTCTACCATACTGAAGAACAAAAAGTGTTTGTCGCTCGCCACATTGTCTTCTTAGAAAGCGAATTTCTTACAAAAGAAATTAGTGGGAGCGCGGTAGAGCTGGAAGAAATTCCGGAACCTCAAACTGCTGCTAAGGATATAGTGGAATCTCAGGTTTCAATAGAACCCGACGAACCAACGCCACTACACAGATCTATTAGGCTCTCTCATCCTCTTGAAAGATACTCTGGTTTTCTTCTAGATGGGGATCGAGAGGATTTCATCATCGATGATGATGAGCCTACTAGTTTTCAGCAGGCTATCACGATTATTGACTCGATGAAGTGGCTGGATGCTATGAGGTCCGAAATGGAATCCATGTACACCAATAAAGTATGGACTTTAGAAGTTTCTCCTCCTGGGTGAAATCTGTTGGATGCAAACGGATCTTCAAAAAGAAGATCGGTGCACTTGGACAAGTGGAAATCTACAAAGCTAGACTCGTTGCAAAAGGTTTTCGTCAAAGACCAGGATTGGACTATGATGAAACCTTTTCACCTGTAGCTATGCTTAAATCCATTCAGATCCTGCTTGCCATTGCTGCCTTCCATGACTATGAAATCTGGCAGATGGACGTAAAAACAGCTTTTCTAAATGGACATTTAAAAGAGAGTGTTTACATGGATCAACCAGAAGGTTTCTTAGACAGTGGGAGCAGCAGAAGAGTGTGCAAGTTGCTTAAATCTATCTATGGATTAAAGCAAGCATCGCGGAGTTGGAACATCTGCTTTGATGAGACAGTCAAAGAATTTGACTTTATCGAAAATGTAGATGAACCATGTATTTATAGGAAGATTGTAGAAGGAGTAGTAGTCTTTCTCATTTTGTACGTCGACGACATACTACTGATAGGGAATAATATCCCTATGCTACAATCAGTAAAGCTCTTCTTATCACAGAAATTCTCCATGAAAGACTTGGGTGATGCAACCTACATTTTGGGCATTAAGATCTATCGTGATAGATATAATAGAATGTTGGGACTTTCATAGTCCAGGTATATTGACACTATACTAAAGAGATTTAGTATGGAAGATTCCAAGCGCGGTAATATACCCACTTATTACGGGATCACCCTCTCCAAAGAGATGACTCCAAAGACTGATGAAGAGAGGGCTCGCATAGGAATTATACCCAACGCTTCGGCAGTAGAATATATAATGTACGCGATGTTATGAACTAGACCAGATATAGCTTACGCACTTAGTGTAGTAAGAAGGTATCAGTCTGACCCAGGTGAGAAGCATTGGATAGCGGTAAAGAACATTCTCAAGTAACAGAGAAGGACTAAGGAGATGTTCTTGATTTACGGTAATGGGGACCTCCAGGTTGAGGCTTTTACCGACTCCGGATTCCAAAATGACAAAGATGATTCTAAATCCATTTCGGGTTTTGTGTTTACCCTCAATAGAGGGGCGGTATGTTGGAGGAGTTCCAAACAGGATACCATCGCAGACTCAAATATGGAGGCTGAGTATATAGCTGCTAGTGAAGCTGCAAAAGAGGCTGTCTGGATGAAGAAGTTCATCTCTGAATTTCCGGTGGTTCCGTCCATTGCCAATCCAATACCTTTGTATTGTGATAACAATGGGGCTGTAGCATTAGCGAAGGAACCAAGGTCCCATCAGAAATCCAGGCATATCTTAAGGCGGTTTCACCTGATCAGTGAGATCGTGGATCGTCAAGAGATCGAGGTACGGAGAGTGGACACAAAAGACAACACGGCAGATCCATTCACCAAGGCCATCCCTCAAGTCCAGTTCGAGAGGCTGTTTGAGATGTTGGGCATACGGTACGCCAGCAACTGGATCTAGTGTAGACAGTGGGTACTCATTGCGCCAATTATAGGCCTTAATGCAAGTGGGAGATTGTTGGATATATATGCCCTAGAGGCCTTCATTGTATAGGAAGCTAGGGATATGTATGTACATAACAATCTTGCTTAATATGATAGTACACTATTTGGTTTGACTTTATCTTAACATGTGATATATTTTACTTTGTATTTATAAACATGTTGATAAAGCCCATAGGGTGTTTGCCTGACTACCGGCGTTGTGATGGCAGTCATACTTGTGGGAGCTGGATAGTCAATAGGCACATCCTTAGATGTCCCTGATCACAGGAGTATCGAGACTGGGCATCGATACTCCAGAGTAGACTAGTGTATACATATCTAGACCCTGACGAGGGGTGATGGATTGGTCCCGCAGCCATTGGTGATGTACACCTAAGATTGTATACAGATGCTCACTGGGTGTGAGTACACCGGACAGGACTCGCCGAGAACTGACTGGATGGTATTTATACCTAACGTCAGATAGCAGTTCTCAGATGACATGTGTGCAGACAGTCCGTTGACTTAAGGTCGTCATTTGTCTCATGTGAGTTCCCACTATGCTTTGATTACTACCCTACCACGGTTCAAAGGAGTCGTGCAAACAGGTTTTAGTAGGGCACAGTCCCGAGCCACGTAGAGGCAGTGAGCGGCTGTTAGGGACTCGTCTCTCCCGGTATAGGGAATTGATGTCACACAGTGATCGGTTGGTCATTACCATAAGTCCCTGGCCAGGGCTGATTGAGAATTACTGATGGACTGATCAGTAGATTCTCGGATGGTCTTGAGCCATGCCGGCATGACTTGTACGGTTATTAGGGGTCTGACGTTCACCACCCCCCTAGACCATACATGCGATACTCTTAGAAGAACAGACCGGACTGTGCGGATATTGTCACGGACAGGCTCAGTAGGAGTTCGGATGGGTTTCCTCATCGGCCTTCTTATCGACATCTACCTGGGGACCGTTACGTACAGCTAGTGCCGCTTGCGGTCTGTGGTTAAACCCACTGCCAGCGTAGTAGTCGAGTCTTTAGAGTCCCACACAGAGATTTCCCAACTCCAGGCGAAACGATATAGAGGTCGTATGGTTTTACGACAAAGGGTTGAGACGAATACATGTTTAAACGCATGTACGACATTCAGACAGTTTTTACTAGACGGCTTTGGTTTAAGCCAGATTCTAGTATCAGGTTATTGGATTTATACATTCTAAAGTTTTTCCGTGTTTTCACGGATAGGAGGGGCGTTCTCGCAATTTTACGGGAAGCTTCTAGAAGCATGGTGACTTGAGGGTTTAGGTGGCATTATCATTAAATGATATTGTGACTCATTTTGTGTGATTCATCATGTCATTAATGCATTATTAAATGCTTAATGACTCATATAGTGAATCACTCATATTGAATTAATGTAGCATGATGAATAATCACATTTATTCATTTATTTGTTTATTCATTATGCTTCATATATTCAAGTGAGAAACAATATCATTTTCATTATCTTCTTCACCTTCTCTCTCCTCAAGCTCACTCTCTCTTCAAACTCTAATCCTACCACTCATGAGTAGAGATCAAGGATTAGAATAGACTAAACACTCCATAACCTAACTCTATATGATCTAAGTTCCTTTGATTAGCAACTAGTGAAACTTAGTTACCTCAAGTTTGGAGGTGAAGCTTGGATTAGGGTTCTCGGGTGGATCATCTATCACTTAGAGAGGCCGAGAAGGACGTAAGATCGAAAAGACGAAGGACACGATTCACTAGGTATAATCTCTTTACATAGTACCTAAGAACTTCTATGGTTGTTGTTAATTATCGATTAGCAAAGATCTTCGGTTAGTCGATGTATACTTATAGAACAAGATCGTTTTTCATATTTCCGCCTCCCCGCAACTCGTGGGGTGTTGCACATCAACTTACAGGTACAGGTTAGTTTGTAGACCCGAGATCGTCATAGAGTCTTGTGTGATTCCCACTGTTCTTTGATTTCCACCTCATCACGTCCAAGGGGGCGTGCAAACCGGTGGCTTTTGGATACAGTCCCGAATCACATGGAGGCAATGAGCAATAGGAGGGGTTTCGTCTCTCCCGGTATAAGGAGTTGATGTTGCGCTGTGTTCGATTGGTTATAACTAGAAATCCCTGGCCAGGGTTGCTGAGATTTACTGGTAAGTGCTATCAGTAGTTTCTCGAACTGTTATGGACCTTATATCGACACGACTTATCAAGCTACTGGAGTCTTACGTTTACCACCCCTAGGCGAGATATGCGACATATCAGACGAAGTGACGGGACTGTACGGGAGTGTTACTGATTGGATTCGCAGGAGAATGTACAGGCTTGCTTGTTGATCTTCTGATCGCTCAATACCTGGGTGGCTGTTACGTTTAGCTGACCGCTTGCAGCTTGTAGGTGTTTGATATGATCATCACCTACTGCAGGCGTATTGATGATTCTTTAGAGTCCTACACAGAAGTTTCCTGGCTCAGGCAAAACGGAGTAGGAGCACATATGTGATATGTGCAGGACCGAGAATAATACGTTTATGCGATACCGTATTAGATTCTCGCGATATGTGATATCGGCCGGGTATATGTGATATAGCCGGGTCATCGGATCAAGTGTTGATTCGATGAACTGATACAGATTATATTAGTCGGTTATTTGTGAAATAGCCAGATTATCGGATCAAGTGTTTATTCGATAATTTAATGTATAATTATATATTTTATATATTATATTACATTAACTAATATTAGCTCACTTAAAGATTCTTTTTCTCACTCGGATAATACATTGATATGTATGTGATATATGTTAATTGTATTATTTTATTTTGTTACAATAAATATGGTATATGTGATATATAATATTGTAACATGTTATGGTTACAAATACAACATGTTTTGTGGAGTTTAAATGTGGTTAGGGTTTGGATTAGGGTTAAGCTTGCATGAAGCTTTCTTGAAGCTTCTTGAAGCTTTGACTTTGACTTGTGATATTTTGTGTAGATATTTCTTAACCCAACCCAAACCCTTTACCATAGTTAATTCTATACATGGGTTAAGTCTTCATTCTTAACCCATGGTTGCATTCTAACCTCACACAATGATTTTCATTATTCATCACAAAGAATTTTCTTCATCTTCTTCCTCTTGAAAAAGCTTTCTAGCTTTTTGACATGTGATGATAATGAATGAGAAATTGGAAAAAAAAAGTGCTAAATTCCTACTTCATCGTCCTCATCTATTCTAGCCACTTAGATTAGGGTGTTTGCATTTCTAATACTTGATTAGTGAAGCAAGAGCTTGGGTTTGAGTTTCTTCATGGTAGATCATCTTAGTTATTGAAGATCGGAAGCAAGTTTGCATCTTTCTCTTAATGGAGCCTCTCTAGAGTCCAGGTACTTGATGATCGCAACGAAGGGACCTCAACACGGCTTATGAAGTGAAGGAACGGACTACAAATGTTGCAATCCCTAACTCTTAGAAGTAAAGTTGTTTACTTGCTATTTGTTTTGCCTAATCTCTAGTCTAAGATCTTGCTTGGGTCGTTCGGCACTTGAAATATTTGATTTTGGTATGGTTGATGCCTTATAGAACCTTGTTCTAGTGCCTAAAAACCCTACAGTGGTATCAGAGACAATCTAGAGCTTTAGGTGTTGTCTGGACGAAGTTTGAAGTCCGACCGAACCCCGAAACCCCGATACAAACCCCTTCTCTGGAATTTTTTTCAAAAGTTTAAATTTTTCATATTAAAAATACTCAGAAAATCATGCAGGGAATTCTAAGAATTACTGTGAAGTATGAAGCCCTAACTCCCGTAAGAGACCGCGGAACCGCGGCCAAACCATGCGTTTGGCGGCGGTTCCGCGGCCATCTTTGGGAGTTAGGGGCTAATACTTTAGGGGTTTATTCTTGGGTACTTCTTCATGCTTCTGGGAATTTTTAATTCTACTCAAGTATTGAGCTTTCTGGGAGATATTGGGAACTCGTTGATTCGATCGGAAGGTTTAACTTCGTTTAAGTTTTTCCGGGTAATTTAGAACGTGTTAAAAAGTTCGAACGTATATCAATAACTCACTTTTTCCCCTGTTGGAAAAACTTTCAAGTGTTGGATTTTTTTTCACGAGTTTGAAACTTTCGGAAAAACATGCAAGCGTATCTGTGGACTCTCTAGAAGAACGTAACCTTAACTCGATTATGTGACCGTCAAAACTACCATTGAACCCTAGGATTTTAAGTAGTTTAGCGTTGCCACATGTGAGGCATTGGTTTGACCCTTCTACGACTGGTTCATTGGGGCTGTGACATGTTCTGGGATTTTTGAACTCCGCTCAAGTGTTGAGCTATTTAGGAAATATTGGGTGTTTGATTATTCGATCGGAAAGTTTACATTGTCTATTCATCTGAAATGTGATACAATATTTGGAATCCACAAGTAATTATAAGATAACTAATTTGAATGTTATAAATCTAGCAGTTTTTAGTTTCATTTGATCGGTTGCCACAGGATTTTGATGTGATCAAAAGTCCGTTGTAATCACGTAGCGTACGCGGATACTCGCCGGGTAAACTTAATAGATAGCCATGCCCCATAGCCCCGACCAAGTGACTGTAGGAGAACCCCGTCGCCAAAAGCATCCGTTCGGGTGCTCGCGGCAGCGGTGTTCCACCTTAGTGCACTTCATCGACGGCATCAGGGGATGCGGCCGTCTACTAAAGTTTCCGACGTGCATTCGATCAGTATGTCGGGAATCTTGTTGAAATTCCCGACTTGATATTGAAAAGAGTTTTCGATTTTGAGACTAAAATATGGGGATTATAATTGGTTAAGCATGCGATGTCTAAGGAGATTGCGGATTCCAACTATTGTAGTTTTACACTTTCTTTTCTGCGAACGTAAGTGTAATATGTGGTGTATCGCCGGTTTCGTTGCTATACATCAACGACAATTGGGATACGCATATTTACTTAAGTTGATGACATGTGATGTTATGTGTTGCTGTGATATGTTATATTGGATCGTCGCGTTTTGAATAGCCGGGGGTTTTATATGAGATGAGAGTTTTTCATTTTCATTCATTAAAATTCATTTTTATGTAATATTCTTTTATTGGGGCACTTCCGGGCTGAGGATGATGTCACCATTGTATATTATTTACTTTTCCGCATTAGGTAGACCTAAGGAGGGGAGCACAAGTAACCGGGTTCTAGGGTCCAGTAGGAGACCATCTCGAGGAGTCGAGACCGGGACTCCTAACCCTAGAATTGGCAGTGTTACTTGCCGCTCTCGTAGGGGTCTAGGGATGTGGGTTTGGCTATTCATCGCGACCGTGGAATCCGTGTTTTATACAGTCTCGAAATAAAACACGGACGTCCTAGTATATCCAATATTTCATATGTTATCCTCTGCTGCAATGTTCTGTGATGAGATTATATTACTGCCTGAGACGAATGTTTATATTATCTATATGAGATATATGTTATATTGCCGATTTCGTTTCAAATGTGATGCTTGTGAAGCATAATAAAATGGTACTTCATTAATGAGATTAATGAAACTAAAAGAAACCTAAAGATGTTGTAGAAACTTGTTTAAAAACTGGTAGCTCTAGTTCTTGCTTTGCATAGCAGTATTCCTTGTAGAATATACAGCACCTTATTCGATAAGGAAAGAGCCGAGATCCCTTCACCGGGAGTGACCTCTTTAGCGAAACTAGAATATGCTACACACTCGGTTTGTCTTTTGATTGCTTCTATAGTTAATTCTTTCTTTGCACAGCGGTATTTATGAAATATCGTGCACCTTATTCGATGAGGAAAGAGCCGAGATCCCTTCACCGGGAGTGACCTCTTTAGCGATACTAGATAAGCCTCAAAAACATTCCTTTTTCAAAATCACTCGATTCTACAACGATATCAAGTTCATTACGCAAAAGGTTTTCTTAAAAACCTGTCGTAGCCCTCCGTCATTTTAGGAAGTAGAGTACTTAGTATTCGTGCTGCGTATGTCGACTATAGTTAAGGCGTAGTGTACGGTAGCTAAGTGATGTCTTCCTATACTGCATATAATATGATTAATTAGGACAGTCATGTGATTATGTCGACCATAGTTGAGGGTCATATGGGTGGGTCTAATTAATCATGAAACGACGGGAAGAACTTGACTAGTGCTTATGATATGTTGACCATAGTTAAGGTCATAAGTACTAGGGGCAAAATATTATCGGGAATTTCAAGTGTTGAAATTTGCAATGAGATTGCATACCTTCTAAGAGATAGTTAGATCCCGATACCCATTGCGAGTAAGAGTTACTCTTAGGAGAGTTTTACACATTACAATTAGCCGATCGAGTTGGTGTCTAGAAAGGTGTTAACGGGGTTACGCCCCTGGGAAAATAAGGTTTATTTTTAATTAGGTCCGTGCGAAAACACGGGGAACCTCCCTCAAAATACCGACACTGGCCTGGCTGAAAGATTGGCGAACTTGTAGAGTGTAATTAATCCCGGCTAGTCTTACCTTTTAGGGTTTGAAGGAAGATTTGACTAAAACAGTGGGAGACATCCTGATTAGATATATTAATAACCAATCTAATCTTGCAAGAGCATACGCTGAGTGTTTTCTTCTCTCTCTCCAGATAGCGACCATGCGACGCCTTAATCAAGATAATAATACAGATGTATTGACCGAACCCGATTGTTATACTGCGCTAGGGAACGTTGGTCCCGCTCCAACTTATAATTGTTATAAGACTGAGCAGGAAATAGGGGATTACCTGAATTCCCGTGCCGCCCAAACGAAGAAAGTGCATGCTGATGCATCTTCTTCGGGTATGTTCATTACAGAAAACCGTTTCTCTGTATCCTTTACTTCCTGGGTATGAGATACCGGATCAGGATCCCGGATATGTAATATGTTACATAGGCTGCAGATAGGTAGAGCACTGAGAACAGGTGATAAGTTTCAAAAGTTGGAAACGGTGCAGTTGTTACAAGCCAAGCAGTTGGCAGTTATCACCCTGTATTACCAAATTCATTGATTATGAACGAATGTTATTAGATACCGAACCTGATATACAACATCATATCAGTATCTTTATTTAATAAAGAAGGATATAATTTTGTATTGTTGGATAATGTTTTGAACATTTCCCATATCAATAGTTGATCAGTTCAGGCAAGCTATCTAAAAGCATGGACGTTCTAAATCAAACCACAGTTCTTAATGTACAGAACACACACAAGAGGAAGAGTTCAGAAATGAACGAATCCTTCTTGAGGTATTCTAGACTAGGTCATATCAATGTGATCCGACTAGCTCAAGTTACATTTAGATGCATATTTAAATTAGTTTGAATTTACATCTTGTGAAACTTGCCAGTCATGTCACAAAGATAAGATGACCATAGCTCTGTTTATTGGAAACAGAAAAAGAGTTAATGAACTCTTGGGATTGATACATGATGATGTATGAGGTCCCCTGTCTACACATGCCACGACTGGTTCTTTATACTTCAGAAGTAGAGAACCAAAACGGGTATAAGTATTATGTCCTTTGATGTGATCAGGGAGGATGTCACGACCCGCAAGGTACGGAACGTGACTGGCACTTAAGTTTACGAAACGTCTCAAGACGTCCGTAAAATAAGTAAGCCAAAGCCCAGAAACCAAAACCAAATAAGCAAAAGAGTGAAGAAAACCCAATCAATTGAAAGCGAGTTTATCAAATAAGTCATGTAAAACCCTTTTTAAAAACGATACCAATTTTTCCGAAAATTTTGGCAGAGTCTCCTTTGTAAATACTGGCCCCCAAAATGGGTACAACAAGAATATATATGAATCCAACAAATATGGCATCCCTAAGCGGGAGCTAGCTCTTCGCCACAAGGCGGTCACAAATCCCACGCAATAAAAAACAACAACATGCAAAATAATCATAAGGAAGCATGAGAAAAACAGCATGTCGACTCAAGTGAGCTCGACCCCCAAAATACAGCATAAAAAGTCCACAAACCTCACAGTCTCATCTCTAGGTCAATATACAACAATACTGGTAGATACAGTAGATGGAGTACACTAGATACAAAGAATATACAAGGTGGTGCAAAAATAATCATATAACCCACCTAAGAGCAAAACCTCGAGTCCAGGCAAAAGAGGCAAAAGAAGCAAGTGCACCCGCCGCTACTGTACTGACGGAGCGGACCTGAAAAAGGCTGTGGCACAACGGGGGTGAGTTGCCAACTCGTGAGTAATAAATAACATCTACACAGGCTATCGAATGCATGCACACAAGCATCATAGCATCTAAATACAGGTAAGGCAGGACATAATGGCAAGTATGTATACAATATGAATATACTAGAAGTTATGAATGCAATGCAAATCAACTCGTGATCTGAATGTGTAAGTATAAGAAATCATGTTTTTCCCTTTAAGAATCTCTTTTGAAATACCAGCACAATACCAATAGAATCAACCAGAACCTGTGTCCAGCAACGACACCTCAAAACTATCACAAATCTCATATATCCATGTCATAGTATCTCTGGCCTCAGCCATCCGGCTGACCCAGCTCAATATCAAAATCTCATCATCTCGCGGCCACGGTCGGTATCCTCTGGATATCCGCCGTGCCAAACAGTCACCGGTAGGTAATCCGTCCCCTGCCAGGCTCAACGTCAACACCACATTCATCTTGCCCCGGGGTACCATACCGGGCCCACCATGTACCCGTGACGGTTCCTCCACTCCTCGACACGGATCTCGAAAACCACAGCAAACTCATGGTGGACGACACTTTACATCACTAGAAAACCGCAATTACATATTTTAAAAACATAATAAGTTTAGAAATTTTGCGGCTTTCCCCCGAAATCCAGAAATATCATAAAATCTCAAGAAATCTTCATAAGTGCATATATCAATGGTGATGAATGCATATGGTATCAATAATTAAGCTACGATGTATGATTAATAGACTAGGCATGAACAAATAATATGATGAGGTACATGCACATGAATAGCAATCCTACGATTTCATTTTAAGGAGTTAAAGGCAATAGCACAGGTTTAAGCATCAATTAGTAAAAGGTTTCAAATTATAGGTTATCTAGTGTGGTGGCATGGCAATTACCTGGGCGTGTGTGTAAGCATGAATAGTGCTCGTGCTGCATATAAAAACCCTGGCAATGGTGCAGGTTGCCTATAAAATGGTTTCGTATATGTATGTCAATATAGGGCATGAATGTAGCAAATAATCATACAAGTATTACACCCCTAATTACTAACATTACTAAGAATCTTTTTAAGGTACTAAAACTATCGGGCGGCTTGCGCCATCCAACGATAGTCCCCCGTAGATGTTACATCTACTCACCGGAATCCCTAGCTAGTCACGTCCAATTACCGCTTTCCCCTTTCGTGCCGCGTCTGACGTCTCCGCGACCGAACCTGGAATTTACATCAATACAAACATAAGGTTACAAATCAAGAACGACGCAATTCCCTAACGAAAATACCAACGTTCACTAGCTAGGTACAACGTGCACAAGGTGCGCGGAACACACGCGAAAATCGCAAAAACTGCAAAAATCGTCGATTTGGTCGCCCGGCAAAACTAAAACCCGATTACTCAAAAATCCGCACTCACGCATCCTAAAAGTCATAGGATAAGCCAACAATATAATCTAGATATCGCAATTAATTCGCCACAATAATATAATAAAAACCTAGTAAGCTAGAAGTTTGCAAATTTGGTGCAAATATCGACAATTAGCGACAAAATTAACACAATCCAACACAACAATCCAAACTAACCCACTAGCTAGCCATTACACTAATTTTAAACCATTAACTATGCATCAAACCATAATTCCAACACAAACCCTTTCTTGATTTTCATAAATAGCAATTTCAACCCAAAACTAAACATGACAATACCAAATTAACACTAATTTGAAGCCCACACAAACAAAGTAACCTCATTAACCTAGATTAGCAAACAACTAGATAGCTAATTAGCTTTAATTAACTAAATAATGGTTTCAAGAAACCCTAGTTAACTCAACCATTAACTTTAAACAACACTAGAATGAAAATAGCACTAAATTAACACTAAACAACTAGATTAAAGAATTCTAACCATATTAACTTAAAAGAGTAGAAATTATACCTCAAATTTATGCATCTAGCAAGAAGAAAGTTGCTTCAATTGATGGCCTCATAGCATCATGATCCAAGCAAGGGAGGTGAAGGAAAAAGGGATGAAGAATGGGGTTTAATTTTTGAGTTTTTGCTTGAAATTTGGAGCAAACTTTGAAGAATTTTTTGAAGAAAATGTAAAGAACAAAGAGATGAAGGGGACTGCTGTAATTTCGGCCAGAACAAGGGAAGGGGATGGTGTGAGGTGTGTGGGAAAAGTCTTGGTCAACTCCTACAAACCCACAAAAGACCAAACCTAATAAAAAAAATCCAAAATCCTTAAAAAAAACACCTCTTTTCTACACAAAATGAAGTCAAAGAGGCAACCAATTTTTTTTTCTTGGGTTGCTTGAAATGGGCCGGCCTATGGCTGAGGGAAGAGAGGGAGGGGTTTTACAAAAGAATTTTTGTGCAAAAAGACCCCCTACAAGTCAAAAATTGCAAGTTTAAGCTTAAATTCAATAATTTTCGTTTTCTATAATAAAAATTAGTTAAAAATCAAAATAAAATACTGAAAATTTATGTTACAACTAGATTCTAATTAACATAATTTTAAAGATTAAAATTAGCCCAGAAAAATTTGTATTTATCGCTAATTTAATGTATTTTCTTACCGGCTTAAAATAATATTAAAAAATTGAAAAATAGGGAAATTTTTTTAAATGACCAAAATTTAATAAGTAACTCATTAGCTACTAAAAACAATCAATTACCTATCCATTTTAGGTATAACTAGTCCTAAACTGCAAAATAACAAAAAAGACGGTTTTCGGAAAAATACCGAATTTTCACCGATTTTCAGGAAAACACCAAAACGACTTTTCAAGGCGCTACAATCTTCCCCCCTTAAAGAAATTCGGTCCCCGAATTTAAAAAAAATAACTACGCGTACCTTCAAAGAGATGGGGATATTTCTTCCTCATCTCGCCCTCGGTCTCCCAGGTAACCTCCTCGCTGCTCGGGCTACGCCAAAGGACCTTGACGGTTGGTATAATCTTCGATCTTAACTTCTTCACCTACCGATCCAGGATGGCCACCGGCTGCTCTGCAAAAGAAAGGTCGCGCTCTAGCTGGACTGTCGGGTGCTGAATCGCATGCGAAGGGTCGTGAAGGTACTTGCGGAGCATCGAAACATGGAAGACGGGGTGAACATCGGGAAAGCTGGGTGGAAGAGCCAAACGATATGCAACAGCGCCGACACACTCGAGGATCTCGAAGGGACCTACAAATCTAGGGCTAAGCTTCCCCTTTCGCCTAAAACGCATCACGCCCTTCATCGGAGAGACCCTCAGAAAAACATGATCGCCAACTGCGAACTCTAACCTGCGACGGCGCCTGTCTGCATATAATTTCTGCCTTCTCTGAGCCGCTCTCATCCGGTCTCGGATCAACTGTATCTTCGCTGTCGTCTCCTCAACAAGTTGCGGCCCCAGTTTACTGCTCTCGCTGAGCTCTGTCCAACAAACGGGCGATCTGCATCTCCTCCCATACAATGCCTCGAAAGGTGCCATCTGAATAGTATCCTGGAAGCTGTTGTTGTAGGAGAACTCCACTAGAGGTAAATGACGATCCCAGCTACCGCCGAAGTCTAAAACGCACGCTCTGAGCATGTCCTCGAGAGTCTGAATGGTCCGCTCTGACTGTCCGTCGGTCTGCGGATGAAACGCTGTGCTGAAGCTCAAACGAGTGCTCAAAGCCTCCTGAAGTCTCTGCCATAGTCGGCTGGTGAACTTGGTGCCTCGATCTGACACAATACAAGTCGGTACGCCATGTAGTCGCACGATCTCGTCAATGTAGAGCTGAGCATACTGAGCGAAGCTGAAAGTGGTCTTCACTGGTAGGAAGTGAGCCGCTTTCGTCAATCTATCCACGATCACCCAGATGGAGTCGTACCCTCGACTGGTCCTGGGTAGACCCACAACGAAGTCCATCGAAATCTGCTCCCATTTCCACTCCGGAATGGGTAACGGCTGTAGCTCTCCTGCGGGCCTCTGGTGCTCGGCCTTGACTTGCTGGCAAGTCAGGCATCTCGATACAAACTCCGCAATGTCCCTCTTCATCCCGTCCCACCAGTAGGTCTCTCTCATATCATGGTACATCTTAGTGGAACCGGGGTGGACACTATACACTGATCGGTGTGCCTCCTCAAGAATGTCGCGCCGCAATCCATCAGCATCTGGTACGTACAGTCTAGATCCATAGCGTAAAATCCCCTGATCATCAATCACGAACTCAGAAAATCTGCCCTGTCCCATCTGTGCCATGATCTCTGAGCAACGGTCGTCACTGCGCTGTGCCTCCTATATACGGTCAAGCAACTGTGGGCGTGCACGAACATGCGCGAGCTGTCCCCCTGTCTGAGTGAACTCGAACTCAACTCGGCTGTCGCATAACATCTACCAATCTACTGACGACTGCCTCTGCACTGCGTGCAAAAAGGATAGACTACCCCCGGGCCTCCTACTCAACGCATCTGCCACTACATTCGCCTTGCATGGGTGATATAAGATCTCGCAGTCGTAGTCTTTCACCAACTCCATCCAACGACGCTGTTTGAGATTCAGGTCTCGCTGCTGAAATATGTACTTTAAGCTCTTGTGATCGGTGAATATCTGACACGACTAGCCGTATAGGTAATGTCGCCTAATCTTCAGTGCAAAGACCACTGCAGCCATCTCCAAATCGTGAGTAGGGTAGTTCTGTTCGTGCTTCTTCAACTGCCGAGAAGCATAAGCGATCACCCGGCCATGCTGCATCAATACGCATCCTAACCCCACTCGCGAAGCATCACAGTAGACCACAAATCCGCCTGATCCCGAAGGCAAAGATAATACCGGCGCCGTAGTCAAACAAGTCCGTAGCTGCTGAAAACTGCGCTCGCACTCCTCTGTCCAAACGAAAGGAACTCCCTTCCGGGTCAAACCGGTCAAAGGTGCAGCTATACGGGAGAAGTCCTGAACAAAACGCCTGTAGTAGCCTGCCAGGCCTAGAAAACTACGGATCTCAGTAATCGATGTAGGTCAGGGCCACTGCTGAACAGCCTCAATCTTCTTCGGGTCCACACATATGCCGTCTCTCGTAACCACGTGACCCAAGAATCCGACGTTGTCCAGCCAGAAAGCACACTTGGAGAACTTTGCGAACAACTGGTGCTCCCTCAGAGTCTATAATGTAATCTGCAAGTGCTGCTCGTGCTCCTCTCTGCTCCGGGAGTACACCAAGATATCGTCGATAAACACGATGATGAACAAGTCAAGATACGGCCTGAATGTACGGTTCATCAAATCCATGAATGCTGCTGGGGCGTTGGTGAGTCCGAACGACATCACCAAAAACTCGTAGTGGCCGTAGCGCGTGCGAAAAGCTGTCCTCGGTATATCCTCCTGTCGAACTCACAGCTGATGGTATCCTGATCGCAAGTCGATCCTCGAAAAATACCCCGCACCCTGAAGCTGGTCGAACAAATCATCAATGCGTGGCAACGGATATCTGTTCCGAACGGTAACTTTGTTCAGCTGGCGGTAGTCGATACATAAGCGCAAACTTCCATCCTTCTTCTTGACAAACAGGACCGGAGCACCCTACGGAGAAACACTAGGTCGAATAAGCCCCTTATCTAACAAATCCTGCAACTGATCCTTCAGCTCTCGAAGCTCTGCCGGGGCCATCCGATAAGGCGGTATAGAAATAGGCCCCGAGCCGGAAATCAAATCAATGCAGAACTCAACATCGCGCTCAGGCGGTAGCCCAGGTAGCTCATCAGGGAAAACATCAGGGAACTCACAAACAACCGGGACCCGGTCCAACGGAACCTCTGCAGCTCGAGTATCACAAATAAATGCTAAGAATCCCTGACATCCCTTCCGCAAGAGCTGACCAGCGCGAAGAGACGAAATCAAGCTGGGAAGGGTGACGCTGCGGTCTCCCTGAATAACAAGGACTGGCTCTCCCGGAAAGCTAAATCTGACTGCCTTCTCACGGCAGTCCACCGAGGCATAACAAGTGGCTAGCCAATCCATGCCCAGAAGCACATCAAAGTCCAACATATCGAGGAGAATCAAATCAACCGATGACTCCCTCTCCCGGATACGAACGGAACACAAACGAAATACAAAACGAGCGACAAACGACTCGCCTACCGGAGTAACAACAACAAGCGGATGATCTAACGACGACGAATCACGGCCCAACATCGGTGCAAAGTGTGCAGAGACGTACGAATGTGTGGAACCTGGGTCAAATAATACCCGTGCGTCGAAAGAGCAAACTGGCAAGGTACCTGTCACAACGGCATTGGATGCCTGCGCATCCTGCAGTGTCAAAGCAAATACTCGGGCCTGTCCTCCACCGATAGCGGGCTGACCTCGACCTCGGCCTCTGCCTCCTCGTCCTCTCTGAACAGGACCGCCGCGTCCACGGCCTCTGGGTGCACCTAACTGGCGTGGAGCATCGCCGGTGGTAGGAAGTAGGGCTCTCTGAGGAGGGGTGGTGATGGTGGTAGGGTCACATGCGGAACTGTCGCTGCTCCCTGTCGTCTCGCCGGACAGTCTCTGACAAGATGGTGCGGACTCCCGCACCCAAAACATCCTGGCGACGGCTGCTGTCCCTGGGAATATGAACCATATAACTGTCCCCGCCCAAATCCTCTGCTAGGCCTATCTCTCAGAAAGAATCTGGCGCGCTGCCTCTGAGACGGTACATCGGTGCGAATCCTCTTCGGCCCAGAAACGGCCGAAGTCTGTGATATGCGTGCCTCCATCCGCAATGCCGTATCCATAGCAGCTGAATAAGTGTCGTAGTGCTGGGCGCCAATGGCAAGATATAGCTGGGCATCAAGTCCCTGTACGAACCTCTTCACCATCTTCTCTTCGGTATCCACCAAATACGGAGCATATCGGGATAACTGTGTAAACTGGATATCATACTCAGACACCGTCATCCCAGGTGTCTTGACTAAGGCCTCGAAGCTATGAGCTCTGGCGTCACGAACACTCTCTGGGAGGAAACGAGCTAGAAAGACCGCTGTAAACTCAGCCCAAGTCATAGGCGGTAGACCTGCAGCTCGACCTCTCAAGACTGACTCCCACCATATCTGCGCAAGACCCTCTAGTCGGAAACTCGCAAGCTCTACCCATCGATCATCCGAACATCTCAGCGAACGGCAGATCCTGGCTAAACTGTCAAGGAACGTCTGAGGGTCCTCCACTGCCTCGGTGCAGGTGAATACTGGAGGTCTCAGCCTCATGAAATCCTGTAGTGATCCGACTAGCTCAAGTTACATTTAGATGCATATTTAAATTAGTTTGAATTTACATCTTGTGAAACTTGCCAGTCATGTCACAAAGATAAGATGACCATAGCTCTGTTTATTGGAAACAGAAAAAGAGTTAATGAACTCTTGGGATTGATACATGATGATGTATGAGGTCCCCTGTCTACACATGCCACGACTGGTTCTTTATACTTCAGAAGTAGAGAACCAAAACGGGTATAAGTATTATGTCCTTTGATGTGATCAGGGAGGATGTCACGACCCGCAAGGTACGGAACGTGACTGGCACTTAAGTTTACGAAACGTCTCAAGACGTCCGTAAAATAAGTAAGCCAAAGCCCAGAAACCAAAACCAAATAAGCAAAAGAGTGAAGAAAACCCAATCAATTGAAAGCGAGTTTATCAAATAAGTCATGTAAAACCCTTTTTAAAAACGATACCAATTTTTCCGAAAATTTTGGCAGAGTCTCCTTTGTAAATACTGGCCCCCAAAATGGGTACAACAAGAATATATATGAATCCAACAAATATGGCATCCCTAAGCGGGAGCTAGCTCTTCGCCACAAGACGGTCACAAATCCCACGCAATAAAAAACAACAACATGCAAAATAATCATAAGGAAGCATGAGAAAAACAGCATGTCGACTCAAGTGAGCTCGACCCCCAAAATACAGCATAAAAAGTCCACAAACCTCACAGTCTCATCTCTAGGTCAATATACAACAATACTGGTAGATACAGTAGATGGAGTACACTAGATACAAAGAATATACAAGGTGGTGCAAAAATAATCATATAACCCACCTAAGAGCAAAACCTCGAGTCCAGGCAAAAGAGGCAAAAGAAGCAAGTGCACCCGCCGCTACTGTACTGACGGAGCGGACCTGAAAAAGGCTGTGGCACAACGGGGGTGAGTTGCCAACTCGTGAGTAATAAATAACATCTACACAGGCTATCGAATGCATGCACACAAGCATCATAGCATCTAAATACAGGTAAGGCAGGACATAATGGCAAGTATGTATACAATATGAATATACTAGAAGTTATGAATGCAATGCAAATCAACTCGTGATCTGAATGTGTAAGTATAAGAAATCATGTTTTTCCCTTTAAGAATCTCTTTTGAAATACCAGCACAATACCAATAGAATCAACCAGAACCTGTGTCCAGCAACGACACCTCAAAACTATCACAAATCTCATATATCTATGTCATAGTATCTCTGGCCTCAGCCATCCGGCTGACCCAGCTCAATATCAAAATCTCATCATCTCGCGGCCACGGTCGGTATCCTCTGGATATCCGCCGTGCCAAACAGTCACCGGTCGGTAATCCGTCCCCTGCCAGGCTCAACGTCAACACCACATTCATCTTGCCCCGGGGTACCATATCGAGCCCACCATGTACCCGTGACGGTTCCTCCACTCCTCGACACGGATCTCGAAAACCACAGCAAACTCATGGTGGACGACACTTTACATCACTAGAAAACCGCAATTACATATTTTAAAAACATAATAAGTTTAGAAATTTTGCGGCTTTCCCCCGAAATCCAGAAATATCATAAAATCTCAAGAAATCCTCATAAGTGCATATATCAATGGTGATGAATGCATATGGTATCAATAATTAAGCTACGATGTATGATTAATAGACTAGGCATGAACAAATAATATGATGAGGTACATGCACATGAATAGCAATCCTACGATTTCATTTTAAGGAGTTAAAGGCAATAGCACAGGTTTAAGCATCAATTAGTAAAAGGTTTCAAATTGTAGGTTATCTAGTGTGGTGGCATGGCAATTACCAGGGCGTGTGTGTAAGCATGAATAGTGCTCGTGCTGCATATAAAAACCCTGGCAATGGTGCAGGTGTCCTATAAAATGGTTTCGTATATGTATGTCAATATAGGGCATGAATGTAGCAAATAATCATACAAGTATTACACCCCTAATTACTAACATTACTAAGAATCTTTTTAAGGTACTAAAACTATCGGGCTGCTTGCGCCATCCAACGATAGTCCCCCGTAGATGTTACATCTACTCACCGGAATCCCTAGCTAGTCACGTCCAATCACCGCTTTCCCCTTTCGTGCCGCGTCTGACGTCTCCGCGACCGAACCTGGAATTTACATCAATACAAACATAAGGTTACAAATCAAGAACGACGCAATTCCCTAACGAAAATACCAACGTTCACTAGCTAGGTACAACGTGCACAAGGTGCGCGGAACACACGCGAAAATCGCAAAAACTGCAAAAATCGTCGATTTGGTCGCCCGGCAAAACTAAAACCCGATTACTCAAAAATCCGCACTCACGCATCCTAAAATTCATAGGATAAGCCAACAATATAATCTAGATATCGTAATTAATTCGCCACAATAATATAATAAAAACCTAGTAAGCTAGAAGTTTGCAAATTTGGTGCAAACATCGACAATTAGCGACAAAATTAACACAATCCAACACAACAATCCAAACTAACCTACTAGCTAGCCATTACACTAATTTTAAACCATTAACTATGCATCAAACCATAATTCCAACACAAACCCTTTCTTGATTTTCATAAATAGCAATTTCAACCCAAAACTAAACATGACAATACCAAATTAACACTAATTTGAAGCCCACACAAATAAAGTAACCTCATTAACCTAGATTAGCAAACAACTAGATAGCTAATTAGCTTTAATTAACTAAATAATGGTTTCAAGAAACCCTAGTTAACTCAACCATTAACTTTAAACAACACTAGAATGAAAATAGCACTAAATTAACACTAAACAACTAGATTAAAGAATTCTAACCATATTAACTTAAAAGAGTAGAAATTATACCTCAAATCTATGGATCTAGCAAGAAGAAAGTTGCTTCAATTGATGGCCTCATAGCATCATGATCCAAGCAAGAGAGGTGAAGGAAAAAAGGATGGAGAATGGGGTTTAATTTGTGAGTTTTTGCTTGAAATTTGGAGCAAACTTTGAAGAATTTTTTGAAGAAAATGTAAAGAACAAAGAGATGAAGGGGGCTGCTGGAATTTCGGCCAGAACAAGGGAAGGGGATGGTGTGGGGTGTGTGGGAAAAGTCTTGGTAAACTCCTACCAACCCACAAAAGACCATACCTAATAAAAAAATCCAAAATCCTTAAAAAAACACCTCTTTTCTACACAAAATGAAGTCAAAGAGGCAACCATTTTTTTTTTCTTGGGTTGCTGGAAATGGGCCGGCCTAGGGCTGAGGAAAGAGAGGGAGGGGTTTTACCAAAGAATTTTTGTGCAAAAAGACCCCCTACAAGTCAAAAATTGCAAGTTTAAGCTTAAATTCAATAATTTTCGTTTTCTATAATAAAAATTAGTTAAAAATCAAAATAAAATACTAAAAATTTATGTTACAACTAGATTCTAATTAACATAATTTTAAAGATTAAAATTAGCCCAGAAAAATTTGTATTTATCGCTAATTTAATATATTTTCTTACCGGCTTAAAATAATATTAAAAAATTGAAAAATAGGGAAAAAATTTTAAATGATCAAAATTTAATAACTCATTAGCTACTAAAAACAAGCAATTACCTATCCATTTTAGGTATAACTAGTCCTAAACTGCAAAATAACAAAAAAGACGGTTTTCGGAAAAATACCGAATTTTCACCGATTTTCAGGAAAACACCAAAACGACTTTTCAAGGCGCTACAGAGGAGAATACTTGAGCACGGGATTCCTGGACTTTTCTAAAGGAGAATGAGATTCTCTCTCCGCATTACTCTTCCGCATACACCACAGCATGTCGGTGTATCGGGGCGGAGCAATCGCACCCTATATGATATGGTGTGCTCTATGATGAGTACTATTGAGTTGCCTATTTCCTTTTGGGGGTTATGCACTTGTGAAGTTGCATATATATTGAATAAGGTTTCAATCAAATCAGATGCCTACCACTCCATATGTAATATAGTATGGGAAGAGCCCATCTATTAAAAATGTTAAGATTTGGGGTTGTCCGGCCTATGTCTAAAAGCAAAATCCGGACAAGCTCGAGGCAAGGTCAGTTCTGTGGAAGTTTGTTGGATATCCCAAGCATTCGTAAGGGAATATCCTCTATCAAACTGGGGAACAAAAGATGTTTTGTTTTCTCGGCATGCCACCTTTTGGAAAGGGAATTTCTTGTGAAGAATTAGTGGTCATAAGGTAGAACTGGAAGGAGTTCCAGCTATACAAACTGCAACTGATGATTTGGTAAACCCGAAGGATTCAATAGTTTCTAACGAACTTCAGCCTCTCTGCCGATCTAGTATGGTTCCTCACCCACCTAAGAGATACTTCGGTTTCTCTATGACAGTGGGAGCGAGGATTGCATCATGAGATGATGACCCAACTAGTTTCGATCAGGCCATCACGAGTGAGACTCTGTAAGAATGGCTGGATGCTCAGCGATCTGACATGGAATCCTTATACACCAACAAAGTATGGACTTTGGTTGCTTTATCTGAAGGGTTAAATCCCCATCAGGAGCAAGTATATCTTGAGAAGATTACTTGGTGTACATGGAAAAGTTGATACTTTCAAAGCTATGCTTAAGTCCATCCAGATCCTACTTGCCACGGCTACATACCATGACTACGATATCTGGCGGTTGGGTGTCGTGACTGCTTTTCTAAATAATTATTTAGAAGAGAACGTCTATAAGTACACAGCCAGAGGGCATCGTAGACAGTGGGAGCAGCGGAAACGTATGCAAGTTGCTTTATAGATTAAAGAAGGCATCGCGGAGTTGGAACGTCTGTTTTGATGTGATAGTCAAAGAGTTTGACTTCATCAAAATAGTAGATGAACCTTGTATATACAAAAAGGTAGTAGAGAGTATGGTGGTGATCCTCGTATTGTACGTGGATGACATACTCTTGATAGAGAAAGAGTTTCCTATGCTACGCACGGTCAATCTCCTCTTATCACAAGGATTCTCCATATAAGGATCAAAGTGATACCTCATAAATCCTAGGTTTTATATCTATGAGATAGATCTAATTGGATGTTACGATTCTCACTAGTTGTTGTGAGATTGCATCAATCGATCCTGGGAAAATCACTGGAATGGTTCCAGGGTGGTACGGTCGACTGAGTGTCAGTCACAGGCATTGTCTTTACCCTCAGTGGAGGGACGGTATGTTGGAAGAGTTCCAAGCTAGATACCGTGACATACTAGACGATAAAGGCAGGATAAATCACTACCAAGGATGCTACCAAAGAAATAGTCTGGATGTACACTAGTTCATGAGATGAACTTCGTTCCTACCATTGTGTGACAATGGAGTTTTGGCTTTTTCCAAGGAAACCCCGTCCCATCTGTGATCCAGACATATTCTAAGGCAGTATCACCTGATCATGGAGATGGTTGATCACCAGGGAGATCAAGGTTAGGACAGTAGACACAGAGGACAACAGCGCGGATCCACTCACAAAGGCCTATTTCCCAGTAGAGACTTTTATGGCATGGTTGAGTATGAGATACTTCAACCACAGCTGATTGTTGGGTATGCGATACCACAACAGATGGCCCTAGTGAAAGTGGGAGATTGTTAGTTATATGTATACCCTAGAGGCCATTACTGTACATACGATGCATATTGTAGTGGATGCTTGGACATATATAGGTAGGACTTTCTTACTCGACATGATAGTATGCTATCTGGTTGCTCTTTATCTTAACATGTACTCTTATTGTCTCTATGTTACATGTTGATAAAGCCCTTAGGATGAGTACTTGACTACCAGGACCATGATGCAGATCATACTAGTGGGGACAGAGTAGTCGCTAAGTACATCCTTCAAAAGTTCCTAGTCGTGGGAGTAACGAGACAGGGCATCGATGTTGGATATAGTGCCCTCAGAGTCAATTATTGGATCACAGGCGCGTGATTGCAATGATTGAGGGAGGACCTATACCGGCAGGACAGTCTTACTCAAGATGATAGTATGCTATCTGGTTTATCTTTATTATCGTGTACATACTTTAGGTGACATTACAGGTCACTATTGCACGTTGATAGAGCCCATAGGATTCTTTCTTGACGGCCAGCAGTATGATGGCGATCATATACGTGGGAGATGGGGTCTATAAGCACATCCTTAAAAGGTCCCTAGCCGTGGGTGTTTTCGAGACTGAGCATCGATACTCTATTAGTAGACTAGTGTATACAGTCGAGACCCCGAAGAGGGGCGGTGACCAGTCTCACAAGCCATTGGTGTCAGTTGGTTCACCTAAGATGTATACAGGTGCTCATTGGGTTATGAGTACACCGGACAGGACTCGCCGGGAACATGCTAGTTGGTATTATACCTGACGTTAGATAGCAGTTCCCTTGTGACATGTGTACAGGTTAGTTCATCGACCTGAGATCGTCATTTGTCTTGTGTGAGTTCCCACCGTGCTTTGATTACTACCCTACCACGGCTCAAAGGAGTCATGCAAACAGGTTTTAGTTGGGTAAAGTCCCGAGCCATATGGAGGTAGTGAGCGGATTGGCAGGGGTTTCGTCTCTCCCGGTATTGGGGGTGAGATCGCGCTGTGTCTAGGAGAGCCATTACACGAAGTCCTTGGCCAAGGTAGGAGATTTACAGGTAGCTATTCCAGTAGTATCTCAGGGTGTTCTGGGCTACACTCCGACACGACTTGTACCGCTTTTGGGGGTCTGACTTTTACCAACCCCCTAGGCCCGACATGAGATGCTCATAGATGAACGGACCAGACTGTAAGGATATTGTCACTGACAGGCTCAGTAGGGTGTCAGGATGAGTTCGCTCATCGACCTCCCTTTTGGTCAACACCTGGTAGTCCGTTACGTACGGCTAGTACCACTGAAGTGCTAGTGGTTAAATCCACAACCAAAGTATTGACGAGTCTTTAGAGTCCCCCACAGATAGTTTCTCAAGTTTCGGGCGAAACGTTGTAGAGGCCGTATGATATATGTCAGGGTTAGATCGTATACGTGTAGTAGTGCACAGATCATGATCGGGCAGATCATACTAGTGGGCTTTGGTTTGAGACGGATCCTAGTATTAGATTTGTTGGATTACTTTGGTCTCATCGCATTCGCATTCGGTCGGAATGCGGATGCAGGTATGTATATACAGGTGACGGGTATCCTTGTGATCCGTCACGAGTTTATTTTAGATGTTGTCGTATCTTTTTTTTGTTGTAAACATTTGGGTTAATGTTTACAAATGGAAATAATGAGCTAAAAGTCATGATTAAGAGCATTAATTGTGACACATGCATAAGTGGTGACTCATGGTCTCTTTCTTTGTGCATGTGTCATATTATTGATTGATTAGAGTGTTGATATGATAAGAAGAGAGAGAGAGGGCAGCCAAAGGGGATGTTGGCTCTTGTATTATTCTTGATCTCACTCTCTCATTTTATCATACAACATAAGAAAGAAAAGGCTCCTCTTCTTCTTCTTCCTCTACCTCACCATTTCCATTAATGGCATCATCTTCAACCTCCATCAATACACTCTCATGTGTTGAGAATCAATGGATGCTTGAGACAAAGTGATCACGCATATTCTCTACATCACCTTGGACACGTCGGCTAGCAAACTTCGTGTCCGAGTTGCTTCGGACGAAACGGGAGCCCGTAAATGGATTCAAAGATGTGGTGCCCTTTCCGACGAGGAGACCGGAGATCGGTGATGCCGAGAGGAGCTTGTGTTTGTGGCCGAAGACTGAAGGACACGGATCGATCGGTATAGCTTTTCTAACCCTTCTCTAGTTTGCTAGTTATAGGTTAATGGTTCGATCTGGGATTAAAGTCTGCGATAGCACCGGTTTCAAGTTTAAGAAAAGTTTTCGTTTCCGCATTTTGGCCTCGGACAGACAGCTGGGGCGCTACCGTAGACTTACTTGGTATCAAAGCTACGCCATTAACCTTTACTAGCTTGCTCTAACGTGTTTAAAACATCGATCGAACGAAATTTCCGAAACCGCGATTCCATTCACGAAGTTTCTGTCGAATTTTTTTTGTGGTCTAAAAATTATTTTGGGTACGTCAGAAAATCAGGCAGGCTTTTGTAAGACCACTGTAGAAATTTGGATGTGCAACTCCACCATAGCGCCGCAGAACCGCGGCATTACCCATGTTTTGGTCGCGGTTCCGCCGCACAACTGTAGCTTTAGTGCACCAGTTTTTCTACAGTGGTCTCTGACTTGGAATTGGGGTTTCTGGTTTTTTTAGTTTTGGCCCAGATTCTTTTGAAGTGCTACAGTTGTACTTGGGGCCCACTTCAGGATATTTTGTCGATCGAAAATTTAAATATGTTAGTTTATAGTACTTGCATTATATCTGCGACCGTGAATGTCTTTTGATCGGTAAATGTTGTCTAATTGCTATAGCCCTTTTAAACGGATTTGCGAACGTGACATTCACGTTGATGTTCTGTGTTTTGCTGTGATATTGCGTATTTGTCGTGGTGGATAGCCTGGATGCAATGGTAGTACAGTTTGGTTGTATTTGTATATTTGATATTGCGGATCGAGCGTCCGACATGTGGACTGCCGTCACTGCCTGTTTGTATATTATTCTTTTGGGGCACGACCAGATTGAGGTCGATGTACCCGTTGTATATATTTTACTTTCTGTACTAGGATTACCCAACGGTGGGGAGCATGGATAGCCGGGTTCTAGAGGGCGACGAGCCCGCATCTCATGGCTTTGAGACGGAGGGGGCTTCACTCTAGAATTGGCGGGCTATTCGCCGCACTCGTAGTGGGTATAGGTTGACCCAAGGAGGGGTGCTCAAGTTACCGAATTCCGTGAAGTGCTGGGTGGTCCATTCACTTTGCTGAAGGGGGATGCCTCGCTTCAGGTTTTGGCGGGTAACTTGCCGCACCCGTAGGGATCTAGGATCTCATTGGACAGGCTATCCACATGACCAGGGGAACGTCGGGTTTCAGTAGCGGCTCTATGAAACCCGGGGATCCCAGATTATCTGTATTGTTCTGTGATGCTTATTACATTTCTATGATGTTGCATTTATCATGCCATGAGCGATTATTATATATTGATATATATACTAGTAGATGTTGTATATGTTTTACACCCGTGCTAGTCCAGTCCCCGCTCTGTCGTTAGTTAAGTAACCTAACGGGTGATGACGGGACCAAGTGGCGAATGTGGATGGCATATACGTACATCATATTTTCTTTCTTTTGTGGTGTGATTAATTGATGGGACTGCATTGATTCGGATCAATGCAAGCTATACAAACCTATTCTGAAGTTGTTGGAACATTTTTCAAAAAGCTGTTATTGCAAGGACGTTTTCTTTTGTTTTGCACAGTGGTATTTGGTTATGAATATCCAGCACCTCAGTCGACGAGGCAAGGGCCGAGATCCCTTCACCGGGAGTGACCGCTTGGACAGAAGTTTGCGTCAGGATAATAACTTCACTATAGCCGATTGCCTTTTTGCTTTGCATCGTGGTATTCAATTGGAATATCCTGGTCCTCATTCTACGGGGAAAGAGCCGAGATCCCTTCACCTGGAATGACCTCTTTAGCAAAGGTGTTCGCCACTATATTTTTATAAAAAGCTATCTGGTTCCTTCAACGATATCAAGTTCATTACGTTAAAGGTTTTTCGCCGAAAACCATTCGTAGCCCTCCGTCATTTCAGACGGGTAGCACTTAGTATTCATGCTATGTTTGTTGGCCAAACTCAAGGCATAGTGTATGGTAGCTATTTGTTACTTTTCTGTTGCATAGATAGATGCGTTGTTTTGGGACAGTCGTACTGCTTTGTTGGCCAAAGTCAAGGGTAGGTACGGGTAGGTTCAAATTTACCTGGATAATGACAGGTAGAATTTGACATGTGACTTATGATTTGTTCTCCAAACAAGGTCATAAGAGCATGGGGTAAAAATCACATCGGGAGTTTCTAAAGAAACTGAAACTTGCCAGATATGCGCATATGTTCTGGAGTGTGATAACGTGAGAGGATTCCATCACGTTATCATGCGATGATAGTTGGATCCCAATTCCCACTGATGAGTTGGTTTACTCCTCGGGTGATCCCGACTAATTCTTTTTTCAGGTTTGGAGGAGAATTTGAGGTTTCAGTGGGAGGTTTCCTGATTAGATAAATTGATAACCATTCTGATCTAGGTTAGAGTGCACGCAAAGTGTTTCTTTTCTCTCTCTCTCTTGGCAGTGACCATGGCCCGACCCTAGACTATGACTCAGTGACCAAGTTAACCGAACCTTCTTAAACACTGGCTTTTGGATTGTCAGAGTTGCATACCTCATTGTCACTCCTACTTTTACCCTTTTCTCCATAACATCCCGTATTACTACGAACATCCACTTCCATTGGATAAAACCATCGTATGGTTATATACGAACTCGAAGGAACTTGTTCCATATTCGAGTATGGTTTCTGGTTCTGGAGAAAATGAATGTGACTATTCAGTTGCCTTTTCCTTTTACCTTCTCTCAGGTTGCGAGTGCTCCTTGGATTAGGACAGTACACCTATTACGCTAATTGGATAGTCTTCTTCCAAACCATAGGCAGGCGTTGAACGGTGGGGAATGAAGAAAACCAATTAGCCTAACGATGGTGTACAGAAAGTAATAAGTTAAGACAAATAAAGGGATTAGAAAGAGGGCAAAGTAAACTGCGACTACTATTCACGACCAAACCAAGTATTTCATCGCCACTCCTACTTCACCTTTGTATTTCTCCAGGACACTCTGTATCACTACGAAGATCCACAGTTATTTGGATACTCCATCGTATGGTTATATACAAACTCGAAGGAACTTGTTCCAGTTCGGGGATGGATTCTGGTTCAGGAGAAATAGGAATAAGGTTTTATTCAGTTGTCTTTTATCTTTACCTTCTATCGGGTTGCGAGTGCTCCTAGGATTAGGAGAGTACACCCATTATGCTTATTGGATAGTCTTCTTCCAAACCATAGGCTGGTGTCGAACGGTAGGGAAGGAAGAAAACCATTTAGCCTAAGAGGGTGTACAGAAGGTAATGACTAAAGACATATAAAGGGATTTGGAGAGATGACAAAGAAATATACGGTTACAGTTGTGAATCTGATAATGGAAGAGGCATTAGTAGGAATACCCGGATACCCCTTCGAAACATTTACATGTTTCAGTTTCACTGTGTATTGTTAAAAGAAAACTGATTTCCCAATTAGAACTTGCTCCAGAGTATGTATTTACCAGGTTTGATTCTCACATCTGTATGGTGTTACAGATGATGAGTGGGAATAAGTTATTGGGAATTGGGTGATCCTCCTCATTATATCGGGATTCGTTTTAATTGGTGATATTTGAGGAAATCGCTTGGGTTGTTTGTCGGACAAAAAATATTTGGTTTTGAATATCCGTTGTTATGCACCAATTTAAAATTGATATATCTGTACGTTTATTTTTATAAAGTGAGATATAACTTTTTGAAATTATGTCTATGACATTTACCTATATCAGTGGATGGTTAGGTAAGGAGCATTAAACAGCGGTGTAATTCTTCTTAACCATAATTATATATGTGATATATGTTAATTGTATTATTTTATTTTGTCACAATAAATATTGTATATGTGATATATAATATTATAACATGTTATGGTTGCAAATGCAACATGTTTTGTGGAGTTTAAATGTGGTTAGGGTTTGGATTAGGGTTAAGCTTGCATGAAGTTTTGACTTTAACTTGTGATATTTTGTATAGATATTTCTTAACCCAACCCAAACCCTTTACCATAGTTAATTCTCTACATGGGTTAAGTCTTCATTCTTAATCCATGGTTGCATTCTAACCTCACACAATGATTTTAATTATTCATCACAAAGAGTTTTCTTCTTCTTCTTCTTCCTCTTGAAAAAGCTTTCTAGCTTTTTGACATGTGATGATAATTAGTTAGAAATTGAAAAAAAAGAGAGCTAAATTCCTACTTCATCATCCTCATCTATTCTAGCCACTTAGATTATGGTGTTTTCTTTTCTAATACTTGATTAGTGAAGCAAGAGCTTGGGTTTGAGTTTCTTCAAGGTAGATCATCTTAGTTATTGAAGATCGGAAGCAAGTTTGCTTCTTTCTCTTCATGGAGCCTCTCTAGACTCCAGGTACTTGATGATCGCAGCGAAGGGACCTCAACACGGAGCTTATGAAGTGAAGGAACGAACTACAAAGGTTGTAATCCCTAACTCTTAGAAGTAAAGTTGTTTACTTGCTATTTGTTTTGCCTAATCACTAGTCGAAGATCTTGCTTGGGTCGTTCGGCACATGAAAATTTTAATTTTGGCATGGTTGATGCCTTGTAGAACCTTGTTCTAGTGCCTAATAACCCTACAGGTTCCTAGGCAAAAGCCACAACTCCATTGTCACACAATGGTAGGAACGAAGTTCATCTCATGAACTTATATATCCAGACTGCCTCTTTGATAGTATCCTTGGTAACGATGTATCTAGCCTTCAATCATCTAGTTTGCCACGGTATCTATCTTGGAACTCTTCCAACATACCATCCTTCCACTAAGGGTAAAGACAATGCATGTGACTGACATTCAGTCGACCTTACCACCCTGGAAGCTTTCCAGTGATTTTCCCCAGGATCGATTGATACCATCTCACTACACCTAGTGAGAATCCTAACATCCAATTAGATTTATCTCATAGATCCAAAACCTAGGATTTAGGAGGTATCACATTGATCCTATATGGAGAATCCTTATGATAAGAGGAGATTGACCGAGCGTAGCATAGGAAACTCCTTCCCTATCATGAGTATGCCATCAACGTACTATACGAGGATCACCACAATACTCCCTACTACCTTTTTTGTATATACAAGGTTCATCTTCCATTTTGATGAAGTCAAACACTTTGACTACCACATCAAAACAGACGTTCCAACTCCGCGATGCCTGATTTATCCCATAAAATAACTTGCACACGTTTCCGCTGCTCCAACTGTCTACGAAGCCCTCTGGCTGTGTACTTATAGACGCTCTCTTCTAAATCACTATTTATAAAAGCAGTCATGACACCCAACCGCCAGATATCGTAGTCATGGTATGTAGCAATGGAAAGTAGGATCTGGATGGACTTAAGCATTGCTTTGAAAGTCTCAACTTTTCCATGTAGACCAAGTAATCTTCTTAAGATATACTTGCTCCTGATGGGGATTTAACCCTTCAGATTAAGAAACCAAAGTCCATACTTTGTTGGTGTATATGGATTCCATCTCAGATCGCTTAGCATCCAGCCATTCTTACAGAGTCCCCACTCTTGATGGCCTGCTCGAAAATAGTTGGGTCATCATCTCATGATGCAATCCTTGCTCCCACTGTCATAGAGAAAACTGAAGTATCTCTCAGATGGGTGAGGAACCCTACCAAATCGGCGGAGAGGCTGAGGTTCATTGGGAGCTATTTAATTCTCCGGTTCTACCAAATCATCAGCTGTAGTTTGTATAGCTGGAACTCCTTCCAGTTTACCTTATGACCACTAATTTCTTCACAAGAAATCCTTTTCTCCACAAGAAATCCTTTTCTCCAAAAGGTGGCATGCCGAAAAATAAAACACTTTTGTTTCTCGGATCGATAGAAGATATTCCTTTGCGAATGCTTGGAATATCCAATAAACATCCACAGAACTGACCTTGTCTCGAGTTTGTCCGGATTTTACTTTTGACATAGGCCGGACAACCCTAAATCATAACATTCTTAAGAGATAGGCTCTTCCCATACCATATCACATATGGAGTGGTAGGCACCTGATTTGATTTGAACCTTATTCAAAGGGTATGCAGCTTCACAAGTGCATAACACCCAAAAGGAAATAGGTAACTCAGTAGTACTCATCATAGAGCACACCATATCATATAGGGCGCGATTGCTCCGCACCGATACACCTACGTGCTGTGGTGAATACGGAGGAGTAATGCTGAGAGAGAATCTCATTCAACTTTAGAATAGTCCAGAAATTCCGTGCTCAAGTATTCTCCTCCCTGTTCTCATCATAGGACATAATACTTATACCTATTTTGGTTCTCTACTTCTGACTTATATTCATTGAATTTCTCAAAAGGTTCAGACTTGTGTTTCAACAAGAACATATGTCCGAATCTTGAGAGATAATCAGTGAATGTAATGAAGTACAAAGAATCAGTCCTGGCATGTGTAGACAGGGGACCTTACGTACATCATCATGTATCAATCCCAAGAGTTCACTAACTCTTTCTCTGTTTCCAATAAACGGAGCTATGGTCATTTTATCTATGTGACATGACCCGCAAGTAGTAAGTCCATGTCACGCACCCCATGAACTTGCGGGGAGGCGGAATATATGAAAAACGATTATCAAAGCTTCGTAACACGGACTTGAGCGCATGAATCGTATCTAAACCGTTACTAGCAAACTACGAAAGGTTTAACTACTCGGATTCGAAGTTATACCTCACGTTACTTGTCCTTCGGGTCTTCATCGCGGTGCTCCATTCCTCGTAGGCTCCTTGGAACATCGGCACCTCAACGGCCTCCTAGAATCAAAGATGATCCACCCGAGAGCTCCTACGCCAAGCTTTATCTCTAACTTGAGATAACTAGGTTGCTCAAAGTGCTAATCTAAGCTACCTAGGGGATATAGAGTGAGGTTATAGATGTATTAGTCTAGCTAACCCTTGATCTCAACACATGAGAGGTTATGGTTAGGGTTTCAAGAATGAGAGAGCTTGAGGAGAGAGAAGGTGGTGATGAGAATGCATTGAAATTGTTTCTCACTTGTTATATATTATGAAGCATAAAGAATTATCGAATGAATAAATCAAATGTATTATCATCATGCTTCATTGAATATGTGCAATGAATCATCAAGTGAGTCATTAAGCAATAAATGCTTCATTAACTCACTTCAATGATTCATCTCATGAGTCACAAAACCAATTAATGCTAATGCCACCTTACCCTCCAAGTCACCGTGCTTCTAGAAGCTTCCCAGAAAATTACGAGAACGCCCCTCCAATCCGTGAAAACACGGAAAAACTTTAGACTGTATAAATCCAATAACCTGATACTAGAAACTGGCTTAAAACAAAGCCGACTAGTAAAAACTGTCCGAACGTCGTACGCGCGTAAACACACGTATGCGTCCGAACCCTTGTCGTAAAACCATACGACCTCTATATCGTTTCGCCTGGAGCAGGGAAACTCTCTGTGTAGGACTCTAAAGACTCGACACTACGCTGGCAATGGGTTTAACCACAGACCGCAAGCGGCACTAGCTGTACGTAACGGTCCCCCGGTAGATATCGATAAGAAGGCCGATAAGGAAAACCATCTGAACTCCTACTGAGCCTGATGTGACAATCTCCGTACAGTCCGGTCTGTTCGTCTGAGACTATCGCATATCGAGCCTAGGGGGCGGCAAGCGTCAGTCCCCTAATAGCTGTATAAGTCGTGTCGGAGCGAAGCCCATTACACCCTGAGAAACTACTGGAACCTACCAGTAAATCTCGCTTGCCCTGGCCAGGGACATTGCGTAATGGCTCTCTGACACAGTGCGATATCAACTCCTAATACCGGGAGAGACGAATCCTGTCTAACCGCCACTGCCTCCAAGTGCTCGGGACTGCACCCAACTGCTACATTTTTGCACGACTCCTTTAAGACATGGTAGGGTAGCAATCTAAGAACAGTGGGACACACTCGAGGCGAAGTAGCAGTGTCAAGACTGCGGACTATGCTGTACTCATGTCACCTGGAAGCTGTTAACTGACGATGGTTATAATACCAACCAATCAGTTCCCCGGCGAGTGCTGTCCGGTGTACCCGTAACCTAACGAGCACCTGTATACTATCTCCAGTACGATGTACTGATGGCTGTGGGATAGACCATCTCCCCGAATGGGATAAGAAGCGTATACACTTAGTCTACTCCGGAATATCGATGCCCTGTCTCGATAATCCAACGACCAGGGACCTGTGTAGGATGTTGCTTACAGACTACCCAGCCCCCACTAGCGTGATTGCCATCACGACGTTGGTAATCAAACAAAGATCCTATGGGCTCTACTAGTATGTATAAGTGATACGTCACAAGAAACATATGCACATATTAAAGTAGACACAAACCAAGTATCATACTACCATTTTTAGCAAGACTGTTATATACAGCTGTGAATTTCCCAAGCTTCCATTAAGTAATATACAACCTGGTATGATACAATAATGGCCCCTAGGGCATATACACTAACAATCTCCCACTTGCACTAGGGACATGAGCTGGCATATCGTAGACCTATCATCTCGAATAGCCTCTCGAACTGCATCTGAGGAAGGGCCTTTGTGAATGGATCAGCAATGTTATTCTCCGTCTCTACTCTCTTTACCTCGATCTGCCGGCGATCTACGATCTCCCTGATCAGATGATAGCGCCTTAAGATGTGTCTGGACTTCTGATGGGACCTGGGTTCCTTCGCTAAAGCTATAGCGCTATTGTTGTCATAATACAGAGGTATTGGATCAACACTGGTAGGAACCACCTGAAGTTCTGTGTGGAACTTCTTCATCCAGACTGCTTCTTTTGCGGCATCGCAAGCAGCTATGTACTCCGGTTCCATTGTTGAGTCAGCAACAGTCTCCTTCTTGGAACTCTTCCAACAGACCACCCCTCCATTGAGGGTAAAGACATAACCCAACATGGATTTGGAGTCATCTTTGTCACTCTGGAAGCCGAGGTCGGCAAAGGCCTCCAACTGGAAGTCTTTACCGCCCTACATCAAGAATAACTCCTTAGCCCTCCTTAGGTACTTGAGAATGTTCTTTACTGCTATCCAGTGATTCTCCCCTGGGTTTGCCTGATACCGGCTTACAACGCTCAATGCGTATGCTACATCTGGTCTGGTACATAACATCGCATACATTATAGAGCCTACCGCAGAAGCGTAGGGTATAATCGACATGCGATCCCTTTCCAAATCAGTCTTGGGAGAATCTCTTTGGAGAGGGTGATTCCGTGACAAGCCGGTAGGTCACCGCGCATAGAATCATCCATTTTGAATCTCTTCACTATGGTGTCTATGTACCTGGACTGCGAAAGTCCTAACATCCTTTTTGATCTATCACGATAGATCCGGATCCCCAGAATGTAGGTGGCATCACCCAGGTCTTTCATGGAGAATTTTTGAGACAAGAATCTTTTGACTGACTGTAACATAGGAATATCATTTCCTATTAGGAGAATGTCATCCACGTACAAGACGAGGAATACTACAGCTCTCCCTACAATCTTACTGTATATGCAAGGTTCATCTGGATTTTTGATAAAGTCGAATTCTTTGACAGCATCATCAAAACAGATGTTCCAACTCCGCGATGCCTGCTTTAGTCCATAAATGGACTTAAGCAGCTTGCATACTTTACTGCTGCTCCCACTCTGAATGAATCCCTCTGGCTGATCCATATAGACGCTTTCTTCTAAATTACCATTTAGAAAGGCAGTCTTTACGTCCATTTGCCAGATTTCATAATCGTGGAAGGCAGCAATAGCAAGAAGGACCCGAATAGATTTAAGCATAGCCACTGGAGAAAAGGTTTCGTCATAGTCCAAACCAGGTCTTTGACGGAAACCCTTTGCAACAAGTCTAGCCTTATAGGTTTCAACCTGTCTATCTACACCGATCTTCTTTTTGAAGATCCATTTGCATCAGACGGGTTTTACCCCATCTGGAGCAACGTCCAAAGGCCATACTTTATTGGTGTACATGTACTCCATTTCGGTCCGCATTGCATCCCGCCATTTTACTGAGTCACCGCTCTGAATGGCTTGCTGGAAGCTAGTAGGCTCATCACAGTCAATAGTGCAATCCTCTCTATCCCCGTCTATGAGAAAACCGTAGTATCTCTCGGGTGGATGAGATTGCCTACTACTCCTACAGATTGGCGTCGGGATGTCCCGTTCTTTTAAACCTTCTGGTTCTTCCAAGCTTTCAGTAATAGCTTGTGGTTCTGGAATTTCTTCCAGTTCTACTTCTCTCCCACTTGTTCCTTTTTCTAAAAACTGATGTTCCAGAAAGTTGGCATGACGAGAAACAAAAACTTTTTGTTCCTCTGCGTAATAGAATAGATACCCCTTGGAATTCTTTGGATATCCCACAAACTTACAATGTACTGATCGTGACTCGAGCTTGTCCGCATGCTGCTTTTTAACAAAAGACGGACATCCCCAAATCTTTAGATACTGAAGATAGGGTTTCTTCCCACTCCACATCTGATATGGTGTGGTAGGCACAGTCTTGGTAGGAACTAGGTTTAAAAGATATGCAGTTGATTCTAGTGCATATCCCCAGAGTGATCGCGGTAACTCAGCGCTACTCATCATGGAACGAACCACATCTAATAGGGTTCGATTCCTCCTTTCCGATACACCGTTGTGTTGTGATGTGTATGGAGGAGTAAGCTGAGAGAGAATTCCATTCTCTTTTAAGTAACCCAGGAACTCGGCACTTAAGTATTCACCACTTCGATCAGATCTCAGTGTTTTTATACTCTTGCCTGTTTGTTTTTCCACTTCATTCTTGTATTCTTGGAATTTCTCAAAGGCCTCGGATTTATGTTTCATCAAGAAGATATATCCATACCAAGAGAAATCATCCGTAAAAGTAATGAAGTAGGAATAACCACCTCACGCATGTGTAGATATTGGACCGCATACGTCACTGTGTACGAGTCCCAAGAGCTCGCTTACTCTTACCCCGTGTCCAGTAAACGGAGTCTTTGTCATCTTTCCTATGAGACAAGATTCACAAATAGCATAAGATTGATATTCGAACGGATTCAAATATCCTTCTCTATGTAACTTAGTCAACCTTCTCTCATTGATGTGACCAAGTCTACAATGCCATAAGAAAGCCTGATTTATTTCTGGAAACTTTCTTTTAAGTGTGTTCTGGACATTGAAAACCTGAGCTTGACTCAATACGTATATTCCGTTTTGTAATGTACCTGACGCAATCATAACTTGATTTAGGTGGATGTGAACCACATCGCTTATAAAAGTAAAATCATATCCTTCCTTAGAAAGTAAGGATATAGATATGATATTACAAGTTGTACCTGGTACATAAAAACAGTTATGCAGAATCAATAACTGCCTAGTTGTCAGTCCAAGATGATATTCCCCTACGGATTCAGCGTCCATGCTCATTCCGTTAGCAACTGTGAGGGTCATATCACCTACCCTGATAACCCTA